>OZ038385.1:25973420-27454198 GCA_964036045.1 Eutreptiella sp. 'Long Island Sound 2002' | reverse complement strand
CCCCCCCCCACCCTGGCTGGACGCCCCCCTGACCCCGGCCAGAACCCCCCCGACCCCCGGCAGGAACACCCCCCCCGACCCCCGGCAGGAACACCCCCCCCCCCGACCCCCGGCAGGAACCCCCCCCCCGACCCCGGCTGGACCCCCCCCCCCCCAACTCTGCCCCCCCCCCCCCCCCCCCCCCCCCCCCCCCCCCCCCCCCCCGAGTTTTGAAAGATAGTGGGGGGTGGGTCGCATCAGGACCGGTTGTAGTCGCCCCCCCGTGAGCTTGGTATCTTTAAATGCGGGCAACAAGAGTGGGTGAGGAGGTATGGGGAGGTCAGTTGCAAGTGACCATTTCGTCGGTGGTGTGCGCAGCGAACGATGTTGGTGCCATCCGCTCAATGAAGTGACGGAGTGTTCCTGAACCTTTTCCGCCTGGCAAATGGCAGGAGGGCTCACCCGAGTGCGCCTCAAACCATTTACCCTGGTCCCGGAGCTTCAGTGGACGAGACGTCTGTCTGCAGTAACCCTTTGCCGCTTCTCTCAGATGAGTAGTGACCTTCCTCCTGCGCAACCAGCTCTTATGCAACCCCCTCTTCCGCACACCTCCAAACCTCCAGGCGCAATCTCCGGAGCAATAATGCTTGTTGGGTTGTGCTTGTAGAAACCAAAAATCTGTTACCTCGGGATGCAGGAAAAAAAAGCTTTTTTCCCTTGTTTTGGTACTCAGGTTTGCAAAAAAGTCTACTTGGGGTAACAGCCCAAAAATTACTCCCGGTTTGGTGGTCACTACACTGCGAACCATCCAACCATGGACGTTAATGTGGGAAACAATTGCCCGGGTGACACTCCTTTCGGAATTTGGGCCACAATTGTCACCTTTTGTTGAAGACAGATCCGCAGTATTTTTGCAAATGGGGCGGTTGGGGTTCGACATCCGAACACACAACAGCACCAGCAGCAGCCTAGAGCTTGCTAGAGTAGCAGTTTGAGAGAGATCGTGCTTCCAGAAAGAAGCCGAACATGCCAGGCCTCCCGCACTTCTCCGGCCCACAACACTCGCAATGCACCCATCGTCTACAGATTTGCCTGATATTGAGGGTGGGCATGCGACTGCGTTCCGTGATCCGGTCCTTCGTCCAGGTATGGGCCCCGCACACACGTTACGACCTGACTGCCCACTGTCTGCGCTGGCACCTGAAGGCACAGGGGTTGGGCCGTGGCTGCCCAGTCGCCAGCAATCATTTCGCAGGCAGCGGTCGCGCACCTGCCGTCGGTTGGCACTCCACCAACATCGCAGACGTCGTACATTAAGTGGACGTAGAAACATCCGCATTGGATGGGGTGTCTTGTGTTGTGTTTTCGTGGAGGAAGGCCCCCGCTTTGCGATAGACGCGATGGAGCTTGCGGGCTGCCTGCTGCAGACTCGGTGCTTGCTTGTCCCAGAAAACAATGACGCTTGTCTCACAGATCAGTTACACTTGCCCCACACCTCACTGATGTATATGTTTGTGTAAGCGTATTTTTTCTGTCTTGGGCGTTGTTGTGGCTGTGCTGCATGTGCTGTGTTGCGACCCAATACACTGCTGCTTGTCCCCGCTTGTCCCCAACAATACTCACGGGTGTCCCCACTTGTCAAAAATGGGAGACAATTGCCCCCCACTTGTCCAGCCATGCGCTTGCTGCAGGTCTGTTCTGCCGCCATGGCTTCCACCCACTGCTGGCACTAGCAGCCCTCAACTGTAGCCCAGGGCTATGGTGTTCGGAGGGTGCCCACTAATGTCAGCTGCGTGATAATGGCCCAGGCGGTGGCGGCTCACTATCAGTGAGGGGCTGTTCAGGAGCCTGACAGTGGCTGGCCTGACCCTGGGGGCACTGCACCATTGGGAGAGTGAGTAATCACCGGAGGGCACAGTCGGGGATGGGGCAAACAGCAGCCTGGCAGAACTACCGGATGAGGAGATGGGCGGGCGCAGACAAAAGCCATCGGCATCAGTTTCAGTTGTTCTTCGGGATTCAGGTTGACGAGGAGAGCCTGAAGTGGAGACGAAGAGGAAGGCGGGCCCGGCCTGACGCTACGTGCGACGTCCATCGGGGACACCAGTGGTGTAGACAGCACGGGCCACGACGCACTGCTGTATGGGGACATGCCCGAGGAAGATGACGGATGAAAGAACCCGGACTGGGACCCCCCCCCCCCCCCAACACACACCCCTCCGCCGGGCGTGGTAACGGTCCAGCAGTCAATTGTGCTTGTTGTCCCAGAACCCTAGGTCCGGTTTACCCGGAGAGTGCACAGCAGTACAAAGAGATCCCCCGGTACCCCTGTGATGGATAACATACAGCCCTGTCACGTGCCCAGTACAGCTTTCGTTCTGTGCATAGGGCTTGATTCATGGAGCAAGGAGGAGTGTCCAGGCGCTGGCAGGTGTGTTTCGGTGCCTACACACGTGAGGGCCTGGCAGGAACAGGTTATTGCAACTCACCCCCCCCCCCCCCCCTCTCCGCTTATATTATCAGGCACCGAAAGGATATCACGCATGCATTTTGCCTACCTGATCCAGCCACAAATATCAAGGCAAAACACAGTTACAGTTATTTCTATGCCAGGAGAGCACACATGGACAGCTGTCATGCGGTTGGCTTGGGTTTGGGCTTGGGCTTTGCACCTGCAACATTTGGGGGCTGAATTTCTGGTGGGACAAAGTGGTAGGATCAATGTAATCGAGATGCTGGGAGTTCAGCAGGATCAGACATGACAAAGAAGACCTGGACGTGATTTTACAATTGTGGGGGGGGTTTACTGGGCCAGAGCTCAAGCAGAGCAGGGCTGATCTGGAGCTGGGTTGGGCAGGGCTGGAGCTGGTTGAGGCAGGAGTAGGGCTGGGGTTGGGCAAGCGGCAGCGGCATGCTTTCTCTGTTTCTTGTGGGCCCTTCACCCAAGGCAGAGGGAAACATACCGACAGGGCTGCTCCCAGGCATGGTCTTTGCCCACAATTATGGCCAGTGGGTCTTGCAATTGGGTCTGGCCCCCTGCCGGCGGTGCCCTCAGCAGTACGACTGGCAGAAAGGAGGGACCCGGATGTGGCATGGCCCTGTTGGTGGCTGCAAATGTTGGTGTCATCAAATTTCGTTTTGATAATTTTGCTGACACCTGAGGAAACGAGAGAGCCCCCCCCTCCCCCCCAAACACCTTCGTTCTTACACGCCCAGCCCCCATACCACCGGTGCATGTGTGCCGTGGTAGCCCTGGCGTTAAGTGCTGTGCACTATCGTGCTACGACCACAAAGTCTCCAATGCCTGGGTCCCCGTTAAGGCTGGGGCCTGGGGTGACGCATGGGGAGCTGCCTGCGAGACACCCCTGGTTCCTGCAAGGGCCAGCACACGTGCTGCTGGTGACTGCTGCGCAACTTGGGCTTGCCATCCACACCTCCTTGGGGGGGGGGGCTAAGGGAGGAAGTTGGTCATTGCAAACTATTCTTGGTCGTGTCACATCCTCCCGGCCCTAACAGGGGTGCTGCGAGTTGACGCGGATGACTGCACATACGGTATTGTACCTGTACTCTTCAGTCGGCACCAAGCACCGGGCTTGCTCCAGGCTCTAAGGCTCTCATGAGTGATGTCCTCAAGGGTTCGTCATGGACGCAACCGCAGTCCTGGTAAGGGTGAAATGGGGTGGGGCAGCAAGTGTGCACGGTGCTGAAACGTCTTTCGGGGAAGACTGGGTGGCTGGGGAGGTAAGGGCAGCGGGGGCTGGCATAGCGAATGCCACTAGCAGTGGTTTCATGGTATTCTTGTGGGGCTGGCAATGGAACAAACCGTGGGAGCTGGCCGAAGGTGCAGCCCGTGACACGAAGAGGGGTGCCCGGGTAGACGCGGAAGGACGCACCCTTGACAGGGCGTTCGCAGTGGGGTCCTTGGGCCAGGGGGCGGGGATCCATGCTTGCCCGACTGTGTGGCACGCGGCCGAAGTGTGGGGCTTCTTGGATGGATTGGGCAGCATCCATGGGCACACAAGCGTTGGCATGGGTGGTGGAGAATGCGGGCAATATGGGTGGTCGCCTCCGTGCTCTGGGACAGGTGGTACGTGTGGGCGTGCGGTTGGGCAATGGCAATGCATCTTATGGAGAGCAGTCAACAGACTCAGATGGCAAGCTATTCTGATGAGGGCCGCTGGGAACTGGGGTATAAGGGCTAAGCAAAACCGGGCAGTAGTGGTGCAAGCCTGGGAACAATGGGCTCCCATTGCATGTGTAGGGCAGAGGTAGAGCAAGCAGGACAAACCAAAACATAGAGGTCCTCAGCCAAAACCAGGCCAAACACCTATCTGGCACCGTTTTCGGTGTTTAGAATGTGGAGATGCCATGGGTGGAGAGGGTGCGGTGGGATGGAGTGAGGAGGGGAGTGGTTTCTGGGAAGGGGGGGTTGAGGGGCAAGTGAGCGGACAATTTCCCGCCATTGGTGGTATGGCACTGGCATGGTACTGCACCATTGTATGGCATGGCAGTGCACCATGCTATGACTGCCATGGCACCATGGATTGTATTGCACTGCCATGGCACCACCGCACCGACCACGCTCAGAACGCACACCATGCGAACCACACCAAACACGCATGCGACACAAAGCATGCAAACAACTCGCATGGAACTGGCATGGCACTGCACCATTGTATGGTACTGGTATGTTAAAGCACTGGCATGGCGCTGCACTATTGCATCGGAATGGCATGCCACTGCACCATTCTGTGGCAATTGCACGGCAGGAGGATGACACTGCACCGTTGCATGGGACTGGCATGGCGGTGCACCACTGTATGGCACTGGCATGACAGCACACTATGGTATGGCACTGGCATGGCCCCAGCATGGCACTGCACCGTCATATGCCTTCAGGGTTTTGCTGCGCCATTGTATGGGAATTGCATGGCACTGCTCCGTGGTGTGGAACGAGGCTGCACCACCGTAGGGCACTCGCCTCACACTGCAGAATTGTATGGCCTTGGCATGGCACTGCACCATGCTGTATGGGAACGGCATGGCAGTGTGCCATTGCACTGGCATGGCAGCAGCATGGCACTGCACCGTTGCATAGGAATCCCATGGCACTGGCATGGCACCAGCATGGCTGCACCATTGCGTGGCATTGGTCTGGGAATGCATCACTGTATGGCACTGACATGGCAGTATCAGGGCAGTGCACCATAGTTTTGGCCTTGGCATTGTACTGCACCAATGCATGGCTGAAGCATGGCACTGTCCATGGGCATGGCCTTGCCCACTCGCACGGTACTGCTGACTGACATGGCTCGTTTTCAGGTCTTCCCCATTTCATCCTTCAAGCGGTGCGGTCTTTCTGCTCGAGCTCAATGCCCGGGCCCGCGGGGCGCGCCTCTTCGCCCAGACGTCACAGTGTCTTTTCCAGTGACGCGTCGCTGTATCAGCGAGAGTAGGGGCGGCCGGGTCACAACAGCGGGGCCAACAGCGGCATTGCCGTGTAAAAGTTGTGCGGTCCCGCTGGCGCGGCCTGGTGCCGTCCTCATCTCCTGAATGCACGGCCCCGGTCCTCCACATGTGCCCTCCATCGAGTCCAAGAGCCTTCCAGAAGCCCCCCCCCCCCTGCCCCCCCCCACCATCACAATCGCCACCCCAATCCCCAACAACTCTCCCCATCGGACTCGATTTGTGGCTTCCCGCGGGTATCTGCCCGAGCACCGAGCTGTGTTGCCAGAGCAGAGGCAAGGCACGGGCTGCATCCCCTGCCAAAGGGGTCTTGTGGGTGCATTTTGCAGCCAATGTACATGTTGTCCCGCTGCAGCGCTTTGCGGCCTGCTGAGCAGCCATTGTCCGCCCTACGCCACGGAGGGGCCCTACCAGGCAGTGCACACGCAGTGCCCTGTGGCACTGCGTGTGCATGGCATGAGCGTCCGTGCGCACTGAAGGCAGGATAGCCCTTCAGAACGCAACAATTGGGCTCTGTTGTATCCAACAACAAACCTTTGCTATGGAGTACCCATTGGGTTCCTGTTGCATAATCCGCAGTCAGCCATGCACGTCATGTCAGGAATTAGTACTTTGCTAGACAAGTTGGGCGACGTGGATGCTTGCTTTTGTCGGTCGAAGGGCCGAGACTGCGATGGAGCCCAGGGGCAGGCGGGCTCATGTGTAATAAGGAGGTGGGAGGGGCCATGGAGGAGGTGTGTTTGCGCCCAGTTCTGTTGTGAGTTTTTGTCGTCGTGGTAGGCTGATGCCTGTATTTGCGTGTGCGTTCTTCCTCCAGTCCAAGCTTTTCTTCTGTCTCTCTCTCTCTCTCTTTCCCTCGCTCTCTCTCTCTCTCTCTCTCTCTCTCTCTCTCGGTGTATGTACTCCACTTCTGTCTTGTACTCTCGTCCTCACGGCTGGCCTTGTGTGCGTGTGTATGTGTTTGTGTGTGATAGCCAATTCCATGTGTGCGTGTGCGCGTATGTGTGTTTTGAGAGCGGGGGGAGAGATCGAGAAGGAAGGCGGTTACGCGCCAGCAGGTGCTACCAGCAGACGGGCATCGGTCGATCACTTTCCGCCGAAGCTTCTTTGTCAGCCGCCGAGCTTCCCTCGAGAGTCGTGCTCCTCAGGGGACAGCACAAACAGACGGTCCGGAGGAGGAGGGTTCGCACCAGCATCCCATGCTTTCTCCTGCTCAGCCCAAGGAGACTTGAGCACCGGCATGGGCCTTGGCAACCTCCCCATTCTTCCCCACCTCAGAGTAGGCGGATGCATTATGGCCCCCAGCAGCGTCCCGGCAGGGCATTGTCGGAGGCTCTCTCAGCTACACTCCTCTTGCACCCTACGCACGCATCTTGCACTCTGCACACCCCTCAAGGCTCCTATGTACCCGATTTTTCGGGGACCTACAGATACTTTGCTTTTCTCCCATTTTCCCACTCCGTATATCTGCATACCACATTTTCATTCAGGTCATAGTGGCAAGCGCCAATTTCTCGTCAGACACCCCGGAAACGTGCAGAAAATGGGAACGGCAAAAACAGTGATAATTTGGAAGCTTCGGTGCATTTTCCCTCCATTTTTCTCTTTTTTTCTCTATTTTTTTTGGTGCACCACATTTCTCCAGTCCTCCTTTTAGTATTCCCCCATTTCCCCCATTTCCCCCCATTTTCCCATATTTCTAAATTTTCTAGAAGGTATTTGGGGGTTGCGGACTCGGGTACATAGGAGGCTTGCCCCCTCCTGCATCCTTTTTCCCTCCATCTGACTCCTCCATCAGTGATGATGTTTGGCCAGGTCTTTGAGTTTCTCGAAGTCGTTTGAGCCAGGCCTTGTTGGTTTGTCAAGGGCCGTCGTGCCCTCGGGTCACACCCTATGAGGCAATCTGGCACTGTGCTACAGCCGCTCAATGGGTGTTCCGGTTGCGTCACTTCGTCGAAGAGGGGGGGAAGGCAGGGTGTGAGGGAGCGTTGGAAGAGTGTAGGACAGCGCTTTGTCAGGGAAAGCTTTACCCAAATTCCTTTGCGAGTCCCTGGAAAGTGGGAGTGATTTGCCATGGATTGCACGCTGACAGCGGGATGGCCCGTGGCGACTGGTTTGTTTTTTATGGAGCCAGCTGTAAACCCCACGTGATGCACACACACCAAGTGTCGCTGATGCTGATCGAGGACCCAGTGGGTGGGCTGGTTACACTGCAGCAGGGTTCAGCACCGTCCGCCCCCCCCTCCCCCCCCGGACTCTTTATGCCTCCGGCGGACCATGGCCGACGACGCCTGAGAGAAATGACTGCGGGCCTCGAGGTGAAGTGAGGGTGGGGGTGCGATTTTGCCTCAGCCATTTCGACTGGGCGCTTGTACAACATCACCTGGGGGGAAGGGTAGAAGGGACGAGTGAATCCAACCAAATAAGGGGACAGCCCAAGCAATGGAGCCCGGTCCGAAGATGAATGCGGCACAGGTGCCATACGCCAAGAAGTAGGCGTGTAGGATGGTTTGGCTGGCAGCTGGAATAGTGTCCCCTGCCCCCCCCCCCCCCCGCCCCATACACACACACACACACACATTTGGCCATTCCACCGGCTGGACAGGCAGGTGGGTCTGTACACATGCACTGTCACGTCTTTGCGTGTGCACAATCTCCAATGCTGCCCCCTAAGATCGCAGTCCAGTGAATCACGTGACCCACGCCAATGTTGCGATGAATGACATAAGTGCCTGCTTGCACAGAAAAAGAAAACGCGCAGTGAGGCACGACTTTGTGCTGATGCAACCGGCAAGGGTGCGGCACTGCCTCATGAATATTTTACAACACCCATCTCCCCTTGAATCTCGCAAGCAGCAAGCAGGCAACAAGCAACAAGCAACAAGCAACAAGGGTGTCCACCACCCACTTTGTTAATAGTTCTGTCCCACCGCTTTGGGTGCACCTCTATGGGTTCAACCCTATCCTGCCATCCTGTGCATTGACATGTGGCTTTCCCAAGTACAAAATTTAAGCCGAAGACTCAATGATGGCCCTGGGCACCGAGTTTGGCAGACCCGTGGTCCACCTGTTTTCTGACTCATTTGTGGACACAATGCCAAGAGCCAGCGCGGCCACAGCTTAGAGCCAAGTGCCGCTTCGGAGAGGGGCGTAGGTTGGAGGATATATGCATACACATATATACATGATATGTGATGATGGTCATGCTGGGGGTGCATCCTTCCTCCATCCCATGCCTTTGTATGCATTCTGAGAAGGGTCTCTGACCCAATCCACCCAGCGGATTTTGGGTGCAGGGAGCAGAACATGCTCATGTCGGCCATGCAGAAAGAGCGAAAGGACCAGGAAAACTCTCGGCGAGTAACCCCTCCTCTCACCCTGTTCTTACCATCAGTACCCCGCCCCCCCTTCATTCTTTTGGTACTTGTGTTCTCCCCAGAAGTTTTGCAGATATGTCTCGAATGTAACGCGTGACTCAGTCAAAAGGCGCCGGGCCTGTGCATACGGTGGTGGTCCTGAGCCACCGTATGCACAATCCCAGGACCACCACCAGTGGGTGACGGCCTCCAGTGCCCTTGGGGCCGCTGTTTGCACCCTGTGATGGGTGCTCGGCATGTTGGCAGCAACTGAGTTAGTTGGCAAGAAAGTGTGCGGCGCGACACGACTTGACGATTTTTTTGTACACGCAACAAAAAAAAATGCACGCTTTTACTACAAATAAAAAAAATTGCACGCTTTTGCCTCACAAAAAATTGCACGCTTGGTTTCTGTAGCCACTCTGCCCACATGTGGGCCATTGCTGATATGTCCCCCGCTATGAAGCATTGGGGACCCAGACGGCAAGGGTTATGTCGCCTATCTGCCCACTTGTGGGCCACCTCTGATTTTGTCCCCCGCTGTAAAGCGTTGGGGACCCCCTAGACGGCATGGGCTATGTAGCCAATCCACCCACTTGTTGGCCACTGCTGACTTTGTCTCCCGCCCTGAAGCGTTGCTTAGTAAAATATATGATATGACTCTTAATGCATTTCCCAAGTGAAAAATGTAACTCATGTACAAAAAATTGTCAAGTTGGGTGTTTTTTTTGTGGTTAAACCGTGTAATTTTTTTTTTGGCCGTAGATCATGTCATCATTGAAAAAAAATACGACCAATTAAAAAAAATGGTCGGTCCGTGTAATCTGTTTTTCGCGGTAAGTTGTGTAATTACAAAAAAAAAACTGGAAAATTAAAAAGAAAAAAAACCTCGAAACAAAATCAGGCCAAAGAAAGAGTCCTAACAGGGCCATGGCCAACATCAGTGTGCGGGCATTGGGGACAAAATCATGCCCACATGTGGGCCACTACTGATTTTGTCCCCCGATGTGAAGCGTTGGGGACCCCTAGACGGCAGGGGTTATGTAGCCAATCCGCCCATTTGTGGGCTATTGCTGATTTTGTCCCCCGCTTTGAAGCGTTGGGGACCGCCAAGACGGCAGGGCTTATGTAGCTAATTTGCCCATGTGTGGGCCACTATTGATTTTCCCCCTGCTCTGAAGCCTTTCGGAGATTGAGGATAGTGTTGAGGCCAACCCCACCATGCTCAAATGCAAGGATGCCTCCTCCGAGCAAAGCGTGGAAGGCTTGGAGGCCAAGGCGCAACCTTCCATGGCCACTCCTGCCACAGAGGGGGACACCCATCCGAAGGCCCTCATCTGTCAAGAGTGGCGCAAGGTGCCGGATAGCTACCCCAAAGATGCATCCGGCCACTTGGAGTGGGACCAGCAGTTCATCAATGAGCTCACCAAGCAGATGATAGTTGAGGTGGGTGTGGTTTGTCAGCTGAACACCAAACCTGGTGCAAAGCCCAAGTCCTTTGGTACCAAAAGTGATCGCATCTACAAACATGCGTCCCGCAACTACTTGTAGTGGGTGCGTGTTTTGTTGGCTTTCGCATTACCCCCCCGGGAGGGTACCATATTTTCCTCTGCCTATTTGGTGCACCAAAGGTGGAGCGTATAAGTATGCTATAATATTGGCCCCATCCCAGTGCCTTGGTGACACATGATCCGATTGCGTTTTCCATTTCAGGAGGCGCACCGTGCACTGTACGAAAAGTAGGCTGATTGGGACCCGTTTTCCTCATTGGCCGAGGTGACTACTGTACGCACAGAGTTCGCAAACACAGGACTGCCCCAAATTCCTACTCAGTCCAAAACCTCAGATAATGAGTTAAACATCTCACATTGAAAATGCCAGAATGCTGTCAGTTTTCTATGTCAATCTGCTGTTTTTGCCCTATTGAAAATGCCAGAATGCTGTCAGTCTTCTATCTCAATCTGCTGTTTTTGCCCTGTAAACCTGTACCTCCCTAATGGTGGGTGGATTTCAGGGTGGTCACATAGGAAAGCTGTTGTCCTATTGGGCGCTGTGCGTGCACTGTGCAGAAGTGTCCCCTCAGAATTGTCTGCGAAAACCTGTTGGTGCACCCCATCTGCATCTGATATCTGTATATTATATTTATCTCTGCCCCGAGAGGAATTCTGCATTGAGCTCTCCATTGTGGGTCATGGGTTCCAGTAGGCTGATCGTATTCAGGTGTCCCAAATGGCATATCCGCTACTACAGGTTCTTTTTTGTGTGATTCACCGTTATGCCGTTGTGCCAAGTTGTGCCAAATGTGGAGGCATTGCAAGTAGGACTGGGTGGCGCTACGCCACAGGGCGAGTCTGCTCAGCAGCTGGAGCCAAATTGTACAGAGCCACTTATGGGATTGCCCTCTGGCTGCCAACACAACATGTCGACACAGTTTGACACAAATCCCCCTCTCCTGCACAAGGCTGGCCTTCAAGAATGAAATCTCTGTCTGCCAGCCGAGGAAGGGGCGGAAACCCAATAAGTGCGCTTGTGCCGTCATGCAGGCGAATTGCCTGCATCGCTGGTTTGATTGAATGCATCGTTGGCATTGCGCCATTCTTCTCTGCATCAACATGCAACAGTACAAAAAACATGTCATTGTTGGCCGGGAAGCCTTCCACAGTGCAGACCCAAAAATGGACCGTGGTGGCCAAAGTTGACTGCTCCGTTGATTGGCATACTCATACAAACAGCTCGCAAGTTCACATTGCCCTGAAAGATGTATGGTGCATGGAGGACATGCTGTGATGTACCATAAGTGTTGATTCATTCCGATTGTATTGCTAAGTTGTCGGCACGCTGTGATGTACCATAAGTGTTGCTTCATTCCGAGTGTATTGCTCAATTGTCGGCCGGAAACAGGCTAGGCTGGACGACAAAGGAATACCCTGCCAACATTACTTTTTTGCAAAAATCAATTCCCGGCAGAAGGGGTTGTTTTACCTCCAAAACAACAACAACACATTAACACATCAAAAACATATCAAAAAGAACATTCATTTTCAGCTGCATGCCCTTTGCAAAATATGAAATCCGCAAAAAAATCACCAATTTTTTTGCCAACCCTGCTGTTTCCGGTGCCGTTTCCTGCATGTAGCCTTCCATTTGGCCAGACAGTGCATGGGCCCAGTGCAACCCCGGATTCTGAGTACACCCTTTATAAGTTTTTTGATTGTTACATTCACGAACAGTCTCCATCATACCTCATGCTAGCGTCCGTTTTGATATGGGTACCCGTCCGTGTGCGTCCGTTTTGATTTTGGGGAGCGTCCGTTTGCGTCCGTTTCAGTTTTGGGGTGCGTCCGTTTGCGTCCGTTTCAGATTTTGGGGGGCGAAATCAGAAATTGCCGGCAACAAAGAGTGTCGTGGGCTGGCATGATACCCCCGCCGATGGTTGAGCGGATAATAGGAAATGTAAGCACGAAGGTGGTTACCAAGCTAGTGCAGCCGCAGCATGCCGCAGCATGCCGCAGCATGCCGCAGCACCTGTTTTTTGGAGCTGCACATGGGGGTTTTGAAGCATGCCGCAGCATGCCGCAGCATGCCGCAGCGAGCCAAAATTTTCACGTGGCGGACTTTTTTTTTCATACCAAGTCGAAACTCTGAACCCTTTGTTGCACAGATATCTCAGAACTGGATGGTAGCTCAGTGGTAAATTACTGGGTTTCAGCTTGGAGGGTGCTGGGTTCCATTCCCGGTAAGGGTACTTTGTTGCCTGTCAGTTCCTCTCTATTCTGATCTTCGCTTTTTTGGTGTTGTTTTGACATGTCAAGTCCTGAAGGATACTCAAAATACCAAGGCATCACAGGTTAGGGTTTGCAGTGGGCCATTGGGGAAGGTATTGGGGACACAGAAGCGTAGGTACCCACAAGTGCAGGCTGAAGCATGCCGCAGCATGCCGCAGCATGCCGCAGCATGCCGCAGCACAAGAAATTTTTCCGAGGGACCGCACTAGCTTGGTGGTTACATTTCCGCTCTTTTTTTCATCAGTCCAGACAGTAATCAGCTGGCGCTCTGTTTTTCATCAGTCCAGACAGTCATCACCAAACACCAGTCACCAGACACCAGACAGTATTCCCCAGACACCAGACGGTATTCCCCAGACACCAGACAGTATTCCCCAGACACCAGACAGTATTCCCCAGACACCAGTCACCAGACACCAGACAGTATTCACCAGACACCAGTCCCTAGACACCAGACAGTATTCTCCAGACACCAGACAGTATTCACCAGACACCAGACACCAGCCTATCCTGCCCCCACCTCATGGGTGGGCTGGAGGTTCCCAAGGCCTCCCTGCATGAAAGGTGCAGAAGTTGTGAGGGCACAGCCATGGTATGATTGGGGAGCGTCCGTTTGCGTCCGTTTCAGTTTTTGGGTGCGTCCGTTTGCGTCCGTTTCAGATTTTGGGGGGCGTCCGCAACCGTCCGGAAAAACGGACGCTAGCATGAGGTATGGTCTCCATACAAAAAGAAAGCGAGGTTTGATTTCATGAGTTTAGAGGCTCCAAAGAACTCACAAATAATAGCAACGGATTGCCCCCCTGATAGCGTCCCTATATGGGGACATGCCTCACCCGCATGAAGCTGCAGGTTTACCAATTCATGCTGTACATATGAACTGGGCTAGATGCCCACGCACACCAATGGCCTGACGTCTTGAACTGAGTCTGGTGTTAGCATAAAAAAAAGAACTCACAAACAACACGGGATACAAGCCAAAGTACCTTGCGTGAAGAGTGGTGGGACCAGATCCTTTTATTTATGCCCCGCGTCATGACACGGTAGGGAAGAGGGCGTGGCGGCGTCGCGCCGCCTCAAGAACTCCATCCACGGCAGGTGCGGCAGAGGTTCAAGGTTGCCGTCTATTGATGATTCGAAGAAATGCGTGTTGAAGAGGACAGATATTTTCAAAACATCCAATTGTGGGGGAGCGTTAGCATGCCGGGCGCGCGCCGGGCATCTTTTTTTGACCATTACCCACCCGTGCTTATTTTTGCCCCCACCTCCCCGAACAATTTGGAGTACCTTCTTGATGTGTCTAAGAATTTAGCCCATCCTTTGCACCCAATTCATGACGATGGCAAGGGTGGTGGTTGGAAGTGGTGGGAGTGACATTTTGTGTTGTTGAATTCTCATATTTCGGCTTATACAAGGTGCCTTGCAGAGAAGGTTTGCGGTCTAGTGTAGTCTACTTGGGGGACTTCCCAAGGTGAGGATAAACTTGGGGCTAGAGATAAGATACTTAATACAAAGATAGCGCGCCGGGCAAACATTCCCCATGTGGGCATGGTGGCGGTGAAACCAACATGTTTACCTCTAGCTTGTGCCGACCCGGAACTGCATATACTCGCTTTACCCCCGCGGCGGGGTAACATTGTCAACATGTACGGAAGGCCAGAGCAGATGGCCTCCCAGGAGCTGTATTTATTTCTGGTACGAGTGGTATGAGGGGTAAAGCAACGCACAGTGGAGAGTGCCGCAGTTGGTTGGATCCTAAAGGACTCAACTCACAGGCACACATTTGATCGGAAGGTGGAACTCGCAATCCTTACTGTTGAAGGGCGGCAAGTCATCTGTGGCTCAGCAAGGGTAGATGGGGGGGTGTTTTACATCTAGTTTTGGGGACAATTCCGAATCCTGCTGCGGCTGCAACAGGATTTTTTTTACACCAAACTTGGAGCAGGATTTTTTACACCAAACAAAACCAACAACGGGTGATGCGGCCCCTTGTGTGTACACACACCTTAGTTTGGAACCAAGGGAGCGCACCTATTTATGTAATATGCCTGCACTATGCCCTAACAAGGTGCAACTGTTGTGTTGAATGTACGATATCAGAGGTGAGGGTGCCTGTGGTTGGCATAAGACGATCAATGCTGTACATGCGATGATTTGTAGTTCATGGACGCTCACAAACAGAACGGATCTGTAGTTGTTGAGGGTGTGCTCCCCGGGTGGCGAACCCCTACACCCCCCACCCATTGGAAACACTTTCTAAAGATGTTGATCTCGGGGCTGGAACCATGTATGGACCAACCAGCACCCAACTCGCCACAATGTGAGGTGACGATTGCTGTTGCATGGACCCAAGCAGCTGAACGATCCGAAAGGTTTGCTGGACCATCCACGGGCACTCTGCCCCACGTCCCGACCCCCGCCAACCCTTCCATACCCTCGGCGTAGAAAGCCCAAAAAAGAGGGACACAAGGAAGAGTTGCAACAATACTTTGAGGATATCATTGAGCGGTATGAGAGAGAGGGGTGGCGTGCAATCTACTCTGATGGCTCGTCAAAATGCACCTAGTTACGGGCAGGGTGGGGGAATACGGCGTGTATTTTGGGGATGACAGCCACAGGGATGTAGCACATCCACTGCCCCCGGACGAAGAGCAGACCAATAACACTAGAGAGGTAAGGGCTGCATTGGGAGCGTTGTAGGGGCACGTCCGGGGTGCTATGTCTTTGATCTGCCCGGACTCTACATGCGTGGTCAATGGTATGTCGGGGTGGGCACACAAATGGCGCCGCCACAAGTGGCAGACCCAGTTGGGACCGGCACAGCATGTGGACCTTTGGTCCCCAATGCTGTAGGTGCTGCACGTCAGCTAGCCAAAAGTCCATTTGTTACACATACCCTCCCACATCAGCAACCAGGGTAATGAGCACATCGATAGCTTGGATGACGGACGGCAAAAATCACTGTTGCTTCACGGACAGATCTATGCTAGGCCCACATTGGTTGGGAGTGCCGTGTACGCAGTTTGAATGTCGGCCAATACTCAGACCCTACTTTTGGCCCCTTTTGACAAGTTTTTGGTTCCATACCGGGGGTTTTTTTTTAGCTTCCTATGCATTTGGGATGTGGCACATTTGATTTGTCACCCTTTGTTGCTCAATGTCAACCATTTTTACCCATTTTCCATCCCCCATATTGAACTCTCCCCACTATGGGGACCCCGAGAAGGCAGGGGTGATGTAGCCATACATAGCCCGCGGACCTTGAGGAGTTTGTGGTACGGCCTTCATCCCCACCACATCACTGACCTCGCTCGCCATCAACAAGTGTGTCGTGTCCACGCTCAGAATCACCACCGCCCTCCCCTTCCCCCTATTCGTGGTCCCCATCACCCAAGAGACCACGGACAATGCATTCCCCGCGCTCCGAGTCAAGGGATACCTCATCGCCGCCTCCAAGAGCGAAGCCACGGGCACCGAAACACTCGAAGCAAGCGGACTTTACAAGGCTGAGTGGTTTGTTCATAGGGACAGTGGAGTACCAAGTTGAAGGCAGTTTCGTCGTTCTCATGTGGGCCTTGCTGCTTCGCTGTGCAACCAGTCAGGTGACGGGTATTCTTGGGTGAGTATCCCGGCCTCTGCGTGCGCAGTATGCACGCAGTGTGCACGCAGTGCAACAACTTGGCCGTTGATCTGGACCAGGATGAGCCCCCCCCCCCCCACTCAGAAATCTTCTATAGAGAGCCGCAGGAGGAGGAGATGGACATGGCCCCATCCCTAGCCACACCGCCAACGCTAGTACGGGTGGGGGGGCCACAAGAGGGAACCCCCTGCCTCCCGAGATGAGAACCCATAGGTAACGTGCACTTGCTTGACATGGAGGCACTCACCCCTACGCCACAGCGCAAGCGTGCGTGCACCTAGTAGCCCTAGGGACACCCTCATCCACACCCATCATGTTCCATGTGGGCAGTATGCCCGCCCTCTTCTCCCCCACACTGAGCACAGTCCAAGCACCGGGCGATGTGACGGCTAGAGTTGTGGGGCCCAGCTAGACAACCTTTCGGTCCCCAATGCCGCCGACGCCGCTGATGCCAAGGGTATCGGTGAATCTTTTGTCTTTCCTCGACCTGGTAGCCATGAGTCCCCTCCCCCCCCCCTCCCCCACTAGGGCAACGAGGTACTGGACAGCTTGGCTTCCGCCTACACGGCCTCCACAATCACTTGCAGTACAGAGGGCTCCAAGTGCGTAACTCCGGAGCGTCGGCCGGAGATATAAGGAGCAACGGCTTCCATGGCTAGCATGCACGCACAGTGGTCCTGCACATATCCTACACCCACCAACCCCATTGTATGGCTGTGTGTTTAACTCCAAAACGCCTGTACCAACTGGGGTTTTCCAATCCTAAGGACCAACACAACAAACAATAGCTGGTGGCAGTAGCAAACATAGATGACCCACGGACCCGCCACTCCCGCAAACCCTCCATGCCCAAGCATACCAGTACGTAAGGTATTTGGCCAAGTGTGGCCCACAACACACCCCAAGGACAGGACAAATCAACATGCAACACCGGATGCACCCCACAACCAAGTGCAAGTCCCACCAAAAGCATGACCCGGTGTTAATGCCCTGAACCACGAGGCCAAGTTGTCTCACCCCAATTAGGGGCGAAGGGCAGGACATCCAAAGAGCCAATGGAACAATGGATTGGTGAGTCGAACACACATGGAACTGAGATGGCAATGAAGGTCGTGTGCAGGCAAGCATGGCTGGAGCTAAGTGGCAGGTCCACACCTGACTTTTGAAGCCCCCTTCCGACTTGAACATGCATTTCTTTTCTTGTTTGTCCAGTCAACCAGAAACAGCTCCGCAAAACTGAACTCATAGAAGAAAGTTGCAAAAATAGGATATTATTTCCATATTTTGGGTGCCGTCACAAAAATTTTGCGTAGATAAAAGTTCAAAACACCCAACGCAAAAATCAATATCCTGCAAATTGTTAACATTGGCACGGTATCAGGTTGGAGTGGTGTACATTTAGAGTCATGAGTCAAATGGAAAAGTATGGGTATTTACGACATTTGATATTTCAGACAAGCACAGCATTTTGAGTCACTGGGGAGTCACATGGAATCGCATGGGCACAATAAAAAGGATTGGGCATACACCTGTCACAGCCGTACACTACTATACTACCACTGCTTTGCTGCTCAGCTTTTTTGCTCCCGTGTTTCCTTGTACTTGGGTCCAAATGTGCACCCCCCCCTCCCCAGGACATGCATGTGTGGAGCACTTTGTGACCTGCTTCCCCCCGCCCCCCCCTTCCCGCAACCAACCCACCCATCCACGAATGGAGGATTCCCTCCTCCAACGGCAAACACCTACCTGCGTACACCCGGAAGTACCGACCAGCACACTCGTTCATCCTTTCAGGTACCCCGACCCCGCCCCCCCCCCCCCCCCGGCTTAAGTGGTGGGTCTTTACACCGGCTTTCCCGAAGGCGCCCAGGAAGGGCAACAGAATGAGCAACAGCCTCTTGTGACCCTTTATGACTGTCTGACCCATTCTGGCCCATGAAACATTCGATATCCCAGGCTGAGCAAAGTCAGGGCAACATTCCGATTTGGATTGATGCAATGACCATATCCCTGTGACACGGGGGCATTCAGTAGCTCAGTATCCATTGCTTAACCCCCCCCCCCCGACCCTTCCCTTTGTGTTGTTGTACATGTTTGCACATGTGCTGGTGGTGATACTTCATATTCGACCAGTTGTTGCTGCACTGGACGACGGAATTTTGATTTCATGGAATATTTGCACTGTTTCTATTTTTGTTGTGGATGTCCTTGTGAGCACCACCTTTGGTGCATCTTCCTTGGTATTTTGGTAGTTTGCATGGACACCCATTGTTCCGTTTAGATTTATATATGATTTTGCCGCCACCCTTGGCCCCGACACAGGGGTGTGATGTGCATCATACTCTGCTGCCCTATGCAGAGAGGCAGCGCACCGACTGCCCTTCCAAAAAGCCGGCCGTGTTATTGCTTACAGGGATCGTAGGGCTTGCAACGTTCTTCGTCGTTACATCAGGTATGGCGTATTCCCACCTCTTTTCCGTGTCCTTATCGCCTTGGATCATGCTACTTTGACGTTTTGTGGAAGTCTCATTATCACCGCCTTTATCATGCTCGCGTCAGCGGTCTTTCATGCACTTCCAGCAAGATTTCAGATATTGAACGAATGCTTTGATTGCCTGCAAGACTGTGTGGGAGATGGGAACCAAAACCTGTCCCGTATCAGCCAAGTGTCCGTGCCCTTGCTTGCAGAGCCCAATGGGATCCAAGCAAAAGTGGACAACACCATCCAGCCTTTGGACGTGCATTCAGTGAGTTCATTCACAAATGTTCAGGTGGAGTTGCTGCGTGTGCTTTCGGGTGTTGCAATCTGGAGTCAAGGTTGTGCTTTGGGGTGTTAGATTTCAGCGGAGGAGTTACCAATGCCCCCTCCCTTTGCCCAACCAACTGCCATGTCTGAACAAAACGCAAGTAGGTATTGTTTAGGCAACTTTTGGAATTTTACCGTTGTTGTCGCAAGGGGGGGGGGGGGGGGCTGCGTGCCGACCTGAATATTGCATGCCGCATTTATGGCCCTGGGATGCCCACTCTATGCGGACCGTGTGCATTGTAGAGTGCAGACAACACCCTTGTCCTTGTTTGTCTGACACAAGTGGAAAGCCATGAGGTAGCTGTTGTTCATGAAGCCCTGTTCGCAGGCAAACGTTCCAATGCCAACAACCAGAGCAGAAACCCAGGCTCATTTGGAAAGACGGTTGCCGGCGGATGTATGCAAACGGTTGCGGAGATATCAATGGAATGGGGCACCGGTTAGGGCCTTGGATGGGCAATGTTACAGAAGCGCGGAAAAGCCCATGTTGCCGTTTGCTTCCGTTTGCCTATGGTCTGCTTGTCGGGTCCTCTTGCTCTATACACAGGTAAAGGAGGGCGCTGCCGCTCCTCTTGGAACAAGAGCTCACAACCTTCATGCCCCTGAGGTACACACCTTCGCCTGTGCTTTGCCCGAAATCTTGTTACTACAAGGGCCTCCTGTTGAGCCGAGCCATCGGGTTGCGTTCTTGTTTGCTCTGGTGGGCTGCTGTGCAGCAGAGCTATGGACTATGGCAAGGGGTAGGGGCACAGCGGTCTTTTTTGAGGTTTCTGAACGAAGGTCCCAAACGTAGGCCGGAACGGCTGTTTGGGACCACGAAGACGGCAATGCCGCAGCATCAGAGCGAGACCCCCTTCCATGCCGCGTTCTGCACATGTCTGCACAGGTGCGTGCACGTGTAATTGCAGCGAGCAGCCCCTTCAAGCAATCCACTGTTTCGGGGACCCGTTCACGGAAGCATGAGAACAGCCATGATTTGGGTGCGTGGCTGCATCGATCCGAGAAAGGTATTGTCATTGGGGCAGAGGCAGATGCAGAGGCAGACACAGAGGCAGAGGTTGAGATAGAGCACCGGGGGGGCAACCCCTCAGTCTCCATATGCAAACCTCCCCGCCCTCCCGACCCTGCGGGCCCAGTTAGTTGCAAAGGGTCGCCGGGTCTGGCCCATAAGAATGCTGGCGCCGCAGGTGTATTGTGTAAAGTTGTGTAATTTTTTCTTCTTCTCTCTGAGATGGCAGGGGTTGCGTCGCCATTTCATTCACCCCCCCCCCCCCCCATTCTACCCCCCAAAAGGGGCTTCAGCCCACTTCTACTGGGGGGTGGGGCTTTGTTGAATTTCACAAGATGGACAATCATGGAGGCCGTCCCCAACTTTTTGGGGACAGGGAACAAATGACCGTTGTACTGTCAACCCCCCCTCGCACTTTCTCACCCCCTCGCTTAACCCGTCGCGCAGCGTCAAGGACTATAATCGGCCTTTGCCCTCCCACTTTCTCCCACTTTGTCAAAGCACCATCACGCACAAGTGCACCTACCAGAACTGAACCATCCCCTGAAATAGAGTTTATGGCCCCCAAGTCCAAGAAAGACACTGCCATTAGATCATTCGGGTTAGCAAATCCCGAACGAATTTGGGCAATATTGCCAGTCAAACCAGTCAAAAATCTCATGGTTCATAGCAATTGAAATTACAAGAGAAGAGGTGGAATCATTGAAAATGCAAACATACACATCAATTTTAGGGCATCAAGCACCTGCAATACGCGGCCATCTAAATACACCTCGAAGTTTGCATATTCAAGTCACGAGCCACCCCGCATGTCTCATTAACAAGAGATGTAGGAGCCTGTCCGACATGTTGTCCAGTATGTAGTATTGGGCAGCCAATGTTGTCCCCCCTTGGAGTCAAGCAAGCGCTCCACCTGGTGCAGCCTTGTCCACCGAAGGTCTTGCGGTGCTTGTGGCTGTATGTTTGCGTTTAAGGGCAAGGTCTTCAAGGGAAGTTCGAACCGCCGAAACCACTGGACACTGCCATGGTTGTACCCCTATCTCGCCCGCGCAACTTTGCCCCTTGGGAATCGGGAACTTCGGTCTCCGCGGCCATGGGTCCATCATCAAGATCCGAGGAGATCTGATGCGAGGCGGAACCCAAAGGCCCGGTTGGTTATGATGGAGCAATCGGGGAAGGCTGCCCAACCATAGGCGAGGGCCCTGAAGACTGCTGGGCAAATCCGCAGGGGCACTGACCCAGTGATAATAGGCGTTGTTGACTCCTGTTGGGTCCAAGCCTCACTGTGTGATCTGAAGTGATCTGAAGTGGGACCAGTCCAGCCCTATCATCCCCCTGCATGTGCATGGGGTCGGCCCTGGTGGTCACGCAACATGGACCCGACCAGTCCAGTGGCAGCCACTGTGAAGCAACGCGGTGCGGATTGCGCCCAGTAGTATGGTTGTTTCACCCATCTTTCGCACAGGCAGCAGTGGCACCACTCCATAGGCCTCAAGGACCCAAAGAGAGGCAACTAGGATCCTCCAAGCATGCGTAGCATGGCCCAGCGTGGCCCGGCATAGAGGCTGCCTGGCAAAAGGGTTCCACCCATACCCCCCTCCTGTCACAGGAGGGGTCAGCAAATAGCATGCCCTCTGGGTCCCACCTCATCCAAGGGGGTTAAGGCGCTTTGGTCTCTTGAGTCTTCTAGGGCAGGAAAGTGCTCAGTACGCCCCGGAACCCTCCTCCTATGTCATGATGTGGCCCAGCCAGACCCCAGACCCTCCCAGTCACCACCGTGACAGTCTTCTGTGCTCTGCACAGCGCCACCTTTGCCCCTGTGGGACAGTCAAGGAGCATTTGAGACCACCCTACCCTAGCTATGCCCTGTGTACCCCTCCAAGGTATCGTCGCTGGCCCAAAGGCTGTGGGGAAGCAACCTCGCTAGGGCGGGTCAGTAGCGTAACGGTCTACTGTGCACACTTAGACATGGCATATGACCACGCCTTTTAACAGTGGTTACGGATGTAGAGGCATTGGCAGGGGCAGAAGTGCGGATGGGGTCTGGGCAGAGGTAGCAGCAGAGCCTCAGAGGCACCGGCTAAGGCTGAAGGCAGGGGCAGGCGATGTCAATGTGCAGGGAGTCACTCAAGCCCCCTGGTCCCCCCCAACAAGTCCCCAACGGGAGGAATGGTTGTGCTCGAGGGTATGCTCGCATCACAAAGAATGAGGCAATGAAACGAAAATGCCAGATGCCAGTCAGTCGACAGCAGCAATCATCCTCATGTCAGAGTTCTGGCGTCGGGCGTTGCAACTGTCAGATTCGTGATTTCAGGAAAGTAAGCGCTGTTTGGGCCTTTTGGTTTTCTCAGTATGTCTGTCGTTGTGTATCATGTCCAAGTCGAAGTTGTTGGCGTTTTTAGGTTTGTCAACGTCATTGGGATCGTGGGCTTCCGGGATTGATCCAGAGTGTGCACGGAGGCCCCCAGACCCTCCCCTGCCCGTTGTGTTCGGGACCTCGTGCTCGAATGCCGTTGCATCGGCATTGCTGCGTTCTGTCACTATCTGCAGGGCTGCAGCCTTTCTTCACGTTGGGGTTCATCGTGTTTGGTGCGCTGCTGCTCCACCGCTTCTGCCACCACCTTTTCAGATTCACAGGTATCCGAGTCATTCCGCGTGCCCCCTGTCCCCAGAATGTGTACGCAGGGGAAAAGTTGATTGAACGGCAGATATTTCAGGAATTTTCTATTTGTTGATTATCGTTGGCAATATGCGCAAAGTAGAGAAAATGGTTCAAACCGGGAAGCACAGGAGAGCAGAGCTGTCGGATCGCACATTGGCAGAACACTATTCCATGCGAAGGACCACATCTAAGGACCAAAGCTACGGCATCTCAGAACTCCTGACTACATGTGATGCCCGACAATCACAGCATCAGGCAGTTCGAATCCTTGATTGCGAGTCTTTCCTCGCGCAACATCTGGTAAGAGGGCTTGCCAGCTTACCTGCGGCCTGGAAAAATCTACAGCATTTCAGACCCCCAAACCTCAGACCCAACTTAGCCTGGCATACATCATTTGCCGCAGGGAAGTTGCGCTAAAGTGCAAGAAAACTCTGGTGTTGTCGGGCGGGGAAGAGCGCATGTTCGGCACAGCAGCCGGCCGGGCAGGCAGAGGCCATGAGGGAGGTAGAACAGGGGCGTGGCTGGACGTTGCATAGCTGAGGCCTGTCCAGTTCTCAGTGGGACTGTGGGCCCTCATAGCCTCCGAGGGCAGCAGGAACAGATGTCGTGTTCAGCAGAACATTGAAATGCCCCCCTCCTTAGACCTCCCACCCCTTAGAGGTGCATCAAGAGCTGGGGAAGGGGGGGGGGGGGGCTGCGGAGCGAGGCGAAGGCACAGTAACTCCTGGGGAGGCCGCCACAGCAGAGGGAGCGGGGGCGGGGGGGGGGCTTCCTCTGCTCCCTGAGCTTCCCCTGGTCCTGCCGAGGGGCCGGCTTCGCCCCCGCTGCATCCGCTGGGCAGCGGGGTGCTACAATCCAATGAAGTTTTTCGACCAAAGTGCCGAACCGGAGTACCGGGTTTTAAGTGTGCCATCTGGAATTTCCCGCTTAAGGGGCTTAAGAGGCGAGTCTGTGGCCACCGGGTGTCTGTATTGCCTGCACTCTGTCAATGAAATGAGGTCGTGTGAGTGGACAACCGTTGGCACCCTCTGCCTGGATGTGTGTCCCACGCGCATCGCAGGTGGCCGTGGTTTGGCTTCCAATGCTCCACATTGGGCGGCATTATCGATGGCTGGGCAGTCGGACGATCCATCAGAGGACACAAAGGTGTGCAGCCATAGTCTCATATGCCCCTGAACCACGTCCTCCAGGGTACTAAAGGCTGCGTTTTGCGCTCAAAGAGTTAAGGGGTGGCGGTTCGTTGCCCATTCAAGGATGGAATCATCGTTGGCACTTGAGGCAGGTGACTCAGGTGCACCCTGCGTGCATGTGTGTGTTTCCCCGGTACCGGCAAATCCCCTGAGTTCTCCTGGGGCCTGTGTGTGTGTGTGTGTGTGGTCGTCTGTGACTGCATCACAAAACTGTGTCTGCCTGCACGGGTGCGTGCTGTACCTCAGTGACCAAGGCGGTGGGAGTGGTCATGATCCTCAACCCTGATGGGTATGGCACAGCGGTTGCCGAACCAGCAGCCCTCAAGGGCCGGGATACTGTGCAAAGATCGATGATTGATGGCAGCATTCTTTCACATGGGGAGGACACTGCTATGGACCGCCTGCCGGCACCCAGCACCGTGTCGTGTGTGACCACGCCACCACGGACACACACACACACACACACACACACACACACACACACACAATTGCAAGACAAACGGGCACAACGCGGTTTCCGAGTGTCAGAATCCTCGTCAGTTGGAACGTCAAACAAGGCAGAGCATGTTCGCCGGCAACAGGCGCCTTTCTGCAGTGACGGGAAAGGCAGGGATGGGCTCGCATCGTGGGGGATGCATCGTGTTCAAGATGAAGTTCTGGGCAGCCTCTGGCAGCTGCGCTGTACCAGAAGCCTGTGCAGAACATACGATGATTGGATTCCCAGTCAGGTACCCCGGATACTTCGGGAAAGTCAGGCCCTGCTCCGCCCTATTGCTGCACCAGGCCCACCGAGGTTTGTGATACCGACCAGTCACTTCATTGGGAAAGGGGGAGATACAGAGCAACCAGTGTTCAATGACGACACGACGACCAATCAACTCCCAGAGCAAAATAATGCACTATCATTGGGGCATCACACACACACACACACACACTTTGCGCTGCCACAGGGTTTTGCACCGACAGTCCGAATCAGTGCACTGGGCCAACAGGGTGTGCAAGCTGGAAAAGTCCTCACTCCATGCACCACAGATGCCCCCCACCGTGAGGTTTCGTGGCAGCAACCAGGAACTGTACGCATCCCCTGCCCAGTATGCGTGTTGTTCCGTCCACCTGCCTACTCGTGCCGTAACGATACACCTGGGAGCTGGCATGTGATATGACAGATGGTGTAAAACTTTCACTGTTGCTTGCACGGAGTGTGGCGCCGCTGTATGCCTTTGCAACCGACCGGTGCATGGCACGCATGTATGTAATTCTGCTGAAACCAGACAGCAGGGCGACCTGCGACCAAGCCGCAGCGCTCAGGACTTGGGATAACCACGATGTGGACCATCACAGGTTGTTTTTGAGGACCCCTGTAAAGATCGCTGGTAAGTAATCTTTGTGGGTGCACTCCGGTGTTTTTAGGGGGGGCCTAGCTCAGTTCCCATTGCCAATCCACTTGAGACTGGGACAGTGGTGGTTTGAAGGTCCCACGTGCCGTGATGTGGATACCGCATTGTGTAAATTCCGTTGATATGTCTTTGTACTTTGAGAGAGAGTGAGAGCTGCATCACCGACCAATCACCATTGGTGCTGCCTCCATTCAACGGTCCGCTGCACCTCTCCTTAGGAGTCTACGCCTGAGCGTTGGCACCAACCGCTCCCCACCAATATCAATATTGAGATCGGCGACAACAACATTGATGCAACATTCGTGATCCAGGCACCCATCCCAGAGTACACCGTTGCACCTCCGCCATCTGCTGATACAAACAATCGCCCAACAGCTTCGGAGACCGCGTCCCCAGCTCACTGCAACTCCATCAATGTGCGTATCGGCAATGATAATAAAAATTTGGACTGCCGCGTGGTGCAGGGGCCCGCTTCTGCAAAGGCATCTTGCTCCCTTGTGGCTCAGTGCTGCTCACAAGCGCCTTGACAGTGCGTGCTGCTGTTGCCGCTGCCGGCTGTCTCCTCTCTGCGTTGCTGCTTGCTGATTGCTGCTCCTATCATTGCCCCTTGCTCCTCTCTGCGGCTTATTGCTGCTGCCTGCTGCTGGATGCTCCTCCCTGCTTCTCCTCCTGCGGACCTGCCTGCTGCTGCTGCCACCTGCTTTCTGCAGGATCACCCCACACCGCTCGCGCCGTTCTCTGCCACTCCTGCTGTTCCCTCCTGCTGGTTGTTTCTTGTTGCCGCACGCACATTGCTGTCGTCTGCTGCTTACTGATGTTGCTGGGGTGCTCCTTGCAGCTCCGCGTCTTGCTGCTCCCTCCCTGCATACTGCTGGGCTGGTCCCTGCTCTTGCTTAGCTGGGCCCTGCTGACCCCTACAGCCCCACACAGCTCCCTGGTGCTGCTGGACCGCACCTTGACGCTGCCTGTGTTGCTCTCTGTTGCATGCTGCTACTGCCGTTGCGCCTTTCACCTAGTTGCATGGAAGTGGTTCCCGCCGTCCAAACAGCAGAAAGGGGGTCATTGAATGGCGTCAGGCGTAATTTGCTTTTGTTTTTTTTTTTGGTGTAGGTTGCGTGCACTTTTTTTTTGCGAATGTTGAGCGTGGAAAAAAATTGGAAAATGCTATGGCACGCAACGTATGCCTTTTTTGTTGTGTGACCAACCCCTAAAAAAAATGCGGGATTTACGCTTTTTTGTTTGCGGCCTACATCCCCCCCCCCTTCCAAAAAAAGTGCATGCAACCTACGCCCAAAAAACACGCGACTCACGCTTATAACAAAACAACCGCAACTTATGCTTTTTTTGTTATGCGACCTACATCCAAAAAAAAAGTGCATGGCACCTACGCCAAAAAACAAAAGTGAACGCCGCCAACATTTCCTTGGTTAAGGGCTCCCATGCTTTGGTGTGGCCCCTCGAGTTGGGGTTGTGGACTCCCACGCTTCAACGTGGCCCCCTAGTTGGGGTGATGGATGCCCACGCTTCGGTGTGACCCCCTCGAGTGGGGGTGATGGACTCCCACGCTTCGGTGTGGCCCCTCGAGGTGGGGTTACTCCCACGCTTCGGCCGCACAGGGTCGGTTGGTGAACGACCAAAAGTTTATTGATAAGCTGAAACGGTACCTTGTGAAGGATATCCATGACGCCTATGCGCGGAGCACCAATTTGTTTTTGCGTGCAAAGCCTAAGTCATTAGACACGAAGTCTGATTTGATCTACAAGCGTGTGTTCGGCGTCCTCTTTTAGTTCGCTCCACGTGATTGTGGTCGCATGGTAAGAATGTAGTTGGCCCCGGTGACTGGACTCAAGTGGTATCACTGACTTGAGCTTCGCAGCCAGTGGCGCCGGCAGCAATACAGTCATTTGATACCGCTTGCCAAAGGCTGAAGGGCGAATTGCATTTTTCGTTTGCAATCATGGTGAGCACCTCATATGGGTGTGCTCCAACATGAATTCTTTCTATCTGCCCTCTTCAGGCGATGAGTATAAACACTGCCCTTCACGCCATGGCTCCATTGCTTTACCCATGCCGGAGGTACCCAAAATGTCTGTGGGGGCTATATCCGTTACCTTCTCTAGTAGCAATGGTGGTTGTCAGGTGCTCCTTGTGATATTTCTAGTTAATCTCTTTTTACTGAAAAAAAAGTTTTTTTCCATACGCGACCCCCCCCCCCCCCCAAAGTGCACGCAACTTGCACCTAGAAAAAACAATTTTGGTCAAAAACAAAACGCCACTGAGGGCGAAAATGGCGATCATTTTGAGGTGTGATATATTGTGACCCCGACTTCGTTGTCCACCGATATTGGTGCGTGAGGTGCGATCCGGACACGCCCCCACCCGGGGTTAGCTTCTCCATTGACAGCCCTCCTGCTTTGCCTAGTTACACTAAACGTGCCAACTGCCGCTGCCACCAGCCCCCTACCAATCCTGGCTGCTGCCAGTGCTGCCTGCTGCATTCCATGGCTTCCTCGCACCTGCTTCTGCTTGGCTCCTGCTTGATGCTGCAGACATGCTTTCAGACGTGCTGTTGCTTGATGTAACTTGTCGTCCTCTTAATATTGCCTCTTTGCTGCCCTCATGGTGTGCATCCTTTGGCTATGTCGCGTGTTCTTTCATCACGGGTGGGGAGTTCCAGAGATGGACTGCCACCTCATTGCAGCAAGATTTCCACGTCTTGTCGGTTGACAGTCTGGTGTATGCCTCCTGGCATAGAACTGTTAGTGGTGTGCACTACAGTTGGACCTACATTTTCTGCAGGTCCCGGTCGACAGTAGTCAGAGCAGCATTTCATCGGTGCCCGACCGTCCCGACCGTCCCGGCACCAAACTTATCACTGACCTCAAGGCCGAAGAGGAGCCCAAAAGACCCAACAGGTCACCACGGCAGATCCAGGTAATTTTTTGTTGCCCCCACCAAAACCCGCCATTGTGGACTAGAGTAGCAGAGTCTTTTTCCTTTGCTCTGGGACGCGTGATGCCAATATTTGACTTGGAACCAAAGGTAAATGGGCATGCCTGACGTAAAACGGTGTTGCCAATGAATCCAGCACAGATGCAGAAGCTGCAAGTGGGAAAACAGGGAAGGAACTGGTGTACAATACACCCAGCAGGTGCACAGCAACAGGTACATGCCCACACCGTGTTAGAGGGACAACGTGTAATACAGTGTTTTCTGCCGGCTGTCTGATCCACCGTGGTCAGGTCGCCGGTCCGTTAATGCCAAGGATCGCTGGGCTAGCCTCTGTGTCGGCAATTTCATTCAGAAGCAGACCAAAGATGAGCTTCTGCCGGTTTCACCCACGCGCTCAGTTCAATACTCGAACGAGGTGTTGGATGGAGGCCTTGGGCAATTTTGGGGTTACTTCCCCAACAAGCCATGAAGTTTGTCTAAATTCGCCACAAGCCAGCTAGAACAACCTATGCTCAACAAGGTTTTGGCACCCGAGACAAGGTTGGATTGTCGGAAACGGACGTGACACTCACTCCATGTTCGCGTTGCTGCGATGTCCAAACAACAGTTGCTCCTGTTGTTGATATGTATTGACCCAGGGTGCATGTGTTTTTTGATGAACGCCGCCGCATTACATTGCGCTCACGAAATGCACGCCAGACAGATATCATCACTAGGATGAAAGCAACAGTCAATCTGTGGCGTCATGTGAGGTCCATGCCAAACTAATTGTGCCATTTGAGGTCATATGGGGTTTGCAACCGCCAACCCACATTTGGGCGGAAACCAAAGCACGCTGGATTGCGTTGTACATGGCTCCTTGGCTATGCTTCTGCGCTTGGCTTGCCCGTTGTCTGCGGCTTTGATGTTCAAAACCTCGCTCACCTTTGAGCCAGAAATTGTGCATCCACCGATTCCGGGACACCCAGCTCCATGACAACGGTACAAGCCCTTCCCCCAGATACATTTTTCGTCAGGGGAAGAGATTGAGATGTTGTGTGGCATGGCCGTTGGTGTATGTGAACATTTTTCTATTGTGGCTGCTCCTGCGGGTGCCGTTTCCAAGGAGGTCAAGCCCCCCTCCCCCCTCTCTCCGTTCGACAGCAAGCCTACCCTTCCCATCCCCTTTCCATCCCCTGTGCAGTTCTGCAGCCATCTCCAATGCGGTTCCTTTGATGCCTGTGAGTGATACGGTGCACCACTGCTGTGGTCGTGCCATCGGTATTTGCATGATGCGGCGGCACTGCTGCAGTTCATTTTGATGCCTTTGTGTCCATTTTTGCCTTTCAGCGGTCCTGAAACAACAAAACACGGTCACAAGACCCTTTGTGTGCCTCACGGTGCACCCCCATATTGTACATTGGGCTTCAGATTGACGCAAAGGCGGAGAGAGTCATGAAGCTGATGAAAATGATCCACAATTCGAGCCAGGCAATCCCAGAAATGTCTGGCTGGGTGCAGGTGTGCGTGTGTGTGTGTGTGTTTCTCAACGTGTGTGTGTGTGTGTGTGTGTGTGTGTGTGTGTTTGTCCTGCCTTTCCCGAATATCCAGGCCGGGGATTGCTAATCATGGCTGTTTTTGTCCGCTGCAGGCCTCTGGCTGAGCTGCGCTACGCTGCCAGAGGCTGTACTCGTCTTTGGGATGGTGGAGCTGGACCCATTGCTCTTGTTCTTTGCGCCGCAGAAAGGCGCCTAGTGCAGGCGGGACATGCATCTGTTTTTGTTCTGCTTTGCACCTGATGAGGTCTAGTGCACTCAGGCCGCTTTTTGCAGTGCCCTGTTTGTGGCGTCGACCGTGTGTGTTTGTGTGTGTAGGGGTGTGTGTGTGTGTGTGTGTGTGTGTGTGTGTGTGTGTGTGTGTGTGTGTGTGTGTGTGTGTGTGTGTGGTGGTCCATGCTTTGATTTTCTGTCTCCCTGTCCCAACACCTCAGATTTTGTGTGTGTGTGGTTGGGTGGTCGCGCCTAACACTGGTTGCACGGGGCAGTACTGAACATGAACTCCTCCATGGATTATTTCTTGGTCTGTTGATAAATGGTGCAGATTGCAGTGTAGATATCAAAGGAGCGCATGGCTTCAGAACTGCACCACACCGCGCCCGCACTGTCCAGTGCTGCATTTTGCGCTCTTCTTCGACAGACCGAAAGACGTCTAGGGCTGCCGCTCCTGGGGAGTTTTCTCTCTCGCTCTGTTCTTGTTTCACGGTTCCCAATGTGTGTGTGTGTGTGTGTGTGTGCGAGGGGCGTGCTTTCGCAGTGGTGTGGTTGGGGGGACGTGCGTTCTGTGTGGCTTCCTCATGTCCACACGTGTGAGTGTGCGTGTGTCTGCGCAATGCGTCTGTTGCTTGCTGCCTTGCTTGGCCAGCAGGTGACTACCCCTAATCAGCCGCTTTGTTGTTATGTTTATCGCCCCATGCCCGCCCGTGTGCGTGCTGGCATGTGCGTGTGCAGGCGCGTGCGTGTGCTTATGTATCTGCCCAGCAAGAGCACAAAGGCGAAAGACAACGAGAGCCTCCGCCAGCCGTCCAGGCAGTCCTATGCACCGCTTTTAACACAATGAGCACTTGTGAGCCACACGTTGTTGACGTTTGAGCTTGTGCCTTTGTACAGTGTCTCAATCCATAGACCAACGACTGTCCATCGTTCTCCGGTGGCAACTTCCCCTATACCCCAACAGGGCGTCCATTTCCCTCGCTCGCTCCCTCCCTCCCTCCCTCTGTGCTCCTTTTCACTCGATTCTGGCGGGGCATGGCTGGGACGCAGATGTAAGGCATGCCTCGAGGGGCCACAGTCACCCACACACGCACGCTTTCTACACACCCATGCGGCTGCAGGAGCTGTACCAACGCGAGCAGATGTTGCAGGCCCGGACGCAAATGGAGTATGCCATTGCCACAGAAGACTATAAAAGTGCGTCCAAGTACCGCGATGTAATGCGGGAGCTGCAAAAAAATACAGGCGACAGACGGTACCTCGAAGAGCGCCTTGATCAAGTAGTGGAGCAGAACGATTTCACTGAGGCGAAGGTGATTCGGGACAAGCTCCTTTCTCTTGAGGTGTGGGGCCTCGCTAGCCTCTAGCATATTCCCTGGGGTCATGATATTTGTGGGAGTGAAAGATGGCTTGTCCTGCGCTGCTGTGCTGTGCTGTGCTGTGCCGTGCCGTGCTGTGCTGTGATTGGACCCCAGAAAAGTCACAGCATGTGCCCTGCAACCCACAGAAACATCAATCCCTCTTGCTGGGTATATCTCTGCTGTTTATGACGCTTCATCTTTGTAGTAATAACCTGGAGTCGGTAGACACGACAACCGAACTCAATTTGAGGACCTGCATGCGACATCGCAGCACACCATACTACATCACATGAGATCGACATGCGGCAGGGGGAGCATAATAGATAGGGACCGCAGATGCAGACAGACAAGCCTACATGACAGCACATGATGCATACACACACCAATCACATCCGCACACGACCTGAGGTGATACACAAACAAAGTCCGGCAGTCGGATCACAGGGACCACCCACCTTCCCTCTGGCACTGTGCAGACTGAGCGATGGGCCCGACCCATCAGCGCCGACAGCATCCGTCCAGGAACTGTGATCATGCGGGTGAATCCGCAACAGAAGGCCGTGAGCACTGCCCTGAGTAGACCGCTCAAGCGTTGGGCTGTAATCCTGATTCTGAAGCACGACCGCTCCGGCACTATGGGCCTCGTGCTGAACAACCTCCTTGGGGAACTGGTGGGGAACCGGGTGTGGCTGCTGCGAGGGAGGCAGGGCGGTTTTGCAGGGCAAAGGGAGGAGGTTAGTGCAGTGCATTTGTCCCCTTGTGTCGATTTCCGTGTCGTTTGGGTAATATGCAGCCACTTCCTGCCGCATGCACAGGCACACTACTCCGTTCCAGGAATCAATCAGCAGATCTCAGTCCAGCCTCAGTCTTGGCCCATGGGCCATAAGAACATTGCCCTGGCCATAGCTCCGAAACAGCACGCACAGGCATGCCAAACACACCCGACTCATCTAAATCAACAATCTCACATCCACGGGTGTCAAGCAAAGAGAGCACCACAGTAGCCCGAACAGACAGAGCTGAGTACGCAGGGCAGAGCTCTTTCCTACAGGAGTACAGCCCACCGCCCGACGTGCCCAAGGCCTCCCCTCTGGTTGCAACATAATAATGTACAACCCCGGCGAAAAGCCTATTGAAACTCGACCCCATCTTCATGGGGCGGAACAAGTTGAATAGGTATTTCACCCCTGGCTTAGATATGCCCATTTGCAACACGACATTGTAAATCGCAAGCTCATGCAGAGACCCGAAGGTAGAGTACTGGAGCAGCGGAGACATGGCACAAAATCGCAGGACTTGTAGAAGCGAAAACCGGACATCGGCCAAGAAAGCCGCATGAGATCCACCCCAGTCCAGACCGCAACGAATGGCACTTGCTGTGAAAAGGGGTCTGTTCGGCATTGATCTAACATCAAACAGGTATTGTTCCCTATCATTCGACCATAAACCCTCGTAGCTGCCGAAACAAGATGGTGCAAGGCAAATCATGGGATTCAGTCAGACAAACCCCAGGGCATGCATTACAGAACAAGACGGGCAAATCCATACACTCACTTTTCCCTCCCAGCTGCAACATTCTCCAGTGTGGGATAGGGTTGATGCATGCTACGTGGCAGATACAAGGTATGCGTGGTACGAGAGGTAATAGATATTTGATGCAGAACGTCCTGAGTAAGTTTTAGACCTCTTGCAAACACATGCCCCTGAATTTCAGCATCATGCAGTTGCAGTTCCTCTGGTTACATGTTTACGCACCGCCATGTGTTTTATGATACTTTGACTTTCAATAATGATCAAAAAACACCTGTAAAGCCTGTTATACACCCCATTTGTTTGGTGTTCACTTATTGTGGTTGTCGGAGGTTTGGGGTCGGGGCTTCGGGGTTGAACCTGGTATCCTCCTTACGGGGTGTCAGCAAACCTGGACATCCCCTATATTTCCACAAAAATTGACATGTTTTCATGGCACCGTGATCAGGCTTCTTCTTTAGCTCCCGGCGCCCGGATCTGCCCAGAAACACCCTTTTGCTCTGCACCAAGGCGCCGAGATAGAGGTTATGTGCTGCAGGGTCTGCGTGGGCCATGGGATGGAGGGTTTTGTGGGTTGTGCGGCGGTTGGTTATCACTTGCAGGTGTTCCACCTTCCCTGTCCGGGTCTGCCCGGATACGTCCTCTGCCCCTGAGCGGTCTCCCCAGTACCCAGTGGGTACTGGGGAGAAGCCTGACCATGATCATTAGAAACCCATGGCCGGCTCGAGTCCAGGCTTAGTGGCTTGGGCAATGGGGGACTTTGCGAGGGATCTTAGATAGAATTTCTTGTGCGCCCCCGGGCCCTCCCAACAACTTGCTGCTCCCCTTGTCACAGGCGAAAGGATTTGGCGAAGAGCTCGATGCTATTCACGATGTCTGCGATGAACCTCTGTTCTTTGATGGTGGCGAACCCTTGACAACATCCATCACCGTTCTCCATCAGCAGCGTACTGTCAAGCGCAAACATGATTTGGACCTCAGTACAAATCTTTTTGACCTCTTTGCCAATGTCAGGGTGTGACTGCTGATGCTGATTGTGGAAGTAGAAACCCTCCAGTGCACCGCCACATTGTAGTGGGCAGTGGGCAGTGGAAACCCTGCGGCATACTGCTGCACTGCCTGGGGCAGTAGACTGTGGAATCTGTCAGTACACTGCCACACTGCAGGGGGGCAATGGGCAGTCGAATCCTCCAGTGCACTGCTGCAGTTCAGGTTGCTTGCAATGGCAGACCCTGCATGCAGACCCCAAATAATCCAGTCATTTGCGAGGGCTGCACATTGCTGGGTAAGCCGGGCAACTGGTACTACGTGCTGTGCGGATCCCTGTGTGCCTGCCGTGTGGCTGTGTACTGATGGATTCCACTGCCCACTGCAGACATTTGTGTTGTGTCGTGTTTGCATTTGTGTTGTGAGAGCTTGCATGGTCGTGACCTTTGCTGGTAATAGTTGGAGGCACATTGTCCGCAGCAATGGTGTGATGGCCGAGTGCCTTCACACACAGTTTCACACATTCCAAATCTCATTTGCCTGCAATATTTCAGATTTGGACGCTATCGAACCCTGCCTTATGCCACTGCGGGAGATGGGGCTGAGGTTGCGGCTTGTCTCATACGGAGTGCGGGAGGCAACGCTGAACGATGCCATTGTGTTAGGGTGGCTTCGGTTGCATGATGACCCCGTGGCAAGAGAGTCGGACAGCAAACAGTGATTGCGGTTGAGAGGGAGTGATATCGAAACTCTCTCTGGGGCTTGCTGGGCTTGCTGGGCTGTTGTAGGACAGACAGTGGCTTGTGCATTGCAATAGTAAACAATGGTATGCATGGCAGGGGTTTGCAGATTTGGCAAGATTTGGCAAGATTGCTGTCTTTTCTGTTGTTCAGTTCAGGAAATGCGAGACACTCGGTTTGGCCGTTGGCGGTCAACTGGGTCAACTGACGTTCATTTGTGGTCAACCGCCAGCAGTTGGCGTACCAAATGTCAAGGGATCAGAAAAAAAAAATTTTTTCCTTCAGGGAAACTCCAGGTGCATGACATGTGAAGTTTTTCCATGGCCGTTGTGTGTGTGATTTGCCCAATCGGCAATCGTTGATCTGCGTGTTCCCTGCATCCCTCTCACTGTCGCAGCACTTGAGAGAGACCAACCCCACGTTCATTGATACCCTTGATGAATTGGAAGATGGCCAGGTGTCTGCGACTGGCTCTTGCTCGGGTTAGGGGCGCAGCGGGCAGCCAACGCCCATGCTCGCATTTATGCCTGCGACCATGCCGCTATCCATGTTTATATTAAAAGAGTGACGGCATATGCAATGCAATGCAATCTTGCTTGTGGGAGGTGATGTTATGAAGATGGATGGTAGAACATGACAGGTTCAACGCCACTCTACGCAACTGTTCAAAGATGGGATTCGGCAAACAGTGATATAGGGGTGCGTTGCAGTCATATACCGCGGGTGCCGAATGGAGGTGCCCTCATATGTGCGTCTCTTGCGGCTCCACTACTGCTACCGCTGCAGTAGTAGTACTGCTAGGGCTGCAGCTAAGCCCGGTCCTGAGTGGCGCACCACAGACGCAGGATGGCATGGAGGCCTGAACAATTCACGTCGAACTGCACCCTGAGTGGCGCAAAATGGCATTGGATATGGACCATGTGTACAGGGAGGGGGGAAATTTCGCGAAGGGTCTCTTTCGCGTGAGAAGGTTGGTTGTTCAAATGGGCCGCGAAATCAACTGCGCAGAATGAGCAACCTCTTGTCGGGCACTGCAGGCCCCTGCTCTCTGGCGGCAGCAAGCGGGTACTGTTGCAGTTGTCGGCAGGTGGTCTGTTGATATATCTGTTTCTTTGCTTCAATGTGAGTGAGAGTTTGGTCGTTGCCAGCGATGTTTGCAAGATTCTTTTGAGGGAAAACAAAGCCTCTGATTTCAACGTTGTTTGTTTCTCCTTGTAATAGCCACTGTCCATGCCTGTGGCCTGCACTCTCCTAGCGTAGGAGAGCGTAGGAGACTGCTTGGGCACCGGGTTCAACCCTGGGACACCCTTCGAGGTCACCCTCGGAGCCCAAGCACCTACTAGCCTCCACTTGGAGTGCGCCAGGGGGATCCCCTGTCTCCCAACCCATGGTAATCTTGGAGGGGTAGGTGTTGCTTTAAATAATAATTGCTTCTTCTTTGATTTGCATGACATTTTTGTTGAATTGTGGTTGCTGTGTTGTGTTGCTTGTGCCCCACAATCATCCCTCTTTTCTTACAATGGAGCGTTTCCATGTGCGAAACAGTGCTCCATAAAGGGACGGAGCATTTGGTCGGACATTTGAAGGAGGCTGCTCCCCATAATCGCACTGGGAAGCGCGGGGCATAAAAAAAAAAACAAGTCATGATTACCGTCTGTGGTTTTTTTCATGTACAGAGCAACGGCTTGTTATAACATTTCATTGGTATCTTTTCTGTGTCAATTTCTTTGCATAAAGTCATAATGCAGGGCTGGGATGTACCCAGATCGGGTACATCATGCGGTACATCATAGAGAAGTGGAAAAATGGGGCAAGATGGGGAAAGATGGGGCAAGATGGGGAAAGATGGGTAAGGAAAATTGGGCCTGCAATGGAAAAATGGGGCAGGATGGGGCAGGAAAAAGGGGCTAGAGTTGATGTGTGTTTGCTTTGCTATTTTGTGTTGCTCATAGTTTTTTACTTCGCTCAAGAACATTATCAAAGTTGGTTGGGGATGGGCATGGATATTGTGCTGTGCCCTCTCCTCTCTTAGCCACCATGGAACACCTTGTTACTCACAAGGGAATTAGATGCATCCCAGTGAAAGTGATAACTGACCCAGAAAGGAAGTGGGTGATTGCCTCGTGGTTCTCCAAGCTACTAAGCCTATCAATCAAGTCGGACAACATGAAGAAAATGACGGCGTCCAATTTGGGTATACATGGGAAAGATGCCGAGCGGGCCTTCTCTCCTTTAAAATGGGTGAAGGATGAGAGAGAGAGAGAGAGAGAGAGAGAGAGAGAGAGAGAGAGAGGAATGCATGAGGAAAGTCATATTGCAGCCGTGCTCCTCCATTTCAATGGTGTGGTACCCTCATAGATGAGATTTGATACAAAAAGCGTAGTGTTGGTGCTTTGTTTGTGTCCAAGGCCCGCGACAATGAGTCCCCGGTAGGGGATGACACCCCCACCGATGGTTGAGTGGATAATAGGCTCCCCAAGTACCTACCCACGCCATGCCTGGACACCAGGAACTGTTTGCACACCCGATTCCCTCCTCTTCCCCCTATTTTTACCCTATTTCCCCCATTTTCCCCCATCTTTCCCCATCTTGCCCCATTTTTCCAGTTTCCCCATTTTTCCTGCGGTACAGCATGGGTAGGTCTCCAGGTATATCATCAGAAATTCTGCTGGCTACATCCCAGCCGTGATAATGCATGTATGCTTTTTATTGTTGAATTTTGAAAAGAGGCGGGCCACTGCAACACTACCCCAATAGATTGAGCACGGCCTAGGAGATCTTTGCACAGTTGCCCTTTTTATGGTGTACATTAAATACCACTGTCAAAGTTCAAACACCTGCCCAGGGCCTGAGACCAACTGGACCCTCATCACTGGCTGTGTGTGGCTGTTGTGTCTTCCTTGCACGGTGAGTGGCACCTGTGGCTTGTGTGTAAAGACTTGTGGTGTTCCCTGACCTTTGTCGTGGCTGTTACAATGTCCTTTCCGGGACCCACCACAAATATTCCCGCTGCGAAATTTGCCCTGGAAATAGACTCTGCACACGACTCTCCCCCTCCTTGTACGGTTGAGTCGGATTGGCCAAAGCTGGCCCCCAACGCCAGGATCAGCCAATGCAGCATGCCCCTTCCAGGGCATGTGCTTTCTGGCTGAGGCAAAGGTACCACATGCCAACCCCCAGGTCGGCCCACGTCCGCACCAACGCGTGTGCCAAGGCCCAGACCCAGGCCTTTGCCCACCATCCAGTCGACTCTATTTCTTATGGCAGCGCCCATGCCACTGCCCAGTCCCATGCCCAGGCACGCCCATCCTGCTGCTGATGCCTATGCCCATGACCACCCCCCAGGCACAGCCCCAGGCGTAGATCCATGTACATGTTCAAGGGCACTTCAGGTCAGGTCACGTCACGTCAGTTGTATCTGCCTGCGCCGTCTGCCCGCGAGACGTTTGGTGGAAATGCACCCGCTCAGCACACAAAAAAAGTGCACCTTGAGAAACGGGAGAGCAATGGCCCGATGCATGGAGGCGCACGTGATACTCTAGAAATACCCAGCAACGAGGCGCATCCGACTGGTGGTGCGTATGGCAGTGGACCTATGCCTGTGCACTGGCAGCAAAAGTGTCTGCCGTCCTTAGTCAACGGTGCGGTGCTGCCCAGGAAAAGGATCACAAAAATGAACGGTCGGAGACTTCGTATCCACAACTCCTCAACATTTGGTCTTCTCCTTTTTTTGCACCTTTTTGGGGTGGCTTGCAAATGAAATTCTGCAGCGCCTGCAGCGCATGTTTCGTGGGCGAAAACACCTTCCGACCTTGTCCCTGACGGCGGCCCAGGCCCGTCCACGTCCACGCACACGCCCATGCGCAGACTCCGCCAATGACAGGCTTCGACCCCGATCCCTGGCCTTCGCTTGTCTCGCAGCAAGTTCGGTTCTTCAATGGCCACATGGCGTGGCTGGCGGGGCTACTGCAAGAGGAAGCGGAACAGGACCTTTGGTTTCCGGCAGAGATCTCGCCCTCGCTCATCTTCTCCCACACCCAGGGCGAGGATCTGTGGAATGAGGTGGATCCTGCCTTCCTTGCACCCGCTTTGTGCCCTCGCCACCCCTATCCCCCCCCGCCCTCGCCTGATCCAGTGCTTCTCCGAGTCCTTTGTTGCGTGTCGACGTGTTCTGTACGTGGGTGTCCGAATAGTCCAGCGCTACGCTGGGATGGTGGATCGTCCCAGATGTGCAGGTGCACCTGCCGCGCGCGCGCGCATGGGTGTCTGCAGGGTGTTGGGGCAGTGCATTATGGAGGGCACGAGCATTGCGAGATGTGCAAGGGGCTGCCAGCGGAGTTAGGGAGCGGGCTGCCATCCAACGCTCGACAGTCTCCCCGGAGAACACGACACGAAAGAGGGACGGGCGAAGGGGACTCAGTCTGCTTGTCGGGGGCCCTCCCGTCGCAGCCCTCCGGGCTGCAGCTACACCCGCTCTGGTCCCACGCAGGCAGGAGTCCCCGGGGCATCCTCCCGATGAACAGACTTAGTCCTCTCCTGAGGGCCCATCTTTTGTCCCCTTTTTCACACGGGCCGCTGAGGGAGTTTGACGGCACTGTGACCCTGCAGCTGATCGATCCCTGAGGGCTACCCGGCGCTGTGCATTGGACTGCGTAGTCGATGTTTGACCGCACGTCGCACATGCGGATGAGGCTCTGGATGACGGCGCGCCGAAGGTCCGGTTGGGCTTTTCGGGCCTCCATGCGCCCGTCGTGTGGGTCGCCAACGTGACCCTCGTCTCTGGGGCGGATGTATGTACGTCTCTTTGTGATACAGGCATCCCCCTGCCGCCCCCTTGAACAGTCCCCCCGGGAGGGGGCGGGGGGGGGGGGGCGGTATTTGCCCCAAAAGTCCACGGTGCCGATGGCGCCGAGGACAAACCTTCCTCCGGTTACAATGCAATCGTAGTGGGAAGGTCCGGCCTGGGGCCTAGCGCATAGCCCCCCCGGTATTTGGGGGGGGGGGGCGCACCCTCATTTGGTGACTCCCCCCCCCAGCCCCCCCCCCCCCAGCCCAGGTGGTGGGGGGAAACACTGTTGTACTTGCTGGGGACACTGTTCAACGGGGCGGTGGGGTCCGTTGTCTGCAGCGTGCGTCGCATCTTCGTTTGTTTGTGGTGAGGCCCGTCTTGACGACGCTGTTTGTGCGCAGGTGTGGGACCTGTTGGAGGAGTGGTGTGTGCAGCACCTCTCGCCAGAGGCCGTGAAGAATGTCGAGGAAACCGCAGCACCCGCGGAGGACTAGTGGATACGCGGAGCCGTGGTCTCCGACGGATAGTCCCCAGGGCCTGCCCTTTGTCCAGCGCTTGCGACCGTGATCAACCCGAGGGCCGCGCTTCATGGCAAAGGCGGAGGCTGACGGATGGGCACTGAGCGCTGGTGACCGTCAGTCTCGGGCTGTCCGTGAGGACTTCCGAAGGGCAGCCTCAGGCTTTTGGATGCCACAACTGCACGTAACCGACAGCAGTTGAGGGTCGGTTGGCCGGTTGTTGAGGCAGAACGCAGTCCCGCGGGCTTTGGTGCGGCTGCTCTCAACACGGCCCTGCAGTGAGACTGGCCGATGAGGCATTAAACGCGGCTGTCCACAAAACACGCCCCAAGTTTGTGCCCCCACCCCCTGAGGCTCTTTCTGCCTCCCCCCCCCCCCGTTGCGCCCCCTCTTCTTAACTTCGTAAGGCACCGCCGACTGCCCCCCCCCCCCCCAACCGGTGCCCTTTGTGATGGGCCGTCCGTTCGACAGGCCGTCCAAGAAGGCGGGGGGCGAGGGGGGCCGAAGGGTCCTCGTCATATATCCATCTGCAAAGAGGTTTCACTTCTCTCGGAAAGCCGTTGCACAGGGGCCCTACAGAGCGTCCCCACAGCTCTTCAGACGTGCAGAGCCCTCCTTTTCAGTGCTCTTCACAAGAGCAATCGTTATGAGGCAGGTGCCGCCTCGGGAATTGGGTCAGGCACAAGGACAGTGGCACACCCCTGCATCTCTCGAGGGGAGCACGCGACGGGCGCTGCGACTAGTGGGGCTTGGAGAATCGGGGCCGGGTCCCATTGCATTGTGTGCACCGCACCGCGTATCGCAATCCATGTGAAGTAGGCTGAAGAGTCCTCTGTCCCTGTGTGTGCACGAGGGAGTGGATTGTGTGCACTCCAGAGCGGCGTGTTTGCCGTCACCGCCCCTAGCGTCTCCAGTGTTCACAGTCATCTGTTCGGCCGCTCTATTGTCTTCGGGGACAACCCCCTCAAACGCGCGGTGTGCACGCACTGTGCGAGTGACCCCCCCTCCCGCCCCCTTTGGTGTCCGTCTGTGCAAAATCCTTTTTGATTTCGCCCGCAGGGCCTACCGTCATCCCCCCACCCCCCCTTCTTCCTCTTCTCCCTCTCCCCTGATCTGATGCGGCTCTGTCGCCTTTCACAAGGGCGGAGGTTGGCCGGCATTGCCCATCCGCCGATGTGGTCATGTCGCAGGATGACTGCTGCACAATTTCATGGGCACGTAGTAAAAGCGAACCCGCCGATTCGCTTTTGCAGTGGAAACGCCGCATTCACTGCTCTTGTCGTGGTGCGCGAATCCCGGGCTCAAGGGGGTCGTCCAGTGGCTCGGATGCGGAGGGAGGCAGGTGGTGTGCGTTAGTCTGCGTGAGAGAGACTGGCACACGGCGGCGCACGGCTTCATGCCTCGCCATTCATGAGCACAGCTCCGTGTCGCCATGATAACAGTGGCCCCCCCGCTCCTTTGGAGGCCGGAGATGGTGTTAGTCCGGCGCTGGGCAGGACGGCCATCGCGGCTCATGCAGTCAGCCACGCGGTCGTCCTTTGCCACAGAGGTGGACTACACTGCCCTCTGGTCCTTCCGAGTACGGTGGACTCGAGGGAGCGTGAACGTTCTCTGTGCCTGGCCCTAATCCGTCCCACGTCCCCCGTTAAGAGGGGGACCTTGCCATTCACTGCCCCTCCCATACCCCTCATGTTGCGGTGGCCCTTTCGAGGATGGCCATCATCCCGGTTGCGTGGGTTGTACAGTACATTCGCCAAGTCCGATGGCATCGTTCCATTCTACTGCGCCTTGGTGGTGCGACGCTTCAGCTACGGGCTGGACCGCCTGCCTCTTCGGTGGCTGGTGCACGCCGCTTGGCCTGCGTCCACTTCCACGTGTGAAGGCACTATTATTTATCGTCACAGCCCCACACACCCCCTTTGCCTTGTAACACCCATAAGCCACGCTGTCCCTTCCCTTGTACCCCCCATGAATGTTGCTGTGGCTGGGGCAAGGCAAACGGGAGCCGGGGCAAGGACTGGGGCATGAATGGAGGCTGGATTTTCGGTGGAGGGGAGGGTTGCTGCTCGATCGAAGATTGAGGGTTGTGATGGGGTCTTTGGGAACAGCTTTGGTGCCAGGAATATGGGCAGCAACTGTGGTAGGCGTGAGGACGGGACTGTTTGAGAGCTGTTTTTGGTGCTTGGGCATTGTGCTGACCATGGCCAGATCGTGGGATGGGGCTCTAAGGGCCATGGCGGGCAAGTGTCGGGATTTGCAGACGGATTTCCGGTGTCATGTGGAGCAGACTGACATACTGCCCTGATGCTTATTGTAATGCAAGGACCGATGCCCGCAGTACAGAGACGTCAGCCGTGTGCCCTGGACCATGATTATTTTCCATGACTGTGGTGTAGCAGTGCAGGGACGGGCATGTGTGCATGAGGCGCTGGCAGGCGTGCAAGAGGGAGTGGCATATGTTGAGCAGGGAGTGCACTGGGGTTTGTCATGTATACAGGGGGGGCCGGCATGTGAAGAGCATTCCAAGGACTCACTTGTTGGGGAAATCCTCGGCTGAACGTCCTCCACAGGACAGGGAGAATTGTGCCGCGATCCAGCCACCAAGTTCCCCCAGTCACCCACATCTTTCGTCAAAGTCAATCCCTCACAACCTATTAAAGCAAACAAAGGGGCTTGCTGGGAGTGGGGGGTCAACGGGCCCCCAAACAATTGCGAAACAGGGGCGGGGGCTCTGGGCCAATTGTTCAAAATTGATTGAAATGCCACTATCCCCAGCCATGCACGGTCGGAGACATGATGCATCAGAGGATGTTCTATCCCGCAACTGTCGTGCTGTTTGCTGTAGCGCAACAACGCATGAGGAAGCATGGGACTCGAATTGGTGAGGCTGGGCAGAGGACATTACAATCACCACAGTCCAAATTTGCAGAGCTGGGTTGGGCAGTGATAATGCTGCCAGTGCACACCCCACTGGCAACACCAAGGGACAAAATGCCTGGGAAGGCAGCTCACCAATGATGCGTCACACTTGCTGAACCGGAACTTCTGGCCCCTATGTTGCAATTCCCACATCAGATATGGTGGAGAGCACCCTCCACATTCCACACAGAAATCAGCGCTTTGACATACTTTGCCCTGTTGGCGCAGGGCCCCGGTCAAATGGGCCTATGCCCAGGACACAAGAAAGCATGCAAATCCACCTGCCTTGCCACTGTGAAAACTGTGCAACCACACAAGTGGGCACACACCCAGAACACCACGAGCCCCTCCAGTTCCTCAACTCCGACCTCTCCCACGACGCGTAGTGAGCACCACAAACTGCGGGCAATGAAGATGAACCCCACCACCACCCCATCCCGCAGCAACCAATGTCTTCTCCATGCACCTCATCACACCCAACAATCACCTGTTGGGAACACTGGGCGCCACCAGCAAGAAGCCATTCCCGTGTGCCAACCCCCCGCCCCACTTGCGCCTCAGCGTGTGCATCCCGCAGAACAAGGATGTGGTGGGTCCTTGTTTATCCGCGACTGCGCGGCAAGCCATTTGTGTTCAGGTATGCAGGTATGGTGGTATGCTGTGGTGTGGCAACCAACAGGGACATGTTTAAGATGAATGGGTGGTGAACCATTCGTAGGGGGCTTGTTGGTTTACATTTTTTTTTCGGGGGGGGGGGGAGAATGTGCTTGTATAATTGGGAAGCGCCGCAAGTTTTTCACAATAGTTCAATAAAGTAAAGGGACATATACATTAGGTACCCCCCCCCCTTGCGCATGCACGGCCTTGTCTAAGCACAGGGTGGGCGTTGAACCGCCGTTTTGAGGAAATTTTGGGACCGCTGTTTTTGTGGTCCAGAATGGAGGATTGGGTGTTTGTAGAGCGTTTGTACAGGGAAAGAGGGGCTCAGTCATATCTGTGATGGTGCATTCTGTTCATAACAACATTGTACTACACATTGGAACCCCATGCTGCTTGTTCTGATGTGATTTTCAGCCATGGCTAACAATGTTATTCCCGGTCTGGCTGTCACATGTCACGCGCATGCACGCCGTTTTGGCCTGACTTCTGGGACCGCGGCCGTGCTTCCGCAAGGGGGGGGGGGGTACATTTGCTTGGGCTTATGGCAGTGAGGGCAATGAAAGGGTGAACGGCCATCTAGTAGCAGGCATGTGTACCACTCTGCTGTGGTTCATGCAGCTGATGGAGGAGGTACACCTCATGGAACCTAAATATACCATGGCACCATCCTTCGCTCCTTTGCAAAAGGCAGCATAGCACAAGAAAAGCATGGGATGTTCACAAGACAACAGCGTCCTCCACCCACTTTTTCAATTGTGCCAACAAGTGGTCCTGGTTGACATTCAACCTAAAAAAATCAGCCACCTCCGGTTGTCCATGGTGCAGTAGTTCTGTGGCAGCTGTTAAATTCAATCACACCCTTTCAACTCCGATCCAAAGAAAAGCTCAGCATGGTTGTTGGCTTGGTATGCAGCACGCCGCACCTCATTGAAGAGCGCAACCAACCCACCAATGTTCCCTGTTTTTACGGATGCAATGTCCGCATACAAAGTCTGAAAGCCCGAACAGTGTGTGGTGGATGCGGAATGAGAGATTTATGGGAGCGGCTTCAAACCATCAACAAATGTTATTTAGGCATTAAAATGTACATTTGCGGCAAGTGTGGTGTTTGCATGTGTGTAGTTGTGAGTGTGCACATGATTGCTTTGCAAGTTCTTTTCGTGTATGTTGTAATTCGTGTAATTTTTTTTTCCGCTGTAAATGCGCATAACAAAAAAACCGTCACGTCGTGTATTTTTTTTTTTTGCTGTAAGTGGTGTAAGCCGGCTTACACGACTTACCGCCAAAAAAAAAATTACACGACGTGACGGTTTTTTTGTTACACGCATTTACAGCGGAAAAAAAATTACACGACTTACGGCAAAAAAAAAATTACGCGGCGTGACGGTTTTTTTGTTACACGCATTTACAGCGGAAAAAAAAATTACACGAGTTACCGCAAAAAAAGATTACACGATGTGACGATTTTTTCCTACACGCGTTTACCACGAAAATTCAAAAATTACACGACCTTACCACAAAGGAAGAATTACCAATTTTACTAAAAATGCCTGCCTGTAGGCAATGTGCCCACCTCTGGGCCACTTCTGATTCTGCCCCCCGCTCTGAAGCGGTGGGGACCCCCCAGGCGGCAGGGGTTATGTAGCCACCTTGCCCACTTGTGGGCCACTTCTGATTCTGCCCCCCGCTCTGAAGCGGTGGGGACCCCTGAGGCGGCAGGGGTTATGTAGCCACCTTGCCCACTTGTGGGCCATTTCTGATTCTGCCCCCCGCTCTGAAGCGGTGGGGACCCCCGAGGCGGCAGGGGTTATGTAGCCACCTTGCCCACTTGTGGGCCACTTGTGATTCTGCCCCCCACCCCACTCGAAGGCAAGGACGCCTCCACCAAGCAGAGCGTGGAAAGCCCGGAGGCCAGGCCGCAACCTTCCGTGGACACTCCCACTGAGGAGGAGGACACCCGTCCCAAGGTCCTCATCCGTGACGAGTGGCGCAAGGTGCCGGATGGCTACCCAGCAGATGCATCTGGCCAGCTGGAGCGTGACCAGCTTTTCATTGATGACATGTGCAAGTACTATGTGCTTTGTGGACTCGGCGTCCCATCGTTAAGATCGCTATGGGGTGCCGTACGGAACCGGCAGCTGTACATATTGCGCATGTATTGCAAAGGTTGCATTTCTTTCAATTTTTCAATTTTTTTTATAATTTACACGACTTACAGGAAAAAAAAATTACACGCATTTACAGCAAAAAAAAATTACACGACTAGACGGTTTTTTTGTACACGACTTACATTTTTCACGTTCGTTTCTTGGGGTGCAGATTTGCGGTTTTGTTTTGATTGTTGAGCGGTGTGTTGCGCGCTGTGCACAAAGTACAGCAACATACCCAAGTATGGTAGTAGTGCATAGTAGCCCTAACTATGACCCTTGTGCTGTATTTATGCAAGTTGCATGTGTGTTTCACCCCTATTTCTAGTACATGTGTGTGTGTTGTTGTGCATGCTAACGAAAAAGGGTGCCCCATTTTGGTACTATGGTGATACATTCAGGGTGCCTCGTTCAGGGTGTGCCATCTCTCTGAACCTCATGTCCACATCAATCGAAAGGGTTGCCTTCGCCACCGCTATCTCCCAATTCACATGGCCGCGGCCTCATCGCATCGCCGGAGACCAAGCGGCACACTCCCCCGCCATTCTGGCAGTTGATTATGTCGTCGATGTGGGCATCACACCCACGCAAGGCAAGTTGGCTGTTGCGGTCGCCTTGTACTTGAACTGCCCGCATTTAATCCCCAATAACACAATGGAGGTCGCCCACATGTTCAAGGTCACAGGGCCTATGCACCTTGGGAGCACTTCCCTTTGTTGATTTGAATTTGGGATGATGAGAAAGCTCCTCCCTTGGCGCTTGACAAAAACAATACTTATTTATGTGAGTTGCGTGCACACAGGGAGACTTCAGAGCGCTCCCGCTTGTGATTTTCACTATGTTGTGAGGTGAAGAGATGGAGAGGAGTTGAAAGATGGGGGTTTCTAACATTGTGGGGGCATGATGTCCTTTGCGTAGGGAAGACCATTGCAAATTACCCCTAAATTCCCCACTTTTATCTTGCAAACTGCGCGCCGTGTGCACCCTGTGCACACTGTGCGTGTGCTGTGCACAAACGCCCCCCCCATGAACTGCACAAAGCAGATCCATTCACTGCAATCCGAACATTGCTTGCTGTGTCGCTGGTTTTTTGCTGCAGGCAAAGTTCGTTTTCATGGGCCCCCACACTCACTCCAAAAACTGATCTTGAACAACCAGGTCATACAAAATATCGCATTGGACACTCGTTGTACTGCATTATTATCTGACCCGCCTCTATGGACCCCCCTCCCCGGAACAGGCAAAGATGGGTAGCTTCAGAGGGCGCATGGAGGATTCTCAAACCGATATTCTGCAGCAGTAGCCTGACACCGTTCCATCCCTGTACTTCTGCATTCCCCCCACAAATGCCAGCTGCAAACGACTGCCGCAGTGTAAGCTCATACTGCTGCTGCTATGTCACAACAGGTTTCCCTTTGTCATAAGATGAACCTAAACTTCAAAGAGAAGCTGGGGCATCTCTTTGCACCCTCTCCTTTCCAAGAAGTCGTGGATCAGGCCACAAGTGAATATCTTTTGACTCCTGATTGGGAAAAGAATATTAACATCATCGATCAAGTCAATAGGAAGATGGAGAATGCGAAGGAGGTGCTGCGTGCCATCCGGCGCCGCACGAGCAACACTAACCCCAAAGTGCAGTTCTTGGCGCTCACACTCTTGGAGATGGGGGTCAAGAACTGTGGCCATGTCTTTCGTGCCGAGCTTTGCCAGCACGCCGAACTGTTGGGGGATGTTCTGCGGATCGCCACGCGAGAGATGCGGCGGAGTGGTGAGTACGAGTCCACAGAAAAGGCTCTGGAAATGATCAACACCTGGAACCACTGCTTCCGGCAGCGCGGCGCGTACCCGCAGCTCACAGTGATGTATCACCAAGCGCTCGGCAAAGGAGCCTCATTCGAGGGCCTGAAGGTACCACTCTGCCTGTGTGTGTGCCTGGGTGTGCCTGGGCCTGGACATTTGCACATGCCTGTGCTCCTGCCTGTGCCTGTGCCGGTATTGGGTCCTGATCGGCCCTCCCATGTGCCCAACTAGTGAGGACTTAAGAGTCGGGATGGCTGAAAAATTGTGATTTTGGGGGCCACCCTTGACGACCCCTGGTCAGCATAGGGCTGGACTTTGGGTCATTATTTCTTGAAAATGACAGTAGACAGTACCCCGCTCCCCGTTCAAATATTCCCAGTCTTTTGTGCGACCCCCCCCCCCCCCAATCCCCCGCCCTGGGCTAGCACCACTTGGCAGTGCCTGTGTCTCTTCCTGTGTGTCTCTGCCTGTGTCTGCCAGTCTGTGTTTGCCCCCCAAAGCAGCCAGCCGATACAGGGAAACGGCAGAGTACCACTGGCGGAGAGGTAGCCAGATGGAGCCACCAAAATACATGCACGAAAATACGTGCATTACTTGATGAAAGTTGAGGCCGGGGCGTCACGTGCTGGCGAACGAAAGGCAATACGTGACGAAGAGGATGTGACGGGTTGTTAAGTTGGTTTCTACCAAAACGGGGGGGATTGACATTTGCTCCCGGTTTTCACAATTTCCGCCCTCGTGCCTCCGCCCGTGCCGCTCGCCGGGACTGAGAATTGCGACTCCGAGTCCCTCTGCGATCGCACAACATCGATTTGACAAACAATGAAGGCGCCCAACAGACCCTTCACTAGCGCGCCGCCGGATTTGGGGTCCCGCTGTTTTATAGGTCTCGCAGGAAACCGGTGCCCGAAGAACACTCACAAGACGCTCCCACATGCCCCACAAATGAGTGCGTCGTTGAACGCTGGGCCCACAAGAGGACTGGGCACGCGGACTCGCCACGCACGCAGGCACGGGCACCGGCAGAGGCAGAGGCGCAGGCAGAGGCCGTGCCTCTGCTTGCGTCTGTGCCTCTGTTCAGTCTGGGGCCCGGCCTGTGCGGGTGCCTTGTCTCATTGCGGCTGTTCTCGTCCCCTGCCCAGTCCCGTGCTGGTCCTCGTCAGTCTGCCCGTGCCCATCGCCCGTGCCCATGGCCTCTGCCCGTGCCCCTCGCATATGCCCATTGCCCGTGCCCATGGCCTCTGCCCCACTGCAGGTGGACGACGACGCATTGATGGACGATGGGCGGCAGCCGATGGACGTCACTGGGATGGGCTCGCACGGGGCCCCTACCGGGATGACCAACATCACGGGGATGGGCAACTCGGCGTCCTCCAGAGGGTCCACATCGCCGCAGCCACAAGGCATGAGCCTGTGGGGAAGGCTCGGGTTCGGCAGCATACCGAAGCCGGAGGCCCAGCCGCAGCCGCAGCCGCAGCGGCTCCAGCCCGGCACCATCCCTGGCCGGCACCACGCGGCGCCGCACGGGGCGGCCCCTCCCGGTGAGTTGCCGCCCGGCGCCATTCAGCTGCCGCCGGACATGCCGACGGGGGAGATGGACCCGGCAATGCAAGCCGCCATCCACGCCGCCATCTTGCAACAGAACGCGCAGCCGCCGGTGCCGGAGCGTGACCCTGCCGTGGTGTGCTTCGTTGCGGGAGGGGGGGGGGGGCGAAGGGAGCAGTCCAACCTCCCTGGAGAAGTGGGGGGGGGGGGTTCCGTCCATTGTTTATCCCTAGTTCGCAGTGTTTGAGCATCTCTGTCGTACGCTCCTTGCCCCCCTAACAGGGATGCATGGGAAAGGGGGGGGGGCGGTAACCCCCCTCCTCGAGGGCACCCAGCCTATCCCCGGCCACTGTCTCCCTGACAGCAAGTGCCAGCTTCCATGGCACTTGAAACCGACAGTAACCCCCCCCTTTGGCAACCCCCACCAACCGCCTGTGTAACCACTACTTGACCCGCCTCTGAGGCCCCTTCCCTTCTAATGTATCCCTTCCCCCTACCCCCTGCCCCCTTTTGAGGGATGGTGATGATGGAGATCTAGTGTGCCTACTTTTGTGCCTCAAAGCTGTCTGTGCCCATCCCTGTGACCAGCTTCCACCGATGCAAGTTCGGAAAGACCGTCCATTCCTTTTCGCACAGGTCCTGCAAGAGCTCATCGACGAGGCGCGCAGTGTAGTTGGGCTGTTCACTGACATTCTCACAGCCAACGCCACGAGTCCGGAGGTGCTGGCGACGGACGACATCTGTCAGCAGGTGGTGTCACAGAGCAAGAGGGTCCAGGTACCACCCATCATTACATTTTTCAGACCCAACCCTCGCCTCTGAGCTGCTTTGATTCATGCATTGGAGGGGGGGGGGGCTTCGCGGCTGTGCACTGTCCCACCCCCGTGGCGTTCGCCGTGTGCTCCCTGTGCTGGCGGTGTGGGTGTAGTGGTCAGGGCTGGGGGGCTGATAGCCTCCGGTGCGGGCACCCCTTCACGGTGGCCACTCCCGGTGTTTGCGGTGCGACCCTCGGCGCCTCCTCATGCCCCTCCTTAAGCCCCGGCAGCGGAAACAAACGTGTTGGTGCTCTTGTCAATGGCATCGTGGAGGGGCGTGGAGGGGCGTGGAGGGGCGTGGAGGGGCGTGGAGGGGCGTGGAGGGGCGTGGAGAGGATCAGTGATGGTGAGGGCGGACTGGAGCAGGCTGCATGACACCCTGTCCACGGGGAGCCTGAGGGGGTACGTGTGGGTGCCCTAAAGCAGCAGCATGTTCCTCTGCAGCATCATCCGCAGGAGGTGAGGACTGCCGCCCGTTTGTGCAGCGGCAACGCAATACCCGGACTTGCAGCCTGTGCCCCGGCATTGCGGGCAGTGTGCGGCCTACGTAGGCCTCTAACTCCAAGGACAGCTCTGCGCAGGGGCGGTGGGCTTTGGCAGCCTCCAATACCGTAGGGCAACGGCCATTCCACACCACGCACACCCCTCCACAGCACCCGATACTCCACTTCAGGAGCAGGTGGTCCGCGCTATTCAAACGGGAGCCGCACAGAACGAGGACACGTTCGAGGCCCTCTTGGGGCTGAACGACTCGCTGATGAAGAACATCACGCAGTACGACGAGCTCACCGCCGAGATCCAGCAGGTGCTGCGGGCGGCCCACGAGCCCCCGCCGTCCTCAGACACCGCCTTCCTACAGGCCAACAATATGATGCCTCCAGCTGCCGCCCCCGCCGCGCCGCCGGTGCACCAGCCCAAACCAGCGGATCCCCTTGACCAGCTCCTGGGCCTCGATGACCTGAAGTTGGACGGGCTGGCGGGGGGCCCGAATGCCGCGGCCCCTGCCGTTCCCGCCGCCGCCCCAGCCCAATCCAATTTGGTGGTCGACGACTTCTTCACTGCGCCGGCCCCCACGGCTCCCGCTGCAGCAGCAGTGCCCTCTGCGGCCCCCATCGCAAGCCCCCCACCGAACCCGGTCGCCGCGGCAGCCCTGGCCCCGGCCCCTCCTGCGGCAGCCCCTGTCGCGCAGGAGGACGATGATTTCGCTGCTTTCGCCGGCGCACGGACCACTGCGGCTCTGGCAGTGCCCCCGCCAGCTACAACAGCCGCTACCCCTGCCCCTGCCCCTGCCCCTGCCCCTGCCCCTGCCCCTGCCCCTGCAGCCCCTGCAGCACCTGCGGTTGCTGCACCGGCACCGGCAGCAGCCCCAGCCGCAGCCCCAGTGACCGCAGCCAGTGCCCCCAGTACGACCGTTAATGACGACGATGACTTCGACACTTTCTTGGAGACCCGCTTGAAATGAACGCAGTCGGGTCCGCTGGGTGCGGCGTCGCAATCGCTGGCCCTCCGTCACGCATACACACTCAGCCGGGGCGGGGCCCGGAGGCCAATGGTGTGCAGTGGTGGAGCAATCAGCTGGTAACCGTCTTGTCCACGGTTCGCCTCTTTCCTGGGGAGCAATGCACTGGAGCTTCTCGCTCAGTGGACTGGAGCTTGAATCGCGGGCTGCCCCAACAGGGCTCGCTTTTGTATCATATACGCGGGTGCGAGTACGCCCGCTCCCCCGTGCAGCCCCGATGCCGAATGCACAGCTGGCGGGCGGGTGCCAGCAAATAGACGCCACCCATTGGCATCAGAAAGACATTCCCAAAAGGGCAGGGGCCTGCACTCTGTAGACGTTTCTGACGTGCGGTTGGGTACACGGGCCCACAGCCCCACGATCGGAGCCTGACCCAGTGGCATAACTGACGATGGTGCGCCCCCCCCGTGGCCTATTTTGATGATCCATGGGCTAAACGGCTGCATCCCCTCACCCCCCCATGCTGCCTTCAAGGGGCGGTCCTGCTCATCCAACACGCCCTCAGCCTCCTGCACCGGGGTCTCTGTTCACTGTCGCTGCTTCGGGTCACCCCAAGTGATGAAGTGCAGCTTTGCTGCGCTCGCGCTTGTGATGGCGGAATGCGGAATGGACACGCCCCCGGGGCCCTCGATCGGTGCAAGGACCGGGGTGTCGCGGCCGTCACAGGGTCTGTCATGTGCGCACTGACAACCCTGGGCCCTGCTTTGCCGCCTCGCCCAGATCCTTCAAGAGCCTTCAGTGGCTCCACAGCGGAGCGTCACGCTGTCCTGCCCCGGCCATAAATGCCCCCTTTTTTTGACTGCAATCTGCGGATTTAGGACAACAGTTTGCCTACCGGCCAATCCCCCCCCAATACCTGCCGCGGGAGCACGTGTGCCGCTGCATGCCACTGCAGTGTGCCGCTGCAGTTGTCACCCAGGCACCCAGTTTCCTAAGATTGCAAGCGCTGACTGCAACTGCTGTCCTCCGCAACGCTTTGGCACACGATGAAATCCAAAAGGGTTTCCGGGACCCATTTGTGAAATGGTCCTGCCTTTCCGTTCTACTGCCTTCGACCGCACCATGGCCATTGTGGAGGGACAGGGCCATGGTGCCATGACTGCTAATCCATATCTAAATTCCGTCTGAAGTAGCCCATTTTAATGCCTGGGGACTGTAGTATGCCTAACAATGCTTGGTTTCCATGGGCCCCTCCAAGTCGAGCAGTCCTGCAAAGGACACGCTAGTCCTATGTGGGGGGGGTATAAATCCCCTTTGTATAAGCACCCATTACCCGATTCTTGCCTCTTTCTTGACTCGAAGTGACCACTGTGTTTCTGCAACACTGTGGGAATTTGTTACAAAGCCCCTGTGACCCCTCAAGAGCCCTGCCCAGCATGGCCACAACACAAGCGGACATGGGAGCACTAATGGAGCCAGTGACGAGCGTTGAAGTGCCTGCATCGCTTGTGAGCCGGGCCTCTTGATGCCTCTCTGCCTAGTCAACCTGAGGTGGGGGGGGGGGGGGCAGCGGTCACCGGCCAACGGCCGATTGTTAACCGCCATACACTGGCGGTTAACCGGGGGTTTCTCAGAAATCCGATAGCGTGGGGGGTTTTGGAAACCCCCCTTTTTGTTAAAATGGTCTATGGGGGGGGGTTGAAAAGGTGTTTTATGACGCAAGCACGCCATTTGTGAAAATTTTTTTCTGGTAACATTCGTTTGGGCCTGCTCATCCACAGTTTTTTGGGGCCCCTAGAGTTGGGGATATGGACTCATAATCCACAACATTTGAGGCCCCTTGGCTCGGGGATATGGGCCCCGGAGAAGGCATGGGTGATATAGCCACTTCTGATTTTGTCCCTCTTTGTGGGGACCCCCGAGAACGCAGGGGTTACGTAGCAATTCCGCCCTCTTTTGGGCCGCCGAGAAGGCAAGGGTGAGGTAGCCACTTCTGATTTTGTCCCCTCTTTTGGGGACCCCCGAGAACGCAGGGGTGAGGTAGCCAATTTCAATTTTGTCCCCTCTTCTGGCTCTGCTCCCCACTAGGGTTTTTCAATCCTAAGGACCGCATACCTTGCCAGGGTTGGTGGCAGCAACCAAACCGGTTAACACTTAACCTCTCGCACCGCGAGCCCTCCATGCCCCTGCTGACCTGTGAGCGTAGGGAGTGTGGCTAAGAGAGGCTAGTGCAAGTCAGCACGCTTAGCACGCCCGAAGTACAGGCGACCCCAAACATGGAACACAGAATATACGCCACGACCCAGACTCAGACTCTAGTGCAACGTGTGACCAGGCAGTAAAGCCTAGAACCCTTGAGCCCACAGCCCTGGCACTAGCCAGGGAGGTAGGGATTTGGACCCTTGGGTGCACAAACTACGCCAATGGCCGAGAGAGCACACAAAGAACTGAGACAGCAATGAAGGCCGTGGGGCAGGCGCGGCTGAGTGACAGTGGCGGGTCCACACGTGACCAATTGCAGCCCTTCCCTTGTAATTTGCCCACCCCACTTGGAATAGACAATGATGGCTCAATTCTCCGGGCCTCAAATTGGGTTTGTTTGTCATTGTTTGCCTTGTGTATGACGATACCAAGCCATAGCACCACAAAGATTAGGCATTACAACCAGCAGGGATGTATTTTGGAAGAGATATTGATGTTTCTCTGGCTTGTATGTTAGTGACACGATGTCTCAGCCCCAACCCCATGGCCGGGAGCATATTCCCGTAGCCCCAATAAGGGCATCTGGTTTTTATTGCTGGGGAAGCGTCTATGGGTTAGGGTTAGGGGTTACCTAAGCCCTAGCCCCTAGAACCCCGCCCGTGTGGCGACAGCGCGACAGAACGACAGGGACGCCAAGGTCAGATATCTTCCCCTTCCGGCCTCCCATGGCCCCGGCGCGGGTCCCCGGTGCACCCTGTGGTTGCCTGATCGGGCCCCGGCCTTTGTGAGGCCATCTCCTCTTCGGGGGGGCACAGGACACATACTCCACCCATTCCAAACAGCGTGCACTGTCGCGCACCCCCTCCCGTGGATGCCAGCCGAGGGCTTGCCTCGTGGTGCCGGGAGCAGCAATGCTGCATCCCCTTGTGCCCTCGGCCCATCTTGCATGCCGAGGCAGTGTGTGTGTAGCCCCAATAAGGGGGTGGGGGCGGGGGATTGTACTTAGCTACAAGTTAGAATACCCCCCCGCCTATAAGAACATACCGTCAAAATGAGAACACGCATGCATGTTCTTTTTAGTTAGTCCAAAATCAGAAGACGCAGCCGGCCCCAAGGCCCTAGGGTCGCGATTTCTGCACCTACGGGCCCTTGCTGGTAAACTAGCAATTTTTATTTTTTAGTCTGATGCAAGCCATGGGTGCCAGGGTCCCAGGTTTCTGTACCTATCAGCCCCTGCTGGCATACCAGCAATTTGTCATTTCTGGCTTGCTAATCATCGCAATCGCCTGCCGTTTGATGTGAATTGGGTGGGTGCAATGCTCCACTTTTCCAACACTATTACGTGCTCCTTTCCCTTGTTTGAACAACATGCTCAGTGTCACCATCACTGTCATCAAACCAAAAGGAAGGGGAATAAACATTCACCTCTGCCATATATCTGCAAACAAGGAGGGTTGGAACACTACACAGGGGGGTCTTTCAGATAAGAACACACAAAAAATAAGAACATGCAAATAAATAAGATCGCGCACATGTTCTTATGGGGGGGGGGGAAGCATTTTCTCCTTGGACACGATGGCACATGCTGTGATTTTCTGTGATTGTTCTGATGCCGAAAAAGGGCTTTTTCTGTTTCTTCTTTTGTGAAGTTGTTGGTTTGCCTTCTCATTGCGTCGCACGTGTTGTGTTGGGATGGGGCATGATGCCACCCTAGCAAGCTGCTATGATTGCCAATGAGGTGAAGGAAGTTTTCTTACAGCTCTGCACAGCTGACTGCCTGGGACACTTCTGCTAGGAAGCCAGCCCCAAACCTGTCAGTACCATGAAAACCCAAAGCATAACCCAACAACTACATGCAGCCTAGCCCTGTCCTTGAGGAACCAATATCAAAATAAAGAATTTTCACTCTTCCTGAATTTTGTGATCTGGTCATCTACCAAGGCTGTGGTTTCAATCTGCGAAGGAGCCCTTCCAGCCATGGGGCTTATGGCTATAGTGATGGGTGCACAGCTGCCAACACACAAAAGATGCATTTAAGACATCAGTGCATGGTTGGTTTGGTGGTTTGTTGTTGTGTGGTGTGGTGGGGTAGGGTGTCGTGGTTGACATGAGTTCTGTAGGCAGTGTGCGGTGCATGGCATGATATGGAGTGACCACACGTTGTGTGGCGCAGCATGGAATTGTGACTGACACAGTTGTAAGACAAGGTTGCATGCATCTGTGCACACAAGGCCATGAGATGACAACAAAGTTACTAACATGTGCATGTTGTTGCAGAAGCACTGCACAACACACAACAGGAGTTGGACACCGATGTTGACCCTCGATTGGGCTTCCGGAATGTGTGTTGTCAGAGCCTGATGTAGGAGAGTTGAGGTATGGCCTGATGTAGGAGAGTGGAGGTAAAGCCAATGCAGGAGAGTGCTCAAGGCAAAGGGTGGCACACACAGGTGATGTAGCCACTTTGATTTCTCTCCAGCCCATGTCACCCCTCTCCACGTTGGAGACCCCGAGAAGGTAGGGGTTGTGAAGCCGTTTCAGTTGTCCCTGAGATGGCAGGGGTTACATAGCCACTTCTCCCCCCCCCCCCCCATGTTTGGAAAACTGCTGGCCACGCAAGATGATGGAGGAGATGAGGTTGAGGTTTGTGCATTGTGCTTTCAGAAGCAGACCACCACACTTTGTGGTGAATATGATAAAAACTGTCGTGCACAGTGTATTGACCCACACAATTGTGGGGACGAAACTGTGTATTTGGTGCAGTGCATGTCACTTGTGTTGAGCAAGTGCAATTCACAGCTTTGGTCTTATGTTGTGTGCTGCGTGCTTTGTCAGGAAGAGTTTGGGGTTGATTCTTGTCTGCTTGGGGGCTTCCCCAAGGGAGGTAAACTGGGGTAATGTCGGGATGGTAGAAAAGTAGCGTGCCTGGTCCGTGCTGGGCGACCACTCCCCCCAAAGCGGCATTTATTTAATGAAAGTTTGCTGAGGATGACGTACGTTTTCTCTCCATTGTCCATTCTGCATTGTGGCCTCGGCGTTCAGGGGCGGCGATGCTGGGCCATCTGGTGCAGGGCGGCATAGTCCGCCGCCCTCTTCCTCCTCTCTTCCTCCGCCTCAGCCTGGTCATCCCTGGCGGTGACCTGGGCAGGCTCGAGTGGAATGAGTACTGGCCCCCCTTGCGACCCCCCTTTCCCCCCTGGCCCCTTTCCCTTTCCCTCCTCCCCCCCTTACCCTGAGTGCCCCCTCTGTTACCAGTGCTCCGCAGGGGAGGTTGGTCTGGAGTCCAGTGGAACTGAGCGCACTTTGCATTTTCCGTTCAGGGTTTTTTGTGAAATGAGGACCAGGGGGCCCTAAGTTGTATTTGTTTGGAAATGAAGCACAAGCCCCAGCACCCCGCCACGAAGTTCTGGGGGCTTGTGCTGGTGTTCCTGATCATGACTCTCGTCTTTGCCTTGACCGCGTCTTGGTTCCCTCAGTGGTCCCGCATCCCGGGGTATGACATCCCGATTTCGACCCTGGGGCCTTACGTGCCCAATATCACTGCCAACTCCATATTGTAGTATGTGTGTGCCTTTCGGCCCTGCGCACCCCCTGCCATTCCCCTGGGATTTGCTGTCTGTCGCCCCCCTTTTTCGCAGCATGGGGCACTGGGAGTGGTGCCTGCAGTACAACAACGGGGCGGATACCTACATATGTTCCAATGTGGATCAATATGGCGTCCCTCCACATTTCAGCGATTCGAAGTGCAAAGCTTACCTGTGGACCTCAAGGGTATGTCCCGACTGCTCGTGCCGGGCGCTGGGTGGATTGTGGAGCGCGCTGCGAACCCCGTTTCGTGATTTTGTTGGCATTGATATGTGCTTGCACAATAAGGAGCAGCATACCAGTTTTTTGCCCGTTCTGCGCCACACCTCCATTTACGCTCCACTTGTCGCATGCACGCCTGTTGTACACCCCGGTATATCGCCACATGTAGCCCCTCGTCCGCCCCATGAGCATCCCTCGGGCGGGGGATGGGGCGTCACTGTACTTTGTTTTTGAACAAGAATCGTAGATTTTGAGCATACCCGTCTGTTACACAACCCCATGTATGCCCCACACGTAGCACTTTTGTTGCACCCCCACAGCTGCGTGACCTCCACCGTGGTGTCGGGGTCTAACTAGGGGCGGCTTGGCGGCGGCGAACAACGGACCCCCCCCCCTGCCGGCCACCACGGAGGGGGTCTCCCCCCCTGCCGTGATGGGGAGGGACGGGCTCCGCTCGGGGGGGGAGTGTCCCTGGGTCATTGGCGGTACCGGGCTCCCCACAGCCCTTTGTGGGTGTCTCCCTTGTATCCTCTCTCCTGATCCCCTTCTCATATGCACTGAGGTCCAGGGTGCACTGTCTCCTGTTCCCATGCAGATGTGTGTGGGGATCGGAACGGAGGACATCGCCGGACGCCCCATCCGGGCCGTCCTAGTTTTGGTGATCCTGGGTGACATGGGGGCCTGGCCGCCCCCAGCGGGTTGTGGTGCTTGGGTGTAGGGTATCTGTTGATTTTCATGGGATTTTTGGAGGGTGGACGGGCACCGCCCCCCCCCTTTGCTGGGCTGGTCCTCCTTGGGCCCTGTGTTGGAATGGGGAGCGGTCCACAAACCAGTGGCCGGGCACTCCCCCCCCCCCCCCCCCCAGGGTGGCTGGGGAAATCCGGTTGGCTCCCTCATCTCCTAACTCCAGACACCAGGGCTCTGCCCCGTTTCGGCTAATGGGTCACAGCCCCATGCCGGTGAGGGTGCAGTTTCGCAGCCAGGGACCCCTGTATTGGGTGGGGGCCCCTATACACACCATAGCGCTCCCGGTCCGTGCCGGCTTTCCCGGCTTGGGGCCGGGAGGGGGCTATGCGGGTGTGGGCGCTGGGACGGCCCACCATCGGGAGCTGGCACGCCGGTGTGGACAGGAGGCACTGGACATCCAGGGGTTTCCGTGGGCACAAACACGCCATGTAGTACCCTGCTGGCCCTGGATCAACAGAACGCCATGAACTCGTCAAATCACCGAGGGTACGTGCGGAACCGGAGCGGAGCCATAGTACCGACGTCACCCCATAACCCACCTTGGTGTTGCTCAACGCCCCTCCGTGCATGCGAGCACACGCAGGAGAGGCCCTGCCATGATGCTGGCCATCTGGAGTGGTTCGTTACTGCACAGTACAGTTTGGCCCCCCTGTGCCGCTCATCTCCTGTACAGTGCACAGCCGCTATTGGTTGGTCGTTTGGTATAATGGCTTTACTGTTGACTGTGTTTGTATTGATGAAGCTCAAGAAGTGGACCCCGGTAACTGCAAAGACCTGGAAGATCCCGAACCCTCTTGCTCTTGTCGCCCTCGCCTTCTTCCTGGTGCTTCACACTTTTGGGCTGCTGCTAGTGTCTTGGATCTTTTGGATTGTGCTCGCAGAGTCCTCCTGCCGCTCCTCTGGCGCTTGGAACCCGTTTCAGGGGTACAGCTGGTCATTCATCCTGATGTGCATTGCCAGTGGCTGGGCTCTGATCGCTACCCTCCTCATGTACCCTGCGGGTATCAAGTTGATGTCTGACCCTTTGCCGCATGCTTTGCCTTACCCTCAACTTTACGAAGAAGAGGTCTTCATTGAGCCTGTCCCTGCCATCACTGAGGCGGAGACGCAGACCGCACTGCTGCATATGCCATGACCATGTTGTGTGCGGGACCCTGTGCGGCTCATCCACCAAGCGTCGGTCCAGACCAAATAGGGACCGGGGGGGGGGGGGGGGGCAGCGGGGGGTAATCGAACACCATCTGGTGCCGGTCCATACACCTGCAGCTTCGATGGACATGACACAGCGCAGGTCGCGACAACAAGACTTGTTTTTTTGGAATGGGATGCTCAGTTGCCATCCCCCATTGTGACCCCAACATGTACCCCCCCCCCCCCTCTTGCCTGCGAGAGCAACGCACTTATCAGAGTCACACAAAGTGTTGTTTCCACAACTTTTGGAATCATGGAATTTGGCGCTGGTTGTCCATGAAGATGGCGTTTTTCCTGTGATTTGGGGCTGGGGATGGTATTTCAGGGATGCTGATTGCTGTGCTGCCAGGTTTATGCCCCTCCCTTCCGTATGTGACTTTGGTGCACCGTCATAGACATGGCTGTACGGGCTCGATGATGCTTTGCCTTGCTGCATGTGTCTTTTCATGGTGCGCGCAAACAACGCTGTTGTCAGAACAGCAGGAGGTGTTGTTTCCGTCATTTTGAGTGCGTTTACCATTGTTCTCGCAGGGGGAGGGGAGGGTAGGTCTCACCCCCCCCCCCCCCGCCCGCACAATCTGAGGATTCCTAAATCCACGTTCCTGACTGACTTGAGGGGGACTTTGAAATGCCCCAAAACCCTTGCGTGGCCGCCCCAGACATTCACAGGACGGCTACTGGCACACACTCTCCGTCACTTGGTCGCCCACTACCGTTAGTCACTATCCCTCAGCGGTTGAACAACGTCAACCCGCTGGCCCCAGCAGCGACTTTCAGAAACGCAACTCATGGACCATTGAGGCTTTGCATAAGCCATTTGGGAAGCTGTGGGAGACCACTGGACCCCCACCTCGACGCTCCCACTGGAATCGCGTCAATGGTCCGCACATTCTTAAGACACCAATTTCGTGGAGATGTCAACCGTTGTGGCCGTTGATAAAATGGTCCCAGCCAAGGGACGTCTTTGACGCACGCTTGGATGCCTCCTCACGGGCACTGACTGGGCACCGTCATCCGCAGGGGAGTGGAATGGGTACCTCCTTCCTGGGTGGCTGAGTGGGTGGGTCAGAGGCTAAGAAACTGTTTGTGGACCTAAAACCGGCCTCCAATTTCTGGTCTCGTTAATAGATTTAATTTTTCCGCGAGGAAAATTTTTCTGACGCCGGTGGGGGGGCGTGGGCTTGGGCTGTCCAGGGCCCTAAACGCCCCCCCCCCCTCGGGTTCACTAAGCAATAGCCTAGTGAGGGGGGCAGGGGGGCAGTCTCTGTTTGTTAGGTGGCTTGGAAGGTGCCAACTGCGGAGCACAGGGATGGGGCATGGTTGCTGCGCGACGTCATTGCCAGGGGGCTGATGGAGCGAGCGGCCGAACCCCCCCCCCCCATTCGGCGGCCGAATTTGGCCGAATTTGCCGAATTGGTCTGCCGAATTGTTGGGTTTCTGAATCTCGACGATTTGTTTTGCCGAATCACTAGGTTTCTGGGACTTTGCCGCCTCGTTTTGCCGACCTGTTGGGGTTTATGGGTTCTGGGTCACCTGAGTTGGAGGCGTCACTTACTTTGGGACACTGCATAATACCTTTTCTTTGTACATTGGTTGTTCAGATTGGCACCATGCAGTGTTTTTACTGTCCACAAAAAGGCGTGTCTTTGGTCCCCTGGGATTCGTTGTCCTCCGCTGATCAAGCTTAGCTTCGGGACAAGTATCCTGATGCCGGTGAGGGGGCAGTCTGCGAATTTTGTGTTCGCTCTGCACGGCCCAGTGCGTTCTTCAGCCGCCGTTCTTCGGGCAGCTCAAAAACGGTGCCGTTTTCCCAAAATGTCGTTGAAGCAATCGGCGCTTTTTGGATATTCAGAAAGTGCACAGCCTTCCCGTGCACATGAAAAGCGCCACTAACTGAAACGGTGGGACCAAGTTACCCCCCGGACACTTCCAAAAACCTGTTTTGGACTCTAGGGAGATTTCATCAATTTTCTGGGTGAACCCGGCCAGACTCGGGCCCGGGTTTTCAAAAATATCGTTGAACCAATTAACGCCGCTTGGATATTCAGAAAGTGCACAGTTTTCCCGTGCACATGAAAAAAAAGCGCCGCAAACTGAAGCGGTGGGACCAAGTTACCCCCCCCCCCCAACACTTCCAAAAACCTGTCTTTGACTCTGGGTCCAGGTCAGAAAATTACCCTCAAGGGGTTTGAACCCAGGTACCCCATTGTTCAGCATTTTTATGAACTAACACTGTAACCAGTCAACCACTCATTTTCACTCCTCAGGTGCCATTTTTCGTCTTATAGAAACACACACGATGCAATTTTTTTTTCAGCTTACAAGGGTTTCCACATGTCTCTGACAACACAGCAACCAAAGGGACAGTGTGTTTGGGGGGCCAGGGCCATAATCCTGGTGACTGGGAAGCATTTCGCCGAAAAATAGGCCCGCCGAATTGTCCTGCCGAATTGTTGGGATTTCTTCGCCGAATTGGGGGGGTGGTTGCGAGCCACTGCTGCTGCAGTGCATGTGCACAATTAAAATGGAATGCAAAGGCTCTGCAGCGCAGGGGAGCTGCCCAGGCCCTGCGGCCTTTCCACTGGGTCGGTCAGCAGAGGCACAAACTCCATCGCCAAGTTTTCCAGATTTGAGGCACGCATCTCACATTTCAGGCGTTCCCTGTAGGCGACCAGACTTTGTGCCCCCCGCCGCCTGCACGCCTTTCCGGAACCCAAGCCCCCCCCCCCTACTGCTGCCATGGACATTTTCCGTCGTTTCCCGAAAATTTCAAGGATCTGGCTCCCCTTTCATGGCGGTTTCTCGCCATTGTCCTCGTCCTCCTCATCGTCCTCCTCGGCCTTCTCAATTATCAGTGAGATTTTGGGCACGCCACACTCCATTGCTATCTGCAATAGCCAACCAACAGTTGGTGCACTGCCCACTGCACTGATGCACTGACAATCCATTGCGTTTCAGGGCTACTCCAAGTTGGAGTTTATATAAACAGTACTGCAGCAAGGCACATGACCTGCCAGTCACCTCAACTCTCAAAAAGCCAACTGCACAAGTTTTCTTGTCGCTTTGAGACTCAGCCTGTGGCAGCACCTCTGTACAATGGTGTACTGCGCCAGTGCCTCCGTGAACAGGTGGACTGAGCCGACTGCTGAATAATTGGGGTGTCTTTGTCTGATGGCAGGTGGACAGAGGCCGGGGAGATCGGACAATGGACACTGCGTTGCCGCCCAATCATTGCCTTTGGCGGGAAGCAATTAGCTCCCCAAAAAGGGAGGAGACACTCAGGCCCGTTTCCTGAACCCACCCCCACTCCATGTCGCCCGTGCCAGGCCCTTGCCCTGCCGCCAGTGGGGTTCGTGGGGGAAACTCAGGGGCAGCGGCACACAGTCCTGGCAAAGCAGTGGAGGGGGATGGGTATCTGTTCCGGCCGGGCGTTCGTGTCGGTCTGGCTGAGGCCCAGCAGTGGCTCGAAGTCAGAGAGGAGAACATTCTCCCCCATGGCACGTACCTCACAATTGATCAGGGCGTAATGGGGATCATTTTGACTCATATATGTTGGGGTAACCCAACCCACTCCTCGTCCTTCCGAATGAGGCACCACGACTCTGCGGCAGAAAGCGGAAGGGCACCCTTTGTTGCATGGACCACAGGCAATCCATGGCCATGACATTCGAGCATGCACATGACCTCCCTTGCTCCGTGAGGTGCATGCCTTGTTACGTGCTGCTGTCGGTCAGTCTGGGCCATCTGGCCGAGTGGTCTATGGCTGAATTGCTGCCATTTGCCCCATTCGGCATGCCCCCTCTACAGGCTGCTCATTTTTCATGCAGCGAAAAAGCAAAGCCCAATGGAGCAATGGCGGGTCTTGTGGAGGTTTGAAGCCAAGGGGTTTGTATTTCTTGATGATCGATGATTCGTTGCCAAAACAGGGGAACCGGAGGGAGAGGGAGGCGGCACCTCGTGAGTTGGAGGTTGACAAAAGCAGGTTACATTTTTAAAGAGTGTACTCTGGCCCAATAGGGATTTGTGAGGCAAGGTGTTTGACACCGACAGGGTGCTAGTGCGGAATAGGATGGGGTTAGTGACTGGTTTGGTGGCTGTTTGGATCTGTGCCCTTTTGTATCCCCCCCCCCCCCTTTGCATAGTAATCGCGCTGGCATAGTAAGCAGGGGGGCGAGGGAACCGTCACTTTCTGTTTCGCAAATTTACTCAGAAGGTCGGACACTGAGCTTCTCTTGTGCGTTTGCTGGCTGGACAAGGTGGTATTATTGGTGCATTGCTGTGTACTTCAGGTTTCTTCCATCCAAGGCACTCCACCGTACCCTGTATCATGCAGAACACTTCAGTGTTCCACAATTTCAGCCATGGATGTTGATCATATTGACACGTACCCAGCCGGTGCTGTTGTCAATTTCCAACCTTCTAGGGGCAGTATTCTGCCTGCCAAGACTGTGCTTGCCACAGGGGCTGGAGCCCACTGCGAACCCCCCTGCCAAGCCTGCTCCCAAAGCTGCCAAACCTCGTGCCAAACCCTCAACCAAGAGTGCAGCCAGACCTGCTGCCCAGGTGGCAGCCAAGTCTGCAGCTGGAGAGCCCAGTCTTGTGGCCCCTGCTGAGCATGTGCAGCTCTTCACAGTCAAGTACCCCCACCAGAAAAAGTGGCACATAGAGCCTGTTTCTGAGCTGAACATGCATCCCAACAGGCAGTTCCTGGCTCATTTTGTGGTTCATATGCCCTTGTGTCTGCATGCCTTGTTTCGTGTCGCGAATCCTTTGCATAGTAATCGGGGGGAGGGTGAGGGAACCGTCATTTGGGGTATGTTCCCTTGGGGGAGCGAGGACACCGTCGCGCGCAGGCGGTCACTATGCAAGGGGGGGAGGGGGTAGTCTTTACCCAGACAAGGATGGGGCGGCACTTGAGCAGGCTACAGGTGGCCTTGCGCTCAAATGCGGAGGTAGCAGCGCTTTTGTCTCGCACATAGAGATAGAAACTCTCAAAATGCGCGGGGGGGGGGCAAAAATTTTTTTGCGGTATCACTGTTTTTTCGTACCCCCTCCCCCTAGGGGTGGTACGGCCCAAAAAAAATATTCCCCCCCCTGTGTGCAAAAAAGCCCACTTTTTTTCTAAAGAGCGCCACACTGACCACCTCTTGGAAGCCACTGGTCGCTGCTTCATATGGTGTAAGTGTAGCCTACATAATCCGTTGAGGTCCCCAAATTTTCGCCTTTCTGCCGGTACAAATTTGGTAGCCCTACATATCCCCGTCGGCCCAAAGTTCAGCCACCACAAAGCGAGGGTGCTGGCTGTGGGGCCCCAAGAGTTTTGGCTTGGGGTAAAATTGGTCCAAATGACCTTACGGTTTTCCTAGGAATAGTAGCAATAGCACAGGTAGCAAACTAGGTGTGGCATAGGTGAGGGTTCAGTAATAGCACAGGTAGCAAGGTACATGAGGTGGCGGGTTGCGTGCTAGTTGCACCGGTACGTCATTCCAAGTCCTCAAGATTTCACCTCCTTTGAAGACACAACATTGATTCCTTGGGATAAGCCAAGGAAACTTTACTCCGCCTTGCAACCACCCCTCCTCCACCAATTGCGCTCATTTGCTTTTTGATGGAGAACGAGGGTTTCCTGATTGGTGTGGGGAGCAAGAATGATAGATGGTTTTATGTTGATGTACAAGGATCCCCCCCGGGCTCCAAGTGGTGGTGCACTCTATACCGAGGACTCCACTGTAGCAGAGGTCGTCGACATTGTGCTACTTCGCGATGGTTTGGCACGGACTGCCACTTCACCCAATGAAGCCCAAGCGTTCCGAATTTGGACAGTTACGGTTAGGGCCAAAATTTTGCGAGGCATAGTTGCCAAGGGCACACTTGGCCGGTGTACTGTTCAAGACATCCGTCAGAAGCTTACTCAGGATTGTGCAGTTATTACACCAATGCTACAATCTGCACATATCATCACCACTCAGCACCCATGCCTCCGAGTAGTTCTTCGGCTTCTTCTATGCAAATAGTGCGGCCTAGCAACAACGTGCAGGAATACCAAAAGGCTTATAATGCTTCTACTGGTGACCATTGGTTTTGCTTGTGCGGGAAAAAGTTGTCCAAATCAGTGCGGCCAAGCAGTAGCACATCTTATCAACACTGCAAAACCACCTAGCAACGATTACGCTTCGTGCAAGAGAATCGCCCCCCTCAACCACAGGAACGCACATTGTTGATTTTTTTCCTGACAAAACAGTCCTCCTACCATGCCTACAATAACGACCACCCCAATGACCGAGCAATCCCTTGTGTCTGCAGAATTGCCACTGTCACCCCCACCTTGTCCGAAAGTGATGCCGTTTGGAATCAAAGGTGCAAACCATTTACGCCGGGCATACCCACTACTACGCCACGGACATGAGAAGGCCGCATGGCATCTGGTGGATGGCTTAAGCTTGGAATCGGTAGACTCGCCATGTACAGGCGAAGGATCCTAGGATTCCATGGGGTGCATTGTACCATGTCCCCCCTGTGACGGTGTGAGGGGAAGTGTCATGTTGCATCCTTGGATGGTTGAGGCTGGACAACCAGACAAAGGTGTACAACATTGGAAGTTAGGCATCGAGGCTTTGTGCATCCGGGCCGGGTACCTCAAAGAAAAAGTGCACCACAAAGAAGGCCTACTCGGCTAAATGTAAGCCTTCCGTTGAAGATACACTTCGAAAGAAGACAAAAGCCATGTAATTTGTAAGGGATTCACACAAAACTTTTGTGAGCTCATGTGGATATCCATTGTGTGAACTAGCTTGGATCTCCATTGTGTGAACCGGCTTGGATATCCATTGTGTGAACCGGCTTGGATTCTCATTGTGCGAACCGGCTTGGATTTCCATGGTGTGAACCGGCTTTGGATCTCCATTGTGTGAACCGGCTTGGCAAGGAAACTGGAACCGCCGAGTGGGAAGACTGACGTCGTGGGGTCCACAGTAGACTTGGGGCACCTACTGAACGGCAAGGACGGGCGGTTGTACCCATGCAGGTCCACCGGTTGCTTGCCTGGGTTATGCACTGTGCATCGGGACTCTTACTGCCCATAACAGGCCAAGGTGGGGCGCTACGGCACGATGCGTAGCCGGGAGTACTCGGGGGCCTTTGTGCCCTTCAGCATAAATACCACCCATGTCGGCGATGCACGTTGTTTGCTTGTTCGTGCCATTGTGTTGCAAAGCATGCTATGGAGAAGGGGCCACCGATGCCTACATGTTGCAAATAGCATGTTAGACATGGGCTAGTACCCCGAATGGCCAAACAGAGGAATGCCAACGAGTGCCAAAGGCATGTTATGCAGTGGGAACACTGTGATTATGTGGGGTATGCAACATGGGAAGAAAAGAAAGAAGGACCCACTTTGTTTTGTACCCCCCCCCCCTGGGGGGGTCCGCCTCGGAAAAAATATCCCACCTAGTATCAAAAAAATTTTCTCCCCCCCCCCCCTGAGAATGCGACTTTTTGGTAATGATTTGCTTAGGTGTTTGCTCCTCTCTCTTAGGGTTGCATTTAGATCCCCCCTTGCGCACTATTTTTGCAACCTACTTCCCAAAAATCAGCCTGTGAAGAACCCAATAAGTGAATCCCCCACCCCACCCCCCGTTGTTTGCCACCCCCCCAAAACAGGGAAATCCGGGTAGCAACACCAAATGGGTGTGTGCTTTGAGACCTCAATGTGCCCTGATGACTGTGAAGTCAAGCACAAAGTGGCGCCCGGGACAAATGTATCACCGGCAGCTAAAGTCGTTCTTTTCACCACCACCAATTTCTCACATATCATCTCTCAGTAGGCCCGGCTACCGGTTGCTCATACAATGACATCGTAGTTGCATTACGAATGTCTGAGGAACACCTCTACGGTAGGGATGTAGGCGTGTGTTTAGGCAGGCCATCATGATATACCCAGTGTTGTCTGCAAGATTCTGACACCCTCTCAAATGGTAGAGACTAATATTTATTGATATGATATAGTACGAGAGGTGCATTTTTGTTTTTGCGAACTTTTGGAAGGTTGCATGTGATATTTGGATCATGAAAAGAATGTTGTAGGGGTTCGTGGTATTAAGTTGCTCACGTAGATCCCATGTGGTTGGATGGTTTTAAGGGTGAGTGACGGGCACTGTTCTTGCGATGTGTTCTTGTGATGTGTCTGCTTTGTATGCAAAAAACAAAAAAGAGGAGCTTTTCTTTTTGCCGACCTTGGAGCGCCCTTCGTTTCAACACTTGCTCTTGGGCGCAAGTCTGGCCGCTAGGGCATGGTCACTATGGGAGTTGTCATGCCCTAGCTGTCTCTTGCTGAGCAGCAAGATGCAACCTGCCCCAAAGCCCATCTTCGCCTCCTATCGGGCCTGAGGACAACAGAGCAACAGCGCAACACAGTGACCAGTGACCAGCACCAACAAAAACAAAACACAGCAGAAGCAACAAAAAATCCTGCCCCCCCCCCCCCCTGAGCCAATCACCAAGGCCTTGTGCCAACCCACCCCCCTTGTGCCTTCAAATATCCCGACCGGCACAACACCCCACTGCAATACACTACACTACGCTACGCTGTGCTACACTGTGCTACGCTACGTTGTGCTTCTCTGGGGTTTGGTCAATGACATTGTGATAATACCACCAGAGCAGGAGTTCAGCTGGGAAATTGAGGCTTACAACCCGGCTTTTCTCCTCATGTGTGCATCCAAAACGATCTAAAAACACCTCCCGTACAATCAGGGATAAAGATACATGTTCAAGAAAGGTGTATGTGCACCTCTCAGGCAGGATTGCTCTTTGCCCAATTGTTTAGGTGTGCCAAAATTGACCTTGCACAAAACCCTTCTTCCCTTCCTGTCGTGTGGTGTGGTGTACCTTATACCCCCCTTGTAATGCCCCCCAATGCCCCCCCCCCCCCCCGCAATTCCCCCCCTGGGGGGGAACGGTCACTTGGCCCAAAAAGCACAGAAAATCCCCCCCCCCCTTGAAATCCCCCTCCCCACACGGAGGAAATAAGTAGCAACACCCCCCAAACAAAATGCAACGCCCCGGCCGGCCAACCACGGAGCAGTTGCTTTTGTTTTTGTGTGAAATACGGTAGGGGTGAGCTCCCAGATGCAAGGTTTATGCTAACTGGCACCCAGATGCAAGGTTATGGCTAACTAACACCTGTGGGAGGGGGTAGAGCCGACCCAGACGGCCCATGAAACATTCGATAGCCGCCTTGCGCGGTGACCTCAAGGCAACATTCGGGACTGGTCTGGTTTGTGCTGCAGTGCTGCAAGGCAAAACAATGAACTGAAAGTGGTGGCTATGACCATATGCCAGTGTCGCAAGGGTATATGCGAGCTCAGTATCTGTTGCTCATGGCCCAAAGGGGGGGAACCGTCACCTTGGCCGAGAAAGCATCGGAAATACTAGGCGCCAAAAGTGCCAAGGAAAATCATTACAAGGCGCCAAAGGTGCTGGAGCTGGTGTAGTTTAGTGCAGTGTAGTGTAGTATTTGCGTTTGTAGTTCAGTGTGGTGTGGTGTGGTGTGGTGTGGTGTGGTGTGGTGTGGTGTGGTGTGGTGTGGTGTGGTGTGGTGTGGTGTGGTGTGGTGTGGTGTGGTGTGGTGTGGTGTGGTGTGGTGTGGTGTGGAGTGCAGTCGAGTGGAGTCGAGTGGAGCCGAGTGGAGTTGAGTGCAGTGGAGTGGAGTGGAGTGGAGTGGGGTGCAGTGCAGTGCAGTGCAGTGCAGTGGAGAGCCTAGTGCAGTGCAGTGGAGTGCAGTGCAGTGCAGTGTCGTGTCGTGTAGTGTAGTGGAGTGGAGTGTAGTGCAGTGCAGTGCAGTGGAGTGGAGTGTAGTGTAGTGTAGTGCAGTGCAGTGTAGTTGCCAAGGTCCAATGGCATGGGATCCATGGTGGGAAGGTGCATGGGCCCAGAAGCATTTAGCCGATTTCAGCTGCAGATGACAGCACTTGACTTCTTGAATCGTCATCACCACACGCCGCGATGGGGATTCATTTTCCAAGGATGCCCGTTCTTTTTTTGTTAGTCATTTTTTGTATGGTTCACCACGGGCGGATGTCCAGGGCAGTAAGGGGGAGGCCACGAAGGACTTTGCTGTGTCAACCCCCAGAGGGTTGGTGGTGGTTGTGACCGGGATGAAGGCACCCGGTGGTACCAAGTCACTGACATTTTCCATCAGGTGCCCCATGTGTGGTGGACACAGGGCTGCACAAGAGCTGTTTTCAGCCATGGGGCAAATTCTCCACATTTTTGAAAACAGGTTTTTTGATATTGCAATACCCTCTGACTGGATGACAAACATATGAAAGTGGTTTCAAAAAGTGTCTGACATGTTGAATGGTCAACAATCAGCTTTGACTTTCGACCAGTGCGTATAAGAGCTTTGGAAACCATTTTGACACATCTTGCCAACTTCCAACCAACAGAGAATGGTGCAGATGTAATGGCAACTGGCCACAGCCCAACTAGGTAGGGCTGGAGGCCACAACCTGTGCCTGTACCAATCCTATCATGGTAGTGCTGTCAACATATTACTGACCTTTTAGGGCGCGAAGTTCTGTGGGAGTGTATGTGGAAGGGGGAATAGTTTTGTGAGTGAGAGTGGAATGTCTGTCCTACTACTACAATTGTCCTCCTCTACCAGTGCTGAGGGGCTTGCATTCAGTGACTCCCACACCAAAAATGTGCAGGGTGCCCCTCCACCACTGATGTGGGAAGCTGTAACCAAGGGCCAGGGGTGATCCCCTGAAAACTTTACCTTGGGCAACTTTGGGAGGCGCAAGGGGGTGTGAGTTATAAAAGGTGGAGTTGGTTTGCCAGATTTCACATTCAGTCTTTCCAAGACCGTGAGGGTGCTCACCAGCACCAGAAGAGTGGGATGGGGGGACGCTATGAACGATGTGTAGCGTTCCAAATGCTTGTGGCCGGGCTCACACTGTCATGTTGACTGCCATGGACCAGGTCTTAGGACGTTTCCCATGATCTCCCAGCTGCGGATTCAGCGACCAACCGCCTTTGTTGAACGTACAATGCTGTGTGCTGAGCTGGTGATACAGGGCGTCAGAGTCAGTGACCCATTGGTCAGCCCCCCCCCACCCCCCAACACACACGCCCAAGTAGGTTTCCTGATTGAAAGTTGGGAAGAAGCGGTGGACGCCTTGCGCTCTATCATGAAGTTTGCTCCAAGACTATCGCGCTGACAGTGGCAACCCCATTTCGCATCGTGTGTAGTCTATGAGCACCTTTGGATTTTTCTGCTTGCAAAGGGGATACAAGTAGTAGATGAGGAACCTTGTAGATCAGCCCTCAAATGCCACAAATCATCAGCCACAAATGTGTGTGTTGCATCCCATGCACTCTGGCATGCAGTTTGCTTTTGTGCCTTCCAATGGAGGTGGGCACTCCGGACACTGCCCAGTGGCTGCGTGCCAACCGGGTTCCTGAGTTCATGAACACACTCATCCAAGAGCTCCTGAGGAACAAACCGTCGCAGCCCATTGACTATTTGCTACAAATTTTGGCACATGAGCGGTCCCGCTCGAATTACAATTATTTGAAGGTTGCCGATTCCCTGCCTCCCATCCTCTTGACCCTAACTTTCTCAACCTGCCGGCAATCCAGCTGATGGGCATGGGTAGGTGGGTGGGTTGGTTTCCAGGGTCTGGGGCACAGACCTGGTGATGATGCATGAGAACAGACCTTTTGTGAGGACGAGGGATTGGTTGAAGTGGCAAGAGCCTGAAGCACAACTGACACAAGAGCACGAACAACCAATGGGAAGCCGACAGAGATGGGGTGGTGTAGGGACATACAGCAAACCTAAACGACTGGGTCTATGCATGTGTTGTATTGTTGTGAGGCGAACATCAACGAAGGAAAGGGACCCTGACGTGAAAAGTTTTTGTGACTGTACCTTGGCAGTTGTGCTTTCCACCGCAGGTCAATGATCCCCAGCATGCATGCATTGTGTGCGTGTGGAATTGCTGCATTTTGCTGACTCCCACTACCTTTAGACGTTGTATGTTGTACATAGAGTGTCAATGCACCCATGTTGTTTCACCCATGTTGCAGAAGAGGACACAGCATGATGCAGGTTGCCACACAGCTATGGTAGGTGTCACCTGACACCATGCATTCCACCTATCCCCATCCGCATGTAGCTAATACGCCTGGTGCAATCCCACTCTTGGTGGAATTTGTGCCCCCCCCCCCCCTTCCCCCCCATGAGCAAAAGAACAACTGTCCCACTGTTAGCCACCAAAAATGATTTTTCCTAGTGGATTGCGACACTGACTGTGGGGGAACGCTAGTGCAGCAAGTGTGCCGGGCATCTTTTTTGGCAAAAATTCCCCTGCCCAACACTATACTGAGTGCCATCCAAGACTTCCCCGGTCAGTGTTAAGCAGCCACCTTGGTTCCCTCCCACTCTTAGGACCCAAGAAGGTAGGTGTCATGTAGCCATTTTGAGTTGTCTCTGATTTGGAGACCCGAGAAGGCAAGCTTTGATTCTTCCCCAACTTTGGGACCCTAAGACACTAGGGGTCATTTAGACATTTCAAGGGTTACATAGCCAACATTGACATAGCCATCAGTGTTGAATGGTGCCCAAGATGGTAGGGGTTATGCAGCCATCCCCCATATGGCAAGGTTTGCATAGCCCTTTCATATCGGTCTATGGGTGGCCTTGCCATTGCCCAAGTGGTTGGGGCCTTCCCACATGGTGATGACTTCCGGTGTATCACTTGGGCCCGGAAAGGTCAAGACATCACCAATGATCAAGCCCCACTTTCACGCATGCAAGAGCTATGTTGCCGCTCCCTCAATGGATCACATGTTGATTCATCGATGTGGTGGAGTATTGGGTTGTATATTGCCGGATCATCAATCCATGGTGGAGATGGCGTTGAAGCGACTGAAGGGGGCCTTCAAAGCGGGAGGTGCACACCTGGTACGGAAGACAAAATCTCTACCGGCAGTGGTCCTCAGCATGCCAAAAACCGGGAGTTAACCGTAGAGAAACCACTTTCATGGATCAAGGAGGCAAAAGTTCTCCAATTCTGAGGTACCTAAGCAGTTGGCCATAGAAAAGTGAGGGCCCCTTGAATGAAACGTTTTGAGGTTGATGGCTATAATGGGGCATACGGGGGCAGATGCATGTCAATGTGCCTTTTGCTGAGAGAAAGAATGACACTTGGATGGCCTACTGTTAGTCACAGAATATTGTTCAAGCCCCAAAGCCCTTGTACATGGGTGGTATAGGGCACAGGTTGAGCAATTATTTGGTCATTTGTAGTGTCAGGGTTTGGTTGGCAACATTTGGTGTGGCAGTCCAAATTAGTTGTACTAGTCACAGTTTTGTATTCAAGGCAAGTGGGTCACACCCCATATGGATCATGGGAACATCCCCCACAATGTTTGGAAGACCAATGATGCAAGCAATTCAAGTGCCATACATGGATGAGGTTGAGGTTTGCGCATTGTGTTGCTACAAGCGCACCACCACACTATATGGTGAATTGTAATGAAAAGTATGAAAGGTATTGCCTGGAGTGTATTGACCCACACAAATGTGGGGACAAAACTATATATTAGGCACATCACATGTTACATTTGTTGTGCGAAGGGAGTGCATATATTTGGTCTTATCTTGTGTGCTCTATAGGGAAGGGTTTGAGGTTTATTTTGGTCCGCTTGGGAGGCTTCTCTAGGGGAGTGTAAAGTTGGGTTTATGGTCACGATACCTCGTACAAAAGTAGCACGTCGGGCAAACTCTCACCCTCAGCCTTTATGGCATCAACCACCCTGCTCCCCATGGGCCCACCCCTAATTCAGGAATTCAGTATGGGTTGAGTGTGTAGGAGTGTGTGGGGGATGACAGTGTGTGGTTGGGGGGAGGGCCCGCATGGGGGGTACATGGGAGATTGAGTATGGTGGTGGCTATGGAGGAAGGGGTGTGGGTATCGTTCAACATGGCAAAGCTCGGGACTGGGGACTGGCTTCGCATAATGTCACTCCTTCGTCGGCCCCATAACGCACGAGCCATTTTGGGCTCTTTGTGCGCCTTTGGGTGTACGGGCAATTAACACCCCCACAAGCCACAAGGAACAGGAGCATTGACTAACAGCAAACCGACACGCGTGTACCTAGACGTACTGAGGGCCATCACTGCGACCACAGCTAGTGCCATAGCCTCCACAATCCTCTCCCATTGCCGCTGCATCTGCGATGTGGGCTACGCCAGGCTTTAAATGGTGGTGGGCACAAGCCATGGTGGTCTGCCACTCAGTGATCCATCCTGCAGGACTGGGTGCTTCGATTTGTTCTTTGGCGAACACTTCACTCTGTGCTGCACATGCTTCAGTTTCTTCTCTTCAACCCACTATTCCTTTCGCATGGTTTGCAGGAATAAAATGGAAAATTTTCTTGTGTGGAGGAAGTGCCATCGATACAGTGGGTGTCCACCCCACATATTGCCCCTGGTCCCTATTGTTGGGTTCATCCCCCTGCAGCTTCACACACACACTCTCCCTCTCTTTTTCTGCCTCTACTTATCATCTCATTCTCCATAACCCCAATCCCCAAGCTCAATGCAAGTTTTTGAACTCATGGGTGCCAACACGTATGGCTTACTGTGGAACTGGCTCCCACAGTTTGTGAAGTATTGTGCTTTCCTAATCGCATGTTTGTAGGCCACTACCCAGTCGCCCTCCCTGTCCTCTTTGCAGACTCATCATGTGCATCATTTATTGGATCAATACGTCAGGGAATTAGTGCAGGTCTGCTGCCATCCCTCCCAAAATCACCTCTTCAGTCTCTTGTGGCGTTTTTCCATCATCGTATCTATGGTAACTTTCGTCAGTTCCCAGCCCGCTAACATGACACACTTCACTCGTGTCACATCGTGGGATGTAATTGTGGATGGCCCCACACAGGACGGCAAAATCAGCATGCAATTGCCGATGCTCACAAGCGGCATGCACAACTACTTTGTGTGAGATCAAGGGAGGGGGCTGAGATTGAGGATACAAAAAGAGACACAGTGCCTGCACGATCTCCAGAGTACAATTATTCTCGCCTTGTAGGCGGACCAAAACACTTTTCAGCAACGTACGGAATGTCAATGTGGGCGATTCCGGCGGCCGAACAGGGGTCCGTAAACATGGATAGCCCGTAAATAGTGCAGTCGGCCATTTGTGCTGCCTTTTTGTGAGGGCGTTGCAGGAGGGGTGTTGGGCCGGGTGGTGTAAAAGATGGTGATGAGAGTGTGGGCGCGCGTGCAACGGCCGTGCCACTCCTCACACATGTGCAGCATCACTTCCCCCGTGATACCCACTCCCCTCCTGAGCTCCACAGCCGATGTGGGTTGTTTGGAGCCCGGGCCCCGTGGACCGACCCAGACACCCACATCACAAACGGGCCTATGCCGAGCGAACCCCTGCCCCATGTGCCTGGCTCTCAGGGTCACCCGGGACACCCCAGCTCCGAGGACAGTCTGCCGTTTTGTGCCGAGCCTGGGGATCGAGCAGCGCTGGCGGAACGACGCTCTTCCTTCCTCCCGCGCCTGTGCCCCCCCCACAACCCCCCCGCCCCCCAATGATGTGCCTCCTCGCTGCTGCTGCAACCGCTCCGACGCAGGTGAAGCCCGAGGACCCTTTTAGGTTTCTGCACGACAGACTTCAGGCCTCACGCTCCTCGACCGCCCCCACCGTGATCCCTGCTACACCCCCACCACTGCGCCGCTATGTTATGCCCACGCCCACGCCCGAGGACTTCACCGTGCAGTTCGCCGCCACCCTCCACGGCAACAGCAGCGCGCTGGTGCTGGAAAGCGCCGGTGCACAGGAGCTTGTCCTGCCGTTGAACACCGATTTTGAGCATGATGTGTTCGAAGTAAGCATTTCCAGGTGCGGTCCACTCATGGTGGTGCTGTGGTGTAGAGTGCTGGGGGCTGAGTGGATGCTGCTTGCGCGTTCTGGCTTCCCCCGATTGAGGCCTGGTTTTCGCACACGGAAAAAAACCGTCAAATGTTTCAATGCCCCATCCCTTCGCGAAAAGGAATTTGACGCTCGCAACACAAAAAGTTGCGAAACCGAAATGGATTCTTGGGTTTGGTGGTTGTGTTGTCGTGCCGCCAACATCCCTGTGTTTGTGCCCTCGTCTTCCGCATTCTGCAAACGGGTTTCCTAGGCCCTGCTCTTGCAAGGGCACCAGAATATTTTATGCTTGTCACCCTTTCTTTGCAGTCATCATGTTCACCTTGATCATCTTTTCCAGTCATTCTTCATGAGATTGCCGTGGCATGCTGTGCTGCTGAAACAGACAGGGCAGCCATGTCCGATTTTTGTTGTGGTGTTATTGCAATCGTTTCTTACATTTGAGACCCCATGGCACTCTGAAGGTGTAGCCTTTTTTTTGGCGCTGTACATGGTGAATCAACTGATGGAGATTTTTCAAATCCCAACCTAGACAGATTGGCCCCGCCGGCAATTGCAAAGTTGTATGATCCTGCTGCCACAGGCAATGTCCCGCAAGGTGTATGAGATCCTCAGGGTGTCCTGCATACGTTCTTCTGCATTAAAAGCAGAGAACTGTGATCCCAGGTGCCTACAAATCCCAAGCGAACTCAAGCAACGGTGAAACGTGGAGCACATCACTTGCCTCTCTCTCTTGTCTTCTTCGGACTGCAACCACATGAAAACAAGAGATGACATACTGAACCTATCAGCGAAATGTTACAGCGAAATAAAAAAAAAAGCACCTCAAAAAGTAAATATTTTTTGGTGCAGCAACACCCCTCCCAAAAGCTGATTATCAATCTAAACAATCGCAAGCATGTAAAGGCTTCGGCCATTTTCAAGGCGCAAAATTTATGGAAAGAAAATTCCGTCGGGCGTTCGCAAAGAATACATTTCCACGGAATTCAATTTATGAGCTGCAAATGTGTATGGAGGATAAAGGTTGGGAAGTAGAGCGGAGTGGAATGAAGCAGAGGGTGGTACAGGGTAGTGTAGGGCAGTAGAGGGGGGGGGGGGGGCAGTGGGCAGAAGAGGGCACTACAGGGGACTAGAGGGGACTAGAGGGGTGTACAGGGCGGCAGAGGGCAGTGGAAGGGAGTAGAGGACAGTAGAGCGGAGTACAGGGGAGTAGAAGGCAGTAGAGGGCAGGACAGGGGAGAACAGGGCAGCACATGGCAGTTGTGGCCGTACAGGGGAGTACAAGGGAGTGTAGGGCAGTAGAGGCTGCACACCCATCCACAACGTTTGGACAGGGCATCCCCATACCTCGGCATCGCTCCATCTGCCAAACCGTGCACGGCCTCTCTGATCTTTGTACACCTGAAACGTTCCATGACCCCCAACCCTACACCACATCTCCCTACAAAAGCCTCTACTCCCCTCTACTCCCCTCTACTCCGCTTTACGGGACGTTCATATGCGCCTCCATTGCCAAGGCCTCGAGGTTTGCGAGTGGTTGCCCATGGGCTGCCATTCGCACCTACTGGGCAGGGGGGGGGTAATACTGCAGGGAACAAATTCTGTGTGAAAGTTTTCTGCATGGTTTGCTGGCATTTTTAAAGATTTGTGCGGCATATTTGCGCAATTTCTGCTGCTCATCCTACGTACATTGAAATGTGTAGGTTGGTGGCCCGAACTGTTTCTGCTGGGAATGCCTCAGGCGGATGTTGAGCTAAGGGACACCAAAACACCAGACCACATAGGCAAACACAATTCTGCATGTAATTTGGCAGGTGTACGAAAATTCAGTCACAACCATCCTCACAACAGTGTGGCAAGCACTCCGTTGTTTGTGATGGGCAAATTTTGCCCACGGTGCATAGTTTGTTCACCTTCGGTCTGTAGCCGGTGCAGAATTTGACGCGTTAGCACAGCTGCTGTATAATTTTTCCCGCACAACCTGTCAGGCACTGATGTAGCCATCCCGTGCTTTAAAATTTGTGTTCCAGGAGGAGCATGACCGCCAGTTCGCTGCTGCAGTCTTATTCCCTCGACGTTTCCGAGCCCTGGATGGTCCTGAGGCTTGAGGGTGTGATCCCAACCGGCAGTGTCCAATTGGTGGTGCCATGGCATGAGCTCGAAAACGCACGCAGCCCCTCGCAGGTGAGCCTATGCCGCTTTTGTTCTGTGTGTGGGGAGTGCATGCAGCCTCCCCTCCTCGAGTTAGGATGATGTGCCTCCGAGTCAACTGGTTTCTGAAGGCACTGGCGAATGGCTTTGGTGAACAAGGTCAGTGCTCCGGAGACGCTGTCTGTCTACACCGTTTGTCTACCCTGACTTGAGAATGTGGTGGTTGTGCCGACTGGCTTCCCTTTGTGCTCTTGTGGATTCCCCGCCCCTTCTGCGGCCTCAAGAACCGTAGGGTCGGGCCTGGAGGACGAGCACAGGCGACCGGGAGCCTGGAGCCTGGACCAGGAGCCTTCACTTAAGGGTTAGCGTAAATCATCTTCCACTCCCTTGGTGGCCTGAGCCGGTGGCTGTGCACATGCGGCGAGGGTGGCGTGATTCCAGCTTTTGGGATCAGTCAGAGTGACCCACGTCACGAGACCTGTGCTTATAAGCGCGTGTGAAGACTGGGGGTAAGCGTGCGCCAGTGTGCGCAAATTTCCTTTTTCCTGGAGAGCCCCTTGCCGGTTGCGTCAGATCTTGTCTATTGGCAGGGCATCGGAGGGGTGTGTCTTCTCCATCCTCTTCACCAACAAAGCTGCTGTGCAGAACGAACCTAAATCGAGTCCAGCCCCCATTGTGGAGAGGACCATGCAGCACCAGGTGGATATATTCTTGCGGCAACCATAGTATGGAAAGATGGGGATTCGGCACTATTGTGGGCGTAGTTAGAAGTTGCCCAGACCACAGGGGAGTGTGGTGTGCTTGCTGGACAGGAGTGAACTCTCATACGTTTAGCTGAGGCATGTCGCCACATTTTGATTAGCAAGGAAGTTTACTCACAGATAGGGGCTGGTCCCACCTTTTGGACCCTTGCATCATCAGGTTCCTCTTTGGCATTCAGACTACCTTTTCCGTGAGATGTTGGCCAGATGGGTGAAGAAACCAGAGCGCCGAGATATTGCACCAGTAGCAGACATTTAGCGGGCCACAACATGTGCATTGAAATTGACTTGACCAGGGGGTCAACACACTGTGCCCCTAAATGAAAATTCACCAGCACCAATCATTGCATGAGGACAACCCACTGAGGAGCGCATCGGTATAAACCCAGTCAACCTCCTGCTTTTGCTGAAGCACCTTTCAAGTTAAGTGTGCCCAAGCATCTGTAGCTTCCAAGGGTAAACGTGCGCAGGCGCGCGCAGGGTCACGTAAGCGCGCACAAGCGTGCACGCACGCTTATGACCACAGGTCTGTGTGTCGCTTGTGGCTGGACCTTTTGGTTTGGCTTACAAGCCCGGCACGAGGCACCAGCCTACAATGACTCTGGAAGCTGCTCAATATTCAGGAGCACGCAGAGCGGCGTCGGGCGCGCAGTGCGGGATCTGGAGTGCACTTGGTGATGGGTGATGGTTGGTGCTCTACCGTGTTGGAATCATCTGCCCACTTGTGCTCTTGGGCAAATATGAATATTTTGGGCGAAATATGCAACTCATAGTGTTACCAGGGTGCAAAATCAGGGAACGTGTGGGTGGGTAAGGACATGGGAATGCTTGCATTGTCTGCAAAAGGCCTCCAAGAGTGAAGGGAGTGTTGAGAACAGGGTCTATGCAGAAACGGGCCAATCACAAACAAGAAATATACTTCAGTCGCGCTCCGTGATCACATAGGTGTACAAATTGAACATTCAGGGGAAATCGCCAAAAAATTGGATTTTTCAATCTCTTTGGGCAGAAACATACGTCTTGCTAATATCAATTGGGGTCCATTCCCACAAAGTTTCATATTTTCCAATTCTTCGTATTTGCCCGGTATTCCGTTGTGTGGACACCTGTGCCCCTCTGTGGCAGCCCAAAAGGTTGGGTTGGTGCTGGATCCAGTCAAGGGCCTGAGCGAAGGAATGCAGTGCGCTGTGCGGAACACTATTGTGCACACCAGAATCCTGCACAATACGTTCACAGTACGGTTGGGTCTTTGCCATATCAGACCCAAATGGACCCTGGGCAGGTGGTGTGCGCCGCATCAGGCCGTGGTGCACCCCTCCAGTGCCACCCTCCCTCCCTTCCTCCTTCCCTCTGCCCGCTTCCCTTGATTCCTCCATGTGACTTTCCATGCCCTCTCGGCAGGTGCAGACCCTTCTGCGCAGCACCCCAGCCCCAGCAACCACGTACCATTTGCCTCGCACCCTTGAGCCTTTGGTGCTCCATTTGGCCCCAGACCGCACAGCACGGGCCCTAAGACGCTTTCTGGACCTGCGTATCGACGAGGCTGAGCAGCTCAAAGGGTCCGAGGCTCTGGAGATGGTGGTGGTGCTGCAACGGTGCGGTGCTGAACTCACGCCGCAACTCGAAAGTGCCCATATGTCTCGGTGTGTGCCTTCTCAGTGGCAGCTTGGGAAAGGGACAGCAACTGCTTTTGACATCCTGCCTTGGGGATGGGTGTGGGGTTTGGGTTGCCGGGCTGCTGCAGCGTGGGTGACTGACAACAGTATTGGACTTGGAGCATTCTGCAACTTTGCGCTTCAATCTGGGAATTTTTCCGGCATTCTCTTGAGAATTTATCTCCGCGTTTGGATTGCGGGAGCTTGTTCGGTGCCACACTCATGCGGGGCGCTTTTATATTCTGATTTCTTTCGTCTTGCACTACTGGCGTATGCCAGTGGGTTCATGGCGTGCCATGCACTTGGGACGTCCCAGTGTTATCAGTGTCTATTCATGGGCCATGGATATCCTGAGTGCCTAGTGCCATTGTGTATCACTGGGGGAGTGCCTAATGCTGTTGTACAACACTGCGCGTGATATCCTGATTGCATTGTGCCGTGCACACCGCTGATCTGTACTGTAGATGTCGCACTTGCCTGTGCCCTAGTGCGACACTGGGCAATTGTAATCGTGAGTGCCGTGTGCCATTGTGCACCGCTGGTCCGTTGATATCCTGAGTACCTAGTGCCAGTGCATACCATTTAGGTTGGCTTGGCTTTGGTATCCTGAGATCTTCATCAGTGATAATGTGGCCAAAAGCACTCTTCCAAAATGTCAGGTGGTGTTGCCGGGTTGCACGGCCCCATTGCCGCAACCTCCAAAATACCTAACACCGTCCTACACTATTTGCCCGATGAGCATCATACCCTTGTGCATTCTCCCAATTTGCATCAGCGCCGGGGAGAAGTTTGATGACGCCAACCGCAAGCACATCCAGTGGCTCATCACCGAAGGCCTCCTGAAGCCCCCGTTTGTACTGTTCAAGTTTTTGTTGGTTGCCTTGCGCTGTCACCAGCCGAACTTCTTCATTGCCGTCAGTAGCCTCCCACACCACAAGTCCCTCACCCACCCGGCGATGGTCCCTCAGTCCCTCCTCTTACTGGCCCTCAGTCAGTGCCCGGACCCCGATTGCATCAAGGCCATGCTGCAGCGCGGGTACCAGCCCGTAGTTGGACAATTCACTGCTCTGCACTGGGCTGTGATGAACGAGCGGTGTGTGGAATAGATGTGCCGATCCACCGTGGTGTTTGCTCAGTGCGGAATGTGAGGGGGACCGTGCTGAGATTTCGACCTACAGCACCGCATTGCTGAGCCCTCCCCTGCAGCGCCACACCCATACACCCCTCCGACAGCATGGCATTCCATCCGCCTCCCCTCTCTACGGCACACTACATCGACCTCCTCGACAGCAACGTGCCATGTGTAGGTCTTCTACAGCACCAGGCTACGTATACCTCTGCTGACTGCACAGCGCTACGCCACATCTACCTCTCCTACCGCGCCACACTGCATCTACCCCTTCTACTGCGCCACACCACAGTACCTCTACTCTGCGTCTTCCTCTCTCGCACCACCATACATGCACCTCTGCTGACCGCGCTGCACTACATCAATGCATTCTACAGAAGTACGTACATCCTACATCCTCTCCTACTACCCCACACTACATCTACCTCCCCTACAGCACGACTACATGTACCTCTGCTGACGCCACTACACTGTATCTACCTAAATGGCCTAAATGGCTAAATGGCTCTCCCACAGCACCGCACTTCATCTCCCATCCATACAGCAATGCCACACATCTCTCTCCCAAGCATCACTGCACTGCACCCCTCTCAATTTCAGCACCACATCTATTTCAGCACAGCATAGCCTTCCTTTGATACTCTACGTCTCTGTTAGGTGCTCAGCGGCGCTGGTGAACCATGTCCTCGCTGCAGACTGCAAGCAGTTGGAGATGCGCTTCCCAGACCGGCACTTAAATCATGGGGAGAACACGTTTCTTCCGCCGGGACTGCACGACGATGATCGCGAGGTAACGCATGTGTGTGGCTTAACGGGTTGACGGGATGCGATTTTGTGCCTCCTCCATGAAATCAGTACAGGCAGCACGTGAAGTTGATGGCGCTTTTCAGCAGGGGCTCTCTACTGTGGAGGCTCCGTCCGCGCTGTGTTCGCCGCCTCGCGCTGGGAGTAAAGATCATTATTCGTGCAGTTTGTCCGTCCTTGAGTCATCACATCCAATGTTGCAAATCAGAAGTTGGACAGGTTGTTAAAACGGAATATCGTTTGGCGCATTGGGCAGCCCTGCAGGCCGCCGCCCTCCCCCCCCCCCCCGTGTTGATTTTCCGTTCTCTTTTGCCTTGCAGGCCCCTAATGCCCCGGTGTGTGTGGGAGGGGGGGGGGGGGGCGGCTGGCAGCATCCGCCACAGGACTCACAGCACTTTGATGGTTTTGTTGTTTATTATTGCATTGATTCTGACTCCGACTGACAACTAGCTGCACATTTTCTCTCAGGATTGCATCGAGTGGCGAGGATACACGCCTCTGATGATGGCGTGTTGCTTGGGGCAACATAAAAAAGTGCGAGCATTGCTTCAAGCCCGAGCAGATATTAACGCACGGTGTCAGAAAGGCAACACTCCCCTGCATGTGGCAGTACATTCCAATTGCAGGTGTTGCTGTTCAAATCATTTCAAGGGAGGCTAGGGACGTTTCATGGCATGCGGCACGGGTGTTGCGGCTGATTCGGAATGGTGGACTTCGCACAACATGTGTTATGATCGCCAGCTCGATCACTGCAGTCAGGTTTAGATTCCAGCCCAGTTGAAACGTATCGTATGCCAGTCCCCCAGGCCCTGCAGCAAGCAGGAAGTTGTATCCAGCGAAGCAAAGCAGCAACATCGAAACTAAAGCAGTGCCAGGAAAGGTCAACATCGGCAATGTATCGGTAGTTTTCGTGTGCCACAGACCGCTATGGCAGTATGGCCGTGCCAAATGGTAGTGAAGAATTGCAGTAGGACACCACGATTTTGGATTCTTCCCACGCTCCCATGTCATCGCCTGTTTTGAGGTTATATTTCGCCGTGATCCCGAGGAGTTGTACGCAGCTGATGTTTTTTTTAATCAAGGACGTATTTCAATCAAGGAGTTGGAAGCAATTTCTGCAATGGCCACACTTCCTGTAGCGCACGCCTTCGTGACACCATTGCCACAATGTAAGCTCCCATACATAATCCTCGAGCGTGGCCACGGCACAAGAGAGCCTCATATTTCCACCACAGCGAAATGTTCCCGTAGCATAGCACCCCTCATAATGGCAATTTCAACGAGGCACCAGTGAGCTCCTACAACACAGCCCCTGGCACATCTGTTGCCCCTGCCTGTCAGTGCTACGGTGGAGGTGCTGCTGGAGTACGGCCACCCGATGGAGTGCAAGAACAAAGAAGGGCAGCAGCCACATGATCTGGCTTCTCATGAGCTGATGCCAACTCTGGTGCCCAACTATCTGGCCCCCATCTCCGGGGCGCATGAAGGCGTGTCAAAGCTGCGTGCCATCATGACCCAGCCTCACATGGATGTGAACGCCATGGACTGTATTGGGGTCACGGCGTTGTTGGAGGCTGTGCTGTGCCGTATGTGACCCAGCCCTTTTCCTCCTGATCCAGCCACTGCCATCACCTGTCCCCCAGCGAATGCATAAGGGACCAAGCGACGGGGGTGCCAGGGCGAGTACGTCCAATCCCTATCAGATGCCTCCCGAGGGGGGGGGGGGCGACTCTGCAGGTCCTAGGACGCCAACTACCCCCCCCCCCCCCCCAAGCCAACAGTCAGTTGCCAAAGGTGCCGCCCTTAGGAGTCCATGGGCGCCAAAGGCGCCCCATGCTCCATGGGCACCAAAGGCGCCGGAAGGAAATTTTTGTCCATTTTGCACCCCAACACTACCTTTAAACCCAGCCCTGGCCCTGGCGCCCACCCCAACCCTCAGCCTAGTCCTAGCCCTACACCTACCCCTACCCCTAGCCCCAATCCTAAACCTAACCCTAGCCCAAACCCAGGGTCAGAGTTATTGTTGGGGTTCAAAATGGAGAGCAATGGTATGGCAAAAGCAGCCATGAACGAAATTTGGGGGATCTTGTTCAGCCTAATCAACATGGCTGGCATGGGCTTTGCAGCTCGCTGCAAAGGTTGGGGTTAGGTTTACGGTGATGGTATGATTAGAGTTAGGGCAAGGGGAGGTAAGAGAAGCCTGTGATTGACCAACGCTTGGTCTTGGGGGCATGTACCCCCCCAAATTGCCCCGCCTGGACCCCCCCCCTAAACCGGCCCTCCCGGACCCCCCCCCCCAAGCCCCTCCCAGACCCCTCCCTCCCCCCCCCCCCCCCCCGGGGCCTCTGGCCAATGCTTTGTGGGGGGGGGGGTTGTTGGTGTCCAAACCTGAAGAGTCACCGGATGCCTGTTACTGTGGGCGTTGGGGCAGGCGGGGTGCTGCTGCACCACCGAGCGCAGCATCCGCCCAGACGACGCATATGCAAGAGACACTGTGCACTTTTTGATGATTGTGAGACCTTCGGATTCCTGGGGTTTGTAGGGAGGGGTGGGGGCAGGGTGATCCCTAACAGCACAAGAAAACAAACTGCAGGCGTGCGTCAACGCCAGGCTGGCAGCCGCAAAGTGACCAACGGCTGTGAGAGGGTAACCGGCGGCTGTTGGAGGGTATTTCGAGAGTCTTATTTCTCAGAACCACTCGCAGCCATGCCACGCGCGCACACACACACCTCGGTAGGGGGTCATGAGAGCCCACCCGGGCACGAAGATCATATGAACTGGGGAAGGGGTTAGGGCACAAATGCCAGGGTTGGTGCACAGAGAGTCAAATCGAGAGTTTGCCGCAGGCTTAAAGAATTGCTGGACCCTGGGGCAGGGGCGCCTGCGTATTGGGGACTGTGGAACACAGGGCTTGATAGTGACATGCAAGTGCAAGTGGGGGGGGGATACAGAGGGTGAATTAAATTTGTGTGTAGTATGGCATCCTTGGAATCACTGCACAGGTTTCCCATGCTTTTCCATCAAGCTTCAGTCAGCTCATTGTCCAGAGGTTTGTTGCTTGTGAACAAGATTGCATATAAACCCAGCCCAAAAGCGGTATATTTGAGATCCCATGAAGTTGTCACCAATTTTTTTGATGATATACAAGTCGGGGCAGTAAAATGAAAAATATCAGTTCATTTGCGATGAATATTGTGGTCTCACAGGGTGTGACTGATGGTCTAGTTGGATCTGGCTGCGGTCTGCTGGTGGAGGATGTTTTTCCGATGTTTGAGATTCCCATAAAATTTGGACAAATTTGAGCATACACAAGTGGGGCCAGCGAAAATTTTTCCAGCAGAGATGCAGCTAGAAAAAGTTCTGGTACCTGCGGCACATGGACACACTAACATTTTTGGCCCAGTGGAGGAGGAGGTGGGCTGGGGTGGAGGGATAGCTGCCCTTTCCCTGCACCCCTCTTTCCACCTGTGCCCGCCTGCCGGCACCTCCCGGGCGGCAGGGCTCCTGGTCGTGGCGAGGTAGAGGATTCCCCCTCCCTTTGCAGACGATATGGACGTGGTGCACACGCTTGTGACCGAGTTCCACAGCCACCTTCACCAAGAGACCAACTGGGGCTTGTCTTTGACCTTCTTTGCCAAGTTTTTGGGGCTGAAGGATATGGAGGAGCTGCTCCTGCGCCACGGCCACCGTCCTTCAAAGCTCGACCAGGACAGCCTTGAACGCATTGCGCAGCTGCTGCAGGAGGACCCTGAGGTCAGTGAGGCTTCAGGGCCTGGCTAAGTGATATTTGGGCCCCTGGACAGGGTCGTCCGCTCTCGGGCCCCTGTTCCGACGCGTCTCCAGGTTCAGGTTCAGGAGGCGGGGCGTCGCCTGCTGCGGAATCGTGGGCCCTGTTGCTCTGGGCCCCGACCCCAGCTCCCCAGCCCCAAAACTCTGCCCAGCCGCAGCCCCTCACCCCGGCCTGCGATTTGCTGACCCGTGCTACAACTTTTTGCCAACGCCCACAACGCTGTATTAGCCCCCTGCCCTCCACACTGGTCTACAGGCCCTCTGCAACCCTGAAGACATGTTTTGAGCAGTCATTTCTGATTTACCCGAAGCACATGGAGCAAAAAAGAGGGGATGAGAGGAGCAAAGCACTGTACACAGTGAACACAAATATCCCAGAACCCATATCCCAGAACCGCGCTTTGCGCAGTGAGTCTCCCTACCGAATACTGTTACTCTGTTCTAGGTTTATTCTATTGTATTGCCAAAGATCTATTTTTCCCAAGTAGCACCAAAGACGGTTTTTGTGTGGAAGAGAGCACAGAAAATGCGTTCGTTTGATATCTTTTGCACCTGAAATTGAACAGGATTGCGAAACGTAGCATTGGGGACAGGGGCGATGGGTGAGCCAACAATCAGCAGCTGGTTCATTGCAGGCCCTCGGGATGTGAGAGTGGGCGGTCAGGCAGACATCCTTGCGACAGTTCCGAGACCATCCAACTCAGTGCTCACCTTTTTGCCCATCCACTTGCTGCTGCGTGCCCCAGCAAGAGGCCAAGAGGAGTCCCGACATACAGGCCACTGGTGTACTGGAGTCCAGGGATTTTTGATTTTGCCGTTGGAATTAAGAACAGCTCTGCCCAAAGCATCGTTGCATTTTATGTCAGCTGCACCGTTTGTGGTGGCGCGAGAGCCGGTGCTCACACCAGCCCCAGTTTTACCCCCAGCCCCAGCGTCCATCGCAGCCACCCGCCCAGCCCCAGCCCCCACCTCAGCCCTAGCCTCAGCCCCAACCCCAGCCCCAGCCAGTGACCTCAGCCCGAGCTGAGTTCACACCAGGACACCGTGACGCCCCTGTATGTCATGCGCAACCCCCCTGTATGGCACATGTGGTCTGCCTGTCCTCCCCCTGTATGCCACACCTGCATGACACCTGCCCGGCGTGGCCCTGCAACGTGCAGACTCAGAGGGCATCATCTGCGCCTCACACCCTGCGGTGTGTTCATTTCCAGCTCCGGGCCGGTGTCGATGGGCCTACGTCTGCATTTCTCAGGGTCGACGCATACTTATTTTCGAACCCGGGGCTGGAACCGGCATGAACACCCGTACCAGTTCCTCTGGGAGCTCCAAAAGCAGAATATCCCAGGGGACGTTCTTCAAACATCGGATGATGGATGGCATCAATATGACGTGCTGTAAAATGGAGATGGGACACATGCCAAAGGTCTGGCCCCAGTCATGCCCAACCTCGACCTGAAGCAACCCCACACTGTGAGTCTTGTCATCTATCCATTTTTACATCCCCCCCCCCCCCCCCACACACACACTGCGTCAAAATGAAACCACCCAACGTCCACCAGGTCGTCCCAGGAGCAAGCGGGTGACGCATGTGCAACCACTAAGTTGTCATTCCTGCAGCTGTAGGGTATGAAGGGACAGTGATACACATCAAGGATGGTGTACCACAACCGGACCACTAATTCCACGCTTGTGTTTTGCAACATCTCTCCTCCCTTTGTCCACAACTGCACAATTCGGTTTTATGCAACATCATAAGTGGAACCGCCGTCGGGTGTGCTCCAACAGTATTTCTTTCCGCCATCTGCAGGCGCTGAGTATAAAAACCACTTTTCACGCCACGGCTCCATTGCTTTACGGCTTCACCTCCTTTGGTAGCAATGGCGGTTGTTGGGTGGTTCTTGTGTTGAAGCCTCCAAGGTTGACGCAATTTACGCCTTAAAAAAATTTTTTGGCCGGGGAAAAAAGAAAGCGACTTACGCCCAAAAAAAGACACGCGGCTTACACAAAAAAACGCGATGTACGCTTATTTCCGCAATCGAGGGTACGCTTTCCTCAGGACAGCACATAATGGCAGCCATCAAATATGAGGGTGCTCACCAAACCTCGTCATCAACTGTGCGAATTATGCATTTGGGGAAAGCCAAAATTGCTGAATTTTTAGCCAATCATGAGCCATGCGAGGCCCCTTTGTTGGCCGCACATACCTTAAGATGTGCGCACGCGCATTTTCCTTGTTTGTTTCTGCGGTTACTCCTCGTCATTCGCAGGCGAACAGTAAGCTGTAAAGGAGGTTGAGTCAAACTGAGCACGCGGTGTCTGAGTGGCTGGGTCCGAGTGGCAGGTGCTCTCGTCAGTACCACCAACTGTCAGGGCCAGACGTCTTGTGTTTGTTACTTGTGTTTGTATGGGCATGCCAATCGCGGAACCCATCGGGTGTTGTTGCATATCTCAAGGCTGTCTCATAGCGGCCACCTCTCATGGTGGCCACCGCCCATTTGAGTGCAGGTCTGCAGCCCATTTGAGTGCAGGTCTGCAGCCCCGGTGCTGAAACTCCCCCGAATTGGAATGCATTCCTACCGCGTTCAGACACTTCCCATAGAGTAAAAATTGTTTTCCAGCATATCATGTTTGACTACAGTGATGACTGTGTTGTGTGTTGTGTGTGTGTGTGTGTGTGTGTGTGTGTGTGTGTGTGTGTGTGTGTGTGTGTGTGTGTGTGTGTGTGTGTGTGTGTGTGTGTGCGTGTGTGCGTGCGTGTGTGTGTGTGTGTGTGTGTGTGTGTGTGTGTGTCTGTGTGTGTGTGTGGGTGTGTCTGTGTGTCTGTGTGTCTGTGTGTCTGTGTGTATGTGTGTGTGTGTGTGTGTGTGTGGGTGTGGGTGTGGGTGTGTGTGTGTGTGTGTGTCTGGTCTGCACATACAGCACATACAGCACATACAGGTCCGCACATGACTGTTAGTTCTCTCGTTCTAACTGTGTGTGTGTGTGTGTGGGTGTGGGTGTGTGCATTTGTGTGTGTGTGTGTGTGTGGGTGTGGGTGGGTGTGTGGGTGTGGGTGTGGGTGTGGGTGTGGGTGTGGGTGTGGGTGTGGGTGTGGGTGTGGGTGTGGGTGTGGGTGTGGGTGTGGGTGTGGGTGTGGGGGGGGCGCACACTGTGAGCCCAAGACACTCTTGCCACACTCGGCCAAACTGCCGTGGATATGAGCATTCTAGAGTTGAGATGCGAGCCACCGGTGTTTCTTTTTTAACCACTCGGTGGTTTAATTTCTTTCTTTGGCTACTACTTGTGGGCTATGCTATTACGCGGGCCCTCGCCCTTTGTCTCCACCATTGCAGAACACCTGGTGTGTCTAAGTGGTGGCATTCTTGAGAAATATTGGTGATAGACAGGTGCAAAATGGGAGATCAGGGGCTTCACATGTGTGTGTGTGTGTGTGTTGGGGGGTCTTTTAGGACAGTGTGTTGGGGGGGGGGGGTGCATGTGGCAGAGGAGTCCGTCCGCTGTGTATGTGATTACAAGGGCCTGTCTGACACAACAGGCGCGATAGACACCAGAGGAATCATAACACACACACACACACACACACACACACAGCAGCCCCAGCACACTCGCGGATGCAACTACGCTCACCACACCTACCACCAACACCGCCAGCCACACACACATGTCATGTCATGTCATGGAGCGCTAGAGCCATCGTCCGCTGGCCCGCCCAGTGGGCGTCCATCGGCAGAACGTCTAGCCGTTACACACACACGCACTCCGATGGAATGGGCCCCAGGTGAGGGGGGGCCGAGAGCACCATGCATGGCGCGAAGAAGAGAGGCGCCCGGACCAAGCAAGGTCCACCACGGGCAGGCGAGCGGACGCTCGGAAACACCAGTCCCGCCGACAGGCCCCGGCTTTCTGGGAACTGGTGGGTCTCACCTTAGACGGTCGACGCGCGCACTCGAGGCACACTTGGTGAGGCAGTGGTGCGTCTGCCCCTCACAGGCTGCACCGCTGACCCCGGGGGGCGCCCGGGGTGGGTGGCGGCGTCGTCGGCCGGCCTGACTTGGAGCCACACACACACACACACACACACACACACGCACGGATCGCATGGTTTGCGCATCACTAATGGTTGCAGTCGTGGTAGGATACAGGCATGTTGAACCTCGCAGTTTGAGCATGATTGGAATTGATACCTTGGCACACATGTGATCACATCATCGCCAGATGCTGTTTGGAGAACAAGCAGTCAGCACAAGTGTTTTGCTGCCCCCTGTCCACCCTTTGATCAGCTTTGTTCCATCATCCTCATCATTGCTGCCGCCCCTTCACCCTCTGCCTGGACACAGACCTTTTCGAACAGCCCCCTCCCCCAAAAGTCTGCCCCTCACATACCCACTGCCTTTGGAGTCCCCTCCGCCAGGTTTGCCTTTAAAGACCTGGTTTCTTTCTTTCTGTGAGGACCGCCCTCTTAAAGACGGCCCCATGCCCTTCCCAAGGCCGTTAGTTATCTTCAAGCCGCTGTCGGTTGCCCTCCAACCGCCATCGGATAGCCTCCTGTGAGCATCGGTTGTCTTACAACCGGCAGGCTCAGTGTAACGGATCCGAATTTTTTTTTTGCTGTTCAACTCTTCCCGTCCCTCACTTTTGCCCACATGTACCTCAGGTCAGTATCTTGACGTGGGCCACGGAGTTGGATGCCGATTTGTACGTGCCAGATGATGCAGATTTTCCTGCGCAGGAATTCAAAGAGGGGACTCTCCTTGAGGCCCGTTTTGCGGCTCTCAATATCAGCGCAAGTTCTCCATTGAGGATCCTGCCCAGGTCTGCAGCAGGCCCTGCCTCCTCTATCAAGGGCGAGCCTGAGGGAGTGCAGACCCCCCCCTCCCGGCGCCCTGGGCTCCAATCTTCACGGTCTGGGAAGGATTGCATGCGACGTGGAGTCGGGGGGGGGGGGATAGAGCTCCAGAAAATGGGGGGGGGGATTGGAAAGAGGCCCAGTTGATAGGGCCATTGACAGTCACCAGCTGAAGGGCCCCCAAAGCTTTCTTTGGGTTCTTTTCAATGAGCATTTTTTTCTTTTTTGCACCGAATACAAGGCAAATGATGACTTTTCTTCCCCCCCCCCCGATGCGCTGATTCCAAAAATGCCATTTTCAAAAATTTCAAATTCTAGGGTCTGGATGGTCTCCGGGGCCTGGGGGATTGGTCACAGTGATATTTTGGGGGCGCTGTCAATTGAGCCCTTTGGGGCAGTGGGGGTCCCTGGCCAGGGGGCTCATTGACCCTCCCCCCATCAGCGCTGGCTGGAGACCGGACGCCACAGGGGCAGCAGGCTGCAATTGTGAGCAGTGGGACACGCTTGCACTATTGACCAATCCTACACTTCACCCCCCAACCCGATACAGCGAACAGCAGAAACGCTACTCAGCCAAGCACCCGCCATCCACAGCCTGGAGGCACGCCTCCACAACACAACCAAATGCGTCACACCAGAGTCATTGCCATCCGACGAACTTACTCCACTTGTATCTTCAGCCCCTGCCACACACACGCATGCGTTGCGGGGGGCGCGGGGGGCTGCATGTCTGTTCAGTGACCATGCATCGTCAGCCTTCTGGTCATCAGGTCGTCATCTGGTCGTCAGCCTGCTTTTGACCAATGAGCAAGCTCTTGCGCAGCATGCTGCGGCAATGTGCAGCATACCACAGCATGCTGCAGCACTGGAGTTGTGGACCATTGGTGGTGGGGGGGGGTATTTCCTGTGTGTTGCGGCATGCTGCATACGTATTGCTTCAATGAGGTTGCAGGGCTCCGTCATCATCCTTCAACGAGAACACCGTGCGGTCTGCATAGGCAGTGGGGTTAGCATAAATACCGTGTACCTCAGATTTGACCCCGGCTTCAGCACTGTGTTTCCCTCAGACGCTCCTTCTGCATATATCTGTACACGATGGATACCGGGCTGTACCGAAGGACCACGCGTGCCATGCGCACAGGTATGCGAACTCTGTAAGTGCAGGAGTAAGTTTTAGCACAGCACGCGGCTGAGGTTTGCGGCCAACAGGATGGTAATGCTGAGGGTTTCATTTCACCGGCTAGGTAGAGGCCGCTGGCTCACTTTTTGCAGTCATTCTCGCAGCAGTAGGGGGTGCGGCTGATGTGCATGCGCGTGTGCGTGTGTGTGCGTGTGCATGTGTGTGTGTGCGTGGGGACTGCCTCTGCCATCTTCTGCCCCGCACTGTATGGCGCCGTACGGCGTTCCATGTGGCACCGTAGGGCGCCCGCGGATGGGATTTCAGGCATTTTACGGGTGCGCACTCCTGTGCTCAGAGAAAATCACCTGGTGTGCAAGAAATTCCACATAGAATTAATCACTGGTACCAATGCTGATCCATCTTGACCCTTTGTGACATTCCACTCGCAAATTCGGAATGTAGTAGTCTGGATGACAGCAGATTCAAGGATGCTGGCAACTAGTGCCAATGTTTGTGAATCTATACCATCCCCATCTCTATTCTCTATTCTTAATCGAACTTGGTGGCCTGAGCTCCAAGGCAAGTTGAGGGGTGTGTGGGCCCACACATTTGCAGCCTCCGCTGCACACCCTCTTCAAGCCACATCGGGACACGCGTTTCGGTCGGGATGTAATTCCGTGCCCAGCTATTGCAAGATGCGATCTGGACTTGCGGAGGCATTCCAAAGAAGCCTGGCCTTGACCCTTGGCTTCCCATCCCCAACGGCCTCACTAGACCACGGGAGAATGGCCGTGTGGGTCAACAAGAAAAGCAAATGTTGCCATAAGCGTTGAAATCGCATTGTCATTCAAAGTGCCTATAGTTGAAAGTGACACATAGTTGGAAGGTTGAACGGAGCACAAAGTGAGCAAAAAGCAACAAAGTCGTGCAATATGTACAAAGATGGCCAAACCTGCACCACAAGACACCTTGCCGTTGGACAGTTCGCGATCACAAGCACCAACCAAGATGTAATCCCGTGCCCGCCCATAGTGTTAATCCAACCTAGTGCTGGATTGACACCGCGGGCGTGCTCCGGAGTGCTTCCCTACACGTAGTTGGGGACCCAATATAGAGAGGTACTTATTGCCCTCCATCATCGATTACCATCCGATCGGGCAGCTTGGGACTTCGTGCTATTGCATGGAGTGCAATACTGAGATAGAGCGTAAGCCAAAACAGTCTGGTTGGTCTCCGACACCATTAAGGTTGTTTGGATCAAACGGCCCGTACGCTTTATTTTCCTCTCACTACCACTGCCGCAACACGGAGTGTAAGGTCAAATGGACGGTTGCCCGCCGGTGCAAACTAAGCCGGATAGCAAGGGCATACCTCCCCTTTATCCTTAATGACAGTTTTGGTGTGGCAACTGAGGTAATGAGCGGCATGCATGAGGCTGTGACCTTGGGTAGCTCTTTTGAGCAATGCACCCGGCATCTGGCCAAAAAGTACGATGACGCGGTGGAAGCGGCTCTCCACAAGTTTGACTTGTGGGTGGCGAGGAGCCCACTGTTCCAAGGGTCACGTGAGAGCCCGCTGGTTGAATCCATGCGGCGCGTCCCATCGGACAATACGCTACGTCGAATGTTCTTCAACACGTATTCGGCCGATGAGGAATTTTACCGTGCCTAGATGGCCGTGCTGCCCACGACGCGTGTCAGCGGTGACCACACTTACAAGTGTGTTGTCACCGTTGGGTATTGGTCCCGACCACATGGGAGCGGTGAAGGCTGCCAAGCGAGATATTTGGCATGGTTGCTTGGACTTCTTGGGGCCGGGCACCCGAAATAATGAGGGACGCCACACAGATGGATGCGGAAGTCCCTATAGCGGGGACGGCAAGGCATTGCGGCTGCACATGCCGTGTATAGCATTTACTTCCAGGAGGTTAATTTCCGGGGAGAAACACGGGCAGAACTTGTTGCACCGCACTCCGGCCCATGCTCAGAATGCCGGTTGGAGCCCACCCCCAAATGTGCCCCACTTTGGGGCATCTAAATTGTGCTGCAAGATCAGAGGGCAAGAGCACATTGCTAGTAGCGAGCCTGCCATAGGGAAAAATGAGGATGCACAGATTCTTAACCCTGAAGAGGTTGCCCAAGTAGAGGAGAGGTGGGTTGCAGAGGGCATTGTTGACCCAGGGTTGGTGAATGATGCGGCATTTGTGGCAGCAGAGCGAGATGACGCATCCAGTGCTGCCTCGTTGTCATCGTCAGAGGATGATCGGGATGCATCTAGCATTGACCTTGCCCTTCCCGATTTAACCTCGGCACGACGTATAATTGACCCACCTAACGGTTTAGTTTTCATCACGCCATGGCGTATGCCTTGCGGGCCGTAAATGTAGGTGCCACATGGAAGGACGTCCGGAATGCTGTGATTGATGAGCTCCTTGAGAATGAGCATTTGTACAATGCCGAGGGTGTTGATGATTGGGTGGGGAGTGTAATGCGACTGCAAGATGGGGATGGGTGGGATCAAAATCTAGGTGACCTTGTCATCCTGGCAGCAGCCAATGTGTATGGTGTTGTCATTGCCGTCCACTCCAATGGGCAGGTGTACATTATGGAACCTCGGGAGGCAACTGCAGAAAAACAACAAGTGCTGGGCGGTGGGACAACTGTGGCGCCGGGACATCCCCATAGGGGGCAGTTTTTCTGCACGCAGTGCAGATCTGCACTCTATATGGGGTGCGTACAAGGGCAGGCAGGAATTTTGCAAGCTAGGGGTATGTTTACTGGACGGGCAGGTGGCGGGTGGCAATGTGTCAGTTTCGCGACAACATCCCGGTTGCATCCAACGCTGACCCAAGGGAGTGTAGGGAACTGGTGTCACTATGAAATCGGTGCTGGAGAACGTGTGGGACCTGCCAGTAGAGTGCTCTTGCACAGATGTAAAAGGAAACTGGGGACGAGGACGGGGAGGAGTAAACCATGTCCAACTAGCGGCCTTGAAAGATGACTTCTTGAACCATCCCTGATGACACCAAAACACACATACAAGGGATATCTCACTACCGGGGCCCTATATAGCGAATGGCAGGCCCTGGGTACGGCCCTGGGTACTTGGGCGGGACAAATCATGAGTACCCTGGCGTGGCTGCAAACGGCACTCCTGTCTGGGTACAGGCGGGGGGGTAGTATGTGTGCTATGCACAGGGCATTTGCGGGAGAACCCCATTTTCTACAAGCGACGGTGAGGGCGGTGTACTCAATTTCGTACTTGTTGCCGGACAGAAAGTGCACCGTGGTATGGCACGTGCAACAGTGGCTTCGGAAATGGGCACACTGGGAAGGGGACAGATACACATCGTGGTCCCCACAAGGATGCGCAGAACTGTGGGCTTTTGAGGTGGTGTGGAACGATGACTGGTGGGCGCTAGACATGGTGCGCCGACAGAGCTGCCAAGGGGCAGGGTGTGTGTGTGTGTCCCCCTGGTGACAGGTGGTTCTTGCAGGTGACCAATGCCCAAATCGTCCTGATGGTACGGGAGAACAGCGGAACGAGGGCTGGCGGGGTAGGGCGGGGTGAGGGATTTGCTGAGGCACAGGCCCTGGCTTAACCTTATTTTCCTGCTTGCAGGGGTGGACACGACAAGTGGACCGCCCCACCCGTAGGTGCCTGCTGACTGTGTACTCGCTGTACTGCAGAAAGGCGCCTAGCCACATGCTTTTCCACTCCTTCTTCTACTTTCTTACAGCAAAACGAGATTCGTTAGCGACCAGTGCAGTGCTCTGTTTGTCACGCCTGTTCGTCTCGCTTCCATCGTGTGTGTTGTGTGTGCGTGCATGTGTGTGTGTGTGTGTGTGTGTGTGTGTGGAGGAGGGTGTCACACGACCCCTTTGTTACTCTGCACCCCCTGGCGCATGGCACTGCGCTGCTCCTGGACTCCGGCTGCAGGTGTTGACCTCAAGCCTTGGTACCCGTACATCTGGCATCTCAACGAAGCTTTAGACTCCCTTGAGCCCATAAGTGCACGTGTGTACCGTGGTGTCAGCGCCAAGTTAGACCTTCAGATGTATGCCACGGGGAAAGAAGGTGTGCATTGCATTGAGGCCAATGGCCAGGGGGGCAGGGCAAGGCCTGGGGAGGTATGGGGGCTTGTACCAGGCTGCCCCCTCAGTGGCCACCATGTTCAATTGGTGTGGCAGCCCTTTTTGGCCTCCTCTGATGCCTTTTCTCTTAGGCCTTTTCTCTGGACAAATGGTGTTTGTGGGGCCCGAGAAAACTAAAAGTGTCTAAAAGCGCCCGTAAAAATCGGCATATTACCTTGACCCTGCGGCACCTTTGGTGCGCAAACTAACGTTTTCTGTAGCTAACGCCTCGTGCAGAGCTTCGCTTAACATCTCAGCACCAGTGGAGGGGGGTCCCAGATCACCCCCCCCCACCCCCCTTGGACCTGGTTGAGGGCTCAGGACCCCCCCCCCTTTAAGTGAAACTCCGACCTCGCGTTGTGTTTGCCCTTCTCTTCCATTGTTTGGGCACATCTGGGCCTTCTGTTGAACCTCAAACGCAATGTGTACACTACCATTGATGGGGCTTTCATGATTCTCGGCAGCCAGTTCCTTCGGCAGGGCAGTTTGAATGCCCCAGATCGCCATTTCCTGGCATTACATCGCATTACTGCATTTGACAAAGCAGTCGGCAGTGAAGGCACACTCTGGGCAAGCACGGCAATGGGTGTTTGAATGGTGGGTGGGCTACTGGAACAACAGGGGCTGGTGGGAGGCCCTAGTATGACCATGACGCCCTTATCGATGGCAGATAGGAAGACTGAAAGCATGTCTGAGAAATGGTAGGGGGAATTCCAGGTGACAAATGAACGACAGGATTCGGAACAATGGCGCCAGGGCTGGCGCTGCACAGGGGACGTAGATGATCAAAGGGTTGTCCGGCAGGTCGATGTCTGGCAATGAGATTGTGCTGGAACTCTGCAAACGTTGAATTGCAGAATTGGTCCGAGGAAAGGCCAGCCGTGAACTGCACGTGGGCGTGAGGAGGTTTGTGAACGTTCCAAATACTGATGCGTCCACGCGAGGCCCCGAGTGGTTTAGTCGACGGCATTGGGAAGCAGATGCCTGTACCGGTACCGTTGGTCCTTGCCCCCAGCTTCCCCACCCCCCCCCCCCCGCCGCCCACCCATGCCTCTCCAAAGAAAAACCCACCATTAAAACGCCACTTGGAAATTATCCACTGTTGACTGGCATAGACCAAACAGCAGGTGATAGTGACTCTTTTGATGTTGATTGGTAACGGTTTGCCATTTGCCCTTAACTGCCATTGACCAATGGCCTGGTTGGCTTCGACAGATATTGAACACCTGGTCAGCAACCAGTCGCGGTGACAAGGAACCCGATTGACAAACAACAAAGGTCAACTAGCAGTCGATGATAAGGTGAGTTATCGTGTGACGGATGGCAATGAGGAGGCAGCATCCCTCACAGGCCATGTGCCAATTCCTGTTGACTGCTACACTGGTACGGTTGTTCCAGCCGCCATCGTCCCCCAAGGGACACCTCTTCACCCACATTTTCACAGTCATGTGGTCAGCGTACAGCAGCACTTCCACCTCCTCCAGCGTGGCCATCGATTTCTTTTCCGCCAAAGGAGCAGGAGAGCAGGTCTCTGCACGCTCTCATACCGCATGCTCGCTTCGCGCCGTAGTGCCCTTCTGCAGTGCTGGGCTCAGGGCAGACCGTTCCACTTGGCAATGCATGAATCGAGACATATCAGTAGTTTGGGACGTCAGGTTGCTGTTCGGAGGAGATGAAAGGTCCGGGTGCAGTCCGAGACCGGACTTGGAATCATTCCTGCAAAATGCTCCACGTTTTTGCGCCGTGTCCCGCGGGCCCCCAAAAAGGATAGCACACACACAGGCTCATACAGGCACGTGCGAAATTTTCTTGCGAATCGCGAATTTCGCACTGGATATGGGGGGGGACATGGTACCGAACAACCGAGCTCATATCGTTTTTTGATTGATGAAACGACACAGTACTACATCTGCCTTGCGGGAAAAGGGTTTGCTTGGTGCTACGATGAGCTGGCCAACTGAGGACTCCTACGGATTGGGTATTAGATTGAAACCACTGGCCATAGACTAAGATTGCCCTGCACGCGATGTTGCACAACTCCATATGCCCTGCATCAGTGTTACACCCCCTGCGCCATGCTGCACGCCCCGCACACCGTTGCGCGCCCTGCGTACCGCCGCACGCCCGGCATCCGCCCTGCACTGCCTTCCATGCGCTCAGGGTGTCTTGTTTGTGATTGAGGCGCAGACAGGGCGTGACATCAGCGGTTGCTCGGCGTATCCCGACGAGGCAGAGCTGCTGCTGCCCCGCAACAGTCAGTTTGTAGTCACGGGCATCTCAGAACACAATCCAATGCAGTTGAATGACCTCAAAGCAGAGTACAGCGATGATGAGGGTATCGTTTGCAAGTGCTGCATACCAGTGCTTACCCAGAGTCCACCGGGGGGTTCTTGGTCTTTGTGCGTGAGACTCGTGCATGGGAGCCTGAGGGTCGTGCCCTAGAACGGGGAGGGGTGGGGGCTCGTACCATTCAGTTGGATGGACGGGGAGGCTGCACGTTTGGATGCGCGACATTAGAATCTCGAAATTTGCCACCAGAAATGTCTGCGAACGTTTCCGGCAGTGTTTAAGACACGCCGCCACGATCATTCCAGGGTGGAGAGAGTACTTGGTTCAGCACGTCGCATCATTACCCCTCGGGTTGTGGCTTGTGCCTGGCAGTGCAGTTTGGGTCCACAGCTCCCAGACAAACAGGGTATACCTCCACAGGCCCCGTCAGACTAAAGCGGATTTGGAGTCGGCGGATTTTCGGCCGATCGGCCAGCCCAATGTCCGGCCGGATTTTTGGCACTTGACATCCCTGAGGCCCTTGCTGCTGTGCTATGCCTACGGGAGGAATGTCTTATGCTGGTTAGCTTCTTGTGGCCCTCCCTGACCGTCGGCTCAGGGGAGCCTCAGGGGCTCAGCCCCGGGAAAGGAAAGTGAAAAGCAAACCCCCGCTTCCGGGCACTTCTCCGCCTTTGTCCCAATTTTGGGCCCTGCTTTGTTGGATCTTTCGGTTGCAGTCAATAAAGCAGAGTTCACACTGGTGGCGTGTATCTGTTTGTGTGCAAAGGCTCGTTTTAGCCCCTTTGTTGCCTTTCGTGCTTGTGTTTGCAAAGGGCCTCATTTGAAGGCAGTCAAAGTGTTTTTTCCTGCCCAAGCCTTCACGAAACGCTCCTGAATTGCCATCGGATGGTATAGTTCCGCCAGTACCGGGCGCCTCGTTTCGCAAGGCACAGCAGGGGGGGGATTGGGCGGGGGGGGGGGGGGCAAGGGGTAGTGGCACATGAGGCATACGCTGGGGTTTGGAATGAGGCGTGCAATTAAAATGCACAGCCCTGTTCTCTGTGTATACAGTTCACTCAGCCCACGCATTCCACAGGAAAGGGATCCCCCCCTCCGCCGCGACACTTCCTGCGCCGAAACAAGTCCCCCGATTTATTGCACAAGTCTTTGAATTTGCCCCCCTATCCCCCAATTTTCCTCAACTCGGGGGGCAAGGGGGTGGAAACGAGGTGGGGTACAAGGAGGCCATAAGAAAATCGGCGGAGGACGGCATATATAAGGCCCTCTGAGTCAGGAATGGTGCATGGATACATTGATAGTGCAGGGCATTGCAGGTTTTGTAGACTTGCTTAAGACAATTGTGGCCCCTCGCCTGAGTCTCAAACAGCCCAGGCTCTTGCTAGCCTCAGCATTGGCACCTTCTGCTTTAGATGATGAGACTGAGCAACAGCGGCGGCAGTCAATATACGGCACCAATTTGACACCGGAGGAGGCCTCAGAAAAGCCAGAGATTGTGATCAGCATGCGACAACTCACTGATTCACACTGAGCAGTGGGGCAGTCAGGCTAAGTGTTGGTGTTGCCTTTGCATTGACCAATCACACACATGCACACCCATTTCACACACACACACACACATGAACACACATCAGTTCACACAGACACACACAGAACTACACAGCCACACACACTCGCGTGTATGCTGCCTGCCCCAGAGCTGTCCGCGACCGTCGCACTGCACTAGCCCAAGTCATAGCTCAAGTGGTTTCACGACATGCTCCAGCAATTAGGGGCTCACCCAAGGAGAGGGGGTGTGGTTCAGGCAGCCCATTCCCAGTGTCCCCGGACTCAACTAAGTGTGGATGCTTAGTTAGGCGCCCACCCGTCTGTGCTGTGCTGGGTTGGTTGCTCATGCCCAGCAGTGTTGGGTGTTGTAGCTTCGGGTGAGGGGTGTGTGTGTGTGTGTGTGTGTGTGTGTAGGAAAGTGGGCAGGGTCCCACTGACCTCCCGCTGGAGGCTATGCTCCTACCAACCTGTGGGGCACTCCCCACATACCCAATCATCCACCCGGCACACCTGTGCCATGCCACGGGGTTGTCCGTACAGGAGGAGCAGGAGGAGGAGGATATGCGGCCAACGATCGATGCCACACAACGGCTTCACGGTGCTGATGTGGTGACTGAGGGCCATACCCCACTAGGCATCATTGCAGAGCCTGTCTCCGCACAGTCTCCTCCGCTAGAACAGGACTCACATGCTACCGCGCATGCAATTGAGGGGCCAAAGAAGATATGCCCGATGGCTGGCTCCACCAGCAGCTTGTGGCGGTCCCTTGGCCAGAGTGTGGCATGGGCCGTTGTTGGAACCTGGCCTAGGCATGCAGGGTATTACCAAAAGGGCATTTATGTTTGCAGTACTCAAGGGTATCCGTTGCCTCCTGGCTACCTGACCGTTTCCTAGCCCACCTCGGTGCTCTGCCCCATAGGCGGCACCTGTGATACCCATCATAGTTTGGTGAGCAGCAGCGCACAACAACCCAAGATGCCAAGCCGAAGCCGCAAGGATGCCAAGCCGCAAGTTAGCTTGCAACACAAGGCATCAAGCATTTGCAACCCAAGACACTAGAAAGACACAATCAGCCCAGCACGCAGGGCATCGCGCGCGTACACCCCACCGCACCTTGCTACTTTTGGTGGATTAATGCCTCTAGTGGTTGCGGCTACCTCCTATGGTTGTTGCCGCCTTGGGTTGCTGCTGCTACCGCTGACTATGACTACGGCCAGGTGGATGTTGCTACCATGGTTTGGTGCCTTTTGTGGTGGTTGCCGGTACCACGGGCCAACATCCATGATAGCGGTAGCTGCTTTGTGGCTGCTACCTCTAGTGGTTGAGGCTGATGCGGGTTGCTGCCTATGGTGGCTATCGTGGTCCTTTCTCCCCTCCTCCATCCATCCATGTGCACACATACATTTTTTAAAGACATATCCCTCCCCAGGGGCCCAAAGTGGGAAGAAATCAATAGGGCTACATGACCCTAGGCAACAATGGTGGGGGGAAATGAAAGATTTGAATTCGCGATTCAAATTGGAGTATTTTGTATATAACCACATTGGGTGAAACCAATTTCACGACCCTTTCAACAAAAGCCAAAATTTTTTTGGGCACGGCAAGAGTGGCCACCAGATACGGTAGTGGACTATTACCCCCAGAGGGCAATGGTTGATGCTACCCACATCACCACCACCCACCGAAGAGATTGTAGAAGCAAAAGCCTCCAGCGGCTGTCCAGAGTCGAAGCAGCCACGAGACCAAAATCCTGTGGCTTTAGTAGCTACCAACGGCAGCCGCCCACGACAGCGGCCGGCAACACAAGCCGCGGCTCACGGTGGCAGCAACTACCGGAGGCGGTGGGCACTGTAGAAGCAACCACCACCAACAATAGCCACCAGCCGGAGAAGCCAGTGGAGGCATCAGCCACTAGAAGCCGTAGCCCACGGCAACTGTGGCCGATGGAAGCAATAGCCATGAACAACGGCACCGAAGGGAGGCAACAACCCACAAGAACACTGTCATGGGGGCACTTACGGTATCAGGCCGAACACCCCTGCCCCCGTGGAGCCCAACCCACACCAATATGTGGCAATAGGGAACAACCAATTTGGGTGCCTTTGGTGGCTACTACACCTTTGGCTGTTGTTGTGTTTGGTTGGTGCTACCATGGGTGGATGCTTGTGAGGGTTGCTACTATTGCGGGCTTCAACTTTTGGTGGCTGCTGCCAAGGGCTGCTACCTTTGGTGGCCGGTGTTGACTTGTGCTCGGGCAAGAGGTTGCACCTGTCCACACAAGCAACAACGCACGGCACCAGTAGCCATGAAAGGCAACGGCCCACATACTCAACAACCACCCTAGGTACGTACCCATGGCAGCACCAACCACTAGAGATAGCAACTCAAGGCAGCACTAGACGCCTAAGGCGAAGCAAAGCAACGCCATGCATCAAATTGCAATTGCCCATGTTGCCTTTGCTTGTAGGGGTGCTTTTGTAGGTTCAGTTGTTTTTCATCTCTAATGAATGGTGAAAGAGGATTTTACCCCACTTGTGAAAATGAAAATGCTGAAAATGAAACAGCAAAATGAAAAATGCACCCAAAAGAGAAAGAATTTGACCTTCCTCCTGTCTAGACTCCTGTAGCCATGCCATGGGGTTTGGGGTCCGAAACTGAAGTGAACCATCCCCCGTGAGCACTGGCCACCACAAGCAAAAGTGCATGGTACTAGCAACCGCCTAAGGCGGTAGCTCGTGGCTCTAGCGAAAGCGCATGGGAAATAGCCATGCCACAACGTTTTAAGCTACTAGAGCCGGCATTGCACGGAAGCCGAGGATAGCACCGGGGTAGCAAGGGCCGCGAACAGGTACAATAGCCCTAGAACGCGGCACCACAACCAACAACAACACCAATTTATGGAGCAAGGCGCAAGGAGAAGGCAATACACCACTGCACCACATAAGCACAAACACATGGTGGGGCACACAACGCCGCTACCAACACCCCCCAACGGAGAGCAAGGGGGACCAAGGGCTGGGTCCTCAACTCGACAACCCTAGCTCTAAACACCAGAAGCACGAGGAGGTCGTGATGACTTCCAAACTGTACGGCACATGCGATGCAATTCTTGTCCCCTCTTCTAACCCCTCTATGTCCAATCACCCCTCCACTCTCAAGAAGTTCAAGTCACTCCTGAAGCTCGCAAGGTTCAAACACGAGCGCAAACTAGCCCATTATGCATGTTTTAAGATGCGGCAATTTAATGACGCAGGTGTGCACGCGCTGTGCGGCCTCCTTCCAGTGATTTTGATTCTAGGACGGACATTGGTGCCAATTGTCCCGTTCCGAGTCTTCCTCAAGTGATGATTCTAGTGACTCCAAAGATGAACCCAAAGTTGTTTGGGCTAAGGCTGCCCTAGGCGTGTGGGGAGTGGCCCATGTCTTTGATGGGAGGTTGTATACATATACAATTATTACCGTCCCTACGCCTACTGTAGCTTGGACAAGGGCGTGGCTTATACATGGGGGGTAGAAGACGGGCATTCTGAACTAGGGCAAAAGACTCAAATAATCAATGATGATCTTTTCAAATTTCTCATCAAACTGCTCGACACAAGCGATCAAAAAAATCCTAACCACATTCAACCAATGATTGCCTTGTTGTAACCCGAAAATTGACATGTCACGGGAAAGAGGGGTGGATTTGTCATACACATGTTCCCCTGTTGTGTGTAGCGTGTTCTTCTTGTTCTCTTGCTCTCATAAATAACACACCACGCTCATGACCACTTGTGAGGCATCCTTGTCAGCTTGGACCACTACATTATTTCAAAGAAAACCATTTAGTAGTCTTGGGGGGCTCCACAACACACCCCGGCGTTCAAGGTTAGACGAATCTACTTCAGCCAAAAGGAGTGTTGAGTGTTGAGTGAAGGGATTGCACATGGTGATCTATATGGGACAATTCTCCTGGGATGGCATCACGGACATTGGGCGGGAGATGCGTTCTCTTGGTTGGGAACAAACATCTATGTGGCAGGTTGTTCAAAGCATCAAAACCGGGCAGATTTTGAGTGAAAAAGGTAGAGCAAACCAGCACACATCGCAATTCCGGGCATCCTCGAGACAAATGCTTCACAATGCCTCGCGACGCTCTTCGAAACAAGCATGGGAAGAAATCTTATGATGAAAAGAGGTTGAACTATCAATAATTGGTTTCTGTACACTCTTCCCTTCCTTCTCCCATCGCAAAGCGTTTTGAGGTACAAACTCTAAAAAGTGATTGCCACTGATGGTGAGGTGCCCCCCTATGCAACATGCGTGTGAACCTGAAATTTTCATGCTCCCAAGGCTTTCTTGTGTTTGCATGCTCTTGGAAATGTGGGTGGAGGTCAAGGTGCACTCATACCATGCGTGCGCACGTGTGTGTCGGCAATTGTATGTGTTGCGCACAAGCCACGCCCTTGTCAATGTCCAAGCTACAGTAGGCATAGGGACCGTAATATTTGTGTACATTTAGAATCCTGTGCCCGCAGTGCGCCCGCAGTGCAAAGTTTTGTACGGCGGCAAATACTCAACTCCTAGTTTTGGCCTTCTTCCGGAAATTTGGTTGTTCCGTAATTGGGTTTTCAAAGCTTCTTGTGCATTTGGGATGTGGCATATTTTATTTGTTCCGCCATTTTGAGCACCTTGAGTTGGAGATATGGACTCTCAACGCACGCTTTATTGCGTGTTCCCTTGAGTTGGGGTTGTGGACTCAAACCATCCAAAGTTTCTTCTCCTCTACCACCTGTTGTCCTCTGGGTGTTTTTTGATACATGTGCCCACAATGCGCCCGCAGAACGCCCGTAGTGCAAAGTGTGTCCCATTGGCGTAGCTTATACACGGGGGTGGGGGGGACTTGTTGGCCAAAATGCACAAATCTAAAGAGGTGGACGCTAGGTCCTGAGCAAGTATGCCCATTCCTGCATTACGTAGTTGAATTGCCGCGGGCCCCTCCACTCTTTTCTCTGTGTTGGGGAAAATGTTGCTGAAATGTGATCGGAACATTTCTCCCTTCTCCACACCAGTGTCCGATACACTTGACTTGGTGTCACATCTTGATTTGTTGGCGCTTCGGTGGCGCCCCTTCGACAGGGGGCGCATCACTGCCTCCACATTTGACTTCAATAATGTGTAAACTAATTTTGTTTGGACTGATTTTGAGGTATGTATTTCGGGTTTGAAAGTCAAAGTTCGGGGGAGGGTGGCTTTGCTTCACATGCGTGCGAAATGGAACGCACGTTCGCCAACTATATGTCCACCCCTATAGATGAGGATGACTTTGATGTGTTGTGAATGGCCTTCCTTTTTCTTATGCATACTCCCCTGGGCCTTCCATTGGTGAAGTGCTGTTGGCACTGGTGTTCAATCAAAACATATTTCAATGCTCAGGTTTGGGCGTGTTCCGACAACGGGTGGGGTTCTCCATGGGGATGATGAGCTCCCCTGCGTGGATGAATTTGATCCTTCATGCCTATGAGGAGTCCTACTTCCGAGTGTTGCCCGATGAGGAAAAACAGCAACGGGGTTTCGTGGGTCGTCTGGCGCTATATTGATGATGGTATTTTCCCGCATTCTGCCAATGTAGATGGTAGTTGCGTGTTGAAAGGGATTTATCCTACGCACCTCACGTGGGAGTGGGTTGTGAAGAACTCAGTGCACCACATTGTGTTTCCAGATCTTTAGATTGTAGAAGTGGTTGAAACTGTGTATTGCACTTACTCTAAGCCGACCAATGTGGCAACTTATATCCCATGGGAATCAAACACACCACCTGTTGTCAAACTCAATTGGAGACGTACAGAAGGTATTCGTTACCTCAAGACCAATTTCCATCACGTGACTTTGATGCATGCCTCTATCGTCTAAGATTGGTCTGTATGCACTTGGGATATCCTCAATTTGTTGTTAATACACATCCGGGAGGTGGGTTGGGTGGTTTTTACCAAAATCAGAATCAAATGAGATGTCAAGTGGTGCACATGCTTCGTATCCCGTTTGTTGTGACTCTCCCTATTAAATGGCCGAGCCTTGTGTAAAGTGGCGACTACTTTGCATGACCTCGTCCCTAGTCTTAGGCTCTTTGTGGCTTTGAAGGGATCAGGGAACCCCAAACACAAGTGGCGGCACCAGTTAATTACTACAGTGCGTCGATGTGGTGTGCTGAGTTTTCTCGGGAGGCTAATTTGCTGTTGGATGTTGTGGACAGCATGTGCCCTAAGAGAGCACGCCTGTCACAACCACGCTGATTTGCCTTGTTTTTTGAGCCATTGCTGTGTCGAGTTTTGGACAATTTCGCCAAATTTTGCTGAAATTTGTTGCAGCTGCAGGGTTTGCGTATGTTGTGCACTATTGGTCATACTTCACGGTGTGAGTTGCTCATTTCTTGTTTGCTAGAACTGATGAGGGCTTTCTGAGCTGAAACTGGAGTATTCGATAGACCGTGAGGAATTTCTTTGTATTGAGCCCGTTTGCTGGGCTGAGGTTTACTTTGTGCGGTTTTCCACGGAGGACAGCACGTAGGCCCTATGATTTTGATTTTGGTAAAAATGATCTTGGTAAAAAGGTGGTTTTGATTTTGGTAATTTTGATTTTGATTTTGATTTTGATTTTGGTAAAAAGGTGGCCATTTGCAAGCCACCAGAATGGTGGCAGGGGTCATGCTCGCCCCCAATGCAAATGCCTTGCAGGGCTGGAGGTTGATACCGTGTCCTAAGTGGGCAGTGGGTTGCCCCTGGTGATACAGTGGATTTGCTCACAATGTTTTTGATCACCCCACATGACCCAAGTTTCAAGGACGCCTGCCAAAGCTGTGGGACATGTTGAGGGTCACCTAGTGGTGTGGTGGGCAAGGCCCCATCTCGCCCCCTCCCCTCCCTCCCCCTCTCCTCTGCTCTCCTCTCTCCCTCTCCCTTGTCCGCACACACCTTTTTACGCACCCACCCCCAGTGGCGGGGGGGTCTCTCACAACGGATTGAGAGCGTGCACACCATGTTGGCCGCCCTATTGATATGCGGACCCGGCCATTGTGCCACTAGTAGTTAGCATACATCATGAAAAAATCTAAAGAGTGTCGCACACTAAGTTTGGAGTGCTTTTATAGATCAGAAGACGTGATTGATGACAGGGAAGAAAGGCACAACGGAACACAAAATCATTTTTTATGAAATAAAAGGGAACATCACCATGGGGGTTGTCGGGAGAAGCAAAATCAATTCGGAAGGGCATAGTTTCAAAACAATTCATATTTGCGTGCTTTCACACGGGTCCGCGTGCGAACGAAAATCCGATTTTTTTGCACCACCAAGATTAGGTGGTTGTTGGGCTACACCCAATGTTATGGTGGGCGCTAGTGTGCTTGGGTTGCCCTACGAATATGCGGTTGTGGCTACCTTAGCCGCCATACCAACAATAGCAAGTGGGTAGCCCACAACCACCTACCAACCAGAGGGGTGTCCCGCATGCCCAGTTGGGGTTGTGCGCCCAGGTCTGGCCACCCGGAGGCCCCATGAGCAAAATAATACCATCCGAAGGGGACATGCCCCTTCCCACCATGGCACCCATGCCACCCTGCTAATGCGGCGCATGGGACCTTCGGCGTCCCCGTATCATCATGTAGGGAAGACATCACTTCGATCAAGTGGTGGAGGCTTGGGGATTGTAGGTTGCACGTGGATAACACGGTGAGGCTTTCGCCCCAACAATCCACATGCATCCGTTTCCACACCGTGTTCTTCTTCTGGTATGCGATGTTGTATGCTTTTTATCATAGTGACAAGCAATGTTGTACCTCCGGCTAGGCAAAAGTTCATGATGCAGTCAAAAATCATGCATTTTGGCACCCCATTTTTGTTGTAAAGATGTGTGCCACATTGCTTGGCATGTTGCATGTAGCAATGCATGGGTATATGAGCGCCAACAAGCCCTCACATGTGCTCGTGCACAAGGGTGCAGCCCAAAGTGCCCGGTGGAGTGCTCGCACAAGTGCCCAAAAGGGTGCGCTGGTGGACTGCACTCGGGTGCCCGCAAAAGTGCGCAAAGCCCCGGGCAGGTTGTGCGGGCAAGAGTGGCCGCAAAGGTGCCCACAAAAGTGCCCAGCAGGGTGTGTGCCCACAAAAGTGCCCACTAAGCCCCGGACAAGTTGTCAAGGCAAAATTGCCAGCAAAGGTGCCCACAAAAGTGCTTGCAAAGGCGAGGTTTTCTGCGCGTTCCACCTACGTGCTTTAGTGTTCGGGGAGATGTGGGCCCCATTTTATGCGTCCGGGGTCCGGACGCATGCTTGGCATAGGCAAGGTAGGCACTTTTTATGGGTCGGTACATGTATTTTGCTAGGCCTGGTCCATCATTTTACCGTGCATTTTCACCTCTGTAATGAGGGTACTTTTTTTTAACGCAAGCTGGGCTGTACGGGCGCATGTGCCTAGCTCAGCCAACCCAAGGACCGCCCAAACTCCCTCCACGCCCTAAGATAGTACAAACCACGATCTCATAGGCCACGTCAGTGCGTTGGTGCGGCACTTTGCCTTGGATAGGTTGCGGTTACCCTTGGTAATGCCACGGATGAGGGTGTAGCGAGGGTTGTTGAGGGTGTGGTGAGAGTTGTGAGGGTTGGGTGAGAAGGCTGTGGTGAGAGTTGGTGAGAGTTGCGTGAGGGTTAGGTGAGGGTCGGTGAGGGTGTGGTGAGGGTTCGGTGAGGGTTGCGTGAGTGTTGGTGAGGGTGTGATGAGGGCTGGTGAGGGTTGTGTGAGGGTGCAGTGAGGGTTTGTGAGAGTTGGGTAATACTTGGATGACGGTTAGTGAGGGTGTGGTGAGGGTTGGTGAGGTGGGCGATTTTTGTGGGAGGGAGTGCAATGTTTGTAGGAAGGAGGGATGTTTCGACAATTTTTTTGTGGCCATTGGGATTGCTCCCTTCAAGGGCCATTGTGGGATGAGGTAAACATCAAGATGTTCCCGGTGTAGTCGTTGCAAGAGTAGCACGTGGCACAAGTGCTCCCCGGGAAATGACGATGAAGGCCATGTGAAGGCAGCCGCAACTAGGGCATAGTGGTGGGTCCACACCTAACCTTTGAGGCCATACGAACCCAAAGCCAAAGCCAAAGCCAAAGCCAAATCCCACATGCGCACCCGCCTGCCCACCTGCCCCTTGAGTGTGTCTAAGCGGCATTGGATGACCTAAAACCACATGTACCGGTCAGGGGAGACAGAGCAAGTACCCCAGCCGGGCCACTTTATCTACATGTAGCAATCCGGGCCCTAGCCACCATACCGCACCCAATGCCACTCAAGTGCACCCGTAGTATCACTACCTGCAACACAAAGTGCCTGTGCTAGACCACCCACGGCAAGCCATTGTTATCCCCTTGCAGCTTGCAATATGGAAGCTTACACCACTTGACCCAGGTAATATCTTCCCAAGGGCACACATCGACTGGTCAAGGGGCAAGCAGCAAGCACACCCATCCGCTTTACCAACAGGCAGAGATCGTTGCCCCAACCACCATACCACTCGGTGGTTATCGGGTGTTCTACCCAAGGGGCAGCTCGCTTCAAGCAGCCCAGACCTCCGGGACGAACGCTCACGCGTCCTACGACCCCACCCCAGCCCCCAACCTTCTGCTCTGTGGCACCCACAAAATCCCCTGGTGAGGTTTACCCCCCCCCTCCCCCCAGTTCGGGAGCATGTTTGCGGCCCCCAGTTCGGGAGCACGATTCACGCAAATGCAAACCCTAAAACCTCACCACCCCTAGTGAAGCCTGCCCCAGCCTATCACGACGAGGCCCAGCCAGTTGCAGTGGCCGGGAGGGTGGTGAGCAAAGGGACGTGCCCACCAATATAGCTCATACACCCTCGCCAAGGACTTGGATTGCCCTGGGAACCAGGTGCGCGTGACCTGTGTGTGTGTGTGTGTGTGTGTGTGTGTGTGTGTGTGTGTGTGTGTGTGTGTGTGTGTGTGTGTGTGTGTGTGCGTGTGCGTGTGACAGGTACCATTTCGGGCGTCCCCAGCTGTCCTGCCCTTGTTATGGGTGGTTGAACTGGGGGGCGTTGTTACGCAGTGGTTTACCGTCAGCCCATCCCCGAGTGGCTCCGGGAGGTGGTGGGGCAGCCCCGGGTAGCGCCTTGTTGATGGGCTGCCGGTTTCAGGGGTGTGTGTCTGGTGCCTGTGGCGCCTGAAACTGATGGTGAGCTACGGTGGTGGAGTGGTTTTGTTATTTTTTTCATGAGTTCAGTTAGTGTTCGTTCGTGCACCAGGTGGGGAAGGGGACCGGGCAGGTGCCCCCCCACCCCCTCTTGGGAGGACTGGGAGCAGCCCCCCCCCCCCCCCTCCCAGTCTGAGCAGGGTGCGGGGTGTGTGCTGTGTTGTGCAGAGTGTTGATGTCTGTATTGCATGCGTGCTATTCCCCTCTTCTTTACTTTATCAGGCCATCAGGCCGTTACGTGGGATCACGTTGGGGCTCCCGGGGCCGGGGGCTGTGGGGTTTGTGCTGCTAATCGATGAGCAGCAGCACCCTGGTATGGCCTGTGCAGGGTCTTGGGGATGTGCGGAGCGGGGAGATGTAGATGTAGGCTAGTCCAGTGTGCAGTGGGCAGTGCGGGAATGGTGATGTGGCAAGGGTTTGCAGCAGGGGCTGAGAAAGGAGCGACAGTAATGGTGCAGGGCAGGGCAACAAGGTGGACAGTGTGGGGCTAGGTACTGGGAGCGGCGGACGGAGCGGGGCAGGCATATGACTTGGGGTCTACGGCAAGGGCAGTGCGAGGGCAGCAAGGGGGGCAACGCAAGAGGGGGTGCACACGGTGCACGGAGAGCAGCGAACACTCAGGGAGGAGGTTGTGACTTTGTTCTGCTGTGCCTGCTCTCAGGCTCGTGCAATACGTGGCGCTATGGCGTTATGGTCTGGGGTTACGGATTCTGGCTGGGGCTTGGTGACCAGCAGTTCCGTTGAGTCATGATGCATGCACAGTTTCTACTCCTGCTCCGCCGATTTCAGCACTACTGTCTGGAGTGCCTTGAACTTGCCGCAAATTGCGCATGGTGCTCCCTTCAAAATCCACTGCGAGGAGCCCCTCTGCATCTCCACATACCGATCCATGGACTGCACATTTTGATCTTGTTCACTGTGAAGTAGAACGGTCGTCCGCGCGATGAGCAACAGCAGTGAGACCCAGGTGGACCGCCTTGTCTCCTTGGTGGACCGCAGCTCCCCAATCATTTCGCAGATCTGCTGCAGAGCTTCTCTCCGAACCGGCACGGACCACCCCTGCAACACAGCCCGAAGACCCTGCTCTGCCAAATCGCACTCCTCAAACGCCTCACCCGGTGGCACACCGAGCCGCAGACCTCCAAGGCCCCCACACTCCTCGCACTGAAAATCCACCAGCTTCTGTGGCGCCACCAACCCGCAGCCCCAGCACGCAACATAAGCCGGTTGCCCCTCATATACCGCTTCCCACTGCGTCTGCTGCAGCCTCCGCTGCACTTGAGCTCTCCATGTCCCCCATATGTCGCCCGCCAGGTCGTGCGGTGACACAGCAAAAGCTTCCAGGCTGTGCAGCGCTGCCACCACTGGCCCACTGATCATTGTCGTGGGCGGCAAGGGCTGAGGGAGTCAAAACCTCCCTCGCCCCTTCCCCTTGCCTGGGACGCCACGTTGCGCCCCTGCCCACACAAACACGTGATCCCTTGTGCAATCCCTGTCATCGTACCGCACAGGGAACCCTGTGTACCCCGGCCTCTCTGGAATTGGACGCTGGCCACCTTGGCCTTCCGTCTTGACCCTCTTGGCCGACCCTGGTTTTTGTCCTCCTGGCCTCTTACACACAATATCCGCCCGACCCTTCGCTAGATCGGTCCAGTGTCTTGCCTCGAGCTGCCACTGGGCCCCACCGTGTTTCTTTTGACTAACATTGATTTCCACATACTGATCGTCAGATACGAAAGAACGGTCGTCCTCCTTGCCCAGGAGCTTGGTCACCTGTGATTTGGGCACCGTGATCAGGCCCCAAGCCACCTTCTCAGCCGCCAGAATGGAGATCGAACGCCGGGCTTTTCCCGAGATCTGCCGCCAGTTTGAAACACACAGCGTACCAAAGTCGAATCACGTCCGTCACCGGAACAAGCTTCACAACCGATGCATCCATCGTGCTTATGAAATCATCCACAGGCAGCGCTGACAGGGACGCCCTCAACTCATCGTCATCCACATATGATATGATCTTTCCCTGCCAGGCCCCCACCTGATCCAAGGATACCATATCCGTTAGCTGCTGCTGGATGTCCGCCAGCATAGTATGGATACTCCACAGCTGTTTGCCCCCAGACCTCTCTTGTATGTAAGTCCTCTGCACGTCAGAGCCGTCTCCCGCAAAGAATTACCAGAAGCACGCGAAGCAGTTCTGCAGCTGGTCGCTCAGCACCACGGACTGTACTGTCTCCGCCGACGCTCGGTGCACCACCGCCACGAGGATTTCGTCGTCGCGCCCCTTTGCCATGCTCTCGCCCCCAGACCTCTCTTGTATGTAAGTCCTCTGCACGTCAGAGCCGTCTCCCGCAGAGAAATACCAGAAGCACGCGAAGCAGTTCTGCAGCTGGTCGCTCAGCACCACGGATTGTACTGTCTCCGCCGACGCTCGGTGCACCACCGCCACGAGGATTTCGTCGTCGCGCCCCTTTGCCATGCTCTCGAAGGGCCACACATCGTCTCTCGTGATCTTGGCCCGTTTGTCCGCCACGGAGAGCTTTTTGAACGCGGGTCCTTGAATCGGCATCTGAGACATGAGACACACGGGGCAGGCTTGAAACTGTGTTGTCCTATCCTGATGCCGCTGCTCTCTCCACACCCTCGCCACAAGCGATACGAAACGACCCACAGGGCCGCCCGCCAGGTATCACCCTCCCAGTGTCACGCGTACCAGGCCACTCCCTCCACTGCAGGAACCCTGCTCTCTGCAACTCACAGAGCGGACTGAGCTGACAGTGCCACGAAGCAACAACTGTGCAGGCACCTCACCAACTGCTAGACTCACAGAGTCATGTTGCAGGGCTACATCCACCCATGCCAGGGACGCTTAGCCCCGCCACCCCTGCCCCTGGCAGACCGAGTGCGTCCACAAGACCCACTGCCACGCACCGCCAAAATCGTGATTAGCTGCAGGACCCCATGCTTACTGAGCTAGCGGCGCGACTCACGCAGCCCCCGCCTTGGGTTATCACCGCATCCCGCTCACCACACGTCCTCCTCGCTGCCCTAGCCACAGGCTGTACGACAAGACCCACAGGGTGTGCCGCTGGGAGCCCTGACCGTTCTGTCCTGCACCGCAGGACCCCACGCTCACAGAGCAATTTCTCCCTTCACTGAGCATTTCCTGCCATAAGCTGGAGCTCATCACATACCACGACAGCACGCGCCTCCGCTCAGGAAGAGGAATACCGGTAGATGGCTGAGGAGGTGGCTGATAATCACAGGCACTCGCCCAGATAACAAACAAGATGGTCTGCCAAGAAGAGAACGGCGTCCAGCTGCTTATCCCGCACACCATCTGACCACCCATACGTCGTTATAACCAAAACACCACAACACGAGCCAGCCAAGGTGAAGAAGGCGACGGCTTGGGGACAGAGGTCCTCAATGGGGTGGGGTGACGCGACGCTGCTGGGTGCGATGCCCATTCGAAATATTAGGGTTCACGTAGCGGAGAAGCTGGACCTGCAGGAGGATCAAGATGAACGGTGTGCGGAGTGGTTGAGTCACCTCCAGCCGCACGTGCCCAGACGACATCAGGCCACGGGACAAGGCAGTGAGGTGGAGTTTCTCGTATTGCAGGTCGGTGGAGGTGCTGAGAAGTCGGAGACCATTGAGGATTGGGTTCAGGGGTTGAGTCCAGCAATGATTCTGCTCCAGGAGCTCTGGGACCTGAGTCTCACGGACTTACCATGGACATTTGCGTATCATGTATTCGAGGGGGTCAAGGGACAGGGGCTTGGCCTTGCGGTCTTGGTCTCCAAGCACTTGGTGGTGGCTTCTGGATCCGTTTGGAAAGTGCACGACGACGAGAGTGGGCCGGTGGTGGCCATGGAGTCAGTGAATGGAGAGGTGTGGGCCGTGGCGTCGATACATGTGCGGCCGGGAGATTCGTTCAGTGCTAAGAAAGAGTCTCTCAGAAGAATCACGCTTTCATTGAAGGCGGTGAGCCCCGACTCGGCTTTCGTAGCCGGAGACTTCAACAGCCAGTATCATGTTGAAAGGTCTCCGTTGGGAGTCCATGCTAGGAAGTCAAAGGAATGGACCTCTTTGGGCCTGTTGTACTGTGGGATTCCAACGGAGGTGACGAACGAGGTTAGCAACAAGGGCATCACGCACGAGAGCTGTATCGACCACGGCTTTGTCAGTGGAGTGTTTGGAGGAGGCACGACTCGACATCTCATGCCAGGGATCAGTACTCATAAGGCGCAGCTGTTTATTGCATCCGTACAGGGTACTTTCGAGAAGCCTTTCGGTTGGAAGAGGTACAAGTGGCGTCTTGTACAGGGGCACGAGAGAGAGGCGATGATGAGTGCAATGGAGCTTCTGTGGTTGTGGGTCGCAATAGGAAAGGGGAGCCCTGATCATTATCTAGGGGTCTATCATGAAGTGGCTGATCAGTTGATTTACAGGGACCCCAAGAGAGTGCGCGATATGTTCATCAAACGGATGAGGACAGAAGGAGATGCGCTGGGACTGGTAGCCCAGAAGCGGAGGAAGCTGGACGCGGATGCAGTGCTGAGAGAACTAGGACTGAAGGAGGACTCCGAGAGGGAGTTGCAGGCAGCGGGGATCACGTCCGCAACACGGACTCACATGCACTTGTCTAGGGCAGCACTGACACTGTTCGGCGGCATCAGAGCGGCGGAGCATGATGAATTCATTGACGTAGAGGAGTCCCTGCGCGAAATTTCACTCCAGGCGGCAGAAAATAATAAGTACAGGGGCGATCTGTTGCAGGAGGATGTGCTGCGCGACTTGTATCAGCCCCAGCCAGCGACGGAGAGATGTGTGGATATCCTTCCGGATGATCTGTGGATTTCAATGCGGCAGCGGGGGCTGGACCCCGATGACTTCGCGGATAGGCTGCAGTACTCAGAACAGTTGGTGCGCGAGGGGCCGCAAACAATCAGGAGGGTACATCGCGCTCTGGGGAAGCACATGACAGACACTACATCCTTAGACCAGATGCCAGCCTCACAGTGGAAGGCAGGAGGAGGATTCGCTCGTCAGGCGCTTCTTGGGATCATGCAGGAGGTTCGAAAGGGCACAGCGTCGCTTTTCAATTCGTTGGCGCACTATGGAATACGGAAAAAGGAGCCCTCTTACTATTTAAGCGGCTATCGTCACATCTACGTTGAGACGGCCTTATCGCGCATAGACTCATCATGCGATCACCAGCTCATGCGGGACGTCGGGGAACTTACAGGTATCTGGAGTCCGGCGCTGTCCTCCTATCGGCAGGGGTTTTCCCCGTCAGTCATGGCGATGGTGCTGCGCAGGAGCTGTCACAAATTGTTGTCAATGTGGGGAGAGGTGTGGATCCTCGACTGGGATGAAACAGGGGCGTTCCCCAAGTTGCAGATGAAGAATGTCAGTACCTTGATGAGCATTGCTGCGGAAGAGTGCGGGGAAGCGGTATGGGACTTTCAGGACACTGTAGATCAGTTCTACCGTCGCCAGGAACTATATCCAGTCACGGAGTTCGGGCTCGGCGATCCTTACCGAGCGGAGGACGGAGCCTTGGAAGGGGACTCGGCGGCACCGGCTATTTATCAAACGCCTAGTGCAGTGCGCACTGCATGCAAGTCCGGGCGCGGAGCAGTTCGGTTTGCGCTGGGCGGCAGGATTGTGTAGGTGAGTGAGCTCGTATTCAGCGATGACAGGCGCATTTTTCATCACAATCAGATGAAGTTTGAGCAGTGGGTTGAGGACCGGATCCGCACGACCAAGGCAGCAGGAGGTATCGTGAACCCAACTAAATTGGAGCTTTTCCACGCGGCGCTGATAGAAGGGGAAGTTTCACTTCAAGGGTCGGAGGTGTGCGTGGGTGTCATGATGGACGCCTCCGTGGAGCAGCCAACATGCATAGGAGTTCCGCTGTTCCGGGGTGCAAAACCAATGCAGTGGCCCAGCATGACAGTGGGGCGCGGGAGTTCCTAGCGCACTGCAATCGGTTGGCGGATGAGACAGCCACGGAGCACTTGCAGCGATCAGAGCACCTTGATTTTTTTCTGCCTTCTGATCTGGTACCTGGGCCAGTCTTTCATGTTGGTGGCAAGGTGGTGGTCAATCTATCGTCCAGCCTGGCTCAGATATACGACGATCTGCTGGTGGAGAAGGCGGTTCAAGGTCTTGAAGGATGGGACAGACGATGGACCCAGTACGACCAGGTCAAGATGCTCAAGGAGGGGAGTCTGGATACGGAAAGTTTGAGGAGATTGATGCTGCTGAGGGTCCTAGGTACTCAGCAGGAGCGCGAAGGTATGGGCAAGCCATGTATGTGGTGTGGGAGATCGGACTCGCTGAGGGCGACGCATCTTCGCAGTCAGTGCCCCGTATTCTACGCCCGATGGGTTCGGATCGTGGACATACTTACTCGGGATATAGAGCAGCAACAGGGCTGTGCAGTCCGTGCACGTAGTGATCTGGAAACGGAGTTTGATGTCGCTGGAGACCGGGTGTGGGTGGCAGTCGTACCGGACGGAGATCTAGAGGAGTACAAGCGAGGGCGCGCAGGAGATCATCACGTGGTGTTCAGCTGGTGCGGCAGATTCTACACGTCCGGGCTGTGGCGGACAGATTGGATGCGGTCACCAGTACCAATGCAGTCTCTGTTCGCAGCATGGAACAATTCCACGCCAGTGAGCATCAAGGATGTCATTTGCAGATTGCAGACCGTGGACAGCGAGTGGAGCCATGGGGGACATCCGCAGGTCAACGCCTCAGGGGAACGAGCATTACCCCTCAGGGAGTCGGTCTTGGTCTCCTGGTTGGTGAGGGGATGCACTAACTGGAGGGTGTTTTCGTCAGGCCCCATGTCGGTGGATCTGCCAGTGTGGGTGTTCGACGGGGCCGACGAGGAGGTGATTATCTCAGTTTGCTCTAAGGCGGCCAGGAGCTTTGGAGCAGCGCCTGTATATGGCATATGGGTCGATGAGGAGCCTCCTCTGGGCCTAGATGTATCCCGTTTCGATTTTGGCAAGCAAGCAGCGTGGACAGTGGGCCTTCCTTGGGGCTTAGTTGAGCCCCTTCGCGGCGAGCTTGCAGCTTGTGCATTGGACTGAGCGGTCTGCTCAGTTTCTTTTCATCATTTTCAGCACGACCCTCTCGCGCAGGGGTTTACACGTTGACACGTTGTACACATTTTCAGCGTCCGACGACGGTGTTTTCTACACGACGCCAAGTGGAGTTCTTCAACTCAGCTGGGTGCAGGCACATGATGGTATGCTCATGGAGCCTGTGCCGGGGCCTGAGCGACGAAGCCAGGGCCAGAGCCAGCGGCCTGGGCAGTAATAGAGCTGTGTTGTGCACAGCCCCCGGACCTTGCACACTGTTCGCAGCCCAGTCATTGGTGTGGGGTTCTTTTGTGATATCTGAGTCGGATTTGACCGGTGCAGGGCGTCGGAGGAGGGATCGGTGAGGTGGCCGGTGTTGTTCTTCAGGTAGAAATACTCAAGGCAACGGGGAGTCAACAAGGAAGAGAAACGCAGTGGAGAGAGGTGAAGTACAGCGAACATTTTAAAAGGTGCGGGGCTTAGCTGAAAACAAGGAACTCAGCACAGGGGGGGGAGGGTAGAGTGACTCAATCTGTCATTTAAGACTGACAGGAGCCATGGAGGAACGACCAATATAAAGTCCAAGACACGGGCAAGGGGGGGGGGGGGGCAGGAGCCCATGACGGAAAAGGAAGCAGTGAGGGCCAAGAAACAGCTAGTCTTTTCCACACAGGGTGGGCTTTTCAAAGCAGCAGGCTGGCGCCTTGGGCTTCCTTGGGGCAGAAGACGGGCCGACCGTGTTGGACCCGGTGTGATCTCCAAAGCACAATGACCTACGGTGCGGGGGACATAAGTCCTGTAGGCCTGTAAGCAGCCGCGCCCCTACCATGAACCATGAACCGTGTGTGTGTGTGTGTGTGTGTGTGTGTGTGTGTGTGTGTGTGTGTGTGTGTGTGTGTGTGTGTGTGAGTGTGAGTGTGAGCGTGTGTGTGTGTGTGTGTGTGTGTGTGTGTGAGTGTGTGAGTGTGTGAGTGTGTGAGTGTGAGTGTGAGTGTGAGTGTGAGTGTGAGTGTGAGTGTGAGTGTGGGTGTGAGTGTGAGTCACCCCCACTGCCGCCCAGGGGCGCGTGACCTCACCGTGGTGTGGGGGTGAAACCGGGGGGGGCTCCCTTGGGTTAACACGCAATCTGGGGGGTGACCAGGCCCAGCCGCGGCGGCCAGGTCCCAGGATCGCTCACCCCACCCCTCGCCAGCCACCGTGGGTTAGGCACGATGGCACAGGGCGGGCTCCACCGGGGGTGGCGGTATGCGTGCGTACTCCGGGTTCCCCTGTAACCCAGCCCTCGCCAGGGCTCTTGTGTATCCTTCTTTCCCAACCCATGGCACTTTGTGTTCGGCACAGGTACATCATGGGTGGGAAAGGCGTCATATCCAACGCCCGTCCGGGCCTAGGGCTTAACACAATGGCCTTCGGCCAGGGGCCTGATGTCACGGGGGGCTACCGGTCCTTCCCTGCGATGCAATGCGGGGCAACCGTGACATCAGGCCTCACAACCACGCACCCAGTTACACCCGGCGGGTGGAATGTGCCCAGGGCTGGACGACAATGGAGTACAGGGGAGACAACATCGGGGCGGAGGAAAGGGCCGGCGCCGGCCGCTACGGCGCTCACTGCGCCGGGGTAACGGCACCTGCCTGCACCCTCGATGTTTTGCTCCTCAGTGAGAGCTATGAAACAAGGGGAGGCCCCCCCATGCCCCCCCCCATCCGGGTGGAGCAAACGTTGGAGAAGGTCTGAAAGAAGGGGAGCCCCCCCGGCACCATTCCGTGTGTGACGCCAGCGAGGGCGTTTCCACTTGGGAAGACAGATGAACGAAGGGGAGGCCCCCCGTGTGGTATGCCGAGGAGGGGCGCCATCCCCTCCCGGCGACAGGAGCCTTTGCCTTATTTGGAAACCAGAAGACGTCTAAACGAAGGGGAGGCCCCCCCATGCCCCCCATGCCGGGAATCCCACGTGGGGAGGCCAGTCGATTAACGTTGGAATAAGTCTGAAAGAAGGGGAGGCCCCCCGAGTGTATACCACGGGTAACACCAACAAAGGCGCTACCAATTTGAAGGATATATGAACGAAGGGGAGGCCCCCTGGTTGTTGTGCCGAGGAGGGGCGCCATCCCGTCCCGGCGAGAGGAAGTGTGGCCTTTTATGGGACCAAGGGGGGGCGCCATCCCCTCCAGGCCCCAGATGTGTATGTATCAAGTAAAGTAAGTACGTTACTGAAAGAACCACAGTATTGTATCATGTACGCCTCCGGCCAACAACCAGGGAGGGCCGGAGGTCCGGGTAAAAGCCCCGGACCCCCCAACGGCAGCCCCAAAGGTGAGCGCACCACTGGACGGGGCATGTCTGCGGGGTAAAAACTTGCGGTGCGTAAAAATCTAACGTAATAAATAGTGCTTACTGCTATAATTAATGCTTAAACGGGTAAATGCCCCCCCCCCCCCCGGGGCCAGTTTAGTGCGCACCCCCCAGAGCCGGACCCGACCGGCCGTGCTGAGGCAAGCCCAGCAATGGGTATGACAAGCCAGACTTTAAGTGCTGGTAGCCACGCCTCAGCACACTCCGTGGGCTCATAAGGCCCACGGGGGCCCCAAATACCGTTACGTTCGGGAGTTAAGCCCCGGCGGAATTTGGGGTTGTTGATGGTTAAGAGGACTCACGTTGACTCCCTGCTACTGTTACCCCGGAGTTATGACCTCCGGTACTGCCTGCTTACTTGCCTGTTGCTGCTAAGAGATAGGAAGGGGTTAGGACCACCCCCCCCTAGCCACCCACGGCGCCGGGAGACCCCCACTGCGGCCGCAAGGGCTACGTGTGGGCGTCTCCCGGTCTCTGCGTAGTGCAGAGAGGGGCAGATAGACACCACGCCTCCCCGAACCCCCACGAGGGCTATGACACCCTAGTCCCCCTGCTCCCGCCTGAGACACATGGAGATGGGGGCGCCCCGTGGGATCGGAGGGCACACGGCGCCACCACCACCCACACAGCGGCGGTTACACCCGAGTCCCTCCGGTCCCGCCTGGGCCGCGGAGGGATAGGGACGCCCCGTGGGGGATTGTGGGCACACGGAGAGGTTCCTCCCCCACACAGCGGCGATTACACCCGAGTCCCTCCGGTCCTGCCTGGGCCGCGGGGGGATAGGGACGCCCCGTGGGGGATTGTGGGCACATGGAGAGGTCCCTCCCCCACACAGCGGCGATTACACCCGAGTCCCTCCGGTCCTGCCTGGGCCGCGGGGGGATAGGGACGCCCCGTGGGGGATTGTGGGCACACGGAGAGGTCCCTCCCCCACACAGCGGCGGTTACACCCGAGTCCCTCCGGTCCTGCCTGGGCCGCGGAGGGATAGGGACGCCCCGTGGGGGATTGTAGGCACACGGAGAGGTCCCCCCCCCCACACAGCGGCGGCTACACCCGACTCCCTCCGGTCCTGCCTCGGCCGCGGGGGGATAGTGACACCCCGTGGGGGATTGTGGGCACACGGAGAGGTCCCTCCCCCACACAGCGGCGGTTACACCCGACTCACTCCGGTCCTGCCTCGGCCGCGGGGGGATAGGGACGCCCCGTGGGGGATTGTGGGCACACGGAGAGGTCCCTCCCCCACACAGCGGCGATTACACCCGACTCCCTCCGGTCCTGCATGGGCCGCGGAGGGATAGGGACGCCCCGTGGGGGATTGTGGGCACACGGAGAGGTCGCTCCCCCACACAGTGGCAGTTACACCCGAGTCCCTCCGGTCCTGCCTGGGCCGCGGAGGGATAGGGACGCCCCATGGGGGATTGAGGGCACACGACACTGACCACCCCCACGCAGCGGCGGTTACACCCGACTCCCTCCGGTCCTGCCTGGGCCGCGGAGGAATAGGGACGCCCCGTGGGGGATTGTGGGCACACGGAGAGGTCCCTCCCCACACAGCGGCGGTTACACCCGAGTCCCTCCGGTCCTGCCTGGGCCGCGGAGGGATAGGGACGCCCCGTGGGGGATTGAGGGCACACGACACTGTCCACCCCCACACAGCGGCGGTTACACCCGAGTCCCTCCGGTCCTGCCTGGGCCGCGGGGGGATAGGGACGCCCCGTGGGGGATTGCGGGCACACGGCACGGTACACCCCCACACAGCGGCGGTTACACCCGAGTCCCTCCGGTCCTGCCTGGGCCGCGGGGGGATAGGGACGCCCCGTGGGGGATTGAGGGCACACGGCGCTGTCCGCCCCCACGCAGCGGCGGTTACACCCGAGTCCCTCTGGTCCTGCCTGGGCCGCTGAAGGATAGGGACGCCCCGTGGGGAATGGAGGGCACGCGTAACAGTCCACCCGCACACAGCGGCGGTCACACCCGAGTCCCTCCGGTCCTGCCTCGGCCGCGGGGGGACAGGGTCGCCCATGGGGATCTGTGGGTGTACCCGAGCCCCTCTGGTCTCCCGGAGCCGCAGAGGGACAGGGGCCCCCCAGGGGGTATGGGGGTTCTACTGCGGTAGCCAAACCCATACAGCGGCGGTTACGCCCGGATCCCGCCGGTGTTGTCTAGGTCGCGGGGGACAGGGACGCCTGTGGGGCCCGAGGGTATGGTTCTACCCCACCCCGCACAGGTCTTCCCGGGTCTTCCCGGTTCCGCCAGGACCACCAAGGGCTGGGGACACCTACAGGGCCCGTGCGAAGGGGCTTATGCGGAGGCTCCTGGTCACGGCACCCATTCTGCTCGAAGGCGAGGCGGGCTTCCCTAGCGGCTCCCATCCCTCCCCCGGCAGGTGGATCGGGGAAGGTCGCCATCGGTGGATCCACTCCAAGCTTGCGTTCTGTCCTACCGCCCTCCATCGCGGAGGGAGGAGTGCGGGGTGCTGAGGTACCCCCGTCTTTGCAGGACACAGAGAACGCAAATTGAGTGGCCCTATCGACCTGGCTTTCCCCGGAGAACCCGACTACCGGGACTCCCCACTGCTGCATGCCATCCGGCAGGGGCCCTCTGCGGCGCACGGTCGCCTGAGGGATAGGTGGTCAGTGGCCAGCGACAAGGCACTGCTACAGGCCGCCACGGACTCCCTCCTGGAGGTCGCCCGAGGGCGCCCGGAAGAGGTGCCCGACGCCCTACGCTGGGCCCGGCGCATGGGGGTGATCACCGCCATTACGTCCATGGGGGCTATCTTGACCCCGCGGGGGTCGTGCCTCACGGCCACGGTTACTGGGTCTTATGACGCCCAAACTTTCGTCTCCCAGAACGTCCCCCTTATGGTGGCCGCTGGGGGCCCTTGGTCGAGTACCTGGGGATTACCATGCATCCCCGTCATTTGGATCTAGCCCGCCGGGTCATCCCGGGTGCGCCCCTTTCGACACTCTGCGACTGCGGAAACGTTTGGCGCGGATTCTAAAAGTGGATGACACCCTGGCCGAATCCGCCAGTGCACCGCAGGTGCACCATAGCACAGCCAATGCGGCGTTACGTCCGATTGCTCCCTTTCTCTCCCCCGGCTATCAAGCTGATTGGGGTCGTTTGGGGGCCAAGGACCAGGTACGAATTCTTTGGGCTCTGCCCAAACGGCCCACTGAGGTCCTACCCCACATATCCGGCACGGGGAACGAACTTTGGGCCGGGCTTATGGTGTGGGCCTCCCGTCAAGTGGGAGGCGCCAGCGCGGGGGTACCGGTGACCCCGTTACCGAAGGGGTTGCCTGAAATCCGGGACTGGCTCCTGGACGTTCTCTGGGGCGCTTTTGAGGCTTCCACCTTACCGGTTACCACGGCGGAGGCACTGGGCGAGCTGCTAGGCGATATCACGCCATCGTGGGCCTCAGCCCCCGTTCTGGCACTGCTTGCCACCCGGGGCAATGAAGCCCCTCTCAGCGCTGCGTCCTGGACGCGGGTATCCTCCCGCACCGGAGGTGGTGCAACCGCGGCGGACCTTCCCGTCCCGGCGGGCTCTGACGCCTCGCCGGTTGCGGACGCGGACGCAGCCGGGGACGACGACCCCACGCAACCTTACGTGAATGTAGACGGCGTGGACCCAACGGTCTCCGACCCTTGGCGACTACTTGAGCCCCCCGCGGGGACTGCAGCCGGTGCGGTCCCATCGGAGGGGAGCAACGCGGTCCCTCAGGGGACACATACGTCAGAGGGGGCATCCCCCTCAAACCCGGTGGGGGTTAGCCGCGCAATCAAATTTGGGGGTACCTCCATCTATGAGTTCTACGCTGAATCCCCAGTAGGGGAACATGTGGAAGACTCCCCCACCCCATTGGCGATTCCGGGCCCCGCAGACACAGGTCTCGGGGGCGGGCCCGTGTCGGCGGACCGTCACACCACCAACATGGCCGACGGCCGGCGTACGCCGTCCGACGGGGGCTGCGCATCAGGGGCTGCACGTCACGCGGCCCTACCAGGGTTTCCCCCGCACGTCGCGGGTACTCCGAAGCTCCCTGCCGGGGGCTCTGCCGGGGGCTCATACGCGGGCCCGGCGGCCGCGACCCCACAAAGACCCATGCCCGAGGGAGCCGGGGTGGGTGTGTCTCTGGGCGCCGGGGCCGGCCTCCTATGCCCACCTGGCACCGCGGCGGGCGTGCCCCACCGGGACGTCGCCGCCGCCACGAGCCCGGGTGAATGCAGGGGCTCGCCCACCCTTGGACGTGGGGTGCTACCCCCCTCTATGGGAGTCCCGACGACTCCAGGACCTGGAACGCGACCTGGAGGACGCCCAGGCCACTTGTCAGGCCCTGTCCTCCGAGCAGGATCGCCGCGTGCAGGAGCTACAGCGTGTCCGTGCGGACCTGCACCGCTCCGAGGGGGACTTGGCCTCCATGCGGCGTGACCACCCCACGGTCAGCGGGGAACTGGTGCGGCAGCGGGCCCGCACGAGGTCCCTCGAGGAGGAGGGCAGCAGCCTCCGCCGACAGCTCGCCGACGCCCAGCGGGCGGCACGCGATGTCGCGGGGGCGGTTGACGAGCGCCTCAGCCGGCACCTCCCCGCCATCCTCGAGGCTGTGCAGATTGTTCGTGATGAACACATCTCACAGCCCGCGGTGGAGCTGGCGCTGCGGGGCTGGGTGCCCGCGGGATACAGGCCGCCCTCCACGGCCAACCCGAATTTCCGGGAGATCTGCGCGACCCTGGTCTGCGCAGCGGTCCTGCGTGTGGACCCCCCTCCGTCCCTAGAGCAGCTCTCACCTCGGTTGCGGGTCCCAGTCCAGCCCGTTCTGCATTTCCCGACGGAGGCCGTGGGACAAGGGCCCCAGCTGGGGTTGCCCACGAACGCCCGCCCGACGGGCAGGGCCCCAACGCCGCACGAAGGGCTGGAGGCCTCCCCGGCGGTCCGCACGGCCGGCTAGCCCGACGCCGCGGCCACCCCCGGGAGCCGCTCCGGGGGGGACACCACCCCCACCGCCACGGAAGCGGCCGGGGTTGCAACCACCACACCGGGGCGGGACGAGCTCCGCGCCCTTTTGGTGTACCTCAACGAGGTACCGCCGGACTTGCAGACGGGGGAGGCCCATAAGCTCCATGTGCACCTGGCTACCAGGCTGGACCTCCCCCCGGGGTTCCCTCAAAGCAACTTGCGGAGCCAGTATACGGCCCTGGGCAGGCTCCTGCCCACACGGCCTGAGCTTGGCCAGCTGGTCGGGGAGTGTGTCCAGGACCGCCGGGCGGCGTCCTCCGGGTCGCAGACCCCTGCCCCGGACTCCTGGGGGGCGGCCAAGGTGGCGGCTGCTTCCCGGGCCAACCAGGCCGGAGGGAGCGGCAAGTCGCCCGGTAAGGGCAAAGGCGGCCCGGATTACGACACGTACTCCGTGGCCGTCATGGTCCGGTGGCGCGTCAATCCGCACGACTCCCCGGAGGCCATCTACCCCCTGTCCCCAGGGCGGCTGGGCATGGTCTTGAAGAAGGCCTTCGGGGACTTCCCTGTGTCCTATATCAAGGACGAAGGGCAGCTATGCCACACGGAGGATGGGGGTTGGGCACTCGTGGGCGTACGGCCCGAGGCTGCCTCCACCCTGGAGGGGGGCGGAGGCGACGCCGACAAGCAGTTCACCTACGAGTGGGCCAAGGCCAACAAACAACCGTACTCCGGTGGGATGTTACGGGCCCACCATATGGAGAAGAGCAACGCCGTGCTCCAGCGTATCCGTAGTGGGGACCTTATGGCCAGGCCCAACGGCGTGATCCGGGCGCGAGACCGTGACGGGGCTGGGGATGAGGGTCGGAAGCGGCGCCGGTCCCCCTCCTGGTCCCCCCCGCGGGCCTCCCATCGGTCGGAGGGGGACTACACCCCGCGACGGGGAAGCAGATATCCCTCACCGGAGGAAGATTTTCACCAAGGAGGCTCACGACATGCTCCCCAGTCTATGGGGGGCCCGTGGGATGGGCGTTACGATTACCATCCGCCGGCGCGGGGTGAGCAACCTCGCCAGCCACCACAATGGCTCCCTCGGGACGACGGCTGGGGACAGGACCATCGGTCGTACGAACCCCACGTGGGCTATGGGGAACGGTCCCCCTACCCTCGGCCGGAGATGCACCCCGTGGGCCCAACTCATCAGTCACCAAGGGCCTGCCCCCCATCCAACGCTTACTGGGGAGCGCCGCCTATGGAACCCCGCTACCCGGGGGACGGCCGGGCGCCCCCCTACGGGGCGGCCATGCCCCCGCAGGGGGCGAGCATCCCACAGGCCCCGTATCAGCACCAGCCGTACGGGCCGCTAGCCCCGACCACGGACGCGGCGGCACCCCCCTCGGGGTACGCGGGACCCTGGTACGGGGAACCAGTCCCAGCGGCCGCAGCCGCAGCCCCGCCCGCCCCGGTGAACCCGGTGGCGCCCCCCGTGTGGGGGCCCAGCCCGTGAGGGGCGTCCAAGACGAACCTCCCCTCCCCGCACCCGTCACTTTGGGGTGGGACGCCGGGGACGTGTTCTCCCCGGGGGCCGTGGCCCACGGCCAGCTCAAGCTTCTGGCCCGGGGCTCAGTATGTCCGGGACGCCCCTCTGCCCAGTGGGGGATTGTGTTCGGTGTATCCGGCGCCATGTGCGGCGTGCGGAATGTGGTCGCGACGCTGGAGTGCTTGCCAGGCCTACACCCCACGTTGGGGCACGTGTCCCTATTCCAGGGCGACTGGCGCCTGCCCGCCATTCTGCAGCAGTGGGCGGCCCACATGGCCGTGTACCAGGTTTCGGGAGGCCACTCGGTACAGGTGTACAGTGGTGGGGGGGGCGTTACCCACCCGCCCGGAGCGGAGGGGTCCGTGACGTGGGTGCCCAGATCCACATACAGTCGCGGTCGGGTGGTGCTCGGGGTGGTTCAACTGCCGGGCGTAGTTGAGCACAAACGTGGTCAACACGTCAGGGCCCAGGGGACGTATGCCGGAGAGCCCCGCCTGCACAGGCCTGAGCAGGCGGTGAGCTGGCAGGTTTTCCCCCACGATCGCCCGGAGGGCGGAGACGGCGGGGTAGTCCGCGAGGTGCCATACCCGGACCGGGGGGGGGGCGAACCCCGGCCTGGAACTGGGCCATACCGCCCGCCTTCGGGTTGTACATGGCCGGGGGGTACTGCGCCCGCAAGGACTTGATGGGGGTAACCGCGGAAGCCCGCCGCGCCGCCATCATGAACTTCCGAAAATCCTCCTTATGGTATGTGTGTGGGGGGCGTGCCGCCCCAGGGAGCGGATGTACTCCGTCTCCGACGGCACGGGTAGCCGGACCCCGTTCATCAGAACCGAGGGAACCCCGTACCGCACGCGCTGTCCCTCCATCCAAGTCCGTAGTACGTGCATTTTTGACACGTCGGACCCCAGAGCCACGGCGTCCTCTGCGGCGGGGAGGGCTCTGGCGATGGCGGACGCGTCCTCCGGGGAGCCCCCGAGCCAGACCGTATCGTCGGCCCAGGCCAGACCGTGCAGAAGGCCTGCTGGGGTGAGCACCCCGGGGTAGTCTCGGGACACCATCTTCGCCCTAACTTCCCCCATAGGCGCGTAGTCCAACGGGGAAAGCGGGCAACCCTGCCCGGACCCCGCGTCGAACCACCCTTCGGCGTGGTCGACATCATCTGTGCCGCCCATGTCGAGGCGCATGTCCTCCACCAGAGAGCGGTGCAGGCGACACAGCTCCGGGCCGTAACCCACCACCTGGTGTACAGAATCCCGAGACACGTGGTCCGGGGAACCGAAAGCGTGACGGACGTCGTCGAGCACGGGCCAGGCCTCGCCCCCGGAGCCCCAGCGGTGCCAAAAATAGTCGTGCAGCACCCTGAGGAAGTCCCATATGGACGTTCCCGGCCACAGGGCGAATTGGCTGGGGGGGGGGGGAAACCGTGCTCCTGAAGCCAGGGCTGTTCCTCCTCCTTCACCACTAGACCCACCACCTTGCGCAGAAGGACAAGGTTGGTGAGCGGGCGGTCGTTGGCCCCAATGCCATGGGGAGGTTTCTTAGGGAGGAGGTGGAGGTCCCCGTGCGAAAGGGCCTCCAGGCGTTCCCCCCGCATGTAGCGGTTGACGACCTCACACACAATGGTGAGGCCGTCGTTGTCCATCTCCCGCAACATCCAGTACTGTAACTGGTCACGTGCCGGCGCCGTGTTGCCGGTGCGCTGGAGTATGCGGCGGAGGCGGGGGACCGTAGCCGTGGGCAACTCCAGTGGCTGTGCGGGCGTGACCCAACCCGTGAGGGCCCGGATGTCCCCCGGCGTCAGCTCCCTCGGCGTCTTTTGGTGTCGGTGACGAACCTGATCTAGAGCCACCTTGGCCCTGGTACGCGGCGCCACTTCCACATGAGCGCAGAACCGCGGTTGGACCGGCGGCGTGCGAACTGGTCCGTACAGGTGACGGAAAGCCCCACGGGGGGGCCTGGCGAAGGGGGCCACCTCAGGGAGATGGGAAAGATACCGCTGCAGGTTCCCCACCTCCCAGGCCTCCGCCAGGTCCTGGCGTAGATCCAACCGCTCTTTGAGCGTGTCCAGTGACTCCCACCATCGTGGGCACCGCTTAGCGTGTGCCTGGAGCTGACGATGGACCTGGTCCACGCGTCCTGGGAGCTCCCCGAATTCACGAGGGGGGCCGTGGGCCCTCTCCACCGCCTGGATGGTGGAGGCCAGGAAATATTCGTACAGGGCCGCCAGACCCTCTGGCCGCGACCCCTCCTCCCGGCGGGCCGCCGATAAGGCCGCATGGTAGACGCCCGTCATGCCCGGGTCACGTATCTGGAAATGCCTAGCGCGTAGGCGCACTGGGGGTCTATCTTCCGGGTCCTGGGCGTCCCGAGCGTCCCACACCACCGGACGGTGGTCCGAGGGGAAGGGGGAAGCCTCGTCCACCCACAGATGCCCCTCCTTCGGGGCAGGGCCGTGCAGAATGTGGTCTATCACCCCCACGCACCCTCGCCCATCGGTCCACGTGGGCACCTCGGTAGCGGGACGACAGCGGGTCAGGCCGGTGTCCTGCATAAACTCCTCCCACAGGATGGTGAGGGCAGCCGGGGCCTGCCGGAAGCCTGTCGCCCAACCTGGGTTGGCGTTGAGGTCCCCCATCATTAGGGTATACACCCCACGACGAGGGGCCATGACGCCAAGGACCCATGCGAGGATGCTCCGCACCATGTCCAAGTCCTGGTCAGCCGGGAAATACACCACCACCGCTAGGACGTGTCCTCCCCGACTGTGGTACTCCAGGGCTACGCCACGCCCGCCAGAGTGCATGTCCCGCCATATCTCCCGAAAAGTGGGGTGCCACCGCACCAGCAACCCCACCCCGGCCGCCGGATGCACCGCCGGGGTGAATGTGGCCCAGTACATGGCGTGGACCACCATGAGGGCGGGTAGCTTGCCCACTTCCTGCAGCCCCACCAGGTCCGGGTATCCCCAACCGCGTAAACAATACCCCAAAGCCGGCACCTTGCCCACGAGCCCTCTCCGGAGGTTCAGGGTGACCGCCCGAAGGCCCCCAAGCCCGCGGTGGTCGCAGGCGGAGTCCCTAGCGGGCGTGCCAAGCGCCCCCCGGTCCGTGGGACCCGCCGCGTGTTCCAACCGACGGAGGACGGCTTGCCGGGCCTTGGCGGGGAGCTCTAGCGCCGTGGAGCGCCGCAAATACCGCCCCAGTGCCCGCGCGTCGATGTTGGCTGCAACGTAGGCGGTGGAGCTGCCGGATGCAGCCTTGAACCCCCTGACCCGGGCTTCCGCCCGGTGGGGGCATATGTGCGCCCTCTGGCGGTTCCACCCGGACATGCCCTGCGTGCTTCGGGGTCTGGCGGACTGCGAGTGCCACCCCACGGACCATGACCGGTTCCTGCGCTATACGTGGCTCATGGAAATCCGAGTCTGGGCCGCCCCGGGGAGCCACGCCGTAGAGGTGAGCAAACACCCCCTGGGTGCGGCGACGACCATCGACGAGGCGAACGATGGCCATGCGGCTCTGGCGGCCGGCTATCGGGACTGGTCCAGCACCCGTAGAGCGGGTTGGCTGTCGCGATTTCGTGGGCCGGAGTCCCTCCCCCCGTGGCCCCGCTGCGTGCGGTGGGCCCAGGAGGTACACCCCGAGGGGGTCACCCTGCAGAAAATACCCGCTGAGGCGGTTTTCGTGCAGGACGCATCTTGGTATCCCAACCACACGGCTGGCGGCGGGCTGGTGGTGGCAGACCCCACGACCGGGTGGCACCAGACTTACCGGGTCCCCATCCCGGTCCACGTAGACGGGTCCTACCAGGCGGAACTCTACGTGGCCTGGGAGGTGCTGCGGGCGCGCGGCACCCACCGGGTGGTGTGGGGCACCCGGGGCCCGCAGTGGTCCTTCCACGACAGCAAGGGCTACATCGACGCCGTGCAGTCCCCCGGGTCCTCCCCACTGTCGGACGACCTAATGCGGGCGTGCCGGGAGCTGCTGTCCGAGGGGTTCAGTGCGCCTCAGCACTTATACTCCCACAGGGTCGGCACTTTCCTGGACTCCCTGTTAGACGTGGCCGACGGGGAAGCCAAGAAACAAGCCTCTGGGGCCCGCCCCGAGGTAGGGTGCGGAGGTGTGCCCCCCACCGGATCAAGCCCCGCTCGGTAACGCCGGTGTAGACCCCCAGGGACTTGCGCTCCCCGCGTTCGGGGGCCTCCATATGGAGATCCCAAAGACGGCGCGCCGACGCCTCAACCAGACGGTCCAGGTTGTGCACCTGGACGATGGCGCGCCGAGAAGGTGTGGGGCACACCGGGGACGAGCGCCCCTGCCCCGCTTGTCTCCAGACAGTGGGGGCACGCCATTGGGTCTCCGCCTGCCCGTGGCGCCACCTCTTTCGGTTGGCGGTCCACACCCAACTGCACATCCGCCTGGACACGTTGTGTGCGCGTTGGCAGCGACGCGCGGTGTCCCCATGGGGGATTGTGGTCCTGTACGGGCCAGATGCCTTCACCCTCAGCGTGGGCTCACCGGGGGACGACGATCCCCATCCCGGGCCGGGGGTGCGCACACTGTATCTCGATCCCTACGGGGAGTGGGAACCGGAGGATCTGCGGTACTTATACGACCGGGGACTAGTGGTGGGCGCCGCCCAGCGGGTGCTGGCCACGGTGGTCAACTTTTGGGACGCCTTGGACCGTAAGCGGGAGATGCCCATCGTTCCGGCGGCCCGGGAGGTCTATTACCGGGACGACGACGGGCGCACATGGGACCTGGCGGTCCGGGTTCCTGCACGCTTCGACCCGACCTCCCACGCATGGGGGAGCCGACCGGCGATGGCCGGGCTGTGGCCGGGGGCGAGCCTGCTGTGGCCCGTGTGCGAGCGCGGGCGGCTGTCCGCCATCCTGCCCCTAGGGCAGTCCAGGCCCCCATCCTGGGGCGGGACCCAGCGGGTCCTCTGGTATTCGGACCGGCCTTTGCCCAAGACCTTGGGACGTTGGCCCCACGAGGTTCGCGAGGCTGAGTTGGTCGTCATCGATGGGCCGGGCGGCCTGCCGCCGCGGCGGTTGGCCTGGCTCCTTTCGTACGGGCCACCCGCCCGCTACATGGGTTTGTACGAGACGAGGGGGTTGCATGACCGTGGCCAAGTGCGCCGGCTGCGCAATATGCTGATGGCCACCTTGCGCATGGCCGGTTATCAACCCAGGATCTCCTACCAGTTGCAGGGGTTGGCTTTGCGGCCACCTCGATGACCCCCTCGCTACGCCTTATCCCAGGTGCGTTCCCGGGGTGCGACCAAGAGGGGGCAGTGTTACAGCGGCCGGAGGTTTGGAGAAGGGCCCCGCACACGGGCGCCTTCGGCAGAAGTGCCGTGCGCCGGGGGAGGGGGGGGGGGACCGGGCCACGGACCAAGCCCCTGAGACCCGCCGGCCAAACGCCGCCCAGTCGGTAGTACCTGGCGGCTAAGGGCCCACACCCGTGAGACTGCGTCCCCCTCCCCTTGGGGGGGTGGTGGACCGTGCCGGAAGTGGAGCCGGCGCTCCGCCTCGCCCCCTATTCCGTGCCCCCGGGGGGGGAACCGGCTACGTGTAGGGCGGGGGTGCATGCACGTAGTGCGGGCCGGGGGACAAGGGGAGGAGACGAAGAGGAGAGCCGCCGCCATGATGCTTAGCCGGACGGGTTGGGATGAAACCCCCCTCCCGGTCGCGTACCAGACCGAGGAGGGCCGGCGGGCACCATGGGGATGTGCCGCGGGGGCGCCCTACCGGGGGACCGCATCTCCTCCTTCCTCCTCCTCCTGTGAGTGTGTGTGTGTGTGTGTGTGTGTGTGTGTGTGTGTGTCTGTGTCTGTGTGTGTGTGTGTGTGTGTGTGTGTGTGTGTGTGTGTGTGACGCCCAAGACAATTGGATCATGCTCAAACTGCGAGGTTCAACATACCTACGTGTGTGTGTGTGTGTGTGTGTGTGTGCGTGCGCGTGTGTGCGTGCGTGCTTGTGTGTGTATGAGACCCCCCACGGCCGCTGAGGGGCGCGCAAGTCACAGCTGGTGTGGGGGTGTACCTAGGAGAGGTGGTGGTGTGTCCCCTTAGGCCAACACACAACCGGGGGTGCGGCAAAGCCGTGGTGCGGTAACCCCTGCCCAGCGCCCACACTCACTCACTCTCCCACGCACCCACCCACCCACCCACCCACCTCACACCCACACCCACACCCACACACACACCCACACCCACACACAGGACGAGAAGGTCTCCAAGACACTGTGCTGGTTGTACTTGCGGACCCACCTGCACTGTGTGGTGCTTCCCATCCTTCCGCCTGAGTGCCTGAGCAGCACAGGGGGCCCGACTCCACAGGTCCTAGGACGCCATCTACCCCCCCCCCCCCCTGGGGGGGGGGCCTCCGGCCAACCATTGATCCCCTGCGGCCAACAGTTAGTTGCCGAAGGTGCCGCCCTCAGGACCCTCCCACCCCTCAAAGGGGGCCTCCTTCCAACGGTTAATGGAGGGGGGGGGGGTAAGTTGGCGTCCAAACCCGAGGTGACCCCCCCCCCTGCTGAGCAGGGATGTGCACCGTGACTGCACCCGGGATGATCATCTGGAGCCAGGGAAAGGCCTTAGAAGTGCAAGGTGAGCACAGGTTGATGGTTAAAAGAGGAAGGGACCATTTCAGCTGCAGAATCTGACCAGGAGGTACATGGTCCAGCTGTCATAGCACATGACCCCTGGCCACGAGGTATGTGTTACAGCTGTGCATATGACCCCTGCTCAGGAGGTCTGTGGTACAGCAGTAGTAGCACATCCTGGGTCCTACCCCGACCCCCCCCCTTCTATTCAGTGGGGGGGTTGCGTCTCAAACCGAGAAGTTGCACCCCACCACCACCCTCACTCTTCTCGGAAACATTTTGTTTGTCACATTTTTAGAGACCCATGGATTCATCATGTATGTCATGTGAATTGCTCGTTAACTCTGCTTGTCTCCATCATCTGTTGAGTGAGTTATAATAAATTTCCCATGTCCATCGTCCCTCAGAGTGTGCCTCCGCACGCAACTGAAGTGGGCCCTCTCAATTGCTATGCACCAGGTCAATCTGGTCAAGCTAAACGCTGCACCTTGACTCATGAAAAGCCACCCCAGCCATTCATTTGCCTGAATATTGGTGGCAAATTGCTCATCCTCCCCAAACCACCCCGAAGAAGGTGCAGTCAGGTGCCAAATACCCTGTGCTATCGAGAAACGCTCAAACGGCAATGCGAATTTCCTGAATAGGAGTCTGACCTTCTGGTGGTGCCCTCTGTGGGATGGTCCTCTCCGTATGGTTTCCAATGTAAGACCAGAGTTTGGGGTGCCAGACCAGAGTTTGACCAGGTTTGGGAAAGTGGCAAACCTGCATGTATAATATATATCTGTATTTAAAGGGGTGCAATTGCAGGATGTTTGGGAAGGAAAAGGCCTTAGCAATGTTGGAAATGGGTGCATGCTGAAAGCAGTTGACCCTGGTTGCTGTCATTAACCATTGATCGTCCGTCCATGTCGCGTTGCATGTGGATTGCGTACATTTTCATGTCTTGGATGCTGATATTTGCTGTTCGGTTTGCTTTTTCATGCCGAAGGTGGGCTGAGTACAGCAGTCTGCTCATCTTTTCATCTCGCGTTGCAAAGCACAAGTCATGTTGTTCTTTGTGCAAAGCATCGAGGGTATTTTTTTTTTGCTGGGGTCCTCTGTGGCCTGCCTAACAGAAAGTTTTTCTGGATTTGTCTTTTTGGCTTTTGAACTGAGAGTGTCTCTGGCCCAGACTGGCCCGCAGCAGCTAATTCTGCTAATATTTGTGACAGACAGCACACACACCAAATTGTGGCATGAACATCCTGTGTTCTTGACATGACATGTCTTTGTATGCTTTGTCCAGATGTGCATGCAACTTGCTTTTGCCCTGCATTGCTTTTACCGGGGGGGACGGGGGAACTACTTGGAGGCAGCCGGATCATGTTGAATCTAGTTCCTGGACATGCAAGAAATGGGTAAAAGTTGTGGGACCTGAGTGTTTGTTCCTAAAGTTTCCGAGAGCAGCAGTTAAGCGAGAATGGTGGCCAAATAGGTGATGTGTCACAGCTGCAGTTTGTAATTCAGAACATGTGAAGGGAAAAGGACAAAAGGACAACAAGATTAAAAAAAAAGTCATGTTTCAGGCCATGATGTGCATCTTTATGTCCTAAAAGTTGTATAGCACTACACTGCACCGCACTACACTTCCTGTCTCCTTGTTCATTTTGTTGCTCAACCATCCACATGCCACCAGGAAGTGACAGCAGCAAAGTGGTGGAAATTGACATTGCGGGGCATTAGAAAGTCCAATCCTTGCATGTAGTACAACATTGTTGGTCCACAGAGGTGATCTCTTGGAGGCAACAACAACAACAACAGACCAGTCTGAGACTGCGCTTGGGTCTCTTGGAGGCTTCTGAATGGTTGCTGGTATTTCTCAGGAGCGATCTAGAGGGTTGCTGTTACTTCCGGGAGGTTGCTTTTGCCTCTGTCTGTGGCTTCTGGATGGTTGTTATTTCTTGTCGGCATTTGCATGATTGCCGGCATCCAGCAAGAAAAGCAGTCCTGCACCCAGTCATCATGTGCCCACACACACGTGCATCATTTTGCTGCAGCAAAAAGAGTCGTTGATGGCGAAGGTACCCACTTTTTGCTGTAGCAGCGCTATCATTATCCTATCCACTACAACCACGACCACACCACCAACTACTAGTTGGCCCTCGATGCTTAAATGTTGTTGCAAACTATGTCTTTGGTGTTTTTTGGCATCATTTTTCCTACAATTCATGGCAATTTGCGAGTAGAGGCTGGCAATCCCAAACGGGGGGGGGGGCGGATTTGGCAGGTGCGAAATTCGGAACGGCAAAATGTGGCATAGCAAAATTGTACCACATTTTGCCGTGGTATTGAAGGACTGAAGCCACGTTCCTCTTTTTACCAAATCCATGCGCATTTTCTGTCCATTACAATCTAGGGCACTAGGAACCTGTTTTGGCGCAAAAGGATTTTACTTTGAACCCCGTTTCGGAGATTATTCATCACATAAGCAGTTAGCTGGGTTGTTAAATTACTACGCTGCCGGACTACTAGTCCTGGCTTCAATTCCGAATGTGTCCATTTTATGGAAAAATTGTACCACATTTTTCCATGGTTCCATGGTATCTAAGCTTTTGTACCAAACCCCCCCCCCCCCAGTATGGGTTGTGGAGGCCCAAAATGGGCTATTATCAAAAAAAGTGTTAATGCCCAAAGCCATCTAAGCCAACAGCAATGATGTTTCCCACTTTGCAATACATTTTTGCTTTCTTTCCGCGATCATTTTATTGAACTTGTGTGAACCATACATTCTAACCCAAGGTTTGGGAACGCATGTTTTCTAGGTAGTGTATCATGGACCGAATGGTTAAAATCAACAATTGGATGCTTACTGCAATTGGGAGGCAGCCGTGTTGTACGGAAGTTGGATGATGCCAATAAAAAAAAAGGAAATGCATTCATTTTATTTGCTAGCGTCACAAGTACAGCTATTGGTGAGATGTATCATCCCTTTTTTTCAACACAGTAAAATTCATCGTCTTACTCCGATGCTCAAGTTTGTATCTTATGTCTGAACATTAAAAGTGTAACGGTAACTTGGAAAGGCCACAATGTACATAGTAGATGAGCATATGCCACCATTGCGGCATAGGTCATGGTCCTATTGTAGTCTCCTGCCTCATGCTATCACTGGCATTCAATTGCAACAAAGCAGCAGTATGCCCAAGCATCATCTCAGCGCAACACAGCGGAGGGCACCCTTTGCAATCATGCGGTGCCCTAGGCTTTGGCGCACCCCTGCGAGCTGTAATGGCACATGCACCGCCATAGCCATGGCTCGCGTGCCTGTTCGTCGTACACATAATGTAGCCGCCGAATTCAGGCAGAAATTGCGGCTGTAATGCAGATGTTCCATATGCAACAGATCGTAGAGCGCAAGAGCAGAAGATAGTATTATGTTTTAGGAATTTCATTGTATAAAATACGGAACTGTATCACTGCAGGTTCCTATTATGATTGAAAATGTCTACCTTGGTGGTTGCCCGCTGATCTTTTTGGTTTTGGGTGATGTATAGAACAAGAGGTATTGCATTGCTGGGGTTGATGGGTCGAACCGTCTCAGCCTCAAAAATGGTATTTTTGGGTTTGGGAAGGGAGCGTAGCCGCCGAATTCAGGCAAAAGTCGCAGTGGTAATGCAGATGTTCCATGTGTAATAGATCATAACGCAAGAGCTTATGATAGTATTATGTTTAAGCGATTTCATTATATGAAGTGCAGAATTGTATTTTATTACGATTGAAAAGGTCTACTTTGGTGCTCATCACTTGATTTGTTTGGTTTTGCGTGATTTATAGAACAAGGGGTATTGAAGACCACTTGGACTAGTACACGAATGGACTATTGTGCTTGTTGTGTGTGTGCCACGCGAAAGCTATGAAGTCGTGCCTCCTTAATTCATAGACATCTGACCTAAAGCCACTCAATAACGACTGATGGCTTCACACATGGTGGTGCAAATTGGTCGTAAGTATTTGGTTGATTGAATAGCATGAGAGGTTCGCTACGGGGCGGTTCTATTGGCGACAAACGAAAAAAGCTGCAGGGGATTAAGCCCCGGGTGCCTGGGTGCTTGCACATGCAGCATGGCAAGTATGTTGAATGTTGCCCCGGTGCAAAACTGCAGCTCTATCTTTGAGTATTTCTGCGGGAAAGGCAACATGTGCAGGTTAGGATACCCGTTCGCCTCACAATGAGGAGGCTTTGTCCATGGTCATCACCCGTTCTCAATGGGGGAGAAGGGCTTTATGCTTTATATATTTTGGCCGCGGCGTGCAGCATGCTCGGGGCTATAAAAAAGATGATGAGCCACTTAAGATTTCACCCTTGTTGCTAAGTTTCTGCATTGCGAAAAAATATACTTGCTCCCTAACCCATTGCCAACGATGGCACTTCTCAATTTACATGGCGTAGTAAGGCATTTAAAATGTACAACCACGGCAACCATGCTTACGTCGCCACGTAAGGTCACCGCCCTTGATTGATTGGACGGAGTTGGGAGAGTTTCTACAAGCGGTCACTTAGACCGCCACATGGGCTTTGCTACTTGGTAGCCCATTTCCTAACAAGAATCCACAAGTGCAAAGGGGTTGCACAAGAGGAAGAGGAAGAGGGGATGAGATTGCTAGTGAGTATTATAATTGTAACACAATGAGATTGCATGATGTCTCACGAGAAAGATGTCCTTGAATTATGCCCTAGATCTTTTCATGTATTCGTGCAGGTTTTGTAGTTGAAAACCCAAACCAAAGCAGCAAGTAGAGCAAGAACAGGATATGGATCGAATCAATGATTGGTTTTGGAATCCAGTGTAACACAGAAGGGCTGCAGATAGACAAAGCAGGTTTATACACATAGATTCAATCACAAATGGATAATACAAAAGATTTTATATGAAAATTGGTCTGACTCTTGCCTCAGAGGTTGCATTAGGCACTTCATGTGCACTCTTTCGGGTGTAATGGTGCTGGTTAGGAATGTGGGGCATAGATGTCAGGACCACACAGAAAATGACTTGGCCAAGCAACTGAATTCAGAAACAGTTACAAAGTAGGACCACAATAAGTGGTAGAAACAATTGAGTATAGGTGTCTTGGGGTGGGAGACCACTAGGCTTAACCTCCAAGGCCTAAAGCATGAAATGCCTGTTTTATTTCGGTATATCCTCCATGAAGGAAGGTACCTCCGCTCAGTTGAGTGGTAGGGGTGAACTTCATGGGGGGCTAGGGTCACAACCCTAGTTACTTTGAGAAAGTGTACTTTAGGAAACAAAAGAGAGATAAAAACACTTAAGTTTGTCTTAGCATCAACAAAAGGGTTTTAAGGGGGGCTTGGCCTGGATCAAGCCCTCCAAGAAAGACATGGCAGTGACTTTTTCTTACTCCCCCCTGGAGTACTAGTTAGCTAAGCTGGTAGGACCAAGGAAAAAGGCTCAAATATTCCCAAAATTACCTCAGAAAATGCATTAAACTTACCAAAAACATCCTCATCACTTCATAGAAGCCTATCACACTGTAGGTACCCCTGAAAAACAGTGTAATGTACCGTGAATGATGTCCCTTCGATGGGGCATTCCTCAAAAGTCGCCGGCTTGCGACGAAAACTTTTGGAAAAAGTTTGGGGGTAGTGGGGTTTGAACCGAGGACTTCCTCCCTAGAGCACACATGCTTGCCAACTAGGGTACAGTCGAACGCTCCAATGCGGACGGCTATCGCTGTATAAACAGCGTTTTAGTAAACGTCCTGACCAAGGGCCAGGGCGGAGCAATACTCCCAATGGAGGACACAAACCTCCAGGAGCTGGAAAAAAGTAGAAAATGTAACCAGCAGGGAGTGATTCCTGCGGTTTAGCGGAAGGGGTTGCGATTTAGCAAGTGAAATCGTTAAAAATCGACGAAACCACGCGGGAAATCGTCATTTTTACACATAACTCAAAGTCGCAGACAAGCGCAAAGGAAGCGGACTCCAAGAAAAGGGTTGCGCAAGCGTAAACGGCTTTTGAAAAAGAAGGTATGAGCCGTAGCTTTTAGAGTTTTAAAGGAAATTTTTGCACAGTTGCATCAAAATTTTTATAAACTTCAGAGAAAAGTATTCAAATTCAGCCGACACCACAAAGCAGGTCAACAACCCACCTCTCAGGTATGTCAGTGTCATCTCACACGCATGCATTGCGTTCGTGTTGGTTGTTTCGTCAAAACGTTAGGGTTGTCAACGCTGTGTTCGTTGGGGGTTCGGGTGTTCCTCCTCGTGCTCTGCACAGGTCAAAACAGGAATGAAAGGTATGCGATGCGAATGAAGCGCGCAGCGCGCACGTAGGGTTAGAATATGCGCTGTGCTCGCGATGCATGTGCCTAATCTAGGCATTCACACGCTGTGACGCTTTACCTGTACCCCAAATTCACCCTTGTTTTCTTCTTCACAGGTAAGTAAAGAAAGCGTTTGTTCGTGTGTGTGGCCGTGGCGTTAAAGTAGGGTTGCTTAAAACGCTTAGGCTTGTTTTGTGTTCGCTTCATTCGGCATTCACACGATGCATGGTGAGTAAGGTAGGTTAGCCCAGGAGGAGCTCACCTCCTGGTTGAGTCAGTGTGGAATTGGTTTTGCCTCCCTTCCCTGCGTGCACATGATGCATTAAAGGGTAGGCCACGCGAATTGCGCACGGTAAACCTTGTTTAGGTTACCCAGAGGCTCCTCGGTACGTTCTTTAAGAGAACCTGAGGAGTCTCTTAAAGCTTGCTTGCTTGACAGGGGAGCTGATCCGTCAGCGTGTTTGCGGACAGTGTATTATAGGTCACACTGAGAAGCGTATAATACGTGGAGTGTGGCTTGGTTCCTCCGCCGCAAACACCCCTTCATTTGCCTCTGTTGTACAGGTGGGAGAGGTTAAGGGTGATTGGTGCACGCAGCAGCTGCCTTCGGCGGCTATCCATTTTTCTGCCCCAGCAAAACAGGGGCGATGATCACAAATCAAATGACTGTGCCTCAGCCAGGACTGGCGAGGGCAGTTCGACTTCAACGACATCTGCGCTGTGCACGCAACGAGAGCACCCCTTCCCTCCAAGCCCTAGCAGGGGAAACGCGTTGTGGCGTCCCCTGTTAGGCCACAGTTGCTTAGCAGCGCTGTGTTTTCTTGTCTTCTTCACAGGAGGGCCATTAGGGCCCGAGACTTCCTCGACAGCAGCCCCAAGTAGCGTGTGTAGGGGTTAGGGTCAGCAGGCCTGGCAGGAGTGGAGTGCAAGTGATGAGTGCTCACCCTGCCTTCGAAGGCCGGTGCTGGCGTTAGTGAGTGTAGTGTAGTGGTGTCTCCTGTCCCGCGTGCTTTTCCTCGTGGGCAGGGGAGTGCGTTAGCTTTTGGCCTGTAGCAAAAATGGGCGTTTTGTATGCCCTTAGCACACTTGGCCACCCCTCCCCTCTAGTAGGTAGGGCTTTTGCCATCTTACCCCAAGGATAGGCGCCAGCACAGAAATTGGGCGCCATAGGAGTGGTAATAGTACCTGATTAGGACCTTCGGTCCGACGTCAGCGAAGCCTGGCCTCCGGGAGCCACGCTGGGGAGAGAAGTGAGACACATACAGACATACATAGTGAAGCGTTTTCGTGACCCTCCTGCAAAGCACCGCAATTTCTGCAAGAATCGAACATTTCATGAGTCGGTTTAAGTTGCTTAAACTGTTCTAAGGCGTTAGCCACAGGCCTTCATATCTACATAGATGCCTGTGAGACACGGAAAAACAGTGAAATCTCGCGTATAATTACAAAATGGGGCACAACAGCATAAATTTATTATAAAAAACTGCTATTTTAACATAAAAAACGGCAATCCTCGCTATTGCTCTGTAGCTTTCGTAATCCCATTTTACGTCATAAATTGCGCTATTCAGCGCACGTGCGAGCCACAGCGGGTAGCGGTAGGGAGACCCTGCCGCTACCGCTTCACCCCCCTACTTAAAGGTTTGTTTATCCTCCAAGAGGAAAAACAAACCCCAGAGGTAGCCTTTTCCTAGGTGTCCGGTGGGGAGCACCAATACTACCCTCAGGCAAAAACTTGCTTTGCCACTCTAGGAAAATAAAGAGAAAAAGGCCTTGGGTGGCCTGCCCCGTTTGTTTCGAAAACCTGAAAAAGTTTTCAGTTTCCCGAAAACCTCCATGCTTTCAAAAACCAAACAACAGGACAGGCACGCACACAGCACTACAACTCAGCATCAAATCCACGTTGCTGTGTCAGTTCGTGCCTTACCCAGGCACCGTGCACTGTACTGTACAAGTGCGGGTGCGTGTGCCAGGGGCTGATCTGCCCCATATATACATGGGTTTTAAGACCCACATATATACCCGGTTGGTGGAGCCTGACAAGACTGGGCTCTCACCACGGCAAGTCTGACAAGACTGGACTTGCCCACAGGTGTTCCAACAAACGGAATATTAAATTATCACCGTCTCCAACGACGGCTGCCACTGCCAGGCGTCTGCGTCCCGCTGTCTTGGTTGGTCGCTCTGCTGGTCGTGGCGGTCTTTTCCGGCGTCTGGAAGTCCTCCACGACTTCCACCTTCTTCTTCGCTTCGCCCGTAGCGGACTTCGTCTTGGACGTCTTCTCCAGGCGACGGACTCGCTCTTGCAGACTCTCCTGCTCCGACTTCAGGGTCCGGATCTCCGCTGCTGCATTCCTCGCCCACGCTGCCATCTCCACGGCCCAGGCCTTCAACTCCACCGTCTCGGTTGGTAGGATGGCGATCTCCGAGCTTAACCGGCTGGGACTGGGGTTGCGTGGATTTCCGGTGAACGCTCCTCCACGTTGGGGTACTGGTCGGTACTCCGGCGCTTTCTGGGGCGCTGGTTGGCGCTCCCTTGACGCTTGACAACGGTCTGCGTGACCACGGCTTGGACCTTGTCTTCGATGGAGCGCTGATTGGCACTCCGGCGTTCTCCAGGACGCTGGTTGGCGATCCCACGCTGCTTGACGATGGTCCGGCTTGCGGAAGAGCTCTCTTTCGACGGCTCGTTGGCCGTCAGGGTAATCCGGATTGCGGCTGGTACTGCCGCTCTTGGGACGGCCGATGCTGCCGCCGTGCTGGTTCCCACGGCCATAGGGTTGACGGCTGGAAGGGCCATACCTCGGTTGCTCGAACGCGGGACTGCGGCTCAAACTTGGCCTTGGACTGGGACTCCAGTCTGACGCGTCGCTCATGCTGTCCAGGTTGTAGCCGCCATTTTGCGGTCCCAACGTCCTGACGCCGCTGCTGTCGCTGCTGCTCATCCGGGACGCTGCGGAGGCACTTGCTGCCTCTCCTCTGGCCGCTTGCTGCGGCTGACGGCCACGTTGCGGTGCTGACTGGCGCTGCGCCCAGCGCCTTCTGGCTTCAGCGCGTGTTGGCGCCGCTCCTTGGCGCTGCGATGCGCTGCGGCCGGCGGCTGTCCCTGTTCAGGGTTGTTAGAACAGTTTTGAAGCGTTTTCGTGACCCTCCTGCAAAGCACCGCAATTTCTGCAAGAATCGAACATTTCGTGAGTCGGTTTAAGTTGCTTAAACTGTTCTAAGGCGTTAGCCACAGGCCTTCAAATCTACATAGATGCCTGTGAAAACACGGAAAAACAGTGAAATCTCGCGTATAATTACAAAATGGGGCACAACAGCATAAATTTATTATAAAAAACTGCTATTTTAACATAAAAACCGGCAATCCTCGCTATTGCTCTGTAGCTTTCGTAATCCCATTTTACGTCATAAATTGCGCTATTCAGCGCACGTGCGAGCCACAGCGGGTAGCGGTAGGGAGACCCTGCCGCTACCGCTTCAGTAGCACACTCAGGGGTATGGTAAACCCTGTAAGGAAGGGTAGAACCCCATGGGTCTGGACCAGTCAGGGGTCCTAAATGTGGGCTCGCTTGTCCCCAAGGAGGGAAGACACACCTTGCCTCATAACACCTTGCTTGTCATTCCCCCCTGGTGTAGTAAGCCACTGTTCTTCGTTGGCTCTCCAAGGTCATTACATTAGGGCAGTACCCATGCAACACATGGTCAACAAGGCACACACTCGCTGGGTGGCTGCAATCATGATAAGCGGCCACCTGGCTCACGCTGGAAACCATAGGCATGGGTCTGCAGGGCACAGACAGGGTCAGTGCAGTGCTCAGTAAGCAGTAGTCTGTGAAAAAAAACCAATGGCCTTCGGCCAGGGAGTGGTTGTCACGGGGGGCTAACGGTCCTGTCCTGCGATGCAATGCGGGGCAACTGTGACAACTGCTCTTACACCCATACACAGGCACGTCTGCAGAAGAGTGCTCACCGCACCTGTCAGTAGACTGACACAGGGAGATTAGTTTCGCTTCTTACGCTGGGACATAGTCTCAGCACGGGTCAGGAGCTGCCCCTCGTTGTCCTCAACGAGGTAAGTGCGGAAGATAGGGTTGATACTCCCATCTGGTTGTATGAAGGCTGACATAGGTTCCCAGGTCGCCTCAGACAACCCATAGCCATCCCACAGGGTAAGGAATTTCCAGCCCTGTTTATACTCGTGGCGAGCAATACCTGCAACCACGTAGTAACCATCGACTGCCATCTCATCGGCAGTCATCTCTGTGAGTTCGTCTGCCTCCTCTGAACTGGCAGCGTTCTCTAGGTCTATACGTTCAATCTCACTGTCGCTGAGGCGCCACTCATCCCAAGACAAGTCGTCAGGGGAGTGATAGTGCCTCAACTGCTTAGGTGCACACAGCAGTTCACCACCTAAACGTGGACTGCACCTGACATGGATCCTGGATCCATCTATCCTGATGATACGATAGGGTCCAAAGTACGGGTCCTGTAGGCAGTTACGTGGCCAGGAGGGTAGGCGTGAATGGTGTACCAAAACAAGGTCACCAACCTTGAAGCTGGCAGGTCGCCGTAGGCGGTTCCGTCGGCTCTGTTCACGGTCACGAATGTGCCTCAGCTTAGTACCAGCCTGGTTAGCCAGAGACTGCTTGTGTTCCAGCCAATCTCCCACAGGGCTCTTGAAGTCCTCAGGAAAGGGGGTTTTGAAGAACCAAGCAGGTCGTCCTCCATGGAAGAGTTCGTGGGGGGTGAAACCCGTAGAAGAGCTCCGCTGTGAGTTCATGGACAGCACTGCCCAGGGCACTAGGCGTACCCAGTCCTTGGTGCGCTCCTGTTTCATCAGGATTCTTAAGTTTTGCTCCACCACACGGTTCTGTCTCTCACAGAGAGGGTTAGACGTGTGGGTATAGGGTACACCTGTGGTTACCTCCACGTTGAGGGCATTTAGCACTCGTTTGTACCACCCAGTGTCACTGCGGATGCGTACATCTTCATCAGAGTGCACCTGCTTTGGTGCTCCATAGGGTTCGAACCATTGTTCGACCAACATTTTCACAGTCTGCTCACCTGTGATTTTCTTATTGCAAGGCAACACACGGGTGAAGCGAGATAGACCACAGGTGACCACGAGGCAACTATCATAGCCGCCAAAGCGTGGTAGGCCGTGGATGAAATCCACGTAGAGAAGAGAGTTAGCACAATAGGGTATGGGTAAGCTGGAGATCAGGCCCCTATCCCTACTGTCGCTCTGCTTGCTGGCATGACAGCCACAAGCATCCACAATGGTCTGCATACGCGACCTCAGTTCAGTCAGGGTTAGACTAGAGTAGAAACACTCACGGAAGAAGTCCACTGAGCGATTAGCGCCAGTGTGACCAGAACTGAGATGGGGCCACTGTAGGCACCCATCCAGTCGTGCCTCAGGCACAAAAATTCGGTCCTCGTAGAAGAGGTACTGATTGTTTTTATACCACTGGTGCCCGTCAATGACACGGGGTTCGAGACCAGTGCTGAGGGTTTGGAGAATTTCTTCATACTCTGACTGATAGTCGGTTAGACTCCAACCCTCCAGGATTCCAGCAGTGCGCATGGACAGGTCAAGCTGGACATCCATACGCTGGAAAACCTCTTTGGCGAGCGCCTCAGAGCTCTCACCAATAAGCGCATCAAAGTTGTTGCGCGATATATAGTCAGACAGTTCATTCTTAATCCCGGGGATATGATGCACTGTCAGCCTGAACTGGCTCAGGTAAGTCCACCACCGTTTTAGCTTTGCTTTTTCTGGTGGTGGGCCCTTCTGAAAAGACTTCATAGGCTCCTGGTCACACAGCCAGACAATAGGGTTAGATCCCAGGAGTCGGGATTGTGACGATAGCACCAACATACCGGCCAGGAGTTCGTGGTCATAGGTGCTGTAGTTGGAACGCGCTTGGTTCCATTTCCAGTTCCAGTGTCCTAGTGGTACCAGTCGCCACTCACTGGTAGGATAGTCATGTTTCAACGAACCATCACGGTTCAGTCCAGTAGTACGATAATGGCAGTGGGTTAGTTCAGCGGGGTTAAGCTCCTGCCATTGGTAGATCGTACCGCCCCCCCCTACATCACTGGCATCAGTGATCAGGACTATCTCGCCCTCTGGGCGGGGCACTCCCAGGCAGTTGGAGGAGGCAATCTTCTTCTTCAACTCCTGGAAACACTCTTCCTCTCTGGAGGTCCACCTCCAGGGAGTAGTTTTCTTGATCAGGTCAGTGAGGGGTGCAGAGGAGTAAGTAAAATTGTGGATGTGACGCCGATAGAAATTACAGGCGCCCACAAAACTCCTCACATCGTGTAGACTCTTCTTAGGGCCTAGAATCTGCATGTCCTGTAGGGGCTGCATCTTAGACGCGGCTGGTTTCCACCAGCCATACCCCACGTCGAAACCCAAGTACTCCATCTCCTCTTTCATAAACTCACATTTTTCGAGTTTGATTCGGAGATGGTTTTCTTGACAGACAATGAAAAATTCACGGAGGAGAAGGACGTGGTCCTCTTTGGTATTAGTACCCAAACTCACGTCGTCGATGTGAGCCTCCATTTCTGCACCCCGAGAAATTAACTCTTGTACTAGAGGCCTGCGCCTCAGTATGTACAAAATTTTGTTCATAAGCTCCTGGAAGAGCGCTGGGGCATTAGCCACCCCGAAAGGCATAACCTTCCACTTGAAGACACGACCCTTAGGGGTTATAAAGGCCAACAGCTCCTGAGCTGCGGCAGAAAAGTTTATAGTGTTTTCAGCACTGTGTTTTGCCTCTCCTGCTGCTTGCTGTTGGTGTAGGGTTTCCTGCTGCTTGTTTTTGGAGATGAAAAGCTTTGGTTTTGATGAAATACAGTCACTCCAAGTCACTCCAGGATAGCCCAAGCCAATAGTATGCAAAGAGAAGAGGATTCAGGATCAAAGCATGAAGGGCTGCGGTGTAGACAGTGAAAGATGATTGGATATTCACAGAAACTGCAACTCAGGTCACATATGAATGCATATTCACAGAGATAGCTGAAATGTTTTGGGAAAAGAGTTAGAAAACTGCCTCAGGATCACTCTCTCTCCATAGTGCCATCTTAGGAGATGTGCACTCTTTGTTTTGGGTCCCATATGTGCTGAGGTGGCGTGGTATGTGGCGATGAGGTCACTGCCATGTCACATGGGATCTTCCTACTTAGCTAGGCTGACCAGGAATTGAACCCAGGACCTCTCAAAAAGAGGTGCCCAGCCCTCTAGGGTGCATACCACTAGGATAGCTAAGAATTCATGGAAAAACATAGATAAATTCATAGGCTCTACTTTAGGTATGTCAGTGCTCAGTCAACTCAGGAAAAGATGTTTTACTTCACATTGAAAGGGGATTAAGGGGTCCACTCCATATCCTGATTGGGTGTTTGGTTCCATAGGTCAAAATGTGTTATCACCAGTTTTGGTGGGACCAATACTAAGATTAAAATGCATGGATGCTCAGTGCATCTCTAATACAACTAGAGTATGCCTCCAAGCAATGGAAAAGCACTTTTTCTTACTCCCCCCTTGTGCTGTGGTGGCCACCACTGTCGCATTTTTAGGAAAAAGGGAATTTTTCTTGGCCTTTCCTTGGTTTCCACATCTACTTTAAAATACCTATAGTTTCCCTCACACTGAAAAATGGGCGCTCACCATGGCTGGCGTCCTTTTGCTGCTCTGATTGTATCATATCCTACAGAAGACTCAGCGCTCACGGCGCTGCCGGGGCTCCTGTGGCTTGGTTGGGTTAGATTGGGAGCATGCCAAACATGTGCATATGCATCCCTCCCTCCAAGACGCAGCGTCGACACAACCCAAACGCAAGACACAATATACACACTCGCATGGGTTCTCGTAAACCTGCTGGCGACCTGTGACCTGTCTTAGGGCGAAGGGAGTCTCAAAAGAATTAAATTTGCCCCTTGGTGGGGTCTTGGTTCTGCTCAGTCTCTCCAGGCACCTGCGTTTCCGCCCGAACACGGCCTACTCAGCGAGGCTGCGCGTGGGTATCTGCAGAGGCAGGAATGGGAGAATTATGGACGAATCCACGCAAAAACGAAGCGACGACACCAAAATCCGTCCAATGACGGCGTAGAATTTTTCTGAAACGACACACCTGAGCAGAATCCAATTGTGCATCAGAAGCACATTTTTATAGAAATTATAGTCATCTCTGGATTTTTTAAATCCAGAAATTCATACGCATAAAATGGCGGCGCGCAGGAGCGGCTCCTAGCGAAGCGCCGGAAAATGGAGAAATAATGGAATTATAAACGTATGTCTCACGTAGTCTTGAAAATGACGAGACACACATTAATAAATAAACATACAGATTCCACCCACACTAATAGAAGCTTCAAAAATTCAAGAATTCGAAAATGAACGAAAAGACTTCAATGAATCAGGTATAAACTACAGGTATGTTCGTCTCGCATGCCGCATACACATTGCTCGTCTCGTGTCTCCGTGAACGAGCCTTGTAGCAGCGCTAACAAAGATAGAACGCGATAGAGGGATTGATTAGAAAGATTGCAGATGATTAGCGGTCAGATCAGGGTGATTAGACATACACACAAGTGCATTGCAACATTCTTCGCGTGCGCCCCTCACTTGCTCTCTCTCCCAGCGGTAGGTAAGGTGAGTAAGCCCAGGCGGGGCAACCCCCTGGTTGAGTCGTGATTGACGCGCAGATGGGCAGGTTTGCCCACGTTTCACGTGCATACTCGTGCATGCACACACGCATTAAAGGGTAGGCCACGCGAAGTGCGCACGGTAAACCTTGTTTAGACTACCCAGGGGCTCCTCGGTACGTTCTTTAAGAGAACCTGAGGAGTCCCTTAAAGCTTGCTTGCTTGACAAGGGTAGCTGCTCCTGCAGCGTGTTTGCGAACAGTGTATTATAGGTCACACTGAGAAGGGTATAATACCTGGAGTGTGGCTTGGTTCCTCCGTCGCAAACGCCCTTCCATTTGCCTTTGTTTTACAGGTGGGCAAGTAGGGTGATTGGTGCAGCAGCCTTTTTTTATGCCCTGCTAAACAAGGGCGCAGATCACACAAACAAGTAACTCCGCTCCGCCTGTGGCAGAGCAGGGAGTCCAACTTCATCGACATCTGCGCCTTGCACGCGAGAGCACTCCTTGCCTCCAAGCCCTAGCAGGGGAAACGCGTTGTGGCGTCCCCTGTTAGGCCACAGTTGCTTAGTAGCGCTGTGTTCTCTTGTCATTTCACAGGAGGGTCGCTAGGACCCATGAGACCTTCACCTTCGCAATGCCCAGTAGAGGGTGCGTGTAGGAGTGGTAGTCCTGAGTGGGGGCTAGAGCCAGTTGCCCAGTGCTCGCCCACCAGGATGGTGCCACTGTAGGGTGTGTAGGACCTGTAGGGGGTGTGTCACTGTCCCACCCGTTTCCTGCAATTGTAGCAGGGTTGGTGGGCTGTGACAGTGGTTAGGTCAGTGTTTTGGCCACATAGCAAAACGGCGTTTTCATGCCTTCATAGCTTTTGGCCACCCCTCCCTGTAGTAGACAGATAGGTAGGGAAAACAATACCTGGATTAGTACGCTGGGTATTCCCCCAAGGTTTTGCGCCAGCACAGAAATTGGGCGCATAGGGGAGGGGAGACCCGGGGCGTACCCCGTGGCATCAATAAGCCAACCCTCCAGGTTCAGCAAGGGCGCGGACTTGGGTATAATTAGGACACCACTTCTGCGGCTTGCTCTCAGGACCTTAGGACTAGCACACTCACACATACGCTTTGGCAGGTAAGGGTAAGGTTCAGTCCCTAGCTTTAGTCTTGGAGGCAAGCGTCTCAGCGAGCCTCAGCAACTCACCAAGGTTGTTCTGGGACAAGTAGTCAACCAGAACTGAGTTTAGGCGTCCCTCAGGTAGAACAAATGCAGAGAAAGGCTCCCAGGTGGCCTCTTCGACTCCAAACCCTTCCCAGAGGGTGAGGAAGCGCCAACCCTGGCGATAGCGGTGGCGTAGGACAGACTTCACCAGGTAGAAGCCCTCCTTAGCCATCTCCTCGGCGTTCATGTCGGGGAGTTCACCTTCAACTTCCATAGGGCTGGCAGCCCCTTGTAGGTCCAGAGCGGCGATTTCCTCGTCGTTCAGCTCCCACTCCTCCCCACAGAGGTCTTCAGGATCATGGTAGCGCTTCAGGTGTTGAGCAGCGCACACCAGGGTCCCCCCTAGACGGGGAGAACACCGCACGGTGATACGGTGTGCATCCACAGATAGGATCTTGTACGGCCCGAAGTATGGGTCATCGCTGGTAGAGCGTGGCCAGGCGGGTAGTCGACTGTGGTGCACCAGCCCCCAGTCCCCCTCTTGGTAGGTGGCCGGTACACGGTGCTTGTTCTTCTTGTTCCACTGACGCTCCCTCACTCTCTGGAGCATAGCCTTGGCCTTTTCCACCTTCGCTTGTTGCTCTTGGACCCATTCACCCACAGAAGAATGGGTGTCCTCTGGATAGGGGGCATGTAGGAACCACGCCGGGCGCCCCATGAATAGCTCATGTGGCGAGTAGCCAGTAGCTGAACTCTCTTGGGAGTTCATCATCAAAGATTTGACGGGGAGTAGTCTCACCCAGTCTCTGGTGCGTTCAGTTTTGCACCATATCCTGACGTTCTCCTTCAGGACACGAATCTGTCGCTCACATAGGGGGTTGCTCGTGTGAGAGTAGGGAATCCCCGTAGACACCTGGACATTGAGGGATCTCAGGACCCTCTTGTACCAGCCAGTATCTGAGCGTACTCGTACGTCCTCATCGGAGTTGATCTCCTTGGGCGCCCCATAGACACAAAACCACTCCTCCAGGAGTATCTTGATAGTCTCCTCTCCGGTAATGTGCTTGGTACATGGGAACACCCTGGTAAACCTGGTCAACCCACAGGTTACCACGAGGGCGAAGTCATAGCCCCCGAACTTCGGCATCTCCGTGTAGTCCACGTATAGAACACTGTTCGCAAAGTGTGGGATGGGCAGGGTCGAGTAGACACCTCTGTCCCTGATATCCCCTGGTTTACAGGACCTGCACGGGCACTCGTCCACGATAGGCTGGAGGGTTTTCCGCAGTTGGTCGTCAGTCCACGTAGTGTGGAACCACTGCTTGAACAGCCTCAGGGTACGGTCAGCACCCACATGACCACTGGACTCATGGGTCCACTTCAGCAGCGCTGGGACTCGGTCACTAGGCACCACGATGCGGTCCTCGTGCCAGAGGTAGCTCTTGTCCCGCTTCCACTGGTCTTGGTTGACCAGGAGGGGTTCAAGGCGTTTCTCCAGGCGCCGGTAGATATCCCCAAACTCCTGTAGGTACTCCGATTGTTGGAGTCCATCCAGGGGGCGTATCATGGTCATGTTCAGGTCCAGATGTACGTCCATACGGCTGAACGCCTCCTTAGCCAGCGCTTCAGACCGGGCACCAATCAGGGCGTCGAAGTTGTTGCGGCTGATGTAGTCGGCACACTCGTTCTTCACTCCCTGGATATGGTGTACCGTCAGCCGTAGTTGACTGAGGTAGGTCCACCAACGCCGTAGCTTGGCCTTCTCAGGTGGGGGGCCCTTCTGGAAACTGCGGACCGGTTCTTGGTCGCATAGCCAGACCACAGGGTTACTCCCCAACAGTCGTGCTTGTGAGGATAGCACCAGCATACCCGCGAGCAATTCCTGCTCATAGGTGGAGTAGTTCCCCCTGGCCTGGTTCCACTTCCAGTTCCAGTGGCCCAGAGGTACTAGGACCCACTTGTCGTCAGGGTAGCTGTGCTTGAGGGTTCCATCTCGGTTGAGACCTTCCGTCCCCCATTGGGAAATGGCCGAGTCGAACTCCTCCTTCTCTAGTGCTTGCCATTGGAACAACGTTCCACCACCGCCCACATTGCTGGCGTCGGTCACCAGGATAATCTCCCCTTGTGCCCTAGGCACGCCCAAGCACTTAGCGTTGGCTACCTTGTCTTTGAGCTCGTCAAACGCTTGTTGCTCTTGTGGGCCCCAGCGCCAAGTAGTACTCTTCTTGATCAAGTCCGTCAGAACGGCGCTGGTATAGGTGAAGTTCTTGATGTGGCGGCGATAGAAGTTGCACGCCCCAATGAAACTGCGTACATCATGAAGTCCTTTCTTGGGGTCTTCGTGTCGTACCTTGGCATCCATCAGGGGTTTGGCCTTAGAGGCCGCTGGGGTCCACCACCCATAGCCAACGTCAAACCCCAGGTACTGCATGGTCTCCTGCATGAACTCACACTTCTCCAGCTTGAGTCGTGTGTGGTTCTCCTGGCAGACCGCAAAGAACTCACCCAAGAGGATTAGGTGATCCTCCTGGGTATTGGTCCCGAGGCATACATCGTCGATGTGAGCCTCCATCTGGGCCCCACGGGATATGAGCTCCTGCACCTTAGGTCTCCTTCGTAGGATGGACAAGATCTTGTTCATCAGCTCTTGGAACAGAGCGGGAGCGTTAGCCACGCCGAATGGCATGACCTTCCACTTGAATACCCTCCCCTGAGGGGTGATGAAGGCCATTAGTTCCTGCGCGTTGGGCGTCAGGTCCACTTGCCAGAATCCACTTCGCTTGTCCATCTTGGTCTTGTAGCGACAGGAGGCTATCTTCTCCAGGGTAGACTCCATATTGGGAATGGACCCTGAGTGGTTCAGCGTCTTCTTGTTCAGCTCTCCATAGTCCACTACCAGCCGTTTGGCTGTAGACCCAGGTTTAGCCACCAGGAAACAGGGGCTGCAGTGTAGGGGGTAGTCCCCGTCCTTGTACTCCAGGACTAGGCCAGCGTCGATACATTCTTGTATCTGTCGCTCAATCTCGTCGGCCTGCTCTTTAGGAGCTGGATAGGGTCTCCTCCGGATCTTGTGACCCACGAACTCGGGTTTCAGCTTGAGGTCCATCTGTACCAGCTTGTCACATGAGGCTGGAGGGGGTAGTTCTCCGAACACCTCCAGATAGGTCCTTATAAGCTTCTGTACCCGCGGGTCCAATACCTTGATCTTGTCCTCCATGTCCTCGTCGGAGTGTAAGTTGCTTGCCCCTTGAATAGACGTCGGGAGGTGGTCCTCCACCGACTCTTCGCCCGCGGTAGCATCCTTCAGCCCTTGGTAGGCATACAGAAGGTCTTGCTCCACCATCTCCGGTGGACGATGGCAACATAGGCACGCTCGAGGGGGTTCACATACACATTCCTCCGAGAGGTCGTCCTCCTCTGGGGTCCTCACATGGGCGCCCCACACGCTCTTCATGAGCTTGAGATCTACCTCCCTTTGCCAGGTGGTGATCTTCTGTTCGAGGTCCTCCTTCAGTTGGGAGAGGTCTCCCATACGTCCTTGCTTCAGTGGCCATGAGCTGCGGGTAGGCTTCGCGTAGCATAGCTTTTTCGCCACCATCTTCCTCTTGGAATCCACATACTCCCTGAGCCTGGATCGGGGGTCCAGCTCCTCATCCACGGGGTCTTCCACCCTCATGGAGAGTAGGGGTTTTAGTGGGGCGGCGTACTCGGCGTTCTCCACTTCCTCCACCGCGGTCTGCACGAAGAAGGCGTCGTGCTCAGTTTCGTCATCTGAGTGGATAGAGCTAGGTAGCTCAGATAGTCCACACTCAGAGACTCCATCAGGAACAGGTACATGGCAGGGAGAGTTGGGGGCGTTGGTGTCAGTCACGACGTACTCATCTCCTCCGGGTGTAGTTTCAACAGCACCTTGAGGTCGTAGGCGATCCTTCAAGTCACCCAAGGCGAGTCCATCGCTTTCACGTTGTATGGCCTGGACCAGAGTCGGGTCCAGGTCCTCCCAGGGAATGGTGGTAAGACTTCCGTCCACCACGCTGAGCATACTCCCCCATCCGGGCTTCCCAATGGGCGTCTTGCGTCCCAGAGGCACGTAGATGGCCTCATCAGGTAACCGCACAGAGCTGATAGTCAGCTTGTCAAGGAGGGTTCGCCAGTACTCGTTGCCCCCATGGGCTCCCCAGTCGGGGGAACACAGGACCATACGGGAACGTTCCAAGGCCACCTTGGTCAGCACCTTCCCCAGTTCACTGAATCTGGGGTTCCCGTAGGCCATCCCGAAAGAGGGCCAGTAAAATTTGTAGCTGCAGTTCTTCCCCTTGCTGCAGTATAGGTCCAGTACATGCTGCTTGTCGCTGGCGAACAGCTCCACACTTAGGTCTTCTCGAGAGTAACCCAACTCCTTCAGACCTTGGTCTAGGACTTCCCCCAATAGTTGGTAGTCCTCAGTTTTGGAGGCCGCCATCATGTTCGAGGGCTCCTCCTTCGATAGTCTCAGGTAACTCGAGGTATGTTCCAACTGCTCCAGTGGCACAGACTCTCTGCCACTGCCGTGGTCCACGTAGAGGAGGTAGGGCGCTTGCAGCGTCAGGGATTGTGTCTGGGAGTGCTGTACGAAGAAGTCAGTACCCAGTACAAAGTCGAAGGCCTCAGTGTCCATCACATAGAACCGATGGGCGATAGTTCGAGAGCCCATAGGTACCTCCACTTCACAGTCCCCGCAGCTGTGCACCACACGTCCATCCCCCATGCGTATGGCGGCGGTGGTCATGGTGTTCTTCAGGCTCCCTCAAGGTAAAATTTTCTTGGCCACTATAGATATTGTGGCGCCAGTATCCAGTACCCCCAGGTATTCACGTCCCCCTAGTCGGATACGTACCCAAAACACCAGGTCTTGGGTGCCACCGGAGCGTCCCCGTCAGAACTCCGCTGGACAGGTCACCTCGAACCCCTTGTTCCGCAATTTGCGAGCCATCCTCATGAAACGGCTCCTCTTCTTAGCGTTGCCGTCATCACCACCTTCATGCTCACGCTTGGCTCCTTGTTCTTGCTGGGCCTGCGTTTGTGAGCGAGTGGTAGGTCCAGACTGCCCTCCAGAGGGCTCGGAGTTCCCCCCTGGATTAGGGTTGGGGTTGCCTCCGTTCTTGTCCTTGTTCTTGTTGTTGGGCTGGCGGTTAGCGCCTCCTCCTCGTCCACCTTGACCCTTGTCTTGACCACCTTGACCACGTCCTTTCGACTTGCCCTTGCCGGAGTCGTTGCCTTTGGCCTTGCCTCCACCTTTGCCTGAGCTTTTGCCAGGATCTTCCCCCTTAAGCTTCGCCGATAGGCGTTGCTTATGGTAGCACTCATCCTCGTAGTGCTTCCGCTTACCGCAGAATGCACACGTGATGGTGCAGCGGTAATGATCCGGCAGCTTCACTTTGGCGCCGGTGATCTTCTCCTGCTGCTTCCCCTGGACGACGAAGCAGTCTCGCTGCTCGCAGTCAGAGGCGTGCTGCAGGTGGCCCTGCTCATCTCTGGCATCACACCAGAATAGCTCCTTCACGTTCTCCATTAGACGGGCGTGGGCGTGTTTGGGGGTAGTCCCCTGCCCAGGTCGGGACCCTTGGTACCCTTTGCCTCCAGAACCTCCACCACCAGGACGGTAGTTGTTCAAGTGCTGGTCGCTCTCCTTCTCCGGCGCCATCTCCAGGAGCAGCACGCATAGATCCTCGTAGCGGAGGGATCTAGCCTTGCGCTCAGCTGTCAAACGGCACTCGTCCCATAGCTCTCGGGGGAGCTTGGCGCACAACCAGAACAGCAGGTCTTCGCTGCTGTAGGAACCGGGCGTCAGTCGTCCAGCCCAGTGATCCAGGTCAGCCAACAGCTCGGAGACCCTGCCAGGTTTGGGGTTGTTGGGCAGCACGGGCAGGTTCTGGATCTCGGCCCTGATGGAGAGGTCGGTCTCGTAGGTCGGGTACTGCCTCTCCAGGGCAACCAACACGTCGGCAAAGGTGGCGGAGTTAGTGACGATCCGCCTGACCTGCTTCTCCAGGTACTTGGTCTTGCGGCACTGCAGGAGCAGGTCGCACTTCACTCGCCCACTCGCGTGGGTTTGGCCGGTCAGTCGTAGGAACCGGCCAAAGTTCTCAGCGAACTCGCTGAGGTCCTTGCCTGTGAACTCAGGCAGGTTGACCACTATCTTGGAGGTGGCAATAGCCTTCGCCTCCTGAGCTCGGCGTCCTTCAGGGCGTCGGGTCTCGTTCTTCTTCTTCTTCTTCTTCTTCTTACCCTTGGGGTCCTCGGGGTCCTCAGGGTCTTCGTCATCTGAGGGCGAAGAAGAATCCATCGACGGCGGCTCGTCATCGGAGGGGTCTCCGCCAAGGTCACTAGAGCCATAAGGCTCTACGTCCACCATAGCCCTTAAGGCTGTCAGCCCCAGCTGGTCCAGCTCGGCCCTCGTCGAGTTCGTCACGTGGCTGTAGGGCGGCTGGGCCGTTCTCGGGACGAATGGACTTCTCGGTACTGCTGCAGGAGTCGGCATCGGTCGGCTCCTCAGGCTCCCCAGGGTATTTGTCAACCCTGCCGCCAGGTGGTTAGCCTGTACTCGGTGGGGTGACATTCCCACCGTCATAGGTGACGCATGGGACGGGATCATCAGGGGCTCCAGTTTCTCCCTGATCTCTTGCGTGAGGTCGCCCACGATTTTCGAAGTGGCTCCTCGGAGCACCTCGTTGATCTCTGACCGCGTCAGGGACCTGTTGGAGGATCTTCCCGATCCTCTACTCCTGCCTCCCAGAGACTCTGGTCCTCTCCTCAACCCACTCAAGGGTGCATACCCAGGTGCATACCCAGGAGCATACCCAGGAACATCCATATAGGTTCCAGTGGCGTGGAGTGGATGGGGATAGTCAGCCGCATACCATCGCGGCGCAGAGCTGGAAGCCACCGGCTCACTGGCAGTAGTTGCCTCATGGAGCGCAGTGGTTGGTGGGCCCATACCATAGGCGGGGTAGGGAGGCATGCCAGTAAAGCCTGTGCCCTATGCCATAGGCGGGTTGGTTGTGGAAGTGGATGTTGCTGCGGCTGGGAGTGTGGTGGTTATGGGAGAGGGTGATGCGTGGAGGCCAGAAGCGCTTGGTGCGCCTTCGAAGGTAGGGTCATGCGTCGGGTCTTGCCCTTGTTCCTCTCCTTCGTCTGCTCCTTCTCCAGCATCCTTCTCGCTCTCGTTCTCTCTCTTCCTCTTCACAGGCTGAGGCTGAGAGACCACTTCCTCGACCGTCAGGGCCCCGAAGGCCGTCTGGAGGCCATCCAGGGAGTCCTCCGCCGTATCCACTGGCCCATGTAAGGGCTCCACGGAAGGTACAGCGCCAGGCGCCGGCCTTGCCGGTGCCTCAGGCGCTGGCGCTGTCTTCACGTCGGCGTCCACTCTTCCTGGGTCCATCTTAATCCGCCCTTCTGCTTATATTTGCCTGCTCGGAGCACTGGTTGTACGGCGCGGGGTCGCTGCCGGTGCACAGAGACAGGCTGCCTCTTGCTACCAGAAAAGTTTATAGTGTTTTCAGCACTGTGTTTTGCCTCTCCTGCTGCTTGCTGTTGGTGTAGGGTTTCCTGCTGCTTGTTTTTGGAGATGAAAAGCTTTGGTTTTGATGAAATACAGTCACTCCAAGTCACTCCAGGATAGCCCAAGCCAATAGTATGCAAAGAGAAGAGGATTCAGGATCAAAGCATGAAGGGCTGCGGTGTAGACAGTGAAAGATGATTGCATATTCACAGAAACTGCAACTCAGGTCACATATGAATGCATATTCACAGAGATAGCTGAAATGTTTTGGGAAAAGAGTTAGAAAACTGCCTCAGGATCACTCTCTCTCCATAGTGCCATCTTAGGAGATGTGCACTCTTTGTTTTGGGTCCCATATGTGCTGAGGTGGCATGGTATGTGGCGATGAGGTCACTGCCATGTCACATGGGATCTTCCTACTTAGCTAGGCTGACCAGGAATTGAACCCAGGACCTCTCAAAAAGAGGTGCTCAGCCCCGTAGGGTGCATACCACTAGGATAGCTAAGAATTCATGGAAAAACATAGATAAATTCATAGGCTCTACTTTAGGTATGTCAGTGCTCAGTCAACTCAGGAAAAGATGTTTTACTTCACATTGAAAGGGGATTAAGGGGTCCACTCCATATCCTGATTGGGTGTTTGGTTCCATAGGTCAAAATGTGTTATCACCAGTTTTGGTGGGACCAATACTAAGATTAAAATGCATGGATGCTCAGTGCATCTCTAATACAACTAGAGTATGCCTCCAAGCAATGGAAAAGCACTTTTTCTTACTGCGGCGGTTAGGTCCACCTGCCAGAAACCGGAGCGTTTGTCCATTTTGGTCTTATACCTGCATTTGGCAATACGCTCCAGGGTGTTTTCCATGTTAGGAATACTCCCTGAGTGGTTCTGGGTTTTCTTGTTGACCTCACCATAGTCTACAACAAGACGTAGGGCAGTCGACCCTGGTTTAGCAACAAGGAAACAGGGACTGCAGTGATGGGGATAGTCCCCGTGTTTATACTCTTCAACGAGGCCAGCATCAATGCATTCTTGGATCTGGCGCTCGATTTCTTCAACCTGTTCCTGTGGAGCGGGATAGGGACGACGCCTCACTCGCGTCTTTTCAAATTATCGTTTCAATTTCAGGTCCATCTGGACCAGTTTGTTACAAGAAAGGGGAGGCGGCAAGGCGCCGAACACCTCCTCATAGGTTATCAGCAGTTTCTTCAGGCGGGGGTCAAGGTTAAGACTCTCCAGTTTCTGAAGGAAATCCTCCTCAGCATGGAGGTTGCTTTTTCCATGTTCTTTCTTTTTCTGCCGATCAGCAGTTTCGGCAGGCACAGTACCATCGTCCCACTCAGGGGAACATTGCTGCCCATAGTGTAGAGAATACACTAGAGGTATCTCAGGATCAGGCAGCGTATAGGACTCATCGTCCTCCTCAGACCAGATGGAGGATTTCCAGGTCTGTCTGAGGTGTTGCAGCCGCTCTTGGCGCTCAATACCTTCGGCCTTCAGGTACAACAGCCGCCGGAGCTCTTGAGTGTCATGCTCAGACAATGGCATGTTATTAGCAGCAGGCCGCGCCAGAGCATCAGCACTCCGGGCCACGGGTTCACCTGTGTGCACAGGCTGCATGTGTAGCACTGGCTTCCCAACAGGGGAAGCGGGTTCAGAGGTTGACTCTAGATCTACTTCCTCTAGCAACATCTGGGCTAGGAAAGCACTATGTTTTAGGTCAACACAGCTGGGATCAACAGAGGGAATAGTGCTGGCGATCTCAGACAGTTGGTCGTCAGCATCCTCTTTTACAGCTGCAGGTTCCAGATAGTCATCGGGAGACTCACACCCTGTAAGTGTGGCAGATAGGTGCTCAGGAGATCGATTTTTGAGATCATAAAGGGTCAGGCCACGATTTTCGGCCATGACCTCTTTCAGTAGCACCTGGTCTAGGTCACACAGGGGTACAGGATTGAGAGGTTTGAGGTTTGAGGTTTGATTTTGCGGGTACTAGACGCTTTTCGGCCCCGGGGGGCCACCTGGTCGGGCCAGGTGATATCCTCCCCACCGGGTCCTAGTGGGGGGCCCTCCAAGACGCACCTCCTGCCTGGTGGCGGAGTCCCCCGGGTTCACAGAGCTCGGAGCCCCGTCCTTCCCCGGCGTCCCCGTTTCGCCACTCCCCGGTCAGTGCATCAATTCGCAGCCGTGGCCGCGGGCGCTTACCCACTGCGTCGCCCCCCTAATGCGTGGTCGCCCGGGGCACCGGCGCCGCCGGGCCCGTGCTACTGGCTTGTCGCCAGTGGGACCCCCTTGGGCTGGCGCGGTGGCTGCCTAGCCTAGGGGTTGGGGCGTGGCGCTGTGCGCCACTACTGCCTTGGCGGGTGCAGTGTCCCGTCTGTGTGTGCGCGGCGCTCGCGGCCGGTTCGGGGGGGGTTCGGGCCGGTACCTGGTGTTGTGTTTCCCCTTCTTCCCCCTTCCCGCCCCGCGTATCCCGCGTTGCGTGTGGCGGGCCGTCCCGTCCGGGTGTCCCTTATCCTCGCTCGCTGGTACGCCATTCCATGTGGTCTGTGCGTTCCGCGCGCTCGGTCCGGTTGCCCTTCTGGTGGTCCCCGCGTGTCCTTTTCGTGTGTGTGCGCTCGCGCTCTCGCGGTGTCCGCTCCCCGCTGGGTGGTGTGGCGCGCGCATCTCGCGTGGTCCCGGCACTGGGCGCTGGTAGGGCCGTTCCATGTGGTCCGTGCCCCTCCGCGTGTCCTGCCCCGGTCCCGTGCTCCGTCTGGCGTGCTCGGGGGGGGGCGGTCCGGTCCCGGTTCCCCCCTACTTGGCTTGGGGTTGTGGGGGCGGCGGCTGGGCGTCCCCGGGGGGGTGCTTTCGTCCATTGCGTGGGGCGTGGGGCGTTCCTCTTCCCTCATCTGCCCGTCCACTAGGTGGGCTGTCGGGGTCTGCGTTGCGGGCGTGCGGTTGTGGGGGCCCCGCTCTGTTCTCGCGGGGGGGGAGAGAGGTGTCGTCTTGGTGTCCAGGCGCCGGCCCGCCGGATTCTCACGACGAGCCTGATGCGCACGGAGCTTCGCCCTGCGGGATTCGTGGGGGGGTTGAGGTGACCGTGGCTGGAGTGGTGCTCCAATGTCCCGGTTCATGGCCCAGCTGGGCTGCCCTACCGCGGGCTTACTCTTAGTACAGGGGGAGGGGGTTGCGGGCGCGTTTGTTCTGTGACCCGGGTGCCGGTGTATCTCTGGAGGCAGCCGCCCCGGAGGCAGCGCACCAGGCGCGCGCCGCGTAGGAGCTGGTTCGAACCCCGGGATCGGTGGTCTCCCACCGATCCCTTCGAATACCGGGCGAGGCCTCCCACCGACCTGTTTGAGTACAGGTGACGGTGCGCACTGCTGCAGGGGTGGGTGGTTCCCCTGTCTTTTGTTTTTCTTGGGTGGGGGGTAAAACGAACGAGACCTCCACCCGATCCACCGGTATCGGTGGTGGCGCGAGTTGCTGGAGGGGGAGGTGGTTCCCACGTCGCCAACTAGAGAGCTCTACGTGCAGGGATCCCAGGAGCACCAACGCCCGGGATCGAACCCCCGCACTGGACGATTGAAGACCGACGCTCTCACTACTGGGCCGCGGGAGTCTCTTACGCCACTGAGGGGTGTCGTCGGCTATGAATCCTGTCCTGTGGGTGGGGCTGTGCGCCGTGAAGCGTGTTGCGCGTGCCAGGAGGCCTCAGTCCACGCGCACGGGGTCGGGACAGGGGAGGGGGCTGGGTGGGGTGCGTTGGATCGCCGACTGACGTGCACAGGGGTAAGAGGCGGGCAGTAGCACCACCGGGTCGCCGACTGACTGTAGGGCGGGGGGTCGCTCTGCCTCTTTCCGTCCCTCTGCCTTCCCTGGGCAGGCAACAAAGCGGGCGTCACTGGCGTTGCGCTGTCCATGGGGGGCGTGGCCCCCCATACCACTCCGGTTCGTGTTCACCCAGCCTCTCCGGGTACGATCTGTGCGGCGTCCCGGTGCGCAGGCGTGGGCCCGCTTGTTCTTCGCGGCCCCCGTGTGGGCCGTCGGCCAGAGCGGGGGGGCGGGTCACCCTCCGGCCCCCCTCTCGGGTGGGGGGGGTCCATTCCCCTTGCCTCGGGGGGGGTGTCGCGCTGCGGCCTCCCCGCTCTCGTTCCGGGCGGCGGCCTGCGGTACCCCTTTCTGGCCCTCCCCTCCGGCGCGCGCGTGGGGTTGGGGCTGAAGTGCCGCCCCGGGGCGGGGGGGGGTGAGGGGCGGCCCGTGGACCGCTCCCCTGGGGGCCCCGGCTGACCTGCAAACCCCCCCTCTGTCCCCTCGGAGTGGGCTGTGGTCACGGGAGGGTCATGTGGGGCGCGGCCTCCTTCGTGTTCCGTTGTGCGCGTTGCTCCGGCACGCCGGTGTGGGTTCGTGGGGGCAGGTCCAGCCGCCGCTGCCCTTACCGTGTCGCCGTTCCTCCTGTGGGTGGGGGCGCCCCCCCGGCCCTCGGGGGGCGGAGGGCCGCGCCTGTGGCTCCCCAGCTGGGGTGGGTGCGGGGGGGGGGGGGGGGGGGGCCACCCCGCTCGCTCTCGGGCCTGTGTGGGAGGGGGGGGGGGGGGGGGAGTGGGGGGGGTCCTTCGGTTCCCTGGCGATGCCCCCTGTCGGCCAAAAAAGGGGGGGGGGGGGAGGGCGGCTTGGCGGTCCCAGCCCCGGGGGCCAGCCATCGGCCAGGGGGGTCGCGCCCTTCCCCCGCCCCCCTCCACCGTGTGCCGGATCCTCACGCAGTCCCTCCCTGGGGCCCCTCATCTCCCGGCCGTTGCCGCGCGGCGCTGGCCGGCCGGGGGTGGTCGTGAGGGTCAGTGGTCAGTGGTTAGCGGGTTGCGGGGCCGCTTTCCCCGGGTAGGCAACAAAGCGGGCGTCCCTTGGCGTCGTGCTGTCCATGGGGGGCGTGGCCACCCATACCATTCCGGTTCGCGCCCACCCGGCTCCTCTGGGCACGATCTGCGCGGCGTCCCGGTGCGCAGGCGTGGGCCCACATGCTCTTCGCGGCCCCCATTGGAGCCGGCGGCTGGGGCGTCGGGGCGGGTCACTCTCCGGCTCCCCTCTCGGGCGGGGGGGTCCGTCCCTTCAGCCTCGGTGGGTGGGGGCCGGGGCCCCTGCGGCCGGCGGGCCGGTGGGGGGGTGGGGGGGGGGGGGGGGTGTCGCGCCGCGGCCTCCCTGCTCTCGTTCCAGGCGGCGGCCTGTGGTACTCCTTCCTGGCTCTCTCCGCGTCGCCGGTGCGCTCCCTTCCGGCGCGCGCTTGCGGTCGGGGCTGAAGTGCCGCCCCGTGGTGGGGGGGGTGAGGGGCGGCCCGTGGACCGCCCCCCTGGGGGCCCCATCTGACTTGACACCCTCCCTCCGTCACCTCGGAGCGGGCTGTGGTTACGGGAGGGTCATGTGGGGCGCGGCCTCCTTCCTGCTCCGTCGTGCGCGTTGCCCCGGCACGCCGGTGTGGGTTCGCGGGAGCAGGCCCAGCCGCCGTTCCCCCGAGGGGGGGGCGCCCCCCCGGCCCTGGGGGGGCGGAGGGCCGCGCCTGTGGCGCCCCTGCTGCGGTGGGTGCGGGGGGGGGGGGGGGGTGGGGGGGCCGCCCCCTCGCCCGCCCCTGGGTCCGTGCGGGGGGGGGGGGGTGGGTTGGGGGGGGCCCTTTGGCCCCCTGGTGATGCCTCTCGTCGGCCGTGGGGGGGGGGGCGGGGGCGGCATGGCGGCCCTGGTCCCGGGGGCCAGCCATCGGCCAGGGGGTCGCGCCCGTCACCCGTCCCCCCTATCGAGAGCTGGATGCCCGCGCAGGCCCTCGCCGGGGCCCTCACCTCCCCGGCCGTCGCCGCGCTGCGCCGGCCGGCCGGGAGTGGTTGACGGTTAGCGGTCAGTGGTTAGCAGGTTGCGGGGCAGCCGGTTCTTCCCCGCGCTTGGCGCCCCCGCACTCCCTCCCGCGGGCGGCGGCGCGTTCCCGCACGTCGTGCCATGCCGTGGGGGGGGCGTGGGTCAGGGGGCCCATCCCCCCCCCCCGTGCCCGCCGTCTGGGCCTTCACTTGCGCCGCCGCTTGTGTGGGGGCTGGGGCTGCGGCGGCGGCGGGTTGTGCCGGCGGTAGCGCCAGTGGGCGAGGGCGCTACGCAAAGCCCGGGGGAGCCAGTTGTTGGCGTCCGCATCCGTGATGCGGAGCACCGCTCCCCCCTCCAGGAAGGCCGGCCACGTCGGCTCCCTGTCGGGCCACGCCGCCCGGATCACTGACCTGAGGACCCTCTCGTGGTCCTCTGGTGCCGCCCACCCCCCCGGGGGTGCCTCTCGGTTTCCTCCGTCCCTCCGGAGGAGCACGGCATCAAAGGGCCGGTTCCGCGACCTCCTGGAGGTCCCCTGGTTGGCCCAGCACAACCACCCCCACACTTCCCCCACTAGGGGGAGGGTCTCCCCCCCCAGCGGGTCCGGGACTGCGCCCCAGTCCACGTTCCACGGCCGGCTCTCCTCCGCCCCCTGTGCCGGCCCCCCTCGCTGCTCCTGCACATGCGGCGCCGGTGCCACGCCCCGCCCCCCCTCCGCCGAGGCCATCCGCGCCGGCTCCGCCCTCGGCGCGGGGGGGGCTTGCTGGTGCTGGTGTCGTGGGGGTTGGGGGGGGATGAGCTCGCCGGCGTCAGGGTCGATGTTGTAGAGGTGGTGGTGGTGGTGGTGGTGGTGGTGGTAGGTGTGGTGTGCCGGCATCTGTTGGATGCCGGGGGGGATGCACCTCACCGGCTGCACTTCCGGCTGCGTGGGTGCTCCGCCCTCTGCCCCCCTCCCCTCGCCCCGCCCTCCCCCCTGGGCTCCCGTGCCCCGTCCCTCCTGTCCCTTGGGGCCCTTGCCCTTGCCCTTGCCCTTGCCCTTGGGCCCCTTTCCGGTCCCGTGCCCGTGTCGCGGGTCCCGCCTCTCGTCCCCCACACCCCGGCCCGCTCGCTCTCCCATCCCCCCTTGTCCAGCCCCCTGCGCCTGGGTACCCTTCCCGCGCCCCTGAACACCCTTCCCGTGCCCTGGGCCCTCCCCGACCCCCTGCCCGAGTCGCGGGTCCCGCCTCTCGTCCACCACGCCCCGGCCCGCTCGCTCTCCCACCACCCCTCGCTCCGCCCCCTGCACCTGGGCCTCCTGCCCGCGCTCCCGCGCGCCCTTCCCGTGCCCCGACCCCTCCCCTGCCCCCTGCCTGTCACGCCGTCCGCCGCTCCCCTCCCCCTCGCCGCTGCGCCCTTCCTGGACCACTCGCCGGGCGTCCCGCTGCCTTTGCAGTTGCGGCAGCGTGACGCCCGGCGGCGAGCGCTCGCGCTTCGGGGGGCGGTCGTGCCGCTCCCGCCCCGGGGGGAAGGGCTTGGGGGGGTACGGCTTGGGGGGGCTGGTGTGGGTGTGGGCGGGGTTGGCGTGGGCGCGGTACTTCGCGCTCTCCCTGCCCACTGCTGCTGCTGCGGCGGCCGCCGGCGAGGCGTCCGCGGCCCGTGCGGGGTTCTTCCCCCGCTTGCGCGGCGTGCCAGGGGCCGCAGCCCCTCTCGCGCCCCCCGCACTCTCCTTCGCTGCCGTGGCGGCCGCCGACGAGGCGCCCGTGGCCGCGGTCGCAGACCCTCGCACATCCTCCTCGGTCTTCTCTGCTGCCGCGGCGGCCGCCTGCGAGGCGCCCACGGCCCGTGCGGGGTCCGTCGCAACCCCTCTTGCACCCTGCTTGCTCTCCTGCGCGGCTGCAGCAGCCCTCGGCGACGCGTCCGGCTCCTGCGCCGGGGCTGCCCCCCTTGCCGGCGGCGTGCCGGGGGCCGCGGCCGGGGCCGCGGCGTGGCTCGCCGCGGTCTCTGCCTCCTGCGCGTCAGGGCGGGGCGGGGCGGCGGGGCTGGCTGCTTGGGCGGCGGGGGCGGCCGTCTCGGCTGGCCCAGGTTCCCGGGCCGGCGGCGGCGGTCCGACCACCGCCGCCTCCGCCAGCCTCCGCTCCTCGCGCTCCGCGAGGGTCTCCCCCGTCCACTTTGGGGAGGAGACGGGGGAGCGGGAGCGGGACCGGCGGTGGTGGCGGTCGTCCCGCCCGAGGGACCCATCGGAGTCTGCCATTACTGTTACTCTGGTAGGCATGCGTGGTGGCAGGCGCGCCCTTCCCACTACCTCCTGGTGCATCAGTGCCGTGCCGTGGGCAGTGCCGTGTGGTGCTCTGCGGGGGGGGGGGGGGGGAGGGGGTGGGGGGCCGGCTGTGGCGTCAGCCCCGCACGGCCGGGGGTCCGCGGCCATCCACCGGCATTGGGAGGGGAGGCGGGGGAGCCACGCGGCCCACGCGTCGCGCCACAGCTCCCAGTCTGGGGCGGGGCTCAGGGCCCTGGGCCCCCGGGGGTCGTCGAGCGGTGCCGGGGGCAGCCGCACCAGATGGACCCCCGTAACGGCGGTGACCTCCTGTGTGCGCAGGAAGGTGTGTACTCCGTCCCGCGCCGCGGGCGCCGGGAGGGGGGGGCGGGGTACGGGTGTGGCCCCATAGAGGTGGGTGGGGGTGATCCCCAGGATCCGCCCCGGGTCCCCGCGGGTCGCGACGACGAGGAGGAGCAGGGGGGTGCCAGGGCACTCTTGCCAGAGGACCTGCCCCCTGTGGTGGGCACCCCTGGTCCTGGAGAGGGGGGGGGACAGGTCTGGGTTAGCCCAGCCGCGGGGCGCGTGCGTCGCCGGCGGGAGGGCGGGGCACCAAGTGGGCTCCCTGGGGAACGCTTCGTAGACGACGGCGTACGGGGGGGTAGGCCCGGTGCCGTCATACACCGGGTTGGTTGGCCGGGGGCGGGCGGACGCCTCGTCCGCGCCTTCCACGAACACCGTGACCTCGCCCACCTCCAGGTCCTCGTCCGGCGGGTGTAGAAGGTGGAGCGCCGCATCCAGCTCGGACACTCCCCCCGGGTACGTGGCCCGCGCCTGGTTCAGGTACGGGGCCGCGTCCCCGGGGTAGCGCGTCCTGAGGGCGTGCAGCAGGGCTGGGGCGCTACTGCGGAGGGACATGGCAGACCCCGCTCCCGTCATCCGGAGGGCGTCCCCCATGGACAGGGGCCGGCCCGACCGATTGGACCCGCGCCACTCCATCCAGTGCCCGTAGAGGGCCGCTTCCGGGCTGATGAGCCCCGGCCGGACGGCGTTCACGATCCGGTGCATTGCCGGGAGCAACGTAGGGGCCCCCGCTCCGTTCAGGGCGCGGACGGCCGGGAGGGCGGTCTCGTTGAGGAAGGCCCTCGCACTGCCCTCCAGGTCGCACCGTGCGGCAGCGTGCGCTCCTTTTGCCTCCGCCACCGCGTCCGCCACCAGGCCCCGGACGGCCGCCTCCTGCGCTCTGCGGCGGGCCCTGGTGTGCCCCGGCCCATCCCCCCGTCGGCGTGGCATGGTGCTGCGGGCTCTGCAAAGGGCGGCGGCGGGTGGGGGTTAGGGGGCGAACACGTGCGACAGGTGCGCAATGGATGTGGGGTCCCGCAGGTGCGCGTGGATCCACAGAAGGGCAGCGCCCGCGGGGCCCGCCTGTTCGTGTGAGGGGGTGTGTGCCCCCTCGATGCGCCGGCGCAAGGCCTCCTCCTCTGTGCGCCTGCGCGGACCTGCGGGAGGTTCGGGCCAGGGGCACGCGGCTACCTGGGTGCACCGCTCGCACCTGTTGGCGCCTGTCGCTGCTGCGGAGGACACCGTGTCACACTCTCCGCAGAGTCGGCAGGTGTGCGGGAGGTGGGAGGGCGGCGACCAAGGGTCGAGATGGCGGAGCCAGAGGTCGTCCCACCTCTGTCGGAGGGGGTCCCGGATCTCCAGCAAGCGGGCGCGGACGCGGCGCCGGTAGTCCTTGCCAAGCGTCTTCCGCTGGACCTCCTGCCACATGTCGCCGGGGAGGATCCCGTGGTCGTGGAAGGCGGCGATGAGGTCGTCCCACGCCGGGCGGGGGTGCCCCTGGGGGGGGCTCGCCATGTACACGTGGCGCCCGGTGAGGTGGGGCGTCAGTGCGTCCCATTGGCACCCGTTCGCGGTGTCCCTGTGGAGGAGGGCCAGTAGGGTGCCGTCCGCGACCGCCTCCCATCCCACTCGCAGCCCTTCGCAGCCGTCCAGCTCCTGGCGCAGCGCGGCTGCGATACCGGTGGGGAGCATGAGGAGTAAGGGCCCCTGGGTGTCGCCCAGCCGGGACAGGGCGTCGTCGTATACCGGCCCCCCCGCTTTGAAGTGCGCCACGGTGAGTTGGGTGGCCCCGTCCTCTGGGGGTTGCCACCGGACGGTGGCCGCAGCGCGTCCCCACGTGCGTATCTCCGTGGCCCGGAGCACGTTGGCGGTGTGAAGGACGATGCGGGGCGGGACGGGCGTCCTGACGAGTGAGGATACGTCCCCAGTCCATCCCGTTTGCGGCCCCGGGGCCGCCTGCAGCCATTCCCCCGTCGCCGCGTCCCACGGGTGGTCAGGTCCCGCCCCGCGGACCATGGTGGGTCTCGGCCGGGTGTCCGGCCCCCACCCCCGGAGCGGGATGGCGGCGTATCGTTGCGCAGGGGTCTCCGGGGCGCGCGTGGCGGCGCACCACCGGCCCCACTCCCGCGCCCACTCCTCCCCCACGATGCGCGCCTCCCATGCGGTCATGGAGCCGCGCCCGATGATCCACGGTGGGAAAAGGGCGTCTTGCAGGTGCCTCGAGAACCCCCCCGGCAGGTCCTGATACAGGTGGGGGCCCTCTTGGAGTGGGCACTCCAGAGTGTCATTCACAACACGGAGGGAGGCTACGAAGTCCTTGTCAGGGCGCGGGGGAGGGGGAGGGTGGTCGCCCTCCGCCGCAGTAAGCCACCGGTGCGCCCGGGCCGCCGCGCTTAGGGGGTCGTGGAGGAGTTGCTCCAGCCGGTGGTTGCGGAGCTCCCACGCGAAGTCTCCTAGCCGGAGCATGTGGTGGAGGAAGTCGTCCACCGAGGTCCCTCCCGGCGGGTCGTATCGGGTTATGGCGCGGAGCTGCGCCTCCGCGTCCTCGGGCACCAGTCCGGAGCAAAACACCTCCGTCCACGTGGCGCCTGCGGAGCGCCACGAGGCCACCCACAGGGCCTTGTCCCCAGGTGGGAGGTGGCGGGCCGCCTCGTGCACCGCCTGGCGGTAATGGGGCCAGAGGAGCCGCGAGTGGGTGCAGCCCACGTGCATGTGCACCGGGGTCTCTTCCGGGCCGCCGCAGAAAAGGCACGGCTGCGGGACGATGGCGACGCCGGAGAGCCGCTCCTTCCGGACGCGGAGCCTGCGCTGCACCGGCGTGTGGCCGTCTCGGGCCCGCAGCGCCCGGCGGTTGGTGGCCGCCGCGGTGAGGTCCCGGGCGTGGACGTAGGCCGTGGCGTGGGCCGCGCCCAGAGGTGTGTGTCCCCGGTGCGTCAGCGCATGGTCCGTCTGCGCCCGTTGTGCGACCTCGCCGAGCACCCGCATCGTGGGGGGCCGTAGTTCGAGATGGCCGTCACGGCCGGCGACGATGAGTTGGGCGTGGCCAGGGTCCGGGGGCGTGTTCTGTAAGACGGTGTCCTGGGACGCCGCCCAGTCCGCCTTGTGCAGCAGGGCGTCACTGTGGTGCGAGGTGGCTCGGACGTACCAGAACGGGTGCCCGGCGTGTTGCCCCCGCGCGCACAGGCCGTCCCGGAGCCACCTCAGGGGCATCTGGTTGACCACCTTCGCTGCGCCCGCGGGGATCCCCGTGGTTCGCTCGCGATCTGCGTGCCGCAGGAGGTGGAGGATGACTTCGGCGTCCACCGTGTGGACCCATGGTCTGCGTGCGCCGTAATGTAGGGGGAGGGAGGCGGCCACCCCCTCTCCGTCAGGCACCGTGCCCGAGATGGCAACCGCCCACGTGCGGGTGAGGTCGGCGGCGAGAGCGACGCTGGTGGCGTGTTTGCAGGGTCCGCCCCCGGACGCGTCAGAGGAGGTGTGTCCCCAGGCCTCCGGGATCCAGTAGTATCCGGTGGGGCTGAGCCACCCCGCGTTGAGGTCGGTGGAGTGCCACCGGACGTCGGGGTGGCTGTGGGTCAGTTGGTCCATGCTCAGCGCCCTGGTGTCGCCTGGGCTGATCGCCGGGTGGTCGTGCAGCCGGATCTCCGCTCCGGCGACCGTGCTTGCCCAGGACCGTAGCGCCGTCACATGTTCCTTGAGCCACGCCGGGCCCCCGCGCTGGTGTACCACCAAGTGTCCTGTGTCCTCCGGACGGTCCTCCAGCGCGTGCACCGCCATGTGTGGGTCGTGCGGCACCCCCGTAGCCACCAGTAGGGCGGTGCCGCGGGGGAGTCCACGGGGTTCGGGCTGGCCTGCCCCCACTTGCACTATCACCCACTCGGCCCGGAGCTGCGCTTGTCCCGCCGCTTGGGTGCATTGGTCGTCTGTGGTCACCAGCCACGACGGCATCGGCGCGTGGGGCCGGGGGCGTAAGGGCTCTGGCCACGCCACGTCCGCGTTGGGCTCTTGGTGCTCGCTTTCCGCGAGTACGTCGCGGAGGATGTACATGAGGGCCGCTGGCGGGTGGTACGCCGCCCCCCGCGTGGGGGGGGACAGGCCGTTCCGGCGGCGGTAGCCCCGGACGTGGAGGTGCAGGCCGTCTGGGGTCACCCGTGGGCCGGTGTGGGCGTCTTGCTTAGCCCTCGTGGGGTGGACGAGTCTCAGGCGGGGGTCCCGCGTGCCGGTGGTGTGGAAGAGGTGGGCCAGGGCATCGCGCCACCCGGGGTGGTTGGTGGGCCCTTGCTCATGGCGGCAATAATGGAGGTGTTCATCGGCGCATTGGTCGAGGCACTCCCGCACCGCTGTCGGCCACGGATCGTCGTTGTCGGGGAAGGGGTGGCGTGGCCCGTGGTGCCCATGCCACGGCGTTGCGTGTGGCACCGTCAGGCGGCACGTGTCGCGGTGTCGCAGCTTGGCGGTGCGCAGCGTGACGATTTTGCCCGGCGGGGACTGTAGTTGGACATGAGCCGCCCTGGGGCACGCGATGGGGTTGTACATCCCCACTCCCAGGGCGGCCAGGGCCCGGGGTATGCGCTGGACCCAGTCGCCTCCCGCCAGAGTTGCGAACTCCGGGACGGGGTAGTGCACCTCAGGGCATATTCCGTGCGCGCCGGCTATCTCCCAAAACATCTTGGTGACCTCCGCGCGCACGGAGGTTGCGCGGTGGTGGACGAGTGTACCCACGAGGGCCACCGCTGCCTGCTGGCACCGCGTGGGCACCCGTGTGAGCCCCAGGGTCCGGTCATCCTGCAGGCTGTCCCGCGAGGCGTCGAAGGCGTATCGTGCCCTGTCCTTCGCGACCTGGACCGTGATGTGGTCCAGGTGGCGTGCAGTGTCGGAGTCGTCGGCGATGAAAGGGGCGACGTACTGCGTCACCCCTCCGAGGATCGCCAGGATGACGTCCTGCACCACTTTCGGTGGCGCGAGGGTGTTAAGGCACCAGTGGTGCACTGCCGCCAGGCGTAGCCGGTGCTTGCGCTGCAGGGAGAACTCCCCGTCCGGCTGCAGCTGGAGTCCCAGGTAGGGGACGGAGTCCGCCGCTGGTACCCAGTACCACGGGTTTTCCAGGTGGGGGCAGAGGCGTAGCTGCAGGCCCGGGACCCCCTCCGTGGTGGCCATGGCGCACTTGCGGGGGTTGAGCTCCATGCCCATCATCCCCAGGTACGCGGCCACCGCCTCCACGCCCTCGACGAAGTGCTGCAGCGTGTGGGCCACCACCAGCAGGTCGTCGATATAGGCCTGGATGAGGCCGTGCTCGGCTCCTCCCGGCGGGCGCAGGCGGTGCCCCTGTGCCCTGAGCAGAGGCTCCAGGAGGAGCGCGTACAGCAGGGGGCTCTCGGGGTTGCCCTGCCGGACGCCGCGTAGCATGTAGACGGGCTGCGTTAGCCCGTGTGCTGTGACGATGCGCAGCCTGGCGCACGTGTGGAGGAAGAGCAGGAGGTCAATGACGTCCGGCGGCACGGAGAGGTGGCGCAGGATGAGGTGGAGGGCGCCGTGCGGGGCGGTGTCGAAGGCCTTGCGGGCGTCGAAGGAGAAGACGTAGTTGGGCCTTCCCCGCTGGAGCTGCCGCTGCGCCATGAACAGTGGGGGGCCTGTGTTGGAGCCAGGGAGGGCCCCCTGCTGCCAGTCGCTGACCACCCCGTGCCGTGTGAGCACCTCCGTGATGCGCTGGGTGAGGGGGCCCGTGAGCAGCTTCATGTCCAGCTGGCCCAGGGCTATGGGCCTGTAGTCGTCCACTCTCGCAGAGCCCGGTACCTTGGGGCTGAGCCAGATGTGCGCGTCCCTCCAGTGCATCGGTGGCGGGGCGCCGCGGAGGATGGCCCGGTAGGAGTGGACCAGGAGCCACTGGACGGGTGCCGGGAGGGCCTTGATGAAGCGGGCCTCCACGTGGTTAGGACCCGGGGCCTTGCCATCGGCCTTGTCCAGGGCGGACTTCAGGTCCTGCATGGAGTACTGCTGGACCTGTGTCCAGGCTCCCTCAGGGACCCGGGGGACGTGGCGGCCGAGGACCGCCTGGAAACCCGGGAGGTCCACCGGGCGTTTGTCATACAGTTCTCGCCAGAAGGCGCGAACTGCGAACATCACGTCGTGGGCCTCCGTGAGGAGCGTTTGGGTGTTGGGAACCCGCACGTTCCAGAGGCCTGACGGGCCTGGGGCCTCTACCTCTATGGCTCCCCGCACGGCTTTCCATCGCTGGGCGATGTCGGGGGCGTGGCGGCGCCAGAATTCCTTGATGGCGCGCTTGCGGTCTGCCGCCAGGAGGGCGCGGAGCTGGCGAATGTCCTCCTCGAGGGCGGCTGCTTGCCTCTCCAGCTCCTCCTGCAGCTGGCCCTGCGTGGTCGGGCGGAACCCGGGCGACACACTCTGCAGTTCCTCCGTGAGCCGGAGCGCCGCCTCGGACCGGATGCCATGCCTGGCCGCGTCCGCCTGGTACGCTGCCGGGGCGCGCGCTGCCAGGGTGTCATAGCGGAGGACCGCTACCTGGAGCTGCTTTCCGCTCTCCGGGGGGTCCCCCTCCGCCGGGTCCGTTCCCGCCGGAGACGGTTGCCGGCGTCCCACCACGCGCGCCAGGGCGTCATGCGTCGCGTGGAGGTGTTCGAACACCTTGTCCACCGCAGCCGCGGGCATGGACCCGTAGTCGTGCTGCTCTGCGGGACCCAGCCAGGGCGCAAGGGAGGGTTCATCCTGCGCGGCGGTGACCGCCGCCCACAGGCAGTGTTGGACGGGCGCGGCCTCGGCGTCGTACGGGAGGAGGCGGCCTTCCGTGTGGCTGTAGGGGGTGGGCATCGCCGCGCGCCCCGCTGCGCTGAGGAGGCCCGGCAGGGCCAGGCGGACCGGGAGGTGGTCCGAGCCGACCACCTGGGAGTGTGCCATGCCGCGAGCCCAGACGCTCTCCCGCAGGGACCACGGCAGGAGGGGCTCGTTGACCAGGAAAGTGTCCACCCTGTGCTGGGACGGGTGGAGCGTGGGGGTCATGTCCTCCTCTCCGCCCGCCGCGGCTCTTCGGAAGCCGCAGGCTTCCCAGCCCGCTCGGAAATGCTCCGTGGCCGGGTTGGCGGGGACATCCATGTAGATGTTGGTGTCACCGGCGATGACCACCGGGTGCCTCCCGCCGAGGCTGCGTGCCGTGGCATACATTTGTATGTCGGCCCAGAACGCCGCCCGTCCCGCCCACGGGGAGCAACCTGCTTGCGGCCCGTGGACGTTGATGAGGGTGAGGCCTCCCCCGTCCGTGCGGATTTCCAGGGCCGCGGCTTTCCCGGGGACAATTTCCGTGAAGCTGAGCACCTCGTGCTCCGCCACGTACTTGCTGCTGACCGCGGTGAGGAGGCCCCCCCCTCTCGAGGTGGAGGTGGCTCCCGTCTCCGCCAGCCGGCTGCTGAAGTAGGCGGTGTACCCCTTGTCCCGGAGCGCCGCGGCCACGTGCATCTCCTGCGCCCTGGTGGCGATCCCCGTTTCCTGGAGCATGATGGCAAAGCCCCCCTCCTGGGGCAGCATGCCGGTGATGAGGTGCTCCTTGTCGGTGCAGGCCGCTGGCCCCCTGCGCCGCCGGAGTGTGTCCCGGAGGGACCGGTCTGGCGGCACGAGGCCGTTGCGCAGGTTCCACGAGAGGAGCCACAGGGCGTCGCCCGTCGTGTCCTCCTGGAGTCAGCTATCCCGCGTCGGCATCGCCGCCGGGTTCGCTGGTGCCGCCAGGGCATCTGGGTGCGCCGCATCCGCTGAGCCCGTTCCCAGCGGGGCCCACAAGGGGGCCCGGGGGACCGGGGGAGTCAGGGGGGCCAGGGGGGCCAGCCCCGCGGGGATGGACATGGACCCTGGTGGGGCCGCACCGCCGGCCCCCGGGGCCGCTCCTGGTGCCTCCTCACCTCCATCTGCGTGGTCGGCTGCCTGGGGCGGGGGGCGCCGGGTGTACGGGGCGTGCCACGGGGACCTCCGTGCCCTCCCCTGCAGGATGTTGGCGGCCGCCTCCTTGTCGTCCGCCGGGGCCGCAGCGTGCACCGCGTGCCACGCCAGGTGTTCCAGCATCGCCCCGCTGGTGTAGTACTTGTCCGCACACAGGGGGCATTTCGTCGGCTCCGTGGCCCCTCGCGCCGGGGGGAGCTGCACCGACTTCCGAATGGCGCCCTCCGCCGCTGGTTCGAAGGGCAGGTTGGCCAGCGGCACCGTGTGTGGTGCCAGCGTGCGGCCCGGGGCCGCCGCATCGAGGGCTCGCGTCGCGGGCGCGGGCCCGAGGCCTCGGGCGGCATCGCGCTGCGCGTCCGCTTGCAGCCACGTTTGCCAGTGCGTGGAGCCGATTTGGCGGTCGGGTTTGCTCCTCCACCGCAGGTCGTGGAAGGCCTGTAGCCAGTGGTACACCGTGGTCGGGACCGCCAGCTGGAACTCCAGGTCGGCGGGGTGCGCCGCTGCCGGCCACACTCCCGGCCTCGCCGCCCGGGCGTTGTCCTTCAGCCTGACCTGGAGCAGGAGGGCGTGGTGTTCGCCCTCCCGCAGCGCCTTGATGATCATGCGTGTGCAGTCTGCCACGCGGATCACGGCTTCGGGCCCCGGCAGGCGTTCAGGGTCGCAGACGACGACGTGCGCGTCCGCCGGGCTGAACATGCAGACCACCCACTGTGGGTTCTGCTGCCCCCGTTGGGCCACCGCCAGGGTAGCCGCTGGGCGGGCGTGCGTGATGGGCCCCGCGTGGAGGTCCGGGACGTCCGTGGCCCTGATGGCGTCTCCCTGCCACGCGGCCCGTAGATGCTCCTCCTGGTCGGGGCCCCACACCAGTGCGGGGGGGTTGACCCACCCCGGTTCCTGCCTCTTGTTGGGGGCGCTGACAGTGTGCAGCAGGACCGCCAGCGGCCAGGGGTCCGCCGACATGTAGTAGGCCTGGGTGGGCCCCTGTCGCCAGTCGACGTGGGACAGGGGCGGGAATGCCCCTTGCCTGGCGGTGCTGTGCCAGACCGCCCATCGGCCTCCGGCCAGGATGTGCGACCGGTACCCTCCGGCGTGGCCGTGTACGATGGCTTGGTAGCCTGCCGTCTGCAGTACCAGCGCCTCCCCCTGCTTAGGCCCGGGCGGGGGTGCGCCATCGCCCGCACCCCAGACGCGGGTGCGCCCGCGGAGTGTGGCATGCCACGGGTCTGGTGCATCGCGCTGGGGCCCTTGTATGCATCCCGCAATTTGCGCCGGGCCATGGTGGTGGACGAAGCTCTCCCCGCCGTCTGCTAGCAAAGCCGCCGCGACGACGTATAGTTGCTCCGCCGTGAGGGGCGCCGTCGGCTCGTGCGTCGCGGCCGGCCGTCGGGGCCGCGTGTCGCGGCAGGGGACGTGGGGCAGCAGCTGCGCCGGCCACGCCGCCACTGGACCCATGGTGACGGCCGCGACCGCGGACGCCAGCGCCGTGCGGTCCGTGGGTCTGTACTGCCGGAGTCCCGTGGTATCTCGGGTGAGGTGCCTGCAGGCTGCCATCCAGGCCACCGCTCCGCAGTTCGTGCAGTCCGGTTCGGCACCGCTCGCATCGTCGCCTCCCCACTGCTGTACTGTGGTGGCGGTGTCGAGCGGGGGGCCCCGCTGTAGCGCCTCCGGGCCCTGCCCCGGCGGGAGGGCGGGCGGGATTGGCTGCGGGTAGTTTTGCGCGCCCCGGCGCTCCGGGTGCGTGTGGTACGGGTTCTGCCGGCGGTGTTCCGGGGCTGCCCGTGGCTGGAAGAGGAGCTGGTGCAGGTACCAGTGGCCCTCCGCGGCGGACGGATTGCGGAGCGTTAGCCACTGTTCCACCACGCCTCCTGGGTGCGCGGCCTCGACGCGGCGCTGCAACCCCAGGCGGCCTAGGCGGTTGGACGTGCCCGCGGGTGGGATGTGTGCCTGCGGGTAGAGCACCCGCAGCGGCTCCAGCGCCAGGTCCAGCACTTCGTCGTTGAGCTGCTTCGTGAGGGCCGACGCCCTGTGTAGGGCGTGGAGGACCCCGGGTGTGGGGGCCGTGAGCTGTTCGAGCACCGGTCCCGGCGGGTACCGCGTACCCGGGTTCGTCAGCCACTCCCTGGTGTGGCTCAGTACGGCTTTCCACACGTCCCTTGTAAAGGCGTGCCGGGGGGCCAATGAGGGGACCATCCGTAGGAGGCGGTGGCACGCCGGCGGCGACCGCATGGGCTGTGGGGCGGCCGCCGTGATCCACCTGCACGCCGTGCCGGGCACGATCGCCCCCCGTTCCACGGTCCCCATGCCCTCGGCATGAATCAGCGCCTGGCCTTGGACCATGGGGAAGTAGGGGCTCGAGCGCCCCTTCCCTTCCCTCCACCGTACCCAGGCGGCCCCCGCCTGCAGGCTGCGGAGCAGGGCCACGCCGGGGAGGGGCGGCTGCGGGAAAGCCCCCTTGACGGCCTGGGTGGCGTGGGCCAAGGTGCCCATTGGTAAGTACCACAACGGGAGGGTCCAGGGGCCCGGCAGTGGTTGCGCCACCCCTGCGTCCCATCGCCACTCGGAGTCTGGCGGGGCGGCTGGGACCGTGCCCGTCTGCAGGAAGTGGCGTGCATACTTGTCGGGGTGCCGTTGGAGGGTTGCCGCGAGGCTGAGCCCCTCCGCCGCTGGTGCCACCGGGAGGCCGCCCCGGGGCCTGCGCCAGGGGTATTCCTGGTCGGCCGGCCAGGTGTGGAGGTCCCGGGCGATGTCCTCCGCGGTCCCTGTGGGGGCGTCCTCTGGTGCCAGGTGCCACATGACGGCGAGCACCGCCCATGTGGAAAAGGGCCACGCCCGCGGGGGGGTGTACACCTGGATGGTCCAATGTGGGCACGCCCGCCGCACGCGGGACACGTGGAGCACCCCTCGGACCATGTCCGCCGCCAGGACCAGCACCATTCCCGAGGGATCCACAATGATCCCCTCTGCGGGTCCACCGTGGCGGCCCCGGGTGTGCAGGGCCACCGCCGCCTGTCCCGCGTGGGTGACGCGGTCGGCGGCCTCCTGGATGTTCACGCTGCCGCGCGCGGTCTCATCCAGGATCCAGCCCTGCGTCACCCCGTAGCGTAGGGCGGCGCGTGCGGCCGCGGGTTTCACCTCGGGCAACGCTCCGTCGTCGGCATCGGGCTGGGGGTGCTGTCTGGGGCACCAGCCTTCGCCGGTGCAATGGCCCCGTTTCCACGCGGGGCAGATCGCGGATACGCTGCCCGCCGGCGGCGCGGGTTCCGCGGGCGCGCCCCCCGCGGGGGGCTCCGGCAATGCCTCCAGGTCGGAGTCTGTGCCCGCGTCCTCTTGTGGGGGGTCTCCTTCGCCGTCTCTGAGTCCCAGCGCCCTGATGACCTCGTGTGCTTCGTCCAGCGTCGGAGATCGGGGGCGTGTCTTGCGTGGTGCCGCGGGTTCCGCCATTGCTATGTCGCTGTGTCTAAGAGCAGGGGGCGGGGTGCGGATGTCCCGTGGCTGGTGCGTTGGTGCGTTGGTGCGTTGCTCGGTGTGGGGGCGGTGGATGGGCATCCCCGGGGGGGCGCCTTCCAGTGTTGCGAGGGGCGTCCGGTGTTAGGCGCTGTCCCTCCCCCGGCCGCTCGTCCTCCGGAGCGTGCAGCCAGGGTTCCGCGACCCGCGTGTCCCGGGCGCGGTCGGTGCGGGCAGTGGACCCTGCACCGGCCCCACATCGTGTGCCCTTGCGGGCCGGCGTTGCTCGCTGTGGGGGTGGCGGGATGGCGTCCCCGGGGGGGGGTGCCTTCCACCGTTGTGAGGGGCGCCTGGTGTCAGGCGCCGTCCCTCCCCCGGCCGCTCGTCCTCCGGAGCGTGCGTCCAGGGTTCCGCGACCCGCGTGTCCCGGGTGCGGTCGATGCGGGCATGTGGACCCAGCACCGGCCCCACAGCGTGCGCCCTTGCGGGCCGGCGTTGCTCGCTGTGGGGGTGGCGGAAGGGCGTCCCCGGGGGGGTGCCTCCCACCGTTGTGAGGGGCGCCTGGTGTCAGGCGCTGTCCCTCCCCCGGCCGCGCTCGCCCTCCGTAGTGTGCAGCCAGGGTTCCGCGACCCGTGTGTCCCGGGCGCGGTCGATGCGGGCGTGTGGACCCAGCACCGGTCCCACAGCGTGCGCCCTTGCGGGCCGACGCTGCTCGCTGTGTAGGTGGCGGAGGGGCGTCCCCAGGGGGGGCGCTTTCCACCGTTGTGAGGGGCGCCTGGTGTCAGGCGCTGTCCCTTCCCTGGCCGCTCGTCCTCCGGAGCGCGCAGCCAGGGTTCCGCCACCCGTGTGTCCCGGGTGCGGTCGATGTGGGCGTGTGGACCCAGCACCGGTCCCACGGCGTGCGCCCTTGCGGGCCGGCGTTGTTCGCTGTGGGGGTGGCGGAAGGGCGTCCCCGGGGGGGGTGCCTTCCACCGTCGTGAGGGGCGCCTGGTGTCAGGCGCTGTCCCTCCCCCGGCCACTCGTCTTCCGGAGCGTGCAGCCAGGGTTCCGCGACCCGCGTGTCCCGGGTGCGGTCGATGCGGGCGTGTGGACCCAGCACCGGCCCCACAGCGTGCGCCCCTGCGGGCCGGTGTTGCTCGCTGTGGGGGTGGCGGAAGGGCGTCCCCGGGGGGGGTGCCTTCCACCGTTGTGAGGGGCGCCTGGTGTCAGGCGCTGTCCCTCCCCCGGCCGCTTGTCCTCCGGAGTGTGCAGCCAGGGTTCCGTGACCCGCGTGTCCCGGGTGCGGTCGATGCGGGCGTGTGGACCCAGCACCGGCCTCACAGCGTGCGCCCTTGCGGGCCGGTGTTGCTCGCTGTGGGGGTGGCGGAAGGGCGTCCCCGGGGGGGGTGCCTTCCACCGTTGTGAGGGGCGCCTGGTGTTAGGCGCTGTCCCTCCCCCGGCCGCTCGTCCTCCGGAGCGTGCAGCCAGGGTTCCGCGACCCGCGTGTCCCGGGCGCGGTCGGTGCGGGCGTGTGGACCCAGCACCGGCCCCACAGCGTGCGCCCTTGCGGGCCGGCGTTGCTCGCTGTGGGGGTGGCGGAGGGGCGCCCCCGGGGGGGGTGCCTGCCACCGTTGTGAGGGGCGCCTGGCGTCAGGCGCTGTCCCTCCCCCGGCCGCTCGTCCTTTGGAGCGCGTAGCCGGGGTTCTGCGACCCGTGTGTCCCGGGTGCGGTCGATGCGGGCGTGTGGACCCAGCACCGGCCCCATAGCGTGCGCCCTTGCGGGCCGGCGTTGCTCGCTGTGGGGGTGGCGGAAGGGCGTCCCCGGGGGGGGTGCCTTCCACCGTTGTGAGGGGCGCCTGGTGTCAGGCGCTGTCCCTTCCCCGGCCGCTCGTCCTCCGGAGCGTGCAGCCAGGGTTCCGCGACCCGTGTGTTCCGGGTGCGGTCGGTGCGGGCGTGTGGACCCAGCACCGGCCCCACAGCGTGCGCCCTTGCGGGCCGGCGTTGCTCGCTGTGGGGGTGGTGGAAGGGCGTCCCCGGGGGGGGGTGCCTTCCACCGTTGTGAGGGGCGCCTGGTGTCAGGCGCTGTCCCTCCCCCGGCCGCCCGTCCTCCGGAGCGTGCAGCCAGGGTTCCGCGACCCGTGTGTCCCGGGTGCGGTCGATGCGGGCGTGTGGACCCAGCATCGGCCCCACAGCGTGCGCCCTTGTGGGCTGGCGTTGCTCGCTGTGGGGGTGGCGGAAGGGCGTCCCCGGGGGGGGTGCCTTCCACCGTTGTGAGGGGCGCCTGGTGTCAGGCGCTGTCCCTCCCCCGGCCGCTCGTCCTCTGGAGCGTGCAGCCAGGGCTCCGCGACCCGCGTGTCCCGGGCGCGGTTGATGTGGGCGTGTGGACCCAGCACTAGCCCCACAGCGTGCGCCCTTGCGGGCCGGCGTTGCTCGCTGTGGGGGTGGCGGAAGGACGTCCCTGGGGGGGCTGCCTTCCGCCGTTGTGAGGGGCGCCTGGTGTCAGGCGCTGTCCCTCCCCCGGCCGCTCGTCCTCCGGAGCGTGCAGCTAGGGTTCCGCGACCCGCGTGTCCCGGGTGCGGTCGATGCGGGCGTGTGGACCCAGCACCGGCCCCACAGCGTGCGCCCTTGCGGGCTGGCGTTGCTCGCTATGGGGGTGGCGGAAGGGCGTCCCCGGGGGGGGTGCCTTCCACCGTTGTGAGGGGCGCCTGGTGTCAGGCGCTGTCCCTCCCCCGGCTGCCCGTCCTCCGGAGCGTGCAGCCAGGGTTCCGCGACCCGTGTGTCCCGGGTGCGGTCGATGCGGGCGTGTGGACCCAGCACCGGCCCCACAGCGTGCGCCCTTGCGGGTCGGCGTTGCTGGCTGTGGGGGCGGCAGAAGGGCGTCCCCGGGGGGGGTGCCTTCCACCGTTGTGAGGGGCGCCTGGTGCCAGGCGCTGTCCCTCCCCCGGCTGCTCGTCCTCCGGAGCGCGCAGCCAGGGTTCCGCGACCCGTGTGTCCCGGGTGCGGTCGATGCGGGCGTGTGGACCCAGCACCGGCCCCACAGCGTGCGCCCTTGCGGGCCGGCGTTGCTCGCTGTGGGGGTGGCGGAAGGGCGTCCCCGGGGGGGGTGCCTTCCACCGTTGTGAGGGGCGCCTGGTGTCAGGCGCTGCTCCTCCCCCGGCCGCTCGTCCTCCGGAGCGTGCAGCCAGGGTTCCGCGACCCGTGTGTCCCGGATGCGGTCGATGCGGGCGTGTGGACCCAGCACCGGCCCCACAGCGTGCGCCCTTGCGGGCCGGCGTTGCTCGCTGTGGGGGTGGCGGAAGGGCGTCCCCGGGGGGGGCTGCCTTCCACCGTTGTGAGGGGCGCTTGGTGCCAGGCGCTGTCCCTCCCCCGGCCGCTCGTCCTCCGGAGCGTGCAGCCAGGGTTCCGCGACCCGTGTGTCCCGGGTGCGGTCGATGCAGGCGTGTGGACCCAGCACCGGCCCCACAGCGTGCGCCCTTGCGGGCCGGCGTTGCTCGCTGTGGGGGTGGCGGAAGGGCGTCCCCGGGGGGGGCTGTCTTCCACCGTTGTGAGGGGCGCCTGGTGCCAGGCGCTGTCCCTCCCCCGGCTGCCCGTCCTCCGGAGCGTGCAGCCAGGGTTCCGCGACCCGTGTGTCCCGGGTGCGGTCGATGCAGGCGTGTGGACCCAGCACCGGCCCCACAGCGTGCGCCCTTGCGGGCCGGCGTTGCTCGCTGTGGGGGTGGCGGAAGGGCGTCCCCGGGGGGGGTGCCTTCCACCGTTGTGAGGGGCGCCTGGTGTCAGGCGCTGCTCCTCCCCCGGCCGCTCGTCCTCCGGAGCGTGCAGCCAGGGTTCCGCGACCCGTGTGTCCCGGATGCGGTCGATGCGGGCGTGTGGACCCAGCACCGGCCCCACAGCGTGCGCCCTTGCGGGCCGGCGTTGCTCGCTGTGGGGGTGGCGGAAGGGCGTCCCCGGGGGGGGCTGCCTTCCACCGTTGTGAGGGGCGCTTGGTGCCAGGCGCTGTCCCTCCCCCGGCCGCTCGTCCTCCGGAGCGTGCAGCCAGGGTTCCGCGACCCGTGTGTCCCGGGTGCGGTCGATGCAGGCGTGTGGACCCAGCACCGGCCCCACAGCGTGCGCCCTTGCGGGCCGGCGTTGCTCGCTGTGGGGGTGGCGGAAGGGCGTCCCCGGGGGGGGCTGTCTTCCACCGTTGTGAGGGGCGCCTGGTGCCAGGCGCTGTCCCTCCCCCGGCTGCCCGTCCTCCGGAGCGTGCAGCCAGGGTTCCGCGACCCGCGTGTCCCGGGTGCGGTCGGTGTGAGCGTGGGGGCCCGGCACCGGCCCCACAGCGTGCGCCCTTGCGGGCCGGCGTTGCTCGCTGTGGGGGTGGCGGAAGGGCGTCCCCGGGGGGGGTGCCTTCCACCATGGTGAGGGGCGCTTGGGGTCAGGCGCTGTCCCTCTCCCGTCTGCCCGCCCACTGCCGGGTGGGTTGCCGGGGTTCGTTGGGTGTGTGCGGTGTGTGTGGTGCCTGTGCCGTGCGTGTCGTGGTGCGTGGTGCTGCTCTTTCCTTGGTCCTCTGGTGCTCCCCTCTCCGGTGTCTCGGTGCGGTGTTGTGCTCGCCGTGTGCCCGCCGTGTCCCCTCCTCTGTGTGCGCCCCTTGCTCGTTCGCTGGCTACCCCTTGTTCCTTTCGCGGCTTCGTTGCTCTTTACCCTTTCCTCTACCCCTCTCCCTGGCATGCACTTTTTCCCTGCCTCCGCTTTGTTGCGTGTCTCTGTCTTTTTCCTTGTCGGCCCGGGCTTCCTCTTTTGAACCACCGTAGGGAGAGAAGGGTGCGTAAACTAGCGTGCACGGCACCTCGAGCTGGCTGGTACGTCATGCGACATTCGTGTGCGACCGGCTTGCGTGTAGGTTTATCGCCCCACTTGCTCCCGGCTTGTTTCCACCCCCCTTTGGTCGCTACCTTTTCTCGTCGCCCGTTCCGCGCGCGCGGCGTGACATGCAACATACCTGCCTCATTCCCCACTACCTTAACGTGTCCTAGTCCTCCCGCCTTGTCGGGCGTTCGCTTATGTGTGACGACGGCACGACGCAATACTTGCCTAAGCGTCTAAGACAACCCTACTTTAACGCCCGGACGACGCAGACACGAGCATACGCTTCTCTTCGGGACCTGTGAGGATAGAACATGGGTGCGTGCACGTGTGTTTGTTGGGACCCGGCACTCGCCGGCGCTATGCTATTTGTGTGTTTGCTCTTCATGTCCCCCTCCCTGGCTATTTGTGTGTTCTAACCCACGCGACTCCGCGGTTGGCGACGTGGCACGACATGGTAACATACTTGCGTTCTTGGTGGCGGTGTGTGGCTTGTCTACTATTCGTTTGCATGCGGCGGCATACCTTTTGTTCCCTTTCGCTCGGTTTCGCCTCCTACATAAGCGGGCGTGCGGGTGGGCGGTGGGCACGTCTCGGTTACGTAGCGTGGCGTGGCAACATACTTGGACCCCACTAGTCACGTGTGTATGCTTGGTTTTTTTTTTTTTTTTTTTTTTTTTTTTTTTGTTGTGTTGTGCTTTACCTCGGTGGTCTTTTTGTTCCTCCCTGTTTGTCCCTTCATACCATGTTGCTCGTCCGTGGCGGTGTTGGCCTTGCGGCGTTCCGGGCATGCGCGTGCGGGCATACCTTTCTTTCCCTATGCGAGCGGGGGTGAGCATAGGCGTTCTTTCGGTGCCACCTCTTGTTGGCTTTCCTTGCCGGTGCGGTTTTCGTTGCGCTTTTCGTGGCGGCGCACTTTGGCGTTGCTTATCCCGTTACTTGTTTTGCGCTTGTCACGGCGTTATGCACACAACACATGGCACATAACATACTTGTTTTCCGGCGGCCGGTGGCGTTGTTGTTGCTTGTGTGTATTTTTCATGCACGACATTCAACATACTTGGGTACATGTGCGGCCTCTTGCTCTTTTTGTTGTGATCCCCTTCGCGCGTATTTCCTACATGAGCGGGCTTGCATTGCTTGGTCGTGTACTTGTGGTATATCTCCGTCGTGGTGCGGTTCGTTACCTATTTATTCTCCTTGTCTACCTCTTTCCGCGTTGTGCTTGTTTCGTTGGTTTTTCGCGGTGCGCGGCACATAACATACTTGCTTGTCGGCGGCCGGTGGCGTTGTTGTTGTCTATGTGTGGGTTGTTTTGGGGCGCGCACAAGTCCCTAGCGCCTAGGGCACGCACTTTGCTAGGTGGTTTGGGGCAAGCAACGCTCAGTTTCTTCGCCGTCGCGACTCTATTGTTCGTCTTTTTCGGTGAGTGTCCTATATTTTGCGACCTCGCCAAACAGCGGCGTAAAATTGTTGGGGGGGTTTCTGAGGTCGGAAAAGACGATTTTTCGCTTTATTTCTGCTGGCGGTGCGTCTTTTTCTCGTATTTTTATTTTTCTTCTGCTGCGATCGCGCGACGACCCAAACACACACAGGATTGAGAGAGCCATCGACGATGGACAGGAAACTTGCCCACTCAGGGGCCCGCATAGCTGTGTCTGAGTCTTCAGGCACATAGATGGGGCCGTCGGGGAGTTGCACTCTTCCCACGGTCATTCGATCTAGCATATGGCGCCAGTAAGCATGTTCACCAGAGCAACCCCAGTCAGGGGTGCACATAACAACCCTTCCTCCCTCATAGGCGATTTTGGTTAGAACCTTCGCGAGCAGGGAGAAGGGAGGGTTAGCATACGCTAGGCCCATTGCTTTCCAGAAGAAACGGAAAGCATTGTTCAGTTGTTTCGAGCAGTACAACTGCATGATGTGCTGTTGTTGGCTCGCAAACAATTCCACCTGGATCTCATCCAGGTTTACCTGAAGGGCCGCCAGTCCATTTTCAAGAACGTGACGGGCCAATTGGTAGTTTTCAGTACGATAGTTCGTCTTGGCTGCGTAGCGCAGCCCAGACTCTTTTCGTCCTGACAGCTCCAAAGGTACGGAGAATAGCCCACTGCCAAAGTCGCAGTGCAAAGAATAGGGACGCTGTATTGACAGCATTTTTACCTGGGGGTTTCTTCGTAGAAAGTCGGTGCCAATGATGATGTCAAAGGCGTCAGTGTCCAACACTCTGCAGTGTTGGGTCACGGTTTCGTCGCCCAGACATATAGTCACATCGACCCCCCCCAAGGAGTGGATGGTACGCCCATCCCCTACTCTTATGGCCACGGTCTTAGTTTTCTTGAAAGTCTTAAGCAGGCGCCGGGCCACTATGGAAAGTGTTGCACCGGTATCAAGCACCGCTCGAAAAACCTGATCCCCGAATTTCACGAGGATCCAGAAAACCAAGTCATCCTCTTCGGAGCCGCCCCCCTATTCCTCATCAGGGAACTTCACATCCACCCCTGCAGCCATGAGGGATTTGGCCATCCAGGCCAAGCGCCTCTTCTTGGAATTATTCCCCTCAGGGGTAGCGTTATCCCCTTGGGGGCGTTTCTTGGGGTCACCTGCGGCAGGAGCGGGTGTAGCAGCAGGAGTGGGTGTAGCAACGGGCGCTGATGAGCGCCTCTGGGGGTTAGGGGGTCCAGTTTTGCCACCCCCCTTGCCACCACCTTTACCGCCTTTATCCGCATTCGGGGGATTTCTGGCGGGGGTCTGGGTCTTCTGGCGTTCCGCCTCCTGACGCTTGAGTTTGTCACTCTCGCGTTTCTTGATGTGGCATTCGTCCTCGTAGTGACGACGTTTGCCACAGGAACCACAGGTGATGGTACACCTGAAATGGTCCTGATGGGTCACAGTTTTCCCATCTTTGGTATGCTCCTGACGTTTCATCTGCAGCATACAGCCACTGCGGAGATCGCAGTCAGAGGCATGACAAGGTCCCCCCTTGTCATTGACAGGTCTGCAGTAGAACAGGGGGGGTGTACCTGCATCAGGTTTAACCTCATTCATGGCACGTAGGTTACCCCTCCCTTTACCACCTCCCTGGTTGGTGTTAGTGGGATTTTTATGCCCTTTCCCTTCGCCACGTTCGGGGGTAGGGGTACCACCTCGTCCCAAATGCTTCTTGAGGAATTTCTCCATGTGGGAGTCATTCTCTTTCTCAAGAGCTACCTCAATCAAGAGATCCACCAGATCATCGTACCAGTGGGTCCTGCTCTTCCTCTCAGAGGTGGAGCGGCAATCATCCCACGTACGCTGGGGGATCTTACTCATGAGCCACAGGTGGGGCTCAGTGGCTCCGTAGGAGCCCACGTTCATCCTCGAAAACAAGTACTCCAAGTCGCACACATACTCAGAAATTCGCGCAGCGGATGGAAACTCAGGGAGCATAGATAGCTCCTCGATCTGTGTGCGTACGCTGAGGTCAGTCTCATAGACTGGGAATGTTTTTTCCAACCTCAGGAGTACCTCTGCCCAGGTAGAACAGGTTTTCACAATCTGTGTCACCTGTTTTTGCAAAAACTTCTTTTTGCATGAGCGTTTTAGCAGTGAACATTTGGTTGCCACATCCACATGGGATTGGCCAGTCAACAAAAGGAACTCTGCAAATTCTTCTGCCCATTCGGGCAGATTTTTGGGGTCGAACTCCGGCAGTTCCAGCTGGATGTTCGCCTGGGCAATTGGTCTGCCCGTCTTCCCACCCCCTGGAGTTAGGCCTGAAGGCGACACGCCGGCAAGAGGTGCCAGGGCTGACAGGCCTCTTCTCTCAATCTCTGTGACAGGCACGTCCTGTAGATCAGCCATAGGCACTGTCCTGGCACGGGGGTGAAAGGGGCTGGGGCAGGTGACCTTAGGCAACAGCCTTGAGACCCTTGATCTCTTGAGATCTTCGGCCAGGGTACTCAGTCCTGGAGAGAGAGAGGGCAACTCTGGATTGGGTAAGGGTTCAGCAATACCCAGTTTAGCCTTAATGGCCTCCGATAGGGCCGTCACATCTGGATCTTCTGATCCAGACAGGAGTTTGGCCAACAGCTCGGCCGTATGATCCAGGGCACCGTAGGTTGGCCTTGGATGATGTTGTTCTTCGACTCGAGTCGGGCCCACTTCGGGAGCCCTTGGGGTTGGACAACATGGTCTTGGATACTCAGGTCTTAGTCGTCTTGGCAGGGATGCAGTGGAGGAAGGACCAGAGTGCGCGTAGGACCCTAGGTCTGTACGTGGTCTGGATCCATGTACAGCCAAAGGCTCCTCTCCATCTTCCCCACGAATGGATTTGTAGTACTCCTCGTGTAGGATGTACTCATCCATCTTCTTCCTCAGTTCCTCATACTCCTCAGGGCCTTCAATCGCTGTTGAGGATGAAGCCGGGCAGTTGGATGTGGATACTGAGGCAGCCACACGTCTGTAGAGGTGACTGAAGCTGTCTCCACCTTGTGCTGCTAAGGCCTCGGTGGTAAGGCCTTTATTTTCTTCCGCCCTTCTGCGTTCTGGATCTCCTTGGGACCCACATGCGCCACTGAGATGATGTGGAGCTCGGTAAGGTGGTTCACTCATTGGGTGGGCCATGCTGCCCATTTGCACTTGGACTGTTCTGATGGGCCAGGTCCTGACGCTTGGCGTGGACATGATGAACTTGTTGTTGAGCTTTTGTGCTGCACTTCTTCTCAGGGTCGGTTCAAAAGGTCACAAGGGACTGTCTCTGCTACCGGAAAGATGTCCTTGAATTATGCCCTAGATCTTTTGATGTATTCCTGCAGGTTTTGTAGTTGAAAACCCAAACCAAAGCAGCAAGTAGAGCAAGAACAGGATATGGATCGAATCAATGATTGGGTTTGGAATCCAGTGTAACACAGAAGGGCTGCAGATAGACAAAGCAGGTTTATACACATAGATTCAATCACAAAGGGATAATACAAAAGATTTTATATGAAAATTGGTCTGACTCTTGCCTCAGAGGTTGCATTAGGCACTTCATGTGCACTCTTTTGGGTGTAATGGTGCTGGTTAGGAATGTGGGGCATAGATGTCAGGACCACACAGAAAATGACTTGGCCAAGCAACTGAATTCAGAAACAGTTACAAAGTAGGACCACAATAAGTGGTAGAAACAATTGAGTATAGGTGTCTTGGGGTGGGAGACCACTAGGCTTAACCTCCAAGGCCTAAAGCATGAAATGCCTGTTTTATTTCGGTATATCCTCCATGAAGGAAGGTACCTCCGCTCAGTTGAGTGGTAGGGGTGAACTTCATGGGGGGCTAGGGTCACAACCCTAGTTACTTTGAGAAAGTGTACTTTAGGCAACAAAAGAGAGATAAAAACACTTAAGTTTGTCTTAGCATCAACAAAAGGGTTTTAAGGGGGGCTTGGCCTGGATCAAGCCCTCCAAGAAAGACATGGTAGTGACTTTTTCTTACTTCACGTGTGTTCATGCTGTCATTACGAAGAACGATGAACATGTTCGGACAAGTAGAATCAAGACGCTCGCTATACAACATATCATGACCAAGGGGTGTGAAAAAGAAAAGCGTGCGGCTTTTTTTTTTTCATGAGGCCAAGCACCATGAAAAGAAAAGACTTGGTAGATTGCAGCAATTGTATTGGTATTTTCTGTGCGTTATCTAAGGTTTGCAACTAGTTGTGCAAGTGACCGGTAATCTGTTCACAAACTAAAGAAGTTTGCATTCATTGGTTGTCATGGCAGAAATTACCTCAAATGCGTAAAAGGTTGCACATTTGCTACTTTTGGTGCATCGGCGATTTTCAGGCTTTTGTCCGGCTCATTTTCTCTAAGTTCGTTGCCGTTAGAAGCTGAAGCTTTGGATATCGTTGATTTATGCCCAAAACCCCATCTCTATAAAGTCAGTTTGTAACACAGTTGAATTTTTGAGTGCCAGAACACAGAAAAATATTGCATCGGACTGCAAACCGAATACATGGAGAGATAGTCTTTGTCATAAATTAACGATATCTAGAATTTCAGCTTTCGGCTCTTAAAAATTTTCGAAAATTGGAAAAGAGGCTGAATACAACGATAATGAATTTGTTTCATAAATTGAGGATGTCTAAAACTTCGGCTTTCAACTGTGAAAGATTATGGAAATCGGAACTCTAAAAATGACCAATGCAGAAGGCATCTGAAATCACTGTGGATGAAAAACCGTTTGCTTTGGAGGTGTTCCTCCATGGTTAGGACCATCGACCTAAGACAAGGCTCCAGAACGGCTCGTTTATACCTCAAAATGGACCACCCCGTGGCATCATAGCATGGCACACGCCTTTTTCAACACCAATTTGCATTCCTTTGATAGCCCAATTGCTACCGAAGAAGAACCGCCCTCATTGAAACACACCCACTTGACACACTGGCAATTGTCTCAGGACGATCGTGCTGAAAACAGCCCCATAACGGCCATTTGGGGACACAAAATCAGCCATACAACGAACTAAATGGCTCAAAATGGCACAAAACTTGCTGCCAATGATGCGCAATCACTCTGCCATCGTTTTGACCTACTTAGATGCCGGTTTTGAGCCTCGGTGTCCTCGCAAAGACTTTTGGATCGCCTACAGCTGCTGCTTGCCGCTTGCTGCTGTTGCTTGCTTGCTAAAATGTGTTGCTCATCCTTGGACGCTAACAAACGGTGTAAAACCTCGTCAGGGTAAATCCAGCTCGGTAAGCATTTATTTGTTTTCCAACTGACACCGGTCATTGGCGGTGCCTCAGAAACACTGATGCTACAATGTTGTGAACATTGTCATAAAAAACGACCCTTTTTGATAAAAAAAATTGGGTGAACCGGCTGGAGCCCGTATTTTCCCGAGGGGTTAATAGTGTACAACACAAATTCTGATTTCGGCTGTACAGTTGCATCCTCAAAAATTTGTGCACATTTCATCAAAGACTTTCACATTTCGACTAACTGGATACACAGATTCAGCTTCAAACTCCATTGGTCATGGTTAAATCACCTTCCAGATTTCGGTCAAATTGAATCCACTGACTTCTCCAACTCTCTGCTGCATGTATTCAACTTTTTGGAGACAACAGGACTCCCGCAATTTTCAGAGCTGTCCAAAAACAGAACATATGCATTTCTTTCCAGATGGAGTAAGCTTGGCAGGCCAGTGGGCGGTGAGCGAGGCACATTGGTGTTAGCAAGATTTAGGGGGGACCCTTGCACTGCGCGCGCAATGCGCACGTTGCGCGCTACTTTTAGACTAGATTCCCCTGTGAAGAACCCCCATACCAACCCCTTCCAAACACCCTCAAAATAAAGCCACCCCAGCTACCCAAACGCCCCTAAATTTCGGTCACCCAAACTACCCTAGCTCAAGACAAATGCAAGCTACCTTCCCCTTATGTAAGATATCAGGACAAATGCGGAAAGCCACAAACAAATCCTCCTTTTTGTTCAATTGAAAGCTCACTCACCCTACTAGCTAGTCCCAAAGCCGCGTATGTGTCTACCCCATCCTCCACTGGACCGGGGGGCAAAGTGGCTTGCAGGAGGGAATCCACGTCAACCTCTGTTTTCAACTTGTGGTGCAACCACGCATCCTCATCAGCAGGGATGCGGCCTCGCATAGGGCATTCAACTGTGGTCACGCAAAAACCGGGCAGTCCATCACGTCAACTCGAGGGGCCACGCCAAAGCGTGGGAGTCCACAGCCCAACTTAAGGGCCCACACCAAAGTGTGGGAGTCCATGGTGAAGATGAGCAAAAAAAAAATGTGAAAGGGGGTGGAAATGGGTGAAAGTGGGTGAAAATCCAAAAATGCCATATCCCCAATGTGGAAGAAGCATCAAAACCTATGCTAGTGGCAACAATGATGCCCCTAGTATCACAAAGTATGGGTCTCCAGTACGGCTAGACGCCCAAATAGTTGCACTGCGCCCGCACTGCGCTAAGGGCGCCCCCTTAGTCGAACTGAGTCCACAGATTTCTCCAGTTTTTAGCATGCAGTTTGAGGGAGACCTGCTGCATACATTCCATTTTTTTCAAAAACGCCGCTCAAAAAGTGCCCGCCTCCTCCAGGATTTCAACCCCCTCCCTCCTCCCCGCATCACTAAAAAATGGCTCGTCATCAAGCTGTATTGGCTGATTCCCATGTGGTCACCAGATTTATGCACAGTACCAACCCTGCAATGCTTCTTGATCAGTGAAATTGCATCTGCCGCTATCCAGCTCCTGCCCCTGTCCTAACCCTGACCCTGACCCTCATTCACCCAGTCTGCTCCCTGTGTGCTACCCCTATCCAAGCAGGGGGGGCAGGGCTAGCTCAGGAGGCAGGCACCAACTCACCATGGCATAGATGATGGAGCGCACGGGCATCCACCTTACCCAGGGGTGGGTCCTGGTGGGTGTTAGAACTTCATGCAGCATGCATCACATGTGGTACCCTCAGGATATACCTGTTTACAGCCAAGGCATGCACCACTGAGCGAACCTTCAGAACTGATGATCAGTGCCTAGCAGATGATCTACAGTTGGAATACTACCCTGCTCCAGCTTGGCCTGCCCCCTACTCTGGTACCCTGGGGGTGCGGGGGGGGGGGGGGGCTGGGGGAGGCACCCACATTTTCAAAAATGCAGGAACCCCCCCCCCCCCGGGGTATCCGACCTACTTACCTACTTACTTGAGGAACTACATCATTGGACGGGTTGCAGGGGCAGGAGGGTACCACAGGGTTGCGTGAATCCTTGACTGCCTTTGCCCTTGGTGGTGTACACGCTGAGTGTCTCCAGGAGTCGCACGAGAGGGGGGACCATCGTCATGCCCCAAGAGTGCACATAGACACACAATATGTGTGGGTCTGGCTGTCTGATGCACTTGCGCACACCCAATAATCTTCCACTTCCCCACAATTCCTGCCCTTTTGGAGTCTTCAGAATTGAGCACCCACCGACTTACATCCTCCCATTGCTCAACGCCCCTGCCCACACAGGAGAGGGGACGAGTATGCGCGGGGTATGCACAGTACTGGGCACTGGGGCAGTATGCGTCCGATGCGCAGAGGTACTGCGTTGACATTTTCGCGCAGGGGCACTTGACGCGGCGCGGGCCCAGAGCAACTATGAGGACCACTGGGGGCAGGAGTGGGAGGCGTGCAGTGGGGAGTGTGAAATCATGGGAGGTTCTCCGGCCGCCCTGGAACAACCACCTCAAAAGCTGCGCGTGGCCCGCAAGTACTCCCCATATGTGTAGGGGTGATACACAGTGCGCCAATGCGTGGGGAGGGGAGTGTTCAAAGAAACAAACAATGCTCCCGAAGGTACCCGAAGGTACCCGAAGGTACCCGAGGCCGAAAGTCCCCAAGGCCTCGAACACCGATGGAAAAATAGGGAAACCGCAAAAATGAAAATGGGGGGGAGTGGGGGAAGATGGGGAATCTTCATAAGTTGACAGTGAACAACCTCTTCAAGGGGCTGAAAAAATGGCGAAACCTGGCGGGGGGGGGGGGGTTGAGAAAACAGGTGGAAAATGGGACGAGATACCGTTTTCCCCCATTTTTCCGAAGGCCACCAACCTTCCCTGTAGTTCATTTTACAAGACTTGGTATCCGGTATCCGGACAGGAAAATGGGGGAAATTGAAAGCATCCGTGGGTATCCGGAAATTCGGGCACATTGGAGGCTTGAACAGAGCGCACCGCCCTCATGCCATCGCCACTGTCATCAAGTCGTCCCGCAGTACGTGAGAATGCACATGGGCACTGGGCCTCCAGCATCAGCAACGCGCTTATTCGGGGTGGTCCAGTGGAAATGGGCCGAGGCCAGCGTGTCATGCCTCCTCAGAACGGGGCCAGGGGATGGGTCCCCACGCGGACCTCGTGTTCGATCGTGTGCAGCAGTTCGCCGGTGTCGGGGTCGCGGATGTCCTTCAGGCGGAACTGCCGGTACTCGTGCAGTGCCCCGTCGAGAGTCGTGGCTTTGTCCGAAAACCGCGGGTTGACCCAAACAATCCCGTCCGCCTTCAGCCGCAAAAACGCGCCTTTAAACGACTCCGCATTGGCTAAGTAAAGGGCCATGTGGTGGCCGTCGTACGCGGGCAACGGCGCGGTGCTCTCGACGTATCGGACTGTCTGCCATGGGCCGCATCGGATCTCCGCGGCACCGGGGCCCTCTGTGACGTCCGCCTCGAAGTAGTGGCGGTAGAAGCGGGCGATGCCGGGGGCAGTGCCCGGGGCACAGCGGAGCTCCACGCGGTCCAGGCCGGCACCCAACGACTGGTCGTCGGACGGGTGCGCGCCGCGGTCGTCAAGGCTGACGCCGGGCACGCCCCCCGGGACGAGGACATAGACGTTGCCGTAGGGGCACTGCACTTCCAGAGAGGACCCGTGGTCAGACCTGTAACGGCGACGTCCAGACGGGGCACGCGGGCCAAGAAAGGGGCTCTGCTTTGGGGCCTGGGGACCTGAGGCCCCCAAAAATGAGAGCGCAGGGGTGGCACAACGGGCCCCTGGAGTCTTACGCCCTCAGGCCTCTGCAAAATGTGCCGAACGCCCCCCCCCCCCTACAACACCCCCCCCCCCACACACACAGCCCTGCACAACGCAGCAACAACATCGATGTATCTCTGACGGGACTAGTACAGCCCTGCATCGGCCTCAAAGCACCGGCTGGACTCACGCACACGGGGCTGCCGTGGGGCTGCCAGCACCTGCGCTCGAGTGCACAACGCTGCATTGCAGTCGCCAGCACCGGCACCTCCGCGCATGGGGCTGCATGAGGGCTGCCAGCGCCTGTACTTTGGCGCATGGAACTGAATTGGGGTCGAGAGCGTGTGGCCCGGTGCGCACAGGTGCGACCGCTGGGCGCGTGTGCCCGCACAGAGACCGCCAGCCCCAGTACTTAGCACTCATGGCTCCTTTGGGGCTGTCAGTACACGTGGTTTGGCACACGGGGCTGCGCTGAATGTGCAAACACCTGTTCTCCGGGGCTCATGGCTACTTTGGGCCGGGCGCATGCACTTACACATACACACGCACACCCTACGGCACAACACGACACGGCAGGAGGGGACAGGACACAGCACAGCACAGCACACCACACCACACCACACCACAACCTGAGTACTCCCCAGCTCTACCCACGGGCTGGGTGCCGGGTGCGAAGCCCCGGACGACAGGGCCCGGGCACTGCCAATAGGCGGTGTACTAACAGTGTCGGGTGCGCGCACGTCCCAGTGCCAAGCACCATCCCCAGGGACCCCGCGGCCCCTAGTACCGGCCGCCTCGGCCCTGGGAACGGTCAGCGACCCCCAGTAGAGGACGGCTGGCCTAGCCTCCCCCTCCTCTCTTCCCCTACGCGCCCGCCCACGCACAGGGCCCAAACCGAAGCCCAGACACGCACCCCTCCCGGCGGTCCTGCCCTAGCCCCCCCCACGGCCGCCCCTCCGCATGCCCCGTTGGCCCCTCCCCCCTGTGCTGCCTCCTCTCCTCGCCCCCTGCTGCCTCACCCATCCCAAAACCCTCCCTGACCCTACTCCTCTTGCAGGCTGGCAGCGCCCGAGCGGCGCGCCCCCAGGGCCCCGCATCGGCGGCCGGCCGCGTGAGGGTATCAGCCACACCGAGGAGGCCCCTATGCGGGGGCTTCAATGGCGCAGCAGGGTCAACAGGGGTATGATGGGTGTGTGAGTGGGTGTGAGTTTATGAGAGACTACGGGACCCCCACGGGACGGCCTGTGCCGGGGCCAGTATTTTCCTGTTCTGGTTTTGTTTGTTCCTGTTCTTTCCTCCCTGTTATTTGCGCAACTGCCTGTAGGGGTGCAAGCCTCATGCAGGAGCCTCCGGGCCTGTTAGCGCCTTCCCTTCGGGTTTTCTCTTCTTTTGTCGTAGGCTGAGTGAGCAGAGCGGCACCGCAGTGCCTGAAAGGCCTGTGGCCCGGACATGCGCGGGGGGCCACAACAACGACCCCCCGCCCTGCAATATCCGCCTTCGGAAGCCTGCCTGTGAGCAGCAGGCAGAACAGTGCCGGAAGGGCAGTGTGGCCCCGCTGGTGATGGCGGTTCGAGGCCACGCTGCCCTTGTATGCTCGTGGCCCGACGGCCGGTGGTTTGACACGAGGAAAGGTGGTTAAAGTACTGAAGGAAATTGATTGCCCGATTACCAATGTGGAAGAAACAGTCCCTGTCCCCGTCCGGCTGGACGCCCCGGTATTGGTATCCAACATCCTTTAGGTACGGTATAAGGCCCCCCGGCCACCACCCCGGCGCCAACACCAGGGAGGGCGTCCGGGAGGGGTAACAGCCCCCGATCCCCCAAAGGCAGCCCCAAAGGTGTGCGCACCACTGGAGGGGCATGTCTGCGGGGTAAACCAAAGCGCTGAGTAAAACCCTAATGTAATGATTAGTGCCTACTGCCGTAAATAATGCTTAAACGGGTAACATGGCCCGCGCCCGGTGCCAGTTTTAGTGCGCAGCCCCCAGAGCCGGACCCGACCGGCCGTACTGAGGCGAGCCCAGCAATGGGTATGACAGGCCAGACTTCGTGTGCTGGTAGCCACGCCTCAGTACACTCCGTGGGCTAATAAGGCCCACGGGGGCCCCAAACACCGTTACGTTCGGGAGTTAAGCCCCGGCGGTGTTCGGGGTTGTTCCTGGTTAAGAGGACTCACGTTGAGTCCCGGATACTGTTACCCCGGGGTTATGACCCCCGGTACTGCCTGCTTACTTGCCTGCTGCCGCTAAGAGGTAGGAGGGAATACCCACGAGTCCTGCAGGAGGCTCCGAACACCCCCTGAGGGGGACTCCCTGTCCCCCCCAGGCCGGTGCGCCCGGTTCTCAGCAGAAGATGGCCCCCCATTGGCCTGGCAGGAGGCTCCGAACACCCCCTGGGCAGGACTCCCCGTCCCCCCCGGGCCGGTGCGCCCGGTTCTCTGCAGGAGGTGGCCCCCCATAGGCCCTGCAGGCGGCTCCGAACACCCCCTGGGCAGGACTCCCTGTCCCCCCCAAGCCGGTGCGCCCGGTTCTCTGCAGAAGATGGCCCCCCATTGGCCTGGCAGGAGGCTCCGAACACCCCCTGGGCAGGACTCCCCGTCCCCCCCAGGCCGGTGCGCCCGGTTCTCTGAAGAAGATGGCCCCCCATTGGCCTGACAGGAGTCTCCGGACACCCCCTGGGCAGGACTCCCCGTCCCCCCCGGGCCGGTGCGCCCGGTTCTCTGACAACGGCGGCCTCCCATAGGCCCTGCAGGAGGATCCGAACACCCCCTGGGCAGGACTCCCCGTCCCCCCCGGGCCGGTGCGCCCGGTTCTCTGAGGAAGGTGGCCCCCCATTGGCCTGGCAGGAGGCTCCGAACACCCCCTAGGCAGGACTCCCCGTCCCCCCCGGGCCGGTGCGTCCGGTTCTCAGAGGAGGATGGCCCCCCATTGGCCTGGCAGGACCCCCCGACCGCCCCCAGGGCTGAACTCCCCGTCCCCCCCGGGCAGGTGCGCCCGGTTCTCTGGCGGAAGTAGCCCCCCATTGGCCTTGCAGGACCCCCCAGCCACCCCCTGGGCTGAACCCCCCGTCCCCCCCAGGCAGGTGCGCCCGGCTTCAGGGGAAACAAAGGCTCCCCACGGGCCTAGCGGAGGGCTCTAACCACCCCTTGGGCTGGACTTCCCGCCCCCCCAGGCTGGTCTGTAGAGGGTGACGGCCCCCCCACGGGCCTGGCAGGATGCCCCGACCACCCCACTGGGCTGAGCACCCCCCTGCTCCCCCCGGCCGGGAGTGCCCGGTGGACGTAGAGGCGCGACCCCCCGGCAACAGATCTCCCCCCCCAGGCCCGGGTGCCCCAGTGTGCGAGGCAGCGGCCAACGAGTAGCGCGCAGGGGCGCGTTTCCGGATAGATTCTAGTGTACGGGCCCGTAAGGCCGGCCGCCGTAGGCTACCAACGCGCGAGCGAGAGCAGGTTCCGGCGCCTGAGCACTGGGCGACCCGGAGGAAGGGATACGCAGTGCCCATGCATGGGCTTCCGGCCTGCGACTCCCTGCTCTTGCTCTGCAGCCCAGTGACACAACATGTTCCCGTCGACACCCGCAACTCCTTACATGCAGCGCCCTCCTGTCCCCGGAGGCCCGCCTGCACCACACCCCGCGGGGTCCCCGGCTTTTGCCGCCGCCCCCCTCCCCCACTATACCCACACCCCATACACACCCCACCAGCCGCTCATGGAGGTCCACTCCCAGCCAGCGTACCCCGCATATTACCTGCGGGAGCCGCGGTATGGGCTTCCCCCGCCCCCCCCGCCGCCCTCGCCGCTCCCGACAGTACCGCCCCCGGACCACTGTGACCTGGAGTTGGCCTACCTACGGGGCCACGTGGCAGGCCTGGACCGCCGCACCAAGGGGCCTCCGCCCCCTAAGGAGGCGGCGCAGAGGGCGCCCCCGGCGCCGCAGGGCCCTGCCCCCGACGCGGTCGGCGAGGCGACGCTGGCACTGCTGCTGGCACCGGCGAGGGAGACGGAGCCCAGGCAGGACCGCCGGCCCCCGGCACCTACGGAGCCGCCACGCCGGCCCCAGGGCGCAACCTACCGGAGGTCCCGCTCCCCCAGACGGGACCTACGCGACGATCGCCGAGGCCACGGCCGTACAAGCCCCGGTAGAGAAGGCCGCACGGCCCACCGCCGGCCCTACCGCTCCCCAGAGCGGTACTACCAGCGCCGGTCCGAGGAGCGTCCCTCCGGACACCGAGCCCCCGCCGCTAGAGGTAGAGACCATACCCCCGACCGCCGGGATAACCGCTCCCGTCGTGACCCGCCCGGATCAGCCCCCGGGCCGGGCCGGGAGCGACGAGACCCCGACGACCGGCGCCGGTACCGCTCCCCCAGCCCGGATACCGCTAGACGCCTGAGGTATGATGCGCCAGATACGGGGCGCCGGCCGCAGTGGGAGCCCCGTACGGCTCCCGACGCCCAACCCCCGCATGTCCCGAGGGACAAGCCCCCGCGCAAGCGGCAGCGCAAAAACAAGGAGAGCAGACAGCCTGCGGCACAGTCGCCCGCGGGCACCCCACGCAGGCTACCGGTGCACGCTCTGGCGGGGACCCAAACGACGCCGGGCCTCCTGGCCCCCCGTGCACAGCAGGCACGGCTGCCACAGGACGGCGCCCCCCGCACGCCCCAGAAGCACCGTACCGGTGTCACGCAGACCACCCCGGGCCTCCGGGGCCCGGGCTACGCCTCCCCGAGCGGGGCAATGCAAGCCCCCCAGCAGCCCCGCGCCGCGGACCCTCCGACCGTCCTGCACATCCGGCGCCTCCCCACAGGGTGGTCCCGCCGTCACCTGGCGGACCGTTTCATGTGGCTGGATGGGGCGGAGGGGGTGGCGAAGGCTTTTTATGGAGGAGAAAACCACGGGTACCTGACCTTCCGCGCCCACACACAGGCGCTGGCGGCGTGTGCGGTAGTCAGTGCTGCCCTGGGTACGGTAGCGCCCCCGCCCGGCCGCCTGCCGGCGGCCGTCCACTGTGTCAACCGCAGTGTCATCCGGGACCTCACCGTGCACACACAGCGGGACGCCCCGGGCGAGGAGCGGCACGACACGCCGTCCGCCGGGGCTGCCCCCCCGCGCATGGACCGCCCCTCCCTCACCGAGGATGACGTCCGGCGCCTCATAGCCGATGCTGTGGGCGGAACGCAGCGGGTGGTACATCCTCGGCCGCAGGAGCCCGCCCGGGCGCCCACAGCCGACGCAGTCGGTGGCGCCGGCCGCCCCCTACCCCGAGGCCCCCCTCCGGCGCAACAGGCGCCCATCTCCCGGGAAAGAGACCCAGCGTTGCCCGGGGGCGGGGCAACCCCTGAGCGAAGCCCAGAGGTCACCACGGCTCGGGTGAGCCCGCCTGCGCGGCCGCAAGCCGCAGCCAAAGGCCGAACCAGCCGGCTTAGCCGGCGTATCCTTGCGGCTACCGGGACGCCTAGTGACCCCGGCCAACCGGCTGCCGGGCATGCCAGCGCAGGGCCCCCCCGGCCCGGCCCCTCGGATGTGGCGACTGAAGGCGTGTCCCAGGACCTCTTGGGCGCAGATTGCCGGGAGGAGGGCCATCAGCAAGCCCACGCCAGCGCCCCAGAGGCCCTTGCGGCCCACCCCCAGGCGCCCGCTGGCAATCCCATGACCGCCCAGGCCCACGACGGTGCTGAGGCCTCAGCTCCCCCGACGGGGGGCCATCCCCCGGAGGGACCCGCCCTGGATTGGTGTACAGTCTGTCGCTTCTGGCGCCCCAGCCCATGCGACTAGTGCCCCCCGCAGGGGGCCCCCCAGGAGGAAGACGAGGCTGCGGAGCCGGCCCCAGAAGGAGAACGGGAGCTTGGGCCCCATGAGACCTCGCCCGCTCTCGAAACTCCCACTCCGCACGCGGCGGATGACCCTCCGCCCCCCCCCATCGATGTGGATGCGTCCCACGGCACGGCCACCCAGCTGGCTGGCCTCCTGGATGATGAAGCGGGCGCCCTCAGCCCGCTGGAGCCCCTACCGCCGGCGGTAGAGTCGGATGACGACCCTGCACCAGGGTTTTGCTTAGCCACCCTAGGGGGGGGGGGGGTTAATTCAGGGACCCACCCACCCAGAATTTTGGCATACCCACAGACCGACAAATGTCCCACCCCCCCCCCGGGGGGGGGGGGGGGCTGACACCCACCCACCCACCCACGTACCCAACTGAGACATGCAATACAGAAGACCAAGTTTTTCACAGAGGTGAACAACCATCATGTCAGTCTAATTGTCAGCGTTGCCCCCTTCGCATTTGACACAAATGACAATGCATCCTAGCCCCTTTATGGGCGTGGGGCATGCACACGTGATATGCAATGACATGTAAACACACCATAAATAAACATGTTACACGGAACCTGCAACAGAAGAAAGAAAGAAGTGGCACTGGCTCGATAGACCCAAGGGCCCCCACAAAGTCCCACCCCACCCCGGGGGGGGGGGGGGGTTGGACACCCACCCACCCTGAAATTCTGCCAGACCCACCCACCCACCCCCCCCCCGGGGTAGGGTAGGACGGACACTAAGCAAAACCCTGGCCTGCACCGCCGGCAGCCGGCCGCGCCGACAGCCCGCCGGGCGAGCTAGGCCCGCACGAGTCCCGCCTGGTGGCGCTCATCGCCGATACTGCCCTGGAGGAGGCGAACCCCTGCAGGGCCCTGGACGTCGCTGTCTTCCTGGACAGCGAACGCCTGTCGGCGGTGGGACGCCGCATGCGGGCGGCGGGCCAGGACACCACCCCCGTCCCCGGCCCCCATTCCCCGGAGGGAGACGGCCTCCCTCCCCTCCTGGCCTAGTATGCCAAGAGGACCCGCGAGCTGCTCCAGCTCGTGGGCTATACCCTGGGGGTCCCCTCCTTCTCCCTCTCCAGCTGGGAGGGGGATGCCATCCCGGCTCCTCACCCGCCGGGACTTGGGATCACGGTGTATTACGTGATCGAGGGGAGGGTGCAGCTCCGCCTCCCCACCCCCGAGGGCGGCTCGCGCCCCGGGTGGTGGCTCCAGGCCATGGCATATGCGTATGCCTGGTCTGCCCCACCCCCGCCCCGGGCGGTCCCCCCGGATACCAGGGCCCTGGTGCTGATATGCCAGTGCCCGGTACATGTCCCCCGGGGCACGCCGGCGACCACCCCCCCCCCCCCCCCCCCGGTCCAAATCTGCGTCAAGCGCGGGGACCGGTACACCCCGGTCGACACGGCGAGCATGGACCTCGGGGACCACAGGGCCACCCTCACCCCACCCGGAGGCAACCCCCTGGCCATCGCTACGCCCATGGTGGCCAGGGCCACCTACGACAGGGCTCGGGGGGGACTCGTCATCGTCCCCTCGGCCCTAGGGGCCCAGCAGCTCCGCGACGCCGACTGGAAGGGATGGAGCGCCTCGTGGGTCAGCTACGCCCGGGCCCTCCAGCCGGCCAAGCCGGTCGGCTTCAAGGTCCTGGGGGCGCAGGCCCCGGCCCTACGAGACTGGGTGCTCCCCAGGCTCACGGGCGAACGGCCAGCGGGGACTCCCTCCCTGACCACGGTGTTTGGCCTCATCGGGCGTGACCTGCGGGCAGCCCAGGAGACAGCTGGCGGCTCGGCCACACACGCCGACCCCCAGGGCGGGCCCAATTCCTCAGAGCCGGACCCGGAGCCGGAGCACCCCACTCCCTCGCAGTCCCAGAATTGAGGGCACCCCGGAGGACGTGCACGCTGTGGGGTACCTGTGGCTCAACGTCCGGGGCCGGTACCTCCGGCAGCGCCTCCTGGCGCAAGCCCTGCACATGGCAGCGCGCCGCCCCACCCTCCTCATCCTGGCTGAGGCCCAGTCCCGGGCAGGCCCCGAGGACCCCCCCTTCCAGGACTACGCCCGTCACGTCGTGCTCCCCGCCCAAGGCAAGACGGGGGCGGGCCTGGAAGTATACGTCCGCACCGGGACAACCACCCGGGCTTCCCTCCTCTGGGGCGCGGAGGATGCCAACGCCCTCCTCATGGAGGTCCTCACCCCGTGGGGTCGGCATCATGTGCTGGCAGCCCGTGCCCCCTAGATCAGCATAGGCGTGGAGCCTTACGTGAGATGGTGGGCCGCCGTCTGGAGGGAGGTCACCTGCTTGGTCGACCCGACGACCGTCCTGGTTGTCACGGACACCAACTCGGCGGCCCGCCCGGCAGATAGAGGGACCCCGCGCCCCGAGGACACGGGCTACCGCACGTTCCTGAGGGCCTTCAACCTCAGGGACTTAGTGGACCTTCACCCGGTCCCGCAGGACACATACTCCTGCTTCCAGGGAGCCGCGCGCTCCCGCATCGACACAGCCGCCTGCCACAGCGAGGCGCAGTTCACCATCGCCTCATACCACTACTGGGCGAGCACCCTCCTCTCGGACCACCACGTCCCCCTCCTCCTCACCGTCGCCTTCCCGGTGAACCGGCTGGACAAGCCCAGCCCCCATACGGTCTCCCGCACCCCGGAGTACCACCTGGGCCCAGTGGCCCTGTCCCCGGCCGACACGGCCGATTTCCCGAGCTCAGTACTCCGCAGGAGAGCCGTGGACCCCCAGCTCGCCCCGAATCGGTGGCTGAAAGGCCTGCAAAGGGCCATCTACGATTGGGCCCACGCCACGGGCAGGGTCCGAGCCCTCCGCTTCCGGCAGTACCGCCTCAAGACGCGCCCGGCGGAGCGAGCTCCCCCCTCGCGGGCTCCCCAGCAGCCCTTCCCAGCGCGCAGCATGCTCCCCACGGTGGGGCGTTTTACAGTGATGGCCTAGAGCATATTGGGCACCTCAGTGACGGCGGGGCACGCCCTCAAGCGGAGCCTAGTGGCCTTGGGAGAAGCCCGGCGCCAGCAGAGCCTCCGGGGGGTGAAACGCAGGGCCCTCCAACGCAAGCAGGAAACCCTCAACTTGAAACGCACCCCGGAGCAGTGGAGGGAGGTGCAGCGTCGCAGCAGGGCCCCCCCCGCGCGATGTCTCGGAAATCCCCCTGGACAGCAAGGCGCTCCTCAACCCCAGGGAGACGCTGTCTGCCCTGTACTTGAGCCGCCTACGGCTCCAGGGCCATAGCTATCGGATCCGGGATGACCCCGACCGATGGGCCCACTTCCAGAGGTACCTGGGGCTCCTGCCGCAGCATGCCCCACCAGCCCGCGGCGACTATGTCCAGCCCCGCCACCTCTGGGAGGTGCAGTCGGGGAAGGCCCGCGGCCCCGACCTCCGCCTACCCGAAGCGGACGTTTGCATCGATATAGCCTGGTACCGACACCTGACGGAGGCGGACCAGAAGACCCTGTGCACCGTGGTGCGCAGCCCCCCAGTCAGCCGCACGGTGGGCAGGCGGGGGCGGGTTACCCTGCTCCTGAAAAACCCGGACCAGCCGGTCCAGGAGGCGAACCTCCGGGGGATAACCATCTCCTCCCACGTCTCCAAACTCGAGCCCACGGCCTTCTATGCCGTGGCGACAGCCGTCTACGAGCAGGCCCTGGGGGGCCCCTGCCTAGTGGGGGGCATGCGGGGGATATCCCTCCAGGAGGTCGTCCGCACGGTGCAAATGAAGCTGGACCTGGCCAGGCTTCAAAACCGGATAGTAGACGTCCTGATCACGGATCTAGCGAAATTCTTCGACGTGATCGCGCAGAACATTCACCCTATAGTGGGAGCCCGGGTGGGCCTGGGAGAGGCCGACCACCTCGCCACCCATACCGAGGGTTTCTCCTACACCCTGCCCTTGGGCCCCTGGCAGTCCCACACCCTGACGCAACTCCTGGGTACGCCCCAGGGTACCGTCCAGGGGGTCCATGCGGGGGCGACGGCGGCGCTCCCTTTCTTGCGATACATGGACATCGCGTACCGGTCCTCGGCGGTGGAGCCCTTCCGCTTCCCGGGACTCATGTGGGTGGACGACACGATCGTCCTCTTGGAGCGGGGCGATTCCCACCCCATATAGGGGGTCCTGTTGGATCAGCGGGTATACTACCAGGGAATCCTGCGGGTGGACGTCCCTGGCCGCAAGATCCAGCACGGCTCCACGTCAGACCCGCGGCCCCTACGGTCGCCTACGCCAGCAGCCGTGGCCCGCCACCTAGGCCGCGCGTGGGTGATGAGTACCCCGGACCAGCGGCGGGAGGCACTGGCAGAGGCCCCGGAGATACAGCCCTCCAGGGTCCTCCGATATATGGGGACCGACATTTACCTCCAGGGGGCGCCTACGGCCCCCCGCAACTTGCCGGAGGTCAGGGCAGAGCTCTGGAAACACCTCCGCCCCCAGCGGCTCTCCCCGGACGCGGCCATGATGGTACTCATGGCCAAGCTCCCGAGCAAGCTGCTCCCCCTGGCCAGTGTGTACCGCCCCACGGCCAAGGTACACGCGGCAAACGATGCTCTCATGGTGCGAGCATACAAGCACGTGACGGGCATCTCCCGCCACGCTCATACCGACGCGCTCTGGGGACCCTGGGAGCATGGGTGCCAGGGCCTCACTCGGTCAGAGCACTCGTGGCAGGCGGCGGTAGTTCGAGAGTGGGTTCGGCAGGGGGCTTTGCCAAGCAGGAGTTCCGGGACTCCCAGGCCTACTCCCTGCAAACGCACCAGGCACTCAGGGGGGGCTGCCCGGCGGTGCTTACCCCGGGGCAGTACACGCATCACCCCAAGTGCCCCCACCTCATAGCCACGCTGCAGCGGGTCGTGGATGAGGTGGCTCTGCCCATGTGGATGCCGGGCCAGTGCTCAGGGACCACCCCCATCCTGGTCCGAGGTCCCGGTGGGCCGCGATCGGCGGCAGCGGCGGCCCCTGCCCCCCGGGTGGAGGTGTACACAACTCCGTATGGCGCCGTCGTGCAGGTGGTCGTCCCCCCGACGGTGTACGAAACGGTACAGGCCCTGGGCTACCATCACCTCGGCGACCTCTACACAGGGAATCACCAGGTGCTACCGGAGCGAGCCCTGAAGAGACGAGCGCCAGCCCGCAAGGGGATCCCGGGGCTACGTGCGTGGCTGGCCCGCCACGCTGCGGTACTAGTCCCGCTCCTGAGGGAACCCACGCCGCGGTGGCAAGCGGCACCAAAGGACTGGATCCCGGGGGCCGTGCCCACCTATCAGGCGGAAGTCATAGTAGGGGGCCGGGCGGCCAAAACCACCCGAATGGAGATGATATACCATAGGGGGCAGCCCCTCCGGATAACCGCGGCCCTGCAGGACACCATGGAGGCTGCGGGCTGGGCGCCAGAACCCCGGGTGTGCCAGCAGCCCCCGGGCACCCTGCCCAGCGACACCAGGCTCCACCGCCTCCTGGTGGCCCTCCTGGATATCCAGGTGCAGGTGGATGCGCCACTGCACGCCCAGCTGTGGGGCGACCACCGGCAGGAGTCCCTGGCCCAGCTCCAGCGCACTGGGGTCAGGGCGCCCACCGTCGTGTGGACGACAGCCCCCCCGACTGCCGCCTACTAGAACTGGGCCAGCACATCGCAGGCCCCTCTCGTGACGGTCACCTCGACGCTGCCGCCGTTTCCGTGGATCGCCATAGCCCCGGCGGCGGTGGCGCGCTTCCAATATCCAGCGGAGTGCATGGCGCACAAATGCCCGGGGCACCCGCACAAGGGGCCCCTCTATTACTCCCTCGATACGGTGGGGTCGGTGCCAGCGGAGCTTCACCAGGCCCTGCGCACCCACCTCAAGGAGCACCATGGGGACATGGCCTTCCTGGCGCCACACGGCCGGGCGACCAGCCCCCGCGAGTGTTGGCCCCTGAGACTCACCCGGGCGTCTGGTTCCATGACCTGCTTGCGCTGGCGACCCTCCGAGGCAGTGTCGTGGCGGTGGATGCAGGGGCCACGCAGGCGGGTATGGCCATGGCCGGGGTCGTCCAGAGCGGGCCTGGGAGTACCAGGCCCAGGTGGCCTCAGGAGTGGGCACCTCCCAGGAGGGGGAGGCGATGGCCCTCCTCTCGTATGCCCGCCGGCTGGCGACACAGCCAGGGGTTTACTGGCTGGTGCCGGACTCGGAGGCAGCAGTGGGGGCCCTCCGCACGTACCAGGAAGGAGGGCACTGCGGAGATGGCATCCACCACCTCTACGCCACTGTCCTGGGGGGGCAGCGCCTCTCCCCGAGGTCTGCCATCAATGTGGTGACCACACCATCGCACTGGATCACGGACCTCAATGTCCGTGTGGACGCGGCGATGCGGGAGCCGCCGGAGGTAGACCTCACGTGGCTCCTCAGGCGCCCCTACTCATTTGTCCCCCCAGTGCCCTTCCGCGACCAGTGCCAGCTCTCCCCGACGGCGCTGAAAGACTGGTTGCAGGACCGGGCCTCCATACCGGCGCAAGCCATCTACGAGGCCCGCTGGGGGGTAAATTTCATGCCAGGGGGGGGGCTCCCCCTGGACTGGTTCGACCACGACCAGCAGCGCCACATCACGGCGCATCGCATGGACAACGTCCCGACCATGGCCGTCCTAGCCCACCGTTCCTCCCACCGGGGCACGGTGCGGGATACAACATGCCTCCTGTGCGGGACACAGCCCGAAACGGCGCCCCACCTGTGGGCCTGCTCGGCTCAATCGCACGAGTGGGGGCCAGCCCGCCGGCGCCTCGCAGCGTGGCTCGACCAGAAGGTGGGGCCACGGGCGGCCCCAGTGCGTCACCAGCTGTGGGAACCGGCTGTGCTGGAGCAGTGGGCGGCAGCCCTGCGGACCCCCTCCATGCAGCTAGCCCACCTGGAGTGTACGGGGCCCCACTCGCTGGGCACGGAGTTCCTCCGCCACGTCGTGGAGGAGTCCATGCGGATCTGGTACGCCCACGCCAAGGCGCGTGCCACACTGCTGAAGGCCCGCCTGGGCCCGGGCAGCACGATGGCGTGGGCGTTGCAGGAGCTGCGCCTGCACCAGCAAGCAGAACGGGAAGGGGTGCAGCGGGAGCTCCTGGAATAAGCGCGGTCGCCAGAGGCGAACTCACCAGGTCTTCCCGACTCCCCCTCCCCCTGCCGAGGCCTACACACTTACGCACGGCGCGCACACAACACACACAGCCCAGCCCGTTTACCTGTACCCGTGGGTAGACATCCCGGCCTTTTGCCTTTTGGTAACAGCGCCTTCGGCACACCACACCACAACGATCAGCGCGAGCACACACTCTCCGTCACACAAACAAGGCATACCATGTGAACTCAGTTCCTTTTAGGCGGTCGCGGACGACATCAAGGTCAGGAAAACGGAGGTACACTTTTCCTGGGATCACCTGGGGATCTCCCACGGGCAAATGAACTTGGCTGATGCCGATGTTAGCCCACATTGTACCTTTGCCCTTCCTGCAGACAGAGCGCAGCGATGGCTCAATGGTCAGCATAGTGCGACAGGCACGTGTGGGAGGACGCATCGGAGGGACCTGCTCAGCAGTAGCAGAGAGAAGTAAAGAATTAAAGGGCTGCCTGGGGCGGAGGGAAGGTGGTTTTGCATATCCTCACGCCGCCGGTGCTGTATGCCCGTTCCTGGAGGTGTGGCATTGTGGGGTAGCAGTGGTCAGCACCGGGGCATTGCGTCTGTGATTGGTGCCTTTTACTCCGTGTGTGGATGTGCCTGTGTACGCGTGTGCATGCGTGTGGGCGAGGAGGTGTGTGTGTGTGTGTGTGCGTGCGTGCGTGCGTGCGTGTATGCGTGTGTGTGTGACGCCCGTTTATTGAAATCAAACATAGCGTTCGCTATCATGCACCACATCTATAGCTCTGTTCGCACTGCAGCAATCTGCAGCCCGGGCTCCCATTGCCGCCTGTGTGTGTGTGTGTGGGTGGGTGTGTGTGTGTGTGTGTTTTGGGGGGCGTGGCAGATTTTGAGGAAACTACACTACCCCAAACGCTGTGTGTGCCGACGAGCGGTGGTGGCCGCCACTTCTATTGCCGCGACGGCGCCGCCGTGCATACACATCCAGCGATGGGAAGTTTGGGTTCATCAGACATCGCTCCTTCTGTCTGCTCAACCGCTGTAAGACGGACTCCGCCCATCAGCCTCAAAGTACCGTCAGTTGTCTTCCCGTCAGTTATCCATCAATTACCCACCGTCCAATAACCTCCACCCAGGGTGGTCGGAAGGGGTCGTCGTGCGTGTTTCAGGGGCCTCGTGGCATTCTTTTTGTGGCTCTGCCCGGTTTCAGCGGTCGTCCATTTCTTTGTTAAGGTTTTCCTCGAACAGTTGGCCCACAATATCAGTTCCCGTATTGCTTTCGTCTGGCCCTCAGGGAGACAGCGAACCGCCGTCTGCGGGCTGCGTCGTTCCGCAGTCGTCCACTCTTCGTGTCGTGTGCACATGTGCACACTGGCAGTACACTGATTGAAAAAGGCGGCGGGGAGAATGGAGGTGCTCCCAATAAAAATATGACTGTGGCAGAACAGGAGCCTAGAAGTACATGTACTTAGTCATGTGTACAGGCACACACAAACTGATTTGTTTTCAATCAAGCAACATCAAAATGTATGGACAAATGGCAGGGGCTCTCACAGCCCAAAAAATGGAAAAAAAGGAGGCAAAGGAGGCAAAACATTTTTGAATGCCTAAAGTGCCCTGATGTCCACTCTAAGACCCCAACATTGTTAATGGGCCATCCATTTGTGATGCTACGCCCCCTATGACCGCTTTTGGGCAACATCCCATGGTACCGCCGTTCTACGCCAACCGGGCCTCAACGCACTGCGCGTCATTCACAGGGTCACTCCCGCAAGGGCCTGCCCGGGGAATTGATGGTTTGCCTCCCGTGCCATGCGTTGGTGAGGAACATTGCAATGTAGCGTCACACACGGACGGTTGGGAGCAGGAGGAGGATCAGTGACCCGGCCACTGCCAGCCACTCGGCTTAGACCGCGGGGAGGATGCTGATCTAAGCTGAACCCCATTAGCTCCACCTCATCTCTCAGTACCAGGGGACTGTTGCAGCAAAAAACACATCCACACCGGGTCTTAGGGTGCTTCAGCATCTCCTACTCACCCATTCACAGGGCTTCGGGTAACAAGCCTGACTGGCAGGCAACAGGTGGGCCCAAGTACTCTGGCTCGCATTTGGGCCTAGTCCTGCCGAGGCCCCCCCCCCCCCCCCCCCCCCCCCGAGTCATTCCCATGAATTGCGTGTTTTGTCTCTAGCAACGATTTGGGTCACAGCCATTGAGAAGCGAGCTCACACAGCCAACAGCTCGTGCCACATGGTCGTACTGTCTCTTGTTGCAGCACTTAAGATCAGCTCTGTGTCGCTGAGTCGCCAGCCGGCCTTGATCTCCACATTCAAGAAACGTCCACTAACACGTCGGACCGGAGCGCATGCTTCCACACAGCTGTAGGGACGCACACTGCGCCCGCGCACATACTCCACGTTGGCCTGCCGTCGGCGATCCACCGCGCAGCCCAACACCCCGAAATAGAAACTCTTCGCCGGCTCCTGCTCCGGGACGTTGACATTGATGTGCTCCAGCAGCGCAAAGCCCTTGTCGAGCCCCAGATCGGGCTCAGTGAGGGCCGTCCCTGTCTGCGCAGCGGCAGCACCGCCATCTCCGATCGAGGACAGCAAGGCCCACTGCGGCTCATGCACGAACGCGGCGTACGTTTCCCGGGGCGACAGCAGCGAGGCACGGCCGCGGGCCCGCCGGTGGACCCACTTCCGGGCGACCACAGCGGCCAGGCCCCCGAGCAGGAGCCAGAGGGCGGGGGTCGTCACGCGGCCCGCCCCTGCCACGGACGTGCGGCCGGTGGGGCGTCGCTGGACGGCACTTGCAGGGGGTCGCCGGGGTCCAGAGGCCTGCGGTGCTACGGCATCCCCGTGAACCGCCGGCGTGGCCCGTGGATACGACCCAAGGGCCGCGGCAGACAGGGCCCGGCCCGTGGCGGTGCGGGAAGGCGCCGCGTGGAGGCGGGCCGGCAGGGCAGTGGTGGCGGCGGTGGCGCACAAGGCGGCCATCAGCAGAAGGCCGCACGCCGTCAGCCTTTCCAGGGCCGTCCGCCGCCGGGGGCCACTGAGCCCCTCCGCTGGCGAGTCGGTGGCGGGCAGGGGCGAGGGGTGGGGCTGCGGGGGCTGCGGCAGGACCATCGTCACGCGGCCCAAGGCGTCAGGCGGTCACGAGGAACAGGCCTGGGACAGGGGGACGGAAACAGCGGGGCACAGCACAATGAGGGCGCAGCCGCGCCACGCCGTGACCTGGGCCAACGGTCTGATGTCCCTCGGAGGTCAGTGTGTAGAAGGTGCCGCATGCCTCTCCTACGGACACAGGCTGTTGGTCAGCGGTGTGCCACTAACTCCATCTCCACCGGATTCCCTTTTGGGGCCTACAAGACGGGGCAGGGGCACAAAGAAGGCGAGTCAGGCACCCAGGCACCCACACAGACCTATGCGCCCACCCACGCAGCCACACACCCGCAAACACCAACACTCCGCACAAGCGCTGCACGCTGCCTCTCTACAGGGGGGATGCGCACCACAAGGCCTCCCTGCGGCGGGATGAAGGCATAACTACCTCCAGTCGTCAATGGGCACCGTGACCACATCCGACCACAGGGGCTGGCACGTGTGCGTAAGGGGGGCTTCGTCCGCCAGCATGCCCCCAGCCACGAAGGACGTGGCAGGGTCACAGCTCTCTTTTACGTCCGGTGGTGGTTGGGGGGGGGGGGTTCCAGTGGGTCCCTCCTCCTACGCCTGTCAGCCGTTCTAATTCGTGCTTGCAGGCCTCTGGAGTGCGCTGTCAACGATCCTACAAGACTTTGCAGTGCACTCTGGGTTTGCTGAAGCATCATCGGGAGTACTCGGACTCAGACCCTGGCACCAACCCCCCCCCGGAAGTTTTTGGGCCCTATGGGCCATGAAGCAACGGATGCTTAGCTACCGAAAAGCCCCCGTGACACAGGCTATCCGGTCATCGCTCTGACATTGTCCAGCTGCAATGCAGCACTCATCAGTGTTCGACAGCAATCATACTACATTGTCTGGCCCCCTGGGGGTGAAAACTTTTTTTTACAAAACTTTTACCCAACAGAAGACTGTTCGAAATGATCGGCGCGACAAGGGGATCATTTTGAGGTGGTAACCGGGAGCCTCCCCCCCCTCCCCCCCCCACGGCCAGTTGCCTGCTGGCAATAGTGTGTGGGTGTGTGGTCCCAGCAGCCAGGTACAGGGGGCGGTGGCAGGTCGGGGGTCAACAAAATTTTGATATTTTGCATGCATATTTGAATGCCCCGTAAAATTTTGAGCATTTTGAGTATACACACATCGGGGGCAAACAAAAGTGTACACCACACCGTATGCTGGCGTCTTCGGCACCGAGTTGGGGCCAATTGTGGTGCAGATATCCTCAAAATTTTGAGGGTACGTTTGCCCGGCGCACGCCCGGCGCGCCCGGCATCCAAATCAATGTTCGAGCTGCCCATCCCCATGCTTTACCACTAAACATCACTCCCTCCTCCAGCACAGGAACCCTAAGCACGAATGACACAACAAAGTACAACTGCGGGTGAACACAGAAGCTTTCATGCATTGTCATTCCACAACTATGATTCCTATGTAGACCATACCACACTCCCAGAATGTTGCACAGCCTCATGTTTCACCCCACCCCCACCCCCCAAGCTTCCCAGGTCCCTGAATGATGCCACCCTTTCACCCTCCTTCCACTTCTTCCATGCCTTATTTTGTCGCAACCTCGGTGTTTCTTCCTCATCCCAAGTTTGGGGAAACCCACCCCCTTCCATGTGTTTCCCTTTGCCCACTTTCAAAGTCTGTCTCACAACCGAGGGCGCTCTAGGTGAGAGTCGGGGATAGTACGGCTTCTCCTCCTTCCAAAAAATCAGATGCGAATTCTTGCCAGTAAACCTCCCATTGATGAGGCCCACATTTACGTACTCGGAATCCAAATCCAAAATCTTGATAGATACCACGAACCCATAGAAAAGGATGCACAACAACACACATAAATGCACTAAAATGAGGGCAAGGCATGCAAACAACTCATATAAATGCATAACGGGGCTCATTGTTACCAGTACTAGGCACTGCTATGAGGCTTGGGTATGGTCCTGCACAAACTTTGTGCACAGCGGCAGCGCGCAACACGCCCCCGCAGTATATGGAGGAGCACAGAAGGCGGAAGAGGTAGACTTCCCCATGGCATGAGCAAATTGGCCCATGTGATGCCTGCAGTGTGATCAAAGCAAAGATATCAAGGAGACATATAAGCGCAAGACGCATGCACCCTTTGGGAGTCTTTCCCAGGATTTTGCCCTTTGGTCGTAATTCTTTTGCTTGGGTGGTGGCGGCGGGGGGGTTGCTGCTTGCTGTAGCAGGAAACCCATGTGCTTGACGCTCACCTAAACTGGTGGCTGCGTGAATTACTCAAGCTCCATTCTCTTCCCTTGCAGCAATGTGGCACCTTGAGATCTGGGATGTATTGCTGAATCGCTCATTGCTACACTGTCCACACTACGCTACTGGCTCACAAATACTCCCACTTTCTGGCTAGACCCTTGTGACTGCAACTTTCTAGTGGCCACCGAGGGATGCAGAACTTCACAAAAGAGGAATTTGCAAACAAGAAGCACGGTGTTTGCACGGTGTTTGGAAGGGGGCACAATGTTGTTGTGTTGGGTGTATCATCACAGCGCAAGCCGCCCACACGGTGGCGCACATCAGCTATGGTACACTGCGGTGCGGTTAGTGGCCAGGACAGTCATGGTACTACCAGGCTTTGGCTGTCTTTCCTATGGCAATGAGGCAATTCATTGTTTTTCCTCTGGCAATGAGGCACTTCATTGTGGACCGCTGAAGCACCATGGTGGAAGAGGCAAATCAAGGCCTCCACCCTTCGGCGGACCCTGTCAGCGCATCATCAACCTGGTGCTTTGAGGGCAACCCGAGGCTCTCCTTAATTGAGAATGTATGCCCTGACAGACCCTCAGGTGCATTTCAAGCTCCGGGGCTGCGCTGGGAAGCAGGCTCCACTGCCTCGTCCTCCACTCTTCATCCCCTGCTTTCTCTTGCACTTCCTCGGTCATACCCCCGGCCCACCCGTCGCTCCCTACCTCTGCCAATGGGTGTCCACAACTCCCGTCAGCACAGAAACAAACCGACACCCGATGACCAGCGAGCAGCGGAAACACTGCACTGATAAAGCATTGGCCATCTACAGCCAAGAGGCACACCTCCACAGAAGACAACCAAGTGCGTTTAAAAACACCAATTGGCAAATCTACTCCACGTTTGTCGTTCAACACCCCCCCCCCCCACCACCGGCCCCTTTCCCTCCCACTCCCACCCCGCAGTCCCCCACCCCATCCCCCCCTCATTTCCTGCATATTTCCCTCCATCCCCCACCTCCACCAACACATGCATAACGAAGCATTAGTCCTTGTTCCCATCCCACCACACAACCAACATGACATAGAAGTACTGTGCCTCGTACCCATCGCCCCATGTACCTTCCACCACCCTGACACGTGTTGGAAAAGTTGGTTGACAAAAAGTTGTTTTACAAAAAAGTTGGTTGACAAAAAGTTGGTCAATAAGTGGCATCAAGTGTCAGCAAGTGGCGACAAGTGTCAGCAAGTGTCAGCCAGTAGCAGCGGTCTCCAACTGTCAGCCAATTGCAGCAAGTGACAGCAAGTGTCAAAAGATGTCAAAAAGAGTCAAAGTGACAGTAGGTGTAACAAGTGTCACCAAACGGTAACAATGGGCCATGAAGCAACGGATGCTTAGCTACCGAAAAGCCCCCGTGACACAGGCTATCCGGTCATCGCTCTGACATTGTCCAGCTGCAATGCAGCACTCATCAGTGTTCGACAGCAATCATACTACATTGTCTGGCCCCCTGGGGGTGAAAACTTTTTTTACAAAACTTTTACCCAACAGAAGACTGTTCGAAATGATCGGCGCGACAAGGGGATCATTTTGAGGTGGTAACCGGGAGCCTCCCCCCCCTCCCCCCCCCACGGCCAGTTGCCTGCTGGCAATAGTGTGTGGGTGTGTGGTCCCAGCAGCCAGGTACAGGGGGCGGTGGGAGGTCGGGGGTCAACAAAATTTTGATATTTTGCATGCATATTTGAATGCCCCGTAAAATTTTGAGCATTTTGAGTATACACACATCGGGGGCAAACAAAAGTGTACACCACACCGTATGCTGGCGTCTTCGGCACCGAGTTGGGGCCAATTGTGGTGCAGATATCCTCAAAATTTTGAGGGTACGTTTGCCCGGCGCACGCCCGGCGCGCCCGGCATCCAAATCAATGTTCGAGCTGCCCATCCCCATGCTTTACCACTAAACATCACTCCCTCCTCCAGCACAGGAACCCTAAGCACGAATGACACAACAAAGTACAACTGCGGGTGAACACAGAAGCTTTCATGCATTGTCATTCCACAACTATGATTCCTATGTAGACCATACCACACTCCCAGAATGTTGCACAGCCTCATGTTTCACCCCACCCCCACCCCCCAAGCTTCCCAGGTCCCTGAATGATGCCACCCTTTCACCCTCCTTCCACTTCTTCCATGCCTTATTTTGTCGCAACCTCGGTGTTTCTTCCTCATCCCAAGTTTGGGGAAACCCACCCCCTTCCATGTGTTTCCCTTTGCCCACTTTCAAAGTCTGTCTCACAACCGAGGGCGCTCTAGGTGAGAGTCGGGGATAGTACGGCTTCTCCTCCTTCCAAAAAATCAGATGCGAATTCTTGCCAGTAAACCTCCCATTGATGAGGCCCACATTTACGTACTCGGAATCCAAATCCAAAATCTTGATAGATACCACGAACCCATAGAAAAGGATGCACAACAACACACATAAATGCACTAAAATGAGGGCAAGGCATGCAAACAACTCATATAAATGCATAACGGGGCTCATTGTTACCAGTACTAGGCACTGCTATGAGGCTTGGGTATGGTCCTGCACAAACTTTGTGCACAGCGGCAGCGCGCAACACGCCCCCGCAGTATATGGAGGAGCACAGAAGGCGGAAGAGGTAGACTTCCCCATGGCATGAGCAAATTGGCCCATGTGATGCCTGCAGTGTGATCAAAGCAAAGATATCAAGGAGACATATAAGCGCAAGACGCATGCACCTTTTGGGAGTCTTTCCCGGGATTTTGCCCTTTGGTCGTAATTCTTTTGCTTGGGTGGTGGCGGCGGGGGGGTTGCTGCTTGCTGTAGCAGGAAACCCATGTGCTTGACGCTCACCTAAACTGGTGGCTGCGTGAATTACTCAAGCTCCATTCTCTTCCCTTGCAGCAATGTGGCACCTTGAGATCTGGGATGTATTGCTGAATCGCTCATTGCTACACTGTCCACACTACGCTACTGGCTCACAAATACTCCCACTTTCTGGCTAGACCCTTGTGACTGCAACTTTCTAGTGGCCACCGAGGGATGCAGAACTTCACAAAAGAGGAATTTGCAAACAAGAAGCACGGTGTTTGCACGGTGTTTGGAAGGGGGCACAATGTTGTTGTGTTGGGTGTATCATCACAGCGCAAGCCGCCCACACGGTGGCGCACATCAACTATGGTACACTGCGGTGCGGTTAGTGGCCAGGACAGTCATGGTACTACCAGGCTTTGGCTGTCTTTCCTATGGCAATGAGGCAATTCATTGTTTTTCCTCTGGCAATGAGGCACTTCATTGTGGACCGCTGAAGCACCATGGTGGAAGAGGCAAATCAAGGCCTCCACCCTTCGGCGGACCCTGTCAGCGCATCATCAACCTGGTGCTTTGAGGGCAACCCGAGGCTCTCCTTAATTGAGAATGTATGCCCTGACAGACCCTCAGGTGCATTTCAAGCTCCGGGGCTGCGCTGGGAAGCAGGCTCCACTGCCTCGTCCTCCACTCTTCATCCCCTGCTTTCTCTTGCACTTCCTCGGTCATACCCCCGGCCCACCCGTCGCTCCCTACCTCTGCCAATGGGTGTCCACAACTCCCGTCAGCACAGAAACAAACCGACACCCGATGACCAGCGAGCAGCGGAAACACTGCACTGATAAAGCATTGGCCATCTACAGCCAAGAGGCACACCTCCACAGAAGACAACCAAGTGCGTTTAAAAACACCAATTGGCAAATCTACTCCACGTTTGTCGTTCAACACCCCCCCCCCCACCACCGGCCCCTTTCCCTCCCACTCCCACCCCGCAGTCCCCCACCCCATCCCCCCCTCATTTCCTGCATATTTCCCTCCATCCCCCACCTCCACCAACACATGCATAACGAAGCATTAGTCCTTGTTCCCATCCCACCACACAACCAACATGGCATAGAAGTACTGTGCCTCGTACCCATCGCCCCATGTACCTTCCACCACCCTGACACGTGTTGGAAAAGTTGGTTGACAAAAAGTTGTTTTACAAAAAAGTTGGTTGACAAAAAGTTGGTCAATAAGTGGCATCAAGTGTCAGCAAGTGGCGACAAGTGTCAGCAAGTGTCAGCCAGTAGCAGCGGTCTCCAACTGTCAGCCAATTGCAGCAAGTGACAGCAAGTGTCAAAAGATGTCAAAAAGAGTCAAAGTGACAGTAGGTGTAACAAGTGTCACCAAACGGTAACAATGGGCCATGAAGCAACGGATGCTTAGCTACCGAAAAGCCCCCGTGACACAGGCTATCCGGTCATCGCTCTGACATTGTCCAGCTGCAATGCAGCACTCATCAGTGTTCGACAGCAATCATACTACATTGTCTGGCCCCCTGGGGGTGAAAACTTTTTTTACAAAACTTTTACCCAACAGAAGACTGTTCGAAATGATCGGCGCGACAAGGGGATCATTTTGAGGTGGTAACCGGGAGCCTCCCCCCCCTCCCCCCCCCACGGCCAGTTGCCTGCTGGCAATAGTGTGTGGGTGTGTGGTCCCAGCAGCCAGGTACAGGGGGCGGTGGCAGGTCGGGGGTCAACAAAATTTTGATATTTTGCATGCATATTTGAATGCCCCGTAAAATTTTGAGCATTTTGAGTATACACACATCGGGGGCAAACAAAAGTGTACACCACACCGTATGCTGGCGTCTTCGGCACCGAGTTGGGGCCAATTGTGGTGCAGATATCCTCAAAATTTTGAGGGTACGTTTGCCCGGCGCACGCCCGGCGCGCCCGGCATCCAAATCAATGTTCGAGCTGCCCATCCCCATGCTTTACCACTAAACATCACTCCCTCCTCCAGCACAGGAACCCTAAGCACGAATGACACAACAAAGTACAACTGCGGGTGAACACAGAAGCTTTCATGCATTGTCATTCCACAACTATGATTCCTATGTAGACCATACCACACTCCCAGAATGTTGCACAGCCTCATGTTTCACCCCACCCCCACCCCCCAAGCTTCCCAGGTCCCTGAATGATGCCACCCTTTCACCCTCCTTCCACTTCTTCCATGCCTTATTTTGTCGCAACCTCGGTGTTTCTTCCTCATCCCAAGTTTGGGGAAACCCACCCCCTTCCATGTCCTTTGGAATGTGTTTCCCTTTGCCCACTTTCAAAGTCTGTCTCACAACCGAGGGCGCTCTAGGTGAGAGTCGGGGATAGTACGGCTTCTCCTCCTTCCAAAAAATCAGATGCGAATTCTTGCCAGTAAACCTCCCATTGATGAGGCCCACATTTACGTACTCGGAATCCAAATCCAAAATCTTGATAGATACCACGAACCCATAGAAAAGGATGCACAACAACACACATAAATGCACTAAAATGAGGGCAAGGCATGCAAACAACTCATATAAATGCATAACGGGGCTCATTGTTACCAGTACTAGGCACTGCTATGAGGCTTGGGTATGGTCCTGCACAAACTTTGTGCACAGCGGCAGCGCGCAACACGCCCCCGCAGTATATGGAGGAGCACAGAAGGCGGAAGAGGTAGACTTCCCCATGGCATGAGCAAATTGGCCCATGTGATGCCTGCAGTGTGATCAAAGCAAAGATATCAAGGAGACATATAAGCGCAAGACGCATGCACCCTTTGGGAGTCTTTCCCAGGATTTTGCCCTTTGGTCGTAATTCTTTTGCTTGGGTGGTGGCGGCGGGGGGGTTGCTGCTTGCTGTAGCAGGAAACCCATGTGCTTGACGCTCACCTAAACTGGTGGCTGCGTGAATTACTCAAGCTCCATTCTCTTCCCTTGCAGCAATGTGGCACCTTGAGATCTGGGATGTATTGCTGAATCGCTCATTGCTACACTGTCCACACTACGCTACTGGCTCACAAATACTCCCACTTTCTGGCTAGACCCTTGTGACTGCAACTTTCTAGTGGCCACCGAGGGATGCAGAACTTCACAAAAGAGGAATTTGCAAACAAGAAGCACGGTGTTTGCACGGTGTTTGGAAGGGGGCACAATGTTGTTGTGTTGGGTGTATCATCACAGCGCAAGCCACCCACACGGTGGCGCACATCAACTATGGTACACTGCGGTGCGGTTAGTGGCCAGGACAGTCATGGTACTACCAGGCTTTGGCTGTCTTTCCTATGGCAATGAGGCAATTCATTGTTTTTCCTCTGGCAATGAGGCACTTCATTGTGGACCGCTGAAGCACCATGGTGGAAGAGGCAAATCAAGGCCTCCACCCTTCGGCGGACCCTGTCAGCGCATCATCAACCTGGTGCTTTGAGGGCAACCCGAGGCTCTCCTTAATTGAGAATGTATGCCCTGACAGACCCTCAGGTGCATTTCAAGCTCCGGGGCTGCGCTGGGAAGCAGGCTCCACTGCCTCGTCCTCCACTCTTCATCCCCTGCTTTCTCTTGCACTTCCTCGGTCATACCCCCGGCCCACCCGTCGCTCCCTACCTCTGCCAATGGGTGTCCACAACTCCCGTCAGCACAGAAACAAACCGACACCCGATGACCAGCGAGCAGCGGAAACACTGCACTGATAAAGCATTGGCCATCTACAGCCAAGAGGCACACCTCCACAGAAGACAACCAAGTGCGTTTAAAAACACCAATTGGCAAATCTACTCCACGTTTGTCGTTCAACACCCCCCCCCCACCACCGGCCCCTTTCCCTCCCACTCCCACCCCGCAGTCCCCCACCCCATCCCCCCCTCATTTCCTGCATATTTCCCTCCATCCCCCACCTCCACCAGCACATGCATAACGAAGCATTAGTCCTTGTTCCCATCCCACCACACAACCAACATGGCATAGAAGTACTGTGCCTCGTACCCATCGCCCCATGTACCTTCCACCACCCTGACACGTGTTGGAAAAGTTGGTTGACAAAAAGTTGTTTTACAAAAAAGTTGGTTGACAAAAAGTTGGTCAATAAGTGGCATCAAGTGTCAGCAAGTGGCGACAAGTGTCAGCAAGTGTCAGCCAGTAGCAGCGGTCTCCAACTGTCAGCCAATTGCAGCAAGTGACAGCAAGTGTCAAAAGATGTCAAAAAGAGTCAAAGTGACAGTAGGTGTAACAAGTGTCACCAAACGGTAACAACAGCCACCGCGGCCACTGGCTGACACTTGCTGTCACTGGTTGACACTGGCTGACAGTCAGTGACACTTAGGGGGCGTGTGTGCACAGCGCGCACACAGTGCGCACAGGGCGCATTTGACAGGGTGAAATTGGGGTTTTTTGCTACAATTTGCAATTTTCTTCCCGAAACAGACCATACTACACCCCCACAATGGTGGACAGCCTCACGAAATGTGCTCAAGGATATTGGGCAAACACCCAGAATGGTTCTGGGTACGTTTGTTAAGCTCTCCATAGTCGACCGCCAAGCATAGAGCGGTGGATCCAGGCTTAGCCATGATGAAGCAAGGGGAGCAATGAGAAGGATATTCCCCCTTCTTATACTCCAGCACCAACCCAGCATTGATACACTCTTATATCTGCCACTCGATCTCCTCCGCGTGGTCAGCATATCCCCAATTGGAAAGGCGCCGGTCCATATCCCCAACCGGAAAGGGGCCACCATAGCACCAAATTGGGTAACCTTTTTGAGTGACATGCACAACAACACACACAAATCAACTGGAAATGAGGGCAAGGCATGCATGCAACTCATATGTATGGATAACAAAGCTCATTGTTACTGGTACTCAGCACTGCTATGCAGCTTGGGCATGGTCCTGCACAAACTTTGTGCACTGAGCGCACTATGCCCCCAAGCCACCTGCTGATGGGTTTTGACACCTCTTGACACTTGCTGACGCTTCTTGACAACTGTTGGCACTGGTTGACAAGGTTTTACTCATTATATGTGAGGGTTTCTGCGTATGTGCCATGGATTTTTCGTCGCTGCATCCCATGTTTCCTCGGTGACACAAATGGTATGTGCATGCCAGAAGACCGCTTGTGTACCATGAGCAGGTTAGGACCTCCCTGCCCCCCCCCCCAAAAAAAACATAGCTTCGGCGTCCAGAGTACCCTGGTCTGCTATTCCGCGCCAGTCCACCCCACTGACAACCAAACCCACTGGGCACTCCGGCAATCAAATCCCGTCCAACCCCCAATACCAGTGATGCGATGCGATCTGGACAGCCATGGCCTCACGCAACCCATTGTCTGGGATCGCCAAAGTTTGAAAAGCCCATGCTGTTTGCTCGAGCTGATAGGGCTTAAATGAGCGAAGCATCCATGGGTCCATAATTGCATCACCAATTTTCATCATCAGAGGCTCATTGCGGACGCGTAGCCTTGCGTACGCCCAAGCAAGCTGGCACAAGCCCTTCGCTGTAAAGGTCTCCAGCACCCCATCGTCCATGACGTGGTGGGCGATGACGTGCATCATTGGTGCATCAAGGTACATTAACACCGCAAAGGCCCACACGGTGTTGGCGATCGCTTGCGAGCTGCACTGCTCCAGGAACGCAGGGTCCTGCATGCGCCCAGCCATGGCCCCCAGCAGGGCATCATGGGGCAGCTCCATGTGCGCAAAGGCCCAGCAGATGCTGGACATTTCCTGCGGGTGTGCCACCCACAACACGTTGTCCTGCAGCAAATGCTCCGCAAGGGCCCACATCAGTCCCTCGTTCATAACGCCCAAGCGGGCGTAGGCCCAGGCCGTGTTACACAGTTCCTGCGCCCGCCAGCCCTCCAAAACGCCCTTCCCAAGGATGTGGACCGCAAGCAGGTTCATGAACTCGGAGCGGTAGACCCCGAGCGTCGCAAACCCCCACGCCACGTTGGCAACGTTCTGAGGGTTGAACCTGCGTAAAAACCCGGCATCCACCCGCTGCACTACGGCGTCCATGAGCTCATCCGCGACGTGCCCCAAAGAGGCGTACGCCCACACGATATTCGAGACCTCCTGCGGCCGGCAACGCCACAGCAGATCCGTCTCCACGATCACATCCGCCACGACCTCGAGCAGGACCTTGTCGTAGCACTGCAGCGTGGCGTACCCCCACAACAAGTTCGCCACGTTCTGTCCGGAGAACTCCCCCAAAAAGGCACGGTCCTGGACCCGCACGGCGACCGCCGTCATCAGAGCTCTGTGGCGAAGCCCCAGTCTCCCAAACCCCCAGACAACATTGCACAGCTCCTGAGGGTTCAACGCGCCCAAGTACTCCCCTTGGATGACCCGGCGGGCAATGGCCGGCATCAAGTCGGGATCATAGATGCGGAGCTTCCCTAAGGCCCACACGACGTTTGCAGTACTTTGCTGACTGAAGTCCCACAACATCGAATGCCTGTCACTCAGGAGATGCTGCCCGAGCTCATGGATCAACTGGCGGTTTCCGGTGCCGACCCTGGCCAGGCCCCAGTAGCTCATAGACATATCCTGGCCACTGAGCGCCCGCCGTAGGTCTGGTCGCATCATATGTTGTCCGAGCACGCGCACAGCCTCTTCATCCCGGAGCTGCAGCCGGCCAAAGACCCAGAATAACTTGGCAACTTGTGGGGCGGTCAGGTCATGTAGCACGTCGGCAGAATAAGCCCGTCGTTGCACTGCATGCATGGCATCATCTTCCGCCTGCTGCCAGCACCCGTGCAGTGCTGTATGCTCCATTTTCTTATAGAGGCCCCAAAAGGCGGACATGACATGGATGACTTCAGAAGCTGAGAAAGCCTCGGCGGATTCTGCGATGATGCGACACAGCTGCGCCACGGTCTGCTTGAGAAGTAGATACTCCTTACGGGTATCACAGCGCGAAGGCCACTTGTGCAACTCAAGTATCTGCAACTCTTTCACGATGGAGTCTCCATGTACCCGTATCCCCATCTCCATGATCTCTGCAGCCTGCAGCTTCTGCAGCCTCACCACAGACTCACGCACAACCCCAGGACACCCGAGTGTGCCAGATGGAGTCTGCTGTGGGTCATGGTGCTGCTGCTGCTGCTGCCACCCACTGCCACCCCGGGGATCTGTGCTGGAGCTCTCAGCCTCTGCGGCCTTCATGGCATGTGCGTGACGCTGCCAAGGCATGGTGTGAACGCTGATGGCCTTCGAGGGGCGTGCAGCGATGCTCTGCCCAAAGATCTGGAGTCTCAGGGATCTTGAGCCGGAATCGGCAAATGCTGTCACTAGGAACGCGATGGCACACTCCAACACGACGCAGATCCAGAGGCCTAAGGCCGTCTCTAGGGCAACCCGTTGCACCATTGGCGACCATTTCACGTGCTGACGGCAGGACAAAGGCAATGTCGGGGCTGAATCTGCATGAAGTCTGGGCGTCGCAAAGACATCATTCATAACATTGAGCAACTAAAAAGGACACTCAGAAGGTGAACACACACACATACACACACAAACACAAACACACACACTTGTTGACAATACCTGCCACCTGCTGAAACTTGCTGCCGCTTCTTCACAACTTATTGATACTTTCTGCCACCTGTTGATATTTGCTGCGACCTGTTGACACTTTGTGCCACTTGTTGGCACTTCTTGGCGCTTGCAGCCACTTGTTGACAGTGATTGATATTCGTCGATATTTGTTTCCGTTGGTGACACTTGTTGACACTTCGCTTCTGAGCAATGCTTACCATGCCCGCGGCCAAGCCCAGAAAAGCAAAAATGGGCGTCAAGTGAGAACCGACTGGTGCAATTCAACTTCCACCTTTTGGAGGCAGAGGATGGGCCAACCAACACAAGTACTTACAAATGGGCAGTTGGGGGGGGGGGGGGGGGCACACGATGTTTGCAATAGAATTTGTGCAATGGGCAAGTTGCTCTTTTCCTGGGGTTGACGGCTCTCCACTGCTTTGGTATATTCTGCCATGCTTACAAAGACTTCACGCAGTTCCCATATGACAACTTAGTCACCACATGCGAACATTGAGACGGTTCAGTATGGGATGTTGCCACACCTACAAATGCCCTCAGGCTCAGCACGGGGGCACTACAATGTGGTTGTCGGTTGGATGCCATCCATTGACCAACGTTGGGGGCGCGGCAGCCGGCGACGTTCGGCAGACTGGGACACGACGTGGGTGCCCTCTGGGCTATGTGACCCACCCGGGGTTGTTGGGCTGGCCTTGGAGTTAGAAGCCTACGTAGGCCACACACTGCCCGCAATGCTGGGGCACCAGCTGCAAGTCTGGGTGTTGCTGCTGCACAAACGGGCGACAGTTCTCACCTCCTACTGATGATACTGCAGAGGGACACACAGTTGCTTCAGGGCACACACACACGGGGCACTGCAGGCCCTGATACCGCTTGAGGGGCACTGCAGGCCCTGATACCGCTTGAGGGGCCGGTTAAGGGCGGAACGCGCGGCCTGTCTTTGCAGTGCGAAATGCACTGAGAGTCCGGCTGGAAAGGGGTGTGGGCCAGAGACTCCGACCAAAAGGGCGGGGCGATAACACATTACTGGCGACGCACCCGCCACCCACAGTGTCTGGCCGTGCTCCACGGCTGCCACGCCAAGAAGGGTACGGTGCACTCAGTGCAAATCGCGCCGCTGCAGCACTCTGGGGGCCCCCCGGAGCCGGGCGGGCGGGCGTACCGCAAGGCCAGTGGCCCTGCAGCAAACACAAGGTGCCGGCGCCTTGTCCTTCTGTTCTTCACTTGCACTTAATTGGGGGGCCGCCGAGTGCTACCAGACGAGCAGCAACGGCGTGGCCACCGGCGGTGGTGGGCACCTCCGGCCGAATGCTACCAACCTCGCCCAGGGCGGAGACCATGCCTTTGCAGAAGAGGCAATGCCAACTGCGATCACCAATGCTGGGTACATGACCGGCGAATGTGGACACCGCGGGCCAGCCACCAAAGCGAGCGCTCATCACAGCCTCTCCTCTCCCAGAACAGGGGCGTTATTGGTCGGCACCGATCCTGTAAACATATCTTCCTCCAACAAACGCCACCAGATTGGGCAGGTGGCGGCAATTGAAAAAAAAAAAAACAACCTCCAACCCCCTGAAGAAATCACCGTTTTCCATCTGTGAAGTAGTGCTTTGTAAGCCATCTGTTGCCTGAAAATGTCGTTTCTGTGCTACAGGGACAAAAACGGATGTTTACCGCCATGTTGCATTGCAACTAGCAACCGGATTAGTGCCGGATTTCCCAAAGCTTTCCAAAAAAGGGTTATGCTCTAGTTCTGAATTGCCGTAGTAGTCCATTTGTTGGTCCAACGCCTGATGCAGCATTGGTAGAGTGGGCGAAATACACATATGGCAAAAATTACCAAAGGTGAAAACTAGCACAATTGGCCTGACTTTATGGTACTTCTTTACATGGTAATTGTTTTTTGGAGTGGAGCGGCATCCGGTGTCCCGAGTATTTTGCCCATGGGGCCCATGGCAACGTTCGTTCTGCAAAGCCCTTGAAGTCGAGTGCTAGCTACGTGAAGGGGACCCGCCGGTGTTCCTAGGCACCCAAGGGTCCATTGGGTGCATCAATACGCATCCGGTGTGTGTATGTGAATCAACCAAACTTGAACAGTTGGCCTGTTTATCACCAATACCTCAATATCACAGGGGACCTTACCCAGTCCCATTGGAGGTTTGAGGCAGCCAATTGAACATTCTGGTTTTGAGGGACAACAAACGGCACAGCGCGGGCACAGCACCCAATAGTAAGGGAGCTTTCCCGTGACCACCATCAAAACCACCCACGACCAGAGAAGCATACGTTCACAGGGCAAAACAGCGGATTTAGATAGAAAACTGACAGCACTCTGGTATTTTCAGTGTGAAACATAGTTTGGTTTAACTCATTATCTGGGGGTTTGGACCAAGTAAGAATCTGGGCAGTCTTGTGTGTGGGAACACAGTGCTTACAACGGTCACCTTGGCTATCAGGGAAAACAGGTCCAAAATAGCCTACTTTTCGCACAGCGCAGGCATGCATCCCTGCAGTTGATGATATTCTTGCCAAATCAGAGGGGATTTGTTTACCACTTGCCAATATGCCCTTGCGATTACATCTAGAACGCATTATGGATGCCGCCAGAAACCTTTTGCCATCCACCGTTCTTCGCGCACCCAAAAGTCTTCCCTGTGCATGAACTCCGACCTTTCCATAACACCCATTTGGCTGTTGACAATGCACCAGTGCTCCAGCATCTTGCCGGACACATGGATGGCAAGTGGTCGTGGCCTCCTCGAGAGTGTGAGGCAAAATCATAGTGTCCTCACAACCGAGGAATCATTTGGGCACAGTGGTATGGTTGCTCAGTGTTGGTGGTACACTGCATGATGTCATATTTCTGCAAAGTGTAAATCAGCAGCATGCTCCTTTAATGGAGATTTGTGTGCAACCGCATGGCTACTGTTGTGTGCGTGTGTGTGAGAAGGCAGACGTTCGCAAAGCTGGATGGGCTGTTTGTTGCTGATAGCGCACTGTGTCGGAATACTCCTCCAAAGGTGCTCCTATGTGATGTTCATGTTGGTCCAAGTACAATTGTGGTGTGGAGGCATTTGTGGCCCATTCTAGGTGAGAGTGTGCTCACTAAGAGTATTAGAGTACAGAGGGGTAGTGTTGCACGGTGCATGCGCGGTTTGGATCTTTTTTGTTAAGCACCTGAGAAATACCTCCTGGACAGAAACCTACGAAAATCTAAGATGCCAAAGAAATTTCTTGGGGTCCAAGGATAATACAAAAACCTTGCACGGTTGGCGCACGGTTCGGGCAACTCCCCCAGGAGCCCCAGGAGTGTAATAGATTACGCCCACATGTTGCCTGCCACACTGTAACCTACATTCCCTCAGTGTCTTGTGCAACGGGGGCCACCATATCCATGCTGTGCTGCTCAAGGTGGCATACCGCTCTACACTCTGCTGGTTCAACATCACCATCTAGAAACCGGTTTTCAGGGATACCCTCAGGTCACTCAATCTGTCCCCAGACCATGCCTGCAAGATTAGTCAAGTACCAGCCCGGTTCTCAGAAGAGCGTGACAGGCAGGCCAAGGAGTCTCAAGATAGGCCCGCAGACATAGGCATTTTCAGCCTCATGCGAGTGGCAAAGGCGTTTTCAGCCTCATGCAAGCGGACTGGGACCAGCTGGTATCCACTGTGCAAAGCACTGGCAAGAACAGGCACTGTCAGCCAAACATAAACAAAGAAGAAATCCAGTGCAGAACCCAGTGCGCCTGTTGTGCTGGTGCAGCAGGATACATGCAGACCATTAAGGTACACTTATATTACGCACCCAGAAACCAGGGCGCGCGCACTTATAATGCTCGCCTTTTGCAGGGAGCGGATACTTTCCCACAGTAAAAGCACGCGATGATCCAGGTACGTGCCCAAAATCATTGCACGCACGGCTGCAGGTACTGAACGACAGGCATGGCACGCACAGATGCAAGCTTGATACACAAAGTCTCTCGGGAATCTACAAAAGGGATAGGAGGTCATCTGGAAAACGATGGCACCTGAACCACCTGCATCAGCTGCGGTCATACTCACAAACATGTTCGCATCGCATGCGTGGGAGTTGCCTCGTATTCACACATGTCGCATGTGGCGGGGGACCGGGCTCACGCACAGGACCTGCTGCACCTCGGCTTGACACTCGTGTCTGGCAAACCACGGGCCGGTGTGTGCGAGCCCATCTCCCCGCTGCATGCCACGCATACAGATCCATCTGAGTGCTCTGCTGGTTTTGCGGGTTTTGGGTGTTGGGTGTGTGCTCAGAACTTGTGTCGGTGCGCCAGACTCTGCCAAATTTGAGCCTAACCCGAATCTCTCCTGGACACTAGCATGAGGTCTGGTTGTACTCCGCCTCGCTCTTGCACAAGCAATATTATAGAAAACGACCGAAGCATGCTTGAACCGGGTGCGTCGCAACGCATACAATGACACAAATGGGTATCCAATTTGTGCCTCTCCCTAAACCCGGCTTTCCTTTTTTTATGCTTCTCTTTGCAGTGACGATGAAACACATGTCAGAGACCAGGAATACTGGACATGTCGTCTCAGATTCAAAATAGCCCACCTCTGTCCTCACAACGAAGGGGGGGGGGGAGCGGAGAAGATATACTATATGCTGATGCCTGGAAACAGGCCACTGCTTTGACAGGGAGGGAAGGGCTTCAATTGGTCAGGTGTGGACCCGCCACTCAGCTCCAGCCGCGCCTGCCTCACGGCCTTCATTGCCAACTCAGTTCCATGAATGTTCGTGTCACGCGGACAGTGTCTTGCAGTTCAGGGAGGGAAGGGGGGGGGGGATGGAATGAGCAGGGAAACAATCCCTCTTCCTGTCAAGGCAGATTAAAAAAAAAAATTGCGACACACCACCCTTCATTTTCCTTAATTACCCCTTGATCTAGAGTCTTACCTCTTGATCGCATAACTTCACAAAAAACACAACGAAAACAAAATAAAATTAAACAAACAAAAATCAAACAGCACAACAACAGGCTACGTCCAATGCCACACGCATTTCACGCACGTGAGGCGCGGTCTCTCAAAATTCATGTTAGACACATGGTACTCCTGCGAAAAATGATGCCCGAAAAAGCATACGGCAGCTCGGCGTCACCGTCCGTGGACAGGCGCGCGCCTGCGCAAGGGAAAGGGAGACATCACTCAATTTGTTGCTGCAGAAAGCCAGAAGGATAGCCCGCAGCTCGCCTACTTTGAGCCCCACAAAGTGGACCTACGTCCCAGTTGGTACCACGCTGCTAATCGCATGCATGGCACCGGCTGGGTCTTATATGCACATTGCACAGTGGCTTATGCACACTGCACGCGCGTGCTCATGGCACAGCAATGTGCGCCTATAGGGGCCATGTATTGGGGGTGCATTGCAATCCAGGGCCCAGGGCTGCAAATGCTCGGATGCACAACTGCCGAGACCTTCGTCCGCGAATATATACCGGGGACGCGCCGATCCCACACCCGATACTTCAAAGAAGGTGAGACCGCTCGCACACTCCGTGTCAACGCGGGTGTCAAAGCAGCGCCTCGTTGGCAACAAGACCGTGTGAGCCATGGCCTCAGGCTTCAGGAACCAACTTGGCCTCCGGGGCGTCGTCCGCGGGCTTCCGTTTACAGACGTCGGCCATGAGGCGCACGGCCAGGGCCAACGCCAGCACCGCCGCCGCGCACAGGGCGACTTTGACGAGGGGCGTGGCGGAGCTCACGCCGTGCACCAACGCCCCCCAGTTCGGCTGCGCCCAGGCCCAACTCGCGGCCGGCGCCACGTCGGCCGCGGCCGCGGCCACGTCCGCTGTGGCCACGTGCGCCGCGCCCGCAGCCTCCGCCGCGTAGTTCGCAGCCTCCGCCGCGTGGCTCGCGGCCCCGGACACATCGCCCGCCGCTGCAGCCGCCGCCGCCTCGGCCGCCTCCTCCGCTGCGTGGCTGGCGGCGGCCGCCGCAGTCTCCGCCGCGGTCGCCGCTTCGCTCACCGCCTCCGCCGCGTGCTCCACAGCCTCCGCCGTGTGCCTCAGGGCCTCGGGCGCATCGCGGACGGCCGCGGCAAGAGCCGCATCCGCCGCCGCCTCGACCGCGTGGTCCACCGCCGCGTGGTCGACGACCTCAGCAACGTGGTGCGCGACTTCCGCCGCCTGGTCGGCCGCGGCAGCCGCTTCACCCGCAGCGGCAGCGGCATCGCCCTTCGCCGCGGCCGCAGCCGCTTCGGCCGCAGCCTCGGCCGCGTGGCTCGCGGCTGCAGCGGCATCTTCCGCCGCCACAGCGGCAGCCGCCTCCGCAGCCACTGCCCGGCCCACAGTCTCGGCCGCGGAGTCCACGACCTCCGTCGCCACCGCAGCGGAGGAGGACGCGGCTGAGGCAGCCGTGGACCACGCGGCTGACGCGGCCGCGGCAGCCGCATCGGCCGCGGCAAATTCCGCCGCGGCCCCCGCAGCCTCGGCCGCGCCGCCCAATGCGGTGAGGTCCCGTTGCGGGCCCGCGGCGGCCGCGACGGCGGCGGGAGGCAGGGGGTATCGGTGGGGCAGCGCAACGGCAGGATTGCGCGGCAGCGCCGTCATCGCGTAGTGCTGTGAGGCCACTACCGCTGGACGTGGGGCTGCAGCGCTGGTCAAGCCCAGGACCGCCACCACGAAGCCACAGGCGAGGGAGGCCTTCAGCAGCACCCGTGTGTCACGGGACGGGGCAGCGGGGCCTTGTACGAGGAGGTGGACCGTGGTGTGGTCGGCATATCCCATGGTACTTCCTGAGTCAAAAGATTGGGGGGGTGCATGAGGCAACCACACGAACAGGCTCCTTTCCCCACACCTGAGCGACTCGTTACTGACCCGCCTCACGTCCACCCGAGCGCCACCGTGTCGGAGTTCAAAGCAGACAGGGGATGTGGGCAATCAGTCCCATGGAATGGCATTCACTTGGCCCCATAAAACGTTGCGAGAGGAGGTTCTACTGACGGCAAGCACGTCAGCGACACTTGGCACCAGCAACCCTAAATTTGGCTTACACAAGGGCCCCGACATTTGAGCCCCTTCCCCGACGCCCCTGGGGGCGTTTTCGCACAGCACCAATTATTACGTTGTTTATCCCGGGAACACCCTTGAAAACCACCCACCTGCAGAAGCGTGCATGATCCATTTAAAACAGCATCGGGGGTGCAGAATTCAGGACCCTGGGACCCGTGGATACCGATGGTGAAAAACAGCCGACTTTTCGCACAGCGCAGGCACAGCGCACGGTGCGCCCCCCCCTGCCCTCTCAAAAGGCCCCCACCCCCGAAAACCTTTGATTCCCCTCCCCTGCTTTGCTGCTCAAGGTCATTAAGGGGGGAAAGTGTGGGGAACTCAAAAATTGGAATTGTTGACAATGGGCTACCCCTCCCCCATGCCCAGCGTTCAGGCTCTCTGGTGAAGCCCAAAAACCTTCAGCTACAAACTATTTGAGACCGCTTGGCTTATGGCACAGGAAGCACATTCCACTCACAATGCCACGGGCAACATGCCTGGAAATGCAGTGTGCCACTGATGTGTAAATGTGGGTGATTGAGAACCCTGTGTCACAAATCCCGCATTTGCGTCGTAGAGCAGCATACAAACTGCACAATCAGGCTGAAAGTGAAAGACTGAATGTGAAACCTACCAGCGCTGGCAAAGGAGTGGACGCCACAGGTGCAGCAGGCTGCAGCAATTATTTTTGCCATGTTGCCACCCATGATTGCCATTGGTACCAATGTACCCTTTCCCCCCTAACACACATGACCTTATTCTACAGGGGTTAAAAAGCAAATTTTGGTAGAACGTGGACCCAAAAAGGCTTTCCGAAGGAATCCAGAGATACATATCAGACCTTGCGAGCGTATTAATCAAGTTGTAGGCCATGGCCCCCAGGTGTGCCACTCCCAATTGGCTTCATCTGAGGGAAAGGAATGATGCAGGCGACAAAGCAGGTGGGGGTTCTACTGTGTAGTTGAATTGGAGTGGGTTTTGTGCATGTGGCAGAAAAAATCTCATGCAAATCCTACCTTCCTTATGCAAGTCTTCGGCAAACAGAAAACTCTGTATTTTGGGCTTTCGAGCTTTAGAGATGTGGAGGCATAGGGTGTGGGGCTCGGGGACGCTCCAACATCCTCGCCTGCAACCAGGATAAGCCTGTCTACGGCTTCACTGCATGTGTCTTCGTCTGTTTGATCCAACCTATGAAACCCCTCTGCACTTTGCTGATGCGCCATGATCACCAACCAGCTTGTCCGATTAGGCAACCGGGCTCAGAAATGCATGATTCAAATGCTTCATACCCTGCCCCATCCCTTGCACAAAGTGCTATTTCTCTCACTTTTTGGAACCACGTAATGGACGCTTTCTGTTTTGTTAAGATGGACTGTGTTTTTAAACACCGTTGTCTACGTGTGCTGCACCTGCTGCATCTGCGTTCCGGGCACCACTTGAACTGCAAAAAGGTGGGTCTGAGGCGCGGGTGTAGAGTGCACTTGGTCAAGAGACAAGGTGTTGTTGACATCCTGGAGAAGCAGTCGGCGTGGTGCAAGGCAACAGCCCGCCACATGACGTCTGCTTATGGGATATAGCTGGCGAAACTTGCTTCCAAGCAACTGTAGGTTGACATCTCCCTTGTCAGGCGGGCGAGCAAGCTGTGCCCTCGGACGTGATGTCCACACGATGGTGACCAAACTATTGCTGAAAGCACTGGGGAAGGTAGGGCATTTTGGGACCTGGCTGACCCGGGGCGAACCACATCTGACCATAACACAAAACTTTAAAAAATAATTTTACTCAAGGGGTTGGCTCTCTGACCAGCAAGAATCCAAGCCACAAACCACAAACAAGATATGCACAGCAAACAGCCTTCTAGCAGTGCTGCTCAACATCACCATGCAGGCACTCACCCACATCCCCAACCCACCGCCCCGCTCTCCGGTGGACCAATTGTAAGCAAGGTCTGCTAATGACGCTTAAACCCTTAAATCCTTATATAATGGCGTTACAAAAGTGTTCAAACAACCAGCACAGAGGTTGCTGTGAAATGGGTTAGATGGAGGGGAAAGTGTCGCGCCAGTGTTAAAAAAGGTGTCACACAAGTGCTCACATGAACCCTCAGAACAATTAAAAAAAAAACATTATTGTTTCGGGTTTTTTAGGTGTCAACATGAGTGCAGCTTACTATTTTTTTTAGTGTCAAAGCAAGCTAAACTTCTAATCTGACTGCTATTGCTCCATTTTGGATACACCAAGCAAGGGCAAGGCAATGGAGCCGTGATACAAATGGACCATGAAGTTCGAATAGAAGAAATAAGAAAGGCACAGAGGAAGGGACCAATTGGTAGGTGTTGGATACAGCTGGATACACAGTACTAAAACAGTGCACAAAACATTAGTTGCTAGAGGAGGTGGCGAGTGTGGGGACCTAGAGAGAAACAATGGAGGCTCACAAACAAACAAACGCCAATCATGGATCAGTAGTGCCTTTCACAATGTCTTGAACATGCCTCACAAAGCCTAATGGCATGCACTTGGACAATAAATGGACCAAGGCCACATTGGTCTTTGGTTTGCTTCTGTCTGCAATAGTTGATGAATCAGACTAGCTGCAAGCCCAGCCATCGTTATGATGCCTTCATTGCTGACACCGTTCAGAAGAAAGAGCTTTCATGTACAAGTGAGTGGTTTGGCATCCCACAAAATCACACAAAAGAGGTCTACCACCACCCCAAAAAACAAATGCGCACACCTTGTCAACAAGAACTAGTGCATGGAAAAATAAACTAGTTAACAACCAATATTCATCACCGTTGAGCACACTCCGGAACTACACCCCATGCCCAACCCTTACTATCCCCATAAGGTCCTGGGAAGTTAATTCCAGGTGGAATCACAATGGCCCACATAATGGTTGCCGTCTCGGGACCCCACGGGGAAAGAGGAAACAAAATGGCCACAAAATCCCCTGCTGTATTGGATCCCCAAAGCGGGAGGAATAGAGGAAACAAAATGGCCACATAACCCCTACAATGTTGATACCAAAAGTGGGGAGGTGTCATTGCTACATAGCCCTTGCCGTTTTGGGTCCCCAAAGCAAGGGGGGGAGTCATGGCCACATAGCCCCGGACATGTTGTGGTCCCTACAGCCGGGGAGGGTGAAATGGCTGCATATCCCCTGCCATATCAGGCCACCAAAGCGGGAAGGATTCAAATGGCTACATAACCACTAACCATGGCACCCGCAGGACCCGTGGCAAAACGGAAAAAATATTTCTCACTTGCAATACACTACAAAAAACCACATACTTGCAAAGACACTCAGAAAAATTCCCATTCATTTTCTTATCCTTGTGTGACGCTTGACTCCTCGGAAGGATGGCACCCGACCTGTGACCCACAACATCCCCCGTCCTGCATATGCAGACTCAATGCAACGTAAATGCTGATGTAATCATTGGCTTACCAGAGGTCCTGCATATGCATGTGAATCGTCGTTGAAATTGATTGCCATCACAGGGTGGAAAACAATGTTACAATGCAGGTCAAAGTGCAGTACTGGATTGCACCCAGCAACACTGGGTGTGGGTTCCATCATCTTTAGTACGGTTACCGTTGCTTACAAATAAGGTTTCTGACAAAGGATAATGTCTGGTATCATGTGTATTCATCAGCAGGGTTTGTGGACTTCGCACATACTACAGCCTGTGGAAAAGGGGTGGCTTGCCTTTGTTGCAGTGTGTGCCAGACACGGTGAATTCTGGGGGATTCTATTAATTCCAACATGCCACGTGTCGCTGGTTTGTCACACAGCCTAGCTTTGATATGGATGGGCTCTTGGCCTGATTTTCATTCCCATCATTTCCCGTTCGGGGGTGCTCTGCGCCATCTGGCCTTAGTCTGCCTCTGTGCAGGAGATAGAGGTGGTGACTGCCATCCTGCTTTTTCAGGAGTGGTGCCGGATGAAGACAAGGCCAAGCCTCAGCTGCGCATCGCGAAGGCGGGGGGGGGGGGGGGTTCTTTAATGTGGAAAGGTGTCCTGTGTTGGGGTATGACGTGGAGCGTTGCTCTGCCAGTAACTATGTGATGTCGGTGGGCTTGCAACCGTGATTGTGCAATGCAGAATATGATGTTGTGGGGATTGAATGCCGTGACGAGCTAAGGATCCAGAAGGAGGGGTTGTCAGCAAGCCTCACACTAGGGCGCGTTCCCCTGCAATCGCGCAGGGCAGAGGCGGCACGGACGCACGGACACCACAATGGGTAGTCGGTGGTGGCCACCTTCCGTCGATGGGCCAACCCATGTATCAGCCTGGCTGCTGCTGTTGCTTACGGCCATTTCCACCGGCTTTCTCTCTCCTGCGCCTGCCATGGAGTAACAGCAGCAGCAGCAGGGACGCTGAAGGCTGACAGAGGGGGTGGGGTGTAGAAGGAGAGCGCCTGGGCGATATCCAGACATCAGGGTACCATTTTTGCCTGGGCTCGAGGAAAATTGAAAAGAACCCGGGGGGGGGGGGGGCTGGGAGCCCCCTTTCCAGACCCCCCCCCCACCTTTGGACGGGGTGCTCCAAGGGCAGGCAGCCAATGGACCCCCGTTTTTTGTAAACCCGGCGCTGCTAACGGGTGCTCCAAGGGTTGGGCGTGTTTGGATGGAGGCTCTTATTTCCAAGACATCTATGGATAGATGCTGTACCTTCCCGAAGCCCTCCACATGCCCCCCATCGCCTTGGACAGGGGACTCCAAGGGCAGGCAGCCAATGGAGCCCCTTTTTTTGCACTCCCCACTGCTAAGGTTGGGTGTGTTTGGATGGAGGCGCCATCCCTGCAGCTGTGAGGTCCACCCGGGAGACCCGAGCGCCCAGAAGGGCCTGCCGCTCCCTGTCCCACCCTTGACTCGAAATGGGGACCGTGGAAATAATATTGGGGGACAGGGGTACCCAGCCCTCACCCACATGGCTGTGCGGTCCCCGGTATGGCGTCCATGGTGCAGCCACCGGGCTAATGTGGGACACAATGTACCATGAAATGTCCACGATTTCGCAGCCCACCTCCCCGTGTTCCTGCCCCATCCCCAAAGATCGTGCATTCATGGTGGCATCCCCGAATAACAAGAGCACGGATAAGCACGCTGACACCCGCCTACGGAGGACTGCCACAAAAAGAGAGGGGGGGGGGGGGGGTACTTTAAGGTGAGGGTTGGGCATCAGTGGCGGGTGACAGATGACGGTTGCTGGTTGCTGCCTCCAGAACACCTCAACAACAACAATTGCACACCATTCTTTTGGAGGGGGGCGTCCTCACAGTGTCCGATTGTGTTGATATGGCCCCCTCTTGGAAGCAGCAAGAGCATGCCTGCAAAGCACTGGATGACTGCTGCCCAAAGCCATGGGCTGGTATGACCACTGGCGGTCGATGGTTCACCAACGGCAATTGGTCGACTCAGGCTATAGAAATTGCTGGCGGTTGCCGACCGACAGGTGGTGATGAGCCACTGGTTGTCGACTAATAGCCGCCCATGGCTGCCAATAGCCACCAGCGGCAAAGGACAATGATACAATGTCCCCGGGTAAGATCAAGGTCACAGCCAGAATTCGAGTCACGGTTAGGATCAGGAACAGGGTAAAAGGGTAAAAGGCTGACGGATTGCGGCTTTTCTGTACCGTTGTCTCGGCATTGTCTACTTGTACCACAGCCCAGAACCGAGTGATGCCATCTGTTTTGCAGGTTCCAGACAGCCCTCAACCCGGGGATGGCATCCACCTTCATAAGAATGGGCAGTATACTCTGCAACGCGTCTACCTCTGCCCAAATACCGCCAGACGCTGGGAGAACGTGAGCCACAAGGCAAGGGCCTTCTCCACGGTGTTGGAGCTCAATGTACTGGAGGACAGAGTTGCAACGGTGCTAGCGTGTGCCTGCCTTCAGCTGTGGCCATGTGCAGCTGCGAGCAGCCTCCAAGGGGCCGGAATTCAGAGGTTGACAATGTGGAGACATTTTACATGGAATCGACATCAATTGCACCCGCAGCAGCAGCAGCAGCCCCTGCGGCGTACACAAGGCTCACGGAGAGAGATGCACAGTGGCATACAGCTGGAGTAGGAGTTGGAGGAGTGTTACACTTGGGTGGCTGCACCTTCGTGTCTTTTGAGGTGGGGATCTCGAAAGACTTGCAGCACCGATCCCAGAAGGCCTTGCACCCTTCAGCAGGCCCTGGCAGCATTGGAATACCATCACTTCGGAACCAGGTTCACAATTACGCGCCCCACAATCACCCCAAACATACACACACGCACACACACACACAAACACAGCGAGGGAGAGAAACAGAGAGACAGACAGGAAGAGAGAGAGAGAGAGGGAGGGAGGGAGGGAGGCAGAGGGGGAGGAACAGAGAGAGAGAGAGAGGAAGAGAGAGAGAGAGAGAGAGAGAGAGAGAGAGAGAAGAGAGAGAGAGAGAGAGAGAGAGAGAGAGATAGAGCGAGAGCGAGGAAGTGACAGGCACACTAGCGAGAGAAGCACAAACGGATGGCAGCAAAATTTGCCAGAAAAAAACTGTATCCTCCATCCATCCATCCACTCACCCACCTATTCTTCAAGCCAGCGATCGGTGCAGCGACCCGATCACCCGCCCCAACCCTGCCCATCCATCCCTCCATCCATCCATCCATTGTGTGGCAGCTGCACCCCCGCCGAGGCACAATGTGAAAATTCAAACTGGCTGTCCGCAAAAACAAACAACGCGCATTCCACACACTTTTGCGGTCTACACCATGATTGCCGTTCAATATCCTTTGTCACACCTCCCAGTGCCTCCCCAAGCTTTGCAGCCTGGCGACTGTCGAGGCTACATGCGATCTGTGGATCCGGCTGGTCACGGGGATTGCACGCAGTCCCTGACCCCTGTTCCCAAGAACACCGTGGGGCATACGTGGTTTGCTGGGCAGCTGCCTCATAGGGGCGGGCGAAGCAGCAACTGGTGCTTGTGTCTGCCGCTGCACAAACGGCGTGGCAGCCGCCTGTTGCATCCGCTGGAGCTGCAGAAAACATGCAGGGGCACTTTGTGACAGGCGCAGGGCGGGTGTGTCAGGGCGGTGTACGGCCACTGAATCCGCCGTCAGGGAAGTCCCCCCGCGTTCCCCGGGCGGCACGGTCTCTGAAACATGTTGCACCGCGCCGTTGAAGTGGAGCCGGGTGGGCGTCGGGCTGAGTGCCCCTGAGATGGCGGGTTCCATTCCGAACCCGAGAAGGCCTCAGCTGGCCCGCACTCGGTGCGCTCGATCGAGTTGCAACAACTCACCCCCGTGCGGGCTGACACGGCGGAGCCACGACGCCCGCCAGTGCAACACGGAGCCCGCAAGGGCACCAGTACGGCGGTCACAAGGAACGTCTTCTAAAGGGCCACCGGGTGAGACTAGAAACGGCAAACAAGCAACGCAAAATGCGGATGCGGTTTGCTCGCGGTCCTCGGGTATTTCCGAGAGAGGGATGACGGGGCGGAGGGTAGGCGCTTCTTTCGACTCCTGCGGGACGCCTGCGTCCCTCCTTGCTCCTCCTCATGTTTGCTGCGCATTTTCGATGCTTGAGATCTCCGTGTCCCCTCTGGGCCTCTGGAGGTAAAGGTGGTTGCAGGCACACCTGCGATTGCTGCATGGCTTCATGTTCCAGCTTCGCCTGAAGCTGCCGGCGCATCTCTGCAGACAGCGGTTTCGGCAGTTTGCTCGGATCTGTGGGCTTGGGTTCCTCTGCAGTGAAGACGCACAGACTAGGGACTAGTGAACGGGAGGGCAGCCCCAAGCCTTCCCCGTGCATGCAACAAGCATGCACACAAAGTAATAAGACGGCTTATTGAGTGCAAACTCTTTATGATCCTCAGACACCCCCGATGGAGGTACAGACAATGCACATGCTGCGCAGGTTGCGTCTTCCGCCCGGATTACACATTCATTTGTGGCAAGCCACTTTGCGTGAAAACCATTGCTAATAATAACCTACCAATACTCCTAATAATACTCCTACCAATGGGTGGTACGAGTCCAACTGCAAAGATGATGCAGCACACACAAAGATTACGTGCGCCCTTAGCAAGCCTGCATGGATGCGCATAGACATTAAAGATCGAGTACTCCGGGAACATCCAAACGTTTCACATCCATTGCGCTATACTTCGTCCCTCGTAGCCCAGTTGCATCATGGCCAATGCGTGCGTCTTCTTGAAAATTTATCCCTGAGCCCATCAAGATGTCGCAATCAGTAATAGGGGATCCTAGTAGTGGGGTAGTTTCAACAGATTTATTTCTGCCCTTTTAAAAAATGTACTGGCTTTTCAAAACGGTCAATTCTGGGAATTCATTAACAAGGGACTCCACCCCCTTGTGCAAAATGTAAGGATTGACATGACGAACCCACTTGGGGTCAAAAAGCCCAACATTGCTGCGGGTGAACAAAAGGATGTCAAAGGCATCCATGATAGTCACAACATCAATTGACTGACCGAGGGAATGCAGCTCCTTCACTTGAGCTCACAGGCATACATCATCAATATTGCATAGCACGTTGTCCCCCAATAGCTTGCACGCCCCACGGCCAACAGTGAGTTGGGGGGTAGTTGGCGTCCAGAACCGAGGGGTTGCCCCCCCCGGGGGGGGGGGGGGGCATTGGAGGGGGGTTCAGGGAGGGGCGATGGGGGGGGGGGGTCTAGCAGGGGCTTTGGGGGGGGGGGGAGCTCCGGGAGGGTCGGTTGGGGGGGGGGTCCAGGTGCGGCGATTTGGGGTGGTGGGGGGGGGGTCCAGGTGGGCGATTTGGGGTGTTGGGGCGGGAGGGGGGGCACAGGCTCCCCTTACCTCCCCTTGCCCTCCCTCTAACCATACCATCACCACAAACCTAACCCTAACCTTTGCAGCCAGCTGGTTTGGCCATGTCAGCCATGTTGATTGGGTTGAACAAGATCCCCCAAATTTCGTTCATGGCTGCTTTTGCCACATCATTGCTCTCCATTTTGGACCCCAATACCCACTCTGACCCCAGCCTAGGGTGAGAGCTAGGGCTAGGGTTAGGGCTAGGGGTAGGGGTAGGGGTAGGGGTAGGTGTAGGGTTAGGAGTAGGCTGAGGGTTGGGGGTGGGCGTTAGAGTCAAGGTTGGGTTTAAGGATAGTGTTGGGGTGCAAAGTGGACAAAATTTTCCTTAAGGCACCTTTGGTGTTCATGGAGCATTAGGCGCCTTTGGCGCCCATGGACGCCTGAGGGCGACACCTTTGGCAACTAACTGTTGGCCGGAGGCCCCTAGGGGGGGTTGGGCGGGGCAGGGGTAGTTGGCGTCCTAGGACCCGCGGAGTCGCCCCCCCCCCAGGTTGCACGCCAACACAGTCCATGAACATGTAAAGCAATGTCTTGTTCACAGTATGGCACCTGTGAAATAGGGATGTTTCAGCGCATCCTCGCATGAGATACGGTCATTTGGATTGCACTTCAGCATCGCCCCCATCAAAAGCAGGGCGTTGGCTGTGGCAGCAGGGCAGAGGCGCGACAGCGGCACTGCAGGAGCCTTCTCAAACTCCACGTAGTTCGACAGCTTGCTGAAGCCAGGCCACTCTGTCTCGGTGGGTGTGCCCATAATGGCGAATATCCACGACAACATCTCCAATTCTGTCGTCCCTACAAATGCACGACATTGGACACTTGGAGCACACAAACGAGCAGGTGAACGAGGGAGCAGGCAAGCAGACGTGCAAAAATGCATACAAGACAGGACATGCAACATGCAAGCAGCCAGCCAGCCATGCAGGCATACATGCAGCCAAGCAGACAGGCAGGCAGGCAGGTAGGTAGGTAGGCAGGTCTGCGGGCAGGCAGGCATGCAGACTCAGAGGCAGGCGGGCAGGCAAGAGGAGAAGAATGGCGACGTTACCTGTGCCATGTCAGGGACCCCAAAGGGGGAGGACTCAAATGACTCCACTACCCCTGCCATATCCGGACCCACGGCGACAGGGAAAAGGAGTTTTTGAATGCTTTGAAGTTTTTGAACTACACTCGCAAAGACACTCCGCCTACTCACGAGAGCGCACCCGCAAAAAAAAAAGCACGAAAACTACGTTTTTATCTCTCCTTTTTGCTCACATGACACTCGACCCGGCGTGGCCTCTGGGTGTGGACCTGGGACCTGGGACCTCTGGGTGTGGGCATTGGGTGTGTGCCGCCATCCCGACGCCCCCTGAATGACACTTTGTCTCGGGTGCATCAATACAACATCGGTGACAGACATCCGCAGCACCACTCAAAGGCCCGCAGAGCTCCCTTTCTTCTGCGGACATTTCCATCGTCACAATCTTCAAGGGCCAGTCGCAGCAACAGGGCCTGGGCTATGAACCTGGAAAGATGGGTCTGCTGAGCCACAACTCCGCAAAGATGCAACCCACAGACCACACGTCGACGGCCGGACCATAGTGCTGAGCCCCCATCAGCATCTCAGGCGGTCGGTAGAAGATTGTAATGGCCTGGGGGCTCAGCGGCTTCCCGTTGGCGTAAAGTTTCGCCAGGCCAAAATCACCGATCGCGACCTTGCCTTCTGCGGAAATGAAGATGTTGTTCGGCTTCAGATCGCGGTGTAGGACCCAGACGGAGTGCAGGTAACTGACCCCCTGGAGGATCTGCAGCATGTAAGCCTGTGACAAGCGGAACGGCGGAGATTCAACACGCGCGGCAGGGCATGGGCCCTTGTACCGGTGTGACCCAGACGGCTGAACACCCCTTGTGGGGTCAAGGGCAGAGCTCCTTTGGGTGAGTGGCAGCAGCAGTAAGCACGCGTGAGCTTGGCCCTGCTGGTGCAGCCTCCGCCCTTCGGGTGGATGAACGTTGACATAAGAATTTGAACCCAACGAGGGAAACATGCAATGGTGAGGGTCGGGTGTGGGTGCAGCACGCTCAGGGGGTGAGTTCCAGAAGTAGCAATGAAGTGACCTTGTTAAGAGCGGTTCTCCTATGGAAATGCAGGACATCAATAGTGGATGCCATGTAACTCCGATGCAACCAAAAGTGATGAGAGAATACTCCCCCTTGTGGAATGCCGTGACCCCAGCCCCGCCCGGCTTTTCCAGACACAGCCACCCCCCAAGGATTAGAACGTGTTGTTTGTGTACCTTCCTGCTGATTTAACCAACCCAAGACGGACAGTGGTGGGCATGTTCAACAGTTTAGCATACGGGGCAAGGCAGGAAAGGGCTTCCATTGTGCGCATAATCCGTTTGACTCCACACTGGACCCCTGTGGCGCTTTCCTGTGCTTTTGAGTGGGGCAGCAGTGGGGCAGACCGGCTGTGCTGTGGCCACCCACCAACCACCGGTCAAACGGGGAGGGGGTTGCAGCCACAGACCAGGCCCAGCTGCCCCTCATACAGAATTGCAACAGTGAAATCCGAGACGTTGAGCGCCTCTTGCAGTGCTTTCAGGTCCGGCACCGCAAACCGATGGTTCAAACAAAAAAAGTATTGTCAGACCGGGTGTTTGTCTTTGGATAAGCCTGCATTTGCGCGAAAAAAAAAAGAGAAAAACGCGAGCGGGGTACCAGCGTCTGCAGCGACTGTGGGACCGACAGGGGCAACACGGTGTTCCTGTGGACTGTAGGGCTGCCGGCGACCTGGCGGTCTCGGGTGTGTTCGCCTGGAAATCCGATGGTGCACGAGTTCCATGAAGGCTTTTATTTTTTGCGGTATCGCATGTGGGAGGCGACGTGTGACCACGCAAGCCACTGCATCTGGGATAGCCCAATGAATGTCACTAAGGCAGTGAGGGACGCAGATTTTGTTTTCTGTGCACGTTGTCTTCAGCATGGCTGGTGACAGATGGCTGCATCGGCGATGGGAGGGGGAGGGCGTATACACATCTGCACTGTGAACGGACACTGCACCCCCTCCTGCGATTGGCGGTCGGGCTGTGCTGGCGGTTCCCGTGTATGTTGGAGTGGAAGGGAGGAAGAAAGGGCCCGGGGTGGTCTTGGGAGGGAGGGCGTTGGACAGCGTTGGGCGACATAGCCACAGGAGGATCGTGGTCACATAGATCAGCCGTGCCACACAACATCTCATCACTGTCAGTCAGACCCTGGCGAGGCATCTGGTGATGGTGATGCTGAGGATGAAGATGAACAACGCGACGTGGGGCCGGTCTCCTCCGCAGAGCCCGCCGGTTTGATGCCACCAAGCAACGACAGCCTGAAACGACCACACTACAAGCCACATGGGTGCGCACACATTTCGGCGCTCGAAACATTTTTCCAACTCCTACAGTTCTAACTTTTGGCTGCTTTGGAAGCTGGGGTGGCCGGATGGAGAGAGGGGGATGGGGACTTTGGTCCCGGGGAGGTTGCCATAAAAGCTAAGTACAGACCCAGGGTGGGGTGGAGGGCTCCTTTTTTCGAGAATTGCCTTCTCCCCTGGCAAATAGCTCATCCGATATCATTTTTGTGAAGATTTCAAAAACACTCCACACAATGCCCTCCGCCCCTCTGGCCCGTGTTGTGCACTGAAAATGTGCAAAAAGTAAGAAAAAACGCCGTTTTGCAGCGCTTTAGCATGAACTGACGGTTCCCAAGGGAAAATGAATGCCACACAATACCGCCACCGATAGGGTCGGAAGATCAATCAGTCAATCACAAAACTGCACCTTGATGTCGGCAGGGGTGTAATGGCTTGGGTTTGACTGCTTCCTGATAATCATTTCCAGATCCCCGTCGAAGAACTCATAGACCACGTGAATGTCCCCCTCATGGAAAAATACTTCGTGCAGCCTGTAAGGGAAACAGTCAGAGTCACCATGACACACCATGACAATATTGGGCGGCACTATCTGCACTGCGAAGCATCCACACAAGATCCTTACAAGAGGAGGCTACTTGCAATGTTTCTTGCAAGCTGTCACAGAAGCCAAAGTGCACTGTTACTCACAAAAGGCACCGCATCTGCAACTGTGTTTCCCGCCTGGATCATTTTTGCACCGTTCCTAATCATGGTTGAGCAGTCTCAGCGTCATAGAGGCAATACGTGGTAAGCGAAGAGGTCAAAAGGCCGTCAAATCCTGAAACACGAGTCATTTTGGGTCATTTTGAGCTCAAAACACGGTCACAAAGAGCAGAAAAGGGGGAAGATAAAGCGTTTTCCCATAATTTGGGTTGGGTTCGATGCACATGGAACCCACCATACCGGACCCATGAGCCCAGGTACAGCTCTGCAGTGGGAAGAAGCAGCATATTGCTCCTGTTTCTCAGGAGCTTGGGCCCGTATCAAGGACACACCATTTGATGATCTTTTTTGTTAATGCTATGCCCTTGTTCTGTGAGTATCTTCATGCCGCCTTGATGATCGCTCTTGATTATCGCTCGGGGGCGCCTTGGCCATTTTCCCTTGGGGGTGTGAGGAAACTGTTGCGCGCGGCCAACTACTGTCTTAGGGGGGGGGGGGGGGCACTGTGCGAATTCCTCAGCCCCTGTAGTCCATCGACCCCTGCTGCCACCAGCAGCCCCCGCTTTGGCCCCACCCCGCGTTTCGGGGAGTGTTCTCCACTGATGCGGCAACATAGGGCCAGGGGTTCCAGATGGTCACATCACACCCAGCAGTGGTGTGCTGCAATTTCAAGGCATTTGCCATCTCTGTCTTACCACAGTGGACGGCTTGGCAGCAGAAGGCTGCCCCACAAAACCAACTTTTAATGTTAATATGCATAACCCATGGCCAGCAGTCTACACGCTGAGGTCCACTTCCACTAAACGAAAGCGGCAACAAAGCAATCTGAACGCTTTGGCAGCAAATTTCCTTCACCTGTGTGGTTTACTTCCCGCTGGACGCCCCTGCCCATGCAACAAGATAGGATTACTGGCCTACAGCCTACAAGCAGGTGCCGCCCACAATGAGTACACCATCCAGATGCTGTGTTGCAACCGCTTGTGGAGCATCCGGCAACTCGCTCAGAAAGTGGCATCCAGCGAAAGGCAGAGCACTTGCCGCCAAAAGTTGAGTACCATCCACCGAAAGCTAGGTTGACAAGCGACAAGAGGCTTGTCGAACGAACGGCCTGTAATCAGAAGGCGCTTTTAAATCACCTTTTTCAACATTACCTGACGAATGACGATGGTGATCCATGATGATGATGGATGATGATGAGGATTGCTGCTGTTGCTGCTGCTGATGATGATGAGAATGAGCATGAGCATGCCCATGCCCATGCTGATGGCAATGGCAATGGTGGTGGTGGTGATGGTGATGACAATGATGGGCATGTGTTATGTACCCTTGTACCCTTGATGTACCCTTGTCTGCATGCAGCACGCTTGGGGGTACATGTGTGGCCCAGTAGTTGTTGTGCATACCTTCCCCCCTTTGAACAGGTGTCACCCTTGAACTTTCCTCAGAGAGTGTAGGGACCGTAACCCCAACTTTTTTTTTGTCTTCGATGGTCGTTGGGATTATCGCACGACAGTGCTTTGCTTTGCATTGCAATTTTGACGGGCGCAAAAAAAAAAAAGGGGGCCCTGAAATTTTCATAAAATTGGGGCCATTGCCGTGCTAGCGCAGGAGGGAAAGCTGGGCAGTCTCATAAGACAATCCCCACTTGGTCACATACCTCACAATGCTGGGGTGGTTGAGCTCCATCAGCAGCTTGATCTCTCGAAGTGTGGCAAAACTTGCTCCTTCTTCAGCACGCGTCCGCGATACACGCTTCACAGCAACCACTTTGCCTTGGTCGACATCACGTGCTCTAAACACAAGCCCAAAGGCCCCCTCTCCGACCTTCTCGAAATTTGCGTAGCGTTGCATACCATAAATTCCCCCAAAACCCTACAAATCAAATACAGTCTGTTTGAGGCGGACATGCGCAGGCAACTGAACAGGACAAAACACCTCAAGCCGTTGCTCAAAAACAGAGACACGTTCAGCACAATGTATCTTCCAAACGAAACCATACGTTTGGGGTATCCGTGGGGACCCGGCCCCCGACCCCTTTTCCAAGCCACACCCAGGTCCCAGATTAATACGGTGCCTGAGCCCCCTAGCTTAGACCAGCCGCAGATTGCACACAGCAAACAAAAACACCAACAATACCATTGCACGGTGAGTCACAGCATGCATGGTGCACAGAAGGTGCACAAGGGTGCTTCACCAGTTTGTGGGGGCAGGGGCGGTCCCCTCTGAAGGGGTTTTGATTGTAGCAGCTACTTGCTCCCCATTTGAACGCATGTAGGACACATCCCTACGAGGCACAAATAAAAAAAATAACAAATAATAATAATAATAATAATAATAATAATAATAATAATAATAATAATAATAATAATAATAATAATAATAATAATAATAAATCAAGCTGTCAAAGGCTGGGTGCAAGCAGGGCTGTGTGGCTCAGAACAAAAAGTGCCAAACGGGCGGAAGAAGAGCAATGTGACTCGGCAAACAACTGAGGCGGCACCTCTACAAATGACCTTTCCTCACTTTTACAAACCGAAAACCTAATCCTGACCTAAAACAAAAAATTAGGTCCCGAATTAATCTGATGCCTATTGTTTCTGGTCCAGACCTTGTACAAAGCCTGCTTACCAGATGGTACTCAAGGTAGGTCTCAGATTCAAAGATCGGAGCTTTCCAAATCTATGGCCAAGTTGTTGCACTGCGTGAGCACTGCGTGCATACTGCACACGCAGAGGCCGGGATACTCACCCAAGAATACCTGTCACCTGACTGGTTGCACAGCGAAGCAGCAAAGCCCACATGAGAACAACAAAACTGCCTTCAACTTGGTACTCCACTGTCCCTATGGACAAACCACTCAGCCTTGTAAAGTCCGCTTGCTTCCAGTGTTTCGGTGCCCGTGGCTTCGCTCTTGGAGGCGGCGATGAGGTGTCCGTTGACTCGGAGCGCGGGGAACGCGTTGTCCGTGGTCTCTGGGGTGATTGGGACCGCGAATAGGGTGAAGGGGAGGGCGGTGGTGATTCTGAGTGTGGACGCGACACACTTGTTGATGGCGAGCGAGGACAGTGATGTGGTGGGGATGAAGGCCGTACCACAAACTCCTCAAGGTCCGCGAGCTATGTATGGCTACATCACCCCTGCCTTCTCAGGGTCCCCATAGTGGGGAGAGTTCAATATGGGGGATGGAAAATGGGTAAAAATGGTTGAAAATGGGCAACAAAGGGTGACAATTCAAATGTGCCACATCCCAAATGCATAGGAAGCTAAAAAAACCCAGTATGGAATCAAAAATTCTATTGCCTTCGGCAGTGCACCTCGAAGAGAGGTTGACAGTCAGCCAATCAGTCCCTGAGCCAGCAAGCAGGCAGTCAGACAGATACACACAGTTTGGGTTTTTTGTCAGTGGCAGATGCGGGCCCAAGCAGCAGCGAGGCCATTCGCCGCAATTCAAGTAGTGGCCGAGTGGCAACGCGGCCGGCCGGCATCCGTGTGGTCGGCGGTTCGAATCCCAGTCTGCCCACTTTGGCGCCGCCGCCGGCGGCGGCGCTAAGATTCAGCAGAGCAGGATTCGAACCGACGCCTGCACATCTGGCATCGGCTGCGCTACCATTGGACCGCTAGCCCTGTTACCAGCGCTGTGCGTCCCCACTGCTTGTAGCCTATTAAGCAAAAACTTTTGACCCCCCCCCCCCCCCCCACCCACCCCCCCACCCCCCCCCACCCCCCCTCAAAAAAGTGATATCCAGTTTTAGGGGGTAGAGGCCTCAAAATCAAAAAATCCATTGGGGGATGCTCTTATTGGGCAAAATAATGATTTTACAAGGGGTTGGACATCCAATATCATGCCTTGGGGTATGCTACGCGAATGACCCCAAAAAAGGGGGGTATATGACGCCCGCGCCTGCGCTTGATCTAACAACCTCTCTTCGAGGTGATTTTTCAAAAGGGGCCAAAAGTAGGGTCCAAGCATTTGCCGACATCCAAAACTTCGCACTGCGTGCGCACTGCATGCACCGCATTCCCTATGATTGTCCCATGTGATGCCATAACATGCAGTGATTAGGTCCCAAGCCAATATGGCACCTATACCCCCTGTAGCTTGGACATGGGATGGCATGGACAAAGGGTGGGAAAAATGTTTGCCTGAAAGCGTCTGGCTTGCCTACCCTTCCCTCCCTCTTGCGCAATTGAAGCCCAGGTCTTGGAAAAACCACCATATCACAGAGGTAGACAAGGACATGATTAAGCTGCCATTTGTTAGCTCATTTGCCTCATTTGGCTGACAACCGCCGTTGGTTGGCCTTCAAACAGAGTAATGCAAGAGAGAATATGCTCTGTCTCTGTGTCTAAACAATTCGTAGCACTCATCCGCCTCACCATCACCATCAAAGCCACCAGTGAGGACTCCGAGCAAGGCACTGAGGATGGATTGTTGATGATTTAGGTGGTTTGTGGTTTTTGAGGTTGATTTCAGTAAACTGACCCCAATAACTGGCGCTGTGCATGGGACGACAAGTACAGAGGTGCTGGAGCATGCATCTGAGATGTGCTTCTGTCAGATGCAGGAGTGCAAGCATTTTCATTTGCTTTTGCTGAGATTGGGAGCCATGGCTAATGTTGCTGTGTGCAACCTGCATCCTTTCATGTCTGTGCCTTAGCCAACCGACGGGCGATGTGGGCTAATTGATGGCAGTTGCACTCGGCGTTCTTGTTTGAAAGAACACAACAGAATAAGTGGGCACGAGAGTACATGGTGTCTTGAAGAATGTGCCCCTCAAGGGACACACAAAAAAGAATGATGATTTGATGGTGAGATATCTGGACGATGATCTGATCATTACTTCTGATGCACCATATTGCAGGCCTCAACCATCATTGTCTTGGACATCCTAATGCGGCCTACTTGACAACCTTTCACGCCAGGATGGGTCACCAAGTTAAAGCTTGGCACAGCTTGTCATTGGGAGATCCCACGTTCACTAAAGCATTGTCATGGTGGAGCAATGTTGGGGTTCTTGGAAGTGTTGCAAGAAGAATGACCGACCCGCGATTTGAACCAAGGGTCCACCATGTTTCCAATGTGTGTTTAAGGTTTGGTAAAATGTGAAGAAGTGTCATCAAGGCTTTTTACCCCGCCCCTAGGCTGCCAAACAGTGCACCGGGTGGAAATATCATAAACACCACACCCTGATACTTATCAAACATCACACCACATGCTTATCACACCACACACTGATGCTTATCACACCACACCCTGATGCTGATCACACCACACCCTGACACTTATCACACCACGCCCCAATACTTATCACACCACACCCTGATGCTGATCACACCACGCCCCAATACTTTTCACATCACACCCTGCTGCTTATCACACCACACCCTGATGCTTATCACACCACACAACGATACTTATCACACCACACCCTGATACTGATCATGGCACACCCTGATGCTTACCACACCACACCCTGATGCTGTCACACCACACCCGGATACTTATCACGCCATACATTGATGCTGATCACACCACACACTGATGCTTATCACACCACACACTGACACTTAGCACAGCACACCGTGATACTTATCACACCATGGCCTGATGCTTGTCACCCCACACCCTGATGCTTATCACACCACACCCGTGTGCCAACTGTGCGTGTACACACTACTGGCAACAACTGTGCTAGCATATCAACATGGTCCACTCAGCCTAGATGCAATGACTGAAATGGCAAAATGTGGCCGAAGAGACACACAAAACCCGTCCATTAGGGACTAATTATTGTGAAACTTGCACTATAGGGGGGAATCTTTGCACTGCGCGCGCACTGCGCGCTACTTTTAGACTATGTTCCCCCCGAAGAGCCCCCAAGCAAACCCCTTGGAAACGCCCTTAGAATTAGGTGACCCAAACTGCCCCAGCTCAAGAAAGTTGCAAACTACCTTCCCTTCACATAACATACATCATGCACAACTGGAAAAGCCATGAATGGCGCATTGGTCGCCACCCTCAAGAACACAGAATTGTCTTTCCGGTTCCATTGTCTACTAAGTACACATGGACTCCATCTTGCATTGGCGATTTACCACCCATAGTGCATCTTGGTAGTACTCCAAATGGATGAGCCCATCTCCCGCCATCCCAACCACCGTGGCAGGAACTCGCACGCCGTTGGAGCGGGTGTAGAACACCCGATCGCCAAGACTCAAATCCTTGAAGAAAGTGTGTCTAAGAAAGGAGGAGGGGGGTATGAAGTCCTGTAGCATATGTGCAAGCACGATAGATCAATGTGTGCACACGAGCATTGCGCCTTGCCATGACTTGACACAACCATGCTACGCCTTGCCATGCCTTGACCCAAACGTACTACACCTTGCAAAACCTCCGCTAGGGGTCACCATGATGCCCCTAGGGGCCCCTAGTATCTCAAAGTATGGGTCTCTAGTACGGCCAAGCGCCCAAATAGTTGCACTGCGCGCGCACTGCGCTTGAGGCTCCCCCTAGGGCTTGTTGGGTTCCAAATGCTTGGAAACCTAAGGCAAGGATTGGCTATTGGCATGGAAGAACAGGGGAACCCGGGAAAAGGCACCTAATTGGCATGGGAGAACGGGGAAAACGGGGGAAAACCGGGAGAAAGGGGGAGAAACTAGGAAATTTGAATGCTTGTTGCCCTGTTTGCTTTTTGTTGCCCGTTGCTTGAATCTTGGTCACCTTCAAGCGCCCACACTAACCGACACCGAACTCACCACTACACCGATTGGGGATTTCCAGGCTCAGAAAAATGAGGGGAAATGGGGAGAAATGGGGGGAAATGGGGGGAAATGGAGGAAACTGGAAATTTTTGGGGGGGAATGGAGAAAAATGGGGAGAAATGGGGGTGCGTTGGAGAAGGTGCATTGGAACAATGCACAAACGATGAGGAGCAACAACACATGTGTGGAACACAATCACGGTGGTGGTACAACACCAGTGAAGCAGAATGACACATGGGCCTTGTGCGCGTCATGCTGCATGTTAAATTGTTTATCGGATCGCACCCGTTTCCAAACCGAGAAGGTGCGCTCCACGTCACAGGAAGTGTGTGGAATGCACACAGTACGTCGAATCAAGGGATACATCCTTGGCAACCAATCCTTCATGCCCACCCACCATTGAATCACATCAAAATCTAAACTGTGGGGGATTGCACTACTGCAGTACAATGTCCATTCCCCATTGTCCAGGATTTTTGAGCACTTCTGTGGAGGGAAAATGAGAGTAAACTCTGTGATTTTCGAGGGCAATGATGCAATTTGCCTTGGATCACAGACTCTGGCCTGCTTGGCTAGCTCCAAATGTTTGGACAAGTACTTGCAAGCCATAGCAATTGTTGCCTCAATGACATGCAAGAAATTCTTCTTCCACAAAGCAATGTCATACAAGGATGAACTTGTAGGCGACGGCTTCCTATTCAAACGTTGATATGTTAAATGGCGCAAGGTTTGGCTGGAGACAATTTGTTGCAGACATGAGTGCAAGTTGTGAACACGGTTGTACACATTCACTGGGCATACCGCAAAAAAAAAAGGGACCAAGGCACGACATGTAGATTGTAGCAATGCAAAAATTAATAATGGAACACTCACCGCCACTCACCGCCGAAAAAATGGGAAATTTGGCCACTCACCAATACTCACCACCACGGCGGCTAGTGTGGATGGTTGCACCTCGTGCAGGCAATGGCTGGTTTTTTGCAACACAGAACGTTTGGTGTGTCAAAATATCTTTGTCACTGCGAACCAACCGGAATCCAAGCCTTGGACCCCCCCCCCCCTTTGCCCCCTGTTTTTTCCCGTTTTCCCTCCCATTTGGCAAGACGGATTTTCTTGGTATGGATATTATCGAACCCTAGCATTGCTCATCTGTGTCTTTGGTGCCTTTAGTTTTCTCAGGACGAGGCCTTTCACGTACCTTGAATGAAATCCGACCCATTTTGATAAGCATCAGGCCATGGTGTGATAAGCATCAGGGTGTGGTGAGCTAAGTATCAGTGTGAGGTGTGATGCACACCAGTGTATGGTGTGATAAGGATTAGGGCGTGGTGTGATTAGTATCATGGTGGTGTGTGACAAGTATCAGGGTATGTTGTGATAAGCATCAGGGTGTGGTGTGCGATAAATACTGTAGAATTCGGGTTAAAGACCCAGACGCGAGGCCTATTCAGGGCCATTATTTACCGAGTCGCCAGTTGCGAGACACGATGGCCGTAGTAAGACATTATTAAAAGTTGCGAATGTGCGGGACGCGAGCGGTGGGGAATGGTACAAACACGGGCCCCGAGGGCCCCAAAGTAAAAAATAGGTAAAAAAATAAGAAGGGCCCCGAAGTTAAAAAAGAGGCAAGTCCCAAATTTTCAATTGAAAAAAGATGCGAGACGCGCACGCTTTTTTGAGGCATTATTATTATACAATGCGGACGCGAGACACGAACACAAAATCGGACGATTATTATTAGCGTCTTTAACCCCAATTCTATGGTATCGGGGTGTGGTGATAAGTATCAAGGTGTGGTGTGATAAGTATCTGTGTGTGGTGTAATAAGCATCAAGGTGTGGTATGAAAAGTATGAGGGTGTGGGGATTAGTATCAGGGTGTGGTGTGATAAGTATCAGTGTGTGGTTTGATAAGCATAACGGTGTGGTGTGATAAGTATTGGCGAGTGGTGTGGTAAGTATCAGGGGATGGTGATAAGCATCAGGGCATGTGGGGATTAGTATCAGGGTGTGGTGTGATAAGTATCAGTGTGTGGTTTGATAAGCATAACGGTGTGGTGTGATAAGTATTGGCGAGTGGTGTGGTAAGTATCAGGGGATGGTGATAAGCATCAGGGCATGTGGTGATAAGTATCAGGGTGTGGTGTAATAAGCATCAGTGTGTGATAAGTATTAGTGTGTGGTGTGGTAAGCATCATGGTGTGGCGTGATAAATACCAGTGTGGTGTGAAAAGCGTCATGGTGTGGGTGCAATAAGCATCAGGGTGTGGTGTGATAAGTATCAGGGGTGTGTGTGGGAAGCATCAGGGTGTGGCATGATAAGTATCAGGGTGTGGTGTGACAATTATCAGTGGAATGATAAGCATCAGGGTGTGGTTTGATAAGTATCAGAGTGTCGTGTGACAAGCATCAGTGTGTGGTGTGATAAATATCAGTGTGTGGTGTGATAAATATCAGTGTGGTGTGATAAGCACAAGGGTGTGGTGTGATAAGCATCAGGGCGTGATGTGATAAGCATCAGTGTGTGGTGTGGTAAGCATCAGGGTGCGGTATGATAAGTATCAGGGTGTGGTGTGACGAGTATCAGTGTTGTGATAAGTATCAGTGTGCGGTGTGGTAAGCATCAGGGTGTGGTATGATAAGTATCAGGGTGTGGTGTGATGAGTATCAGTGCTGTGATAAGCATCAGTGTGTGGTGTGGTAAGCATCAGGGTGTGGTATGATAAGTATCAGGGTGTGGTGTGGTGACTATGAGTGCTCTGATAAGTATCAGTGTGTGGTGTGATAAGCATCAGGGTGTGGTATGATAAGTATCAGCCTGTGGTGTGATAAGTATCAGCCTGTGGTGTGATAGGCATCATGCTCTAGTTCCAGGATACAGTGCCCATTACACTTTACATGGAGCGAGCTGAATGTTGACCAACGCTGCGACATCGCAGACAGTCACTAGGGTAAAACCAACAAGGTGCTTATGTGCTCATTATGTGGCCATTACTCTTTGCATCCTATGTTGGTCCTGCCCCCGTGGAAATAACCTCCATCTGCAGCCCTATGCCCTGTCTGTGCGGCCACTAACCTTTGCGACCCGATACCCTCCGTCTAGCCCCATACGCTCCATCTGCAATCCGAAATGCTTCATCTGCAGCTTACCTCATGCCCTCCGCCTGCAGCCCTAACCCCTGTGCTCACCGTCTGTGCGATGCCTCACTTACCCACAACCGACACAAACAACAGTCAAACACGAAACAATCCAATATATCTTAGGTGTGGCCTCAGTGCTGCATGCTGCCCATTGGTGCATATTCAGAGTGCAGGAAATGAAAACGCAAAAGCTCGATCGTCAACAGTCTGAGAAATTGCAGGTCATCAAAAATATGATGGAACCTGAACCACGTGCAAAAGTGGTAGTAGCCATATATTATGTTCTCCAAAAGCTGGGCACTGCTTGTGTAACACTAGCCGGTGTACCCTTGTGCCCTTGTGGGTGTTGATATATGTCGCAGGGTGACACGGATACCGTTGAAGTATCGGACCTATTGTGCCGTTCAAAATATGATGCCGAAAGGGCAAACCACAGAAAATTCCCAGACAACGGGACAACTGTACATCAGAGAAGCGCACCAGCCAATCATCACCAGATCGGTCAAATCCGTTTTGCGGCAACCGGTCGGCAAACTGAAACCCTGCCACTTGAAACCTTAGGCTCTCCCGAGTGGGCAAAAGCAGAAGCAGCACGGCATTCTTTAAGGCCGCTCGGGCTGTACCATACCGTACCACCTTTGGACCCCACAGGACGCAAAAATGGCGCGGTCGGTGCAGAGGTGCGCATGGTACTTGGAGAAAGATGCACTAAGTTGAGTTGGCCCATCGAACTAGTCGAATGAGATGTCAATAAATGACGAGCCATGACGAGGGCTATCGGCGTTTGGCATGCGAAGAAGATGTGCACTGGCCGGCTAAATCCGGGCCGTGAATTGCAGGCGATTGTTTGGAAGCACGCGCGGCATTCATATCGATCCACTGCAGCCGATGAACTGCCCGACATCGCAATCCAACATAATTCCGTCACGGAAGAAAAAAGCCCCCCAGTGCGGACTGTGTTCAGGGATCCACAGTTGCACCTGATGGCGTATGAGGGTCGTCCTTCGTCGCCGCCTGTGTGCAGTTGTTGCAGTTGTCCATCTTTTAGGCGCCATTTGCGATGATGGAGGCAATGACGCCACACGGGGCAAGGCAGGGGCAGGGTGAAGGCTGCTGGGAGGCAGAGTGAAGGCACAGGGGATGTGGGGGGGCAATGAGAGGCAAGGGGAGGTGGGCTGGGAGCAGATGGAGAGGCGGATGCCGCAGGAGAGCCAAGACTCAATTGCAGGCAAAGGAAGGCGGGGAAAATGCAGCCGCGAAGAGGGGACGGCACCTCAGAGGGAGGGCAGGTGGATGACGGGAGACAGAGGGTGGGGGAAGCGGGGGCAAGAGGAGGCAGAAGGGCCCGGAAGCCCATATCTCGGCGGCTTGGAGCCCACAAAATCTACCTCCCAGTCGGTACTACACGGACTGCCGCACAATGCACGCATGGGGCTCCCTGGGTCTCGAATGCACATTGCACAGCAGCTTGCGCACTCGATTGTGGGTCCTGTCAGTGTTAACACTGGTCCTGATCTTAGGCTTCAGGGGCTGCAGGACGTCTGGCAGGCGGTCCTGCATGCGGGTCGGCAGGCGGTGCGGCAGGTCGTGCAGCAGACGGTTCCGCGGGCGATCCGGCAGGTGGTCCATCCGACGTTCGTGCAGACGGTTCGGCAGGGGGTCCGTCAGGTAACTTGGCGTCAGCAGCGTCGCCAGCGGAAGGTCTGCGTTTGCAGAGGCGGACAACAAGGTACACGGCCAGGGCCAAGCTCAGCACCACCGCCGCCAAGAGACTGACCTTCACGAGCATTGTGGCGGAGGCGACCTTGACCAGCATCGGGGGGGAACCCACGGCTTTAACCAACGCCTGCCAACCCGGCACAGCCACAGCCCAACCCGCGGCCGGAGTCAACTCGGCCGAGGCCGCAGCCACATCGGCTGTAGCTGCAGCCACATCGGTCGTAGCCACATGGGCCGCACCTGCAGCCTCAGCCGCATAACTCGCAGCTTCGGCCGCATGGCTGGCTGCCCGGGACACATCGCCCGCCGCTGCAGCCGCTGCCACCACGCCGGTCTCCTCAGCCGCATGGCTGGCAGCCACAGCTGCATCTTCCGCAGCTGCAGCCGCCTCGCTCACATATTCAGCCGCATGTTCCACAGCCTCAGCGGCATGTTTCACAGCCTCAGGCGCATCGCTCACGGCTGCAGCCGCGGCCGCGGCCGCATCGGTCGCCGCCTGAGCAGCATGATCCACGGCCGCATGGTCTACAGCCCCAATCACATGACCTGCGGCTTCAGCCGCCTGGTCGGCAGCCGCGGCCGCTTCACCCGCAGCCGTGGCCGCATTGCCGTCTGCCGCAGCTGCGGCCGCGACGGCAGCGGCCTCAGCCGCATGGTTCGCAGCCTCAGCCGCATCCTCCGCAGCCGCGGCAGCACCGCCCGCAGCCTCGGCCGCACGGCCGACGGCCTCAGCCGCGTGTTCCACAGCCTCAGTTGCAGCCGCCGAAGCAGCAGCTGCTGCTTCACCCGCAGCCGCAGCCGCTTCCGCAGCCGCATCGCCCGGAGCCGCAGCCGCAGCCGCAGCCGCAGCCGCAGCCGTCTCAGCCACGGCCTCGCCCACATCGCCGGTGGCTTCACCCGCAGCCGCAGCCGCTTCACCCGCAGCCGCAGCCGCTTCACCCGCTTCAGCAGCCGCTTCACCCGCAGCCGCAGCCGCTTCACCCGCTTCAGCAGCCGCATCGCCCGCAGCCGCATCGCCTAAGGACGCAGCTGCAGCCGCAGCCGTTTCGGCTGCTGGGTCGTCTGCTGTAACCGCAGCCGTGACCGCATCGCCTCGGGCCTCGACCGCAGGGGCGATGGCCTCAGCTGCGTTTTCCACGTCATCGGTCATCGCCGCAGCCATTTCACCCGCGGTTGCAGCTGCGTCAACCCCGGCTGCGGCCGCATCGCCCGCAGCTGCAGCCGTGTCGCCCCCTAATGCAGCCGCCGTATCAGCCCCCGCCCCAGCTACAGTCGTATCGACCGCAGCGTCACCCGCATGGCCCACATCCGCAGCGGCCAAAGCGGCGTGGTGCGGTTGCGGGCCCACGGCCCGCAGGGCTCCGGCGGAGGTTAACGGGAACTGAGGCCGCAGCACGGGAACGCGGGGCAGTGCCGTCATAGCGAAGTGCTTGGAGGTTCGCAACGTTGAACGCGCCGCGGGAGGGCTGGTCACGCATAGGATCGCCACCATGAAGCCACAAGCGAGCGATGCTTTCAGCACGACCCGTGCTTCAATGGAGGGGGCGGTAGCGAGACCTTTTGTCAAAAGATGGACCGTGGTGGGGTCGGCATGCGCCATAGCAAAGAGATTGGGTAGTCTAGTACGACCGCACACACATGCGGGAGCCCTTGTGGGTCAACGGTGTGGATCTTCCCGAGCCAAAACCTAATGCCGCGAACATGGGGAAACGGGGCTAACACCTGGGCAACCAAGGAAATGGGACAACGGGTTATGGGGGCCAATCAAGGCCCACCAAGTACAAACGTTTTGGATGTGTAGGGTTGGCAAAAAGACAACGCGGATGAAGCCGACGGTAACTTTTTTTTGAACCATCCACTAAATGCTAGGGCGAAAGGGCGTAGAGCGAGACGAGGGTTTCCCATGGTAGTGAGACGTACCACGGGCCGAGGGTGAATGAAAGCAAGCAACAAATCGCGGCCCCGACACTATGACATGAGTAGATCCAGGTGTGGTTCATTCGAGACCCGTCGAGGGGGGGGGATAGTTTGTGTATGTGTGCGTGAACGGAGAGCTTGGATGAGAAACCACGAGTCACTTGAGGCACGACACGATTTTGTGCAAGATTGCTACAAAGCTCTGCAAACACGGTGTCAACCAAGAAGCAACGAACCATTTTACAAGTGAAATTTCCCGATCAACGGCGGAGTCTTTGGAGAGTAAGCCAACACTCGGTTCGTGCGCGCACGATGCGTGCGCGAAGCGGGTGGGTGCGTGATCCGCGATACGAGGATGGTACCGCGATACGCGCGTCCGGTCTTCGCTCGTCTTAATGGTATGATCGGGGGCCGAAGCCCTGAAAAGTGCAATTTTCCAAATTTTTGTCTCTCATATTTCAGTCCTTAAGCTTGTGACCACCTAGAAACTTAATTGTGGCAACCAACTGAATTTGGTGCGATGGAAGGGTTGTGGGGAAGAAGACGACCCTCGGTACTTGAAAGGTTGTTGGGAGGTGGCGCGAGAGATCTTGGCCTACTCCCTCCCCCCCGACTGTAGACCCACCAGGAAACCCCCATTTATAAGACCCACCCCTTTTTTGGGCCCCTCCTCGGCAAAGACAGCTATAAGACCCACTTCAAAAAGACCTCTATATAAGACCCACCCGGGAAAATTTTGCGGAGCACAAGGAAATGAAGCAAAATTGTCCTCAACCTCACCCCCAACCCAAAAAAATGACAAAAAACATTCATTGGATGCTTTGAGTGATGGGATGGTGTCATGTGTTTAACCCTAGTGCATGCACGAAACAATACAAATCTCAACAAACTCTGCTTGCCTCAGGCTCCCTGGGATGGTGTCATGTGACTTGCCAAGTTGGCCTCAAATGCTTGCGAGACGAGAGTATCACACATTAATACACCACATGCCGTGGGGGCATATCAAACACAAGGGATGAATAAATGGATCCTCTTCTTCCAAACCTTCTTCATCATGTGGATCTTGGATGTGTGCATCGGATTCACTCATAATAATGACAATGATAATGTTTCGATTCATTATGTGAAAACGTGTGGTGACATAATGATGATATCATTGCGCCCAAAAACTGTTTTTTTCGGTTGAAAAAGAAAAACGGATAAAAGTTGCGTCACCGAAACTAGCATTCTTTGGTGGCTGAGAAAACAGGTCACAGTGTGCTCCGTATCAAAGAAGTATAAGACCCACTTCAAAAAGACCAGTGTATAAGACCCACCCGACATGGCTCAGGGGAAAAAAATTATAAGACCCGGGTCTACAGTCGGGGGGGAGGGAGTAAGACACTAGGAGACAACACCATCAACTTGAGTGGTTGAGGTGAACCTTGGTTTCCTTAAGCGCCCGAAAAAACAACTTGGGCGGGAATGAAAGCGTACTTCTCCAAAGTGGGCTTGTTATTTTTTAGACTTGGGAACAACTCCGAAATGGGGTGGGTGTCCTCACGTGACATGTGCCCAACAATGAAAATTGACGAAAAGAAAAATCCAACCACAATGCTAGTTAACTTTGGAAATTGGCACCCGAACGCCGTAAAGCGAACACAAGGGGGAAGGTAGGTCTCATTCAGATGTAGTTTGGGTTGGGTGCACGAGAGTGTGTATGCCTATGTTAGGAATGTGAGGCGGATTTTCTTGCGGAGTTCACAAGGATGTACCAAATATCCCCATCCCACAAGCACAAGCACGGAATGTGACAACGGTGCATGCCACGCCTTCAAGGACTCGTCGCCCCCCATGTTGTCTTTATCCATGACCAAAGCTTCGGTCGCACAACCGCTCCCTTCGCCACCTCCCTTCATAATTTTCGAAACAAAGTAGCGTGCTAATATCTGACCTGCCGATTACGAATTTGCCTTCGAACCCTAACCTAGAGTGGCAATCATGCCCACAAGTGTTACAGTAGAATGTCCAATTCTCCTTGACTGGACTAGCAAGCACGCACAAGACTCATCAGTGGCACATAGGCAAGAGAAGAAATGCTAGAGCTACAAACACAGAATGAATAGTGTATTGGAAGGCAAGCTGCCATGATGTCCAATAATGTTCCAGTCAAAACCAAGCCCATTGGGACATTACAAGACTTCTCGGCCACCCATGTGGGACATTACGAGACTTTCCTATATGGAATGGTTGGAACCATTTGGGACATTACAAGACTTTTTACAGGGACATTAACATACTTTTTTCTTAAAGATGCGCCGGGGTCTCTCTCCCCCCGCGTTGACCCGGGTGCTGTTGTGTTTCAGGAAATTTTGTCTTCCAGGCACTTCGCGTCCTGTTCTTCTCCCCCACCCCGTGTCGTTGGAGCTGCGCCTAGCCGCGGCTGGGTGGCTGGGAGGCTTTGGAAACCCCCCCCCCTCCCCCCCCCCCCCCCGGCTGGCTGGCTGGCTGGCGCGCCCCTGGAAAACAGCCAAAATACCTAGTGCACCATTGTACCGCCTCTTCTCACGCATGGTGTGCGTATGGGGATGGGTTTGCAAGGGTGGGGGGGGGTCGGCCACCTTTCAAGAACACCCTGAGCTCATACTCCAAGTTGCCTTGCCTTCGGAACCTCCCGTAAAGACCAAGAACACGAAACATAGAATCTCCGTATCAAACGAATGTGGAACTACAAATGTTGTTGTTATCGATATCAACCCCCGAGTACACAATTGTCCTTAATCCCAAATATATACCATCGTATTGAAATAAATATATATATATCCCAAAGCACATTTCCAAACAACCCACCCTTATGTCTCCAACTCCTCATTCCTCGCCGATCGTACCGCTTCCAAACGGTAGAGGCAGCAGCTTGCACCTTTGCCACCGTTGCACCGGGCGGAAACTCCGCATTTGGCAACCCCGATCTTGGCAGTAACGAGGTATTTCCCGCCACAAGCCTTGACCCAAAAATCGGGGCCATACTCCGGAGATGGTTCAGACATATCGCAAACAGCAAAGCACACTACACAAAGGAAAGGGGCATGCGCATGCACTTATCACAAATCGGAACGCCTCATTATAACAAACACCTAAACAGCTAAATTAAAGCATGAACCAAGAAAAACAAGTTTTGGCCTCTCTATATGATTGTGGCAAGTGTGAGCGGACCGCGTCCCATCTTGGGACCCCAACGCGGATGGGGCTCGGCCATTCTACATCCCCGGTCCTGTCGACACATTTTTTCCTATTTAAAAAATGCATGCACTGGGGCATCTCCATGCATGCTTGCCGACGTTAGTTGGACACGGGGACGCTACAACACAATGCAACGGCAATTGTGTTGGTGATTGTGCAACTGGACCACTAGGTCCGGATTCCCACACAAGCAAACAACCCAAAACCCCATCCCAATGCATGATGTGCCTTGTTTAAAGGGAAGGAAATTTTACCACACACTCCATGGATCGGTGACATCATCTTGAGATCTTGAGAGCAAGGGCGGTGAGGCAAACATGCATGTACAAAGCAATGGTGGCTGGCTGGGTGGCTGGCTAGGTGGCCGGCTGGGTGGCTGGCTGGCCGGCCGGCCGAAAACACCTCCCCCCCCCCCCCCGCTGGCTGGCGCAGCTCCGTTAAGCCATTTGGGACAGTAGTAGACTTGTCCCAAGACGTCAGATTCTGGAGTCTTGGGACATTACGAGGGCCATTTGGGACATTACTCTAGTGTTCCAAATAGAAGTGCGGGTCTTAATAAGTGACCGGGGATGGTTTTTTGGAGGCCTTGGCCAGTGACATCAAGCTTGCAACCGGGTGCATAATAAGTGACCGGGGCACAAACAAAGAGCGCACAATACCCAAGCAGAATCAATGAGCGAAACGCGTATTCGTGCAAACCAGTTCAACCTTGCTTGGTGGTCGCTTGGTGGTGTTCTCAGCTTGCATGTAGCTTTGGTACAATTGAGCACACACATCCGGTGGTAACACAAAACATGGAGGGAGAGGTGGCAACTCCGGCAAAGGAGGGAAATGACGATTCATAAGTGCCACTTGGGCCGGGGGCTTAGGCCTTCCTCTACAAAGTCTATGACCTGGGTTTGGTGCTGGCTTGGGCACGGAAGCTGGTTTCGCGACGAGGTCGCTTGAACTTGAAGAAGCAACATCCCGAGAAGCTTGGGCGCTCACAAGAGCGGAGGCTTCACATCTCGCATTCTCATACTTTATAAGTTTGGGATAGCCGTCGCGCAATACTTGCTCAAACCTGTGAGCGGTTGTCACCATATACGAAGGCAACTTGTGCCTCGTTTGAACTGCGAAGCGAGATAACTCATTCCACAAATGCAATGCCTAATGCACACTCCCAAGGGCGGGCTTGGGAATAGAGGGTGCGGGGACGGGGGCATGAGCGGGAGCTGCTTCTTCTTGCGCAATAACCTCCTCATCACCCTCGTTCAACTCATCCTCCGAGGGAGCGGTATCTTCGTCGACACCAACCTCTTCATCCTCCATCAATCCAATGGTCCTCGGATCCATCGAATGCAATGGTCATAAAGTTTGTTTTGAAGACATGGAAGAATCATGGGTACCTTTTTTCGGACTTCGTGGCAAAAAGATGCAATTTGCAGCCTAGAAGGGGTGGGGACCTTTTTGGGGTTCCTTTTGAGTTCCCCAAGTGACCAATCCGTCTCACCGGCAGTATTCTACTTTCATCGGGTGGCGCAAGTGGGTGTCGTTCACTTGTACATCACCGGTGATGCTGCCGCCAAAATAAACAGGAACATAGCCACGTTCACGGATTTTTTTGCGCACTAGTCATCCAACATGTGCATTTTACTGTTGTATCCGGCCCCTATACTATACTGGGGTTAAAGACGCTAATAACAATGGTCCGATTTTGTGTTCGCGTCTCGCGTCCACATTGTATAATAATAATGCCTCAGAATAGCGTGCGTGTCTCGCGTCTTTTTCCAATTGAAATTTGGGACTTGCCTCTTTTTTAACTTCGGGGCCCTTCTTACTTTTTTACCTATCTTTTACTTTGGGCCCTCGGGGCCCGTGTTTGTACCATTACCCCACCGCACATTCGCAACTTTTGATAATGTCTGACTATGGCCATCGTGTCTCGCAACTCGCAACTCGGTAAATAATGGCCCCGAATAGGGCTCCGCGTCTTTAACCCATTCTACGGTAAGTTATCCGGCCTTCGAGGGAATTCGTATGTGGCCTACGCGCGCGCACAGCACACCCATGCGTGCGGTTGCCGGTGTGGGATCGGGTCGATGGCAAGATTTGCCAGCACTGGGATTCCATCCCAAGCACAAATTGGAGGGCACTTGCAGCTAGGTGGGGAGGGGTGGTCTGTCCCCAATTTTGAAGCCCTGTTCCACCCCATTTTGGGGGGCTCGTCCCCCCTTCCCTGGTGTAAAGGCCGCCACACAATTCACACAACACAACTCCATTCCATCGGGGGCATGGGAGCCGTCACGCTCAAGCCACTTCTCATAGAGAAATTATTGGCCCTCCACCAAGGTGGTAAAGTCAGGCAAGCACTTCTGGTTTTGGCCTGCCCCGGCCACGAGACGCGTACTCTTCAGGACGGATGTCCACAATATTGAGCATTTCAATCTCAGGGGCGACCGTTGTGGCATCAGCCGACGTTCGCCATGACCAGATTTCCCTTGAACCAGATAAGAAGTGGAAGAGGTGCCGGGACCGAATCCGTGTCCTAAATGGTTCAACATCATCCGTTGGTGTTGCTGCGGTGTCCAGGGACCAAGCTTTGGTGTGAGGGATTTGTTTTGGGCCTCGACATATTCCTTGACACCACTAAACTTGACCCCTCTGCGGCTACTCATTGCACACACCGCGAGTGCGGACCGAAGTTTCTGCACATTTTTGTGCTGAGGAATAAATCTTTTTCGCTCTTTCGATTTCTTCCTTCGTACAACGCAATTACGGAAGCGACTCCATGCAGCACAGCACGAGGCACAAGATGCTCCCACCCAGCACCCAGCACCCACACAAACCAAAGCCAATCAACTGGCCCCTGTTGACAATGGCACCAAAGGGACCCTCTCAGTTTGGCTGGCCGACCCCTCCTATTTTCAAGGGAACTCAATTCAACCGACAGCGTTTGAGCTGGACTTCACAGCTTCACAGCTTCACAGCTTCACACAAGGGCACAATTGTATTGCAATGCAAGGAGATTCTTACGTTTGAACGACCGACTTCCTCAGTTTGTTGGTCATTGTGTCCTCTGCTCTGTTGGGCAAATTTTGGTTGCAACTCAACTTTGCGGAACTTCTCATTTTGTTGATTTTACTCTCCTCTTGCGAGGTGTACTCTCCTATTGTCATTGTGCCAATTGGGGTTTCTGTTTCCTGACTGTGGTTTTTTGTGGCTTTTGGACGATTAATCACAAACAGTGGATGCCCCAAGGTTGTGAATTTGCTTTCAGTGGGCAAGTTCCTCTGGCAGTGGCGAAGATGCCACATCCTGCTGCTGCCATCTAACACTTGTATGGGCTCCTTTGGAAGGGTACCTTGTCGCCAGGTAGTGGAGGGCTACAGAAGGAGATAATTGGTGTGCTGTTATCTCCTTTGAAGAGAGAGTTTGATGCGAGCATTTGAAGAGCTCTTGAGCAAGACAATGAGAGAACTAGTCGCTACCTCAAAAGAAAAACTAGCTTCGACACTTGAACACCCTAGAGGTAGATTTTGTGTGGGAACTGTAACACAGGGCCTGAGGTTCCATATTACCGAGTGTTACCCATTACTGGTGCACAGCATGCTCAGGCATTTTGCCAGTGGTTTCAAGCTTTCAACGCCTCTTTCTCTATGTATGCGGCCGACCGCCATAGGTTTCACGTCCCTCCAACTTGTTGTGGTGCAAACATGGACACGGAACATGCAAAGCATAGATAGCAAAGAGGTTGTGTGATGATTGCAATATGGCCATGTAGGCTCGTGTTGCACATACCCCTTTTGGGTTGGGTGTGCTCGCTCTTTGGGAGAAATCCCAGACAACCAACAACACAACTGAACTCAAATACCTAAACATCACCCCGAAAGCGTCATAGTTCACACAGGGCTGCGAGAGGACAGACTCCCATGCTCTTGGGACGGGACGCGCACTTTGCCTTTGTTTGAGCTGTGAGGTTTTGCGTGAGGAGCTATGACACCTTTTTGATTGAGTTGCCTTTGTTTGAGCTGTGAGGTTTTGCGTGAGGAGCTATGACACCTTTTTGATTGAGTACACAAAATTTTTGTGAAGATGACATTTGGAAAGGGGACGAGGCACCTACCCACCGGGAGGGGTGCGGCGCAGCACATGTGACACCCATGATCATGCATGCGCAAGCACCGGACAGGGATGGAAGATGCAACGTGTACACAGCGCGTGTGAAACGGATGCACGAGAATCAAAAAGGCCACAACGGGGCCATGGGTGCAAGGTACGCGCTAGGAAACATGCCCCCACACCACTAGCACCAACACCACCACCACCACCACCACCACACAAACAACATGCAACCAAGACGCAAGAGGCACTAGAACGCCGGTGACCATGGACACCGGGCTCCGAAGCAATCAACAAGGGAAAGTGCTCGCCAAAGGCAACACGGGGCGTGAGCTACCAAGTAGTTGGCAATGTTGTGTGTGTGTGTGTGTGTGTGTGGATGAATTCAACTACTTTTGCTGAGGAATTGTTTCATTTGATTGCAATCTTCCCACCCCTATGTGTTCTCTCTCCTTCTCTTTTCTTTTCTCTTCCTACGTTCTTAGATTAGTGGGCCTGCTCATCTTCATTTGTTTCTGACTTACATGAATGCCAATCACTTGATTCTGGACTTGTGCGGCTCGCCCAACCAGATGTAGCGCTCAATGGAGTGTACGAGAAAGTCAGTTCAAATTGCACCGCATTGTGTGTTTGTTTGTTCAATGAGTAGAATTGTATTCACGGTTGCTTCGCGCTTTTGTTTTGGCTATCACGATGCATTGCACCAATGGTGGCCAATGTTGTCATTGCAATTTATTGAGCACAACTGATTCTCATGGACTCAATCACAAATGACACCGCTACCTTTTGAAGGTGACAGAATGCCTTTTTGTTGAGACTCGTCTGTTGCTTACATTGCTCCTGTGTGTGTGTGTGTGTGTGTGTGTTGCGAGCCAAGCACAGGTTATACTGCACGAGCACAGACATTGCTGAGCCCGTGCTTGTTTTGCTTTGCATTGTGTACACACGACAACACACACACCATGGCAATAGAAACAAAAATGAAATGATGCCACCGCTCAGAGGCAAGAGATTTGCGCGCGACACGTAAAGTGGTTCAAGTTTAAAAGGAGACGCCGGGCGAGGATATTGCAATGTGTATGGGCGCGTGCAAGATATGATCGGGTATTGACAACACTAGCAACAACTACGGTGGCAATGTACCAGTGCGTGGTCTTCGCTCGCCTTTGTTTTTTAATTGAGCCTCGTGCTTTGTGAATGTTGCCTGTCTAAAATCAGGAAAAAAAAATGTGAAAACATGGGCATTGATGCTCGCATGTCAAGACTCGTCTGCAATGTCGGATCTTGAATGCGTCTAGCATCAATCCGTTTGCTCCAAATCGCCCCACTTTTTGCAATTTCCCTTTGCAGCAAGTTTTAGTGGCTTTAAAATAGGGAAAGGTAGAGCATAGCACACGGCGACGAGGACGAAAAAGCACCATTGTACATTTGTCACTGCGTTCCCCTTTCACAGTGTTTTCTTCCCATTGGTCTTTGTGCAGTGCATCCTTGTACTATCTGCCGGTGAGAGCCAAGCTGAAGAGTCCCTAGCCGAAAGTCTGCCAGTAGGAATTAGAAAGGACATTTTTTTTGGCCTCTTACGACATCGGCGATTGCGGTACGCCCCGATTATTTCGTACTACGCTGGCGATGTGGTCACGTTCGGCGATGCCAGTTCGGAACTGGAGTACGTTTTCGGGGCAGTCCTCACATGTGCGCAAACTGCGACGCAGCGGTGCTTGATTTCATCTTGTTCCCGGAGCTCTCAGTGGCGTTTTTCGCTCGCCGACCTCCCATCTTTCGCACCGCCTGCTTTTTGCGGCAGCAGCAAGGAATCGAAACCAGGCAAGCGCCTTACACAGACCCTGGGGGCCTACCGATTCCGTGTGGGGATCGCATATACGATCGTCAGACGCAGGCGCGGGGTTTGTAGGTGTCACCTGGCGTCCAATCCCGCCGCGGGGCAGTGGAATGGGGGACAGCGGCCACTATTTGCGTTGATGCAAAGGAGACGCGTCCCTTTCCAATGATCCTGTTTAGGGGTTCAGGCCCAACCGCAGCGCAAGGACGCCGGACCAGCACCGGACACCACGCAGTGCCAGCGCACCGCACTGCACAATACTAGCGGTACCAGCGCCCTCCACGGCCGTTGTTGCGCGACAGTAATGGCGTTTGTGTGCCTGCTTGGTGCTGCCCATTTGTGCTGCACACTGTACAGTGGTGATGTGGCTGCGAATGCAAAACGTGCGCGCATTTGCACGTCCACAACACGAAGTAACAGCAACAGTGTGGCCAGTGGCTGCACTGGTTACCAATTGCGTAGCAACAGGATTCAGATAGGGATGTAGAGGTCTGCTGCCACCGCTCCGCAAGTTGCGGTGTATTTGGAATACCTCTGCAGATTTCAGAAACGAACCTCATGAACACGGGGGCCAATGCTGTTAAGGCCACTTTTTCCATTTGCAGCATGCGTAGAATGGAAGAAAGCCGAAACCACGGATTCCGTAGTTGGCTCTCAGGGTTGCTGTTTGTGTGCAGGGAACCATGGCACTGGCTTGTGCATGTGACACTAGCAAGCTGCTGTGAACCAGTGAGACTGATATGCCATGCGCTACATCAGGTTGGTGGTTATAGACATGATGCCCACAGCACCCACTCGCGCACGTCTGCATGCATGAATCCAGGGCACCGCACATCGAAGGACTCTGAAAACCACCTCCCAACGCTTGTTTGCGTGGCACTCTGAGAGCCATCTTTCCCCACTGCTCTGCTGCACATTCTTTGTTGTTGAAGTTGCACGTTTCCTGTAAATTGCAGTACGCAATACATGGATGAAGATCTCTCACCTTCCCCCAGAAGCACACATACATTTATGTGTCTGACAACGAAGCACTGGTCATTTAAGATTATGTTTAACAAAATTCAGCAAACCATTGGAAGTCAGGGATGCCACCCCCAGCCCTTCACAGAGGGCAGCTCACATCATCGTGGCCGCGGTCTTCCACGAAAAGACAAAAGTAATGAGCCAATCCCCGTGTTTCCACCGACACGCCCAACCTCTTGCAGATTCCTGCCAACATTCCTCCATGTGCCGTTTCTACCCCACAGCGAGCACACACGCAATGTCCATTTGTGCCTGATCGCCGTTGAGAGTGTCTAAACGACGACCGTGGCCAAACAGTCTGGAAGCAAGTGACTACATGGCCCTTGCCCGTTGTCGCGATGTAGTGCCATTCATTTGAATGTTCAGTCTTTTACTTACTGTGGTTTTTTCTGTCATCCATTCACGATCACACGATCAGGCACAGAGCCATCCTACTCTGGTGCTGATTTTTTTTAATGCTTCTCAAGACGTGGGCCTGCATGTTTTGGTGGCCGTAGGGTAGTTCCTCTTTACTACACTTAGTTGTGGTCTGCAGTGAGCAGTAGTATGTCTACTGAACTTGTTTTGTTTCTAGTTTCAACCTGAACAATTATACGTGTCCAGCAGCACAACTGTACCCTCTGACCACAGGTTGTGATAGCCCGTTAGAACATGGGAAGCAACGCACGGATTCTGCATACTTTCTGGGCTTACCCCATCACCTGTGGCCCAATGCATCAGGAAATTACGTGAATCCTTGTGGTGATTGCGCTCTGGCTGCCTGCATCCAATTCTTGTTGGTGGTGCGTGTCCAATACTTTCCAGTTGTTAGGTGCCTGTGACTTGTCTTCAACCCCGCCCCCCCCCCCAACCAGACAGGAGAGGGACACCAAATCATCAAATCAAAAGAGTGCCCTGGGCCCCACTCCAAAGGGTAAGTTGGACTTCAGCATGCAGTCTCAAAAAGGAAACCGACAGTGAAAGGTGCATCTGAAATTCAACTGTGTGTACGTGTAGAGAGGGATACACTGCATAGGCCAATAACTAGTCAGTGGGGTGGTAAAAAGTTCAGAAGATATCAAGTGCCGATAAATCACCTCGAAGAGGGTTGTTAGATCAAGCGCAGTTTGTCAATTTGTGCAGGGAATCAAATGCTGAGCAAACAGGACAACTGCGAAGAATGGGCTGTCAGGGAACGGAAGGATCACAACAGCACACCTGACGCCAACAGAACAACAGAGTGGTCTGGCATGCACAAAGCTGCACATTTTCGGTGCAGTGTTGGTTCCTTCCCAGACGGCTGCAGAATGGATAATCGAAATGGACCATTTGCAGGAAAACAGCAAAACTGGGTTGGACGAAGCAGGCTTGGGTCTGGGTTCAGGTGTTCAGGCCACCAACAAGGATGTCCTGAACCCTCCGGAAATCCAAGGCAGCCGAGAATCTAGGGCAGCGGACAGCCCACAAGACGATAATTGGGTGCCATTGACCAAAAAAAGCCATCAGACAGCAAGAGCACCCAGTGGCAGGACTGACCCAGCCAACAGATCCAATACCATCGGAGGAAAAATTGTAAGCGGACAAAATTGATATGGACAAGTTTTGGAGCCCTCCCTGGTACCAAATATTTCCTTCTGTTTTAAGGATGCTATGTGCCAAAATGTGTGCAGCAGACACGGGCTGCAGGGAGGGTTTTCTGTGTGCTACATGCAGTTTGAATGTGCAAAATAGAGATGAGACGCGGTGCCACTAGACAATAACAGTAACCATCCAGGATCCACCAGGAAATAATAGCAATCATGCAGGACCCACCTGGAAACAACAGCAACCATCCAGAGCCCACCCAACAACCACCTAGAGCCCACCCAGAAATATCAGCGACCATCCACGAGGAAGCAACAGCAAGGGGCCTGAAACCAAATGTTTCCTTCATTTCTAAGGAGTAGTACCAAAATCCCCCCCCACAATTTTGCCCCCCCCCAAAAAAAAACCTGAAATTATTCCTCCAACGATATGCAATTATTCAGCAACCAACGAGCAGGCAGAAGTACTGTAGCAAAGTTAATCTAGAGGGTGAGAATTGAGAGAATGCGACATAAAACCCCAGGTGAAGCTGCAACCACCAGCGCCAGGGATGTACAACCATATGAGGAGGGACCCCCCCCTTCCCCTTGGATCCCACCCCCTCCCCCTCTTCTGCAGGTCAGAAATGCTCTGGACACTATTTTTTCTTCTCGCACCCATGTGGCTGCCTGAAACGTGTGTAATGTTTTTTGTTGTTCCCATGGTGTCCCCAGTGTGGACAGCATTGGCACCAATGCCAATGATTCCTCACATTCCAGCTATGATTCGGGCCCTGAGTGTAGTTCAGATTCCAGGTCTGATCCAGAATTAAGCTCTGGTAGTGACCAAACCAGTTTCTGAGCAACAAGGGTGTACCCTTCAACCCGTGGGTCGGTGTTGCACATCTCAGGGAGCCATGGTCTTTGTTATACTCATGCTTGTTCTTGGATAATTTTGAGTGTGAGTTTTGGAAAACCAAGATTTTCCAGCGCTGCGGGCTGACAACTACAGAAGGAGGGGGGGGGGGGCAGACCCCCCCCTCCCCCCCGCCAACGCTCCCCCCTCCTCTCTTCTAATGCATGGCTGACCGGCACCAGAGCAACCACAACGCATGTGTAGAATTGTTATTTGGACCGACAGCATGGTGTTCAGGGCGCATAGTGTTCTGGGGCTTCGGGTTGTGGGTGCATAGTGGTCCAGAGGCAGTGTTCTGGAGGCATTATGTTCAGGGGAGATGGTCATCCCGGTTGCATCGTGTTCCCAGGGCATAGAATTTCAGCCAGCTTAGGTCTCCCAAGGCTGAGTGTTTCAAGGGCATAGGCCTCTTGGGTCATTCTGCTCTGGCGGAATGGTGGTCTGTGGCATTCTGTTCCAGGGTCGAGTGGGCTCTGCCCATCATAAAGCCAGTGCACCATCGTGCGCCCAGTGCTATCTTGCATTGCGTCAGGGCTTGCCCTTCATGGCAGTGTAGTGTCTCAGCAGCACTGGCAATGGGCTGTCCTTTGGATTTCTCTTCAATTGTGTTGATTTTGTTTTGGCGCCGAGCTATGCATTCGAAAGAGACACCCCCATCCCATTCCAAAACATTCCAACTCATGCAAAAAAGATGCCAGTAAAACAATCCGTTTTTTTGGGTGCTGTAGACCAGATACCGGGCCAACATGCCTGGCAAAGCCCAAAAGTCCCCCGTTTCCTTCCAGTATTGTCCAGTGAATGCCTGATGGCTTCGGTTGCATTGCACGGTGTGATGCACGGCATCCGCTTTGCACCCCCACACTGAGGGTGCACGTGGGACAAAATATGGGGCGAATGTGTTGTGGGTTGCTGATGTGCCCTTGGATGATGGGTGACAAGCGGCCTCTGCCTATTGGTGGTTGTGCGTGGGCTGTCTGCGCGTGGATCGTATCTTTGCCACCTCAGCTATTTCCCTGACATTTCTGGTCCTCTCGCTTTCCTGCACAGCACAGGCATTCCATGGGCGCATGCTGCACTGTGGACCGGCGCCATTCGGACCTGTCCAGGCGCAACCCCACGCCTGAGTTCGTAGACTGGAAGGAAATCCTGCAGGTGTGCCCTCACGCATACACTGATCATAACGTTGTCAAGGAAACATCCCCCACCCCCCACCCCCTGCGCAACCAAACGGCGCTTTTTTTCCTTTAACGACCTTTAACTGTGAATGTTCCGTGGCCAAACGGTAAAACATTACCGGTCGTTGCACAAGGGAGAGGGGTGTTCACATGATGACGATTGGATTCACGGACTTCCGGAACTCTGTGTTGTCCCCTTGCTTCCTTGGCTTGTCGACACGAGCGCTCTCATCGTTCAGCTGATGGGTGCCCACCTCTGAAGTATGCCGCCAATGCCTATGCAAACGTGGGCCTACTTCGTGATGGCTGGACCCAGTGTGGCCCACTCAAGAGCTCATCTGGACACATGGTGTCCTAGAACGAAAAAAGAATGCGTACCTCTGAACTATGTTCATAAGAACGACTGGTGCTGACTCAGAAGCAGTCAGTGCTAGCAAGCAGGTGACCTTTGCTATGTTGACCGCTGTACCCAAAGCGCCCGAGTTGGGCTAAGCCGCCAGCAAACGTCACATGTGCTCCACTTTGGACCACTCCCAACGCCACAACCATGGGCTCCTGCGGGGGTGCTTATCCTACAATGCCTGCGGCGCGCAGTTTGAGTAATTATCCGAGAATCCAGGTGGAATGGTGGTGCATACATACGCGCACTTTTTACAAACTGTATACCCCCATACACCACTTTTTCTCCCATTTTATTGTTGCAGCATCCTTTTTGGGCCTCCCTCCTTCACAAATGGTGCACCTGTTTTTCATACTCAATAAGGCATGGGCCCCGGAGACAATAGTGATCAAGTAGCCACTTCTGATTTCATCCCCGTGCTTGCTGTTGGAGACCCCTAAGACAGCATCGGTTATGTAGCTGTCTTGGCAAAATGTGCCCCCCCCCCCTGATCAAGAAGGGGGGGGTAATTCCTACTCGATGGCAGTTTCCCTGGAAGAAAGCATGGTCTTATATCATATTCGAAGCCAAAAAAACAAGGATCACCCAAGATGGCAAGCCAAGTACAATGATGGGCACTCCTTGATTTGGGGCGGTGGAGAGCATCTGTTTGCCCAATTGTACACCTAGGCTGTGTGCCGCAACCCGAGCATGAAATTGGGGATGATCTGGGAGGAGTCTCTCCTCTGTAGAGCAATGGTGTCAACACATCAACGTGCACGGCACGTTTTTGTTCCGGTGTATATTTCCTGGACAGTGTACACTAAAGCTAATTACCCTTACGATGTGGCGCGCCTGCATCACGCAATAAGTGCTCCCTGTGTTGACATGTGCCAGACACGAGTGGTGTGTCTGCTTCCTGTTCACCTGTCTCAGGTGGTGTCATAAGTGTGTGGTTGCATCCACAAGAAACGGGATGTGGGTGGAACAGTTGGATGCGCAGTTGGATGCGCACACAATCTCCAAACAAGGGTTTTCACCTGCAAACTTCCAATGTATGCATTGGCATGGAAGTGTACTGTGTGCTCGCATTCCGGTGACTGCCTGATTTTCCTTTGCAGGGCGACTGGAACAGGAAGACGATGGAGGAGCTTGCAGTGCACTGCGACCTGCCCCGCCTTGCGCCCGTGATGACGGTGGGAGGCGTGGACCGCAGCTCGGAGACCTGTGACGAAGGGGACGATGTGTGGGCGGAACGCGCCGCCAAAATCCACCACATCCTGATCCAGGTTGGGCAGCTGACGGGCGATGACGCGACGGTGCTGGCCCTCACGCAAAAGTGGGACAAGCTGGTGCCCACGCCGGCGGTGGACATGGCTCCCATGATGCAGGTTGGAGATAGGGGAAGAAGGGGTTGGGGGGCGGGCGCGCAGCGCGAGAACGAAATGATCGGAAAACGCTGCAGTGGCTCCGTGGTGAACGGTTTGACCAAGCTTCGCTTTGGGTAGCAGTATGAAGTGGGGTCTAAACAGGATGTGGCGCAACGCCCGGGATTCCCCAATGTGGATTTCAGCATCACGCTGTGGTGCGCAGGGCCTTTCTTTGTTGCTCCTTTTGGCATCTGGATGGTCGGAAAGCCTGAGAAATCCCGGGCACCAATAACAGCCGCCTGTGTTGTGTCGGACTGATATCGCAGTATCCTCGGGGAAAGGGGAGGGCTCGCGGGGGCTCCCCCCCCCCCGCGCCCCCGGCCCCGTCACATCGCTGGGAGCTGCAGGGAGTGAGATGTCCTGTCAAACCCACCTGGTCTCCAACCTTCTGCATTGTAGATCAGCAGTTTGTTTCCCTGTGGGCCTTCACCTCTTGCATATTGTCCATGCCCATGCGTCTCTGACGAATAGGCGCATAACAGGACACCCGCAGATGTTGCGGGGTCATCAATGATAACAGCTGCTGTGCACGTGAGTGAAGATCCGCCCAAAGGCGGCCGGACGTCGGTTGGTCGTTGACTGACGGTGGATGGCGGTTATACGACGGTGACTGGTAGCGGCGATTGGCGGTTGGTTGTTGCCATCAAGGTGCCGGAGTGGGCGGAGGCTGGCTCAAAGCCGTTTCGGGGGGGGGGGGGGTGCGGGACCCCCCCCCCCCCCCAACACACACACCGCACGAATAGCCGCACACCGTCCGAACTAACAGTGCCAACCTGATCCTCTTTTCCTCAAGAGACAAAATGCCTAGAAATGCTGCGCCTATAGACGTGTACCATCTGGTGACCCGGAGCCCCCTGGCCCTGTGTCACAATTCCCACATAAGATGTGGTGAAGAGCACCCTCCAAATCCTCACGGCCTGGGAATGACGAAAAGTGAAGGCTGCCGGGGCTGACGGTTGAGTGGACACCACGGGGGACGAAGCAGGTCTTGTGAGCAGAGGGACAACTGTCCCGCTCACCGAAATATGTGTTCCCACCGTCTCGGGACAATGTGGACAGTTTCCTCTCCAAAATTTGAACGACTGCGCTCAGGCAATACCAACCGGCGCATTTACTCAGCCTTTACGACAATTTCCCATTGTCCCTCCCTCACGTGCCGTTGTCCACCCTGAAGGGTCTTCTGCCAACGCCCCGGGGTGCTGGTGCCGACCAACGCAAATGCAACCGCTGCTGTTCCGCCACCAACCGTTTGTAGCGGCTGCTCAACACTGCAAGTCTGTACCTGTCCCCCCCCCCCCCCCCAAATGCGTCCCGGACCCAAACTCACCCTTGGCCCACACCTCCACCCGTTTTGTTGCGCAGCAAGTGCTTCGAGAGTGCATCCCCGAGGACTCTCCCACCGCACGGACCCTGCGGTGCCTCGGCCAGTCCATGCTCTTTGCTCCACTGAGCTACATCCGGCACTGCGTCTGGCAGCCCTACTGCACCGCCCTCCGGGATGACCCCGTCTGGGATATCGCAGTGGACGCCGATGGATATGTGACGGTCACGCACAAGAGAAGGCAGGTCCACACTGTACTGTCGTGTTCGCCCTGGGACCACCTTTGCACCAACGGTGGTGCCCGCCCTCCCCCCCCCCCTCTTCACCGAATTGAAAAGCCAAATTGAGCCCCCGAGTTCTATGTGACTGACAGTGTGGGGCAACCTGCAGATACCAAGAACGCGTTTGCTGGCAACGTCTCTTCGCAGGACACGGTGGCGTTGGGGGGGGGAGCAGGGGAGAGGGCGAAGGGAAAATTGGAACGAGAGAGGGAGAGGTTTTATAAAAGGCTGGCTGACCAGGGCTCAGGCGTAAATACCCTCCAGCTTGTATTTCATGCCTTGTTGGCCTGCAAACAATCATGCCCAGGACGACACCCGGCAGCCAGAAAAGAAATTCTTTTGCCGTAGCGTTGCCTTGTGCACCATGAAACGACCACTTGGTTGGTGTACCATGGATGCATGCACCAGCAGGACCCGGCCCCTTCTGCAACCTCCTTCCCCTTGAAATTCCTGTTCAGAAAGTGGATCAACTGATTCGTGGTGGCCAAAACGTCACTTTAGAGGGAGGTGGCTGATGCGCACGACATTCTGCTCGTTAGTGCACGGCACCCTAACAGGCGCTGGTTCAGTCACTCCTGCTGCTTTCCTCTGTCTCACCTGGACTCGACACAGCCTCCCATGTCTCATCATGTAATTAGGTGCCCCGTATGCGCATGCGCATGTTCCGCGGATGTTCAGGGATATTCGGGGGATGTTTGGGGATGTTCCAAACGCGGCCCCTCCCTCTGAGGGGGGGGGGGGGGGCTCCCTCTTGGGGGGGAGGGGTGCACAAAGGCTAAGTAAGTATGCTACACACTGGATTGGGTTTTTCGGAGAAATTTTTCTATGTTCCTTGTCCCAAGCCATTGCGGACAAGTATTTTTGGTTGGTGAGAGTGGGACAGTTGCCCCTTTGCTCACTAGTGCTGCTTCCCTTGGCGCCCCTCCCATGCCGCTGGCATGCATGGGGGGGGGGGGGGGCAGCGACAGAGATCACGATTTTCATGCCTTCAATACCCTTGGTCTGCACTGTTCGTCTGATTTGCCCTCCACAGTGTGTGGGGTCACTAGAGGGGGCACCCTGAGCGCATGGCGGGCACAGTGCACTTATTTAGGCATCTAGACCCATACTTTATGATACTAGGGGCATCATTGTTGCCCCTAGCATAGGTTTTCATGCTTCTTCCACATTGGGGATATGGCATTTTTGTATTTTCACCCACTTTCACCCATTTCCACCCCCTTTCACACATTTTTTTTGCTCATCTTCACCATGGACTCCCACACTTTGGTGTGGGCCCTTGAGTTGGGTTGATGGACTCCCACGCTTTGGCCCGGCCCCTCAAGTTGACATGACGGACTGCCCGGTTTTTGCCTGACCACAGTTGAATGCCCTATGAGAGGCCGCATCCCTGCTAATGAGGATGCGTGGTTGTATCACAAGTCGAAAACGGAGGTTGACGTGGATTCCCTCCTGCAAGAAATTTTGCCCCCCGGTCTAGTTCACGATGAGGTGGACACATTCGCGGCTTTGGACTAGCTGGTAGGGTGAGTGAGCTTTCAATTGAACAAAAAGGAGGATATGTGTGTGGCTTTCCGAATTTTGCATGATGTCTTATATAAAGGGAAGGTAGCTTGCATTTGTCTTGAGCTAGGGTAGTTTGGGTGACCGAAATTTAGGGGCGTTTGGGTAGCTCGGGTGGCCTATTTTTGAGGGTGTTTGGAAGGGGTTGGTATGGGGGTTCTTCACAGGGGAATCTAGTCTAAAAGTAGCGCGCAGTGCAAGGGCGCCCCCAGAGCTTTGTGAATACCGGCACACTGCCAAAGAATCAGGCCAATGGCAGTTTTCACGGCTGGCCAAAGGTCCCCTCCTGTGCGGCTACACTTTGGCGCACTTGTCTTTGGTCTGACACTCAGCCGGCCCCGTCAGCACAATTCATGCGACCCAATGCCCGCCCACTGGCCCTTATGACACGGAGCACTGAGGCAGCACTAAGCACCGTGCCGTGGCCAGGGCCGGCACAGGACCAACAAAACGAGGACAACATGGCACCCCCCGTCCTGCCCGTTAAGAGGAGAGAGCGGGGGGCGGCGACGACGCCCCTGCCGCCCCATGCCCCAAGGGTCTGTTTTTTGGGGGGTCATGTCAATTGAGCCTCGTTTTTGCAGACAGTCTTTGACAGGAGCCGGAGGGGGGGGCGGGCGTCCCAGGAAGACGCTCTGCTGATCCCCCTCCCCAGGCCCATTGGAAAGTCCTCCCACGTCTGAGGGGGCGGCGAGCGATTTCAGTCGATGTTTGCGCTGTTGAGGGTTGGTTTCTGGGTGGGGTAGGGTCGCCTGGACGCCACTTGCGAGCAATGTCTTGTGTGGCCAGGCTCGTCAGCATATGCAGGAGGTCAAGGACCCACTCTTCTGCAGCTCACACCTCCCTGTCATTTCGACGTCCCACATGCAGAAATTGTGCCGGCCGTCTGTGGCACAGCGCACACATTACACCGCTATCTGCGTTTGGGATTATGAATATGCCTGTATCTATTTTCTGCAGCCCCCCCCCCCCCCAACCAGGGATGGATCTAATTTTGGCGCCACTTGGGGGGTCCGGGTCCTTGGGGGGGGGGGGGGGCGGCTGTCATTTTTTGTGACTGGTCACAAAAAACATAAAGGGCCACCCCGAAACCCCGAAAAATATCGTGACTAAAAAGGTTGTCTCCGGTAGTGACTGGGCTCTTTTGTTCCTCCTTTGCATCTATTAGTACCAGTTCGGAACGCACTCTCCTTCTCCGCGCAGAATGCACCGGTTCTCCTCTCCTGCGTGCCCTGCCCATCTCCCCCGGGCTTTCTTTTCCGAAGGAGACACTCCGATCTTTTTTGTGCTGCTGGGGACAGCCTAAGGCCTGAGGACAGCCTGAGGACACCCCGAGGACAGCCTGGGGCTCTGTGTGTTTTTGGCCCAAACTTTTTGATATTTATGGGGTCACCCCATTTGGGTTACATTGGGCAAGGGGGTTTGGGGGGCACCACTGTTTTTTGAGGTTGGAGATGTCTTTCTGAGGGCTATAACGTGAAAGGGGGGCTCTACTGCCCCAAAAGGGTGGGTGTTTGCAGCTTTTTTGGGGGCGGGAGGCGATCCTCCGGAGCCCCCTCCCCCTTCCGCGGCGGTTTTGCAGGGTTCACCAGCTCCATTTGGAGGGTGTTACCGCGCCCCCCCTGCACTACGGGACACTGACGGCGGTTGTGGGTCAACCAAAGGCGGTTGAAGTGCTTTTACCTTCCCACGGCGCCCTGCCCTCCCCACTGATCGCTCTTTGCTCCGCAGACCTCCGCTTTCGGAGCCCGAGACACCCCGAAGTTCGATTTCATGTGGGCCTTGACCTTCTACCTCAACAAAAGCAATTGTATGTTCAGCGATGTGAAGTTGGAGGTGCTGAGCCTCCGCATGGTCAACCCGTTGACAAAGCGCTTCTCCCGCCGCTTCAAACGCCGCAGGGCCGCCATCCTGCAGTCGTTCCAATCGCATTGGCCTGCGGTGCAGATCTCAATGGTCAGGAGCCTGGGCCCCACCCCGCACCTGAGGCACAGTTAGGCCCTCCATGCGCGCCAGAAATCGGGGGGCGTCCCTGTGAGCCCCTGAGGACCGAAGGGGGGCAGGGCGTCAGGAAGGGGGTTCGAAGGGCGGAGGCAGTTGCTGCGTCCACCGCAGGCCATTTCAGGCCCGGAACAGCGGATTTGCTGCTTGCAATACATAAGACGCCGGGCATTCCACATACACTTCGGTGGAGGCCTGGGCCGGAGTCTGCACCGGTTGCGCAGCGACCCACCCACCTCCCGCCGAAGATCGGACCGGCCGGAGTTGTGTGAGTCAGGGCCAGGGCCCGTCTGATAGGGCGTGCAGTGGGGAAGAGCTGGGGATCGCGTGGCTCCCGATGGCGCGTACCCTTTGCCTGAGTCTAAGCGCGTCTGTGCCCGGGTCTGTGTCGCTGCCTTGGGCACGGCCCGATGAACGCGCATGTGGTGTGGGAGAGGCCCCTGCGAGCCCCTGGTCCAGCCAACCGCCCGGTGTTGGGCTACAAAGCTGGTGGGGGTACAGGAGGCTCAGAATGGCCGACATGGCGCCGGGGGGCCTGTCTTGGGTGTGGACTGTGCCTTGGTGCTCAGTGCCCAGGGGGGCGCCCGCTTCCTAATCCCGCAAGTGACCTCCTGCGAACCGGCGTGGACCTCACGCACCTGCCCACTTCAGCGGTGCATGGGCAGCCCCATGCCCCGGGCATCACAATGTCTCAACCAGAAATCAGCGGGACTTGTATCGGCCCCGATGCCCACCAACTGCGCAGCAACACTCCCCCACTTGTTTTTGTGACCGTTCCCCTCCAACCCACGCCGTTTGTCCACCCATTTGCGTGTGTATGGGCCTTCTCTGTGGGGGTACATTTCTGGGTTTAGATGCCGGGCGTAGGGGGTCATGGTGCGGGGCGAACCGGCCCCGTAGCGCTTCAGATGCGCCCCGAGGCGCATCCCGGAAGGCTGCTGTCCTGTCAGGAACGACGGGAGTGACCATTTGGGGCCCGTGGGTCTGAGGATGGCCCTTCGTCGACGGGCACAAACGTTTGTGTGGGCGCAGTTGTTGGTCGGGTGTTGAAGATTTAGTCGTTCCGGGGTCGCCGTTGGGGGGCCTTTGACTTTGGCTTGAGTCATCGGGTCACCAGGCGTCCCCAGCAGGGGTGTCCCCCTTCTGTACTGCGGCTCAATAGAATCCAGGCTTTCCATGTCGGGGTATGGTAGTCGTCCTAGACATGGCTGGTGAGCGCCTGGAATGGCGGATGAAGCTGGAGGACATGGCCCTGAATCAGAGGAGGTTCGCAGCTGGCTGGCACATTTGCCAGAATGCTAAGGAGGAGCTCCTACCACCACAAAGGTGGGGTACCGCACCTCGGACGCGGACTGGCTGTAGTCTGGGGGGTAAATTGACACCCTGGCCTCATCACTGGACAAACGGCTTTGGCTGGTTGTGAGAGGCCAAAAGCTGATGCACTTCACACTGTCTAGTGTAGAGACTTGATGATAATGCACGCATTTACCCCCCTTGTAAGAGCAGTGCCCTGGTCAGAACAACACGAGTTGTTGTTTTGGAAACTTTTGGAATCCTGGGGTTTGGCAGTTCCATTTTCTGGTTGTCCTTGACGATCGAGTTTTTTCTGTAATTTGGGGCTGGAGATGGCATTTTGGGGATGCTTGTCCAGGCGTGCAGGTCATCTGACCGACACGGACCGGCACTCAGGTAAGGCCACTGCTTGTGTCATCTGAGGGTGCGCGTAAACAATGGAAGAAGACAAGGCGTTGTTTCCGTCTGTTTCAGTGTGTTTACTGTCGTCCTCGCAAGGGGGGAGGGGGTTAGGTCCTTCTGCGGCAGTTACAGCACGGCGTCTTCAAAGAGCCCTTGCCGGTGACCTTTGAATGCAAGGGTACCTCCTCCGTGCAATGGCACTCTCTGTCGTCCTGGACAACGGTCCCTCTCCTCTTTCTGAAGAGGGGTGTGTTTTTAGCCACGAGAGATTTCGAGTGTGCCGTGCCTTGTGTTGCCCGGGTGATGCCATGGACTCGAGTGCCAGGATGGCCAAACCTTGTGCAAGGGAACGGGATTGCAGCACAATGGCCCTTGTGCCCCCTGGTCCTGAGGATAGTGCACAATGTCTTGGGCCAAGGCCGTGTGCAGTAGTGCGCAGGCGGAACCGTTGGCCACACAACACGAGGCGTTGCCCCCGTCAGTTCTGGCCGTTATTTGGACGCAGGAGAGCGGGGGCATTGTACCGACTCTGCATGGGATCCCCCCGGACTTCTCGGGGCCTTCATGCCGCAGGCGACGGTGCCGTAAAAATGAGAGGCAGGTCAGCTGCCTGCCTTTTCCTTCGAAGTGTGTGTGTGAAGCGTGTGTTAGCCACACACGCGCGCAACATTTGTCGGACGGTGATGTTCGGGACCACATCTTTTGTGGTCCAGGATGTAAGACGCCATGTTGTGAGCCGGTTGCAGCGAGAAATGCCTGTGAAGAGTTGTCTTTGCTGAGGACAACCTTCGGTGAGACTGCAACCCGCTTCTCTTGTTCTGGTGTGATCTCAGCCAAGGCCACTGGCCCCATACCCGGCACAGGCAATTGCTTACACCTTATTCTTGTCGTATTACGCCCCTAAGTCGGAGCGCGTGATCCATCTGACTGTCTTTTTGCCTGACTTTGGCAGCGCTTGCTCAAAGGTGTGTGGGTGGGTAACAGTGGGTGTATGTACCATATAAAGTCTGTGCCTGGGCGCACCTTAGATGGGTCTTCGGACGGTGTTTGGTTGTGGATATCTGATTCAGAACGTGTCCCCCCCCCCCCCGTCTTCCTTCGTGCACTTCTGTGGGGATGGGGGCGGATGGTTTGAGGGGAGTGAAGAAAGCGCATGTTTGCCCAAGTGTACATGCGAAGTGCCCGGGGGATGTTGCAGGCAAGGCTCGCACAGACAGCTGCCTGTTCACTGGAGCTTTCCCACTCCCAAACCCCCATGCCATTGAAATGTTTCGACCATTTGAGTCCGTGAATCAGCCATACCAGCATCGTGTCAGATGGATCCACACAGTAGCCAAACATAGATACACTGTGGAGGAAGTAATTCAACCAGCCAGACAGGGACATGTTAACCAATTGTAGTGGCTGGGCGAAGGGGCAGGATTGGCAGCCGCCCCAGCTCTCGCGCTTAATGCCCACCCTTCCCAATGTGCCCCCTTCCTGCTAACCCCATACTGGTCTCTGTGCTCGTCTCCAACACAGGCTTTGCAGGCCGTACCTGCTCTATGTGCAGAACGTGCACCCTGAATGCAATGCAATTACTGTGACTGAACGTTGACTTTGACTGTTGGAGCATAAGGCGTTTGTATTGGAGGTTCACGTACGGGTAGACATGAGTTGACGCCTCGTCGTGTGCCAGTGGGCAATTTTCCCTTTTTATGTTGACCAAGATTTCTGTGATATTCTTTCAAGATAATAAAAAGTCTTCGCATTCCCACCTGATTGTGGTGCCTTTGGAGCGTGGCAGACACACAATTGACCCAAATTGTAAGTTCCTATGCGCCTTAGCCTTCATGGCATGTGTGCACGCACGCATGTTGAGGTCAGGATTTTCCTCAGCGTGCATTGCACACGTCCCATGTGAAATTGTACAGCGATCCACATGAAGTACACATTTCAGGCCATTAGAAGTTTGTTGACTCAACAACGCTGCCTAAAGTTCCTGAAGCCGGTTCTTGTGCTTGCACCCCTGCCCTGCAGTCAGTAGTCAGGTCAGTGGGGTGGCATGTGAATGCGCCTCAATGAGGAGGATGGGCATGCAACGCAACAAAGTGAAGCACACCATATGGAATTGTCCCAGCGACAGATGTCCTGCACAGTGGCATTGATTTGGATACCATCAGCCCAGATGTGAATTCTGACACCATTGTATCCCAGGTTCTACTGGTTGACAACAATTTCTGACCAGCCCCACCGCTCAGGCCTTCCAATTCCCAACTTTGGCTGTTTCTGGCTGACCAATTAGGTCTGTGAGGAAGCGGCCACAATATTAGACCGTGGTTGATTACACAGTAAGTGGTTGAATACACAGGAAATACCCTGCTGCTGTGACACAGGCACAACCTGACACTGTTATTGGACCAGTTGCTGGTGCTGGTGTAGACAGCACCAGGTGGGGCAAACCGGGAAACAATAAAGGGAAACCGGGGGTGCCTTTCTCATGCCCCTCAGAATGCTCAGACGTTGAGAACGCCCTCCGCCCCTTGTCCAAGACCACGTCGTCGACACCGGTTCCTTGTGTCGGGAGAGAACAACGTGTCCTTGCTCGGGCTGCTAGCATTGTGGTACCTCCTCCAGGCCATGCAGCGCCCGGCATTCAAAAAGTAGGTCCCTGAGGTTGATGGCCTGTTTGCCGGCATCCGCAAGCTCATCCGGGCTTGTACAACAACAACTAGGTGTGGGAACGTAGAGCACTGGCTGTGGCGGCAGAGGGACTAATAACAGTGACAATTGACAGTGGCAGCACCAACACCAGGAGCCTTAGCATCAGCGGCAACGGTGGTGTTGTCTCTGTGTCACCGCCACCATCTGCCGGTGTGGGAGCATCTAGCATTGGCAGCGGTAGCGGCTTGACCAGCAGCTGTAACAGTGGCAGCACCAACATTAGCTCTAGCAGTGGCAACAAGTGGTGTTGCCTCTGTTTTGCCATCACCATCTACAGGCGTGGGCGCATTGAGTGCTTGCAGTGGTAGCGGGACAGCAGCAGTGACACTGGCTCTAGGGGGAACGTTAGCGCGCCGGGTGCTCGCCGGGCATCTTTTTGGACCCGTGCCCCACCAGTGGCCTTTTAGGGGGTGCACTTAGGGGGCGCACTTAGCGCAGTGCAGCTATTTGGGCGTTTGGCTGTACCAGAGACCCATACTTTGAGATACTAGGAGCATCATGGTGACCCCTAGCATAGGTTTTGACTTCTGATTTTGTCCCCTTTGTTGGGGACCCCCGAGAATGCAGGGGTGACATAGCATTTCCACCCACTTTTGGGCCCCAACCTTCCGGTGCTATTGAGGAAACCGGGACAATCTTTGAATTCACGTTTTGTTGCGTGGCCCCTCGAGTTGGGGTTAGGGACCCATACTTTGAGATACTAGGAGCATCATGGTGACCCCTAGCGTAGGTTTTGACTTCTGATTTTGCCCCCTTTGTTGGGGAACCCCGAGAATGCAGGGGTGACGTAGCATTTCCGCCCTCTTTGAAGTTGGGGGCCATGATGGTGCTTATAAAGGCCGGATTCATGTCATTGTGCCATTCATTGGAAGAAAGAATGGCACTTTGACAGCCTGCCAACAATGTTACAATGACGTGCATGGGTGGTACAGGGCACACATTGAGCGGCTGTTTGCTCGGTTGTGGCATTGGGGTTTGCTTAGGAACATTTGGCGTGGCAGCCCCAATGAGATGCACCAGCCGGTCCGCATTTTGTTGCATTTTACACAGTTTTGCATCCGTAGGCAAGTCCGTCACCCCCCCTACGGACCATGGGAGCATGTCCCGCCTCATGTTTGGACTAACCAAAGCAACTCGGCCGCCACGCAAGATGAGGCAGAGGATGAGGCAGAATTGTGTGTGTTGTGTTGCCAAAGGCGCTCCACCGTCGCAGTTTGTGACGAGTGTAAGGAGCACTATTGTACTAAATATATTGACACCCACACTTGTGGGACCAATGTTGTTTGTTAAGTACACTACAAATGACAGTTGGAGTTGGTGACTTCACAGATATTGCTTTAGTATGCAACGTGCTTTGTAGGGAAGGTGTGTAGTGCAATATGGTCTACTTGGGGGGCTTCTCCATGAGAGGGTAAATCTGGGGCTGAAGTCGGGATAGTTAATAGAAAAGTAGCGCGCCGGGTGCACGCCGGGCAAACATTCCCCCCTAGCTCCACTGGCTCTAGCTCCAGCACATCCAATACACCCAGCACTAGGTGAGCATCAATGCCTGTGTCTCCATCCAATACACCCAACAATTTGGCCTCACATACCACCCCTGCCGGCAATTCTTTCAGCACCACAGAATAGCATACTTCATTTTTTTCTTTTTGTTGGCCACCAGATGTTTTCAGGGGCACAAAAAACACACGCACTGAAATTTGACAGCAGCCCCATTTCAAATTCCACAGTTTTCAGCGGCGTGGCTAGTTTTCATCGGCCCGGCTGTGGCCTCAAAGGACTCAAAAGCGGACAAGTGGTTTTGTTTTTGGGCATCGCTTTGTCTTCGATTCGGTGTCTGATTCGCAGACACGGATGCCAGCAAAAACGTCCATATGCAGTCCATGGAGTGGGGCAATGTGGTGTTCGCCATGGACTGCCACAGCTGGGTCGGCAAAGTACTAGGGCTGGGCTTGATCGACCGGTGGTTCGGTAGCGGGGCGTCTCAAGCTGTGGGGCAAGACCAAGCCTGTTGCGGGCCAAGGGGTGATCCGGGACATGAGGTACCCAAAGAGTGGCGAGGATCGGGTCCTTTCAGGCGAGTGGTCGTTTGACGCGACGGCTTCCTCTAGATAATGGCAGTGGATTCCGGATTTGGCTCTGTTCCAAGTGTTGTGCTATGATTTTTGCTTCACTGTCTGCCGGTTGCGGTCACATGTTGTTTATGTTGATAGTTGCAGGTTATGCACCTACTATGCTGGTCCTAAGGTCCATGGGAGGATTTTTGGGCTTTGCGTTCGTGTTTTGTCTCATTTCGAGCCCTTCGGTTTTACACGCCGTGCGCGTATCCATGCAGTCTGGAGTACACCGCCTTTTGGCAAAAACAACGTGGGACGTTGCTAGGACTGTCCAACGCCTGCCGCAATGCCTCTGTGCATATATCGCACGAAGTCGCCCCCCCCTACCTTGGAGGTAGGGGGGGGGGTGTAGGGGGGGGGTAGGGGGGGGAGGTAGGGGGGGGGGAGGTAGGGGGGGGTAGGGGGGGGGGTCGAGAAGGTAGTGGGGGGGGATGGGGTGGGTTGGGGGGGAGGGGGGGGGTAGGATCATACACACAAAAGGCGGTGCACACACAAGGCGGGGCATACACAAAGCGGTGCACACACAAGGTGGTCTGTGGCCACCACAGGAGTCATGTTATTTAAGGGGCCACAGGCAAGGCGGTACACACAGAAGGCGGAACACACAAAAGGCGGTCTGTGGCCACCGCAGGAGTCATGTTATTTAAGGGGCCACAGGCAAGGCGGTGCACACAGAAGGCGGTGCACACAGAAGGCGGAACACACAAAAGGCGTTCTGTGGCCACCACAGGAGTCTTGTTATTTAAGGGGCCACAGGCAAGGCGGTACACACAGAAGGCGGTGTACACACAAGGCGGAACACACAAAAGGCGGTCTGTGGCCACCGCAGGAGTCATGTTATTTAAGGGGCCACAGGTAAGGCGGTACACACAGAAGGCGGTGTACACACAAGGCGGAACACACAAAAGGCGGTCTGTGGCCACCGCAGGAGTCATGTTATTTAAGGGGCCACAGGCAAGGCGGTGCACACAGAAGGCGGTGTACACACAAGGCGGAACACACAAAAGGCGGTCTGTGGCCACCGCAGGAGTCTTGTTATTGAAGGGGCCACAGGCAAGGCGGTACACACAGAAGGCGGTGCACACACAAGGCGGAACACACAAAAGGCGGTCTGTGGCCACCGCAGGGGTCATGTTATTTAAGGGGGGTGCGGGGGCTGGCCCCCGCGTCGAGCGAAGCGAGCCGAAGGTAGGGGGGGGGGGGGGGGGGGGGGGGGGGGGGGCAGGTAGGGGGGGAGGTAGGGGGGGGGGTAGGGGGGGGTGTAGGGGGGGGGGGGGGTAGGGGGGGTGTAGGGGGGGGGGTAGGGGGGGGAGGTAGGGGGGGCGACTTCGTGCATACTATCCTCTGTGACACTGTGCACGACCTGATTCAGTGGCTGCGACAGGAAGCGACGTGGCACAGATGCCTCTTGGCATCTGTGCCACGACGGGCCTTGTTCCAATTTTTGTGGCGACTGGTCCTACAACCAGCCGCTTATATTATCTGTTTCTCGCTTGCTCTCCAAAAGCCCAAGGGTGGACTGGGGAGTCCACCGGGGGAGGGGGCCTTCTGTGTCTGATGATATGTCATTCAGCCGGCATATAGTTCATAGGACTTAAGTGCAGTGGACTCGCTTCGCACTCCATATGTCTGCCTTTCCACCGCAGTGAAAGGCGCCTATGACATGTCACTGAAGAGCTTTTCTCTTTGACTTTTGCTTTGCACTTCTGCTTTGTGCCAGACCGTACCGGGCGTGCACACTCATGCGCATCCCATAGCGTGGTTGGGGTGGGGGTATGTTGACTGGTAAGGCTGAGCTTGAGCATTTGCTGGGAAGAGGATGAGAGTATGCAAAGTGACGAGGGGGGCTCTTTCAGGGGATGGTACACCAAATACTTAGGCAATTCTCCACCACCCTCCACAGCTCAAAAATGGAAATTTCTGAAACCGTTTTTTTTGATAATGTGACCAAGCATCTCAGGCAATTTGGAGACTTTCTGGGAGAGTATTATGTCTTGAAAGTCTCAAGTGGTGTGCATGCGTGCAAGGTTCCCCCCTGAGTGTTTTGGTGAATCGATCACGGCCCTTTAAGCACAGTATTGCCAGCTCTCAAAGGATGGATCTTGCCGTATTGACACCAATGTCTTCTCTGCACCTTTCCCTACAGGGGATGTACTACCCTCTCGCCGTGCGTGACTGAGGTGGCTTTGGGCCACACCCCTTTTTCGGCTGGCTTGACGGTAGAACAGCATACACCAGGGGCCCCCTGTGTCTTCCCAGATGCCGAATGGGACGACTCTGTCCCCAATGGACATGGAGATGGTTGATCTTGGGTATCCTGATCAAGGGTACACTCCTGACCATGCATATGCTCCAGCTCCCACGCCCGATGTCAGCCCTGACGGCAGGATTCAACAACAGAGAGGGACCATACCACTTGCAGACCTCCCTCCAATGCCCACACCTGATTACGCAACCAAACGCAGCGAGTCCTACGTGGGCATCGCTGTCGTGTTGGTGATTATTGCAGCCTGTCTGGGCGGTACATATGGCGCCGCTCTCGCCACCCCTGACCTTCCGCGTGGGGTACTGTGGTTGGTGCTCTGGCTTGTGTCGTTGGAGGCCGTTGCTGCCATTGGAATGCTCTTGGGAATTCTGTTTGCAGACCCAGGCACTATCAAGCGGAGCCAGGAGACGTGTTTCCCGATCCCAGGTGTGTCCATGTGTGTGTTGGCTCTTTTGGTGTGGGCCAGGACGCTAGTGCCGGGAAGTCCAACTCCTGGGCAGTCCACAAGGCCGCTGGAGGAGGCCTAGTTTTCCATGGGTCATCTGCAAGGTCAGCTGTGGTGCACACCATGCGCCACAATACTGAGGAGGGCATTTGCGGTCCAAGCCACTAATGTGGTGCCGTACAGCGCTTTGGTGCCAGCACGCTGATGCAGTGGCCCTCTGGTGGAAAGTGAACGGGGATTTGGTTTGTCTTTGGCGGCACACATGGATGTGTGTGCACATGTGCACGTGCACGGCTGCGTGTGCATGCGTGCATGTGGATGTGCATACACGTGCGTGTGAATACGTGTGCGTACGCATCTGCTTGTTCCCACAGAGAGTATTCTGGAGCAAGTTGAAGCAGGCGAAAAACCTCCAGTCAACGTCACTGAGGGCCCCTGCACATACTGCGTGCGCTGTATGGTATGGAGACCGCCGGACCCTGACTGGGAGGACCCTAACAAGGACCCCAACGACCCCGTCAAAGGAGCCACTGGCACTGATCGCGGCCAGTCAAAGACGTGTGGCGGCGTGGCCAAACAGCTGCCGTGTCACAAACCGTATCATGACTATTGCGAGGAGAACTGCCCGGACATGCGGGGCAACACGCACCACTGCAGCATTTGCCAGCGGTGCGTGCGGGACTTCGACCACCACTGCGGAGTGTTCGGGAGGTGCATTGCGGGATCGGGATTTCAGGGAAACATGTGCTACTTCAAGTCCATTTTGGTGTTGGCGCTTCTGGGAATTCTGACGACGGTTGGGACCGTGACCGCGTGCCTCGTTATACACTTCACTTGAAGCTGAACTGCGGAGCAGGATTGCTCTTTGGGAGGTTCTTTTGTCTCGAGGTTTAACACCAGTGGGTCCCGCTTCCTGTCAGTGAGGCGTGAATTGCTATCGGTGAAGCACCGACCGCCGACAGTCATTCATCAGCGGCCGTTGGTTTAAACCGACTGCGTCACTTAATCGCCATCCGTTGTCGGTTGACCGCCACGACTGTTGTCCACCTACTTCTGGACAATGTTTTGGCCCTGGACGGCCGGCCACACACCGGCCAGCACTGGTCCGCCACCCCCTTCTAATCCTCACCCAATCGAGCCCTTAACATTGCTTTATAACCCCTTTCCATTGAATGCCCGAATTGAACCCAAAAACGCAACTCATGACACCGACGAGGTATGCACGAGGGAGCCACGGTACCTGTTCAGTTGGCAGTACCACGGCTCAGAGAGGCCCTTTTTCCTGTACTCGGGGGTTGGAACATCAAGCCTGGCCCTATCAACACCCTGTCCCAACCAAAACCACAAGACGTGTTGTTTCTGTCATTTTTTTGGAACTGCCTTTTTCCTGGCGAATGGAGTACGTTTTGGAAAACGCCTGCTGTGCCTGCAACACTTGCAGTTGCTGCACCAACGGATTTGAGCTGCGAAAAGGCTGGGTCCGAGCACAGGCATTCCGAGCTGAAGAACTACCATTGTTTTTTTTTTTTGGTTAACTTTGTGCTCCAGACGTGCATAAGCAGCGGCTTGTCGACAGGTGCTGATTCTGGAGCGGGGGGAGGGGGCAACAAAAACCATGTGCAGGCCTTTCATTCGTTTATTTTCTGTGGGATGTTCAAGTCACCAGGCCTGACTTTGGTCTGTTGAGACGAGAACTTCAGAAATGATGTGTTTGCCGGAATGTCTTTGTGCGGAGTCGCTTTTCTTTTCTTTCCTGGTGCAGTTTTGCAACCTCTTTAGCTTGGTCGTCACCATCCTCAACATCGGTCACCCGCCCCTATTTGTGCTCGGCCACCTTGTCACCAAACTGAAGTGGTTCTTGGTGAGGCCTGTCTGTCTGTCCAATGCCCGCCCGCCCCCCCTCCCCGTCTTCAAGTTACCTGTGCTCTGTTGCATTGCAATGCGGTCTAGTTTTCAGAGTTTTGGGCCCAGTAAACAGAATTTCATGACCATTTCGTTGCTGTTGCTGCTGTTGAGTGCAGTTTCTCAGGGTATTCTTTGGAGCTCCGCTGGGTGAAGTTCAGGTAATTGTGCAAAAAATTGCGCCATGTGCACACTCTGTACAACATGTATCTGCTGCATTCTCTGCTGGGTGGGTATTGTGGAGAGCGCTCTGTGAGAATGTTCAGTCCCTACGATGGTGCAACTCTTGAATTGCCACACCCCACCACCTGTGGTGGCTCGGTCTCGCCTCAGATGATCAGCTTGGCGGTGTTGTGACCCCATTTACTAAGCCTCAGCACTGGCATACCCCGGCAGGGCCCAAATCTTTACCCAAGCAAGATGTGAAAAGGGCAACAATCACCTCATCTTCTGACCATCCAGTGGACCACAAGCCACAAAAAATTCATTACATATCATTTTACATTCATTATTTCTGTAATTTTGAGCTGCCAGCAACCCTAGAGTCGGTTTGCAATAGCGCGTGCAGTTGGGGTGCAATGGTGTGGAGTTGTTGGAGTTGGGTTGCAATGGTGTGTCGAGTTGCGTTTGGCCATGTTTGACTGCATATGTCCAAACTGCATATGGACAAACAGCTCGAAGCCATTGGATCCCACTCCACACACCATGCATCATAAATCATGAAACACTGCACCTTGACAAGGCCCCAAACCCAATCCAAAGCCTTTTCAATCTCCAATTTTTTACCGTTAGATTTTGATTTGCCTGTCTTTACGATTCCCCTAACCTCAACGGCAGCATACCGTGTTTAAATAGCGTGCCAGCCTATGCAGCCTATGCACAAGGGACATCTTTAAGTGAAATCCTCCACGTGACGTCCCCAGCTGGAAGCATTGCTGGGCTCCAGCCTGTCCAGTATTGCGAGTGCAGGCTCGTCTAAGAATGTCTTTTGCCGTCCTAATGGCAACAAGATGTGGGGGTTGGGGCTGATAGAGTGATTAATACGTGTCTCTCAAGGTTCAGCTTGACCTCAGAAAAGTGGTTGTCAGGTGTTGGTCCAGATCTCTGTGGAAAGACATTGCACCAGTGGTCCCCCAACAATTCACATTGATTGTTTGGGGAATAGAAATTAGGCCACTCTTTGCAGTTTTTGCGCTTTTTGAAGCCCCCTTTGCCTTTTGCATTTTTGGGATGCCTTTGCATGCAGTGCACGCCCAGTGCTGATTTCTTCCCCACCAGAAGTACCAGCACCCTATTTTCAAGCTTTTTTCAACACAATATGAAATTACTGGAGCAAATGGGGGTTCCAAATGTAGTGTTGTATGGTACTCCCTATGAGAATGCTTTATGAAGCCAAGTCAGCATTGTGCCTGGGAAACCCTGAAACAGCAGGGGTTATGAACCTCCCCAATGCTCTCCGCTTTGGAGAGCCCGAGATGGATACCCTGCCTGACACATGCATGAACAATTGTTAGCGTAATTTGGGCCTCATGCGCTCATAACGACGTGCCCAAGGTGCCAAAAAAGGCCTTCCTTCCTTTCTAGGTCAATGCACGAAGGTTCGACGGACTTTGAGAAGCCCAACAATTGTCTTCATGAAAACGGCCAGCCGCATTTGAAACGGCCAGCGGTGCGTTGATTTGGTTCTTCAGCTCAGTTGTGTTTTGGTGTAGTGTTTGTGCTCTCAGGAGGCCAGGGTTTTCAAGGGGATACCGTATGGTTTCCAGCAGCAAACACACACGCAGTACAAATGCAGTGCATATACAGTGCGCACACAGTGCATAGTCCCCTTCGTCCGTGGTTTATGTTTAGGTTCGTGCTGTGTGCTCTTGTGCCCAGAAGTCGTTTTTTGCATCATGTAGAAACCAGATAAGGAGGGCAGAGGGCGATTTAGGTCTAGGAAATTGGTGCAACAAAAAGGGGGAGCCGAGGCGTTCAAGAACAGGTTACCCTGCACTCTGACAGCCCCAGCTGAGGGGGCACATCAAAGGGACTCACATTAAGGAGAGCATCAGCATCTGGGGCAGACTTGGTGCTAGTGTGCGGCGGGTGGTTGAGTTTGCGAGTGGCGGCATCTGGCAGAGAAGTGGCTCTGCGTCTGCCGACATCTGGCAAGAAGGTGGGCTGGTGTGTGACGACGTCTGGTGACTGTGAACGTCGAATGTTTTTTTTTTGCCTCTTGTGCTTCATTTTTGCACCTCACCGGCATAAAGCCCCCCCAGTCAGCCCGTTTGCTGTGGCTGCGGGACAGGGCGCCAAGCCAGGTTGCGCTGGCTGTTGCGAATGGTGGACAATCCCTACAGAAGAAGCATTGGGAGATAGTGCCTCAGTTTCTGAGCCACATGACTATGAGACCTGTGGTTCTGCTGCAACCATGTCCAGCCTTTTTGGTATTGACAGTCCATCCAAAAGTGGTGGTTCAATGTCCTCTGTGGTTTCAGGTACAAACTCAGAGGATGAAAGGGTAATGGAAGTGAATGCTAAAAAGGTCCCCACAGGAGGAGCAACTGCCGAGATGGACATGCCATCATCATCAGCATCCAACGCACCCCGGCTGTCCCACTAAAAGCCTGTACTGCAACCATACATCAATGCCCTGAAACGTGATGGGTAGGAAACTGTGGATGCCCACCGACAAAAGGCCCCTGAGGATATGGCAGCCTGTGACATGAAGCCTGGGCACGGGGCTGTATTGAAGGAAGTCTTGAAAACGTTGTGATTGTGAATATTGCCTGCCACCTCATTGGCCTGGGCCACCCATGACGTTTCTAGTACCCATAGCCAAATATACCCAAGCCAATGAGACCCTGTGACAAATGGGTGGTGCGAATGCTGGACCGCTGCACCAGCGCAGCATACCAAAACTGTTCGGATGTGCCCGACACTTTTGCAATGGCATGTGGCATGCGTCTGGCAGCGTCTGGTGGGTGGGATGGGGTGGGCGGTGATTGGGCGGGTGGATCCCCCATACGATGGGGGAGAAACGAGGGTCAGCTGCAACAGCCCCCCCATGGCCCATCCCACTCATCTTTGAATTTATGTGCCTTTGAGTGGGTGCAATGCAGTAGCTCTTGGGAGGAGGCGGTGCCACACGGGTTCGGTCTACCCACGGGTTAGACCCGCAAGGGGGTGGGCTTGCGTTTGGTGGCGTCTAGCAGGAAAATGCCTCCGCGTGTGCCGAAGTGTGGTTCGCCGCACACTAGTACCAAGTCTGATCTGCGTTTTCTAAGGGCACCTGGATTATATTATTAGGGCACCTGTATGAAATGGTGGAAAATAATCTGGCTTTCTTGGATGGCACCTCAACAGGAGCACATGGCGTGTGGCCCAAGTACTCCCACTTTGAGGTCCAGGATTCTATAGTCAGGGTGTGCAGATCAGACAGAGACTCCCATACCCCCCTCTCACTCTCGGTGCCTCTTTGTATGAATGGATATACCCACGACGTGCTGGTGCCCCTGGACTGATTTGGTTCGCCCACACATGGATAAAGGTTCCAGGCAGCTGGTTGCAACACCCTGCCCCCATTCCCCCCTGGTCTGACACTCAGTTGCTGCTGCTTGTGCTCAATACCCCAACAGATGAACCACAGCGATACCACCACGGGGTGAAGAATTGTAGAGCGTGAGCGCCTCCCCGTCCCCCAAACATCATGGAAAAGGCGGCCCATACTGCGGGGCTGCAAAAGTATTTTGCAGGATTCATCATCATCTATGGGCATCATGCCAGAAGTGCACCTGCAGGGGGCAACAACGTTGGAGATACCAAAGGCAGAGGACAGCCGCTGGCATTGCATGGATTGCACATAGAGTGAAGTGAAATACAAGTGGCCTGGAGGGGCACTGATGACACATAGCTGTGATATGCTCTCAGATTGTGGTAGATAGTGCCCTGGACTAGTGCATAAGTGGGTTATACACAACTAGCACTGGTGGCACAACAGCACACACTGACTTGTGGATCCAGCTTATTGTGCTCCTAGATGAGATTGCACTTTCCTAGAAATCGGTGAGCACATTATACGTATCACACAACCCCAAGTTCGTCCCTAAACGTGTTATCTACTGCAACGATGAATATTTCTCCCGCCCGCCCCCCCCCCCCCCCGCTCTCGTGCAGACCCCCTCCGCTTGTTAATAAAGAAGAGCATTGACCCATACTGGACAAACCCTTCCAGCTCTACTTCCGGAGGCTTCGGTTTGTAACCTAAGATCATTGGTTGGTCCACTACCTCCTCTTCACTATTCTCTAGTCGTGAGCTCACTGAAAATGTTGCACGCACCACTAATAATTTTGACTTCCACCACCCTTCATCTACCAATGGAGGTGGTCTCTCATCGCCTTGATGCCCACATGGAATGGGATATGTATCCTTAAAGAGTCGTGTCAGATGAACACGTTTGGAGAAGGGTAGGAACAAGTCAAACTACTAATGCAATTAAAGAAAAATGGGGGGGGGGATTGCATGAGTGCTATGCTCAATGTCAGGCCTTGGTACTGTTGCTACTTTATGTGCACTATCCTACATGCCAAATGGAGGCGAGAGGTGAGAAGTAAGGCAAAAAAAATTCATTCTCATCAGTAAAAATGGACATTGTTGCCCCAATCGCTTGTATATCATCTACAGTGGTTGGCAAAAGGTGGGTGGATTCAACAAAATTGGCCAAAATGGCCAAAATAGTCAAAATTTGTCGGATTCGTAACTTGGGCCTATTGTGTCAGATTTGATAAACCAAAAACTATTTTTGATTTTCGAGTATACTTTCACTTGGAAAGCTCAGAACTGTGGCATGGATTGCTCAGCACCGCCAAATGTAAGATTGATGCTGGAAAAGTGCTGAAATGGATATATCACGAAAAGTCGTCTTCACGGCATTTTAGGCCTTTAAAACCATTTATATTTGAGGTCTTGGATCAAATCTTGGTGCCCTCTAGCTATTTTTAGATTTGGATCGGCCCTCTTGGAGAGCGCGTAGACATTGGCTAGATCATTGTCGCCTATGCTATTGAAAATTAATCTGGCATTAAGATTTCCTTGGATTTGAGGGTGGTGGCTTACATAGGCTTTTTGGATACGAATTTTGCTAGTGCAGCTTAAAATCACATCCCTAGCTTATCTAGAATTGTTGGATGCAGGCTGCCAAAAGGCCAAACTTTTGAGGCGCCTAACTCTTTAGAACGACTTTGGACCGCAAAAACGTAGGTAACCATGCGGATCAATGTGGCAAGCCGGTTGTTTTAACGGGCTCTCTCGTAGTTTTTTTTTTTTTGAGGTCTAATTTGTTTCGTCACAAGTGCCGAGAAGAATGGTATGGGGAGAGTTTTTGTGGGGGGCAGGGCCCGATGTCCTTGCCCCCCAAAGGAGTGTTTCGATGTTTCAGAAGGCACAAATCAGGTTGGGCGCGTGCCTTGTTAGCACCAAAAATCTCCCCACCCGTGCGCCTCGATAGCGGCAACCACCCCACCCCTCCACCCCTGTGCCTCATTAGCCCCAAATCCCACCCTGCACCCGTGCCCCCCTGTGTGCCTTGGTAGCGCCAACCGCCCCCCCCATTGCGCCTCATGAAACGAGGCGCGCAGTTGGCAGAGCTATGCCCCAAAGGCAAAAGATGACCCCTGGGGGGGGGGTGAACAAAGCTGCCAGACTGCAACAGGTGGGGCGAGGCCACGGATGTGAGACCGAAGTGAAGGCATTTGCATTGGTGTGGTCAGCTTTGCTTCATGGCTCCAGAAATAGTGCCTGAATTTCTCGCAGTGGGACAGTTCAGTTTATTCAGTACACCTTCGCCGACCACTGCTGTGCCTTTGTTTCAGCAATACCCTGTGTGAAGAACACTATCTGTTGGCCACAGGACTGCTTGTCACATTGCAATGTTTCGGGTACGAATGCGTTCATGTGACCACAAGTAAGGCGTCCACACAGATGGTGGTCCCAGGCACCCACTTTTGGCCAAGATATGAACTGTACTAATTCGGGACATTGGTGCACCCTGGAGGGGTTAGCGTCCCATACAGGCTGGGGCTGGGTCAGTGTTGCTTCCGCCATCTGTGGATCAGGGTGGTGCCGGTGGCTGTCTGTGTCTGTGGATCCCCCCTTTGCATCATGTCCCCTCCATTTCTGTACAAAGATATCCCATGAACCCATCGATGTGGTGACTCCATTCCGCCTTCATCCAACGGCGCGCCTCTGCATCTCCCGGGCCGCCTGCGTGGTCACACAGCCGTGGGTGGCTGCCACGCAGCGCACCACTCGCGCGCTTATCAACCCCGCCAATCCACAGCTTGCGGGCACTGCGTTGGCCTATTTCCCGGTCGGCGGGCCCTGCCCACCTCCGCCACCGCCGGGCACTGGCTCCAGTGCAGGCTGGGGCGGCATGGAGGCTGGCGAGGGCATGCTGTACCCCAGTCAGGTCGTCGATGGCGTCGTCAGCACGCTCGGTGGAGCTGCACTCCGCCATGCGCTTGCAGCAGGAGGGTCCGCTTGCGCCGTCGGGGAGGCGGTGGTGACGCCCGCTGTGGGCCGGCTAACCGATAGCTTCGACGTAATCGCACACACCCCGCCACCGTTTTGGCCCCGAAGTTCAGACGCGCGTGTGCGGACTGCCTGGGAGGGTGCCCTGCGGCGCTGCTATGTCGCATCTGTGGCCGCAATTGTACAATTTTGTACCGCGCGCCGCTTTCCGCTCTGGATTGCATCGCCCCTGCTGGGGGCGGGTGCGTGTGGTGCACCGCCGGCGGAGGCTGCGTGCGTTGCCGCCAGCGCCGTGCCGCACATGTTGGCCGCTGCAGGACGAGACGCGCCGAGCGGTGGTCCTGTTCTGCTGCGCTTTGTGCTGCAGCGCCCTGCGGTCCATGAGATGCTCCAAAGGGCCGTGGCGGAGCAGAGGCAGAGCGAGCCGGACGTATGGGCGGGGGTGCATGTCTGCACTCGGGACGATCAGGATGGACTCGGCGGGAGCTGCACATGCGAGTGTGGCAGCTTTCGTGGGGTCCACTGTTGAGCCGCACTGCCATCAGACGGTGGTGCGAAGTGCTGGCGGTTTGTCAGCACCGACTCAATCCTTCGTTTGCGATGCCATTGGCAACCCCACCCGAACTGCCGTGGCTTTTGCTTATTCGGGACATACATGCCTCCAGATCTTAGTATGAGATGACTGGACCATTCTAACACTTGCTATATAACCCTGGAACACTGCATTAGGTATCATCATTGAGGCACACTGTTGAATCACGAGGCGTGTACCCTTTGGAACTTGCTTTCTGGAACTAAACAAATCCAGTTGGCAGCACATATATGTCCCCTGTTGTAGTGATGCCAGCCCCCGCCCCTGGCCGGAGCGCAGGTTTGCACAAACGCATCTCTGACTAACTGTCGTATTTTTGCCATTGTTTTTGTGCAGCCCTAGCCGCAGCCTGGGGACTTCTATTGGGGCCCCGGAGACATGGGGCTTGGGTCTGGGACATGTGTCAAAAAGGAGCGTCTGCGTGCTGGCCAAACAGCCAGCGACACGCGACGGAGGAAACACAGATTGCAGGCCGCATGCACCCAAACATTGATTGAACGAATGTGTGCAGAGCCGATCCCGGCACAAGTGCATCCTAAGCGCTCATCTCCAGTGGACTTGCAGAGACACAAATTGCTCATTCAGTTGCCTTCAGAACAACATCCCCCCCAAGGCAACGATTTGTCAAAGATGAGCCAGCTCATTGACCCTAACTCTAAGTACTTACAGGAAGGAGCATGGGTCTGAGATGCTTACCCCCAGCCAGAATTGTCAACCCCTCCCCCCTCCGGTTTGAGCCTCCCCCTTTGTCCCTTTGTCTCAAACCTGATCCCCCCCCCGCCCCTTCAAGCCCTCCCCCTTTGTGCCCCTTCTTCTCCAACCTCCTGATGAACCCCCCCCCCCCTGCCCCCCCACGGTCAAGCCCTCCCCTTTGTCCCTCTTCTGCACCAGTGAACGATTTTACCGAGCCAAAATTTGGATCCACCCTGTCCCTTCCCCCTGCTTGCGCAAGAGGAAGGTTAAAGTGATGAATATCACAGTACGATGGATGTTGTTGAGCGATGAGCAATGTTTCAGACGCATGGTTTCTGACCCACTTGGTGGGTGAACAATTCATTTTTGGGTGGGGTTAGAAGGGGAGGGAGCATATGGGAAAAGGACCAATTTTGACGCAGTACACTGACTTTGTCTGGTGGTTCCGGGCATGGATTGGGTGCCCCTCAGTCCACCCTTTCTGCCACCCCGTGCTTGCCATCCTGCATCCCTTCCTTGGGAAGAAGCTTGCCGCTAAGCCAAAAAGCAGACCTATAACAGACCTGTAACTAGGACACTCACCAAAAAGTGGCCAGTTGGGGAATGCTAGGCTGCACATGGCCGGACGAAACAAATGGCAACCAGAACTGCTAGCGGAGGCTCAAACAAGAGATAGAAGAGAGAAGACTGACAACCATTAGTGACATCGCAACGCAAAGCGGCTGGCGATGTTTGCCTATCCCAAAGCCAGCGCTCTGCAACCAGCTCCTCTTCGGCGCTCAGCAATGTAAGAGGCGGCATTGTTAGCCTCTTGATCATCAGTGTAGTCTTCCACAAGCTAGCGCTGAGCTGCTAGCTACTTCCCAACGCACTGCACCCAGCTCCTCTTCAAGCAGCCGTAGGAGGCATGGTCGTCTTTGTCTGTCACTGTCATCAACAAAGGCTTCCTTGTTGGTGTTAAAGGAATAGGTGATAGAACACCTGGGTCTCTGGAACAGGTGAGGACAGCCAAAACTCAGTGTGCAAGTGTGCAAGCGGCATGGCACCCACAAGCCAGTGCTCAGCTGCCGGCTACTTCCCAGCGCGATGATGTCTTTGCCCACCCTTCGCCCAACACATGGGCCTTGTATCTTTGGTTGTCGAAAGTCTGTCTGAATAGGTTTGGATTGCGTTGCGCCTCTAGTTCCGTGAAGACGTCCTTGTCAAAGTCTGAACCCAGGTTCATGAGGTGTAACATTTGATAAATTGGCGGCCTTCCCATTGAGCACGATGTGTGAGAGCTACTGGCGACCCACAATACCATTATACCATTGGGCTTCCCATGCCATTAGCACACGAACTGCTAGCAACAAGCGATCTCATCCAAACAAGATGTCGTCATTAAGTGAAAGCACCCTTGTCAAAAACGATTCCATCCATTCATTGTCATCGGATACTTGCTCAAGTAGCACAATAGAGAAGCAGCCCAGCATGGATACCTCTCGGATTGTCCTCTGTACGGCTGACTCAAGGTTGTCAATCGGTCATGATGCCCGCCATCACAATGTCCATGCAATTGCCAAAGAATATTGCTAATACATGGGCACGGGGCGCGGGGAAAATGCATCGGTTGGGGCAAGAAGGTTCGAGTCCACTTTCCAAAGCCATCCTGCGCAGACCTGAAGCCGACAAGGGGGTCCAGCCCCCCCTTTTCCCCCTTATGAAGGCCCAGATCCCTAGCAACAGGGAGTGGGATGGAGAAGGGGAGGCAGGAGGAAGGGAGGCAGGATGGCAAACAAGGGGTGGAAGAAAGGGTGGACAGCGGGGCAACAGCAAGGAGTGGGATGGGGAAGGGGAGGCAGGAGGGGAGGCGGTAGGCCCGCCGCCAAGGACAGGGGGCAGAGGGCAATAGTGGGTGGACAAGATGGTGGACACAGGGAACAAAGGGAAGGGGGCAGGGGGACTGGCGGGGGCGGGGGGAACCTGGCGCTCCGTAAGTTGGCCCTAGGGCTGGGGGCCTGTGATTGGCCACGCTTGGCCATGGTAGCCGGGGCAGCCTCCACAGAAGTTCACTGAAGCTCTATGGAGGTGGCGGAGCGGGGGGAGGGGGGGGGCAAGGGGGGGTGGTTTAGGTGGGTTTGTTGTCCAAGGGTAAGGTAAGGTAAGGTAAGTTGCTCGGGCGATCTCCGAACTCCAGCGTATCAGTGATCCCTACCTGTCCCTCGCAGCATCCCTTCCGGCTCGCGGGGTCACCGACACCCTAGCGCCTAGGACACTGCGTTCCGCCCCCACCGGGATTCGAACCGAGCACCTTTAGTTCAGGCGTCATGTGCATGACCGCTGAACTACGAGACCTTCTCTGTTTGTTGTCCAAGGGGGGGACAGTGGGGGGTTAGGGGTTGAGAAAGTCCCCTACATGTAGAAATTTTTTGGTATAATGCGTTGGGGGTAGACAAATGTCGTGGTGGAAAACAATTTTTTCACCTCCGGGGAGAATTTTTTTATCCCCCCTCCGACTTAGGTACCGAGAATCTCTCGTACTGTTGCTGAACTGATGCAGTTCCGTGCAAAAAAAAAAGATCTGATTGGTGGTTATCATTGCTTATGGGTTTTGATGTGTCTTGCAATGCGCTTGCTTTTAACGGTGGTGTGGCTGTACAGGGGGTCCGTGGTAAAACTTAGTAAAAAATTTTATTAAAAATTTTTTTTACCAAGTTTCAAAACTTAGTAAAAAAATATTTATTTGCTAAGTTTTTCCTCTGGGGGTGGGTTTTCTACTAAGTAAATTACTTAGTAGAAAAAAATTTTTTTGCATCCCTGCATTCCACCTTCATCCAGCAGATTGATGGTGTCAGGTGCCATACGGCATGTCTCTTGACGTTGCATTGTGCCTTGTCTCGGCGCGTTGTCAAGGGCATATTGCAAGTGCCACAAGATCAATTGTGGTTGTTGCGTGAAATGGCTGAGGCTACTCTGTACTTCAGTCGTTCAAAGTCGGCCTCCACCCCAAGGACCCCAGCGGTACATTGGGAGGTGGCTCGGATGTACCCCAAACCCAAATTTGTGGACCCCATGGACACATGCTTTTCTTGTGATGGCATACCTCACATGGCGTGCCACGAATGTAAGGTTCTTCATTGTGCCTTGCATGCGTCCATCTTGTGTCAATCGGAGATTTGTGTTGGGTTGCGCCAATTCTGGACGGCCAACCTTGCTGCTGTTGTCGTTGCTTCTGCTGTTGCTTCTGCTGTTGTTGCTGCTGCTGCTGTTGACACCCGTCTTGGTGTGCCTACTGTTGTTGCTGCTTCTGCTGTTAACACCTGTTGTGGTGTGTGGATCTGTCTTAAGTGGTATGCAGTGCCTCCTCAATATCCCCAAAATGCCGATGGTCAACCGAGAAATGACCAAGCATTTTGCACCAAGCTGCAAGGGGAGTTGAAAACGGCTCTGTTTGGGATGTGCACCAATAATCCCGCAGTGCGAGGCAAACCGCGCCATGCAGATACCAAGGCCGACTTGATTTTCAAGCGTGTCTTTTGTCACTACTTGTCAGTAGTTCCCACAAATGTTGGCCATGGCCCTGTCAGGACTCTTTTCTTGAGCCTGATTTTGTTTCTGCTGCCCAACCCCAATTATATTTTGTTACGTTGGTCGAGTGCCAACTAATTGGTGTGCATGATGGTTTGGCCTGGGTGGGGCGCCACTAACACAAGTGGCCGAGAATCAACTCGGGGGCCTTGTGCCCTGAAACAAAAGTACCACTTACCATCGAAGTGTTGACTACCTTGTTCATCGAAGTGTTGACTACCTTGTTTAAAACGGCAGCTGGGGGGGGGGGGGCTTAGTGGACCGAGGTAAAACTTAGTAAAAAATTTTTTTAAAGATTTTTTTTAAAATTTTTTTACTAGGTTTTACCTCGTTTCTACTAAGTTTTACCAAATTTTACTAAGTGTTACCTCGTCCGGTACTAAATTTTACCAAACACCCCTGTACAGGTGCCTTGGTATTGGGGTCGGGGCAGGTGGTTGGAGAGTTCTAGGGCCTATGTGGGGTTCTTGACCATGCTTGAGGGTGCACTAGTTCATGGATGCACACGAATCATCACAAGTCTTTGGATTTTCTTAAATTTCTCGGATTTCTTAGACTCTAAAAAGTGTGCATGCTGTGCATACTCGCCTGTAGAGAGTAGCAGTAGTCTGCAGGCCAAGCTCAGCAGCCCTGTATGGCCCCATGGTAGTTGTCAAGGCCTCAACGGTGCAGCTGCTTGTGCAGACAACCTTCCAAGCACTGCACGTCCATGCGTTCAGCAAGCTGGCATGTGGGTTGCGCTCTCAATTGTTGGGGGATTGGGCCTGGTACTGCACTCTGACTGGTAGCTGTAGTGCCTGCAGCACCTGCTTTGGCCCCCTCGTGCGAGAGTGTAGCGTGCGTGTCCCAGGAAGTGCAGGACACTCAACGTGTCACGGGTAGTGTCAGAGCTCTCAGGAGCTTCTAGCAGGAGGTCTGCCACAGTCCCAGCACACACAAGCTGAACACAGCCACACTCTCTTTCTGTTGGGGATCGGGTGTGGGTGTGTCATGGTTAGTCAATCTAATACCCCTTCCACAACAATGCACACACAAACTTTCAACACACGCACACTTTCACGATAAGCCCGAGCAACCCAGTATGGTATGTAAAAAGCCTCCAAACTAGGTTTGCAGTAGCCAACGCAGTACTAGAATTTTCCCGCCGTGTGCATTTTGTGAAGGATATATGCCGGGCGTGCTGAAAATTTTGACTGCTGCACCATGGCTGCCACATGCCAGAAGTTCAGGGTGACCGTGTAGTGCGTGCACCTACTAGTGATTGCACTAGGAAGCCCCTCAGCTTTTCCTGCACGCCATTGTCCCCTAACAGTTCATACAAGTAAAATGGCTGGATTGGACGTCCAATCTCAGCATTTCTTGCTTCAGTTGCATGAGCAGAACCAAGATGTTTTGTGCCTGCAACGGATTTTCCAGCAGTACCAAAATTTGCTATTTCAAAATCGACAGCAGAAAACCAATATCGACGAAATGGCCTTGCAGACCTCCGCCTTGAGAACCGAGAAGCTCATCTTAGAGGAGGAAAGCAAAGCCTTCAAATCATCGGGCGCCATCCACGAGACACAGCAAGCACGAATCCAAGAGCTGGAGGCCAAGGTCCGTGTGCTGGAGGGCGAGTTGAAAGGAAGTTACAAGAGCATTCAAGACAATGACTCTGCATTCATCAAGCTGCACAATGAGGCTGGTGCACTTCGTGACCAGGTGGACAGCCTCAAGAAGGCAGAGAGCAGGCTGACCAATCAGTTGTCCGATGCTCGGCAAAACATCAAGCAGCTGGAGGAGGAGGCAAAGACGCTGAAGGTTTGTCCCCTTCCCTGCGCCTTCCTACGTGTGTGCCCAGCTACCCTGTCTCCTGGCATGCCGTGTTAATGCCCAGCCATGCTGCGTGCTATCTTCCTGCCTGCCCGTCTACGCTGTTTCAAGCTGGCCAACATTCCTGTTTTGCTGTCTTCTTGCCTGCCAATCTGGGCTGTCGCTCGTCTTCCTGCCCACCTGCCTGCCCGTCCTCCTGCGTGCCTGCGTGCCTGCCTGTCCTCCTGCTCATGCTGTGTTTTGTCTTGTTTGTCTGTGCTGTGTCCTGCCTGCCTGTCCGCCCGCCCGCCCGCCCGCGTGTACCCCTGCCTTGGACGCTTGCCTGTGCCCCTGCCCGCCTCCTGCCTTCAGTGCTGTGCGGCTGGTTGTTGCCACGTTCCTCGTCTTCCCGCCTGCCTATTCTATCTCCGGCCCGCCTGCCTGCTTGTCTGTGCTGGGTCCTATCTCCTATCGGGTTGCCTGTGCCATTTCTTGTCTTGCTAGGGGACCGGCTTAGAAACAAAACCCCCTACAAACAGGAGGGGGGGGATTTTGGTGGGCCGTAAATTTGGTGTGGGAAATTTGGCGTTTCGATTTGGCCACCAAATTTCCCAGGCCAAATCCAGGGGCTTCCTGCTTTGTCCCCCTGTCCCCTTGTGCTTTGCATGCTCCGTATCTCATTCTTTGTTCCTTGTTCCGCCAATTTTCCCACAGCCAAATTAACCACCGCCACATTGACTAGACACCAAATCCCCCCCCCCCCCTGTACAAGGCATGCCCAGACATGCACGAAACCGTCACTTACTCGCCACACTGCTCGTCAACTAGGAGTTCCCCTTGGTCTCCTCCTGCCGGGGCGCAACCCCATTGCACGTACGGTGTGCGTGCGGTGCTTGAGACTCCCTCTTCACGTCTTTAGAGCTGCTCGCCTGTGTGTATTGATGTGTCTTGTTGCATGCTTGCCCTTGCGGTTGTCTGCCCTGCTGCCCGCCTGTTGCTGTTGTCCAGGGGGCATTGGAGGAGTCAAATGAAAAACGGCGGTTGCTGGTGAACGAAGTCAATGGCTGGAAGGCCTCTGCGGACCAAGGCAAGATGCAGGCGTTGAAGGAGGAGAACATCCTCCTGACCTCCCAGATCTTGCAATCCAAAGCCCGGGAGGTCGACATGATGAATTCGATGACGGAGGAGATCGCCGCCCGCGATTCGAAGGTCAAGCTCTTGGAGGCGGAGCTGAGCGAAGTCCGATCCGGAAGGGAGGCCGCCCAGATCCAGGGCCTGAGGAATATAGTAACCACCGCCGAAGCCGCGGTCGTGGAGAAGCCGCCCTCGGAGATAATGCTGAAGACCGACGTGCACAAGGGAGAGTGCAACGTCGCAGCGTTCGACCCCCTGGGGGGCCTCATCGCGACGGGGGGCGCCGACAAGTGCGTCAAAGTGTGGGACACCCGCACGTTCGAGCTCCAGCACTCGTACAGCAGCCCGAACGCGAGCGTCGTCCGCCTGTGCTTCTCGCCGTCCGGCGAGCGGCTGCTCGCCGGCTGCAACGACAGCTCGTGCCACGTCTTCACCATCGGCGAGAACCGCCCCTTCTGCACCCTCACGGGCCACACGGAAAAGGTCTGGGGCGCCGCCTTCCAAGCGGACTCCCGGCACGTGGTCACGGGCGCGCACGACCGCTCGCTGCGCTGGTGGGACCTGCAAATGGGGGGGCGCTGCACGAAGACGGTGCTGTGCTCCAGCAGCTGCAACGACATCACAGTGCTGCCGGGCTCGGACCTCGTCTGCAGCGCGCACTTCGACAACCACGTGCGCCTCTGGGACCCGCGCAGCTACAAACTGGCGGAGACCATCGAGAACTGCCACGAGTCGCAGGTCACGTCCGTGTGCGTGACCCCGGACGGCAACGGGCTGCTGACCAGCGGCCGGGACAGCAAGCTCAAGATCATCGACATGCGCACGTACCGGGCCACCCACACGTTCGCGTGCCCGGACTTCATCGCGAGCATCAACCACTACAAGGCGTGCATCAGCCCCGACTCGAAGTACGTCGCCGCCGGGAGCAGCAGCCGGATCTGCTCCAACAACCAGACGCTGTGCGTCTGGGACATGAAGCAGAAGGTGGTCGCGAGGCTGTGCGACACGCACCACGGCCCCATCACTTGCTGCACGTGGCACCCCGATGGGACCTTCCTGGCCACTACAGGACACGATGGCCAGCTCATCACTTGGCGGTAAGGCACCCGGGGCATCCCTCGAGGGGCCTTGGCCTTGGTTCCCCCCCCCACCTTTTTTGTGGTCGTGGAAAACGGACCCGCCGGCGGGCAACTGCAAAGTGCTGGCTGTCGACCCCAACTGATGCCCATGCTGGCGGTTGTCTCAGGGTGTTCAACAATGATATGGCACGTTTTGTACGTCCGTTTCTTTGCACTGTAATTATCTGTCGAGCCCTTCGGGTTCTGCGTGAAAGAGAGTGGTACCTGTTGTGGACTGCAAAGGAATGGGACAAGATCCATGCCCGCTCCATCTGCTTTGAATCACTATGAGATTTTGGGTGTCGACCAAGATGCATCAGAAGAAGAAATCAAGGTGGCTTGGAGAAAGCTCGCCTTGAAATTCCACCCAGACAAGCACATCTCTAGCCCTCCCGAAGAGAAGGCAAACGCTGAAACGGATTTCTTAAGCGGTACAACCGCACACACCAGCACGGTGGAAAATGTTTTTGCTGGGGGAAGGGGGGGGGTTAGGGGAAAGAAGCAACCCGACGCAACATGCGAAGGGAAGAACGGGTGACTGTCCAGGGCCCCGTAAAGAAACAACCTGACGGAATGTCACACATGGGGTAGGAGCCCCCCAATTTCTTAGGGGGGTTGCAGAAAGGGGCTCCTTCGGCCGGGCCTTTGTAAATTTGTAAAAACCCTTTGGTTGCTTGTGATGTGCCTGCAGCATGTCACACAAGGGCTTGACATGCTGGGGATTGGATTTTGTCTTGATCGCTGTCACTCAAAATTTTGTCCACCTCAAATGCTTCAAGGTTTTGTGGTCTGTAATGGCTGAGAAAGGCGCTCTATGGGCAATCCCAAAGAGCCCCAAAGAGGAGTGTGAGAGAAGGGGCTTTTTTTTGGCAGCCTGACCGAAGAGCCCCTGCCAAAGGGGGGGGGGGCGTTGGAAAAGGGGCTCCTCCCCCCTCCCCCCATCTTTCTTGACAAGAAGAAGCGTAAAGATCATGACCGAAAATTGAAAAAGTAGTTACCCTACCCCTCCCAGCTTTCTCTGGACCCGAATGACTGCAGCACGTGCACACGACACACGTGTACGCTCGCAATTTACTCCCTTTCGAACAACAAGCAAACCAGCAAGAAACAAAAAAAAAAGAAGAAGCAAGCCGACCGTGACATGTTTTGTGAGTAACTTGGCGGTCATTGTGGGTCCAGCTCGTACTCCGGTTTTATGCACTGATATGTGGCCTTGCCGCGTATCAAGACGCAGCCAAGTGCATGAAACTGAAAGTACCGACCTCCTGCGCTCGAATGCTGCAGCCCTCCCCTCCAGTGCATGATACTGCAAATACCAACCGATCCATTTTCTTTGACCTTTCCCTTCCCCCGACCCCCCAAACTGCCCCCGCGACCCACATCCGAATGGGGGGGGGTCGGTGCCTCAGTACGCCGTGGGTTCGCAGGTGAGAGGGCAGCATGGTACGTGTGCTCAGTCACCGGAGGGCGGCCCCCGGATCTCACAGCAGCTGTGATTCCTTCCCACAAGAAATTTCCCTCTCATCACCCAAAAGCCGTCACCCGTTCCTGACCGAGTTCCTTGTCCGGTCCGCGTAACTTTTCCCTCGGGCCGTCCTCGACAGCCTTAAGCCGCGCGGCAACCAACGGTGGCAGGAGGAGGACCGACAGTAGTTTGAGGCTGAGTGCGACGCCGAAGGAGATTTTTTTGTCGGCACTGGCGTAAGGGAAGGCGGTCGGTGAGATTATTGTTTGGTATTGTGAAGAGCAGCCCTGCGTTTGCCCCATGCAACCGACGACCAGGGGGTCTTTGGCCAGGCCTCGCGGCCCCCGGGCAAGTCGCTGCAAACGAGGGCGTGCCGGCCAGGGAAATGCGCGTGTCCCGGGCACTGCGGTGGCCTGTGTTGGGGCTCTGACTAATTCCTGTCGGCCGCCTTCTTTTCTGTGGTGTCCCGTGGCCCTTGCTCAGTGAACAGTGTACAGTGTACCGGCGGCACGGGACAGCGCATCAGGGATTGGAATTAGGCCCCTCCGGGCCCGAGATTGTGCCAAACGCCGCACGGCGGATGGGCTGTGAGCTGTGGGCGCCGGAGACGCCGGAAGACCGACGCCCCCAAAACAATAACAGTAGTTCAGACGACCTGTGGGAGGGTGCTCGTTTCTCCTCCTTCGCAACCGAGTCTCCGAGGGCCAAGGGCAGTAGGGCACAGCGAACGCGAGAGCCTCACAAGTGACGCATGATGCTTTGCGATGCGGCCACGCTTTGTAAGATGGTCGACCCATGCGGTCGAATCGCCCAGACAAGAGGCCGAGGACACTACGCCCTTGCGACGGTGGTAAGGTACGCAGTAGCGCTGATGAGGTACGAATACAAGCCCCCCCCCCCCCCCACAAGGTCGCACACCGATCACTGTGGAAAGGCTTTCGCCTTGGCTGCACTTGGAAGTGGCAATTGTGAGCACTGGGACAGGCAGTCCCTTCTGACCGACACAACTGCGCCACTAACCCCCCCCCCCCCCACCTTTCTGGTCTAACCCCCGGTGCTGTACCGTCACGGTGCTCCTGCTGCCGTACATAGTTGCCTTTGTTTCTGGGGGTTTAGGTGCGAAAGCGGTGCAGCTGTACAGTGGGAGAAGTGGTGATGCTGAGTGTCTTTGTGAGGGACTGTCTTTGCAAGAGGCGTGAGACCTCTCGGAAACTCGACACAGTGGGACTGGGAAAATGGGGGATGGTTCTCTTTTCCCACCCGTCCTGCTACTCGTCCCTACTCCATTTCCTCCATTTTCTCCCTGACCCCCTTGAGCTGTTCCTCCAATTTCTTTCTGACCTTTTGATATCTTCCCACTTGCTCCCAGGCCCGCGCAATCTCCTGTTCTTCCCCTCAATTCTTCCGCATTTTCCCTCGACCCCCCCCCCCTCTCCCCATTCGCCCCCCATGCTCCCCTCTTCCCCCCATTTGCACCTTCCGTACCTTTTCCCATTTTCATCCAACCCTCCCCCCTCCTCCTCATACCCCGTTCCTCACCTGTCTGGTGTGCCACTGTGCAGTGTAAGTAGCGGGTGCGGCAGCAGGAAAGTTTGTGCACAATCAGGCTCTAGTTGTAGACCTCACAAGTGGCCAAGATTGCAAACCAAGCCCAAGCTGGGCACCCATTTCAGCCCCCCCCCCCCCAAAAAAAAACAGCATGTCTATCTGGAGGTCTTGTCAGCACAAAAAGAAACGAGGCCCGACGTACAACGAGCAACCTTAGGCTCTGTTGCATAACGTAAGCTGTCCATATTACGGTGGTTTTCTGCTACAATTTCTAACCTGGGTTGTGCGGCCGTGTCTGCTCCCAGCTTTGGAGACAGTGATACAGTATCGGTTGCATAGCCACATCGCCTTCATGGTTTGGAGACACGGTACAACAGGGGAGGGCATCACGTCTTCTGGCACGTGTGAAACGGGCTTCCCAAGCTTGAAATGGAGGTGGGACGTTCGTTGTGTGTTTGTTGTGTGCTCTCTAGTTCCGGTCATTTCCAATCCCAGCTCTAGTCCACCTCCAATCCACCACCATTCCGCCTCTACTCCACTACGTCATTGCGGTTGCTGCGGGCTGCCGTACGGAACCGGCAGGTGTGCATACCCTTGTTCATTTCAGTACTGCAGGCAGTAGTTCAGTACTACTGGGGTGCAGCTCAGGGCTTAACCTGTTGACCTGTTCTCAGTGAAATTGTACAACAGCCCTTTGTACGCCACCACTTGCTTGGGGCAGAAGATAAGCGATGATTGATGAGCACAGATCGAGACGCAACACATTGAGGACCCATAACCTCTTGCCTAACCAGTCCAAACACATTGAAATACCTTGCAATCAAAATGAGACCACCTAAGTCCATGGTTGCCTTGTGTTGTTTGGGACAAGGTACAAGGTGGGAGGAGGAGTCTCCAACGCGAGTTTACGAGCGGTGCGAGTACATACGCCTTCAAGAGATGTCGCCGGCTCAGACTAAGGTGGCGTTGGCTTCTGGCAGAAACCAGGAACCAGGGCTGCAGCAAGACACTGATGAGTCAGGACTAATTATGCATGCATTTTGTCTGAGCTTGCCTTAAAGTCGAGACACGTCCCCTGCATATTGCTGCCCCTCTGAGATACTGCCCAGTGCAAATCCCTAATGTCCACTGTGTTTCATTTTTTGAGTGCACACAAGACCTATCAATGTATTGATATGACATGCAATGGGGCGCGACCTTAGGCAGCAACGAATGGTGGTTGATGATTCTTGTCCCCGCAACCCTTGTTGCCCCCAACCAGGCCCGAACTAGCGCCCAAACACCCCCAAAGCAATATTTTATCGAGGGCTTCATAGCTGATCATTTGGTTCAGTGATGCCTGCATGCGTGCTGATTTTAGAGTTGCAGTGACCACAAAAATGGCCTTGCAAGGTGGTTTGCTAATATACAACCATGGATGCCTTTGGCTCAATGCAATTTGAGGTGCTGTTGGTGCATGTGTTTTGCTGGGATGCCATGCCTGCAAACAAGGCCCTCGTCCAAACAGCAGTTGCCCGCAGTTTTCAGTGCTTTTTGCCGTGATTTGCACAGAGGGTGGGGGTAAATTTTGGGCTGCATCCTGTGACAAATTGGGGGTTTGCACATCCCCATCAGGGGAAGGAGTATCTGTCGGTGGTGGCCGGGCGCAACACAGGGACCTCAGAATGTGCCATGGATGAAGGCAGCAGAAAGAGCACGAGCAAAGGCAAATGTGAAGGCAAACACAATGGGGGCACCTTAAGCGCAGTGCGTGTGCAGTGCAACTATTTGGGCTTCTGGCCGTAGTAGAAACCCATACTTTGTGGTACTTTGGGCATCATTGTTGCTTGGTAGAAGGTTCTGATGCATTGGAGATCTAGCATTTTCGGATGTTCACCCTGTTTCACCCATTTCTACTTTTTTGCACACATTTTCCCCCCATTTTCACCACATCTGCAGTTAGTATAGCGAAGCGGGGTAACGAAAGTTCTGCCACCGGGCCCCCAGCACTCCCCCCCCCCCCTTGTCTCTGGACCTGCTTCCCATCCTACCTCCTCCCCTCCTTAGCCTTTTTATAATTTAAGGCGGCGATACATCGGGTCATCCAATGGGCTCGGCCAAAAATGATGGGGCATGGGACTGGAGGCGTCTAAAAGACGAAGACCCCGCAGCAAAATCCACAGCATGGGCCCACCTGATTCAGACGCCCTGGATGGCCCGTATGATCCCGCATCAGCATCGCACAGAGGTGCTGGTGGCGGGCGTGGCAGGATGGTCTCGGGATGGAGTCAGCTGGAGTGCGGTGAAGCTGGCCAGGACCTTCCATGAGACGCTGGGGATCTCATTTCAATTGCCTGATCCGCAGCGGTACGTCGACGCGCTGCTGTATGGGTTGACACTTGCCTGGGGAGTCGAGGTGACTGCGTTCAGCCTGTCCGCGGAAGAGGCGGCCGTCGGGTTCGCTGTCTGCGACTTGATCGCCAAGCCGCCTGGAAAATCGGTGAACAGGAGAGGAGGAGTGGGGATCAAGGGTGAGAGACACTCTCCGGGGAAGAGCGCAAAGCCCGAGACCATCAGTGGCATGGCCCTGGACGAGGAGGCGGGCGCCAGAGCCGATGATCGCGAAGGAGGTGGGGGGCCGGCCGCCGCTGAGGAAGGCGAGGAGGAAGAACTGACGTATAAGGAGCCCAGCTTCAAAAATGCCAGGTGGATGAGAAAGAGGCCGGGGGCCCCGCGGTGGACGGTCAAACTGTGCCGCCTGGTTGAAAGGTTAATGGAGGCCGAGGAGTCTGAGACTGAGACGGAGGTGTCCACGATCATTGACGATGTCTGGCAATTGCTCCTTGATTGCGACAAATCCGGTAAGGACGCGGTCAAGGCAAAAATAAAGGAGGTCAAAAAGAAGAACAAGAAGAAGGCCAAAAAACAGAGGCGCAAGGAGAAAAAGAAGGAGATGAAGGAGCGCCGGTCGTCTCGAAGGGGAAAAGGGAGGCGCATGTCCTCCGACTCGGAATCGTCGTCCACGGACAGTAGCAGCGACAGTGCGTCTGATACCTCATCTACAGCAAGCTCCAGCTCATCAGGGCGCCACTCAAAGCGTAAAGGCAGAGGTGGCACGCAGGGGAGCACAAGTCAGCCGGAGTTCAAATGGATAGATGGAAAGCGCCACTTCCGCAGCAAGAAGACAGGAGACTGGGTTAATTGCGAAAACCCTCCAAAAACGGCATGCCCGGAGTGTGGTGGCCACCATTGGTGGTTTGACAGGGAGAAGCACGGGTGTAAAGGCCGAAGGAAATGACTGCGAAGCCATGACGCTGGAGACGGGGCTGCAGGGGGCACGCAGGACGACGAGGAGAGCGAGCGTGAGTGGCCGTGGGCGGCAGCGCGCGACAGACTCGAGGCGGCGATGGCTGATGAGTACGGGACGAATTTTGATGCCACTACGGTGCGGGGCCTGCAGGATGGTACCCTCGACGGGTATCTGCGGCAGCTCAGGCGACTGGCAAGGCTGGAGCGGATGCGACCAGGCGACGGTGCTCGGGGTGTACTGGAGGCCAGGCTCATGCAGATTGTGCAGGGCGACCTGTCAGAGAGCGCCGCAAAGCTCGTTCTGGCTGCGGCGAGGCTGGCCGAAAAGATGGCGTGGCTTGCCCCGGTGGTGCGGAAGTCTGATTGGTACTTGGTTATGTCTATCGACCAGCGGCGGTGCAAAGAACAGCGGGCGGAGGCGAAGGAGTGGGCGCAACTGGAGGACTTGTGCAGGCTGTGTGCGGCTGCCTCTAGCTTCGCAGAATGGGAGGCGGTGGCGCTGGCGTGCATATCGGTGGGACACTGCCTGCGGGGCTCCGAGGCGGGGGGTGGGCTGGGACAGGAAGATGAGGGGTTGCGATTTTTTGGAACGAAGTCCAGGAGGGGGGTCCAGAGACAGGAAGTGGGGCCCTGGGTGCGAGCCTGGTTGCAATTCCTGGCAAAACTCAGAGCGCTCAAAGGATTCCACCCCGACAGAGGGGCGTGGCACGAGTCCGGGGAGGCGCTGGGGAAAACGTTGGTCAGCCTGCTGGAGAGGGGGGAGGGAAAGAAGACTGTCCGGTGGCATAGCTTCCGTAGGATGGGGGCAGCACAACTCCGGAAAATGGGGGCACCGCTCACAACAATTATGCTGTGGGGGGGGTGGAAGTCAGCGAAAGTCGCGCAGATGTATACCGAGGCCCCTCCCAGGTGGAAGTTTGCCCGCTCGGGAAAAATCTCATGGCCTGTGTGGGGGGGGGGGGGGGCAGAGCCGGGCTACTGCACGAAGCAGGGCTCCACGCTCTCGTTCTGGCCGTCATGGATACGCCGGGAGATCGCCTTCGCGGCCGGGGAAGCTTCCCGACTTGCTGGGGGATCGCCTGAGGGGGGTGAGGGTGCACGCAAACGAGGTAGGACAGTGTCCCCGAGTGCGAGTGCTTCTAGGGCGGTTGCGAGATGCGGCGAGGGCGATAAGCGAAATGCGGGGCGTCAAGGTGCACAGGCAAGAGATGGTGCGTAACCTCATTACAGGGATGGGTGAGGCGGTGCTCAGGCTGGAGTGTGGGGAGGAGGGTCTGGATACGCTGTGCAGTGTGTTAACAAAAGTTGGGGAGGGGGACTTAGACGAGGAGGACGATGGATACTACAGTAGCAGCGACGAGGAGGGGGTGGTTACCGAGGACATGGCTGCTCGGGGGGTGGGGGAAGCGGGATGTGTGACAGTGTCAGGCAAGATCTGGAACAGCTTGGTCCCTCGTGACTTGCTGGGGGTGTACCGGAGGCAGTTACGGGGGGACAGTGCGGGGATTGAAAAGTCACATGGGGGGAAGTCGGGGCCCGTGGATGCAATGCTGGAGTCCCTCAGAACTGAGACTAAGGGACTGCGCAGAACAAAGCGCCCCGAGACGGCAAAAATGTTCCTTACGTGGAAGAATGCGCTCAAATGCCGAGCCATTCTTGATGCGCGGAGAGTCAACGCAAGCGACCCCCGGAAGCCCCCGAAATTCCGACTGCCAGGGCTGGAGGCCATCCGCCACTGGATGGGACGTGCGCGCCCTCGGCGTGTGGGGGGGGGCAGGTGCCGTGTTTTTCTGGCAAAGCTGGACCTGCAGAATGCTTACTGGAGCATCCGCCTCCCCCCCGCCTGGCGCAGTGTTTTTGTGGTGGGGGGGCGGTCGGGTAGGCGTTTCCGGTATGCGAGGCTGCCATTCGGATGGGCCTATAGCCCAGTGATATGCCAAAAGCTGGTATCCTCTGTTATCCGGGGGGCCTTGTCGAGACGTGGTGTGCGGGGTTGGGTGTACCTGGATGACATTTTACTGTCGTGCAGGAGCAAGAGTCGTCTGCGGGGGGCTGTGAGGGACTGCATTCGCAGGCTGAGACGTGCGGGTTTTATTGTGGGGGCAAAGTCCGAACCGGATCCGACTGAGAGACTCAGTTTTATTGGAAAGCAGATTGACACCAAGGCTGGGACAATCAGCAATGCGGTGGGTGCCTTGGTCGGTGCCTTCAGGGCGTGGATCCGGGGGGTGGGCGGGGGGCGCCTGCCCTCAAAGGTTATGGAACGCCTCCTGGGTAAACTGTGCTGGCTGAGCAGGCCCAATGCGGGTCTGGGCGCCTTCCTGGCGGGCGCATATCGAGGTTTGCAGAGTGGGAAAGGAGTGTTTGGTAGGGGGGTCTGCAAGGGAGTGGCGACAGTGCTCCTATTCTCCTGTGTCCCTCAGCGGTGCGACCCTCCAGGGCCTGGTGGACGAGGGGCCTGGGAGGTGTTCGTGGATGCAGCGCCAGAGGGCAAACGTTTTCGACTGGGGATTATTGGGGGGGGGGATTACTATCGATCGGAGGTGTGTCCGCCCTGGGTGGACTCCCTGCAGCAGGCGGAACTGTATGCGCTGTACATCGTCATTAAGGTGGCATCCTATCGTGGTTTTGAAAGAATTCGTGTGGGTTCAGACAGCAACGTAGCTAGGTCTCAGATTAATGCGCTGAGGGCGTCGGTGCATGCCGATTCTCAGCAGCGAATACTCCGGCGCCTGTTTTGGCTAAGGTGCTGGAGTACTGTTAGTGTCGAGTCCTTCAGGGTGCCGTCCCTTTTAAACGCGGCCGACCCCCTGAGTAGGGAGACAGGCTTCCAGTCTCGGAAACAGGCCGTTGCCGAAGCAGCAAGGCGTCGTGAGATGTGGGAAAAAGCCGTCGACACCAAGTACATGGGTCTGATGGAGATGATTCGCCCCCCGTGGAGATTCAAAGGGGAGGTGGGGGACTGATGATACAACGGCTACGGGGACATATGGACGCGCAGTCGCGCGGCAAAATGTGTTGTCCGTGGAATAGTGCATCTGTCCTGATTGCTTTGTCCAGGGGGAGGGGTGGGGCAGGCAGAACTGCAGTTAGTATAGCGAAGCGGGGTAACGAAAGTTCTGCCACCGGGCCCCCAGCACTCCCCCCCCCCCCTGTCCCTGTCACTTTCTGAGTGTCTATTTTTTTTCGATGCCCTTTGATACTGCCATGGACTGCCCCTGCTGGGGTGGATGTTGAAGGGGCACGTGGAAGTCAGACATAGACTCCCCCCACTGCTCAGCAACAGCGAGTGTCTGGATCCTCCGATCAGGAGGAACTGGACCACTCCCTCTCTGCAGAGCATCGGAGAGCTGCGAAGCGGAACTACGAACATTACGACGAGCTGCAGGTGGAGTGGGCGGAAAGCAGCACGAACGACGGGCCAGCAAAACCCGCTCTTGAACGACGGTAACGGGGTTTCACGGGTTGCCCCCGGAACCAGACATCCAAATGCCAGACGAGAGCACAGATGCAGCGGCGGCCAGCCAGAAGATACAGAAGTTCATGGAAGCCCACCAATACAAAGGAGATGAGTCGGAATTCATGGCTAACGAGGCCACACAACTGGCGATCGCGTCCGGGGCGGCCAAAGAGACCATGAACATAGTGTTGGCAGACCGGCAATATTTTAAGGAGAAGGACATAACAGCGCCCTATTTGAACCTGGCAACTGTACTCGAGCAGAAGGAAGTGTCACTCAGCCAAGCGGTATGGGCAGGCGAGGACCCACTGAATGCAGTTATTGCAGTGTGCAGCTCGGCTTTTCGAGAGGGCAAAGAGATGTATAAACTGCTGGCAGCTCAGTACAAAGAAGTGAATCTGACAATGATCGTTTTCACCTCTCAAGATCGGAAATTGCATGAAGGAGGAGAGTTTCTGATTGCCCAAATGCCAATGGGCATCGATACAATCTCAAAACTTGGAAGAGCGCTGAGTATGAAAAGCGGCACAGGGCACATGCATGCATGGATTGTGGATTCAACACATGAAACTAGGCTCAATCCGTTTGCTGGGAAGCCGAAGATGAAGATCATAACACTACTCCCACAAGGAGTAGATCCGATGCGGCTGTTTGCCAAGGTGGGTCAGCAGACCCAGAAAATTGCATTGGCAATCAATAATAAACACTTGGATGCAATGGTGAAAGACCTGGGAATCGACGAGGGCTTGACAGCAATCTGCCCAGGCCCACATCCCACACAGACGAGTTGGGTAATATTCAACCGTGGCAATGTTACTAAGGACGCCCTGGATAAAGTCGAGACGCAGTACTATTCGAAAGAAAACTTTGCAAAGGTACCCTGGGCGGTACAGCAAGGAGCTCTGGGCCCATGTGAAATTATCGCAGAAGTTTGGATAACGAGGAAAATGCAGTCACACCAGACTCTCACAACCTTTTGGGCCACGCTCAATTACCACGTACAACAGATGATGGACCAATTCCAGCAGGCCCCAAAAATACAATATGAGGCCACGAATAAGCTGCGGCTGGGATTCCCCAAAAAGAGTGATGCAGATATGTTTATTGCTAAGGGGCTGCCGCCCCTTAAAGAGTTAGGCATGGCATTCAAGACGGAGGGGACAAAAGCGGACTTCTGGGACAGAGAAGGATCAACCACGGCCAGCGCACGGTCGGGCAGAAGTTGGGCCACAGCGGGGTCGAAAGCCACATCGACTGGCGATGACCACGTAGCGATGATCGACATGCCTGAATACTTGACGCCAGCGGAGGTACTGGAGGTCGTCAAACAGGTGATGGCCAGCAAGAAGATTCCCGTCGATGACACCAAAATTGAGCTGCAAAGGCTGAAATGGTCAATGGGAAGCATCCGACAACCAAACTGGAGTGTTAAAGCCCCAGGAATAAAAGCTTTAGTAGGTGCCACACTCACATTGACAGCAGAGGCGGGTCATCAAACGATGGCCACAATCAGAGCATACGCCGATTGGGAAAAGGCATATAACACGTGGCAAAACAGAGATGAGAAAAAACCGGAGGCAGCTTCGGCTGCCAATCAAGCGAAACCAACCCCATCCTCCCTCCTACGAAACACGCCAACACCCTCCCCCCAGCCTGTGAATGTAAGCATGATACCCCACCCTCCCCCCCAGACACCCACTAACCTGCCGAATGTATTGCATGGTCCCGCACCGGGACAGATGTTTTATGCGCCGAACCAGCAGCTAACTCCACAGAACCTTGAGTATTTGCAAGCTTTGTTGTCGCAAAGCACATTGCAGTCCCCCCAACCCACCCCGTCCGGTCAAAAGCCAATGATGATGCAGCTGGATATAGCGAGTGTGAGAGGGAAGAGAGCCAGGGATGACCCGCAAGATGACGTCCCCACAGCCCTCTGATGAGGCCACGGCCTCCCCGACGCTGCAGAGCCCCAGCCCCCTCCCGCTGGGAGGGGATTTGAACATAGCCACGCTCAACTGCAATGGGCTACTTACAGAGGTACAGGAAGGGTCACGGAAAGTACACAGAATGCAAGTAATACTGAAATTTTTCAAGGCCATGGGAACGCATATTTTTGCAGTACAGGAGCCTCATTTGTCAGAGGATTCACCGGAATTTGTCCACAAAAAAGAGCAAATACAGAAGTATGCGTCCGAGGCAGGATATGACATGTTGATCCAACTCACGTCAAATGGGATGAGGGGGGGTGTAGCACTTTTCTGGGAAACCAAAACCTGGTCCTGTACCTCAGCGATCTCACTATCACCGAGAATATTAAGTGCAAATTTGTGTAGCGACACGGGTCTGCATATTTCAGTGATAGCAGCGCACTTCCATCATAAACCCAGCTTGAGGCTGGGCCAGTTCGAGGAACTAAGGGAACAAATACCGACGCTGGGATTGCATCCTAACGTGGTACTCCTGGCGGATCACAACTCTGTGATCGTGCCAGGAATTGATTCTGAAATTGTGACGGTGCACGACGAGCTGCCTCAGGCCATGAGGGCAAGGGAGGCAGAGGTTGAATTTCTGGCCAGTATTAGGGTAGAGGATGCCTGGGATCATGCATTCAAACCAGCCATGCATCAAGAGGAGCCCCACGTGCCAAAAGGATGGACATGGGGCTTCCATACAGACAGGTCGCATAAGGTGGTCAAGGATCCTGAACTGCAGGCTCAGTCAGAGGAAGAGGACACCCAGGAAGAACAGCCAGGGGTTCCTCACAGACGCAGGCTCGACAAAATACATATGTCGGCAGGTGCACTGAGAGCCCTGTCCAGAATATACACTCGATATTTGGGTTATTCAGACCACAAAGCTGTGATGGTCACTCTGTCCCCCCCGCACTACAGTTCAGTGAAGGCCCGACCGAGGGTGCCAACGTCCTTCCTGAAGGACGAGCACACAATGCACGTCCTGCACAGAACCCTGTCAGCAATCACAGCGACCGAAGAGCGGTGGTGGGAGGAGGCGTGTCAGGCAATCAAAAAAACGGCAGTGCAGTACGAGAGGGAGAGGAACCCACGAGGGAGGTATGAAGTAGAGGCACTGGTGTTGGAGTCATCCAGACAACAACTGTCCAGAGAGGCAATGAATTTTCTGGCCTCCAAAGGGCTGACTCCAAAGTCCCACGAGGAGGGATATGCTATGCTATCTGCCTTTGCGGAGCAGGAGGCAACAGACAGAGCAGGAACCAAAGTCTTGGGGCTACTGCGACAGGCGCTGCATGCAGAACCGGCCTCACCTTATGACAAACAGCAACGCAAAATGGAAATATCCAGACTGGTACGTGAATTACAGAACAGACGAAGGTTGACAGCGGTCAGAAACAAGCAGGGAGGGCTGGTAGTGGACCCGCTGAAAGTGGCACGCACAGTGCACGAGCACTGGGCGGGAATAATGAAGGCAGGAACGAAATCAGTGGCAGAATGTATGAGCTATTTGGAATCCCTCCCCCTTCCTGCCAATATACGACAAGTAGCACCACTGCTGCTGAGAGAGCTGACGCCTGAACTGACACTCACTGCACTGGAGAATCTGAAAAGAGGATCATCCCCAGGCATGGATGGCCTGCCGGCAGAGATCTTCCAGGCGTTTGAAACAATCATGGTACCCAGAATGTACGAAACACTGTCCAAGTTCATCCGGCAGGGCTTCATGCCACCGAGCTGGACGACAGGTTTGCTGGCCCCGATTCCTAAGGAGAAGGGAACCATTGCAGTAACAGAATTAAGGCCCCTGTGTTTGCAGAATGTCCTGTACAAGTGGGTGACAGGAACACTGTATTTGATGATCGAAGACATTGTCAGGTTTGTGACCCCCCCCGAACAAAAAGCGTTCATACGGGGCAGATTCATTTTTGATCATATATGGGATGTGAGGGGGGGGTGGACAGCCATGAACGAAGGAATTTGCATTTCGATTGATTTCTCCAAAGCATATGACTCTGTACATCATAATTACTTTGCGGCCTTTTTCCTAATGATTGCGCTACCGCTACCGTTGATTGCGTTGCTGATGTCCATTTTTAAATCACCGTTTATTTTTGCGGTAGGAAAAGGAATGATCCCGGAGGTGCAACTCACCCCGGAGTCAGGGGTCAGGCAGGGAGACCCCCTGTCGCCAGCATTGTTTGTGATGGTATGCTCTGTGTTAGTGAAAACAATCCAGCACATTTCCGCACACATAAAGGTGCTCTTTTATGCCGATGATCTTCTATTATACATTCCCCTGCCCCCCAGGGAAGTATGCGCACTGTTGCCTGCAATCTTTGAGGTCATACATCGGTATGGAGTAGTAGTGGGTTTAACCACGAACCTCAGCAAGTCGGCCTTCCTGATTAAAGGATGCTGGACAGAAGACCAAAAAAAAGCACTACACTCATTTGGAATCCCAATCAAAGACAGAGTTAAATATCTGGGCATCCTCATCGGGCATGTGACCTCGGATGAGGCATATGCACCATTGATTGCCAGGGCCCTGAAGAGAGCGACATTTATGAAGCAATTGCCCCTGAATCTGCCAGAACGAGTGGCGCTACTTCAAGAGTGGGTCCTGCCGCTCTTCATTTTTCCGGCACGAGCATACTTGCCCACAGATGAAGTGGTCAGTAAACTGAATGTGATTTACAGAACAGCCCTGAATATTAGCAGTTGGGGACTGACACTGCCCATGTTGCAGTTACCGCCAACACAAGGAGGAGCGCTGCTCCCCACACCACTCAAGTTTTTGCTATGGCAGCACGCCACACCGTTCGTACTGGCACAGGCGGAGCCACTGAAAGTCCCGCGACTGTCCAAGACGCATTTTCAGGAGTGGGCACACAGATTTGGCGTTTCGCTCTGCCCGGGACATTTACCCTGGCTCCAGCTGGGGCCAATACCCTGGAGCACGTACCCCTTCCTGGGTACATCCTGCAAAGCATTTTCACTGCTCCGCAAACATGCACCAGTGCCGAAACCTTCACCAGAGGTGTTGCAGAGGCTGCCAGCTTGGCACTCGACACTGTTCAGGGATACACGCATGAACACCTATTATTCCCCAGCACTCATCAGGAAAGGGATAACGTTGGTCCCACAGCTGCTGGTGGGAAATGAATATATGGAACGCCTACCACCGACGTGGTACCCTGTGTACCAGGATGTCATCACAGAGCTCTGCACTGCCCCTGCCCCCCAAGAGCAAAAGGAAGAAGAGGCATCGCCCATGTTTTGGCTGGCGTGGAATAAAAGACATATGCTGCGGTACCTCATGAACCTCGTCCCCCCCCCCCCCCCAGGCAGACAGTAGAAACATGGACTCACTGGTCCAAACTGCGGATGCCGTCTAGGGATGTAACTTTCATGCAAACAGCCCTGTGGCAGAAACTCACAGTTGGAGTGCGGCTGGCATCCTGGCACCCCAACGGCACTGCATGTCCACTGGACGGGGCTCAGGAAACAATGAAACACGCCATGTTATCATGTAAATATCTACCAGCAGCGTTCCACATTGCGAGGCAATGCATTGGACCTGTCTACTTGGATGAAGGTTCAGTGGATGACCCGGAGGTAATACTCTGGGAACAACCGTCACTGTCGGTATCCTCCCCCCTGGGGTTGATGTACTGGGCGGCAGTGAGGGCCAGTTGGCACCTCCGATCGGCCCACAAGTTCCACATCCATGCGCCCCCCCAATGGCAACACTTCCTACGGATATGGGTGGAGATACTCACGGGCTGGATGGAGCACCCTAATCCCTCATTCCCCCACACAGAAACACAGCTCATGATACAAGCTTTGGAGTCCTTGGGACAAGGGGAATGCCTGAGGCACCCCAGGGTGCAACAGGCAGCGGATCGCACGCCGCCACGGCTGGTGAAGCCACAGCGCAAGCGCAGGAAGAAAGAACTACACAAGAAAGAACTGTGCGAGTATTACGAACGGATCATAGCACGATATGCCCAGGCAGGGTGGGAAATCATATATACAGATGGATCCTCGGAAGTGCACACATCAGCAGGGCAGGTGGGAGGGTATGGAGTGTTTTTTGGGGACAGCCGGGACACGGCGGAGTTTATCCCAGTGCACGAAAAACAGACCAATAATCGAGGGGAACTCCGAGCGGCACTGAGAGCGCTGCAGAGTAGAGCACGAGGCAAACGAACACTCATATGTTCCGACTCCCTGTTGGTGGTGAATGGAGCATTGGGAAAAGCGCAAAAATGGAAAAGACATCGGTGGGTGGGATCAAACGGACCGGTGAGTCACGTGGATTTGTGGGAAGAGGTCCTCTCACAGTTAGATGTTTGTGGACACGAGGTCCACTGGATCCAAGTGCCTTCGCACATTGGAATCAAAGGCAACCACAAGGCCGATGAGTTGGCGGACGTGGGACGCCGAACATCCCCCCTGCTGTTTGGACACATTTCTGTAAACATGGTGGGCAGGGTGGAGGGAGCGGGAGATGAGGAAGAGGAGTTTGATGAACTGTCACTCTTGGGCAGGGGTGCAGAGGAATCGGAGGAACTCCAAGACCCAGACACCCCTACCACACCATTGGGCCAGGTGTCAGCTGAGCCGGGTACACCAGTGAGAGGGACTCCGCCGATGCACAGGGCTCCAGACAGGGGCACGCCGCTCCTGGATGTGGAAATATGCACACCAGTGCATGTCAACAAAAGAGCGAAGCCCAGCTCCCCCCCCCCCCCAGAGTTCGAGCCAATTTACAGCATAAAGAGGGGAATGGCACGGTCGACGAGTGTCACGCCCCGCAGAGGCTTGGACCAGTTTACCACTCCCAGAGTGGTGGGACCGAACCGGCAAACCTTCAGGACGCCAGTGCGAGAGTCTCCGATGACTCCGCTGGCCTCGCTCTGCTTGTTAGAGGAGTTGTGCCTAGTCCCAATGGAGGACACCCCCCCAGACCCCCTTGATTTTAATGTCAGCGATGCATCCAGCAGGACACGCAGTCCAGAGGACACAGCATCAACAATATCCTGTGACACGGCAGGGTCCAGGTCTTCCACCCCCCCACGGCCCCCCATGCATTGAATGGTTGTGTGTTGAATGTAAGTAACCTTAACCAAACCTGTACCCACTGGGTTTTTCAACCTAAGGACCACGATAACCGTCCCAAGGGGTACTGGCCGAGTGGGGCCAGCTACCAGCAGGTACACCAAGGGACTGACCGCTGACCAGCATAAACGCCACTCACCCGGTAGAGTCATGACCAGCACGAACACTCTGCAAGGTCAGGAACCAGTGTACATACGGAAGCGAGGCACAATGAACATTGGCGGAAGCACCGGGACATTCGCCTAGCAAAAACCCGGACCCTGTGCGAACATGCTGATGAACAATGGCTGGAAATGTCTATGGCGGGGACATCCAGTTCAGCCGACCGACCATTTGATGCCCTGTCTCTGGACCTGCTTCCCATCCTACCTCCTCCCCTCCTTAGCCTTTTTATAATTTAAGGCGGCGATACATCGACCCACCCGCCCACCCTGTGCCTTGTCCCGGCGCCTGCCAGGGGTGATGAAAGGACAGCCCTTCATTTGTTACTCTGTCACTGGTGCTGTCCGTGGAATAGTGCATCTGTCCTGATTGCTTTGTCCAGGGGGAGGGGTGGGGCAGGCAGAACTACTCTCTTTCTCGATATGGTGATACACTTTGAGGGTGCCTGCTCATCATACTTCCCTCCTCATTTCGCAGCCCACTTTCTCCATGGATCTCAAAATTGGGGATAGGGTGTTCTACACCCGCTCCAATGGCTTGCGACCTCCTGCCACGGTGGTTGGGACGGCCGAAGACGGACTCCTCCACTTGGAATACTACCAAGATGGGTTGAGAGTGGTGAATCAGCAATGCAAGATGGAGTCCATCTCCTTTGCCATCCCAAGTTCAGAGCCGCCACGTGACTGCCCTCCATCTCCGCCGCCCAACACACAGTCAAGTTCCCCCCCAAAGGCCCCTGGTCCTTCACCACTGCCACAAGAACCGGAAAGGTCCCCCTCAAGGTCCCCTCCAGTCCAGTTTGGGTCACCTAATTCTAAGGGTGTTTCCAAGGGGCGTGCCTAGGGGCTCTTTGGGGGGAACATAGTCTAAAAGTAGCACGCAGTGCGCGCGCAGTGCAAGGATTCCCCCAATGGCAGCCTGGATCCAAGTAATGCTGACGGTGTCCAAGTGATGAGTGGGTGATAAGAAGTATGGTGAGGCTGAGTATGATGAGTATGGGGGTGAGAATCACTGGCGTGATGGCGCCTATTATGGTGCATGAGGATGCTGTTGTGAGGCAGCACACCCCTAACACATCATTCGTCTGAGTTGTGTACATGCTCTGTATCTTCCAGTTTTCCCGTTTCCAGGGCAATCTTTGGTACCTAACCAGTGAGCCATGTCCGCCCCAGTTGGCAATTTGTTTCCTACATCCATTTAGACAAATCAATTCAAATCTCCAGTGTTTTTTCCAATGTTGTCGATTGCCTAGCCTCACAAGGGGGGGCGCACCGTGCGCTGTGCGCGGGCTGTGCGAAAAGTAGGCAATTTTGAATCTGTTTCCCCCCATGGCCAAGGTGACCGCAACAACCACTGTGTTCCCATACATAGGACTGCTCAGATTCTTGCCGAGTCAAAAAACTCAGATAAAGCTATGTCTCACACCGAAAATGCCGGATTGCGGTCTAAATCTACTGTTTTTGCCCTGCGGACGTATGCTTCCCTGGTGGGTGGTTTGCAGGTTGGTCATGGGAAACCTAACTACTAATGGGTGCTGTGCGCCCGCTGTGCAGAAACGCCCCCAAGTGCTCTATCTCCATTAGACCAATTGAAAAGGCTCCAGGTTTGCACTGGGAGCAGGGATCAAGGCAGTGGCACACAGTGAAGATGAGAATCTGCTAAGAATGCCACTGGAACAGGTGACACAATAGTGCCGAGCCGCGATCCCTTTGAACTGAACAGCACCGTGTAGCAGTACCGCGGGAGGGGCTAGGGAGAGCTGGGGGGCTTGGGACACAATGTGGGGTACCGCACTATGAACACATGAGGCATTCAGCTGGCCACCGACCTTGCCAGGGCAGTTCGTGTGGGTTGACCGCTGAAGGGTCATGGGTCAGCGATATGGATAGTGCTGCACCAACCACCGTGACGTGGCACTTCAAAAGGCCCTGTTGCTGAATGGATGGAGTGCGCTCCACAGCACTGCACCACACTGCTGCATGCACCACACCGCTGCATTTCGCGCACCGCTTCAGGAACCGCACCACGCGGGAACTCGCAGGTGGCACTCCCTTTGAAGCACCGTTTTGTTTCCACTCCTCAACCCCACCCCTTCTTCCTCTTCTTCCACTCAGATATCTTAAATCATTCCACATCATGCCACCCTTTCGACCCCGGTGCTCGCAGAAGGCGATGCTTCCGCCTCCGCCCCCGTCTCCATGGACAACAACAACGACAACGAACAACAAATTCAAAAATGCCTTGGATTATAAGGAGTGGAGCACAAACCACTTCAAGTTTGCAGCGTTGGACCGCGCATTGGAGCTCACGGAGCTGCCCATTTACACGAAAAGAATGCAAAGGCTCCAAGATTCAAGGAAAGTTGCGCCGCCACAACAGGCGTTGGCAAGCACTGAAGACCTTGCTCCCTCATCCAAGCACACGCGACCTCTTGTATCAGAGACTCTGGACAATCTTGTGGTACGCGTCGTGACAAAGTCTTGGGCGTCCGTCTGCCAGTTGGTCCAACGCCTCCGTCGTGTCCTTGCGGAAGTGTGCATGAAGGCGGGCACAGTGATAGAGCCACGGTTTTGCCCTGAACTTGCAAAATGCGGCTGATTTTCACAAGGGCCGTCATTCGCTCTGAGAGAACCGCCAATATGCTGAGGCTTGACGTAACCTTCCGTCTCCTTCAATATGCCGCGCAGACCTGGAGACTTGGCACAACCATTAATCTTCTCCCATATAACAGTAGCTGGCTGGCAATGCCCTGAGGTTCCGAGCAACCTCAGGTTTCCTCTCATATCCCTCCCCCCCTTCCCCCCCGTTGTGACCACAAAGGCACATTGGTGGAACTGACGGTTGAAGGACCATGACTGATGGAGGCTGGAGTTTAACGCGGACATTGCAACCTGACCTGATTTCAGCCCTGCGTGACCTAACCGGCCTGTGAGACAATCTGGCTTAGTAGTGAGGCGCATCCTGGTGGACTCCCGGGGGATTGCGAAGTGCTGATGGCATTCGGTGTGCAGAGCAAGGGCCGCAGCGATCGGGGGAAGTTGAGTTGTGTTCACATTGCAATCTATGCAGCCCTTTGGCAGCAGTTGTTGCGGTTTATCTGCAGATCTGGCCTCTGATCTGGTCTTGCAGTAGGAGGACGGACGAGGCCCAGACGTGTGTAAACGCATGTAGAAACAAGTTGAAGCAAGCAACAAAGGGTATGTGCCATTGTGTGTGTTAGTTTGCGTTTGTGTGTCGGGGGGCGGGTCGTGTGTGTGTCTGTGTGCGTGGGTGCGTGCCCCGATTGCAGCACCGTCTCTCGATTTTTTTGTGGTCAGTGACGCGCAGATGCCATCTCCATGAGGCAGCAAATACACGTCCGGCAAAGTTGCAGCATTTTCTGTTCCAGCCTGTGGTACTGAGCTGCCATTCCGGTGAAGTCCATGGCAGGCAGCACACAGGCGCAAGCCCGACATGGTGGCAGGATGGCACAGAGCACATGTATATACGGTGCCTCCGAGTGAATCGATTCCGCGCAGCGCCTGGTGGACGCCTCTGTTCAACAGCGTCAGCCCGCCGGAGGCTCCTTCCACACTGTTCCGGTTCTGCTGCTGCCTGACTCCTGCCTTTTGCGGGCCTGAACGTCCAGTCTGTATGCGGCGCCTTCACAAGTACACCCGTTGCTCATGCGCGCGCGTGTGTGGTGCGCCTGTGTGTCTGGGATCGGGAGGGACAGCGTCAGTAAGGCAGAGCAGTTGTAAGCCGACACTGCCTCTGTGCGTTCTGTGTGTTGTGTGGAGGAAATTGCCCCCCGCCCCCTCTGTGGCGCGATGCTGTGGGGGCTGCACCAGGGCGCGTACGAGGGTGGCATGGCTCAGTTTGCCCTGGGAGCGTGTTTGGTCTCTTTTTGTGGCCATTGTACTGTTATCCGAACTGCACGCGTGAGGTAGCGTCTTGTCAGTCTCAAAAAGTGTATGGACCGTGTTGATTTTGGACCTCGGCCGACTTTGGCCATAAATCAGCGACGGTCGCTACCCTCCAGAATCACTCTGGCATCCTCAACTGTACGGCAGGTCTAAACGCAGCGAAGCCGCAGCACAGATTGTCTAAGCTGTCCAGCAAGGCGCCCGCAGGGGGTGGGGTCTCTGGAAGTGTCCCATGAATGCCGTGCAAGAGTCGGTGGACCGCGAGCACGTCAACTCAAGTTTTGAATGTTGCACATCGTTCATAGTGGTAGTTATTGCCGCTCTGCTGCCGTCTAAACGGCGAGGCAGACGGATCACTATGCTATATCAGGGTTCGTACTGACAGGATTTGGCATATGGTTTTCGCAGTCTGTGCGGCCCCACTCTGATGCATATGGGCGAGTTTCTCCCAAGAGCACACCTTGGCAAAAAAAAAAGGAATGCCATGCAAGAGTCGGTGGACCGTGAGCACGGCAGCTAAGGTCGCTAAGGTCTGGACTTTTAGAGTGGTAGTGATTGCCGCTCGACGCCCTGACCTACTCCAACCTGCAATACGGGTATCATAAACCAGGGTCATGCCACGACATCGGCACATACACACACACACACACGCTCAGGCACAGGCATTGCTCGAGGATGAACCTCCTGCCACAGAATAGCCTGTGGCATGGGATGTCTTGGCCAGTATGTGATCAGCTGTGTGGCTCACGTGTGGTGTGGCGATGCCCCCCTGTCTCACTTCCAAGGCGAGACAACCGTCTGCTGTGTAATGTGCTGTGATATGGGGAGAACGCCGTGTTGCCACCAAACCGCTTCCACATTCATTCCACCACCCATACCCAGTTGCCTGGCTCCGAGGCAATCACTACGGACAACCTCTGAAAACGTTAAGAGGGAGTCTCAAGCACCACGCGCGCACCGTGCGTGCATTTGGGTTGCGCCCAGACGGAAGCTAATAATGTTGAAGGAATTCATCGTTTACGAGCAGTTTAGCGAGTTAATGACGGTTTCACGCATGTCTGGGTGTGCCTTATATGTAGGGGGTTTCTCAGCCGGTCTCCCATTGACCGTGTGTTCTTGAGCGAAGGTATGGACGAATTCGGGTTGCTCTGTAGGCCTGTGCCTAGTCACACGTCCGTTTCGCGACCACCAAAAACACACTGTGCCTCTAAATTCTCCAGGAACACTGCAGTGCACGACAGAGGCTTCCATGGCGCAGCAGCGCACCCCAGAAGCCTCCGAGTGACAGCACTGCAGGGAGACCAGGGTTGAGTCCAACGCCCTGGACGGTGCGTGCACAGTGCGGGTAATCCCTCCAAAGGTGCACGTTGTTTTAGGCAAGATCTCAAGTCTCAGACGTCTTGAGGGCATTCATTTGTTTGCAGATCTGACCTCTGATCTGGTCTTCCCGCAGGAAGACGGACGCGACCCAGACGCGCCATATGCGCTCACAACGCAATCTCAGCCCCCAGGCACTGGTGCATATATACACCTCCCTTGTCACCATGTCGGTCATGGGGCACACAAAGTCCGTGACGTGAACAGCTTTTCCCGGGCGTTCGGCGCTGCCAGGCGAAAGCCAAAGCCAAGGCCTGGCCCTCCGCCCGTCGCCCTCGATACAGAGACGGGGCTGGTCCAAAATCCAAGGTGGGGTACGCCGCACGCCGTGCTGCGAGAGGCTTCTGTCTCATTGCCCCCGTCGCTGGACTGCGCTTTTTGGGGTTCATTTTGCCCCTCTGTGGAGACCCAAGAGGGGGGGGTCAGGGGGCGGTTGCAAATCCTTCGTGTCGGGAGTGCGTAGCTCTATGGGTCCTATGAGTTCTCACGCACTATGTGCGAGAGCTGTCGGCACCCGGACTCTGGTGCCTGTCCCCAAGAGCCAGTGGGCGGCCCGAAAGTTTCGTCTGTGGGATGTTTTGGGCACATGAAACCTCGAAGCCGTCGGGGACAGACCAACTGGAAGAGGCGAGGGGCACTGAGGTGTCGGTCCCTGCCTCCGGCCTGGGCCCCTTTTCGAGTGAACGGGGACCCGTCGAAAAGGCGCCCGAGAAATTCTTTGGACTGCGACAGGCCTGACGCCGTCACGCAAGTTTTCCACACCGCACAATGCGGGCCTGAGGGATGCCTGGGCTTCCCCAGGCCCCTGATGCCGGGCCCTTTCCCCTCCTCACTCCACCCCTTCCCCCCATTGCTCCACGCATTCCAACGAGAGCCCTGAGGTACACAGCGCTGGTCACCTTCCGGTGGAGCGGTGTGCAGTGGATCATGGTCCACCCATTGTGGCTCCCTATCGGCCACTGCGGGAGCAGGGGGTCAGGAAGTGCACCTCAGCGCCCCCTTGAGCTCACCTATAAACCTTCAAAACAGAATGGCGTCAACAGTGGCAACAGGGCACGACCTACGGGACCGTGCCCGTCTTGCATGCTTGTTGGGGGCCTTTGCTCTTATTGAATTACCAGTTGGATGACGACAGCTGCTGCTTTCTTGGTGCTTCAACCCCATGAAAATATTGCAGACTGCTTTCTGCCTCTGTGAGGGTCGCGTATGTTTATTGTTGCCTTTCAGTGCACCTGATTGTTAGAAAATTATTGGCCAATTCTTCGGTGTATTGCTGCACAAGGTGCTTCTTTTGGGATGCAGAGTGCTGCATGGAGCATTTGCACTTTTGACTGCAGTTGGTCTGCAGTTTTTCGCAATCTGCTGCAATTGGATTGAATGGCCCATGATCGCAAGCCCCCGTTGCACACAGCTGGTGGATGACCGCATGGCAAACTCAGGGCAACATTCAATACAGCAGTTTGGCACTGACTCAGTCTGGCCTGGGCTCAGGCTGATGATTCACGTCGGTGTCCTGGAGGACTGGCATTCTGACGAGTGCATCTGCATATGTCGGACTCTTTAGATAGTGACATTTAGGCCTCTTGCTTGAACACACTGACTAAGGAGGACTGCCCTCCTACACAGTGCATATGAACTTCTGAACTGGGCCTGCCCCGATAGCACACATGACCGCAATGTGTGCCAGTTGAAGAAAAAAAAGCTGATGATCTAACCTCCCCCCCCCCCCCCCGAAAGAAGAACGCCCTTGTCAGAACAACATGAATTGTTGTTTTTGCAATTTTTGGAACCATGGAAGGCTGGCAGCTCCTTTTTCTGTCTTTTCTGGTTAACATTGAGTTTTTCCTGCCCTTCGTGGCTGGGGATGGTCCATACTTGGCGCTAACACCTGCCGCAACTGTTTATGACACCTGCCGACACCTGCCAAAACTTTTAGTGACACCTGCCGACATCTGCTGGACCTGTGTGTCTGTGCGTGCGTACCAAACTGCCTGAGACCTGCCGACACCTGCCAGGAAAATTTGTGGCACCTGCCGACACCTGCCGTGGCAGGTGTTAGCGCCAAGTTTGGGATGCCCCCCCCCCCCCTTGAAATCCCCCCCCACCTGCAATCCCCGGGAACTGCTACTTGGAATTTTCTTCTGATGACGGGTGGTTGTCTTGTCCTCTCTCTGCTGGTGCCCCCTGTTAGCGTTGACTCCTCTTCACATTCAGACACAAATTTGTGCCACAGGTTCATGTTTGGTACCACTCTCGCAGCAAGGGTGCCCCACGCAACTGTCATCGGTCCCTCACCCTTGGGACCTGACTTCCTGCGCGTTCAATACCAGGGTACTGGGGACAAGGTTGTGGAACTGGATGATTTGGAGTACATTGCATAGTTTGCAGAACAACCCTGTGAATCCCCTTCATATTTGTCAGAGGCTTCCACTTCATGTTTGTCTGATTCTGATTCTGATTCCGATCCTGATGATGACTTTGATGGTGACGAATTGTCAGTGCCCTCCTCCTCTGATTGTGACTCACAGTCAGGGGATGGTGATGATAAGCCTGAGCTGGAGGTGGTATGTGCGTAGGGTGCCCTTGGGGTTTGGGGACAGGGTCATGTGTTTGATGGAAAGTTGTACCTTACCCGTGACATTTGCAAGGGCGAGCAGATTCCAAAACAACTGAGGGTGCCTGTCAAGTCCAAAGCAGCCAAGCCAGCTGCCATAAGGGCCGGAAAGCAGGCTCAACGGTCCGCTTCCGCCTCATTTCCCAATGATCAGCCTGTCCCTGAACTGCCCACTGAATATGTCTAGGAGTTCAAGGTTGTTTGGACTTGTAAAAAGAAGTTTCATACCCCCCCCCCCTGCTTGCGCAAGCACTGCATTGTCCAAGCACGGGAGCCTGACCGACCGCCATTTTCCTGGTTTTTTCTGACCACGGTTTTTGTGGTCAGAAATGTACTGTGACGCGGTTGAAGTGCATTTGTAGAGGGAAAAGGGGGCTGGATCATGCTTGTGGTTGCTCCTCCTCCTCATACCCCCACCCCCCTGCCTAGGAACCGCCTTGCGCAAGAACCACCCCCTGGTTCAGCGGTCGAATTCTCGCACCACGTTTTTTACCACGGTATTGGGTTTTTCATTGTTCTGGTGGATGCAGGACAGCTATTCAGGTGTGCAGGACAACATTTCATGTGTGTTGCTACAGGTCCCCCCATCAGGGGGGACCCTATCAATCGGTCACAGGCGCACATACCCCTTAAACCCCTTCCCCCTGCTCTCGACCCCTTCCCCAAAGCAACCAGCCCCTGACAAGGAAACAAACAAAAGTCAGTTAAACACGTCTGAACCAGTTGAACATTAGATCATTCCATGCAAGTTGGAAGGCACACTACAGCCCAGTGAGCTGAGATTCACTCCTTTGCTGTTCATTTGACAATGTGGTTAACTGTGGGAAAGGAGAGGGCGCGCATGCCCTGGCATAACGCGCCGGAATTTTTTTTTTCCGCGGTACGGGGCTGCCCACGGTCATGCGCAAGAACCAACCCCTGGTTCCGCAGTCAAACATTGCTGTTCCTGGGCACGGGGGGGGGTACCAAAATTCTGCTTGCAACAGCAACCCAATGCTGTTTGTTTTGGTGCAGCCATGGTTAATGGGGGAGCGTTAGGGGGAGCCTTAAGCGCAGTGTGCGCGCAGTGCAATTATTTGGGCGTTTGGCCGTACTAGAGACCCATACTTTGAGATACTAGGGGCCTCTAGGGGCATCATGGTGACCCCTAGCGGAGGTCATGCAAGGCGTAGCACGTTTGGGTCAAGGCATGGCAAGGCGTAGCATGGTTGCGTCAAGGCACGCCAAGGCGCAATGCTCGTGTGCACACATTGATCTATCGTGCTTGCACATATGCTACAAGACTTCATACCCACCTCCTCCTTTCTTAGAAACACTTTCTTCAAGGATTTGAGTCTTGGCGATCGGGTGTTCTACACCCGCTCCAACGGCGTGCGAGTTCCTGCCACGGTGGTTGGGATGGCGGGAGATGGGCTCATCCACTTGGAGTACTACCAAGATGCACTACGGGTGGTAAATCGCCAATGCAAGATGGAGTCCATGTGTACTCAGTTGACAATGGAACAGAAAGACACTTGTGTGTTCTTGAGGGTGGCGACCAATGCGCTGTTCATGGCTTTTCCAGTTGTGCATGATGTATGTTATGTGAAGGGAAGGTAATTTGCAACTTTCTTGAGCTGGGGCAATTTGGGTCACCTAATTCTAAGGGCGTTTCCAAGGGGTGTGCTTGGGGGCTCTTCCGGGGGAACATAGTCTAAAAGTAGCGCGCAGTGCGCGCGCAGTGCAAAGATTCCCCCTTAGTGCGCCGGGCATCTTTTTTGACCCGTGCCCCACCGGTGACCTTTTAGGGGGTGCACGAAGCGCAGTGCAACTATTTGGATGTCTAGCCGTCCTAGAACCCCATACTTTGTGATACTATGGGCATTATTGTTGTTTGAAAACGGGTATTTTGATGCTTCTTTCTTTTTAGGGATATGGTATATTTGGATTCTCACCCAGTTTCACCCATTTTGTGCTCGTTTCCACCACATCCACTCCTTACTAGGTTGATTTCTCCCCACCATGGAGACCCTGAGAAGGCAGGGGTGATGTAGCCATATTGATTTCTCCCCTCCATGGGGACCCCAAGAAGGCATTTCACAGACTCTATGCCCATCAGTTCCATGGGCGGAATATGGAGTGCTGACCTGTGGAATCCTAAGTATGCGTCGCATGTTTATAAGGTGACTGTTGCTGTCGATATGTTGGCCGGAACTTCAACTGATGTTTTTGATTTGGGATGGGTATGGACATTCTCGTACCCGAGGTGATTTCTTTGATTTCGAAATTGGGGGCCATGATGGTGCTTATAAAGGCCGGATTCATGTCATTGTGCCATTCATTGGAAGAAAGAATGGCACATTTGGAGTTGTTGAATTCACAGCTATTGCCTTATTATGCAACGTGCTTTGTAGGGAAGGTGTGCCGTCCAACGTGGTCTACTTGGGGGGGTTCTCCGTGAGAGGGTAAATCTGGGGGGGGGGGCTGCAGGGGGGGGTATATTCTTTTGGTAATGCGCGTCGTGCACAAGCACGGGCTTGTTTAAGGGGGAGCCTTAAGCGCAGTGCGCGTGCAGTGCGCGCGCAGTGCAACTATTTGGGCGTCTGGCCGTACTGGAGACCCATGCTTTGAGATCATAGGGGCATCATCGTTACCCTGTTGCGTAGGTTTTGATGCTTTTTCCACATTGGGGATATAGCATTTTTGGAATTTCACCCAATTTCACCCATTTCCACCCTTTTTCACACTTTATCTCTATTTGCAAGGGCTATTTGGACCATGTCTTTGTGCAGGATACTACCCATCTCTTTGAATTGTGCTATGCCTGTGATTCCAAGCCAAGTCGCATTTGAATTCGCCATCAAATTCTTCGTCCGGCTGTTCGCCTCAACTTACGAGGGTTGATGTGGCTGGTGAAGCGAAAGACCCGCCAGAGGGTGAGTAGTTCAACTCCGAATAATCTCGTAGCGGAAATTGCCTCCGCGGGGCTGTCGCCGCAACGGTCGTCGTATTATGCCGACAAAGGTTTCGATGCACATACGAAAGGAGGTACCCCCGGCCGACTCCCCCTCTACATTAGAGGATGTTGAGGGGGGCAACCAATACGCTGTTCATGGCTGTTCCAGATGTGCATGATGTGTGTTATGTGAAGGGAAGGTAGTTTGCAATTTTCTTGAGCTGGGGCAGTTTGGGTCACCTAATTCTAAGGGCGTTTCCAAGGGGCGTGCCTAGGGGCTCTTCGGGGGGAACATAGTCTAAAAGTAGCGCGCAGTGCGCGCGCAGTGCAAGGATTCCCCCTAAGCATGGAAGCCTGCCTGACCGTCATTTTCCCGAGATTCACTGTGCTTGCGCACCGGGGGGGTATAGTGCCCGTGGAAAGGGCACATCATGTTTCGATGGGATTGACATTGCCGGCATTTTGCATGCACTGCTGTGGTTATAGTGCTACGGTTTTGTGCAACCCCCCCCCCCCCCGACAAAACACGGCCAGAAAGAAGGGTAACATGGCACACGTCAGTGCAACCTGTACATACGCCCAAGTGCTTGTGGAACCATCGTATCAATGGAACTGCCGAACATTGCTGCATATGCATACCAGGACGTGCATGTGTGGAGCGCTTTGTTGACCTGCTTGCGGCCCGGAAGGGGGGACTGTCACATCATGACCGCCCCACCGTCAAGACAAGAGGGGGGAGATTTCAAGGGCGGTGGGTACTTCAGGGATGCTAACTACTAAGGGTGCCGCCTACGTGGTGTGCACATTGCACTAGGGCATGTGTGTGCAGCTGCATCCATGAGCCCTATGAGCACATGTTGTGGTGCAAGTCACCGTGTCACTCCCATTCAAGACGTTAGGCCATGTTCTACTAGATGGCGTAAAACCTGAGACATTTGAAGGGTGCGGTGCGCGCAATCCGCGGGCCGCACCTTGAGGGGGCGCACTGTGCGCCGTGCACACTGTGCAAAAAGTAGGCTGTTTTCCACCACTTGTAGCCAGTTTTCGGGGTGTATGATTGGCATGGGCACCCACACAATATTGTTGCAGTGTACCATTGCCATTGTGCATAATTGTAGCATCATATTTTGCCCCTCATGTTCTTAGACATTCTATTGCATTCACTCTGCCAAGTTTGTGGCAAAAGGGACACCATTGAATGCTCCAAATGCGACCTTTACTTGGGTACAGGTTGCATGCGTGAACATACTTGTACTGCAACACGCCCCATCTTTCGTCAGCAATAAGCGGCCCACGCACATCGTCCCACCCGTTGCCGGGGCCCCACCGCAGGTAGCTAAACCTACGGCCCGCAACATCTGAAACCACGTGAGAGGTGTTCTGTCGATCCCGCCGCGATCAGAGCCATGTTTCACCAATACCGCGCCCACGGTGGAGGAACTTCGGTGGCAATGGACACAAGCAGTCACCACCGTTGAGCGCACATGGGTCTTGGAGGCCATGGCCCGGCACTGCCATGTAGCACCGCCGCGCAAACGGCCCAGAGAGCCGTCGCTGCCACCGGCACAGACTCCGGCCTCACCGCCGCGTGAGTCTCGTGAAGTACATGGCATGCCTTTCCTGGAGCACGCAAGGCAGACCATGCTACACGCCCAAACACAAGCCGTGCGACTCTGTCTGGAAGAGGTGGCACAGGCACTCGCCCGACAGGCCATCACACAGAAGTTCCTCTTCGTGGCACACCACCACGAACACTTGTGCCGGCAAGCGTATTTCCTCTATAAGGAACACATGGCGCAATGGTATGTAGGAGCGCAACAGGCGGTCTACCAATTGTCCTGGATGGCGGACTCCCGCCGACTGCGCTTCCGCCAGTGGCGCACGGCAGTCCTCCCCGAGAGATGGTCCACGGCATTGCGCAAGCTCGCCGCGGCATCCTCGTGTTGGGAGCAGGCTCATGTTTCGCTGTCCACCAGCATCCAAGCGGACGAAGCGTCTGCATGGCGGCATATGTCTCAAGTGCACGCAGTGACTCTTACGGCCTTACGGCGGACAACTTTGTCGGACCACTGCACAGCGCATGAAGCGCTTGCGGGACGAGAACCCGCCTGAGACGCACAAGAAACGGAGGACAGAGGCGCCGGGGATTCCTAGTGATCTCCAGGATATGGAGATCCCGCTCGAGGACATGGGCGACGTCATTGTCTTGACTGGATTTTAACACCCCCGAGAGGTCTGGGAGGACGCGCATACCTGTGCAAACTGGGTGACAGGGGTGGGGCAAGGCGCAGGACTCCTTCCTCCCGCCACCCCGCCGCAGCCGTCTTGGTGAGGGTAGGTCATACCAACCCCATAACCAAAGCTGGCCCTGTCAATGACGCATGACTTGCTATGTGTACTCTCAATGGACACTTGGTGGAACTTCGGTCACAAGTTAAAAAAAAAAGAACATACTTGTGAGATTGATGTTCCGGGTAGCCCCTAGTATATTTTCATGTGTTCTTTAACACACTGGACCCAAATATATTGTTTGCAGTATATTTTTCTGACAGAAATCCTCTTGAGAACACGAGACGGCTGAATTTCACAGTTCTGAATTGATCATGCATGCTTCTGTAGGTGGGTGGTTTTCAGGGGTGTTCCCGGGATTAACACTGTAATAACTGGCGCTGTGCGCGCGCTGTGCAAAAAAGCCCCCTCACTGTCCTGCCACTTGGAGCCCATTCCTTCAGTACGTGACTGTGATGCACCTCCATGGACATCTCAAGGATGCAATGCTTTGCTGCATGTGTCTTCACGGTGCGCGCAATCAACGCCCTCATTAGAAAAACAGGTGGTGTTGTTTGCGTCATTTTAGTGCTTTCACCATTGTTGTAGGAACGGGGGGGGTATCTACATCTGTGGGAATTCGGGGTGATGGTCCAGGTTTGGGCTTATGCTGCCCCAAACAGTGGGTGCTGTTTGATCGTTCATCACCACGGCATGGCCATGAGGCTACTCGCCACGTTAGTGATATTCCCTTGTGAAACTGCAGTACACACAAAGCAAGTCCTTGGAATTCTGAACTTTTTCTTCAAATAATGGGTCTTCTTCGGACCTTTGGCCCCTTTTCAGACCCGTCCAGGGATTGATTACCCTGCAGATCTTGCACCTAATCTGATGTTGCGGTCGGAGGATGGATGGGATCCAGGTCACGAACATTTGTACTTTATCTGCCACACAGATCCAGTCCGTCTAAACGAGCACTTGCGAGGCACACGTAAGTCTGAGCCAAAAAAAAATTGCATGGAGTGCACTCTTCTCACCCGTTCTCCATTGCTTTCCACAGAGTGGCTGTGCACATGGTGCACATGTGACAGCAAGTGTACCCCCCCTTTGCGAGAACAACACCCGTGTCAGAACCATGGGAGGTGTTTTGGCTGCAGCGGCCGTGTGAGCCGGGGACCGGGACGCGTCACTGGCTCCATCGCTGGTAGCCCAGGAGCGCGACAACCGGACAGGGCTGGGCAGGGGAAGGAAGCGTGCATCGGAGCAGGGCCACACGGACGGAGCCCAACGCCAGCAGAAGCGCCACAAGGCAGCACAGGACGTGGAGGGGGGGTCACAGCTAGAGGATCTCGCTCCCCTCCCCCCCCCACCAGACCCCCTGCTCCCTGAGCGGGAGCCGAGGAGCGGCACCTCCGCCCCCCCTCCCGCTTTTCTCCCCCCAATCCAGGAGGGCACGGCAGCAGACCCCATCCCCCACCCCCCCGCCGGGGACCGGCAGAGGGTGGGACGCCCATGACGGCGTCACCGCTGGCGCCAGAAGCGGAACCCCCACCCCAGGGCGGGGGCAAGCGGCACAGGGGGGCAGCCGGCGGGCAGCCCCGCAAGGGGGGGGGAAGGGCAGGGGGACCCCAACCAGCCCTTGGTGAACCACCGTCCCACGGCAGCGGGCAAGTGACCGGTGCAAGCCGGGTCGCCAGGGCTCTCCACCCCCAGCAAGCCCAAGCGGGGTCGCGGTGTCGCGGGGGCCAACACGGCAAGTAGGGCGCCAGCCCAAGGAAGTCACTGCCCAGCCACAGCACGCAGCCTCTTAACTCTGGGCTTCACCAGGGCGGCTACTAGGGTGGCTACTGTGACGTCGCCAAGGCATGAGGGGCAGGGGAGAGTGTCGGCGCCCCCGAGAGGATCGGAGACCCTGGGTAAGGGGCCCACAGCGAAGACACCTGAGCCCTCGGCGCAGGTTTTTCTCTCGTGCCGTATACACTAAGGGTGAGGCTTCGGGGGCGGCACGGTGGCTCTGCCACGTCCTGCTTCTGCGCTGACCCCTGTACGCACAGCGTGCAGGACCTAAATAGGCCAACCCCCCCCCCGTTCCGGTCACCCGAATTGCCGGAACGTGCCGGAACGTTTTGCCGGAACGTTGTGATTCTGTGAGGCTCAATGTTTTTCAGTGAAAACGCTTGCTGCTACTGTCAACCGTTGTCGTCCACTTTGCCAGTAACACTTTTGTTCCTCCATCCACTGGCAGAGATGTTGAATTTCGCGGTCGGAAAGAATTGGCTGCCCATGCCCTGACTGCATTAACCTTTCCTATCACCAGTTGTGTTGCAGAGTCATCGTTTCGTGCTATGAAAGGCCTGTTGACTCCTGATTGACGATTTATGGCCGAGGACACTCAAAATGGGGTATTTGTATGCAATGTTCAATGGTGATATCAATAAGCGCTTTCATGAGTGGGCACTTGTCTGAGATGTGAAGTGCAGCGAGTGATGTTTTGATGCGAGTCTACACTTGTGTGCATTTGTTGGCCTGTTGCCACCTTTCTTTCAGCCTTGTTTCTGCATGAAAAAAAAAGGATAGCTTTGGATGCAGATCAGAGCCAAGTGACAAAAAGTGCAAAAAACTTCGGTGGGTGGCAGAGCCAAGTGACAAAAAGTGCAAAAAACTTCGGTGGGTGGTTGGTGGGGCTTGAACCCACGTTTGCCAACCTGTAGACCAGTGCATATACCACTAGACCAGTGGCAGATTCTGACATGCTACTGATCAGGAACCATGTAGAGACCGAGAGATGAAAATTTTTTTTGCAAATTGAGGGATGCTTTGGGTTTCCACATTACTCCAACTACAGAACAACCAAAAGGAAGGTGTGTTTGCGCCCTGGGACTGAGATCCTGGGCACCGGGAACCTCTTTTGCTGAAAAAACGGCTCGCCGGAACGTTGCGCCGGAACGTTGGGTTTTTCTCGCCGGAACGGGGGGGGGGTTGATAGGCTGACCTGTTTCCGCAACTTTTGGAACCGTGGAATTTGGCGGCTCCATTTTCCGGTCTGCAATGAAGATCAAGTTTTTTCATTGATTTGGGGATGGTATTCTGGGGATGTTGGTTTCTGTCCTGCCACTTGCTGCCCATCCCTTGCAGCCATCCTGCCTCATTCTGCTCCTTGCTTCACTTTCAGACAATGGTCCAGGGTAGGTGTAAGAACTGGCGTACAAAATGCGAATGAGGATCCTCACCAGAGGTGTCTCTATCAGAAATGGTTGGTTGTCAACACTTATTTATTTTTTGGACAGATTTTCAGCACTACAGTGCCCCATTGGCAGCCTTTCTCACCAGAATGGGCCCGCTGCAGCAACTAATTTCAACCCGCCTCCAAAGACACGATTGATACGACCTCAATGATGCTTCGCTTTGCTCTTATTGCTTGTGTCTTCTCGCCGCTCGCGCAATCAACACCTGTGTCAGAACAACAGTAGGTGTGGTTTCCATCAAATTTTGGAACTTTAGTATTGTTCTCGCCAGAGGGGGAGGGCAACTGTTTTCCCACATCCACATCCACCGATGAGACCAAAATCCTGAATGCAAGGCTCAAGTTCGCAGGGCTGTGCTCTGGAGCAGGCGCATGGGCAAGTCCTGGACTTTCAGGGGAAACGGTTTCACTGGGGCTCTTGCGCTGTGTTTGGTCAATGTTTGCCTGAAGTACCCTGACCTCCAACTGCTTGAACACCCTCTGTGTCATGATTGGGTGCATGTGATCTAATGCAATGCAGGTCACAGAGGCGGTGGCCATGCCATCCAACGCTTGGAGGATGCTTGGAGGATGCATCCTCCCGCAGACATACCATGTGTTGCTGCAGCCCCACATGGAGCTAACACCTGCCCCAAACCATTTGAACACCTACCTAAAAAACCACGTGACACCTGCCGACACCAATGGACCGCCTAATAGACCCCCCGATAGGCTCCCTCATGGACCGCCTAATAGGCCCCCTAATAGACCGCCTAATAGGCCCAGTGCTGACAATTGCTGGGGTAGTGTGTGCCCCTCAACAAACGCCACAATGCCCCGCTGATGTGGGAAATGTACCACAAGGCCAGAGTGTTGTTTGCAGGTGTCACCCATCAGTGGTGCGCTGCATTTCCCACGCATTCTGCCATTTGTGCACGAGCACAACGGTTGGAGTGCTGTGTATCTGGACGGGGAATCCATGAGCGTGCGTGACCAACTGCCAACGCCCGCCCCCCAATTTCATGATACCTGCCGACAACCCCTGCCCAGAAGTGTTGTGATGCCTGCCGAGACCTGCATCGCCTTTGTTAAATCAGTGCCTGTTGGGAAGCAACCAATCGCTACTGGTGAGTGGCTCCGCTTGTGCACCTCTACAGTGGGACTGTGAACGCCAGCAACATGTGTTCCAAGGCTGAGAAATTGAAGCATGCAGTACAGAAGTAAACCAGCACTGGGCTCCAGTCCGTCTATTCGGGCAGACATTGGCGTATTCCAACGAAGGACAAGGGCACGGGTCGGGTGGCTGGGGGGTTAGCAAGTATGGGGAGTTCAAGGCATCATTGCTTAAGCTGTGAGCACCATCGAATGTCAGGGGGATGGCAGCCCCGGTACGTGTCCCTGTGTTACGCACAACTCGTGTGTGTGCGTGTGTGTGTGACCGGCCAGTGCTTATCCACAAGCCTTCTTTTCTTCTACATCCCTAAGCAATCTTTCTGGTTCCCGTACTACTGCCATCGGTTCGCCCACAACCGCCATTTGTTGCGCTCCCACCACCGGTGGACACCAGACCACGGCCCCCGGGCGTGCGGTGGGCTCTGTTGACACGAGACACCGGCGTGCACTGACAAGGACACAAGACCGAGGTACGAGGCACGCAAAGAAAGGGGGTGTTGCGTGCGCTGTGGCCCATCCATACACTAATACCCACCAATCATGATGGGGAGGGGGGTTCCACCGACAAAGAAGAACCCCAAACTTTTGACATCAGAACCACTGCCTTTTCAACGACAATTCTTCTCAGTCGCCTCTGTGGGTTGGTTGTAAGCAGGCTGCTCAGCCGCACACCTCCCCGATTGGGTTGGCTTTGACCTCCAAATGACTGTGCTGCCTTAGCAATCACCAACAGCAGGTTTTTGCCGCCTGTAGCGACCAACACCACAATAAGATTGGCCCATATGGGGACGGGGAGACAGCCCGGCTGTATTCGACTGTGCAAACATCTCAGATTGAGTGGCGCTAGCGTGTCAACGTATTCAGCCCACGGGGCGACTGCTGTATTGCCCTGTCTCCGCATATGATGACCAGCGTTATCCTGCGCACAGAGTCATCATTTCCGAAACTCTCAGAAACCAGTGCAACAACTTGGCCTTGGGGGGAACGTTAGCGCGCCGGGCGCGCGCCAAGCATCTTTTGTGACCCGTGCCCCACCGGTGGACTGTTGCCGTTGATATGTTGGGCAACATTATATGGATTTGCCCCTTGGCCCCCGGGACATCAGCAGATGTTTTGATTTGGGATGGGTATGGACCTTCTCGTACCCGAGGTGATTTCTTTGATTTCGAAGTTGGGGGCCATGATGGTGCTTATGAAGGCCGGATTCATGTCATTGTGCCATTCATTGGAAGAAAGAATGGCACTTTGACAGCCCGCCAACAATGTTACAATGACGTGCACGGGTGGTATAGGGCCTGCATTGAGCAGCTGTTTGCTCGGTTGTGGCACGCAAGGGGGAACGTTAGCGCGCCGGGCGCGCGCCGGGCATATTTTGTGACCCGTGCCCTACCGGTGGACTGTTGCCGTTGATATGTTGGGCAACATTATATGGATTTGCCCCTTGGCCCCCGGGACATCAACACTTGTTTTGATTTGGGATGGGTGTGGACCTTCTCGTACCCGAGGTGATTTCTTTGATTTCGAAGTTGGGGGCCATGATGGTGATTATAAAGGCCGGATTCATGTCATTGTGCCATTCATTGGAAGAAAGAATGGCACTTTGACAGCCCGCCAGCAATGTTACAATGACGTGCACGGGTGGTATAGGGCACGCATTGAGCAGCCGTTTGCTCGGTTGTGGCACGCAAGATGAGGCAGAGGATGAGGCAGAAGTGTGTGTGTTGTGTTGCCAGAACGCTCCACCGTCGCAGTTTGTGATGAGTGTAAGGAGCACTATTGTACTGAATGTATTGACACCCACACTTGTGGGACCAATGTTATGATGCAGCTCTACTGTTCGCGATACCTCAATAACGCCTATCGCTTCTACTGGAGATCGATGCGGTTGTGCTATCCTAACCCCCCATTCTCCCAACTTGCTAAGGTGTTGACCAAGATCGCCCTTAAAGGAGCGAGAGTGGTACTGTGTACCCCAGTTTGCAACTTTCTTGAGCTGGGGCAGTTTGGGTCACCTAATTCTAAGGGCGTTTCCAAGGGGTGTGCTTGGGGGCTCTTCGGGGGGAACATAGTCTAAAAGTAGCGCGCCGGGCGCGCGCCGGGCAAACATTCCCCCCAAGATGAGGCAGAGGATGAGGCAGAAGTGTGTGTGTTGTGTTGCCAGAAGCGCTCCACCGTCGCAGTTTGTGATGAGTGTAAGGAGCACTATTGTACTGAATGTATTGACACCCACACTGGTGGGACCAATGTTGTTTGTACAATACAGATGACAGTTGGAGTTGCTGAATTCACAGATATTGCTTTATTATGCAACGTGCTTTGTAGGGAAGGTGTGCAGTGCAATATGGTCTGCTTGGGGGGTTTCTCCATGAGAGGGAACATCTGGGGCTGAAGTCAGGATAGTTAATAGAAAAGTAGCGCGCCGGGCGCGCGCCGGGCAAACATTCCCCCTTGTGCAATCTGGAGGAAGGAGAAACTGCAGTGGCCAACAGTGGATCACTGATCATGGGTGGACAGGGTCAGTTGGTTTTGGTTCAAACAGTGTCGTCTTACGGTTGCATGTAGCATGGCATTGGCACAGACCACTGTGCTGCGTCAATCTTGACCCACAGACATCTCTACAGTATGTTCTGTGGCGGGAGCGCAACCCCTGTGTTGCATGATTGAATGGGTCCTCTGCCATACCGTGGACAGGGCTGGCAAGCTCCTGGTCTCATGGCGCAGTGCCTGTGTGGACAGCTGCTGTTCCGACACTGTTACTGGCAACTCTAGGCGGCTGAGCATGCACACCACTTGATTCCGGTGTAAGCCAGGCATTTAATGGTTGCATGTAACTCTCAGAGCAGCAGGTCGATAGTTGCCATGTTAAATGCTTTTGGAACAGAAAACCTTTTCATTTGGCATTTTGGCATGGCAGTTTCTCAAGGCAACACCATGTGCCAGGTGAAGTAATTAACCCATACCCTTACAGCAACTATGGAGTCATTTTCTTGGGAAAATGAGCCACCATGCTGACAGTGCCGCAGGTGTTGGGTGCTGGGCCAGAGCAATGTTTCCCGAATTTCTGTCTGTCTTGGACCTTGCTCTGTGGTATAGTGTGTATTGTGTATTGTGCTCTGTATAGTGTACCTTGCACCTTGTACCTGGTATCTCGGAGATTGTATATTGTACATTATACCGTGATGGTGCCCTTATGCTGCTGGATACAGGATATCCAGTGAGCCCAAGGCGTATGCTCCTAAATTGGCACCCTCTCTCTTCATATCCAATGAATTACGCTCCCAAAGATGCATAATTTCCAAGGACGCCTCAGGAACTGGGAAGCTGCTCAGGCCCACCAACGAAATTTGTATATTGTATACCACCGTATGTTGTATAATAGGGTCATGGGAACTCCTTGTTCGCTATGGACCAAAGGAAAAGGTGGAAAAGACGGAGGACCTTCACAGCTTCTTCTTCCTCAACCCCTTTCTCATGATGTCTTTCCACCAATCCCTCCTTCTCAGAACTCTCTTCACCAGGAAGCATGCCATGGTCTTTGTGAATTCCGCCATCAGCTGTGAAGTCACTGGACTTCCAGGATCCTAAGGCCACCCAGCAAATGGTGCCACAACATAGTGCTTTGCTCTTTGGACGTTTTCTCCTTTGGTTTGCAGACTGGTATGCATCTTCACTCAATTTGGATTTATTTTCAATGAATCAGTGATGACCCAACAGTCTTCGTACGTCCACCAGCGCTCTGGGAGCACAACCTTGCCGTTCAGTAGCATCCCTCCTGCGGCGCCTCTCATGGCTTTGCACGGGCACACCATATATGTCGGAGTGTCCATAGACCTCTGCCCCCTGCTCCACCTGCGGCTCCTCCCATCCAGGTGCAGTACAGCAATGTGCAGCAGACCATTGACCACTACCAATATCCCATGCCCCACCCCTCCCCTCCTGAATCTCACCTCAACGCAGACACTGTTTCGGGGCAAAGAGTGCTGCATCAGAGATTTGACATGGACATTGTTTGCTACATCCAGTCAGTCCAGTGGTGAAATTGCTGCATGGCCACCTCCCGCCCAACTGCCTGAGCGTATCCCAGGTTCTATGGGCTGACAACAATTTCTGCCCAGCCTCACTGCTCAGGGCTTCCAATTCCCAACTTTGGCTGTTTCTGGCTGAACAATGTTAATCAAATCAGTAAGGAAGAGGCCGAGGCCATGCCTGGCTGCCCAAGGGCTAAGCTCCTTAATATGCTTTCCTTCCTTTAGTACATTCATTTGAGGTACCTGCGGAATGGGCAGAAGATTGTGCACAAGGCCCTATTTGGCCATGTCTTCCCCTTCTGCTGCCCATCATCTCTCCAAGTCTTGCATGGTCGTACTTGCATGCAACAACAAGGCTTGCATGTAACAACGGCTAAGCGCAGGATCCCAGTCTGGCTGTCATTTTGCCTCATCTTCGCCATGCTTGCACAAGGAGAGCAGGAATGGTAAGCTAAGCTGCTCAGCTAACGGGCTTCCAATGGGGAAACCTCGATTTTTTGACACCTAAATGTTTACACCATGTGGCTGAACTCCTGCACCAGCTGCACTGCCAGCTGCACTGATCCCTGATCCAGGACGCTCTCGAGAGCTTCCTTGGAAACATCATTCACTGAATTGAAAAAAAAGAATCTCTGACAGTTGAATACAGTCCACAGTATTATCCCTTCTCCCGATTGCCTTTTGGCGTGGCAGCAAATGCTGTAGTTAATGGTGTACCCTTCAAGCAGTTGTGAAACGTCTTAGTCCCATTTCAACACACTTGCCATGTAGGGACTTGTTGTTGTCAAGCCTCAGATGCACTTGATTCCAGGGTTGTTCCTCAGCACTTTCAACCAGTTCATGCCAGCCTGGCATGGGTCGCCCACTGCGAAAGCCAAGAAAAAAAAAGAAAAGAATCTCTTACACTTGAACACAGTCCACAACATTCTACCTGCGGACTAAAATTTGTTTCGACGAGACAAAGACCTGGAGCCCCCAAAATGGGTTCAGCACAAAGGGGGCAAAAGGTGCACCGTGCACCCCCTGTGCGCAGGTTTCATACTATGCCGTAGCAGAGACACATATTTTTGTGCTATTTCGATCCTTGTTGTTTAATAGTACGTGTTCGGAACGTTCTTTTGAATTGGGGATAATCCATGGCATAATTTTCATTCTTTTCCTCTTGTTTTCGCCCCCTTTTTACCCATTTTCACCCCTTTTTTCTGGCTTTTGCTGCACAGTGTCCTTTGTACGTGGATGCTAGATCATGATAATGGGATTCATCCAACGAATACAAAGCCTACGGGCGTGGCTGTCTCCCACTGCATACCCTGGTTTCAGACTCAAGTAATCCTCACTATGTCTCGGATCTGCTTCTCTTGTTTCTCTTGCTCTTTTGCCTTCTTGTGCATAGGTTGTGGGTGGTTTTGGGTGGGTTTCCTTTTTGGTGGGATTTGCCGCATATGTACTCAGTGCAACACCACCACCCACATGTGATATTGTTTGTTTCTACCCTCTAAGCCAGTTTGGGTGGGCATTTGTAAGGCACCTAATTTGCAGGCTTTCTGTGTCTTCAAAGTGGCGTGCATCGAGTGCGTGCAGCACAATGGTTCCCCCATGGCATGAGTTCTACCAACCAAGGTGCACCGCAGTGCATATGCAGTGCAAAGTCATCTCCCCCTGTGTGCCTCCAGGCATTTGTTTCACTATTGATGATCCCATGGACGGAGAAGTCCGATCAGGGTTTACCCCTGTGGAGGTGGCAAGATTAGAATGCTACACCAATGGAAAGCAGGCAGAAGGCGGCATATAGTATGAAGATGGGAGTAAACTAACTCAGGAAGTAAGAGGAAGAACAATACACAAAGCAGGAGGAGCCATCACTTGCGGTCCACTGCAGGTCACTCCCCGAGTGACCGGGCCACAAACCTCATATAGGGCAGAACTACAAAGTTTTGCGGTTAATACGGCTTTGGCTAGCACAAATCAGGAACTGACGTACAACAACAAGGCATTTGTGAACCACGCCCTACACCCTCCCCATAGGGAGTGTTCCGATATGGATTTACGTCTCACCATCCTGGAGGAAACACAGTACAAGCCCCTCCGGTCGAGGTGGGTCCCAAGCCACAGGTATACAGCCAAGGCCAAAGCCAAGGAAGAGCGAACAGACATCAGACGTAACGATGAGGGTGACGGTCTGGCTAAAATGGCAACTGGCCTACCTCTCCTTGAATACACACCTACCCACCTAGGTGACATCGCTGTCAATGGGGTCAATGGTCCTGCGCCTACCCCGGCCAAAAAATGGGTCATAGAGAGGAGACACTATGACTCTTTTTCAGGTACACATTGGGTGTCTTGGCTCCCGCTCAAAGGAACCCGCCGGATGACATGGGTTAAATGGCTTTGGGGAAATGAGCGATGGGATGGATGTGGTGCGCCATGGGATCACAATGTTGTGAAGTGCCCCACATGCAGTACCAAGCATGGCACCCCCGGGCACAAGCGGCCGATTCAATGCCCAAAATGGGCTCCCTCCTTCAGGAAGGCATGGACACAATCATGGGGCACATGGGTTGAATACGCAGAGCAATAGTACGATAACGCGTCCCCGGAAGACATGCACCATGTCGCGTGCCTAAGAGTTCCCAGTTCTTTCTATGACCAACTGCCCCCGGGATATGGACCCCACTTCCGGGAGCACGTGGCACATCACCAATACATGATGCTTCACATTGTCTACCAGCTAAGAAAGGAGTTCACCATGCCCCCCAAGGACAATGAAGCAACACGGCCCAATCAGTCTGTTAGCGCATGGTATGGTAAGGTCAAGCCAAGAGTGTGTACGCCAAATCTCACCCCACAAGAGGTTGCGTAAATGTAGCTCCCCCACCCCCGCTGTGTTGATCACCCGGGTGAGCGCAGGGACTCCCCACCATGGTGGGACATTGATCAAATACACGGACTCTCCGCTATCCCATGCTTCCGGATATGAACCCCTGGAGTCCTCGAGATCATTAGCCACCACAAAGGATCATGTGTCTTCATCTTTCACCTTGAGGCAATACTTCTCAGCAAAGGCCTCCAGTTGATCACAGAAGACCGTAGCGGCCTGATCCGACAGACCCAAGCGGATCTTGTTGTAACCGACCACCTAGCTTGCAACGGACAATACATAGGCAAACATAAATGGGGAATGCTCGGACCTTGACTCAGCACCCACGAGCTCATAGCGATGCGGCTTGTCATCCACCGCCGTCCCCTGGTACCATTTGATTGGCACAAATGGTACAATTGGTACAATTGGTACAAATGGGACCCCATTCTGTGGGAAGTCCCCCTCCAACCGCTTGTCCTAGTGTGCCCGAAGGCACACTGGGACCCCAACAAGTGGGAAATCCCATTACACTAACACTGATATCTAAGGAGACACCATGCGGACCAATCATGAGCTGAATCCCATATGACTATCTCGGCCGCTTGCGAAAAATTGTACTTTGTCCATTCCTCTTTCCCTTTGTGGCCTTGGCACATTGCTTTTGAAACGATTTGATGAAACAAAAAAAAAACATCATGGGGTGTGTTGCCGCAACTTTTTGAAGTTAAGAAATTGGCGTTTCATTGATGTTGCTTTGCATGATTTGTAGGTGAACTTGCATGCAGGCTTTATTGGCAAAGGACATGGTGGATGGTTCATACATTCGGGCCTTCTTGGTTGCCCCAGAGCTTGCCCCAAAAGCTAGCCAAAAAGCCAGCCCGTGCGCTCTTGTACTACACGTGTGTCCAAACATCATAGGGTATTGTTTCCACAACTTTTGGTCTTTTGTCGTTCTTTGGACATTTTTTGGGGGGTGTCGTAGGTGTCCTTCATGCCCACTCAACTGTGTTTTATACTCCGCCGTTTGTTTTCAGCCTACAGTCTTTGTGCCTCAAGCACACTAGAGCCTACGGGCATGGCAATCTTCCACCGTATAACCTAGTTTCGGACCTAGCTAGTCCTCACACGCGTGTCACATCAACTACCACAGTAATTTATGGGCTCATGGTAGCACCGGAGAGCTATGAACCTTGATTCCGAGAGGTTGTCTTGAGTACCATATGGTGAGCAGGGTACACCAGCTCATCTTGGTCTGGACCAAATTTTTTTTTTGGGGGGGGGTGGCATAAGACTTTGGCTTGTGCCTCACCTAGCAACAAATGCGTTGCATTTGTGACAATGGGGTGCTAGCTAGCAGCCCAGTGGATCTCATGGTATCTAATGAATGGGGTCCCATGGCTTTGTGTGGCTCAAGTGGTTGTGGAGGAATTGAGTGATGGGAGGGATGCAGACAAGGAACAGACAGGGGATACTCCTAGTATTGACCGTGGCACAAGAGGCATAGGGGCCCGGGGAAATCATTTCATAGTTTGTATATGGGAGGGAACGGAACTCATTTGGAAGTTTGTATAATGATGAGCAACTCAAAGCAAAACGTCTGATGAATTGCCCTTGGGATGCAGGTTGTTAAAAATTCCGGGGACTCAAAGTCATGAAGTGTGCCATGGACCATAGTTGTGCATATCTCCGCAACTCAACCCATGCATACATACGCCATTATCCATGGACACATTGCACCAGGTTCCTAGATTTGCAGTTTGGTAAGTTCACATGAACTGTTGAAAGTAGGCTGGTTTACCACATTCGACCGTTGTCTGTTGTGTTGCTGCTTCCTCAGTGCATTATGAAGGATTCATCGCCCATTTCGTGGGTTCCAACAGAACAATGCTTGGGAATAAAACCCGATTTTGTGGTGGCAAAAGTCTTTTTGGGCTATTTTGGTACACAAAAACCTTGGGCCTCAGACCCCCTCCCCCCCCCCCTTTCCCCCTTTGTGTGGGCCTTTGTCTAATGTGCAGCAATGGGAGACCCTCCTTGACCTCCTAGACACCCGTGACAAGGAAGTCTAGTGGGTGAAGGTCCCCTCACACATCAATGTTCTTTAGAACAAAGAGGCGGATGGGCTCACGGACGCCGCCTGCATGTCCAGCCTACTCATACCACCCTCACTTTGCCCCCACACCAATCAAGATGACGTCCCAAACGACTCCACCTGCCCCTCTGGTCAAGAAGGCCAGGACGACCACCACAGGGGAATGTCTCAATGATATTGCACAAGCCGTGTCATTTTCCTCACGCTGCAAGAAATCACATTCCCATGCCAGATTCTCCCACTGAACTCCCATTGTGCCTAGATCAAGAAATCTTTGACGGAGATTCCCCCCCCCCCCCCCCACTTGTGAGCTTTATTCCTCTAACAACGACAATTTTCAATGCAAATTTTTCGTACACAGCTTCACGCCCGCTATTGCTCCATGCTGACATTGTGTGTGGAGTATAGCTCTCTTGCACCACCTTCAAGCAGTTTTGACCCGTTCACGTTGTCTCAGCTGCTGCGCATCACAATATCTTTCGCCTAATGCGGTGTGGATTGTCATAGTAGAGTGGCCTCAACCCTTGGGCTACAGGTTGGGGACCCTAGTTCGAATCCTGGCTCGTCTGCCTTCATATCGCATCATAGCCTCCGCTTGCCAATCAACAAATGTTTTATGCTCTGGTAGTATGGTTGATCAGCATAGCTGAAACATACCTCGCTGTCTTTGAACTAGAGACCAAGTTCGATCGACCCTGAAGATGTAGCCCAAGACCAGCAGTAGCGCGCACCCCATCCCCATCGTTATCCAACTCCTTAAACCCCAGTAAACCGATGTTTTGCCAAAAACATACGTTTTGTTCATAGTGCTTACTGTTTTTCTTGGCCCCCGCCCGGGTGCGCTTCCATTGGGTGAACACATAAATGTCTGAGACTATGGAACAAGACAAGAACCCGGTGGTGGACAATTCAGGACCCGACCCGGGGCTGGCCAAGTTCAGGATGTGGGTGCTCGGGCCGCTCGAGACAATCCAGGGTCAACAGGAGTACCAGGAGAGGAGCGGCGAATGGTTGATTGAGGAGCAGGAGAGAATAGTGGACCTGCAGGTGGGTGCAGATGTGGTGTCCGAGTTCGCGGGGCAGATTGGTGTCAGCCACCTGGACAAGAACACCTTCCTCACAGCGCTGCGCTGCTATGCGATCCGGAAGGGCCTGGCGCCTGACTACGTGAATAAAAGGTTTGTCCATGATGAGACTCAGGGGACGGGGCAAGGCAATGCGGGAACAGAGATCACAAGACCACCATCACCGGCGGTCGGCGGTTTGGCGTCGCATGAAGTGGCAGAGCTGGTGCAACTCCTGGCGGCAACGAAACTGGAGAATGAAAGACTCAGAGCGGCGGCTATACCAAGGCTGACGAAACAAGAACTAGAGCGGATGCTGGCAGAAACACTGCCATACCAATGGATGCAGACCCTGGCGGTTGGACTGATGACGTACTCCAAGAAAGACCCACAGTGGGACGCCCATGAACTGTCAACAACGATATGGAAGGTCGTGCATGAGGAATTGAGAAACAAAAGGCAGGGACGCAATTCCCACATGCCAATACCGCAACAAGTGCAAGGTGCAGGAAATCCAGGAACACACACGGCGCCGGGGGCGCCGCTGGGCAGAGCGATCAACACTCCAGGAGGACAGCAGATCATGGGGACCCCGGTGGGAGGGGGTCAGTGTTTTGTCTGCGGCCAGATTGGGCACTGGGCCAGAAATTGCCCGAAGGCAGCACTGACAGGCACCCTGAACCAGCCGCACGTCCAGGCCAAAATATCGCAGGTGGGGGACCAGACTGTGATGACCAGTAACAAGGGGTGGACCTTCGACCTGAATGGCCCACCCCCCGCCAACTGCAGGCGCTGTGGGCAGCTCCACTGGGAGATGTTCCCGTGTGGGGCACAGGGGAGGGTGTCCCTGTTGCCACAGCCAGCGACACCGGTCGGACAGGCGGGGGTGGCGGGCGGACAACGGGAGGGCTCGGATGATGCAGTTCTCCGCATGGTACAGGACTTGCTGCAATCGCGGGCCCTAGACCCAGGACAACAGCAATGACAAGAGCTCAACGGAGTCGGGGCCGGGTCGAAGGTGGCACTGGGGCCGGACATGGGAGCCACGGTGGCCGAGACCTGGCAGGCCCACGATGCCGTCATGCACGCCAGGACAGAGGAATGGGGAACAGTGGGTACGGCGATGGCGATCCGAGGAGTGGAGGCCAGCTCATCAGCGACGTATATGCAACAGGTACGGATGGCATTGCGAGGGTGCGGCACCGATGAACCACTGGCGGTGGCGATTCAACGGCGGTTCGCAGAACTGGCACTACGAAAGCGGGGCTACTCGGCGGCAAACAACTTGGTGGCGGGGATACGGATGCTGGAGAAACTCAAACTCATACGGGCTACCGTCACAGACCTACACAGGCTACAACTCAGAGCAATCGGCAAGATGGCCAAGGCGGAAGACAGGCCTCGAGTATGGGCGACAGTGGCCGACTTTCAAACGTTGGCAGAGAGGAGGGTGCACTGGGCCTGGGCAAGGGTGTTCTTTGCCGTCGGGATGGCATTCACCATCTGCCTCAGGATTTCACACGTCGCACAAATACGATGGGGCTGGTTGGCACACAAGGGTTGGTTGGTGTTCTTCGACTACAAAGTGGCCAAGGAGATGTGTGCCCAGCCCATACCACCGTTTTGGGAACGGTGGCGCCATTGGCTCTACACGCACAGGCGGCCTCACCAGCACGACGAGAACATATTCATCCCGGGAGGACCCGATGCCCTACGGAAGTTACAGACTGAACTGTTCACAGGTACGGAGTGCGGCCTCTCGGGATGGCACCCGTGGAAACGCATGGGGGCTGCATGCTTCAGGGCGCTGGGAGGATCCCTGCAGGCCTTGGCACTATGGGCCCGCTGGCGGACACCAAGGCAAGCAGCACGATACGCAGCGCACCCACCGTCATGGAAGATGCCATCCAGGGTCCTCCTTCCATCACCAGTGGGTGAATCAGGGCACTTCACGCGCGACTGTGAGTGGACTTGGATGCCGGTCAAGGAGCTCTGGCATAGGGATGCATTCGCATGGGATCTTGGGAGAAAACGGAACCAGACCCCCCCTACGGTCCACACGTTTGCCCGCCCCGCCACTCCTCAGGAGGTGGACAGCGAGTCCGACGACGACGAGGACCTGGACGATCAGGATGGGGAGTGCGACCAGGACAATCCAGATCACGAAGAACCCCGAAGAGAAGCGGAGAACAGGAGCATGCAGGACGCCGCACAAAAGGAAATGGGACGAGACGCCGAACTTGTGCCTGGTACAGGACCTGAGCATGAAGGTGGACCACGGACGGACGAAGGAACGGCAGGACACGGTGCGAGACCCGTCGAGATCATCGACGTGGACGAGTTGGAGGACGGCGAAACGAAGATGGACGCCGACGGGGACAGTGGTGGAGCGGGCGCAGCGGAAGCCGTCACAGATCCGGAGGGGGCGGTGGCAAGTGGGGCGGACGCGGACAGGCATGAACGGGATGCAGGCGATCAGGCATCAAACGAGGACCGGGCAGGAGAGGACAGACGATGCGGGGATGCAGACGAAGCGCACATGGAGGCTGAGCCATGCCAAGAAATGGAAGCCAGCGCGGAAGAGTCTGGGGACGACGTTGGCTCCGAAGGCAGCAGCGCAGGGGACAGAGACGAGTCAAGCCCAGGTACGCCGACATGCTCTACTGATTGCTCTGAGTCCCGATGGAGATTACATCAAGCCAGGAGGAGAGTATTGGGGAAAAGAACAACACGTGAGTTCGGTGAGGAGGAGCAACGTGGGGCAAAGCGGGGACGCGGAGAGACTTGCGCGGGAGACCAGCAGCTGGTGGCGATGCCCGACGGGACTGAAGCAGACGGGGCCCCACACTGGGGATACCTGGTCACGGCGCCTCAGAGGGGCCAAAGATTCCAGCTGTGGAAGCCTATGCCTCTGCAATGCGAACGAGAGGAACAAGGACGAGATGGGGGTGGAAATGTAGCAGCTGACGGAGGAAGTGGCGGAGCGTATGGCGCGGCAGTGGGGCAGACCGGGGACGATCAGTGGGCTGTTACGAGATCTGGCAGTCAGGGTGGGTCAAAGAGCCGGGACGGGCCCACAGCAGGAGGAGGCGGAACAGAATTTCACATCGGTGCTGCAGGCACTCCGGGACGAAGAGACGGAGCCATGGGACGTATCGCCGACAGGGGATGTCAGCCCCAAGGGCAACAAGGATGGCGACCAGAGTCGGGGCCAAGTGTCGGTGGAGACGGCGAGCAGAGGCCTTGGAGTAGCTGGCAGAGTGGACATCCCTGAGGAGATGTGGCAACGGCACAGGCCGTGCAATTGGAGAGAGGCTCATGAGAACGCAGCGGTCCAGAAGGCGAGCCGGGACCCGGCCTTGGCAGCGATGGTCCAGCGCATACACGAGGACGGCATGCTGGACGAGATCACTGACGGGAGGCTGCCGAATGCCAAGGCATTCACCAAACCGAAGTCCCAGGAGAAGGGGTCATTAATCATCAACATGGTCCCGTTGAACAAGCGATGCCAGAGGCCAAATACACGACTGCAACTGCCCACACTTGAGGAACTGGGGGACACGTTCCGAGAGGCGGCGGGCAAGGGTCAAGCCATATGGTTTTGCAAATTAGACGTGGCGAACATGTTCTGGTCCTGCTGGATGCCGGAGCAGGAGAGGGGCACGATAAGAATCGGGGTGCAGGGCAGGGTGTGGGGTTTCCACAGCCTGCCGTTCGGGTGGACACACAGTCCCTTGATGGCCACAGAACTGCTGAGAATGACGCTGGAGAAGTTCCACATGCCGGGGATACGACCGATACAATACGTCGACGACGTGCTGGTGTATGGGTATGACAAGACGGAGGTAGGGGCAGCAGGATTGCAACTACGGGAGCTGCTGGAGCGTGACGGCTGGATATGCAGCCCCAAGTCCCAGTTGGAGCCCACGAACACAATCGAGTGGATGGGGAAGAGCCTGGATGGCAGGCGTTGGACGATCCAGTCTTCAGCGCCGTACATTGCCGGCATGGTGGCCTTGTGGCTGAAGCTGGCGACCAGGGGTTACAGCCAGAAGGACATGAGACGCATGCTGGGAAAACTGGCGTGGGCAGACAGACCAGCCCGAGAAACAGGGCCACACACGAGTGGGGCCATGGCATGGATGATGTGGGGGCCCCAGAATGCGAAGTACACACCGCCGAAGGTGCGGAGGGGACTGGCGGAGGCGCTGGCGTCCGTGATGGGGCCCTGGACGGCACGAAGAACGACAGCAGCAGACGACATCGACATGTATGTGGATGCAGCAGAATACGGGAACACGTACCTGGTCGGTTTGTGGTCTCAGGAGGCAGGAGCGCGAGTATGGGAGTGCCCCAAGACAGTGCGGAACCAGCAGGCGGCAGAGCTGCAGGCAGTGGAGCGAGCGGTCAAGATGGCGGCGTACAGGAGACGGCAGCAGGTGCATCTGGGGGCGGACAACCTCGCGGCCATATGGGCGGCGCTCAAGAGGAAGACAAAGATTCACCACCGAGATCGGGCCACGACGGTAAGGAGGATACAGCAAACGCTACGCTGGTCAGGGATCGTGCTTAAATTAAGCTATGTACCGTCCAAATGGAACCCGGCAGACGCCATCTCCAGAATTTTTAACTGGGGATCAGCCTTCCGGGCGACTGTGGAGGCCAGGGCATGCGAGCTGGCCCTGCGCACTGTTCTGTACGCACCCTGCTCTGTTATGGGACAGACTTCTTACAGAAGCTAGGGGGGGGGGGGGTGACAGACCTATCCTATGTCAGGCACTTTCCACAGACAGAGGCACATGGCAGCCTGAAATGCCAGATGAACCACGCTACCCACCACCAGTGTACTGCAGGGAGCGAGGTGATGGTTGCATGGGAAGAGCTGTACATGGACTGTCCGGAGATGTTTGACAGTACGAGACAGAATGCGAATTGACTGACGTGCAGGGCAGGTGAGGGAAGCAATCACAAAACCGATGTTTTGCCAAAAACATACGTTTTGTTCATAGTGCTTACTGTTTTTCTTGGCCCACCCACCCACCCATTGGAGCGGGTCAGGTGTCTACTTTTAGCCGCCACCATACGGCAGTGCAGCCCATCTGTACAGCATGGGAAGAGCTGTACATGGACTGTCCGGGGCATGGGAAGAGCTGTACATGGACTGTCCGGAGATGTTTGACAGTACGAGACAAAATGCGAATTGACTGACGTGCAGGGCAGGTGAGGGAAGCAATCACAAAACCCCACTATTATTTTGTCAAACAGGGAAGCAAATTCGACTGCTGAACTGTGGTGGTTTTGACAACCATTCTTTGATGTCTTGACAATAGCATAGCGGTATCTTGCCTGCCTATCACGCCAAACAAGTACGTTCACTCCCTGCCGGAGGCAATGCACAGCACTAGAGGGGGCCCTGTTCTCTTTTCGCCGGGGTCACGTGAACTCAGCCTCCTGAATGCCCCCCCCCCCCTCTTTAAAAAGAAGGCGGCCAGCCATCAAAGGGAACATAAAAACAAAAAGCAATCGGTTGAGCTACAAGCCCTTCGGTTCCTGCGTGGCTCCACAAGAGACTCTGTCACACCAGCGGTCTACCAATTTCTTTCATCACTGGGGATTGCAGCGACAGATGCAGCAACAGCCTACACCCTCCTGGTGGGGGTGTATGAAAAGGCACATCGTGACAGAACGGGCATGGAAACACTCTCCAAGCTCAAGGGGGTGATCACGACGGGGGAAACTTCAGGGGATCTGAGAACGCAAAGAAACGAATTGTATCGGTTAATGCGGGAGCTGCAAGAGCGAAAGAAACTTCAGCAGCTGGTATCCAGGACAGGCTCGGCAATACGGGGAGCAAAGGCGGTGGCAAAAGAGCTGGTGGACCATTGGGATAAAGTGTCCACCCCAACGGGATCCACGGAAGAAGAATGTGTGGCCTATCTGAAGTCGTTAGGAGTGGAGCAGCGGTTGCGCAAGGCAGGTCGACTCCTTTTCAAGCAACTATCCCTGGACATAGTCCATGAAGGCCTTAAGAGGCTGAACAGCAACAGCTCCCCTAGATTGGATGGTTTCTCGGCAAAATTCTTCAAGAGGTTCTCGGGCATCTTCGAACCACAAATGTATGAATCACTGAAACGCTTCCTCGACGTGGGCAAAATGCCGGAGACATGGACCTCGGGAGTGGTGACAATGATCCCCAAGACTAAGGCAATGCAGACACCAGACTCGCTCCGACCAATTGCACTGCAAACTACAAGGCAGAAGTGGCTCACCAACATTCTCCTGATCCAGTTAGAGGATGTACTTCTTCACTGCATCCCGTCACAGCAAACAGGTTTCCTTCGCCACAGAAGTATACTCCAGCATGTCTACGGGTCACGGGCACTCTGGGATGGCTTACGTGAAGGAGCGGCGTTATCAGTAGATTTCAGAAATGCTTTCCCCACGATGTCTCACGAGATGGTGTCGGCGGCACTGGGTCTAATGTGCATACCATTCCTGTACATCCGTCTGATACTACATCTTTTACGTGCACCGTATCTATACTCGGTTGGAAAAGGATATGTCCCAGGTGTCTACCACCACCCGAGGGCAGGCACGCGCCAGGGGGATCCACTCTCCCCGGCGCTGTTCTCCCTGGTGGCATCCTTTGTGATTTTCCCACTACAAGACCTGGGTCCAGGGCTGACTGTCATGATGTATGCAGACGACCTCATCATCTTCTTGGATGGACGAGCCAACCCACAACTGCTGAAGAGGGTATGGGAAGTGGTGTCTCGTTTTGGACAGTTTTCGGGGCTGAAGGTCAACCTGAGCAAAACGGCAGCGATAGTTCGCAACTGTGGGGGAATGGAGTGGGCGAGGTGCTTTCGGGACATTGGAGTGGACGTCAAAAATTTTGTCAAGTATCTGGGTGTACGCTTGGGGAATATTCCGCACCAACAGGATGACCAAGGATGGGGGCTGACGATAGTGCAGGCTTTCGCACCAGCACTGCAAGAGGCCTTCCGTCGCGCAAGAGTGGTATCCACGCTGCAACTGTCAATGGACGAACGTGCATTCATGCTGACATCATGGATCCTGCCGGTCGTGGCCTAGGTATCCAAGGCATACTACGCCCCAGTCTTGGTGATCAGACAACTGAAGTTGGTGTACCACATGACTATGGGTACCAACAGCTGGGGAATCACCCTGCCAATCCTATCACGACCAAGAACGCAAGGGGGACTGGCACTGCCAGAGCCAGAGCTGTTTCTTATGCACCAGGCAGCGGCTCCGTTCGTCAGCCTTTTGGGAGAGCCTCACAAATTTCCCGACAAGGCAGTGGAAACCTTCTATGCATGGGCAACAACCATCGGGTTCACACCATCCAAGGACAACCTTCCATATATTCAACTGGGCATGGTCCGAACGGCTGATCTAACGTTCTTGGGATGGTCGGCAAAGGCACACTCCAATATCCAGCGAGTAGCCCCGCAGGTGGCCCCCCCGGCAAACCGGGACCGCCTGCCATTGTGGCACTCTGTGTACTTCCGAAATGAGTTCAATTGCTCCTACTACAACACGAAAATGATCCGGCAGGGGGTGCTGACGTGGGGTCAATTCCAATCCTTGGAGGACGCAAGATTGTTCAATGCACTGCCTCGGACATGGAAAGGGGTCTACAATCATGGCGGACGACTCCTCAACAAAGTCCCGTCACAAGGGGGGTTTGATACCCCCGCAGTCCACGCCCAAAACTGGACCAGGGCATGGCTGCTTCAGTTTTACGCCTCTCAGCCAGGGGTCCGCGACCCGCAAACAGCGGAGGTATGGGAACAGTTGGCACAGGCACAGCTACCGCCGAGGGTTCGGGACTTTGTGCAAAAGGCGCTGTGGCACAAACTGACTGTACATGCAAGAGTCTACAAGAGGTCAGGCACTGACAAGTGCCCGGTGTGCTCACAAAAGGAGACGGTTAAGCACGCGATGGTCGAATGCCCCATGTTCAAAGCGGCGGCGGCGGTTATACAGCACTACTATGGCCAGGTGGAAACTAATAACGGGACATCGACAGTTCGAGACATGATGGAGTCCGACAACCAGGAATGGTTACTGAACAGGAACCAAGGCTGGGCAATGTGGTCAGCAAGAAGTGCCCACTGGCGGTGCCGATGCGAAGTCAAAGCAGGAGCGTCACCGGTGTTCACGTCATACCTGACAACATGGCTAAGGGAGCTGTGTGGGTGGGTGGGATTTTACACAGGAGAGCGCAGGGAACAGTGGAGAGGCTTTCAAAAGTCATTGGAGCAACTTCGAGATACCGGAGTGCAGCCGCGACAAGGGGAAGTACAAGTTCATGGGGGATTGAATGCATGGTGGCAAACACACACGGAGTGCTTCACTCAAGAGAGATCAGCCAACAATCACAGTTGGCAAAGGGAAACGGAATCACGCCCGAAGCGCCCGAGGCAGGCAGGCCCGGGAGTGCTACAAGGAGTGCAAGATCTGATTGCAGATCTGGTGGCGAAGGGCTACAGGATAGTGTACACGGACGGATCGTCAAAAAGACTGGGCCCCAAGGACATGCGCAGGGCCGGGGGCTTTGGCGTGTTCGCGGCGGAAGATGATCAAGGACCAGAGGTACGCTTCTGCGGCTACGTACCAACACGTCACAGGCAAACAAATAATGGAGCAGAACTTTGGGCAGCCGTAGAAGCCTTACAGGGGTTCTGGGTGCCAAAACTGGCAATCCTCACCGACTCGCAATACCTGCAGCTGGGAGTGACTGGCAGGGCCCAACACTGGAAGTCAAAGGGATGGACAACCACGTCTGGAAAGCTGCAGGTCCACGTCCCAGTCTGGGAAATGCTGCTCCAGGAAATGGCGACGCCGGGAAGAGAAGTCAGGTGGGAGCATGTCCCAGCTCATGTCAACGTGCAGGGAAATGAGGTGGCGAATGGATTGGCGATGGAAGGCATGTGTTCGAGCCCACTGTGGTCCCAGCATGTTGCTCCAAATTCATCATCAGGGTCCGAGTCCACGGTAGGCTTGAGGGTCGGGATCAGAGTCAGAGGACACCAAGGCACTCTGGTCATCCTTGGGTATGGTACCCATGGACAGTGATGAACTGACAGGGGAAGCATCCGGGGAGCCAGCGCCACGTGAAATGGGGCCATACTACTCAAGCAGTACAGAAAGTGAGGAAATGAGGACAGGACACACACACCAGGGAGTACTGTTGAATGAACTGTCAGCAGCGGACACACTGTCCTTTAGCACTGATGTGAGCGACACCAGGCGGCAGCGCAAGAAGCGAAGGCTCAGGAAACGCAGGAACCCAGGACAGGGTCGATAATGACAGAGCCAGTAGCCCCTGCATAATGGTGCGGACATTTCACAGGTTTCAAGCACAACAATGCATGCATGTCTGAAATCTGCGTTCTGATGCAGAGCTTTTCGTCACACGAGCTGCATTTTATCGCGGCGAGCAGCAGCACACAAAAGAGACCTCGAAGCAGCTGAACGCCGCGTCCTGTCGCGGACAGGCACCCAGGCGTAATGCCGTCTGGAAGGACACAGCAGGAGAAGGGATCACATCAGCAGCGGTATGGCCCATACACACACATCCAGCCAACCCCAAAGAAGGTCAAGCCTCAGCAAGAACGCCAGCGTTTCAAAGTGCAAGCACTGAGCCAGCTAGACGCCATTGCGAATGAAGGACTGCAAGCAATTGAAGCAGAACTGACCACAATGGCCTGAGCCCGCAACCAGCAGATCTGGCTCCGACTGCACCAACCACATGACACCAGGATGCACTGTGAGATTGTGGACAACCATGGGGAACCATTGCTGATGAGCAATCAGGAGCTCTACTCGGTGATGGTCCAGATCAACTGGACCCTGAAGTCTCAGGCTCTGGCGAACATGCTGGTCCAGTGGCGACCCAAAAGTGCAGGCAAGTGGCACCCGTTCCAGTGGGAGGCGATCCTCCACTGTCCGACGGCAGAGGGACACAGAGCGGTGCCCTCCTCGGTGAGCAGAACTGGAGATTGCATGCATGTGTGGCTGGCAGGCCGAGCGGACCTCTTGCGGCTGTTCCAAAGAACGCTCTTCAGGAAGGCGGACCCGGTACCTGGGGACGTTGTGCGGTTTCTCTACACGCTGCTGAACACACCCCCATGCGAAAGAAGATACGCATGACAGGGGGTGACACACAGGAGAGAAAGATTGGAGCGCATGGTGCAGATACCCAATCGTCGTGGCCCAGTGGATACACCACACCTCTTCTGTCCTGTAGAGGATGGTTCGAACCCCGGGGGGGATAGAGATACACCAAACGACCCGAACCCCCTTTTTTGGGCGAGAGGGAGAGAGAGAGAGAGAGAGAGAGAGAGAGAGAGAGAGAGAGAGAGAGAGAGAGAGAGAGAGAGGGTAGGACACAGTGGGAAAGGAACAGAGAGGAGCAGCAGAGAGGAGAGAGAGAGAGAGTGGGACACAGGAGAGAGAGCAAGAGAGAGCTAGAGAGATTGGGAGGGAGAGAGTGGGAGAGAGACCCACAGAGCAAGAGACGGGGGTTAACCGGCGCAAAGGGAGGGTGGTGGGTTCGAGCTGACCAGGGTGTATGGGACGCCAAGACAGCACGGAACAGTCAAGTGGTGAAAAAACAGGGCGCCGTAGCGCCCCTGAGCCACAGGCTCGACACGTCGTCACGTGTTGAAAGGCCGAAGCATGACTTGGGCTGCGAGAGTGCGGCCCAAGTGAGGCAGTTGGAAGCCAGTGGGCAAGGAAAAGTGGGCAGCATGCGCATGCATGGTGTCGAGCAGAAAAGGTAGGCGCCACACACAGTACAGCAATGATCTGTTGAGATACCTGACAGCAGGAGCACATGCTGAAATTTTGAGACGCCTTTGCGCCACCAAAGGCGCCTTTGCGCCCCTGAGGCACGAGTACGACACGTCCTCACGTGCCAGGGAATGAGTGCAAGACAGGGGCACGACCTGCAGGGCAAGGGTTAGAGTCTAACCGGCACTGTGGGTGGGTGGGTGGTCGGTGCGAGCTGACCTCACTGTTCAGAGGAACAGAGCCAATGCACAGTCAGCAACCACCTGGTGTGGTACAGAACTGGTCTACGCTGCAAGGCAGCAAGCATAACACTGAACAATGTGGTTATGACCATGCGCCTGTGACACGGGGGCGTATGCGAACCCAGTTTCCGTTGCCTCATGGCCCTTTAAAATTGGTCGGGTCACCACTGTGGCACTGCCAAATGAGTACTCGCTCTGAGCCATGATGTTGATCCTAGGTATGTGTGCGTGCACGCTCTTTTGTATAGTTGTCAAAAATTTGCGGCCTTTGGTTGCTCGCCAACTCAACTTAATACGGCAACCGTTGTGCAGACACCATGAACAGTGTACCTTCCCCGCCCCTGTAATCCCCCCCCCCCCCCTAAAGGGGGAACCGTCACTGCGACAAAAAAGCATAGGAAATACTAGGCGCCAAAGGGTCGAAGGGTTATATTGGAACTGCTACAGTTTTAGTGCTACAATTGTGTGATGTAATCCCCTGCCCCCACAGGGGGAAAATAATGCAGTGGATGCCCTCTCATGTTGGAGTCCAGGGTAATGAGCGCGCGGATGAAATGGCTGTGAGGGGGTAGGCACGGGAGTTTAGAGCGGTGCTGCATGATTGGGTGGTCAGGGACATTTGGAGTGACTTTGGCCTCGACGAGATGGATGAGCCCAGTGATGATGACATGAGTGGGGGTTCGCAAGATGGGGCACAGTGGGACAGTGATTTCACAGATGATACGGACAGTGGTGAGGAGGCGGTACTCGATAGCAGTGCAGAGTTTAGCTTAACAACTCAGCGTCTCGGGGAGGGGAGGGGGCTAACCTCCCCTCCCCCTCGGACCCACTTCATTCCCCTTCGACAGCCCCTGCTGGATGAACTGAAGGCAGCATTCGAACAGTGTCAAGCACATCAGTCATCAGGGTGACAACCGAGAACAATTTGGTTGCAGTCGGGCGATTCAGTTCAACGATCATGGCCCGCCCTCTTGCTCCAAAGGGTGCTGTGTGGGAATGCCATGCACGCAGTGCACACGCAGTGCGCACGCAGTGTGAAGTTTTGAATGTCGGCCAATACTAAGACCCTACCCCCCCCCCCCCCCCATGCCAATGGACCCCCCATGCCAATGGACCCCCCCTCTCGAAAGAAAAAACATGGCCCCCCTTGCCAATGGACCCCCCCTCTCGAAAGAAGAAACATGGCCCGGGCCATTGACACGGGGGGGGATGGTACTTTTGGCCCCTTTTGACAAGTTTTTGGTTCCATACTGGGTTTTTTTAGCTTCCTATGCATTTGGGATGTGGCACATTTGAATTGTCACCCTTTGTTGCCCAATGTCAACCATTTTTACCCATTTTCCATCCCGCATATTGAACTCTCCCCACTATGGGGACCCCGAGATGGCAGCGGTGATGTAGCCATACATAGCTCGCGGACCTTGAGGAGTTTGTGGTACGGCCTTCATCCCCACCACATCACTGATCTCGCTCGCCATCAACAAGTGTGTCGCGTCCACACTCAGAATCACCACCGCCCTCCCCTTCACCCTATTCGCGGTCCCCATCACCCAAGAGACCACGGACAACGCGTTCCCCGCGCTCCGAGTCAACGGACACCTCATCGCCGCCTCCAAGAGCGAAGCCACGGGCACCGAAACACTCGAAGCAAGCGGACTTTACAAGGCTGAGTGGTTTGTTCATAGGGACAGTGGAGTACCAAGTTGAAGGCAGTTTTGTTGTTCTCATGTGGGCTTTGCTGCTTCGCTGTGCAACCAGTCAGGTGACAGGTATTCTTGGGTGAGTATCCCGGCCTCTGCGTGTGCAGTATGCACGCAGTGTGCACGCAGTGCAACAACTTGGCCTGTGTCTCACTGGCCTGTGTCCCGTACCCTTCCAGAAACTAATGCATGAAACTCGTCAAATCCGTGTTCTACGGCGTTGTCATATCAATCGTGTCGGTCATATGCGTCCACTTCACCCGCCAGAGCAGCGCAGGAACAGTGCAGAGCCGGCCTGCCTCACGCTCCATGAAGACTGCTGCAGAAGGTGTCACAAATCGGACTGATGGGGTGTTGGCGCATGCCACTGTGAAAACTCTGGCACATGCGGCTGTGAGCGGGACGGAGGCAAGGGTACGGTCCGGCGCAGTGGGGATTGCAGAGACAGTGGCAGGAGCAGGCACGAAGGCAGTGGCAGCAGCGCACACGACTGCGAAACCTCTGATGGACGACGCTGCGACCCTTTCAGAGCGCACAACTGCAGACGCTTCCGTGCGCGTGCACGTGAATCCTCCTGCGGAGGTTTCCTTTGAAGCTTCTGCAAAGCCGTCGGCTGAGATCCACCGGTGTCACACGCCGCGCCTCCCGCCACGTTTCAAGGCGTTTCCTCGGTATACTGTGTCGAATATGTCAGACCATCGATGTGCACAGCGAAGCCCCTGTCCTAAATTCTCCGTCTGCACAAAGCAATGGCTGGCGTGCGTGCCCGAGGGGGACGGGGAGTTGCAGGCGCAGGAAATCTTCAAGACTTTTACGAGCGATCTTGCCCTGATACGCGACGTTATGCAGTCGTCTCAAGGCCACGTCTTCACCCTCACCTCCGCAAGTACAGCGCTGCTGCATATCGGAGGCGGCTGCACCCACAAAGTCCCTCTGAATATGGGCAGTGCCGTGCCGCAGTGCATACCCAGAGCCGCAAGTGTAGTGTATCCGTATGGCGACAACTTCTTCCATTTTGTCACGGATGTGCTGCCGCGATATGTGCAGTTGGGGGCCGTGTTGGAGGCCGAACGCTCGCTGCCAGTGGTCACCAACAGCGTGCAGCACATGTATTTGGCACATTTGCTGTTGCAGCAGCGCAATGTGAGTACCATACCATTGCTGGGCAAGGGCAAGTCCCTCTACTTTAAAGAGCTGGTCCTGCCGCAAGGCCCGCAGTGTGGCGCCGGCGGCCACCCCTGGATGCGCATCCTGCGACAACGCTACCTGACTGCAGTCCAGCCAAAGTTTCTGCCCCCAGGTGCTGCTGGGCTGCCCCCCAGATACATCGCAGTGGCCAGTCGCACAGGTGGGTCTGCCCCTCTGTCCGCCGGTGTGACTGCCTGCATTGTCATCAACTGTACAGGGGTCGCCATGCATGTCTGAGTGTGCTGTTGTGTAGGGAGCGTGCGACCAAGTCATGTGAAAGGCAGTCGGGTGTGTGCACCGCACACTGTGAGTTGCGTGTACGTTTTCCTGATTGATTTGTGCCCTAAGTGTAGCAGGTGGCGTTTGGCAGCACGTGTCCGCACAAGGCACCCCCCCCCCCCTCTGTCTTCCTGTGCAGGCACGGCCGAAATCAGGGGACTTGCTGGCCAGGGGATCCTGCGCTTAGACAAGGCTGTGGTCAGGCATAACCCGCAGGTAAACGGCCCAGTACAGCAATATTGCTGAAAATCACCTCAAAACAAGCAGAATTGGGCTGCACTCTGAAGCAGAAGATTGTTCTGAGCCTCTTTTGTTCTGCAACCGCCCACAAACATGTCATCGTGAGGTTTGCTTATGTCACTCTACAGGACCAACATTGACAAGCAAAGTGGTTTTTGGCAGGTAGGCTTCACCACTGCCCAAGACCCAAGACCTCTTGGCTATGTTCCACCCAACGAGAGATTGTTCAAGTGTACAAGCACCCACGTTGTCCCGTGATAGGACATTGAGGACCCCTAGCGGCCACAATCACAGCACCTCCCACATCACATGTGCGATGCACCTCTCCCTTAAGTCTCATACTACCCCCTTTATCTACTTGCGTTGCTGTAGGGCGTCATTGCAAGGCACAGAACGTCAATGTGTGCCCAGGAGCACAACTGGTTCACAAAGATGTGCGCTGCTGTCTTCCGCATGTTGTGTCAGAGTGAGTGCTGATGGGGGCAATTGTGGACCATGGGGCTGCTTTACTCGGCTCCCTCTGGGGGCCTCTAGGGAAGCGGGCAGCTTGGAGGCTGCTCTTGGGAAGTCTGGTTCGAAAGTAGTGTACAGTGCGCGCGCAGAGTGCAAAGGATGCCCCTGCAGGGGCTTTTGTGCATGCTCCACGCACACTTTGTGTGGACCTTCCCTCTAGGGCTGGTCATCACATCCCAACTGCTGGACCTTCAACAGGCACACGTCGGATCAGCAACCAAAAGGAGCTGCGGGACCGCCTCAAGGCCGTTTATGGTGCGGAGTTGGTGTACGAATTCACTGGCCTTACCAAAGATACGATGCACGAGACGTTGTCCAAGTTGGCGCAGACCCGCGTGCTGCTGGGCCCGCATGGGGCAGGCCTCACGACGTTGCTATTCCTGCCATCCACAAATGCTTCTTTGGTGGAGCTGAGGCCTGTGTACTATGGGTCCCGCAAGGGCATCCTCAGCTTTGTGCATTTGGGCCAGCTTGCGTCAGTCCCTGTCCATGTCCTAAATTCCAAGGGAAGCTTCTTTGGCACCATTTCTGTGGATGTGGATGCGGTCATGGCTTTGCTCTCCGAGCTTTATCCTCCTGCGCAGCGTGTGCCAAACCAGTCCTCAGCTATGCCATTGTGAGACGCAACACAAAAGTGGAGGCGCTGGGTTTCTCGGGTTGTTGCAACCAGAGTTCTGGCAGTTCAGGGGACTTTTCTGTGATTAGCCAGTCACAAATCCGGCCAAGCCAGAGCGTGTTTTAGTGGATCCCCGGCGGGGTTGTTGAATTTGGTCATAGCTTGTCAAGTCAACTGCCGTCGGGTGACCCCCGTACCACCGGCCCCCAATTTGTCCTTGAATGCAAAAGTATCCTGCTCCGGGGCCGGTGTCCGATTGCACTGCCCGAAAATCGAAGAGACCGACTGATAATCTCCCGCATGAGGTCCACGGATGCAAGTAGCACGCTGGCCTTCCTGTGTTTGGGCCACTCTTGCCCTGTTTGTGGGCTCTGCACCGCATGTCAAAAGTGTGCTCTGTTTTGGGGGCCCGTTCCACTCAGTGGACTCTGGTGGATCCTTGTGCTGGACTGCTTGTCTGGAGTCAGAAAAAATCAACTTCCACATCGTTTGTGGGGTCTTTTCTCTAGGTATGACCCCTTCCTATCTTGATTGAGTACCCCGTTGATTCTTTTCAACTTACTTCACTTGAATGCTTTAGCACATTTTCCCTTGGTACTAGGGTTATTTTGCTCATAACCCTAATGTGGCTATTAAGTGACTGTGATTAGTCAGGCAGTCCACAAATCCTACATGAACTTCACCCCTACCACTCATGTGAGCGGGGATACTATCATTCATGTAAGGTGTGTATACCGACACAAAGTGGACACTCAATATCCAGGTCAAGCCTGGTGGTCTCCCACCCCAACCCAAATCACAAGATCATGGAATGAAGGAAGGATGCGTGCCATGTGGGCTGCCCAACTAATGGACCTCCATTGCTGTACACAGTCAAGCAGCTTGCAATTGGGAGCATGGATTGAAGGGGGCGTGAGCACCTCCAGTTTTTCACTTCTGGAAACGCGTTTACTCTGCTGTCATCTCCTTGAAGTGAATGTGTTTTGTGCCGATGTGATGGTTTGTCTAAGCACGTCAGACCACGTCTGTCCGTCAATTTTCTGGCTGCAGTTTTTGTGGTCAAGAATGCAGGATGATATGTTTGTGAGCTGATTGTCAGGGGAAAGAGGGCTTGGTCATGCCCACGAAGGGTTATTTGTGCTCATAATAACAACATTCTGCTTGAGACTGCTGCTCAATTCTAGTGATTCTGATCTGATTTTGAGCTGCTGTCGCTATAATGGGGCCAAATCATTGTTTCTCCTAGACAGTAGTCGTAGGACCTGTTTGCAATGGTAAACGTGTGTGCCAAGCCCCCACCCCAACCAGAACCATCACCGTGGGACCACCCCTGTCCAAATGGCACATGGTGTGGATGTGCCTGGCTCACTCCCCTGGGTATAAGGTTAACGGCCTTGACATTGCCACTCCCTAAATGCCACTGACCCAAGGACCAAACCTGATAAGAGCATCTCCTGGCAGCAGATGCTCCACCCCCGTTGCCCCACTGCTGGGTCTCTGCACAAAGCATCGAAAACTGAGCAAATCAAAAAGAGTGCGCTGGGACACTGGTAACACTACTGATGCTGTGCCTCCAAGTTTCACAGGAGAGACTGTGCCTACCTGTGACTCCACCCCACGGCTCAAACCTGCACCAAAAATAGAGCAATCACATTCTTCCCTTTGCCCCTTTGCAGCAGGACAGACATGATGGAGGAGCAGCATTGCACTTTGCATTGATTTGACTGGCTTGTGTGGCAGGGGCAACCCCCCCAGAAAAAGCTTCCCATAAACTGCTTGCGCATAAACTGCTTGTCTGTGTGTGTGTCAATTACCCCATCAAGGCCGTTGTGTGGCTTGGTCACCCACAACACTCTCTTGATGCTGTGCTGTGTGCATGCAGACACAAGGCCGAAACGCTGATATGCAGTAGGTTCCTGCTCTGATAGTGTGATTTGCAGAGCGTATTTCACACACCAATTTGCATTGTTTTCCTGTCCTACTCCTCTTTGAAGTTATGTTCCTTTGAGTGGTTACAATCCAGTGGCTTGTGGTAGATGGCTGTCTTAAACAGCTAAGTGTACCAAAGGTTCCACCTACACCTTTGCTTAGCTCACCTTAATTCGGTTTTGAGGCTAATTAGGTTTTGCCCCCTGCTCTTTTGCGACAAGAAGGTCACACAAAACACGCAGCTGACATACTACATTGTACGGAATCACCCTTTATGAAGCGCCCGGCACTTGCTGCACTTGGGCTACTCCTTCCACACTAGATCAGTTCCAGGACCAAAAAAAAGAGCCTTTTTCTTTTTTTGCCCAAAGCACTTGGAGAATGCATGAAATCAGGGGGTGCAAGACAAATGTTGATGCATGTGAGATGACAATTGAGAAATGTAGATGTAGATAGACAAATGAGAAATGCAAAAATGCGGGCAAGTAGGACAAAATTTAAGGTGAACAATGTGTGCATATTGTTTGGACAAAGGCTGCCAGAGGTGTGGGGGTTTTGGCACATGCTTTCCATGGCAAGTTGTATTTCAACTGTAGCATCGTGGTTGATGAGGTAGTCCCCAGTTCCAGAGCCCAAGCCCAAGCCCACACCCAAGCCACCGCCCGAGCCCAAGCGCATGGCACCAAAGCCCGGCGCCACACACACAAAGCCATTCACAAAGCCATCAAGCATCTCAGCAAGGGGAACATCCTCAAGGAATCCCAGTGTTCAGCAAAGGCTGGCTTTGTCTCACAAGACCAACTATCAGCAGCTTGTTGGAAGTGCAAGGCTTGATGCTGAGTGGCAAAGTAGTGGAGTTTGAGCGCCATCAACAAAGGGCAGATCAATCCAATGCACCTCAAGTGTGCCCAAATATGAATTGTGAATGAGCTCAAAAGGAGGCAATAATACATACCGCAAACGAACCAATGCAGAGAGAGAGAGAGAGAGAGAGAGAGAGAGAGAGAGAGAGTGCATATTATGGAGCATAGGCCAAATGTACAGTGTTAGCTGTTTATCAACAACCCACCCGGCCTGATCCCCCCCCCCCCCCCCAAGCTATTCTTCATAGACGTCTATTGTAGGCAACATAGATGCCTTTGCGAACAAACTTTTCACTAGTCAACAGGAGCACCATACAATTATTCACAATATGTAATGGTCGTCTTTGTTCGGTTGAGTTAGCTCAAGTGTCCATTGGATATCCGTCATCATCACTTTGTGAGTTCACAATGGTGTCCCCTCATGATGCCAAACGCTGTGAGAGGGTCCAACGTTGGGTTCCTCAGCTGTTGGGTCTATCACTGGAACTTCAACAAGCAGCCGGTAAAGCGCTTCCACTTCTGGTGGATGTGAAAATCCATTCTCAACATTGCAAGTTCCCATACAATCAAGTTAATGTGCCTTTGATCAGAGTGTACTTCATCGTGTTCCTTTGATTTACGGCATTTGGCATGCTTACAAGTATTGCGTTACCATGACATGGCAATAGTTTTTGCCACTTTGCACCTTCTTAAACGCAGGTTCATTGGAACCTGGCGCTGTTATTGTAAGCACTATACACTTGATCCACATAGAGCGCTTGTTTGCATCCCCATACCGTTTGGGTCGCAAGTGGCGGGCTGTGCTTGATGATAGGGTACAACATCTGTCCCGTCTTCTAGAACCTCGTTCAACCGCCCAAGAAAGCGGTCTGGTGTAGGCTAGGGCATTGCATTGCCTGCTTTTTGACTTCATTCCTTGAAGTCTTTATCAGCGAGTGCAACGGGAGTGTGCAACGTTCCATACCCACCATCGGTGCCACTTTTTTGCAGTGTTCTCTGCACATACTTGTTAACCTATTGTTGGGTGAGGAACACAACAATCAGTTTTGAAAGCACTCATTCTTGCACTCATTGCATGGTCCAAGTGGCATGAACAACGTCCACCATGTAGTCTCTCCGAGGAGCCATGTGAGGTCGGTATATTGGCATGATTTTTGGTGTTGTCTAACGTTTGATTTTGGTGTGCAAGAACAAAGGTCGAATTGGAGAGAACTAAAAAGTTGATCACTTCCCCGCAAAGAAATGCACCTCAGCAGATGGCAACCCAGATTACATGAACCTTTCCTCAACTAGGACAATGCCAAGCTTGCCCCTATTTGTCCGATAAGCAATAGAAGCCTTACCATGTGGCAGTCATGAACGTGATGGTGACACCAATGGTTCCAGATGGGGTTGAGAAGTCTGTGACCCTACGGTTGTAGGATACTAGTAGAGTGCAGTTAGATGATGGGATGACGGAAGATGATGATATGCCCCATGTGAGAATTTTTCAAGGCGGTGCCGGACGGGCTGTGCTGTCCCAAAGGATGCTTTGAGCCGTCCTTATTGTCGGTGTGTGATGTCGTTTTATTGTCTGTTCAGTTGGATGGGTTGGATGTGTATTGCTGATGTGACTCGCTGACGCCTCTTGCATAAGACCATATTTGCTGTCATAATTGGTCACCAATTTTTGCAGACCCTTGTGGAGGTGGCCGTTGAGGCCTGCGACTATATTCCCCCTTTGATGGCAAAAAAAATGTCTGCAACAGGACATTCCTTTGGTTGTTGCCGGTACCCCCCTAGACATAAGGAATTGCAAGATGGAGCTCATACAATTGGAGGTCACAGATGGCTGGCAGTGCGTGGAACTATTTACGATATGGGGATGACACGAAGTGTTCATGCCACGGCCTCTCAAGTAGTTCTCTTTGTAACACCTAGTAAGGTCACAAAGAAAATGCCCCTGTTTTTTTTTTTTGGTCCACCAAGGTCTACTGAATTCAAGGATCACACTTCCTGCTGCTAGTTTTCTCCTTAAGAGCCCAGGGTTGGTGCGGTCTCCCACCAAAGCCACACGCTGTTGACATTCATTTGTGTGCCCGCATTTGCAGCTTAGCTTTTCTTGTCTTTGACTCAGTCCGTCTCACTCGGTGTTTGTTTCATAGGGTTGGTTGCCGCCTTTACCTCCTTTACACAGACCGCATCAATGATACTGATAGCGTTTATATTGTGCAGTAGGAGTCTGGATTGTTGAAGGCAAATTGCTGCAGGTGTTGAGGGGTGAGTCTGATGAGCACGATGATGAAGATGATGATATCCAGGCTGTAGTGGCGGATCTTATTGAGAAGCCAGCCAAGAAACAGCCAAGGGCCTCAACACCCAGCACCCATATTGATGTTCCGGGTCCAAAAAGGGCAGTGCCAAGATGAAGGCAGCCTAGGGCAATGCCCTCTCTGCTCTGAATGCCAAGGCAACCAAGGGTGCAGGGTAGGCTTGATCTATTATGGTGTATTTGTATGTTGTATGTGCATGATTTGGCTTCCAAACATCCTTCTGCGGACCGATATTTCGATGACCAACGGCCATATTGCTGGGCTATAGGGGGAGCCTTAAGCGCAGTGCGCGCGCAGTGCAACCATTTGGGCGTCTGGCCGTACTAGAGACCCATACTTTGTGATACTAGGGGCCCCTGGGGGCATCATGGTGACCCCTAGCGTAGGTTTTGACTTCTCCATGGATGGTGCATACAAGGGGCGCCTCCATGTGGCATGGCCATTTATCGGTCGAAAGACGTTGACCGAGCGGCAAAAGGAGTACAACGATGTTCATGGTTTCTATAGGGCACGCATTGAGCACTTGTTTGCACGCATGTGGCACCGGGGCATCGTAAGGAACATATGGAGGGGATCCGGTACGGAGTTGCATGGGTACGTGCGTGTACTCTTGCATTTGCAGCAATTTTTGATTCGAAGACAGGTACGGTACCCTCCATATGGTCCATGGGAACACGTACCTGCACATGTATGTACCCTGAAAAGATGTCCATGTGTGACAAGTGTGAATTGCAATATTGTACGGATTGCATTGACACGCACACATGTGACAGTGTGACATTTCTTTGATTCTGCAACTGTGTCATGTTGTGCACACAAGTTGCGTATTCTCAATGTGTACTTAGTTGACAATGGACCAGAAAGACAGTTGTGTGTTCTTGAGGGTGGCGACCAATGCGCTGTTCATGGCCTTTCCAGATGTGCATGATGTGTGTTATGTTCAGGGAAGGTGGTTTGCAACTTTCTTGAGCTGGGGCAGTTTGGGTCACCTAATTCTAAGGGTGTTTCCAAGGGGTGTGCTTGGGGGCTCTTCCGGGGGAACATAGTCTAAAAGTAGCGCGCAGTGCGCGCGCAGTGCAAAGATTCCCCCATAGTCTCTTTTTTGCATCGCCTCCTTTGTCGTACAAAGTACTATTAGAATTGTTCACAGTTTGCTGTTGTGGCCACTGCTTTGTGTATTGCATACTTCCCAGCATGCTTCTCACAATAGGTGTGTAGAAGAATGAAACGAAAGGTACTCGTTTGTGCAGGCACTCATGATACCCTGCGCTTCAATGACTCAGTCTGAAAACAGGCCATTGGGGGGATGTTTTGGAAAGGGACCCAGGGCAAGTACCCCCCCCTCCCCTTGCGAACCCCGGGGGGGGGATAGAGACCCACCGAACATCCCGAAACCCCCTTTATGCGAGAGGGAGAGAGCGGGACACAGAGAGAGAGAGAGAGGGAGGGAGAAAGGCCAGAGAGAGAGAGCGAGAGAGAGAGAGAGAGAGAGAGAGACCCGCAGAGCAAGTGTTAGAGACTAACCCGCGCTGTGGGAGGGTGGTGGGTGCGAGCTGACCCAGATGTATAGGCAGCCAATGCACAATCATAAACCACCTGGAGTGGTACAGAACCGAGCAACGCTGCGGTGCAGCGAGGCGAAACATTGAACTGAGTGGTGATGACCATGCGCCTGTGACACGGGGGCGTATGCGAGCCCAGTATCCGTTGCCTCATGGCCCCTTGCGCTAACACGGGCTTGTCCAAACACGGAGACCCCATGTTTCCGCACTTTTGGTCCTTTTTTTTGAACTGTCGTCTTTGCGGTCCTGATCCAATAGAGAACGTGGTTTATGGCTTTGTGCAATTGCGATCAGCCATGCAAAAAGCTGTTTTCCCAAAGGGACTGAAGTTGTCCCATTTGGAGGACTGAGTGACACCTAAGTTGTGTGGCTAAAGAAAAATGACTTGTGGTATCATGTTGGGAGGGTTAAGGTTGGGCTATGCCTGCAACTTGTGTTCCGCAGTACGTGCCACGCGCTAACACGGGCTTGTCCAAACACGGGGACCCTGTGTTTCCGCACTTTTGGTCCTGGAACCAGAACGTGGCCCGTGTTTGCGCAAGGGGGGTGGGGGGTAATTGCAACAAACCCCCCAAAAAGTTAATTTTTTGGGGGGTTAGAAAGGGGAGGGGGTTAGAAAACCCTAGTTTAAAACGGCCGTTTTTCAAAAGCATTGACATCGATCTTGACGTCTGAGGGGCGGTCGGTTAGAGCAGCTTAAGAGTGGCAAAGAATAAGTATGGCTTCATAACCCGTGTTGTGTTAGGCTCCACAAAACAGGGTGAAATCAAAGTGGCTACATAACCCCTACAGTCTCGGGTCCGCAAAGTGGGGAGGAATCAAAGAGGCTGCATAACCCCTATTGTCCAAGACAATGGAGACAATGAAGACAATGGAGGATGGGAACATCGGCCCCCACAGTAGAAATCGTGTTTTCGCTGCAAAGGCAAGTAGTTTTTTTTTTTTGTTAAAGGCAAGTACCAATTTTTTCAATGTAATGCGAGTAATTTTTTTGTGATGTAATGGCAAGTACCAAAATGATTGAGTACTTACCAATACAACTTTTTCTGTATTCACCATTACAACAAAAAAACCACACCCCCCCCCCCTATCGTGCCAATTTGCGGTGTCAATTTGCTGGTTTGCGACAATGTTATTAATCTTGCAGCTTGAGCAGTGCTTGACTGAATTCATGGCCAAGAACAATGTTGAGGCCACCTCCACCCCGTTGCAAGTTAAGGATGCCTCCCATTAACAAAGCCTTGATGCCCTAAGCATTGAAGCTGCAGAGCCTTGGGGCAACCCTGCCCCCAAGCCAATCCTACAAAAGAGGAGGATTTTGTCAACAGGTGTTGGTCTTTGGAGTGTTGTTCAAGGTCCCCAAGAGTCATCCAAACAGTCGGGGCGCAAACAACATTTAATTAACAAGCTTACCAACTAGCTCAAATTTCACCTTCATGAGGCTTGCAAGCAAAATGCCAATCTTGGGGCAAAGTTGAAGTCATCCAACACAAAGTAAGATTTGATCTATCAACATACATTTTGTATCTACTTGGGGGCACCTTATATGAGAGTACGTTAGCGCGCAGGGCACGCGCCGGGCGCGCCGGGCAAAGTTTTCCCGAGCTTTGGTGTGGCCCCTCGAGCTGGGGTTAAGGACTCCCAATCTTCGGTGTGGCCACTTGAGTGGTCCATCACACACAAGAGGAGGATTCTTTGATTTTGAGGTGGGTGGCCATGATGGGGCCTACAAGGGTATGGTGCATGTGATCGTCCCATTTGTTGGGCAAAAAAATGGGAAGTTATTTGATTGCCAACAATCATACAATGTGCTTGTGCTTAGGGTTCCTGGGCAGAGGAGGGGGTGATGTTTGGGGGTAAAGCATTGTGATAGATGGCCGGAACATTCATTTGGATGCTGGGCGCGCCAGGCGCGCCGGGCAAACGAACCCTCTATGGCACAACCCCAAAGTCCACATCCCCAGTTCTTGTCCTTGCCCTTCTTGAGTGGGGAAGAGAAAACGAACAAGAAAAACAAGAAAAGTAAGTGATGTGAGTGATGTGCCTCCAAGTGAACTGATTTTAAAAGTTTCTGGTTGACAGCTTTGTTGAATAGGTCAGCAATGGGACACCAAGTCCACATAGCACAAGGACTTGTGTGTGGCCACTAATTAATGAGACCTAGTCAATAGAAACAGCTGGTTGATACATTCCACCCATTTTGCTTTGATGATCTCTGGAAGACCCCTTTCCGCCCGCGCAAACGGAAGCAAGGGCATGCGGTTGAGGTGGAAGATGGTGGTTTGCTTGGGTTTGCTGCTTTCAAGGATTTGCAAGTTTCTTTCGAAGAGGATGCTCAGGCAGAGGTTCATTTGAACATTCAAGATTTGTGGGTTGTCCCAAAGAGGGCAACACGTCACGCCGATATTGGCGATGTGTATGGGGTTGGGTTGGAGGGTGAGGACGAAGATAGTGATGACGAGGATTTGGAGCAGCCAGGTGAAGTTGCCAGTAGCTCCTCTTCTGACCTTCGTAACCCACCAGTTGTCCCCTCTACCTCTTCTAACCCTGCCGCGCAGTTCGTGTTCATGTATGATGTGGATGAGGCGGTGTTGAAGGCAATGGAGAGGGGGAAATTGCTTGACTGGACTAAAGTTGAGTTTAAGGCCATTTGTAGGAAGCATGGTTTGAGTGTCAACGGGGGGAAGGGTGAGCTTATGGAGCATGTCAGGGTGCACTTCCAGAGGTTGTACCAGTTGTAGAGGGTTTGTTATGAGCTGTGCCACCGGCGATGGAACATTCGGGTGGTCGAACGCTGCGTTACCGCACTTGATTGAAAACAACATTGCTCCTGTTCATGTTGAATTGTGCAGGTTGTGAAGTAGGGTTCGGATGCTATCATTGAACACATGTGGGGCTAGGATCATATGGTTGTGTGCTTGCACAAATTTTGGGCTAGGGACTCATGGTTGAACAATTGGGAACACCTGGGTGAAGACATGTAATGTCCGCGGGCTCTTTTGAAAAAAAACAATGTTCTGGAACAACTTTTTTTTTTGCGTTAAGGACCGCCCTAGCCTAAAGACACCGTGAGATTCAAGATAGCACAGTCAATAGTACCTTCCCAGTGTCCATCCCAACCCTGTGTGCATCCCCCCCCCCCCCCACCTGATGTGGTACAGAACTGGTTTGCGCTGCAGTGCAGCGAGGAAAACACTGAACTATGTGGTTATGACCATGCGCCTGTGACACGGGGGCGTATGCGAGCCCAGTATCCGTTGCCTCATGGCCCCCGAGGGGGGAACCGTCACCGGCTGGTTCCAAAAAAGACCGCAACAGTGTCATATTGCGTCATATTGCACAGGATTGCATAATTATGAGAGCTCGTTGTTAGAGCTTATGCATACCTCTTTGTGCTAACCCATTGCACTCCTAAGACCTCTCAAAGTGTTCCCTGAAGGTGTATCTTACCCGGGACATCCCGGAGGAAAAGTGGATCCCCACAAAGCTGGAGGCACCAACAGTTGCCAAACCTGCACCCAAACCTGCACCCAAACGTGGAAAGCAGCAGCGAAGCCTGCTGCAGCCAGTTCGTCCATCCCTGTGGCTGATGGGCAGCATGTGCAGCTGTTCAAGACTATGTGGGACCAGAAAAAGAAGTTTTCCACTGTCCCTGTTCAGCAGTAGGGGCATGCAGCAAACTGATGGACTGATGCATTGTATTGAGAATTTTGCTTGTTTGCATCATTTGCATGGCACCATTCGATTTTTGTATCTCAGTGTGTATTTCAGAGCCTTGGGCGGCGTACAGCAAGCAACTGATCGGTCATAAATGCTGCGTAGTATGCGGCGGTAATTTGTTCGTTGGCGATGGTGTCTATCCCCGGGGGGGGCGTTGGGGGCGTTGTCCCTGGGGGGGGGGGGGGGGGGGGGGGGGATGGACATGGGGGGGGGGGGGGAGGTAGTATGCACACACATTGGCACCTTTGGGGTGGCCATCAGTGACCTACACAACCACAAACATTCACACTGCATAGGGAGCCACCACCTCTTCTGAGGTGCCAAAAGGGTTGAGGGTTGAAAGCTCGATATATTGCCTCCTATATTCAACCCCACCTGGTCTTGAGGCAACCACCTCTTCCAGGGTGCCAAAGGGGTGGAGTGTATAAGTGCTATACAGAACTGGAAGGTGGACATGTTGCAATAGTAGCATCGTTGCTTAAACAAAAACTGTCCTCACCTTTGTGGCAAAAAAAAATACTTGCACAAAGATTGTTTTGTGGGTTTTAAGAATTACACAACTGAGGGGTAAAAACTTTTATTTGGCTTCATGGCAAAAAAAAAAATACTTGCAACATTTTTTTTTGTACTCGGTGGCGGAACCAGTGGTGGTCACCTACTGCATTAGAGAGCATCACAGGATTATGTAATATGGGCATGAGTTATGGGTCTATGCCTACAGGCCCTATGTTGCCCAGGGATCCAGTCACTACACGAACTCTCAAAGCAACATTCAGAACTGGAGCAGATTGGCTCAGTAGATTAGAGAGGCATCAAATGCAGCATTTTGGTTGAACTGGACTGATTCAACGAATCGTTCGTTTCCCCTGTGGCGAATTGGAACCAACTGTGTTGTTCCATCCCCTTTGCCAGGTCCCTCCTTTCCCCGTAATGCAGATAGTCTGCACGCAGCTGCTCCCATTTTCAATCCCCCATCCCCACCCTCATGCATCCCCCCACACCCCCTCTGCATATGCATATGGCCCCCAACCCCACCATCTATATCTCCCCATGCCCTGTTTCGTCCAATGGCCTTGCAAAACCAACAAAGGACACGAGGACATGATTACCAATGTACAAGCCTCTGGATATGGCCAATGTAGAAGCCGACTCCTGCTATCTACCCCAGTGACACAACAGACAGCGGTGAAAGAAACCAGTGCAAACGTCTGATGCAAACGTCACCACTCCTGTCTCTCAAAGGTCCAGAGATGTAAGTGAAGCCTCTGTGCCGACTGATGCAAGTGCTCCGAGTCGTTTCATCATGGCTAGGCTGTTCTCCGGAGGTTGATGCCAACCACGTCACGCACACTCACAACTTTTTGAAAGACAGCAACGCCCGCGTCGGTTGGCGTTGGTCTATCTGCGAGAGCCGGAAGACCGTTGAGCTGAAGAACCAAGAGCTGCTTCGGTGGATTGACACCCTGCCCATCGCATACCCTGGCATCGATGATGACGTCCAGGACAGCCTGTTCGCCCCCCTGCCTGTAGAAGTGGACGTCAGTGCTTCGGGACCATCTTCGCACGTGGATACCAAGTCACGACGCTCATCGGACCCTGCATCATCTGTAGGCGTCACCTGCCCCACTGATGAAGAGATGGTCCATGCAGATCAGTTTGTTCCCAGTGTGCCATGTGAGGCCGTCCATTGTGGCGTGGAGCGCACCCCCTGGCGAGCTTCACTGTACAGCCAGATTGCCGCGGATACCAGCGGTTTCGGCAACGCCTCTTGGGCCCATGTGGCATGCAGTCCCTCGATGCTGTCGGATCACTCGAAGAAAAGCAGCGGATCCATGGCATCATGGATTATTTGGGGGAGCCATGAGGAGGGCTGCAGGACAGGCAGTCCCTTGCGGGCAGCGTACTGCATCCGCCAAGACTGGTTCCTTCCATGCGACCCAGCACTCCGCAAGACCAACGTCTGCGGGCATACGTAGTCCTTGGGCTGGGGTGGTCAGCCCTGCCGACCACCCATACCCCCCAACAAATGACATTGGTCAATAAATGTATGTTACACAAACGACATGGCACTGGGCACCGGCTGTACTCCACGGGACTCAACTGGCCTTCATGGAACCCCCCCCCCCCTCCCTCCACCTTAGGATCGCCCAGGCATGGGGACCCAACTCGGGCAATCCCCCCCCCCTGTGTCCAACGAATGACTTGTCCTATGAACACTTCTGTTCGGAACGTATTTTTTTTGGTACCTGAATTATTTCGGCACCGAGGTCGGCTGGTTAGCTGATTAGGTACGGAACAGCGTGTCCAACGAACAGTCCTGCTCAGACTGTATTTTTCGAGGACTTTATTGTTCGCTGGACACGGGGGGGGGGAGGGGGGTGTAGCTACACCGGTGGCTTTCCTTCCTTACTCCTTTGGGCTCTCCGTTGCCCCCCCCTCCCCACCGACATCAAGCACCCGTTCAATTTGTTATGGGCATGACTGAATATGAAGCATGCCAGCGCCGGCATGGGAAGGACGCCAAGGGGCAGAAGCAGCACTTGTCAGCAGAGGGACGATTGTCCCACCCTCAACTACCAAGAATCTTGGGACAAGCAATGTAAACAGTTTATTCCTGAAAGCCCCAACCAGTGCATACGCTGGATGTACCAACCCGCACATTTACTCAGCCTTTATGGCAAACCACCCGTTGCTGCTGCGGCCACAGGCTCATATTGCAGCACACTGTCTGGGCCTGCAGCCAAAGGAGGCGTCCGCCCAAAGAAAGCCGCAGTCTCCTGCAGTTCCCATGCGTGCCCTCGGTGGGTTCCAAGTCCTGTACAGCACTCTGCAGTCTAGTGTCATTTATCCAGGACTGTCCTTAAGCACGTCCCATGGTCTTGCTTTTGTCACCCTTCAGGACTGCCTCGGTTCGTGGCTTCAGCACCAACATTGATGGTGCGAGCCATGCCATTTGGCGGTCAATGCATGGTGGTGCTGATGGCAACTATCAGTCGTTCTGTAGGCAAAAAGCCGGCGCGCATTGATGACCTTCCTTCCTGCATTCATCTCATGTGCTCCTCACAGTTCCAGCCATGATTTACGCATTGTGCAAATGGTGGCACCTTACAGACCACTTTTACCAAACGCTCAGGCGAACACAGCAAGGGCGAGCTATTAGCAGCAAAAGGGCATGGGGAAAATTGTCTTGCGCGTGCGGGGGGGGGGGGGGGGGTCGTTCGAGCCCCCCCAAAGGAGGGTGGGGGTCTAGGAAAGGGGCTCTCGTGACAGGCCAGTCCCAAGAGGCTAGTCTAAAACCTCTGATGATGACTCACCAACTGCGCCGCCAAGCGGCCTGGAAGATTTTTTTTCAAAAAAAAAAATTCCCCCATACAATACCTCAAAATGATCAGCGCATCGTGGGGATCATTTTGAGTCATATATGTTGTGGTACCTCAGGATCCCCCTCCAACCTCCCCTGTCAGCCTGTTGGGGGGTCACTGTCAGCCCGTCAGGGGTCCCCGTTACAGGAGCCCAGAATTGGGGGGGGGTCCAGGAAAGGGGCTTGAACGACCCCCCCCCCCCCCCCCCGCGCGCAAGCCAATTTCCCCCCAGGCTAGCCTTGAACAGCCGTGCACCGAACAGCGGCCAGTTGCCAGCTACACTGTCAAGTGGGAGCATTCAGAAAGCACCACAAGTTCGATGGAGAAGCAATCAGTAGTAGCAGCAGCGGCGGCGGCGGCGGCGGCAGCAGAGGGCAAGCCATTGCAGGTATGCTGGGTCTGAGGCCCTTGGTACCCTGCCTCGGTGTCCAACGAAGACCAGGTGTTCAGACTGTCTGTATTTGTATTTGATGCCTATTTCATCAAACATCAGCATAGAGGCAGCAACAGTTGTTACCGTTTTCGGAATTTGAGGGAATGAGGGATTAATGTTTATGGCTGCAGTGCACCGCTGTGTCATTGCAGCCATTGACAGAAAGGAACTTTTCACCTGGGTCATGAAAGTAACAAGCATCCACATATGCTGTAACATTGCATGCATGTAAAGTGCTGCACGCATCGAATGTGTGTGTCCACAGAACGCAATGTGGGTGGATCAAAAAAATTTGGTATTTGCCTGTTCGTGTTCGTTGGACACGTAAGGCAGGGCATGTGCTACTGCACACACAAGGACTATGCGATCCCAAAGCTCAGGACCGAACTCAACCCCCCCCCCCCCTCCTACACACACAAGTGACCTTAATCAACAAAAGCAGGTCACGCAAAAGGCATGGCATGGGGTGCCGGTTGTACTTTACCGATTTTCATGTTTCCATGTTCTTGGTTCACCTTGCCTAGTGCTTATTGATTGTAGTAGGAAGACTTTTCTGTTGCACACCACACCACTCAGCTGTTTTCACACACAAATGGACCCTCCTCAGACACTTTGGCCGAATGAGGGCAACTTGTTCATGTCAAACTGCGAAGTTTTTCGATGTGGCTGGGAATCAGATGCCCTGTCTTCAAAGAAATTGAAGGCGTCCTGGAAGCAGCCTCATGACTTGGGAATCAAGTTGGCTCCCAGGCACAGTGGAAAACGAGCTGGTGTTTGGGGCAATGCGGATGACATTTTGAAAGGCGCACACATTCCTTAGTTTGATTGCAGGAGTGGGGTGATTACATCGTCGCCCGCGGTGCTGCAGGCGTAGCACTTGGGCAGTCTGCTGTCCATGGCTTTATTTTTTTTGTTTTGGGGCGTCCTCAGGCCTTGCTGTGCCTCCATGTAGACCTTCTCATGGTTGACCTTGGGGGGGGGAGGGGAGGCCGACACACGTGGATTCAGCCCCCAACCCCCCAGTGCATGGGCACCAGATGGCACGCTGCTACAGGGGCTGGCTGCGGCGTTGACAGCCTCGTCCGCTGTGGTGCCAGGCAGCTCCACAGTGGTCAGTGCCTGGGGCACCGCTGACGCCCCTTCCGGGGCTCTCGGCCTAGCCGCGCAGGAGTGATTGCCCGCGCGAGAGAAGCGGGCATACGCCTTGCCGGTCGGCACGGGGCGCGTTACACCAGGTGACCATCTCGAACCTGCCACCAGGGACCATGGACGACTGTGGACAGTGTGCGCCATGGGCGGTCAAGTGCAGAGCAATGAGTTGGGCCACGTGCAGTGCAGTGTGATCGTCCAAGTGCAGTGCAGTGATCGTCCCAGTGCAGATGGCGGAGTGTGCTGAGATTACTCCGATGATTGCGCCCGCTCCTGGGGGACCCAAAATTTTTCAGCCACCACGGGTCTGTCGCGTTTTCAAGTCGGGAGAGTCCAACCCAACCCAACCCAACCCCCAGTGCATGGGAAGGCCTCCAGCGAGAACACATAGTAGGTGCTCTCTGGCCCCCCTGTTGCACTGCACTCCATTGGGTGGAGCAGGGCTTTGCTGGGGGAGGCCGGCCAAAGCGTTCCCCTCTCTCTGTACATTAGCAAATTGGGCCTTGAACAGCACATGCCCTCCTTCATGCAGTGCTAACACACTAGTGTGTTGGATCTGATTAAGCTTGTGCTGATGCCCCCTCAGCCTCCCCCCAGGCACAAGAGCGATACGATGGCCCCCCCATCCCAACCCCTTCGACGCCGATTTGCTTGCCTTCCTCCGACCTACCCCTCCATTTTTGGTGTACATAGTGGGGAGGGTCGGATTATTGCCACTTTTTGTGCACTGTCGTGCGCCCAATCCCAAGATGGGCAATGCAAAGCAGAAGTAGGCACAAGTTGTTCCAACCATCTGCCTGAACTCTTTTTCAGAGCTCTTTTTCAGCGTCAGACCCTCAGCGTGAGTCACTTGCATGGGCATTGTTTGTACTGAGTGACTGTGGGAGACGAAATAAAACAAAAGCAAAGCAAGAAACAAAGCAAGAAAAGAGCAAACGAAGGCGGAGGTTTAAGCAGCCCTCTGTATATTCGCATGTGCTGCCAGCAATCCCATTTACAGCAACAGCCCAGTGTGTGTCCGCATGATTGTCTGCAACCCCATTCACAACCCTGTGTTGGCCCCAACAGATCATGCAGATTCCGCACAGCCCTGTAACACGCACAATTCTTGCATCCCATGTGTGTGCATCCATACACGTGTTTGCGCTTTTTTAGTTCCTTGGTGGGTGCATGTTGCGTGATGATGAGCCCCTTCCAGATGCCCTTCCAGATGCAGCAGGGCTTGCCCCTGCAGCATTACAGCATGGTATACAGCATGCGATCTAACCAGCAGCCACGTGAACGCACGGGGCACGGCCAGGCAACCACTGGGCAAACATAACCTAGGTCACCTTTAGAGCCTCTTGTTCTGTCGGCCCGAAGGCATTCTGCCACGCGACCCTCAGGGCAGCGATGGCGGGGCTCAGTACCCTCAAGCCCAAGGCCAATGCTCCTAAATATGCTCTCTCTCTCTCTCTCTCTCTCTCTCTCTCTCTCTCTCTCTCTCTCTCTCTCTCTCTCTTTCTCGCAAAAGCACAAGCCCATGGTATCGTCACCTTTGGGACCGCCATGTTTGTCTTCCAGAATGCAAGTTCACAAGAATCTGATCCGGCCCATTGTGTGCACCCCCCCCTTGCGCATGCACAGCCTTCTCAAAGCACTGGGTGGGCGTTGAACCGTTGTTTTGAGGAAGTTTTGGGACCACTGTTTTTGTGGTCCAGAATGGAGGATTGGGTGTTTGTAGAGCGCTTGTACAGGGAAAGAGGGGCTCAGTCATGTCTGTGATGGTGCATTCTGTTCATAACAACATTCTACCACACATTGCCACCCCATGCTGTTTGTTCTGTGGTGAATTTCAGCCATGGCTAACAATGTCATTCCTGGCATGGCTGTCACGTAGGTTCGGAGCACTGGGGAACATGCGTCTGCCACGATTATTGGTCCTCTTGTCATGGGGACAACTACATCCATTTGAACCCGATCCACCCGATGCTCCCGACAGTGAATAAGGACAAGCAGAATATTTGGAGAGTTGCTTGTGCATTGTACCATGCTTTGTGTAAGTTTCCAGGCCCGCGCGTGCTTTGCTGTCACGTGTGTGGCGCGTATGCACGGGCCTTGTCTAAGCACGGGGTGGGCGTTGAACCGCCGTTTTGACCTGACTTTTGGGACCGCGGCCGTGGTTGCGCAGGGGGGGGGCTTAGGAGGACAAGGAAAGAAAGGCTGGTTTCCGGAACTCTGGAGCGCGCACGCACATTGTGGACACACAGCAAGCAGCCCCCGAAGTGCACATGCACCGTGTGGGCATGCAAGGAGGGAGGCAGAAGCGCAGAGTTGTATTGTCCGCACCTGTGCCCCTTGGACATCGATGCTGTCTGTAGGCTTGGGGCACACCTCAAGGGTCTGTTTCGGACGAGCCGCTGCCTTCGCAAGCATCGTTGCAATTTGTAGGGGGGGGGGTTTCTTACTGGACGAGCCGCTGCCTTCGCAAGCATTGTTGCAATTTGTAGGGGGGGGGTTTCTTACTGGACGAGCCGCTGCCTTCGCAAGCATCGTTGCAATTTGTAGGGGGGGGGGGTTTCTTACTGGACGAGCCGCTGCCTTCGCAAGCATTGTTGCAATTTGTAGGGGGGGGGGGCTTACTGGACTGGACCAGCATTGTCCATGCAGGGGAGGTCCAACGTGTGGGTCTCCTGTGGAGCAACCCAATGTGCTTTTGGGCATGACACACTCTTGCGCCTGCACCACTTGTGACATTCGACCATTTCAGCAGGAAACAACCCCATTTCCCCCCATGACAAGAGCCCCAGGGTCTCCAGGGCGCAGACCGGAGAGGAGTAAAATGCCTACCCCCCCCCCCCTTGCAAACCCCCCCCCCCTTGCAATCTCCCCCCCCACCCGGGAGACCGTCACTTCCATGTTTTTCTAGTTAACATGTAATGTGCTGGTTTGTGTTGCCCATCTGCTTTACGCATGGCCTTGCATTGCTTTTCCCATTACTTCAAATCAAGCACCTGTGTGTGTTCTGTGATATTCTCTCTCCAAAGGCGTTATATGGGTGTGTTGTGTTGCTACTTCAGACCCAAGATGTTCACTCCGGTGGATCATGAGAGTGCTCAACTCTCAAGGCTAGAGGCTGTGGCGGTTGAATCACCCAAGTCTCCAGAGTCACCGGATGTTACCCCCATGGCTCCGCAACCCCAAACAACGGCACAGCCCACACACGTACCCAGAAGTTCTTCACCGTTCCTTTGGATCCTCAATACATTTGTGTTGGATGAAGCACATTGGCATCAATGCGAAAGTGGCTTCAAACGTGTTCTCTTTGCTTGCATCAGTGGAGGGTACCACAGTTTGCCTTGAAATACCCTTGCAATCCCCCCCCCCCCTCCCCGGGAGACCGTCACTTGGCGACCGTCTCCCCCCCCCACCCGGGAGACCGTCGCGCGCTAACCCGGGAGTTTGCAAGGGGGGCGGGGGGTACTGCCAAAGTGAGAGAAGCAATTTAACTACCCCCCCCCCCTTGTCCTTCCCCGCCCCTTGTCCTTCCCCAGGGGGGGGTGGGAGACCGTCACTTGGTGAACCCCAAAAGGGCCAAGCCACCGCCCAAGGGTGCTGTCCAAAGCATTCCTATGGAAAGTGGTGAGCATGTTCAAGAATTCAAGGTCAAATGGAGCAGGACGAAGAAATTCTACACCTAGCGAGTCAAGGAGTAAATTTCATTACATTGGCAGCCCACTGAGCGCACGCATGATTTTCATATTGTTGCATTACTTGCTTTCAGGCACAAAGGGTACTATTTGCTTGGGGCAGAGCGCACTGCTGTGGAGTGATTGGTGATTGGGAAGCCTATGGGCGTGGCAGTCTCCCACTGCATAACCTGGTTTCAGACTCAGCTCATCCTCACTACGTGTCAGATCCGCCACCACAGTCATTTGTGGGATCATCGTAGCACTGGACAGCTCTGAACCTTGATTCCGAGGGGTCACCTCGAGTGCTGTGAAGTGAGCAGGCTACGCCAGCTCATCTTGGTCTGAGCCAAAAAAAATTGTTGCATTACTTGCTTTCATTTGTCACTGTGACAAGCTCTGCACACCAACGTTTTTTATGCTGCGTTATTTCGTCTTCTGCCGCAATTTCTGTGCCCCACAGTGTGCGTGTACGGTGGTACTACGGTCCCCCAGGGGGTGGTGGGGGGCCGTCACTTGGTGACCGTCCCCCAGGGGGTGGCGGGCGACCATCTTCCCTGGGGTGGGGAAGGACAAGGGGGGGGGGAGGGTACATAAACTACTCTCATAGGTGAGAATCATACAACACTGCATTGGGAACCCACATTTGCTCAAGGTGTTTTGACCGTGTTCAAATGGTGTCCAAAAAGGCTTGAAAATGGGATGCACTGCCGCAAGTCCTTGAAACTACTGGCTGCCTGGGATCTGCAGCGCTCCGATTTCCGCACTGGTGTGTGTGCACTGCATCCAGTGACCCCCCATGCAGATAATTGGCTAGCTTGGGGGGGTCGCCCACGTGTTTGAAAAGAAGTCCACAGAGGAGCATACACCTCACTTTCAAGCTTATGAACAGATCCTAGTAGGTTTGAGGTGCACATGCAGTGCATCAGTCCCACTGTTCATTGGCTCAGGCCCCTAAAGCAGCTGCAGTGTTCTGGTCAGCCATCTGCTCCCCTTTCTCCAAGGTGATCCTTGTCTCAGCCACACCACCCTTAGAACCACATTTTTCTTGGTACCCAAACTAATGCAGTACCAAATTGATGGTCTCTACGCGAAGTAGCCTTTTCTTTGTTTGGAGGGTGCAATTCTCACACTTTTTCTGTCTGTAGATAATTCACCTAGATAATTCACCGGAAGTAGTTTGTGGTTGCCTGACCTATTTCATGTATTAAGGTATCTCCAGCGCTTTCTGCTTCCACCGGTGTTCTAGCAGGACAACCCAGCTCTGAGCACCTTCAGAACCTTCTTGTGTTTTTGACCAGGGGACCACAATGTCCCGCCCAAATTTGCTCCTGTGAGAGCGTGCCCTCTTTCCGGGGGGGATGGATAGGATGGTAGAAAACATCCGAGCTTTATAATTCCCTTCTGCAAGGACAGTGGCTATGCTGATGGGACTACTACTCTCAACACCAGTATTTGTCTGGATTTTCGAGACAGGGGGAGCTTTGCCTCCTTACTGCTGAGGGAATGCCATGCACGCAGTGCGCACGCAGTGCAAAGTTTTGTATGTCGGTAACTACCCGAACCCTAGTTTTGGCCCTTTTGCGGAGGTTTGTTGTTCCATAGTAGGGTTTTTTAAGCTTCTTATGCATTCAGGATATGACAAATTTGAATTGTCATTCATTATCACCTATTTTCACTCATTTGTACCCATTTTCAGCCCCCCCCTTTTTTATGCATGTTCCTCGTTGTAGATGGATGGTGGATTATGTGGACTCCCACACGCTAACCTTGACCCCAAAGATGTGGCCCAAGGAGCCTTGGGAAGTATATTCACAACTCCATAAACAAATCAACCTCATTGGTGTTGATTGTGTTACAGCGGAGGAATTCTACATGAAGTATGGCGCGGAAGGTTTGTGGTCCTAGGAGGACCTTCCAACACCTCTGTTTTCTTCGGCAAATTCCAAGTTGGGACAACTGTGCCTATATGTCTCGCTCAGATTGTTCGGATGATGTGTATATGCGATGTACTCTTAAATCCCAAGTACACAGGCCATGTTTATAAGGTAACGGTGGCCGTGCACAACCTTGGGAATATAGTATGGATATGTGATCTTATGCCGGGAACGTGGGCGGATGTTACGATTTGGGATCAACGTTGTCCTTCGCGAATGCACGGACAGTTCTTTGATTATGAAGTAGGTAATCACGATGGCGCTTACAAGGGTTACAGTTATTGCAACTACATAGTGGTACTCTACAACAATAAATGAGATGTTCACAGGTACATCAAAGTACCGGGTTGGTGGTGGTTCAATGTGTGTCATGTTGGCTTTGTTGCTTTGCAGTGTTATACAGAGGTGGCATGGGGTGGGTTTCACTGCAATGTGCACGCAGTGCGCACGCAGTGCACACGCAGTGCGCACGCAGTGCAAACACTTTGCCTGAGGATGCTCATTGCATCTCATTGTGCAAACTTGGTCGGGAAAGCACTTTTTTTTTCGAATGCGAAGATTTCAGTCCTGCCTTCCTTCGGAGCAGAGGCATCCAACCTCCGTCTCCCCGGAGGGGGGAAGGGGGAATCGGTGTGTGGCTATGAGTGTGACTCTTGCCGTCAGGCTCTGGTTGTGTTCCACTTTTGGGATAGCAGCCGTTCAGCTCAGCGTAACTGCTGTGCACATGCATCGTCTTACTCCGCCAAATGGCCCATTTGTACCTAGATTTTCCTTACACGCATGCAGTCGGTCCACCACCTGACCCCAGGGGGGTGTTGTTTGATCCGTGCGCGCACCGTGCATACTTTTGGGTATTGTTTATTACCCAGATCCAGAGCGCCTGATTTTCTTCCACAAGATTGGGTTCTTCATGGTTGTTGTGGATGCAGGACAGCTATTCAGCTGTTGGCTGACCATTGGTTGCGCCCCTTTTGAAAATTTCCTTTTCCAAAATTTCCTTTCTTTCTATTAAGCTGTGCATTCTGTTGGCTGAGTGCTACGGTAAGAGGGGAGGGGTTCTTCGGCCAGAAGGGGGGGATGCGAGACGACACTGTGGCACTCACAGGGTCTGAGAGAGCGTGGTGGAGACTGCACTGAAAATAAAGTCCAATTTTGGTATATTAGCAAGAGTTGCAAGGTGCAGAAATTATGACCCTGGGACCTGTGACAAGCATCAGAACAAAAATAAAAATTCCTGGTATGCCAGCAAGGGCTGCAGGGTGCAGAAATTGGGACCCTGGGTGTGGTTCTGTGGGGGCTGTTCAACGGGGTGGAGTCTGGGTGAATATTCCAAAAACATTGAACCGTGCACGCACTATGCGCGCACCGTGCACGCACCATGCGCGCACCGTGCAACAACTCCCCCCAGACCTTTCTGCCATCCAAGCGGTGTGGCAAGTCTCGTATTATCTGCCCTCTGCAACATTAGATCACCGCGCAAAGGTCTTGACCCACGCATCACACATGACCAAGGCCATCTGGCCTGGCTCTACATTGCAGAGTTTCTCTCAAGTGTTGTAGAGATGCGAGGTTACAACCAAAGGCATCGCCATATGGGGCCCCTATGCAGAGATGTTCCTGTGGCTGGTGTACACTCCTTGTTGAATATTTTCCTCGGCTGTGCACTAGCTTCTCCCGACCCCCAACCTTGACCACCCGTTGGTCCTCCGAATTCTCCCCAAGTTCCCTCAGAACACCGATTGACTATTCAGAGTTTTGATAAGCCCCCTTTCCACTGGCATTGATCTCACCCTGATGGCTCTAGGCAGGGTTGTGTGACCCCAGTTAACCCCTGCCCTTGGTGGATTTACAGGCCAGGGCTCTGTTGATCAAATGAGATCAGCTAATGCAAGATGAGCACTGACGTGAAAGCCTACCAAGGGTGCCTTCCTGTATGGTACTATAGAGACGTGGGGTCAACCAAATAAAGGCCAATAACAGTACTCACTGTGATCTGAGCAATGCTGCAGATTCTAAATCCATTTGAATTGCCAAACATTGCTGCACATGCACAACAGGACTTGCGTGTGTGGAGCGCTTTGCAACCCGCCTGCGGCCACCTGCATAAGCATGGCCTTGTTCAAACTCCAACCCGTATTACTGTTGCTTTTGCGACCGCCAGTATTGTCTTACAGAATGCAAGGCCAGGAGAACGCGAGCCGGCCCATTGTGTGTAGGATGGCAAGGAAAGAGGGGCTGGTGCATGCATATACGACTTGTTTCTGCCTGTCACAGCACTGTACTTTCAAGTGCAAGCCATTTTGATTGGTTTGTGATTGGGAGCCATGGCTATTGTTGGCACACCCAAGGCGTGCCCGTTCATGCCCACGCACACACAGAGCAAGAAGTTGCGACTGCCATGAATCCTACAGTATGTGGGTATTGGTGTGCAGCCTGGAGACAATGATTTTTTTCTTCTGTCTATAGGGGGGTAGGAGGGTCTGGAGGGGATAAGTGACAAGGCGGGGAGGGGGGCAGGGGGCGGTGCTAAAAAAAAGTTACCCCCTAGACCACTGTCCCAAGGTGGAAAAAAAAGGAGAGAAGGCAAATAGCGATATTGCGCTTGTGAGGGATTGGCACGGTCGTCGTGACCTGCACTGTGCAAAATCACAAGAGCAGATTTCATTGACAATGAAGAGGGCAGGGAAGACAACAAGGGGGAAGATGCGGAGGATAAAGATGAGGGGGTACAACAACGGGGCCTGGATAGTGATGGATCATCACAGGATCCTTCTCTGCTTCCAGAAGCTCTTCGGATAGCTCCACCAGGATCCAATTGTTCATGTTCAGACGTCATGCTACTGGGCTGAACAACAAGAATGTCATTGCTTTGGCTTACCACCTAGAGTAGGGTACACCCAAAATCAGCACTGCAAGTTCCATCGGCAGTGCACAGGCATGCAGCAAATCCTCACAGATCTTTACAATGATGCTGCCCGCAGGTCATCTCCTCAATTCAGTACCCCCCCCCCCCCCTTGCAATCCTCCTGCGCCCCGGGGTAGGGGAACCGTCACTTTGACAGCAGGTTTTTCCGTTGTGCTCTCTTGTTCTTCCTGTGCTGTGGTGGGATGCATCAACACTGCTCCACTACTACTGCTTGACTGCCCAGCTGTTGTTCACAAAAATAGCACCATCATGTGCCCCAAAACATGGGAGATCCATGGTGCCATGGAAATGGAGAAATGCACATGCACAGGCAAACACTCTGAGCACTGTGTGCTTGGTAAACTCATCAAACCTACTCACCACCCGTCACCTATTGAAAAATTGGCACATGGTAAACTCACCGAACTCACGGACAAAGTTGGTGACCTTACACCCTTGGACAATGCATGTTTGGAGTGTGCCTGAATGGCATTGACTTGCATTGGATTTTGAGCAACGACCGATTTTGGCGCAACATGTACTAAATGTCAGGTGGAATCAGTGGGTGGAATTAGCTAAAAACGTGGGAGAGGGCGGGACAGGGTGATGGACAAGCAATACACGCAAGACATTTGCATTATTCTGCTGAAAGTGGACCAATTCAGCCAAACGAACTCTGCTCGCCCCATGCGGGTCGATGCCACGAGCATGCTGAGCCGTTTTGGTTAAAAAAAAAGGGTACTGTGTGTAGAGCACTGTTGACCTGCATGCAGCCTTGGACACTAGTTGTGGTATGGGGTAACTAGATCCATAAACCCCCACCCCCCACCCCGTGTAGCATGGAGGCTCACATGGAGAGTCGGAATGGTCACCAGAATGTTAACAGGCCTGCGGCTAGAGACATCAATAAATGACTGTAAGATCTAGTCAGAATCAACGAATACCCATTTTGGAAAGTCGTCGTACATTGTAACATATGCATCTCCAGACAGTTCGATAGCAGCGCACCAGGTGACATTAGATTCCCAGGGTGGGAGAGGGCACAATTGGTGAATTTTGTCCTTATGCCGCGCTGGATGCATCGCTTGATCCTGCTACCATCGGACAAGATGTTTCATCGCAACGATTCCATGGTGTCGGATTTCGTCCGCCAGCCCAAGGGTATGGAGACGTCCCGCACCCACCACCTCCTGGGGACTCCAGTGAGAGATGGAGGTCTTGGACTACGATACATCTACTGGGCATACCGCAGGCGTTTCATTACCAGCATGCAACACACACTCCAGACTCACCCAGACCTTTTTCCCTTTCCTTTGGACAAAGGTGTCCCTCGCACTCAGACGCCCCTCCTGGCCTATGTCTCACTGCTCCATTCACTCGGGGCCATCCCCGGGATATCTCTCCAACCCGTGAAGCGACGTCCCTGCGGACCAGAGCTTTTTGATAGCGAGGACACAGAGGACGGTCGGCTGTTGGCTGCTCAGCAGCCTACAATGGGACAACCTGACATTGCCATGAAATACTGTTCCCCATCCCCTGTGTGGCATATTCAGGAACACGGAGACACCCCGCCTGGGTTCACGAGGACGGAGGTATGCGGTTATGAGGTATACACCAATGGCACCCCGGGTGGGCAATTCCTGGCATAGTGACGGGAGCAAGCTGGTGGTGACACCAGACTGTCAGGGATCACCACAGGGATCCAAGGCGGGAATGGCACTGACATGTGGCCCTTTCCAGTGCATTGCCAGGGTCCACGGACCCCAGACGTCATATCGCGCCGAGCTAATGGGACCGTGCGTGGCTGCTCACCTGGCGGCCCCGGGGTCCACCATCACCTTGGACAATCAGGCAGTGGTGGATCATGGCCCTGTGGAACCCCACCGAGAGGCCTCCGATATGGACCTCCGCTGGCGGGTGTCGGCCACCCTGCGGGGGAAGAACATTCGGGTCCGCTGGATCCTAGGGCACCGGAAAACTTCATCTGCCCGTGATGCCCAGGAACTGGACGACATCAAACATAACAATGAAGTGGACCGTCTCGCCAAACTGGCAACATCCCTCCCTTTGCCTCTCCACAACCCCACAGGTCCGTCCAGCATATCCGTGGGGGGACCGAGGCTCTGACCCCCGCGAGTAAATGGATTGCTGCCACGCGCCCGTATCAGACGTACCGCGGTCTGCATTGGGCAACTTGGCTCCCTCTGCGGGCGCTGCGCCGACACGTGTGGGTTCAGTGGATGTGGGGTAACGTGCGGTGGGCGGGTTGTTCCCCCCCCTGTGAAAAAACCAAAGTCCTTTGCCCCCTATGTTCTCAGTGGCATCGAGGTACTCCGCACGCACGACTTGTGCATTGCAGTGCATGGTCCCCGGTTTTCCTTCGGGAATGGGTCCGCACGTGGGGTCCTTGGGAGGACATGGCACAGTCGTGGCTTGACCAGGCCTTGCCGGAAGATATGGACCACATTTCCAAATTGCGTATTCCCCAGTCTTTCATCGACACTGTACCGCGGGAACGGCTACGCAAGCTCCGGTACCGTGTGGCGTGGCATCAGTATCATATGATGCATGCCACAACCCTCCTACGCCAGTCCCTACCCATGCCCCCACGCAGTGACGGGACTCGCTCGAATGTTGACAGCCGCAGCACGCCGATATGGTACACCAAACTCCGTCGCCGGGTTGTCTTTCTGAACCCCGACGATGCCATGCTGCGGGCATAGGTACACTACAAACCGCGGGAGGGGGGGCGCGACCAACGCGGCCCCAAGCGACCGCGGTCATCCCCTGACGCTCGTGTGTCACACTTTTTGCAGCAGCCTCACTCTTACAACACGGTCTGTACGCTCCTCCGTCTCCTCTCTTCTCTGAGTCCGCCTCTTCAGGCCAGGGTCCACGACTATGTGTCTCGCCCGCTCACCTCCTCCAATCCAGGCCCCCACCGACCCCCCCTGACTCATCCGGGTCTCCTGGAGGAGGTTTTCCTCATGAGGTCTGTGGCCCAGCTACACACCCTCTGGAGAGACATGCGCCGTGACCTACAGGCACACCACAGATCCCATACACTTTTCCTTCATATGGCCTGCAAGACCACCGTCTGGTTGCGCGCGATGGTCTCGGCATGGAGGGCCCCGCTACCGTCAGCCCGGTACCTGTTCCGCACGTCTTGCTTTCAGGGTGCCATGCATGCCAAGGTGTATATGGCTCGTGCCCTGCTCGCATACCATACTTACACCCTCTCCTGCCTTCCTACGCTCACGCTGATTACCACCCTCCTGAGGGCGTACCAGCGCCAGACACGCACCATCGGAGGTGCCACTCTGCACCATGCATCCATGCCCCATCAGAAATATATGACATTGGCCTCCATGATGATCTACCGCATTTGGGCCCACGAGCAGTGGCTCCACACTTGCATGACGGAGGCTGAGCGCTTGTATAGGGCAACCTTCTCCGGCACGTCCCGGTCTATCTAAGCTTTGTATGTAGAACTGATTCACTCCCGCCATAGGGCGGTGTACGAATCGGCAGGTGCCCTGAAGCGACAGATACACTCCCATTACGTCGGTGTCAGTACTGGGCGTCTCTTGGCGCGTCAGTGGGCCCACTGGGTCACGGTCACTGAATACTGGCAGGAGGTAGCTTGGCGCGAGAAGGGTCAGTATCTGGAGAGCGAGTTAGCGACCCTGCGCGTTCTACAGTTGAAGCGCCGGCGCCCGCTGTCCCCCGATACCCGTGTCTGCAAGCGGCGGTGCCTACAAGCCCCCAGCCCGACTGCTGTCCAACTTACAGGGTCGCCCAACAGAGAAGGCGCTGATCTCCCTTTCACCCAACTCACTGGGTCCCCCATTCAGGAGATAAGCTTCTGAGGCTGCCCCGGTACCCGACTCTGCAGTATGGACCCGCCTGAGTGATTCAGCCTGCTTCACTTTCAACCCCGGTGTATGAGTCTTTCGATTCTGCACTAGGGGCCCCCTGTAAGTCTTGATTGTTAGTTCCTGATGGTTAGTTGCTCTTTGGTTTTGATGCAGTCGTAACTTCGCAGTTTTTCTAGGTGTTGACCCTCTGTGGTCGTGGCAGGCCCCACCACCTGCATGGAGTGTACAGCACATACAGGTCCTGCGCCCCCATTGGGCTCTCCCTCTGTGGAGAACTGCCTCACCCGCATCCAACCCAGTGGCCAAGCTGACTTTGCTGTACATACCTCTAGGCCACTACTACCTAAACACACTGTCTGCCTTGATGGCTGAACTCACCAGTGTCGGAACAAAAAAAATGACTGTAAGGCATTGAGGCACACAAAGGTGGCGACAATGTATGGCAAGTACCATTTGTGGAGCATTGTTGACCCGCACACACCCGTCCATTTTTCAGGTGCTCTCGGCATTGAAACCTGCCGATGCCCTGAGCCACACACACAAATTTCCATCCCGTGCAGCGGCGTGGCAGGGGCGTGGCATGATGCCGAAGCCTGACGACAAGAATGGGGAGTCAGCTAGGTGCCATATCTGCACATACAAGGTGTGACGCACATCCCTCAAATCCTCTAGGCATCATGACCAACAGGCCGAGCTCGATAGTGAGGCTCACATCCGCTTGCCCCTGTGAACAATGTATTGAAATGAGGAGCTGACCTGCGGGCAGCATAATTGTAAAGATCTATGGGGATTTGCTACGCGCCTGCGCACTGCCAATGGAATTGTACTTCCTGCGGGGAACGAAAGTTCTACACATAGGCAGTGCACATGTGTGTCGGAGGGCATGGTGAGTGATGGCTGTCTCCATGTACACCCGTACATATGTCGGAAGAAATTTTGGTGCCCATTTCTGAAATGTACCGTGCGATACGAGTCCCATTTGGTGACCATAAGTGCTAAGCGTTTCCAAAAATCCCCTGCAAAATGCCCAGCTTTTTTCCGCCATTTTTTACCTTCTATGCTGTGCGTTCCAGCGCCATGTGTTGAATACACAGAGCAATGGTACGATAGCGCGTCCCCGGAAGACATGCACCATGTCACGTGCCTAAGAGTTCCCAGTTCTTTCTATGACCAACTGCCCCCGGGATATGGACCCCACTTCCGGGAGCATGTGGCACATCACCAATACATGATGCTTCACATTGTCTACCAGCTAAAAAAGGACCATGCCCCCTAGAGACAATGAAAAAACACAGCCCGGTCAGTTTGCTAGCGCATGGTATGGTAAGGTCAAGCCTAGGGTGTGTACGCCAAATCCCACCCCACAAGTGTTGCAACAACAAGTAATGTATATGCCTCGGAAGCAAAAGCGTGCAAAAGTCAAGGCGCCTACCACGGCGACACAGGAAGATGACAAGGAGTGTCACAAGACTCTACAACGCCAAGATTCATACCATACCAAGGTGAAGGCGCCAAAATACCTTGAGTTCACCCAAGATACTATCGGGCATCAAAAAGTGATGGAGAGATTGTCCGCACCCAAGATTAAGTACCAAACTACTAGAATGATGCAGGAGGCACAGGACATGCTCTCAGAGACCGGCACTATGACGGTATTTGGTATTGGAGGGTGGGTAAGTGCATTATATGGAAAAGACATACTAGGAGTGGCTGCATGAGGTGGACCTATCGTATCATATCGACTGTCTGGCTCACATGCTGGACAGTTGTTTTCCCCGGGTCCCCTTGGGACATGCCAACTTTTGTTGTGTATAGGGTCTTTTACCTTTATGAGTTTGTTCCGACGGCATGGATAGGTCCAATGACCCCAGTATGTGGCTGCCCGCCGTGGCCCTGTGCGCCAGCTTGCACTTGGCGTGCTTCAGCGTCCTGATCCACTGGCAGCCCCATCCGCTCAGCTTCGTCTCTGTGGCCTTCGGCGTGATGGGGCTCAGCTGCAGTCTGCTCGTCCTGCTGCCGGGCCTCCGGCGCGTCCTGCAGCGCAAGGCCACTGCTATCAACGCTCCGAGCCGCACCCGAGCGCAGTGGGCGGAGGCCAGTCCCCTGAGCAAGCCCTCCCACGACACCCCCGACTTCCGGTGCCGCAGCGTGAGCTTCATGGGCAGCACCCACATGCTCTGCAACGCGCTGGAGGAACCGGTGCAGGAGGATGCGGCGGCCCGCGAGCCAGCCCCCTTGTCCAGGGCCCGCCCAGGGCTGGGGACGCTCTGCGCGACCTCCGCCTTCATCGCCACGGACTTCCTCTGGGCCACCTGCGGCGTCCACTCCTTCTGGATTCTCATCGTCCTCCCCCGCAAGGCCGTGCGGCGCCTGCTCTTCTGCGTCGTGGTGCTGCTGCCGTCCATCCACTGTGTTGCCATGCGCGCCTTCGGCCTCTCCGTTTTCCCGCAAGCCCTGCACCCTGTGGAGCTTTGTATCTTCCAGGGTGGCAACGTGATCCTGCCGATCTTCATGCCGCTGATGGGCTTGTACCCCCAGTCAGAGTCTAGGGTGCAGAAGCGGGGGCGCAGAGCATCGCGGCACATCCCAAGCTCGGAGAGCACCTTGGGCATGGTGCAGAACATGTCATCGTCCGGCAGCTTGGTGAACGACTCATCCACCTGCTCAGCGCTGAGGCTGAACCCCGCGACGCGGCGGAGACCTCTGCGGTACAACGTCGCGAATCTGATCGGTCGCGGGGGGTTCGCAAAGGTGTACCTGGGCATGTGCCTCAACACAGGGGAACTGATCTGCATCAAGCAGCTGGCACATGGCTATCAGGAGGCGGACATCCAGGCCGTGGAGTCCGAAGTGGCACTGGTGTTCATCAAGGCCTTTGTGCCCAGGCGGAGGCAGACCGCCTGTCCCAAGGACCTGCTAGTAAGGGGGTGAGTGTTGTGCGTTTTTGTGGCCCCAAGCTCAGTCTTGTCAGGCGTGGGGTCTGGTTTTGGCGCTGTGCCAGGGGGTGGGCATCGGTGACAGGGCGCACCCTGCAGCACCTCAAAGAATCACAACGGTGGGCGTTCCGCCGGCTGTGGGGTTGCGCTTGGTGCTGATGCCTGTCTCCCTGAAGTGCTGTAGTGCAGCGAATTTCTTTGGGCTGTGTCCTCCTGCCTCTCGCTGGCTGTTCCCGCAATACTGTTGGTGCTTGTGCTGCCGGCATGGGAAACCTGGGTCTACGGCACGCACTTATCCAAAAGGGCTTGCAACGGCGCGAGGAAGCACCACACAACACAGCCTGCTCACCGCCACAGGCCTAAGGGACGTGTACCACTAGGAGGATAACAGGGCGAATCAGAGCATCACCAGACTCACCCATGCACATCCCCGTAACAAAGAAAACTTGTCATAGGTGAGAAGACGGGGGCCAACCAGAGTCGTGGCGCCCCCACGTCGCTCTGCAGGTATACTCAAGGTAGGAATATAAGTTGCTCCTTCTTTGTCAACCTTGACCCCTGTCCTGGACAGGGGAAGAAGCTATGGTATGTTCTGAGAGTGTACTTAGATCCCGAGATTGACTCGTACTGCTGCAAAACTATTGCAGAATTTTTGCAACTTCGTCAAAAAAAATCCACCAACCTTTTGGGAAGCACACATGCACATCGCAAAAACAACATTGGAGTTTGATGGTCAATTGAATGCCCCCACCATGGGCAATTTCAGCCCTTAGTCTGTGGCTGTACATTGACGGTAATTCAGATTGACCGGTGGTACCTTGGTCAATTTGGTTTGCATGGTAACATGCTCCAATGCACACCGAGCCTCTTTTCTTGAATGCGTTCTGTGTGACTTTGTACGTTAGGAAGGCGGCCGTTTTGAAATAGACGCTGCTATGCTGCCCATTCCGCTTCATTGTGGTCGTCAAGTCCCCGTTTGGGCAAGAAGTGCCATGCAGCATCATCACAGTTCTTCTTGCCTGTCTCCTTCTCCTGCTTCACAACCCACTCCAAGACTTCCTTCCAATCTTTGGCATTTTAACATAGGCTTAGGAGAACTAGATCACTAGAGAACTAGACCAAGCGTTATATATCAGTGCTGCGTTGCAGGTTCCAAGCAGTTTGCACATGGTGTTGCAAGTGGTCTGCAAGGGCCAAGGGTGTGTCAGCATGAATGATGAAGTTGATGGGCACATGATGCTTGGCCATGAGGCCACAGTGTGCACCATTTCAGGCATGAAAAGATGAACAAGTACAGAGCTGTGGCCTAGGCGACCGGCCGAGCATACTGAGCCCTTTTGATGATAAGGTAAGGTACCAAACCCTCTTGTCCTGTCCCACCCCTTGTCCTTCCCAAGGGTGGGGTGGGGGCATCGCTTGGTCAACACAAAACTTTTTCTTACGGCTCACTGTGTTGTTGTGTGGGTGACTGTGTTGTGAGGCACTGCCAAGCCTCCTACCAAAAGGGCCAAACCACCACCCAAGAGTGCTGCCCAAAGCGTTCCAGTGGAAAGTGGTGAGCATGCTCAGGAGTTCAAGGTCAAGTGGAGCAGGACCAAGAAATTTTACACCAAGCCGGTCAAGGAGTAGGTCTCAGTACATTGGCAGCCCTTTGAATGCATCTTGTGCTGTATTCTTCCGTTTTGCAGTGCAATTTCTGTGCCTGAAAATGTGTGTGTAGGGTGGTAGTACGGTTCCCCAGGGGGGGGGGGGGGGGTCACTTGGCAACCGTCCCCCATGGGGTGGCGGGGGACCGTCTTCCCTGGGGGGGGGGGGGGGGCACACAGGAATGTTGATGTGGTTTGAATGTGAAATGCAGCCATGAGCTGCCCCAACTTGCTTGCAGATGTGATTGTGCGGAAATATAGTGCTATTTGGCCAGCAATATTGTTGCATCACATTGCTATGGCATGTCATACACATGGTTTGCGTTTGCTTTTCATGGCAATCACAATTGCTTGAATGATACAGTCTGTTTCTCTGTTCAACATTTCTGGTTCCCATGAATGTCCACTTGAGTGGACAGACTTCACCTGCATGAAATCTGTTTCCGCAGAATATGGACCACAGATGCATCTAGGCTGTGGTGGCCTATGTGCAGCATCCAGACAGACCCTGAAGACCCAATTGATGCCCATGGCTGAAGAGAAAAAATTTTCTGGTCCCTGTCTGGACCCTCCTGGACCCTGGCTGTACCCTCCCGGACCCCAACTGAACCCCGCAGCATCACGCTGTGAAAAGCCCTCAAAATCCGACAGCCATATCCCTCACCCCCTGCCCCCATGCCACACCAGAAGAGAGGGATTGCAGGTGCTCATTAGGCTGGGTTTTGGCTTTCAGCTACAGCTCTGTGCATGTAGGGCTTTGATTTCTTGGCACGGCATACTTGTTCCTTGTGCAGATTCGCCCATGCGGAAAATCAGCATACCCGTCCGCTGGGGGATTGCCGCATTGATATCATGCACCATTGTTCAGGCCACTGCGTGCGCTGTGCTGCTGAGCTCCCAAGCATGGATTGCGGCCGCACTTTTTGGCTTTCACAGCTTGAGCTGTGTGGTGCTCACGGTTTGCGTGATTGCGGCACATGCTTTGACAGCTGTGAAGGTGAAACCTGGTCCGTCCACCAGATCCTCAGGCCTGTCGGCCGATCTATTCAACACCGGCTCCAACACAGGCGTAAGGGTCGCCTTTGATGACAAAACTGAGAATCAATCGCGGGACAGCATCATCGATCACGACAATCATGACAATCATGACCCCGTGCGGCCTCTGGGCAGCAGCAAGCTATTGGCCTGGTCTCTTGTTTTAATCATTGTGGCCGCAGATGTGCTGTGGGCTCTGTGTGGCGTACGATCGTTCTGGTTTGTGATTTCGCTTGGGCTCATACCAACACAACCCCGGGGGCCTATAGTGGTCATCCCAGTGGGCCTGCTCACGTGCACTGCTCTGCTCAGCACCGCCACATGGCTGCGCTTGGGGCCAACCGAATCGACGTTATCCCTGCCACTAGTCCTGCAAATCTTGGTCCTCGACGCCGCTAGCGCTCTGCTGCCGAGCCTTTTGCTTCTGATGCCGCTGTTTTCCACTCAGCCTCACAGCGATGTGTATGGTGACTCCGGTAGTTGGGGGACACGCAGCCCCAAATATGGCATGTCGCTGTCGATGGATGTCACTGACTCAGATTTCAGGAAAGGACCCCCAAGTCCCATGTTTAGGCGTTCCAGACAGGTATTTCACCGCCCTCTTTAGGCCGCACCAACATATATGTATGTGTTACGTGTGTACTGCATTTGTATGTCGGTATGTACCCATCCCCCCTTTGCGCAAGCAACGTCCATGTCAAAACAACGTAAGGTGTTGTTTCCGCACCTTTTGGAAGCATTGAATTTGGTGGTGCCATTTTCTGGTTTTGAGTGACTGTCTAGGGTTTTTTGTGATTTTGGGGCTGGGGATGGTTGTCTTTCACAAGTGTTGTACCTATTGTTGTTGTGCATATTTCAGGAAGCAACACTGCATGGACCTCCAGAGACATGGGTCTCGACGTCAATGGTGTACCCTTTTCTTTCATTGCCTGTGTCTTCTGAGGGCGCGCGTAGACAACGCCTTTGTCCAAACGACGCGAGGTTTTGTTTCCGCAACGTTTTGCAACTTGACTGTTTTTTGAACAAGGGGGGTGGGTAGGTAGGTTGGTAGGTTGGTAGATAGGTGGCAACCAAGCTTGCATGCATAAGTATGTATGTATGGATGGATGGATGGATGGATGGATGGATGGATGGATGGATGGATGGATGGATGTACATATGAATGGATGTCTTTTTGTATGTAACTATGTGCATGTATGTATGTTTTTTTGTATGTAATCATGTAATCATGTGTATGTATGTATGCATGTATGCGTGCATCATGCATGCATGCATGTATGTATGTATCTATGTATGTATGCATGTATGTATGCATTTATGTGTGCTGCGCTACATGCGTGTCAGGGGGGCAGGAAATGGGGGGGCACAGAAGCAGAGAAGGGGCAAAAGAGGCGGAATGGGCCAGCAGCATCGCTGGTTGGCCAGCCAATGTCACAGTCGGTGTGGAACCGTCGCCGCCTCATCTGGCCTCCTCCAAGGCTGCGGCTCTGCGCCCTACGCCGGGGGCTAGCCTAGGCGGAAAGCCGGACGTCGAGACGGGTGGCGCTGCGGTGGGATCTGGTGTAGGTTCGGCGAGCGGACGCGGCTAGGGGCCTCGGGACGGCGTAAGGTCGGGGGCGAGTGCTACGTGTGGGAGGACTTTGGACGTGGAAGCCTAGATGTGAGAGTGGAGGAGCTGGTGGGCCGTCCAGCCGGGGGAGCCATGCCCGGCCGGGCTGGAGTTCGAAATGGACATGGCCACGGGCATAAACAGAGCCCGGCTGCCGCCAACCCTTCGTGCCCGGCTGGACACGGCGGAAGCGGAAAGCACTGCTGCAACTGACCTGCCCCTTGCACCGTTCCCCCCTCGGCCTCGGTCGCCCACGACCATGGCGAGTGATGGGGATGATGCAGAAGCGGAGGAACAGAGCGCGTCGGAGATGGGAGTGGAGGAAGGGGAATACGCGCCCAGCGACTCGGCAATGGCACTCCTGTTCGAGGATGATGCTAGGCCCGACGTTTATGTCGGCATTGATGCGGATCCGGCGAATGCACCGCTGCTGCCAATGCCCAGTGCGGTGCCGCCGCCATCCCTTGGGGGTTGTGAGCCGCGACACTGCAGGTTTCATGCGGTCGAAGGTGTCCACGAACATCGGCCCTCGGACCGTGGGCTGCGGCAAGCGGTGGAGCTGGATGGAGTGGTACGAGCTCCTTCCGTAGGGGAGTGTCGCGAGGGAGGTGAGCTTGGACGCACCCATGTTGGGTGGACAAGTCTGCTGTGTCCAGTTGGGTGACAGAGTGGTCTTTGATCACCGTCCAAGGGACGTCTGGATGACAGAGAAGGACGAGCACCCCCCGCTGGCCGTACGCTACGTTTGTAGGTCTTCCAGCAGTTGGAAGTGTCATGGGTTGGCCGGGTGGTGTGCTGCCGGTCCTTCGACAGCCGTTGTGCTCTCTTCCAGTCCTGGTCGTGGCCACAGTGTTGGACATGGGGGAATTGTGGCTGTATGATTGGCGGCTACGAAGGGTAATCCCGGTGGCGGAGGGGCAAAGATGCATGGCGGGCCTGGTAGGACCTAAGCAACTTGCGCTGGTCCAGGGAGACGACTTCCTTTAGCTATCCTTGTATGTATTGAACCATTTTTTCCCCATTTAATGTTGATTTACAGTGTTGTTGTCCTCATCAGTGCACGGCATACACTTGCCGTGTCGGAGGGCGGGTGACGGAGCCTTTGTATGTGTCGTGGGCTATCACAGGCCGTGGTGTTTTTGAGGGGGGGAATGCAAGCACAGTTAAGGTTGTGCCAATAATTTTAGTTTTGCCTCAACAGCGGCAACAACGGGCCATATTGACCAGAGAGTTTGGGATGGAACACTCTCTGCTTCTGGGTTGTCAATACTCCACCCCATTGTGCACACGCCTTCTAATGCTTTGAGCTATTGGTCGTCAAAATGTACATGGACTCTCAATGGACATTGTTCAAAAAAAATTTTCCCAAAATTGTCACCGGTATCCAACCACGTGCACGCACTACTTAATGCTTGTGGGGACTAGTTTTCAAATGCACGTATACTCGTGACAGGGTTACCTCCATGCATCTTTCAAAACCCTTGTTTTTTACCACTCTGTTTTTGTGTGCACAAGTCAGGATGGGCAAGTGCGATAATGGATCGGGGGTTGAGATGCTCCAAATGGTGGAGAAGGTGGAGGCACAGGCCAAGGAGATGGAGCAGCTCAGGATGGCGCTATAGAGATCAATGTGAAGAAGGAGGAGGACATATTAGAGCTGATAGCAGAGGGGTGACGCAGTGGATGCACTGCTCCATCCGCGCCCTGCAGGATTGTCTCAACGGGCCGCAGGAGTTATAGCAGATTGTTCGGCCGCCATACCATGCAGGCCACAACGCGGCAGCAGTCGCCTCCCGGGACCATGTCTTGGCGTACCGTGTGTGGGAGGTCCTCTGTAAATCCCACCCGGCATACATGTCTCCTAGAGACCCACGTTAAAGCCAATATATTGAAAATTTGGCCAAAAAGTAATCAATTAAACGAAAGTTGCCACTTTGTGCAGTGGTTTAGGGTGGTCGCTTGCGAAATATTCCACCCCATGTGGTGCATTGTGTGTTTGGCTACCATTATACTCTGTGGGTAGGGGGGGACCACCTGTGTAGATGGGTAAAAATAGTACAATGGCTCTCGGCTTTAAAATTTGCGATTCATTTTTAGTTTTAATTTTGCAGATTGTAAATTTTAAGGAGGCAATGAAAATTAAGCCAAGAAAATTTAAATCTTTTTTCCCTACACAAGCACAAAAACACAAAGCACATACCCATTAGCCTTCACGGCTCATGTCCTCGGCCATTCGGGCCGTTGTTTGGGGTTTATAGAGAAGGGAATAGAACCCCCTCCCAATGGATGGCCTTCTTCTTAGGTTCACATGGCCACCATCTTTGTCATTCCTCCTGCTCAGGGGAGGCCACAGGGTAGCCCAGTGTGCCACAAATCTGCATGCCAGTTCCCCATGTGCGCAAAGCGCCTGTAAAAGGCACCTGAGCCACGAGTCTTTTCAAAACAAATGCCGCTCCTTGGTCATTGATTGGACATTTGTCCCAAGTCCTTTTTGGAGGGGGAGGGGGGGGGGCTTAGGAAATGTTCCTATGTGCCATGCTTTGCAGCCCAGTCAGTTCGCACGTAAACAAGTGAATGCAGTCCACACCTTAAGGACGACTGCTTTTTTTTTTATTTGATCCTGGTTGTTCACTAGAGTCGGCAGACAGGACAAGCACACAAGTGACCCACAGAGCTAACCGCAAAAAACGCCTCACTGTACCTTACATAGTGGAGCACCCCAACCAAGAAGGGGACACGTGCATTGATTGAGCTACACGGTACTGCTGGACTAATGGCTGGAATTGTCTATGGCGGGGACATTCAGTCTATCGGAACCGACCATTGATCCCCCTTAGGAAATGTTTTCCTCCGTGATAAATGTCTAATTGCAAAGAGTGCAACGGGGGGGATCATTTTGGGTCATAAATGTTGCACCCCAAGTCCTATAGACACCTTCAGAAATGATGCCGAGTGACAGCCCCAAGAATCCTAGGAGTCCCAAGGCAGGCGCCTCTCCACGCCTGGAAAGCGCTGTTGTGTCCTTCCCTCAGTCTGCGTTGATGACGATGCCACTTTGATGTCCCTCACATGGCCACCACAGATTTCGCTTTTCAGGTTTGCCTCTGGCGTGGCCATCGCCTGCCGCGATGAATGAAGCCCAAAGGGAAGGCCAATGCCAAAACCAAAGCTGTAGCAAAACCCACAACAGACCTACCAGCCACAGAAAGGGACTACATAGAGAAAGAGAGAGTGTGTGAGAACAAGGATCTGGGGAAAGAGATTTTGGAGATTCTAGGAGAGGGTGAAGCAGGGGCTAAAGTCAGGGTATTTGACACAAAGTAGCACACCTAGCTCAACGAGCAAACACTTCCTCTTAGTGGTGAACATTCTTGTGGACACTCTATGGAGTGATTGACTCTATCTCTTATAGGAGTCCTTGAACCAAAGCAGCAGCAGCCCGGTATCCTCAAGAGAGACTCAGCAATCCATCTTCAGAGCTGCCAGTCTCTTCAATGACAAGTTTCGGGTCTCGCGCTCCAAACCGCTGCGGTACAGTGTCTCGACAATGATTGCCAGTGGTGGATTCTCAGAGGTGTACCTCGGCCTTTGCCACGACACGGGAGAGTTGATCTGCATCAAGCAATTGGCTGCAGGCTTCCAGGTCCCTCCTGCTCACTCCCTCCCGAGGGCTCCTTTTAACAACTCTGCACCACTGGTGGGTGGGGTGGGGGGTTGGGGGGACCCCCCCGCCCCTTTAAGTGATTGGGCCAAAGTTTCTCTAGGCCTTGGGCCAATCAAAAAGTTTCCCTGGCGACTTTGGCGCCAAATAGTTTCGGCCAAAAAATTTGTTTTCGGCGCCTTTGGTGCCTTTGGCGCCTCTAAAATCTCAGCACTCAGGGGGGACTGGACCCACCCACCCACCACCCCACCCCTTTAAAGGAGCCCTGTCCCTCCCTCCCTTCGTCTTCTTTTTTCACATTCTTCTTTTCCTCTCCCTCCTTTCATTGCTCCCTCCTTCCCTCTCTCTCTCCCTCCCTCTCCGCCTTTGCATTCCTCAATCTGTAGGCTCTGGCAATCCCCCCCCCACCCTCAAGTGCCGAATCTTCCCAGTGTCCAATCTTGCGCTGTGTGTACCTCTGCCCCTTGTCGTTCCTGGGGCGGTCAAGTGGTCCAAGTGCAAAAAGTTCTGTACTGTACTGTACTGTTCTGTACTATTGATGATGAAATTCTTCATTTCGCCTTATGCAGCGTGCTTTGTTGGGAAGGTTTGCGGTCCACTCTGGTCGACTTGGGGGGCGCCCCTAGGGGGGGGTAAATCCGGGGTTAAAGGCGGGATAGTTTATACAAAAGTAGCAAGCTGGGCGCACGCCAGGCAGAGACCCCGCTATGGCTTAGTGTGGTGGACACCCTACCCCTGGGAGGGGGCTGGGGTCGAGGTGTGGGTTGTAGGGTCAAAAACATTTCGCAATGATTTTGAGAAGGGGATGGTGATGGGGTTTTCCTGGGTGCTGGTTTGCTGGCCTTGGGATTGTGCTCAGCAGTGACACAGCAGTGCACTGCTCTAATGCAGAAGTGCTTTGCAGCAGCACAGCAATGTAGTGGTGCTGTTGAGCAGTGCTACACTATAACAGTGCACTCAGTGCTACTGCGACCCTACAGTTGACCATTGCTACACTATACCGCAATGGTACTGCTCATTCAGTGCCATTGTGACTTTGCAGTTGACCATTGCTGCCCTACGCACTACAGTAGCAAATTGGTACTGCTACACCGCGGCATTATGTTATAGTGTCACTGTGGAGCATTGCTGCACTATTGCAGTGCATTGCTTTGTTTGCGCCACACTATGGATGCAGTGCTACCCCTGAGCCCTTTTGTTGTAAGCAAGCGCATTGGGGACCATTAATTCTAGCGCTTCGTTCGCTGCACCTGAGCATTGCCATAGTGTAGCAGTGCTCAGTCATTACACAGCTATCATTCACCGCGGCCCTCAATGCTACCATAGTGCATGCAATGCAATCATGGCACCGCCAATCCTCTGCCGTAGCTTCACAATACACGCAAGGATGAGCTGATAGGTTATGGGGTCAAGGTTTTTTGGGGGGAAATTTTTGTGTTTTTTTTTGTGCCCCCCCCCCCCCCCTCTTTTGGGGGCGTTTTTGCCTGTGGTTTGGTGTTTTTTGGTGTGTTTTTTTTATGGTGGAATATGGTCGAAGCACATCATGAGGTGCCACGGAAGCTTTTTTTTTTGCATTCTTTGGCATCACTTGTTACTCCGACGTCTTGTTGCAGAGTTTTGTTTTTTTTTATCCTGCTTTTTTTGGTTTTGCCCTCCTGTGCCCGTGGGTTGGGTTTTTTTTTGACGTTTTGGGATGTGGGATTTGTTTGTGATGTGGGATGCACACATCATGGCTTGTACATGTGCAGTGTGGGAACTGGACTGTTTGTGTTTCATAGTAGCCATTATGTTTCATCTATGTCCCATATTTGGTTGAAACAAGACATCGAGGGTGTCCCATGGTCGCCCCATGTGTCCGTTTTAGCTGCCACTCGTTACTTGGGAGAGCGGGGTGTCAAGCTATTTGACACCCAAGTCAACCAGGAGGCCAAGCGCAATGGCTCTCGCCACGGTTGGCACTTTTGCACCCACCCCAACACGGTAGTTGCCCGTAGTGCCACTCCTAGTGGAACTCCCGGTGCCGCATCATCTATTCCTAGCGGCCTTGCTGGTGTCAGCAGGGTTTGTGGTGCTTGTGATAGCAAGTTTGGGGGGCACCATAAGAAATGTGTCTCCTATGGCAAGCAGACCCATGAACTATGTGGTCCTTATGTGCAACACAAGTTCCACTGCTATGTTTGTGTGTGCCTAGTCTGACAATGTCCTTTGACGGGTTGAGTGCTACAATGTGCACAATGTATGCACACTGTTCATGCACATTGCACAATTAGTGAGGCAATACATTGCAAGGCCTATGGCCCTTCACCGTTGCCCATGTCGCGGGCGACGAAACGTATGTTCAACTGCTGGCCTGCACTGCATTGCTTGTTGTACCTACCCTCAACGTGGTTCACCGCCTCAATGGGTCCAAGGAGCCACCAACTTTTGTGCCTCCACTTTGAAGTGGCATGGGCACTCGTGTCCCCACAATGTTGCAGCTGCAATGTGGGTTTCCGGCCGTAAGATTACATCTGTAACCCCATCCCGAAAACCATACGCCGACAGGAAGCAAGTGGTGCTCGCGGAGCTCATTGCCATATGTCGCGTTGTGTGCAGTTTTTTGGTTTAACATGAAAAGGTTGTATACTTCACAGTTGTATTTTTAGTTATGCACGGTGTGCATGTTGTGCACCGTGGTGCGCACGGAGCACATGGTTGTCCCAATGCTTCCGTATTCCCATGTATCCCCTGAACTTGACCCACAAAACCCTTTCCAATCCTTGCCTCGAACCTTGTGCCCGGACCATTGACCTAACCCACCCGACCCTTCCCAATCCTTCCATTCTTCCCTATATTGGTGCAAAAAAAAAAGAAAGAAAGTCAAATTTATCCAAAAAAAGGGCTCGGTTCGGGGGAAAAAAACATTCATACAAAGAGCCCCCAAAAAGATTTAAAAAAAAAACGTACCCGAGCTAGGGGGAGCCTTAAGCGCAGTGCGCGCGCAGTGCAACTATTTGGGCGTCTGGCCGTCCTAGAGACCCATACTTTGAGATACTAGGGGCCCCTAGGGGCATCATGGTGACCCCTAGCGGAGGTTATGCAAGGCGTAGCATGTTTGGGTCAAGGCATGGCAAGGCGTAGCATGGTTGTGTCAAGGCATGGCAAGGCGCAATGCTCGTGTGCACACATTTATCTATCGTGCTTGCACATATGCTACAGGACTTCATACCCCCTCCTCCTTTGTTAGACACACTTTCTTCGTGGATTTGAGTCTTGGCGATCGGATGTTCTACACCCGCTCCAACGGCGTGCGAGTTCCTGCCACGGTGGCTGGGATGGCGGGAGATGGGCTCATCCACTTGGAGTACTACCAAGATGCACTACGGGTGGTGAATCGCCAATGCAAGATGGAGTCCATGTGTACTCAGTTGACAATGGAACAGAAAGACAATTGTGTGTTCTTGAGGGTGGCGACCAATGCGCTGTTCATGGCTTTTCCAGTTGTGCATGATGTGTGTTATGTGAAGGGAAGGTAGTTTGCAACTTTCTTGAGCTGGGGCAGTTTGGGTCACCTAATTCTAAGGGCGTTTCCAAGGGGTTTGCTTGGGGGCTCTTCGGGGGGAACATAGTCTAAAAGTAGCGCACAGTGCAAAGATTCCCCCCTAGAATCAGTCCCAGAAAAAAAAAACTGCTACCGGGACATGAAGGTCAACCACGAAAGAGCCCCCCTCCCCCCCGAAAAAAAACCAAAACACAGAGGAAGGAACGAAAAGGAGTCCCAAAAAAAATTCTGCCAAGGACTCCGTGGTTGACCATGCGCCATGTATGTACCACCCGTCTAATCCTTTTAACCCTCTGCGACAACAAACTCGAAACTAACAACATACTACCGAAACTCACGTATGTACCCCAAACCCAGCCCCCAGGTCATTTCCATAAAGTTTTTTTTTTCCACAAGGGGGGGCAGAATTTTTCCTGAACTACAACAGTCCCATGGGTCCAACGTCAATCCTTCCCATGCACCCAGCCCCCACTCCACCTAGCAGTCCTTTTCGTGAACTATACTCTACGTCCTGCGGAAATCCCCCCGACTGTGTCTGCACAGTTTGAGGCCTGGGCGGGGCCCAGAGCTATTACTGTCACGCCGGCCCAACTGGGTTGGTTTCAAATGGACATCAATTTGCCTTGGATCTCCCTCCCCTATTTAGCCTTTAGTGCAAAGTCTTTCTCGCTCCTACGACAAGGTTTGAATGTTAACCCTCCAGACGCTCTGAGCTACGATATGCCCCTGTGGCACAATGTTTTGTTCAAAAACGCCCATTTCCATACGTATTCGTCACCATCGCTCATCAGGGAGGGCATACTTACAGTGGGACAGCTACTGGAAGACGACTCCTACCTGAATCAAATCGCCCCCACGTGGCGCCCGATATACAGAGAAACCATTGGCCAGCTTGCCAATCAGACTTTCGTATTTTCTGAACACTCACGACAGACGCCCTGTGATCTGTCATCACTGATCTCTGATTGGCAGAGAGGCCCAGCCCTCGCCGTGATGTCATACCCTAGGAACAGGGAACGGCGCCAGCCGGATGAGGTCTGGCAAGCTCTGATGTCTTGCAGACTGCCGACATCTGACATAGATTTTATTCGAAAAACGCTGTGGCGTAAACAACCGGTAGGAGACAGGCTTAAGTCTTGGAAGCCTGACCGCCTGCTTTGCCCCTTGTGCCACGTGCCTGAAACTATGGCCCATATGATGCTGCACTGCAAATTTCTACCTTTCGTTTTTCCCATCATCGACCAATGCTTCCCCCCTTATGACGTTGGTGGGAAGCACATATCATCGGTGGCGGAACTGATTGAACACCACCCTGCAGAGTCTCTGCATCTCCTTCCTGGACAATTGGGCTGGGCAGCGATAGAGGCCAACTGGGCCATCCGCTGTAAAGCCGCAAAAGAGCACAATTCTTTTCGCTCGACATCCTACTTCTTAAAAGTCTACGGACAGTTGCTGCACAGGTGGCAGCAATCCAAAACACATGGAATCCGCCCAGAACAATTGTCCGCCTTCTTGGATCTGCTCATGTCTCTTCGGCGGGGGGATTCAGCGGACAGACCGCAGCTTGAGCCCACCCCCCCCCACACCGCCCCCCACCAAAGCACAGCTGCGTGCCAAACGCAGACTCGAACGCAAGATGCGCTCACTACACAAACTGATTGCACACCTTGACAGCCTTGAAGACCAGGGATATATGTTGGTCTTTACAGATGGCTCATCAGAGCGCTTCGAGGGGCTTGGTTATGTGGGGGGCTATGGGGTCTTTTCAACCCTCCCAGTTTCGCTGTCTGCCCCAGTGCCGCTGCACATGAAACAAACTATTAACACGGCAGAACTCCTAGCGGCACTGCAGGCCCTACGGCTGCATGCCGATGAGCCTAAGATTGCCATCTGCACGGATTCTGAGTATGTCCTTAAAGGGGCGCAGGGAGCGGCGCGCCGGTGGCAGGCGAGAGGTTGGGTGGGATCGGCGGGACCTGTGTCAAATATCCCTCTCTGGAAAGAGCTACTGCAGCTTTTGGATTCCACTTTTCAAGATATTCTGTGGGTGAAAGTTCCCTCCCACGTGAATGTGGAAGGTAACGAGCAGGCCGACACCCTGGCTAACAATGGTAGACTCAGCAACCCCCTGTACCCAGCTCGGAAGACCCCTAGGGTCCAAGCGGCAGGGCAACGCGCCAAACGGGCACGCCAGGTAGCGGCTCGGAGTCCCCCCCCCCGGGGTGTGTCCCCCCCGCGCCCAATCGTACTGAATTTTGAGCAGTGTATTGCTTCACCAGGACCAAGAGAGGAAACCCCGGATGTCCCTTCGGATCAGGGGCGTGAGAGTGATGTGTGGCTGCAAGTGGGTTTAGTTGAGATGCCAGACAGCCCGAGGAGCGAGGAGTCTACGCACAGCCACCTGTCAAGTGTCCCCACAGTCACCAATCACTCGGAAGGGCCGGGGACCCCCACAACCCCATTTTGTGACAGGATCACACATACAAGGGGGGGGAGGCGCAGCCCTTCAACGTCCTGCAGCGAGCACGGATCCACAGAGACCCAAACCCCCCCACCGGCGCCTGACACCGCATACAACGGGGACGGGAATCGGAGCCCCTCGACCTCATGCAGTGAACGGGGTTTTTCCTAGGGCACTTTGCTTTTGGGTTGTTGTGACGCTGGGCACCATACTTGGTTTTGTTCATTGTGATGCCCTATTTGTTCTGACACGACAGGTGCCCTATGTGTTTGGCGCTGGCACACGAAGGTTATATGTTATGCTATCAGGCTTGGCAGCTGCCGCCTGCTCCCAGTGTGCACCCGCTTCCAGGAAGCGGCATGTCGGATGCTCGTGTACATATCAGGCTGTGTCTTAACGACTGGATGTAGCATAGCAGTTGATTGTGGACAACACCTGGAACATTGGCTGGAATTGCCTGGGCGGGGGCATCCAGTATCTGTGACCGACCATGATTGAGCCCCAGCAGTCCTTGGGCAAACCCACCTAACAAACACCCTGGCTGCCTGTATATACATACCCCCTCCACCCCCTCTACCACCACCACCACCTGTCCCTCCTTCTACCCACCACCTCAAGGAATGTTAGGGCATCTTTTAGGCCAAAATGCCCCCAACCCACACGACACTAAGCAACCACTGTGCTCCCTCTCCGATTTGGAGACCCCGAGACGGTAGGGGACATGTAGCCACTTTTGAATGTGTTCATTCCTTCCAGTGCTATTGAGATTAACAGCCCCATATAGTTCCTCTCCATTTTGCACAAGTTTGTATTCGGTACTGTAACCCCCTTCAGGACCATGGGAATAGGTTCCCCCTCATGTTTGAAGGAATGCTGACACAAGCAACTCAGCTGCCACATAATATGATGCCGGGGATAGGCACACCGACAACCAGGCAAGCACACAGATAGACAGATGGTATGGGTGTGATCGGCAGCCTTAAGGGGTATGAGAGGGAGCGTTTGCACGGTGGCATTTGCCCATTGCACTACCTTTTTCCCGAGCATCCTGCCTTTAGCTCCAGCATTACCGCGCCAAGCACACCAGAATCAACCCCAAACCCTTCCCAATAGAGCACACAACCTAAGACAAACTCTGTGAATTCCATTTCCTCAATACATGTGCCATGTGTTGTATCTAATAGACAGTTGTGTCCCCACAAGCTTGTGTGGGTCACTCAGCATAATAACACTCATTAGATTCACCACAAAGTGTGGCGGGGTGCTTCTAGCAGCTTAATGCCAACTCTGTCTGTCCTTCTGTGTGCCCATTCCTCCCTCTCTTACTCCCACCCTCCCACCCTCTCCCCCACCCCCCCTCCGCCCCTCCATCCATTTCGCCTCCCTCGTAAACACACAACAACTACAAGCACACTCCAAACCAACTATTGCAAACGGTGAGAACACGCCACTTCGGGTCACAAGGCCGGAGCAACCAATCTGCAAAACAGTGTTTTGTTTTCTGTTGTTGATTGGTTGAGCTGTTGAGTGACACCGTCCAAGAACCCTTGAATTGCCCTTAAAAATGCATTTCAGGTCTTAGTGTTGTAGTAAAACAACATTTTGGGTAAAAAACTGGGTTTTTTTTTTAAAAAAAAAACATCCCTTTGGGGGTCAGGGGTCAAACGTCTGTGACGCCCGTTTAGCTCAGCCTTGAATACGCGGTGCTAGTACACCTGCCCTCCTTCCCCTATCCCTTCCTTGGTTGCTAATGAACAGGTGTCCCCAACTGCTGAGGTGTGTGCTTGGTTGCACATCCTCATAACCTTGGAGGCAGCCGATCATACCCATACCATCTATCTATTTGCCTACCTGTCTACCTGTGTTAGTTTGTTTGTCTATTTCTGTTTGTTTGTTGGCTTGTCTTTTTTCTGTTTATCTGCCTCTGTGCCCGCCCCTCTCTCTCTTACTCCCACCCTCCCACCCTCTTCTTTCCCGCTGTCGGATCTAGGAGACACCAACCACCACTCCTGCTGCTGCAGCAGCTCTCAGATCGGGTTTGAGGCTCTTCTCTCCCTCCTGCCTGACAACCCACCCTCCCTCTTTGCACTCCTTACGCTTTGTTCTTTGTGTGTCCAGGAGAAGGATATCAGAGCTATGGAGGCAGAGGTTCTCCTGCTGCGCTCCCTGAGCCACCCCAACATCGTGCAGTACCTTGGAAGTGATCGTGCGGAGCGCTTCACAATCTTATTAGAGTACGTGCCTGGCGGCTCCATCGCAATGCTGCTGTCTCAATTCGGTGCTCTTGAGGAGGAGGTGGTCAAGCTGTATGTGCGGCAGGCGCTGCTTGGGCTGCAGTACCTGCACGGCGAGGACATCGTACACCGTGACATCAAAGGGGCAAACATCCTCATCTCCGACAAAGGGGACGTGAAGCTGACGGACTTCGGGTGCTCGTATTGCACCCACCTCAGTGAGGGCCTGGGGATGGGCCTTGCTATGGGTACAGTGTTGTGGATGGCGCCGGAGGTGTGCCGCCAGGAAGCCTGCGAGTGGCCCTGCGACATCTGGAGTATGGGATGCACTGTACTGCAAATGGTCATGAACGAGGCCCCCTGGAGCGAGCGGCTGTTTGAGCACCCCGTGCCCGCATTCTTCCACATCGCCACATGCGTGGAGCCTCCAAACATCCCTGACAGCCTGTCAGAACCCATGCGAGATTTCATACAGTGCTGCCTTCAGTTGGATGCCACGCAGCGGCCTTCTTGCACCGCGCTGCTGGACATGGAGTGGCTCTGCGATGACCCATCGAATCATTCATCAAGTGGGCCATCCACCCCGCGGTGGTCTCGCACGGGCCCATCCTCGTCCGTTGATTCATCTGCGACGTCGCCTGTAGCGGCCGACTGGCGACCGTCGGTGGGTTCCGTGCACGTGAGCCCCACCGCAGCCGGGCGATCGAGCTCGACAGGCCTCATGCGATTGAGCTCGACAGGCCTCATGCGGTCCTCCTCGGCCCGGGGGGCCCGCAATCCCGGACGCCCCCCATTGCAGCGCTCGGCCACGCTTACCGGGATGCTGGGTGAGTACAGAATGGCGTCAACATCGTCACTAGTAACCCCGCGGACCAGGTCAGCGACAGCAAACAGGATTGGTGACACCAGGCAGCTGGAATTCCTGCAGAGCAAGGCCAAGGACGTTCAGATGACGACGCGTTCTCTACGGTCCTTTTCACCGCGGGCCACCAGCCCAGATTACCACACAACAGGGATGGAAGAGCTCAAATGCATGGCTCAGCAGGTGGACGGTTCCCCGAGTTACTCCAGCAATTTGTCATGTTGTCACGCGCCAACATTGGAGCAGGATCCCGAGCCACAGATACACATAATGGCCGGTTCATCGGCACAGGGAACGACCTCTCGGTTGCTGTCGCCACGGCTGACGCATCGCGCCACCCGATTCGATGCTTTTGACGAGCCGTCATTTCACAACTTGCCGAGCATATCGAGCTTCGGCTTCCAGCAATCCATGTCTATGATGTCTGTTCCCGGGCAGCTTCATGTGACTGAGCAGCTTGGGTATCTGCACAGCCAGGCCCAGGACGCCCAAAAGAGTGTCTCGCAGGTGCTAAGACAGCACTCCGCATAAAGTCCTTCCCTCCCTCCCTGCATCCTTTCCTCCTTCTCGCCGTCCCTTCCTTCCCTCGTTTGCGCACCCAGCCACACACTCCGTGGATGTGGAAAGCCTGCTACAACGTGCAAACCTGCTTCCCCTCTTTCCCGGAGAAAGCGAGGGGGAAATGGGTGAAATCCTCAGTTTCCCCTCATTTTTCCGCATCCCCATTCCCCGTTTTTCCCAGGAAAATGTCCTCCCAATTGTGGCCTTATTGAAAAAGTGCTCACCACCACTTCACCGACGGAAAAACGGGGAAAATGTGAACCCACTGCAATCACCGTAAATTCGCTGAGCCGAGGTCCCCCCAATCCCCCCATTTTTCCCATGATGTTCTTCGTTTTCTGCTGACAATACTACATCTCCCCATTTACCCGCGTTTTCCCCGCTTTCCCTTGTTTTCCTCCATTTCCCCCCGTTTTTCTGGGCTCTGGTGGCAACCTGTTTGCAGTCCTATCTGGTCCCAGGGCTCTGAAGGCCGAAGGAGTGCTGAGGCAAGTAACATGTACAAATGCTGTGTTCAGGACCGTGCTGCTTTCCCCCCTTGTCAGAAACCAGGACCCCCCTGGTGTGAGGGAGGGTCCTAAGTTTATTACATCAGCCAAAAAAAACAGATGCAGTTCCACTGAACTGACTGACTACTGTCCATATGTATGTCTTTCGTGCTGGAGGCAAACTGCACCGCAAGTCATCAGAAGCCACCCTGATGGAGTTTGGGGAGGGTATGCACCGCCCAAGCGCATTATGAAGGGCACTACTGCACCGGTTGGATTCCTCCTTCTGACACTTCTGACACTACCCATGGCGCCAGCTTCTCATTGTCCTCTGGGCCGATAGGGCGCAGGGGTGCAAGCAGCAGCACACTCGAAGACTGCGGCAAAGCAGCCATCGAAGGCAGTGGCATCCCGAGCTTGAGTATGCCCACGATGTAAATGCAAATACAAAATACAAGGAGGGCTTCTATGGCGGTGACTTATTGCGTAGCTGATCACGGGTATTGGGCTGTGGCATGCTTTGTGTGCTCAAGGGTTCGGCGCAGCCATCACCTCCATATCGCCGGCCTGCTTTATGGAGGGAGGGTATTTGGATGTTTCCACAGCGCAGCACACAAAAAGCAAAAAAAATTCCATGTTTTGCAAAGCACGCAGAACACCCATACATATTTATAGTAATCGCAAGGGGCACCATAGATTGCCGCCATTTGAACCCATGGCGTGAGATGTAGGTCCCTGTTGACGTGAGTTAGCGGTTTCGGATAGTGGGGGTTTCACTTGAGGCTAGGCCACATGTCATGGGATCGAGTGAATTATTTTTTACAGTTTGGCAATGGAAAGTCCTGTAAAGTCTCTCCTGCAGCCTGGAGTCTAATGTCCTGAGGAGGGATTCGCCAGGCCCTTCACCCACGCTGGTTGTGCCCTGTTATCACATATATGTGCTCCCGTTTCTTTTTTTGTTTCGTTATTGCCCTGTGCTCTTTCCCTCTGTGCTTCAAGCAAGGGATGGCCTCTGCATTTCACAGACAGTGCAATGGAAAAGGCTCCAGCTTTCAGCTGGACCAACATTTATCATGAACAACAACAACCACAACAGCAAAAACATTCGTAACCAGAAGCACAGGGCAAGGGTCACATTGAAGATGAATCCCTTTCACATAGTACACAATAAGACATTTTCCAGTGCCCCAAACAGAAACAAACACATTCGATTGAAACATCCATGCGATGGTGCCAAGACGCAGTTGAGAGAAGATGGCGGACATCAGTGTTTTCAGGCAGCAGTCTTTGCTACCACCCCTTTGCCATCTCCCCCCCCTTGCAACCCCCCCCCCCTGGGGGGGAACCATCACTTGGCCCAAAAAGCATAGGAAATACTAAGCGCCAAAGAGATTTTTTACAAGACGCCAAAGGCGCCGAAGCTGATTTACACTGTGATACTATGGTACAGTTTTGTGGTGCAATCCCCCCCCCCCTCTTTGGGGGTAACCGGCCTGACAAAAGGGGGGAGATTGAAAGCGGTGCTATCTTGCTGCTCATACCCTCAGTGATGCGCGCAAGCCGCAGCTTGTTCCAACTGAACAAGGCACTGCTTCTGCAACTTTCAGTGTGTGTTCAGTGTGTGTGGTTGTTCTTCTTGCAGGTGGGTATGATGGTGGGGATGCATTCGGTGCTCATTTGGCCTCTTGATTTTTTCTGCCCAGTTCGGTGAGCGGATCCCCAGCCTTATGACCAACTTTCAACTTTGAACGTTATTCTATCCCCAACAGGTGTCGCACGACACATCGCTCGTTTCCGATGTGAAAGGGGATACATTCGCATTGTGTGAACTCGTATGTCTGCACTGAGCCCTGATCCCGGACAGTCCCCATGGCTGCCTTGTACGCAAGGTTTGGCAGATCGAAAAAAAACCTCGGCGAGTTCGGATGTGTGTGGTTTTGAGTCGTCAGCCCAATGTGCCACAATAGATGCATGAACCCCCCCCCTCCCCCCCACCTTGCGCAAGCACTGGCTTGTCCAAGCACGGGACCCGTCTGATCGTCGTTTTCCTGTTTTTTTCTGACCACGGTTTTTGTGGTCAGAAATGCAACGTGAATTGGTTTTGCTCCGATTGTAGAGGGAAAAGGGGGCTGGATCATGCTTGTGGCAGTTCCTCCTGCTCATATCAACATTCTGCTTGCAACTGCAACCCAATGCTGTTCGTTTCGACGGACGGCAGCCCTTCTCCAGCACCTTCAGAGGCGTCTCCAACACAAGGGTGGTACTGCGCATCGCTTGCAAGCACAGGCCTGTCTAAGCACAGGACCCCTTCTGACCATTGTTTTCCTGACTGTGCTTGTGCAAGGGGGGGGGTGCTTTTCCAGAGTCATTGCATGCATGTGCTCCCCCACACTCATACCAAGGACAGAAGCATACTTTCACAAACTGCGTGTTCAAATGTGCCTAGCCAGCCTTGTGGCATGTGCTAGTGCGCTGAGGCAGGGGGGTCCTTTAGGAAGTAGAATTTTTTTCTGTGAAGGACCGCCCTTAAGAAGCATCCCAAGGGACCACCAACCGCCAACCAAACCGCCACCAATCACCAATTACCAACCACCAACCGCCGCCAACCACCACCAACCGCCACCAACCGCCAGTCGCCAACCGCCAACCGCCAATCGCCACCAACCGACAACCGCCAATCGCCACCAACGTATGAGCTACACACGGTGTTTTTGCAAAACTGCCATTCAGGAATTTTTTCCTCTCTTAAGGACCCCCCTGCGCTGAGTTGTGTGGCTGCGATTTTGTGACACCGTTCAAGAAGGAAACTGCTGCAGCGCCCCCACCCCTGAGGTGGAGCTCCCGATGTTGTCAGAGCGGAGGTGGTGCTGTGGGGCTCAGGGGCTGGTGGTGCACGGCTCAAATCAGGCACCGCCTTTGTGTCCTTTGTGTCACCCGATGGTTCACATGCTCCTTCCTCCCAAACGGCTGCACGATGGCAGTGTTTGGGATTTGAAGGTGGGTTCCCCCACTTATTGCACACACGGCTGCAGGTACTGCCCCACAGTCGGTTGATGATCAGGCGGAAGTCATTTTCCACCGTCGCCGACGCACATATGCGAGTACTGCTCCATCGTTCGTTCATGATCAGTAGCACAAGATAGACTGTGCAGATGCTTCCCCACAGTCCTTGAACGGCAGAGTGTTGTCCATCAGTGTCAGATGGCTGAGTGTCTCTTGCAGCCCCCCTCCGCACCTCCATCGTCTGCACTACATTGACAGCGTGTCATGAAAAGGACACCAGTGTGTTTGTTATGCAGCGCTGGGGATGATCTCGCTTGTCTGTAGCAGGCCTTTCTTCTGCCAACTGCATTGAGGGAAAATGTGCACGTTGCGTTCGGCAGTGCACCATTCCATGCACTGTTTCTATCTATGGGTGTTGTTGCACGTATTTCACTCCCCCCCCCCTGTCTAAGCCACGTTCCCTGTGGATCTTGCTACCCCCTGTGTCACGTAGAGGTGGTGCAGAGATGCTGGTCTTCCCTAAGCCCCCCCTCCTGCAGGGACTGTAATTTTTTGGAACCTACGCATACCAATGGGGTTGAAAATAGATATGCCAGAATTTCTTGGTTTCTTAATTTCTTAAACATTAATTTTGTCCAGAGATTTGGGACACAATTAATCGCCAAGTTTCAAGGATTGGTACATACCCTCCCCCCCCCTTGTGCATGCACGGCCTTGTCTAAGCACAGGCTGGGCGTTGAACCGCTGTTTTCAGGAAATTTTGGGACCGCTGTTTTTGTGGTCCAGAATGGAGGATTGGGTGTTTGTAGAGTGTTTGTACAGGGAGAGAGGGGCTGAGTCATGTTTGTGACAGTACATTGTGTTCATAACAACATTGTACCGCACATTGCAATCCCATGCTGTTGGTTCTGCTGTGATTTTCAGCCATGGCTAACAATGTTATTCCCGGCATGGCTGTCACGTACGGTCAGAGCACTGGGGAACATGTGGCTGCCAATATTTTTGGTCCCTCTTGTCATGGGGACAACTACATCCATTTGAAGTACATGCGGAATGGGAAGGAGATTGAGCACAATGCCGCTTTTGATAAAGTGCTCTTCCCCATTCGCAGCCCCTCGCCATCCCCATCTGAAGGCTCCCCCACACCTTTGTTGTCACGTGTGTGGCGTGCATGCACGGCCTTGTCTAAGCACGGGGTGGGCGTCGACTCGCCGTTTTGACCAGACTTTTGGGACCGCGGCCGTGCTTGTGCAAGGGGGGTGCGGGGGGGGGGGGGAATTAATCGCACCGATTCTAAGGATACATGAGTGTTTGCCTGACAGCCACCTTTGCTTTCTCCATGTACGTTGTGTACCCCAAGCTAAATTTACCCCAAACTAAATTTCGCCACAGCGAAGGGAAGAACGGGTGACCGTCCAGGGCCCCGTAAAGGAGCAACAACCAGACGGAATGTCACACAGGGGGGTAATTAATCGCACTGATTCTAAGGATACATGAGTGTTTGCCTGACAGCCACCTTTGCTTTCTCCATGTACGTTGTGTACCCCAAGCTAAATTTACCCCAAACTAAATTTCGCCACAGCGAAGGGAAGAACGGGTGACCGTCCAGGGCCCCGTAAAGGAGCAACAACCAGACGGAATGTCACACAGGGGGGTAATTAATCGCACTGATTCTAAGGATACATGAGTGTTTGCCTGACAGCCACCTTTGCTTTCTCCATGTACGTTGTGTACCCCAAGCTAAATTTACCCCAAACTAAATTTCGCCACAGCTTTGTCCATTTGCAGTCATGCATGAAAATCTGGGTATCCTGTGCAACGTGCTCTTGTTCAGCAGCCATCCAGCACCGCAGTTCTGAAAACTCGGCTACAGTAGCAGCCCAAGAGATCGTAGATCCAGTGTCGGAGTTCACCGAGTTGACTGCTTCTTCCCCACTGTTAGAACCCAAATCGGACATGAATTCCCAGAACTGAAATCAGACAAAAATTTTCCAAGTTGACAGAAAGCATGTCATGGGGACAACTACATCCATTTGAAGTACATGCGGAATGGGAAGGAGATTGAGCACAATGCCGCTTTTGATAAAGTGCTCTTCCCCATTCGCAGCCCCTCGCCATCCCCATCTGAGGGCTCCCCCACACCTTTGTTGTCACGTGTGTCGCGCGCATGCACGGCCTTGTCTAAGCACGGGGTGGGCGTCGACTCGCCGTTTTGACCAGACTTTTGGGACCGCGGCCGTGCTTGCGCAAGGGGGTAATTAATCGCACCGATTCTAAGGATACATGAATATTTGCCTGACAGCCACCTTTGCTTTCTCCATGCACATTGTGTACCCCAAACTAAATTTCGCCACAGCTTTCTCCCTTTGTAGTCATGCATGAGAATCTGGGTATCCTGTGCAATGTGCTCTTGTTCAGCAGCCATCCAGCACCGCAGTTCTGAAAACTCTGCTACAATGCAGTGTCAGAGTTCACCGAGTTGACTGCTTCTTCCCCACTGTTAGAACCCAAATCAGACAAACATTCCAAGTTGACAGAAAGCAAAATTGAATCTGCCAGCGCAGAGGGGGAACGTTAGCGCGCCGGGCGCGCGCCGGGCATCTTTTTGGACCCGTGCCCCTCTAGTGGCCTTTTAGGGGATGCACTGAGAGGGCGCACTTAGCACAGTGCAGCTATTTGGGCGCCTGGCTGTACTAGAGACCCACACTTTGAGATACTAGGAGCATCATGGTGACCCCTAGCGTAAGTTTTGACTTCTGATTTTGTCCCCTTTGTTGGGGACCCCCGAGAATGCAGGGGTGACGTAGCATTTCCGCCCTCTTTTGGGCCCCAACCTTCCGGTGCTATTGAGGAAACCGGGACAATCTTTGAATCCACGCTTTGTTGCGTGGCCCCTCGAGTTGGGGTTAGGGACTCACAATCCACGCTTTTTGCCTGGCCCCTCGAGTTGGGGTTAGGGACTCACAATCCACGCTTTTTGCCTGGCCCCTCGAGTTGGGGTTAGGGACTCACAATCCACGCTTTGTTGCGTGGCCCCTCAAGTTGGGGTTAGGGACTCGTTGTTGTTGAATTCACAGATCCTGCTTTATTTTGCAACGTGCTTTGCAGGGAAGGTGTGCAATGCAATGTGGTCTACTTGGGGGGCTTCTCTATGAGAAGGTAAATCTGGGGCTGAAGTCGGGATAGTTAATAGAAAAGTAGCACGCCGGGCGCGCGCCGGGCAAACATTCCCCCAGAGTGTAGCGGCACAGTGCTGCGAAACACCACTGAAAAGTCAATGTGTTGTGAGATATCCAGCAGGGTGGGTGTACCTGGATCCGTCCCCAGACGTTTCTGGGGTGGTTGTGGAGTGCAAAGTACAGGGGTAGGCGGGCTTTCAATTGGGGGAGGGGGGGGGGTCGATAGAGCTAGAGCCCCCTGGCTAGACCGCCCCCCGCCCCCCAAAGAGGCTCAATTGGGGGTGCCCTTAGAGCAGTGCCCACGCAATGCGACTATTTGGGCGTCTAGCCGTACTGGAGACCCTTACTTTGTGATACTAGGGGCATCATTGTTGCCCCAGGCATAGGTTTTGATGCTTCTTCCACATGGGGGATATGGTATTTTTGGATTTTCACCCTCTTTCACCCATTTCCGACCTCTTTCACACTTTTTTTGCTCATCTTGGGGCCTTGAGTTGGGGTGATGGACTCCCACGCTTTGGCGTGGCCCCTCGAGTTGACGTGACGGACTGCCCGGTTTTTGACTGACCACGGTCGAATGCCCTATGCGAGGCCGCATCACTGCTGACGAGGAAGTGTGGTTGTACCACAAGTCGAAAACGGAGGTTGACGTGGATTCCCTCTCGCAAGCCACTTTGCCCCCCGGTCTAGTTGAGGATGAGGTGGACACATACGCGGCTTTGGGACTAGCTGGTAGGGTGAGTGAGCTTTCAATTGAACAAAAAAAAGAGGATTTGTGTGGGGCTTTCCGCATTTTGCATGATGTCTTATACAAAGGGAAGGTAGCTTGCATTTGTTTTGAGCTAGGGTAGTTTGGGTGACCTAAATTTAGGGGCGTTTGGGTAGCTAGGGTGGCCTATTTTTGAGGGTGTTTGGAAGGGGTCGGTATGGGGGTTCTTCACAGGGGAATCTAGTCTAAAAGTAGCGCGCAGTGCAAGGGCGCCCCCATTGACGGGACCCCCAAAATCCTACTGAGACTGACCCCTGAGCCTCGGAGATGACCCATACCCAAAAACGGCAAAAAATAAACATGGGATTTTTGGAATCGGTGCGTCGAGGGGGTTCAGAAAAGTCATCATTTGCGATATATTTGTTGAAAAAAAATTGACCATTTTCAATGCTTAAAAAAATGTTCAGCGCTTTTGGCGCCAGAGTTCATAATAACTGATTAATGGCCCTGTCAATTGAGCCCTTTCCCCCCCCCCCCCCACCCCAGTTGAAAGCCCTACTGCCCCACAGGCTTCTTTGTGTGGTGTGTTACTGAAGGGGTACCCCCCACCCCCCTTGTAATAGCCACGCCCTTGTCCAAGCTACAGTAGGCGTAGGGACTGTATTAATTTGGTACCTAATTGAAACTCGGTACCAAATGTAGTGCAGCCACATAAGGGGGAACGTTAGCGCGCCGGGCGCGCGCCAGGCATCTTTTGTGACCCGTGCCCCACCGGTGGATTGTTGCCGTTGATATGTTGGGCAACATTATATGGATTTGCCCCTTGGCCCCCGGGACATCAGCAAGTGTTTTGATTTGGGATGGGTATGGACCTTCTCGTACCTGAGGTGATTTCTTTGATTTCGAAGTTGGGGGCCATGATGGTGCTTATAAAGGCCGGATTCATGTCATTGTGCCATTCATTGGAAGAAAGAATGGCACTTTGACAGCCCGCCAACAATGTTACAATGACGTGCACGGGTGGTATAGGGCACGCATTGAGCAGCTGTTTGCTCAGTTGTGGCACGCAAGATGAGGCAGAGGATGAGGCAGAAGTGTGTGTGTTGTGTTGCCAGAACGCTCCACCGTCGCAGTTTGTGATGAGTGTAAGGAGCACTATTGTACTGAATGTATTGACACCCACACTGGTGGGACCAATGTTGTTTGTTAAGTACAATACAGATGACAGTTGGAGTTGCTGAATTCACAGATATTGCTTTATTATGCAACATGCTTTGTAGGGAAGCTGTGCAGTGCAACGTGGTCTACTTGGGGGGCTTCTCCATGAGAGGGTAAATCTCGGGCTGAAGTCGGGATAGTTAATAGAAAAGTAGCACGCCGGGCGCGCGCCAGGCAAACATTCCCCCTAAGACATGGGTTTGGGTTTGACCGTCATTTTTCTGGGGTTTTCTGACCACAGTTCGTATGGTCAGAAACTTAGCGGAACGTGATTTTGTGCCGATTGTAGAGGGAAAGAGGGGCTGTGTCATGTTTGTGATGAGTCCTGCTCACAACACGCCTGTGCACTGCAGGCACCCAGTGAACACCCTACCACCCCCCCCCCCCCGCATGCCAATGGACCCCCCATGCCACTTGCCCCCCCTCCTCGAAAGAAGAAACATGGCCCCCTTTGCTACTGGACCCCCCCCTCTCGAAAGAAGAAACATGGCCCCCCCTCAGATTTTTTCACCAAATCGCACACGAATTGCCCTTTTTTGCCTAGTTTCCTGAGTGTGACATTGTGTGTCTCATGCCTAATTCTCCACCTTGCTTTGCTCTCACAGAATTTGACTATTGCTGTGCCCCAAAGCAGATAAAGGGGCTAGTTCGGGTCTTTTGATTGTTGCAGTCCTAAGTACACAGATACAGACACACACACAAACACAACACGGACACAACACAGACAGATAGACAGACAGACACACAGATTTCAGCATGCGTTGCTCAGGTCAAAGTGCCGTGATTCATTCCGTCAGTCTGCCAATTGCAGTTGCATATAATTCATGTCTATTTGAAAACATTATTGTTGCACACTTCACAGTGCTGAAAATTTATCAAGCAGGCCTGGGGCCACCACTTTCAGCCCTGTTGTGTGCCTGTTTTCCACAAGGGTTCCCTGATCAGGGCCGCATCTGGCCCCAGTGGTATGTTACGATCTAATGCACGCCGTTATTTTGTAGCATTCAACCACGTTTGTCAGCTTCTTTGTCTGCCACATGAAGTATATGGTGCTGAAACTTTTTGAAGCAGGCCTGGGGTCATCAGTTTCAACCATCATCGTTTCACTACCATGCATGGGTATCCTCTGCAGGCACAGATCCAAGTTTGCCTTTTCGGCCACACGATATATCGGGTGACTGTACTGCGCCCTGCAGCACTGATGCAGAGACCGGGTTGTGAACCCGAGAGCCTTATCGCTACTCAGCACATACATGCATATACAAAGAATTTTTTTTGGATTTTTTGCGAGAACACGAGTCAATGGACCCCCCGTGCACGTGTCAATGGACCCCCCCCCTTCGAAAGAAGAAACATGGCCCCCCTTGCCAATGGCCCCCCCTCTCGAAATAAGAAACATGGCCCGGGCCATTGACACGGGGGGGGGGGTGGTACGCTGCTGAATGTGATGTGTGGTGCTGGGTCTTGTAGTAGTGGCAGTGGTCAGCCTGGTGATGTGCTTTGGCACACTTGCACACATGTGCACTGCAGGCACCCAGTGAACGCCGTACGCTGCTGGGATGTGATGTGTGGTGCTGGGTCTTGTAGTAGTGGCAGTGGTCAGCCTGGTGATGTGCTTTGGCACACTCGCACACATGTGCACTGCAGGCACCCAGTGAACGCCGTACGCTGCTGGGATGTGATGTGTGGTGCTGGGTCTTTGCTTCCCCAAAGGCCTGAAGCTGTCAGAGCTTGAGGATTTGAACTATTTTGGTATTCTGATTCTGATTCAAGTTCTGATTCTGATTCTCATTTGGGGATGGACACCGATGAGGATGGTTGTAGGCTTGTCATGCCTCATTGCTTGCAGGAACATGGGTGTGAACCTGAAGTTTCATGTTTCAAGCATTTTCTTGTGTTTACATGCCTTTGGGAATGTGGGCGGAGGTTAAGGTGCACTCATACCATGCACTCACTGACGTGTGTGTCGGCAGTTGTATGTGTTGCGCGCAAGCCACGCCCTTGTCTAAGCTACAGCAGGCGTAGGGACAGTATTAATTCCGTACTTGTGCGTAGCTATTACAAGGGGGGGGGGTGACGTCTAACGAAAATTAGGCTGCACCAACGAACAGTTGAACATCATCCACCGAAAGTAGGCCTTGCTGGCAAACAATTGCATACCGGACATTCAAAACCTCGGGTAACCTGTTTAGGGCTGAGGTGCACCTACCTAGCAGAGTGATGTTCGCCATCACTGGTTATGGTTACGTTAAATGGACGAGGTGCAAATTGACCCCGGGTGCCCCCCCAAAACACACACACACACACACGGCGCCGCCTCAAGCATGGTGCAATAGCTTGTAACCTGTAACCCGCATGTTTGTGGGGCTGTTTGTGGGACCTCCAAGTGGTTACTATGGGGGACCAGGAAGAACACTGAACACCTGGAGGGGGGTCGGGGTTTCGGCACAGTCAATGGGGTTTGGTGTGCATAAGCATTGGGGGGGAGAGGGGGCTGGCACACATGAGGTGCACGGGGCTTTGGCACGCACAAGGCACGCACCCAGGTCAGTTTGCATTTGCAATTCTGGCGAATCCTCGAACTGTTGAAGGGGGTGCTTGCACAAAAGATTCAAAGTTGCATGTTGAGCTATTGCCCGCAACTTGCGCTGACGGGCACTGTGGAGGTGCAATAGCAAGCGGTTGGGATGAAGCCTGGTGTAGGCAGCATTATGGTTTGCCCTTTTGGTGCTACTGTTTACTGAGCCCTGCGAAAAAATGTTGTGAATATTGAAAGAAGGTGTGAACACCCAAATTGAGTTGAATGACTCTTGAGATGCCTACCACTAGCAAATGGAAATGGACGCTTGAATGGTAGCAGTTCTACTTCCATCCGCACATTCCCCCCCTGCAGATGAAGATTTTACGCCTCAGGTCACGTGTAGAAGTTCACATTGAATCAGATGCCTCGAAAAAGCATGCACAAAGGGAATGCCATGCACGCAGTGCGCACGCAGTGCGAAGTTTTGGATGTCGGCAAATACTCGAACCCTAGTTTTGGCCCCCTTTCACAAGTTTTTGGTTCCGTACCAGGGTTTTTTTGGCTTCCCAAGCATTTAGGATGTGGCATATTTGAATTGTCAACCATTTCCCCCTAGAAGAGGCCCATCGACAAAGTGTACACCGTCGACACCACCCGGATCTCGACGTCGTCATTGTCGACACTGCAGCGAGCCTGGTATCCGTAGAGGCAGTTCGATTCGCCCTGCAGAGTACTCTTCCCAACAGTTTGATTCGCCCTGCTCTTCCCGAGTGCTCTTCCCGACAAATAGTATGTGCACCAAAACCTTGGTCGACTTCAAGGTGATTCTCAAACCGAGATGCTCAAGATCATCGATCGGTATGGCCACGTCCACAACTGCAAAGAAGTCAACGTGGTCATCGTCGCTCGAAGGCTCTCGATCGCCGATACTCGATGGTGGCAAGTCGACACCAGGACCGGACAGTTCTTCTTCGACGATGCTGTTGGTGATAACTACAACCAGAAGTATCGATGGACACCTGGCCAACCCTATGGTATTGACACCTTTCAGTCTTCCCCCTAGTAAACAGGTGACAGGTATTCTTGGGTGAGTATCCTAGCCTCTGTGTGCGCAATATGCACGCAGTGCGCACGCAGTGCGCACGCAGTGCGCACGCAGTGCAAACACTTAGCCAAAGTATCTTTTCCCACCCTATTGATACCATGTGTCAAAGTAATATCATGCGAGCATGATTTTATTTTGTGCTCCTGAATGTTATCACACACCCCTTCTAGCCCTGAAGCTTGAGCATTAGAGCAACATGTGGTGTACAGATTGAAAAATGAAGTGAACAGTTCACAAGACTCTTTGATTTCTGGAGAGGAATATGCCAATCCTCATTTCCGCAAAACAGTGCAACAACTGGACGCTTGCTGGTGCTATCTCGTCCTCTTTCACAGCACATTCTTGGACCCTGCCCACACTGGAAATTTGCCCAAAGCACTTCGTTTTTTCAGCCTCTTTTGCATAGTCATCACCAGCAAGTTCGGCAGCTTCAACACCGACATCATTCGTGGCACCATCATCACTGTCACGTCCGGGGCTGAACCAAGCAGGACTTTCTGGAGTGCATCCTCCAGGGTACAAGGGTTGGGAAGATGGGCAGTGAGGAGGGGTGGTCTCGCAAAAGGGGATGGTCAATGATCGCCTAGCGCCAGGCATTGGCCCAGGCCCCCATCCTGGCTAGGACTCAAGAATAAGAATGTTTGTCGTCGAAACCTCGTTTGGAGATTCGACTTACGCAACAAGCACGCCTCTCCGACTATGGGGAGATGGGCCACCGATAGGCATGCAAATGCGAGGATGAGGAAATCATGACTGGATCCGACATGCTCTGCCATGTATCGTAGAACTTTGCGGCAGGCCCATTGACGTCGGGGCTCCGGGTTCTGATATACCCGGTCTTTGCCCGCTGCCATGGACCGCTTAGCATTCGAGGAGGATGTGGATATGCCAGATGCACCTCCTCTGGAGTTTCAAAAATGACGGGATTGGCATCAATCCATTTATGCTATTGTTGTTGCTTTCATCAGCCCCGAAGATCGCGGTGCCCTGGCGGCCGCGTGTCATATGCAGCTCCTCCGCACCAGATTTTCTATGGCAATTGTGGATCGTGTCATCAACTAGGCGGACACTGATTCTCCTGGGCCCGCTGCCTTGTATGAAAAACAAGGAGACTACAAGCTCGATATTGTCTAGGGCTGCTGGCCCGCGCGCGCGTGTGTGGAGAAATCATATGCATCCAAACCCTCCCACACATGCACTAACCCCCAATGCCATCCAAAAACGCCTCTTTTCCTCAAAATTGGGTCTTGCAATGCCTTTTTTTTGTACCATTGCCTTGCCGTGCACAACACACACTTTTACAACAAAAATCCGGGCATAACCCATGAAACAATTTTGGAGTAAATTTCTTTCACTTGGACACATCAGATAATAAGGCGAGCACGCCATACCAAACCATGCCATGCCATGCAAGCCATGCCTTGGCTTGGCTTGGCGAGGCGAGCCAAGGCAAGCAAGCGCGCGCGCGCGTGTGTGTGTGTGGACAAAGGATATGCATCCAAACCCTCCCCGACATGTAAGAACCCCCAATGCCATCCAAAAATGCCTCTTTTCCTCAAAATTGGGTATCGCGGTACCTACTGGACAACACACACTTTTACAAAAACAATCCAGGTATAACCATTGAAACATTTTTGGAGTAAAATAGTGAATAGGGGCGACGGTCAGGGGTATGAGGGCCAGTTTCCCCACCATCCGAAGTGCAGAGATGTGGCCATTTATGGTGGAGGAATGGCAGCGTTCCGCAGCAAGGTGTGATATGTGCTGGCGCAATGTGTCACACCACAACAAGGCAGATCGGCCCGTAGGTAACCGATCCAAAGCTCCCCTCAGACCATTTAGAGAGGGCCAGGGTTTTGGCTGACACAGCAGGGTCTCGGACCCGGACCGAATCAATGTCGACTCCCAAATATCGCATTGTACTGCGGGGCCATCTCCGGCTGCACCTTGGACTGGGGGAGGAGAGTTCGGGGGGTCACTGAGGGGCTGGGGCCCTAAAGACTCGCTAGGCGGACGCGTCTCCGCCGGGCTGGAATCGTGGCCCCTGTGGGTTGACTGGCACTGATGGCTGCGCCCCGCGGGCAGCGCAGGGCTGCCAGTGCTGATGGAGCTCATGGCAGCGCACACACGGGTATCGCGGGGGCCCAGAAGCATCGTACGTACGGCCAGTACTGGCGGCCGTTTACAATGCTGGGCCCCCCACCGTACTGAACCTGCCACAAGGGCGGGCCTTCGAGCTGGAGGCAGCATTGGACAGAGATGGACTGGGCGGCAGCAAGTAAACGGGGGGCATCACCGTCAACAATTTAAGCAGCAGCAGCGCCAGTAGTTGCATCGTCAGAGTAGCAAGTAGTTGCAGCAGCATCAGCAGCAGCAATATCAGCAGAACCACTGATGAGGACCCCCATCATTGTACGAACATTCGGTCACCTCTGATTCTTCAGTGTCTGCTGCTGCCTCCTAAACCTTGTCAGTTCATTGGGGTCCCATGCTGAAGCCCTTAACTGGGACTCCACTTGAACTGCATTGGATGTCATGAGACTGCTCCAAATGTTGTGCAACATAGGCACATCAAAAGAAAATCAAGCACAAAATAACATCGCGTGTCAGAATAATATCACACAATATTACTGTTTTTTTTTTGTGCGGGGGGTTAATTGGAGGCGTTTCAGCATGATTTTGGGGAAACATGTGCTAAAGCTCTCGGGCTGCAGGCACCCAGAACCAGTGGGCTTTAAACCTGCCGAACCCTCCCCCACCTGACACACCAAACACCCCCTGGCTCTCGTGTGCCTTCGTTTTCACCTCCAAATGAGCCAAGCCGTGCAATCTGGCGAAACTATGTACTCTGCGCTGTTTTGAACTTTTTGCTCAAAGAAAATCCCCCTCTTGGGGTGCTGCAATTGAGCGTGCTGGATTTTGCCAGCTGCAAACCTCTCCCAGAAAAGCCACATGCACACCATAATGCAATGTCTAGATCAATTCAGGCCGAATTTCCACAATTGCCAATTCGTTGGTGGGGCCACCATGAATTTGGGTTCAGTACTGAAGCTGTTGACCCCTCTGCTGCACTCTCAGAACCCCTCAGCATGTCGCAGGTGGACAATGAGTGCCCCATTTGTCTTGAAGAACTTACAGACAGAGTCTTTGGGCAATGCCTGCACCCAATGTGCATGAGCTGTGCGCCGGTCTGGCTGGCAAAGAAGCCTGAGTGTCCCTCGTGTGCTTATCCCATGACATTGGCCGACACTGTCACGGTGAGTGCTTCTGCCAGCAGGTGTGTATATGCTTCCAATGGTTGTTGTTTGTGACTACTCTCACCCCAATCAAGACTTGTGACAAGGACCGAGCTGGGTCCCTATGGTGTTCCCCCAACCTGGTTGAAAATGGTGCATTTTCACCTCAAAATGGTCACTGCATGGCGACACAGCGTGAGAGACGCCTCATTCAACACCCATTTGCAATCATTTGATGGTCCAATCATTGTGGAAGAAGAACGGCCCTCATTGGAGACATCTGCTTGTCACACTGCCGATTGTCCTCAACTTTCAGGACGATCAGGCCGCAAATAGCCGTTTTTGGACATTGAAGCGGGCGAGATGGCTCAAAATCACACGAAACTTAATTCGGGTGATGCACATTTCCTCTGCGGTCGTTTTGAACTATTCCAATGATGACTTGAGCCATGATGTTCCCACAAAGAACCTTTATGTGCCTGCTGCTGCTGCTGCTTGCTACTGCTTGCTGCTAAAATACATTGCTCACCCTGGACCCTAAAATGGATTGTAAAACCTCCACTGGGACAGACCCAGCTCGGCCACCTTCATTAGTATTGTGTTGGTGCAATCTCGCCAGTGTTGTCCACACAGAGTGTGTTTGTTCTCTCCCACTCCTTCTGTGCTCCACTGAGGTACCGAAGAACCCAGAACCCATGAAGCTGCCCCCTCCTACCTGTACAGCAATTCGTCTACCTGTTGTTCGCAGGGATTGAACAACTCCTATTGGCTCCCGTCAATCCTGTCGCTCGTGCTGCCTCCTGTCCTCTAGTGCTTCCTACCCTACCTACCCACCCCTCCTCACTGCCACAGCAACAACGCCCAACATCATCGGTCGCTGAGGGGGCTGCCCCAGGAAAAGAGCGTGGGAGGCACTGATACATTGCTATTGCTCGGGCAATACCCACACTCGTTGACTGCCCAAGGGCGCAGGTGGCACCACTGGGGATTTGGTGCAGGTGCCTCAGGACCACTACCTGCAGAGGGTGTTGCCATGTGGTGGTACTCTGTGGGAAGTTGTACCTTTGGGACATCATGGAGGGACCTGGGGCACACTCCGCACTGCCGTGCCTGATGGTGCACCATCGTGCCTTTTGGGAGATCAAAGGGCTTGACGTGAATTACCACTGAGTCACTCCACACGTGCTGGGGTTGGGCAGCTCCTCCGGATCCGAACACCACCCATCCCAGGATCCTCTCCACATGGCACTCAGTAGGCTCGGCCGGATTCAAATCCACGACACTGTGCCTCCAAATCATGCCTAATACCACTGAGCTGTGGGAGTAACCCCAGGGCATATTGGTGTTAGTTGTGGTTGTCTTGGTCGCGGTGCGATGCGAGATCAGCCCTTCTCCCGGCCTTTTATCACTGGATGCGCCACAGCTGTCATTCCTACGCATGCTGCGTCCGCAATGCTGGCGGTGAGTTGGCCGCTATGCCCAGCAACGATGCAAGCAATGAGGCACTGTGCCCTGTACCCGATTTCACTACCGGAGAGCACGGCAGCAACCTCGCTGAGGACCGTATCATGCCCTTGGGCAGGCATGACAATGCAGGCAGCCGTGAGCCCAGGTCACCCTGCAGCAGCAGTGTATCCGGCTCCATGGAGGATTGGCAGGGGTCCCCAAGCCAAGGAAGCCGTGCAGCAGAGGACACCTGGTATTGTCTGTGAGTGCCACTGCCCCGGGGCCATTGTCCGGTTCCCAGTCTGTAGGCCTCTGTAGCACCTAGAGCAGCGCGGTACACCAGGACGCGTGGTTCACCCAAGACAGGGGCGGTGCGGGCAGGGAGCAGGTAGGGGCCTGGCGGTAGATTCGGCATGTGTCGTGCACCAAATGCCCATCACGGCGTGACGCTCACCAAACGGAGCAACCACAGCACGCCCAGGGCATTCGGGATCCTGTTTCACAATGCTGGGCTCTCGGGCCCCGATGACGATCGGACTACCCCCAGCGCAGTGCACCTCCCGCGGAACGGGAGGTCCCACCCACCGAACCGTCGGCAGGACTGTCGGACGGACCACTTGCCGGATCACCTGTGGAACCGTCTGCCGCACCACCTGCCGGACGACCTGCAGCCCCTGAAGCGTAAGATCAGGACTAATGTCAGCAACGATTACAAAAAATGTCATAACAGTCGCGAACACAGGAAAGAGCACAAGAACGAACCGGACGAGTCCACAAGGAAACGGGTTGCCGTTCAGGGCTACGTAAGTCAATGAGTGGACGAACAGTCGCCCAGCAGACCTGAGAAGAGGGAAGGGGCATGGTGGTTCGCTCCCTTTGTTCCATGGTGGATGATGGATAATGCCTCAGTCCACCAGTTGATTTAGGCATTGCAGTTGACATACGAGTGAAAGTCCATTACACTGCTTTGTTGCTTTTCTAGACCAGCGTCTTGGCGTCGCCTGCTAATGTCACAGCCCTCGACTGAGCGTCTCCGCGAGGCAGAGTGTTGAGGAAGCCGGAAGACGGCACATTCACCGTGTCTCAACTTGTGACGTCGTACAACCGATCCAAAGTGAGGGGCTTAGGGGTTGTTTGGCCCATGCGCAACCTCCACACGACATGCGGAATATCCGGTTGGGGAGACTTGGTAGGTCAGTGTGTGTATTCCCTACGTCAATGCCATGTGTTTTGCAGGTTCCGGACACCCCCCAGGCAGGGGACGGCACCCATCTCCTTACGAATTGGCAGCACGGCCCGCACCGCTTTTAGGCGCTGCGGTAGTGACGGTCTGCCCAGTACCCCCCGGCGCTGGGAGGACGTTTCCCAAAAGGATCTTTCCTCTTCTCAAGGCAGCACCACTGATGGGCCGTCCATGCAGAATGGCAATGCCAACCGCAATGGAATCAGGTGTGTACTGCACAGGTGTAAGCAAACCCACCCTGCAGTTGACGTGCAACCCCCCATTTGACGTATTCCCCCCCAGACTTGACGCGCACCGCCACAGAGGTGGCTGAAAGTTGAGCATTTGACTTGCACCACTACTTTTGCAGCGGCCCAGAATTCGCGCACAGGACACAACACAAGGCACTGCAGCGCACGGGGAGCAGGGTACAGCATAACTGCGACCACACCGTGCAATCCTGCATTGCCACTCACTGAAGGTAGCTGCGACCCCCCCCCCCCCCTTCCCCTTTTGGGTGTGGGGAGCTTGGGCCTCCCCCGCCTTCAGTGAGGGCCAGGTGCCAGACGCCAAAAAGGATGTGCCACAGTTACGTGCCTCCGAGTGTCCTCAAGCTTTTGGTGGATGGCTTTGTGAAACAACTTCAGTCTTTCGGAGTACCGTTCACACTGTTTGTCTGCTGTTGTACCGAGAGCTTATGCTGGTGTCCCCTGGTACCCTCACGAGTTACTCACACCCCTTTCATTTTATGTCCCTGTAACCGCAACCCCCCCCCTTCTCCTCCCTGTGCAAACGGGGAAGTGGACGGACGGGGGCAGTGATGCTGCAAAGAAACAGGATGCGCAAACGACGAGCAGGAACCGCCGAACTGGACCGGGACCCCAATAGTTGCAGCAAAGGAAGCAACGGGTGACTGCGTTGGGTCTTGTATGATTTCCCTGATAAGTGGCATCAGTGGCACTGCATGTGTCTCACTATGCAGCGTTGGAGCCGTTGCCTCTGCCAGCATGGTAACACAGGCCGAGCACATCCTATGGTCTATGGTACGTCCTGTTACGACGCCGCACTGACTATTTGTTCTGGGAAATTCCACCCAACCCCTCGAACCCAACCCGGCGACAAACAGGAAGCCACACCTGAGTGCAAGCGTACGTCCAGGGCCCCAGCCGGTGGAGCAACAGAACTCACGGACCATAGAGCAGGGCAAGAGATCGTCAAGAGCAGGTTGAACGAGCCATGGAATTGGGCGGGCAGGCATTTGTTGCGTTAATGACCTCTGACCCATCCGCTGGACATTCTGGCCGTCAGCCTGTGTCACACGGTGAAGGCCAGCGTAGAACACCCATTGCAGGTACCCCCCCCCCCCTCTTGTCCTTCCCCACCCCTTGTCCTTCCCCAGGGGGGGGTGGGGGACCGTCACTTGCTCAACCCAAAATTTTTCGTTGCAGCTCACTGTGTTGTTGTGCCAAAACCACCACCCAAGAGTGCTGCCCAAAGCATTCCAGTGGAAAGTGGTGAGCATGTGCAAGAGTTCAAGGTCAAGTGGAGCAGGACCAAGAAAATTTACACCGAGTTGGTCAAGGAGTAGGTCTCTGTACATTGGCAGCCCTTTGAACGTATCTTAAGCTGAATTCTTTCGTTTTATGCTGCAATTTCTGTGCCTACAAATGTGCGTGTACAGCGGTAGTGCGGTTCCCCAGGGGGGGCTGGGGGACCGTCACTTGGTGACCGTCTTCCCTGGGGTGGGGAAGGACAAGGGGAGGGGGGGTACATGGACACTGTCAAATCAGGTCAGACATGTCCGGCCGGCCGACAAACAATGTGAACAGAGCCTCCGAAAGACTGACCTTGTTGAATAAAGGTGTCCGTCCACCACAGAGCTTCAGGAATTGGTTCATTCAGAGGCACAAACCATGGCACATTGTTTCTTGTGTCTCGCACCCTCCGAAGGGTGCCCTCATTCAAGGGTGGGGGAAGAACCCTTAGCCAGAACAATGCATGGCTGTCAGCCATCATTCATTGTGGGGGGAACGAGAGGAAAGAGCCAAGGGACAGTCATACTGCAGCCAGATTTTCCGGAGCCACCCATGGGACGACTTGGCAGGCAGGCAAGCCTCAGGCCAGTGGTTATCGGATTTGGTTGATTTCAGACCCGCTGCAACTTTGGGCAAACCTCCTTCTTCTTTGCACAACCCCAAAATTAGCAGAAAGGGACAATATGCGCTGAAACGAACCCACGCCCCTTTGCTGAAGCAATAAAGGTGGCAGGCAGAGGATCGCTGCCACACAAAACAAAATGAACAAAAGATGGCAGGTGTTCCAATTGGCTAATTTTTTGGACTGGGGTTTTTTGTTGCCCTCAGCAGGATATAAAAATTTCCACGCTGTGTGTTTGCGCTCGAAATGCTCGGAATTTACAAGAGAAGTCAAATATGATTTAAAGACATGGAAAGAATTCAAATATGATTAAAAGACATGGAAAGAATTCAAATGTGATTGAAAGACATGGAAAGAATTCAAACATGATTGAAAGACATGGAAAGAATTCAAATGTGATTGAAAGACATGGAAAGAAATTCCGACCCCTCCCTCCCCTACCCAATCTGCCACTGCCGGCACTCCATCAGGGACCCCACATATGTGTGTTCAAAATGATGAGCCCAGAGGTCTGACACAGCCGACACCGCACCGCACCACACCACACCACTCCACTCCACATCACGCCATGCCACACCACACCACACAACACAACACCCGACACCGCCAGCGCCAGCTTGTCAACGCTCCTCTTTTTGCCCAGCTGTCAATCAATTTCGCCGGGCAGTGGAAAGGCACTGCCCTCCTTGCCATTGGACAGTGAAGCACGTCGTTGGCGCAGAGCCTCGGTCCGCAGTGCCAGTGCTGGTCTGCCCATCCGCCTGAGTCGCAGCATTGATGCCCCATCCCCGCAAGAGCCACCCGTGCATCGCAGCACCAGTCACCACTTGGTCCAGGGAAGCAGCAGCAGGTGTGTTCTGATTGGTGGGATTTGTGTGTGGGGGAAGGGTCCAAAGGCCTGAAGGTAAAAGCCCCAAAAGCCTCCAATTGCCCGCATTTATGATTTTGTGACTCCGGAGCCAACCCCCTGCACATCGGCGAGTTGGCCCATAATAGACTCGTGCCCCGAGCCCCCCCCCCCAAGTATACCATAAAGGTGGGTTTTGTGGGCCACATTGTAACAGGAGCACGGGAGAGGCAGTAGGCCTCACAAGCCATGGCACATGTGATGTGAACCATTCAGGTACGCTGTGCACCAATGGTTACCCCGTCATGTGTAAAGGGGAGAGTCGGATTCGCTGAACTGTGGCCATGTGGCAGACGTGGTGCCATGTTGTACCTCCATGTGTCAGGGGGATTTGCTAATGATGGGGTCTCTCTTTTTGGCCTCAGAAGAGTGGATTTGTTTATGTTGAAGAGGGGAACCTGCCAAGCACTGCCACGAGTGGGATGTTGTTGCACAGGTCTATTCGGGATGTTCCACAAGCAATGTTAGGGTCAGCAAACAAACAAACCAGTCTCTGGTTTGGCGTGTTGCATCAGGGTCAACAACTCACTGTGTGCCGTCAGAATTCCGATGTTGTGTGCAGCGCAATGAAATGAATGTGTCCATTCTTCACGCATGTTTCTTTCACCATCGCTGCACTGCTATGCCTTTTTGAAAGACACACTCTGCCCGAAGCAGGTCCCGATCGTCAGAGCGTAGCTCTGACGATCGGGACTTCAGCTTCAGCAAGGGAACCTTTCCCAATGGGGCTTGTGACCCTTTATCTGATGCTCAGGAGTGCTTGGACCAAGTAGTGTCTGAGGACCTCTAATGGAATTGGTTCGATTGGAGAAATTTCCGGCCATCACCCTTTTTGTAAGGCACCCACCTGGGCAGTCACGGAACATGGACCCAACACATCTGCCAGCAGCCACCATGCATCGATATGACTGCAAGGGACGGGGGGAAAAGGACTGGGGCACCAGTAGTATGGTTGTTTCGCCCGTCGGATCATGAAGCCGGCAGTGGCATGCACGATAACATGTTGCATGTGGCCCGGTATGGAGGTGCTTGTATACCCATACCCCCTTCCGGACTCCCCATCCTGTGTCCATTGTGAGCAGCATTTTTTTGCGCCTAATAGTGACTTTCCGAAAATTTATGGAAATTTTCAAATATTTACCACAAATTACCCCCCATTGTGTGAGTCTAAATGCTCAAGAATGTAAATTGGAACTCAAACGCCAAAAGAGACCGAAAATTTGGTTGCATTTCCCTGTTTTCTTTCTGCTGCTTTATGCAGATGCCACGAGCCCTCCCCGAGCAGTGAGTCTTTCCCAATGCGCACCGATGTCCGTGGTTTTGGCAAGGCCGCCATGCGCTGTGCCAGTGCTGCTCTGCCCACCAGGCCCGCAGGCCGGGAGGACGCAGGCTCAACAAGCAATAAGCACGTGCCCCAGTCATCGCCAATGGCTCGTAGTGCCAGTGCCAGTCTGTCCATCAGCTCCAGAAGGGCAGAAGAGGCTGGATTGCCGGGCAAGAGAAAGGCGCCTCCAGGCCCTGCCTTTTCCTTCCCGACGGGCAACGATGCTGGATTTCTCACCGAGGCTCCTGTCCGCAGTCCTGGTGCTGCCGCGCCCGGCAGCCCCACGAGCACAAGGAAACATTCCTTCCCGACCCTTTCCATGCCCAGCTCCGGTGTGCCCACCAGCCCTACCAGCACCAGGAGGCCGCACTCTCCTGCAGTGCTTCATCGCGACGCTTCTTTCGGCAGTATCGCCAACTTCGGTGTTCCCGCCAGCCCGTGCAGCAGCAAGAGGCCTCCCTCGCCTGGAGTGCTCCTGAGGGAAACCTCCTGCGGCAGTTCCAGTTCTGTCGTGCTGCACAGCAAGAGGCCCAACTCCCCCGGAGTGCTTTCCCCCGGGGTGCTTTGCAGCGAGGGCTCTTTTGGCAGTGCCAGCCCAAGGGCGCCGGATGACTGGAGCCGCAAGGATTTATCCCTCTCTCAAAGCTTCGGATTCGATGCACCGTTCCTGCGAAGCGTCAGTGAGGATTCGGCGCTGTCCGACAGTGGCCAGTATGGAGCACCGGATGGCAGCAGGTGTTGGGATTATTGTGAGGGCAGGTGGTGTGGGCGCGCTGGTTTGTCTGTTGCAAGCCAGGCCCCAATGCCGGCAGTCCAAACGCCGTTTCTGGTCCCACAGAGAATCACTGGAATCCGACGCCAAATGAGCAAGTGTTCCAGTGGGCAGGGGAGTGGGAGGATTGCGATGGGCAATTTTCTGGATTTGTGGGCCAAGCGGCTCAATGAGTTCCCAGTGAAAGCTGTGGCGGGGTGCTAAGTCCGGCAGCTGAATAAGGTAATAGTATTTAGGCGACGAAACTTTTGGAAGGTGCGGGAGGGAAATGCGGATTTTCGGTTGCATCCCCCCCCCTTCCCCCTCGGGCAGTGGGCTTCACAGTAGTCGCAGCCTGGTGTGGCAACGGGCGTGGCTCTTGGGGTGCTCACTGCACCGGAAATGACCACGCGAAGGGGGTTCAGTGCAGCGGTCTCCATTTTCACCACGGAGGCTTTGACACATGGCTGTACATCGTGGCTCAAATCCATACTAAGATGGCCCAAATTCCTAACAAGATGGCCCAGGATAGAAGGACAAGAATTTGTGTTGGCATGCCCGCAAAAAGAGGAAAGGCTTACATTTGCACCTCCGGGGTGGCCAGCGGTAATCTACACAACCGCAACATTTACGCGGCATCGGGGTAACCCCCCCCATTTGCGATTTTCAGAATTCTACGCCATTTCTCACGGTGTTACGCTTTGCAGACCCTCAGCTCCCCAACCTGTTGTGTTCCTTTCCACAGTATCAACGTCGAGATGAAGACCCATTTGGCATGTGTCAGGGATTACTAGATGTGGCCTCCGCCGCATTGGGATTTCTTGGGCTGCCGAGGGATACACGTGTACCGCATTATCGGGGAGGATGTGGGGAGGATGGTGGGGATGCAGGGAGGTGGCAAGTATGATTGGGGAGCTCTGTTCCATGTTGCCACGATATGCAGCTGTCAGTGCATCCTCCTCGCGTAATTGCAACACCCAACGCTGGTCGCAGCCTGCCCCGGCTTCCTTGGCCCCGGCACTGCACAGGGTTAGAGGATCCCGGGGGCCAACGAGTCCCTTTTCAACCACCCCGCCCCCTCTTGGAAGGGGCTCTTGGGGCTTGCTGTCGTCAGAACTTCTCTGCCAACCGCCGCGGTGGTGGGGGCCCGTTTGGCACGAGGCTATGGTGTTGGTTTGTTTGCGCTTGGCGGCGCCTGTTGGATTCTCGCCCTTGCACATTCTGACCCTCTGTGGGTCCGAACGTGTTTTGGTTTTGTCAACGGAGCCCCTGAATGACTGGTCCTGTTTGACAACTCCGGGGTCGGCTGTCCCAGAGACGGGCTGTTGCCCGTGCCATTGACCATGCGCATCCAGATCCACATCCAGATGCGGGCGGGGGGGTTTCAGGTTTTGACCAAACCTTCAAACCTCAAACTCCAATAAGGGTAACTTTTTCAGCCTTTCGGGAACAGGCCCTCCCAATATGCACTGCAGCTATGGACTTTGACCTGCAGAGGCGACATGATGCCACACTCCCCCTTTCAGAGCCTGCGCTACGTTTGGTTCCCTCCCGTCCCTGTATCCTGGCGTCCCTTTTGTCGCCCGCAGAGCCCAGATCAGTGGCACCAAAACTCCATCCTTATCAACGGCAGCTGACATTATGAGCAATCAGGATCTCCATGTGGCTTTGTACCAAAGCTGCAGCATTGAAGATCCGTCGTTGCACTATGACAGCGATTTGGCAATGGGAGATCCCCACAACAGGTATGTGCACACGTGTGGAGCCCACGGGAGGCAGACTGAGCCTGCCACAACTGCTCGGGATATTCGGATTTCCGGACCGACTTTCATGCAAAGCTGGTTCATGGTACATACATAAAACATACAAACATACATATTTACTAATTTGTATGCATGCATGCATGCGCACATAAATATGTGCAGGCATAATGCATGCATAGATGCATGCAGTACATGATATGCCGTGGTACTGTGTGATGAGGCATACTGCATAATGCATCAAAGTGTGCATTTGAAGGGGCCTAAGCCGAGCTGAAATTATCTGTGCACAACGTTTGCTCCCAGTCTCTGTGTTGTGCCTTGCGTGTGATTTTCTTTGCAGTTTGCTTGCATCTCGCTGCGATATCAGTGGAATCTCGCTGACAACCCTGGGATTGAAGGTATCTTCTGCCCCTCCGCCCTCAGTGCAGTACACAAGGAGATGAACGAGGACGCTTGTGGATGCACAGGATTTCAGGATTGGGGGATCCAGCTTGAGCTCGAGTATGGTGTAGTTATGCAGACTGACAATACCACTGCAGCCCCCTTGATTTCGGCGCCCCGATCCCCCGGATCACCCCGAGTCAGGGGTGGCGGGTTTTCAAGGGGGGGGGGGGGGTTCAATAGAGCCCCCAAAAACTGAGGGGGGGGAGAAAAGGGCTCTATTGACAGAACCATTAATCCCCCCCCCTTGCAACCCCCCCCCCCCCCAGTGAGGGGGGGGGGGACGGTCACTGGGCCCAGAAAGCACAGGAAATACTAGGCGCCAAAGGCGGCAAAATTTTTACAAGGCGCCGAAGCTGATTTACACTGTGATACTATGGTACAGATTTGTGGTGCAATTCCGCCCCCCCAGGGGGGGAACCGTCATTTCATGACTGTTCCCCCCCCCCTTGGGGGGGGGACCGGCCTGACAAAAGGGGCGAAATTGCAAAGGGGGGGGGTAGTGATTTTGAAGTCTGGCACCGACAATCACCTCGCAGAGTTTGTTAGATCAAAGCCAGGCAGGCCCGGGTATATGGGAAAACGCCACATGCCCCCCCCCCCCCCGTTTTGGGCCTTTTTGGGTCTATTCGCGTACCCCTCCCCAAAGGGTTGAATTGTTGGTTTAATCCCTTGTAAAATCGTTCTTTTGTCCAATAAACGCATCCCCCAATGAGTTTTTGGCCCAAATTCCCCTAGACCCTCCCCCACTTGAAACCCACTTTTTTGAGGCGTCATGAGAGGGGAGTGGGGGGGGGGGGGGGTCAAAAGTGTCGAGAAATGACCCCCCCCTTTTTGTTGTGTTGAAAATCATGAATCTTTTGTTTTTTTTTCGATTTTGAGCCAAAAAAGTGTTTTCGGGTCGCCACCCCATGGGGTTTGTGTGGGGCGTAGTGGGACAGGGGCTTGTGCAGTTTATGCACTCTTCAGCCATTTTTGCTTTATCGGTGGTTTTGGTTTTCAACCATTTTTGCTTTATCGGTGGTTTCGACCTTGGCGACCCCGTGCTACCCGGTCTGAGGGGTGCAAGCAGGAATGTTGTCACAGTATATGCCTCTTGCATAATGCTGCCTAAAACATGCTTTACATAGCTTGGGTGATCATTGTGAGTGGCCACGATATCAAAAAAAGAGCTTTCGATAACTTTGATTTGAGCTATCCAAGGCGAAAAACTACATGAGCAGGTTGTGCACAAGTCCATTGGGAGACGCCCCCCCCCCCCGACCAAATACCCAAGTAGGGTGAAATACACATAAATGCTATCTAAAAGATGCATTACATAGTTTGGATGATCATTGTGAGTGGCAAGGAAATAAAAAAATCAGTTTCGGAAATTTCGATTCCTGAGCTGCACAGGGTGAAAAACTGCATAAGCAGGTTGTGTACCAGTCCATTTGGAGACCCCCCCCCCCCCCCCCTACACACACCAAATACCCAAATAGGGTGAAAACTATTTAAATACTCCCCAAAGCATGCTTTACATAACAATCATTGTGAGTGGCCACAATATCAAAAACTAAGTTTCGGAAGGTTCGATTTTTGAGTTGTACAGGGTGAAAAACTGCAGGAGCAGGTTGTGTACCAGTCTATTGGGAGACCCCCCCCCCAACACACCCCATAGGGTGAAAACACATAAATACTGCCTGAAACATGCTTTACATAGCTTGGGTGATCATTGTGAGTGGCCACGATATCAAAAAAACAACGTTAAAAAAAAACAACGTTCGGAAACTTCGGTCCTTGAGCTGCCTCGGGTGAAAAACTGCACAAGCAGGTTGTGTACCACTCCAAGCACACAGGCAAGCCATTATTGGTGGAAACAGTCATTTTGCATCTCGTACACGGGCCATGACCAGCCCTGGGGAAGGTTAGAGGATACGGCCTTTTGTAGTTTTTACCCCATTTGGGTGTGCATTGCTCGGGGTAGATTCTCTGCAATGTGGATTTGCCGAAGGCAATAGATTTTTTTTTTTTAACCGTTGAAAATGGTCAATTTTTTCCCTCGCCCTCACCAAATACATGGCAAATAATGACTTTTTTGAACTCCGTTAACGCGCTGATTCCAAAAATCCCATTTTCATTTTTTTGCCGAATTTCGGGTCGGGCCACCTCCGGCGCCCGGGGGTCAGTCTCGGTAGGATTTTTGCGGGCCCGTCAATTGAGCCTTTTGGGGGGGGGTCTAGCCAGGGGGCTCTATTGACCCCCCCCCCCCCAGCCGAAAGCCCGCCCACCCTGTGAATCAGTGGATTTCCGGGTGCAACAACGAAAGCAGCAATTAGGTGGTGCCTGGTCGCTACTGACCTTCGGCATTGGGTCAGACAGCGAACACATGGCACGCAAACGACTCATGTATCTGCCCCGAACAGAAATGAAAAGAAAATCAACAATACTAGACAGCCCTCATTGGATCCTGAACAATTGCGCGTGTTGGCACATGATGTTCTCCTGTAGAGCTGCACAGAACTGCTGCAGAATGATGGTTGAGACAAAGTAAAGCTGAGTAACACATAACGGTAATGGTGGAGATATTGTAGGGCTGTGGTGAAGATAGAGTTGAGTTAACGTAGAAATGTAAGTGTGACCAGGCGGTATGTGTATTGGCTTAGCAGCAACCATGGGAGAGTGGTGACCCGTATTGCCACCATTGCATTCAATCGCTGTCCAACTGCTGTGTGTTGGCTGCGAATTACCGTGGGTCAACTTCAAACTGTCATTTGTTTAGGCCCCCGCAACCTTTTCCACCGCTGTGCTAAGGACAGCTTTGGAAGATTTAGAGACAGGCAGTGGGTGATTCTTGACGATTTTGTCTTCTTGGCCGTGTGATGCAAGTGCAGATACAAGGGCACAGTTATCAAGCCTCATCCCCCGGGAGGCGTGCAAGACTGGATGGATGGGAGGGTCACAAAAGCCCTGTGGCCTGCTTGATTTGCACACGCCATATTCCATGGAAGCCTGCATCAGCTAGCCGGTTTTGAGCCACACTGTGCCCAAAAAGACTTGTTCACCACCTGCTTGCTGCTGCTTGCCACTCCTTGCTGTTGCTGCTAAAATGCGCTTCTCACTTTGGACCCTAAGAAGGGTTGTAAAACCTCCACTGGAAACCCAGCTCGGTCATCTACCTACCACCTATCTACCTAAAATCAGCCCCTTTAACACATTTCCTTTTTTCCCTCGGGAATTTTTTCTTTGGGTGGGTGGGTGGGTGGGTTGGCCTGGGTTTGCCAGACTGAACTGGCGCGGATGCAGCACAGCAGGCCGAGGGTGACAAACAGGAGCCGGAACAGACCAGAGATTGAATCAACCACGGCCCTGCAAAGTGTTCGTGGAAAGGCGGATCAGGGATGCTGTGTGCCAAAGCAGAGCTGCACTGTCCTGTGCTGCAGTGGGGAGTGGGTGAGGGATGGAGCACTCAGTCTGCGGAACTGGCTTACTCTGGACCGATTTTTCTGCGGCATTGCAAACGGGGCTGGTTTCTGCTGTGTTGCCATTGCAAAGAGGATGAGGGCTGTAGTCGGCATGTTCCGCAGGTTCCCTCTAAGATCCACACTCCCTCATCGCGGCACTCTCCCAAGCCCCTCTTCAAGAAGGAATCCGGGTTCCGCAGGCCCTCGCGCGCTGCCTTTCCCGCCAATCTGAAGGCACCTGCGGACGCTGGAGCCGCCCGCTCCCCAAGTCACCCAAGCCCCCGTACTCCCGAGCCGGGCATGCGCATCCGCCCTTCAAGCCGCCCCCCAAGCCTGCATCCCTCTCCGCTTGTCACGGCGGTGCGCCCGACGGGTCAGCCCCCCAGTCCACATCCGTCTCCCGCACCGACAGACCGTCCCCGCAGTCGCCCCCCAAGCCCACATCCCTCGCAGCCCATCGTGGCCATTCAGCCGGCGGCCGGCCCACTCAGCCCATCCCCGGCGCCGCGCAGCGGGACGGGCGGGCCCCCCAGTCGCCCCCCAAGTCCGCATCCTTCGCAGCCGGTCGTGGCCGTGCGGCCCGAGAGCCGCCCCCCAAGCCCACATCCCTCGGCCCGTCCAGCCCCCAGCCGTCGGTCACCCCACCGCGCCTCCCTCGCGATGTGTCCCCTTGGCCCCAAGGGCCAAATCCCAATGAGCCCTACACTCTCTTCCATATGCTGAAGGGGCACCGTTGGGGTGTACCTTTTCCAGGCTGACTTTAGAACGGCCGACAACCATAGGAGCATAGGAGCCACCGACCAAAGTGGCCATAGTGGGGAAAACGGAATTTTACAAAAGGGAAAATCTGATCGGGCCATTTTTGGTACACAATCTGAGGTCTGAGACCCCCCGTCCCCCCTCCTCTCTTCTAATGTCAGCCTGACTTTTTTTGCACTCACGCGCCAGCCCCGAGCGACCAGAGCAGGTCGTGCAGACCAGGGATGTCAATAAGAACAAGGTCAATTTTTTGGTGGGGCTGGGGGGGGGGTCTGGCTATTTGTCACACAGTGACAGATGGAGAGTGACAGATGGAGATGATAGCCACTGCCGGTGACAGTTACGTGTACAGTGACAATGGTATTTTGTTGCAAACTACAGTGTCTGTTTCAATCCTTTGTCTGCTGCTTTCCTGCTGCAGACATCCCTTTGTTTCTTGGATGTGCACAATGCCTGTCAAGGGTAGTTGGCAAGTGCCTTGCACAACTGAATTTGGGCACTCCCCTCAGTGCCCAAACGTGAACGCTTGCACATCCAAGCGCTCCAGTGAGAAGATGAAGGCTCAGAAACTGATGAAAATGCCAGCACTGCAGGCTGCTGTTGCTGCTGTGCTTGCTGCAGGCGCCTTCATTTGTTCTGGGCCTTCACACCCAGCACATTGGGACAGCAACAATATGACAGTACTTTCCAGGATGACTGAACTTCATGCGCAACATCCATGACTTGTCCAGTTGCATGTTCCAGGTGGGCCATGTTTGTTGGCATGAGCCACTCGTCACTTGTCACTCTGGAGAGGGGGAAGGGGGTCCAGGGGGGGGGGGGGGGCGTTATTGACATCCCTGGTGCAGACCAGCTGAGGCAAGAGACACTTTGAGGGTGATCAAAATTCATTTCCCTTTGCCCATTATACCCACAGAACACTAGGCCCGCGGAACACTAGGCCCCCGGGCTGCTGGGAAAACTATACCGCGCAAACGCACACAGCAGGGGCTATGGGCCAATGTCGTGGTGCTCCAGGGGTGGTGCCCAGGGAAGTAGCCGTGGTGTATTCGCAGCCATTGTCCGTATGGAATTTAGTGTGCCCTCGCGATAAGCCTCCAGTTTGCAGTTCAGTATAGGATAGTAGTTGGGCCGCACAGTTTGTGTATGACTGGAATTGGTTTCTTTGGTCCATGAAGGATTGAATTACATGAGCCATTTGCGCGACGTCTTACTTTTTTTGTAGTCCAATGGCGTTGACAGACTTTGTCGAAGGGCACCTTGTCACAACTGCTGACTGAAGCGCAGTAGTTGGGCCAATACTGCTGCATGTGCACTGTGCGCGCCGTTTCCCCATGCCTCGCTATGCAGAGAGCATTGGTTTCTGAGCTGTGTAGTGATATGTGGGTTTTCCCTCCATGAAGTTTGCGGCTGTTGTGCATCTCTCCTCCAGAGTACTTTCGCGATTTTAGGTGAATGTGCTACTCCCTCCACTCTCCAGTGTTCGTGCATCAGCTGTTACACAAACCCACCCTCACAAACCCACCCTCTTTGCTGTGGTGTATGTTGTAATACATGTAATTTTTCTTTTGTGGTAAATGCGTGCAACAAAAAAATTGTGCCGTCATGTAATTTCTTTTTGCAGTAATGGCGTGTAAACCCGCACTCGTGTTTACCGCCCAAAAAAACCTAGACGGCAGGGGTTATGTAGCCAATCCATGATTTTGTGGGCCACTGGTAATATTGTCCCCCGCTCTGAAGTTTTGGGGACCCCCCGCACGGCAGGGATTATGTAGCCAATCCGCCCACTTGTGGGCCACTGCTGATTTTGTCCCCCGCTCTGAGGCGTTGGGGACCCCCAGATGGTAGGGGTTATGTAGCCAATCCACCCATTTGTGGGCTATTTCTGATTTTATCCCCCGCTTTGAAGCGTTGGGGACCCACAAGCGGCAGGGGTCCGACTCTACTAATCTTGCTATTGTGGCGTCCCAAAAACTATTGACGGCATGGACTTGCAGTAGAAGTAGGAAGAGCTGGCATTATCTAAATCTCTTTCGGCCCCCTTATGTGCATGGCCAATGTCACAAGGACGTGTACCTATGCTGCATGCACTGTGAAGGGTGTGGCTTTTGCGTGCCCACTTTGGTGTGCCCTGTTCATGGTAGGGCCCACCCTCACACAGGCAAGTGGTTGTTTCAAAATTGGTGTCAAGAGGTAGACATAGAGGAGGTGTTGACCGCCACCCGCCACCCTTCCAAAGCAACTTGTGTCTAGTGACGAGGAGTTGGACCTCCTTTCTCATCCTCTTTTGGCCTCTCCCCCGGGTAAGGAGGGGAGGAAAAAAGAGGTGCGGTCGTCTGATTCGGAGGTGGACCTCTTTGCACCTCCTCCTACGGCCCCTATACCACGGTAGAAGGTGAAGGGAAAGAAGGCCTTGCCAAGTGCGCCCCCTATCGAACCTCCCACTTCTAACACGCGTACTCGAGGTATCATGAGCGAAACAAACCCTTTGGGTGTGGGAGATTGTGTTGGTTGAACCAAGAGCTCTACCACATGCAAATCGATGAACCACATGCATGGACTGTTGTGCTTACTTATATCAAGAGAGTGTCTAGGTGGATGCAAATTGTTGAATCTGGCTCGACACAAGACAACATGACTTGTGCCGTTGCCACATTTTTGTGGTCAAGAGCGATGACAAAGAAGGGTTGCACTGGTTTGTGTGTGCCTTCAATCGTCGTGCATAGTTGGAGCGTTTCATTATTTGGGTTTGGGAACCCTTGAGCTCCATTCATTTGATCCGCCCTTTCTTAGCGGCGCTCAAGAAGCACGGCTTAACCACCAAGCACCGGGCCTTGGGATTCCAAAAGGACGGTTGGTCTTGTGGTTTTCGGAGCCTGTGCCTCACAAACCTGGTGGTGGGTCACCGGGTTCTTTTTCAGATGTTCGCCTCACCCAATGGGTCCAAGTTTTGTCAACTATGTTTTGAGCATTGTTAATGCCGATCGCACTGTGCGGGTCATTGGACCGCGTGGTGATGATTTGGAGCAGGTGCCTGAGCTTCTTTGCCCTCCTGAGCACCCCCCCCCCCCTAGCACCCAAGTTGAAGGTGCACATTCAGGGATCGAGGATAGTGTTCAAGCCACCCCCACCCCACTCAAAGGCAAGGATGCCTCCTCCGAGCAAGCGTGGAAGGCCCGGAGGGAGGACAGGGCGCAACCTTCCATGGCCACTCGTGCGACAGAGGAGGACACCCGGCCATCTGGCCATCCGGCCAGCTAGAGCGTGACCACCAATTAATCAATGAGCTGACAAAGCAGCTTCTAATTGAGTAGCGTGCTGCTTGTCAGCCGAACCCCAGTCCTGGCACAAAGCCCGAGTCCACCGATACAAAAACTGACCTCATCTACAAGCGTGCATTCTGCAATTTCTTGTAGCGGGTGCATGATCGGCTTTTCGCTTAACAAAATTTTCCTCCGCCTATTTGGTGTAGCAAAGGTGGAGCATATAACATGCTATTATATTGGCCCAATCCCAGTGCCTTGGTGGCCTATAATGGTGGCACTAGCGTTGGCCATGGCCCTGACACGGCTCTTTTCTTGAGCCTGACTTTGTTCCCAATGCCGGCACACTAGATGTTGACCATGGCCCTATCAGGGCTCTTTTCTTGAGCCTGATTTTGTTCCCACTGCCAACACATTGATGTTGGCCATGGCCTTGTCAGAAAAGCCTCAAGAAAAGCCTGATTTTGTTTCTAGTGCCAATTACACTATGTGATAGTATGTTACATTGGCCAAGTCCCGACTAATTGGTGACCACATAGAGTGCTTGGTGCTTTGTGGACTCGGCGTCCCGTCGTTAAGGTCGCCATGGGATGCGGCGCGGAACCGGCAATTGTACATATTGTGTACGTATTGCAAAAGTTGCATTGTTTTTTCAATTTTCGAATTTTTTCTATCATTTACACAACTTAGCGCAAAAAAGGAATTACACGCTTTTACCGCAAAAAAAATTACATGAGTTGACATTTTTTTGTACACAAGTTACATTTTTCACTTCACTGTGTATTGCACATGGAACACTGTGTGTTTGTGTTGTACGTGTTGGCTCATGAAACCACGTAGTCGGAGCCACATCATCTAATGCCGACCATCTGAAACACAACAGTGATACAGATTCTATTTGGTGTGCACCACCGCGTTGTGTCACAGTTGTCCTTGCATTTCAGTGTTCGCTCATCCAGAATCTGCAAGATACAGGTCTGTGACGAAACAATCCTTTTATTATATGAGTTGAAGTATTTGAGAACTGCTTTGTCCAATGCTTTTCTCCGTAGGCATCTCCGGAATCCTGCAAACTTTAAGTCAGTGGGAAACCCTGAAACTGGTCTTGGATTCCTCTGTGCCCAGAGGCCCTCTTATTCCTCCCCCTGGCATCCCCCCCGTTTCTTCCTAATTCTGATGCGAGCAGCCCCCGTCCCTTGTGGACAGCACCCCAAAGGGCCTCCCAGAAGCGTGCAGGGGAAATTTCTGGGAAGCCTCATGCTTCCTAGGGCCAAGGACCGCTTTCCGGGTGGGCAAAATTGCAACGAAAGTCTGCTCAAGTCATCCCTGCAAGCCCTGCAACTTGCTACCTACTAAGGCACACCACATACCACAGTGTACAACACAACCAAACAACGTACCCACCACACAGCTGAACCCCACCATACCACCCAGGAACCACAACACGCTGCATACCACCCCGAAATACACAACACCCAACCCGCCACGCCACATGGTGCCTCACATACCCTGAATACCGCCCGACAGCATTCCAGTTGCGCCATGTTAAAACCCAAAATAGAGGCACCGACTGGCTTCCAGACCAGAGGCACAGGGTATCCAGCCAAAGCCATCTGAATTGCGGAGTCATTGGGGATTGATCAGTCCGATGAGTCCATGAGCACCTATAAGGGGGCTTGCTCTTGATGCTTGTCAACTATGGGCAGTGGACAGCCTCTGTTCCGGATCTTAAATCGATTCCAAGGTTCGCTTTCCAATTGTGCACTCGCAAGGGCTTGCATACCACACATCACGCCAATGCTGTGACCCCAAAGGGAGGGGTACTAACAGCCACAGAGTTTTGCGAAAATCATGTGACGGTGTGCTGTGTGAAGATTGTGTGACCGGTGCCGGGGATGTGGTTTCCAGAATAGAGCATACGTGAAGAGCGTTTGGATCACGCCCGCCATTTAATGTATTGCGCTATTGGCACCTGGAGGTCACTGGGCTCCAGATCGGGTAGGCGGCCAGCACCTTTGATTCACTTTGCGATACGATTGGCCAACCTGAGCCAATGGGGACACTTCTTCGCTCAAATCATCCCCCAATTTCAAGAGTGAAATTGTGGTCGTTGGGCGTAGGGTGGGCATACCCTTAGAAGAGCCTGTTTGTGGGCTCGAATGAGGCGCTGAAGGGGTACAGCACTGGTAGGGCATGGGGTGAGCAGACAGCAAAGATGTCTTTATGCGGGACTCGGGATGGAGTATGCGACTCAGTTTATGGGGTGAATCGGCTTCAGTCACCGTGACATGATTTTTGGGGGGTGGTGCTGGTTGGCCTCCAGCCTCTTCCTCACCAGCCCCCGATGACGCATCAGGTTTCGTTTGTGCCCCCACTGTTGTGCGCTCCTTGAGAGGCATGCCTTACCTGTGTGAAGGGTGGGGCATCGGTGGTGCATGGGCATGGGCCCACAAGAGGAGGAGGAGGATTTGGTTTCCTCATGTTCCACCAAAAGAATTTGAAGTCTCTCCCCATTCTTGGATCCTTTTGGAGTACCCCTACAGCACCTTGTGTTCGGAAGGGTGCGTGGCCCCCGTTTCAAGGCGTTGCAAAAGCCTGACGCCAGGGACCCACAATGGGCACAAATGCAGTTTTTCAGATGTTTGTGGAATGAACATGGTATGCAGTTCGGCCAGTGAGGCACAGTCGTTCTGTACAATGGCCACGGGTGTTTGTCTGAGTGCTCAACCGTGACATTCTCTGGAGTGCCGTCTGAGACAATTTGCTGTGCCGCAACGAAATGTCTCGAAGTATGGGCAGAATTATATATTTGTGAATGTTATATATACATGGGCCATGTGGTCTTGATTCTGATTTTTAAATTGCCACCGCTGCTTTGAACTTCGTGATTGGCCTGTGGAAATTTCAGGCGTGGCATTAGCTCGTGCCTGATGGTGTCTCAGTCAGTTCCCTGGCTGCCTTCTCGAGACGTCCTCGCCACCAGGCTGCTGGTGTTTTGTCTGCCTCCAGCAATGTCTGAGTTGGTGAGCATGACCACGGCTCATCTCCCATTCTGTCCCTCGTCCCCAAAGCGCACCTGGCGCAAAGCTCGCGATTCTGCACTGCACCGGACTGCACACTGCACCGCAATGCACCCCACTGCACCGCAATGCACCCCACTGCACCGCACTGCCCCACACTGCACCACCCTCCATTTCCTCAACCTCTGATCGATTCGTATGTTGGGCTGTTGTTGTTCATTGTTCCAGCTTTGAGAATGCTTCTTGTGCCGATTGTTGCCTGGGTTGTGGGATTCGCTCCAATGCTGGCAAGAGCCTGCACATGCAATCAAAGTAAATTGCACACGCGCTTGTCCAGCATTGCAGCCCTGCCTCTGTGTATACAGGCACTGTATTTCCCTTCACAGGCTTCTGGACGAGATATTCTCGAGAGCTCACGTGGACAAGGCTCTGGAACCCGCTTTCCCACCCTCTGGTGGATTCAGGTCCTTTGCACTGCGCACTGCAGCTCTCATATTTCCTTGCGCATTGTCGCATTGTCGTGTTCCATAAGGATTCTCGGTGTTGTGTCCTGTTGGCTTCCCTAATCTTTCCTCATTTGGTGTATCAAACCTGAGGCATCGACCATGACTGTTTTGTATAGAATGATTCGGGCAAGGCACACTGTGCTTTCTTTGCTTCAAAGAAGGTAATGTAAGCATTTCCAAGGTCTTTGAGCAGGTGCAAGCCCTCGCTGGATGGGAATTGCTAGCATTTTGAGGCTGAATAGCCCGCATTCTATCTCTCTCTGGCATCTGTTTCTCCGTTTTGTCTTGTTCAGTGGCAGTATGTGGTGCTTCACGGATGGTGGGGTGATACTGTTTGCATTTGTCCTCCTCATGTTTTCCCCTTCTTGTCAGTTTTTCAATTAATGCTAATCTCAATGCATTTGCGGAAAATATCGTTTGACATGAAGTGTGGACCTCTGTGGCTTTTTCCCCCTTCTTGTCTGGAAGCAGCCCCCATCCCTTTTTCCCTTTTGAGTCTTTCAAGATCCATGCAGGGCCTGCGTTTGTGGCAAAATCGGCTGTCGGTGGGCATTTATGGTGCAAGGCAATATGGTCTTCTAGAGTTGTGTTGCCACTCAGTTTACATCTTATATGAAAGGTGGCACATCCCACAGGCTATTTTGAATGTGTGGGTTAAGGGTGAGACAGGTTTTGACAGATGTGTGGGGCAGGGAGGAAATCATTGGGAGCAGAGGGTGTACACCAAGCAAAACACTCTGAGAGAAAAAAAGTTGAGCTCTTGAGAAGGGAGGAGTCAGATGGTGTGATTAACAATGGAGGAGTTTGACATGCAGGCAGGCAGGTAAGCAGAGATAGAGACAGGTTTTTGCTGTTCGGTGTATTAGTTGTTTTGCTTTGAAAATGCATGTTGTTCGTTTGAATGATTTTTTTGTTGCAAATTTCATAGATGTCTACGGCATTCATTACTGCGCCACCATGTGCAGATGATGAGACACCAGGACTTGTTCCTTGGACAGGCAAGCATTGTACACAAAAGATACTCTGGCATCCTTGGAATGGCAGAAAATTGAGCATCTGTTGATGGCTTCTTTGCCAATTTCTCAGGATTTGTGTACAGTTACAGATATATGTCCTTTGCGTGCCTCTCAGTGCAGTGTATGGAGTTGTTTCAGAGCTCCCCAGCACCAACACAATTCTAGTTCATCTGAGACATCATACATCATGTCATTTTGTATTGCATTTATCTTGCTCCATTGCATAGAAGCTGCATGTTTGTACCATTCTGAGTTGCTCCATACTGCTGTTTGACGTGGCAACTGAAACAATGTGGAATCATGGTGCACAAATTTTCATGGCAGTGGCTGGCACACACTCTGCTTTTCCAAAAATGCCCAAGACAGACAAGATGACACTGCAAGGTTGTAAGATAGTTTGGGATAGAATCAAGGCACCCAAATGCTGTTGCTAAACAGGTGAAACCAATATCATATTTTGGATCGGCGTGATATCAATGAATGTGACCACTTCATTGCTCATCTTTTTTTTTTGGCCTCAACCCCCCCCCCCCCCCCACCCCGGCTTACATTGGCTTGGCAGCCCTCACCGAGTTGGCGAACTGTTCGCTGCTGTGGCTTGGGCAGCATGGGGTTGTGATTGCACTCATGCAATACGCGGAAGCAGACTCCTTAAAGGCTGACTGGGTTTGCGTTCGCTGAGGATATGTAGAGGTATTTATCTTGGGTGCACAGCAGGGCTCACGCAGGGTTGCAATCTCTGGCCCAGTGGCCAAACGTTCCACAACGAAAAGGAGCCACAGAACGGGCTCCAGTTTAGTTGGCTAGAATGTAGGTGCCAGCTGTTGCTGCCTCGTAGGCATCGAGCTCAAAGATCCATCAGCCGTTATGCTTCGCATTCGTGCGCTTACCACACAAGTGCCAGTGCACGGGCACCGCGGCGGCTTGTTCCGCAGTTGGTTGCCAAACACCATGCATGGCATACGGCACTGGCCATACATATGATGCATTGGGCCTGCTGTGTTATGGTTTTCTACTGTCCCAAGTTGCTCCATTTCTAATGTTGACCAAGATTCTGAAAATGGCAACAGTTTTCGACTGTTTCATAAATTTTTTCTGGCAAAGTGCACACAAGTGGACAAGGACAAGGGTACACAAAAAACCAATCATTCAACAATTCCTCTGCAAAGCACCATAGATTCGGCAAGGTTAGTGCAATTGATTTTCAAGCTGTCAATGGGGGACAAACATGCCCTGTTGGTTGTCGTTATCGTGCTGCACTTGTCCCCCATCAAGATATACCATATGTTGGTGGTGATCGATTGGTAGACAACGACATGAGAGGGGAGGGGGGTTTTGCCTCCATTTTCAAGCCCACACGCTTTAGGAAACGGCAAGGCCGTCCTAGACTATTCTTTTGTTTCGGAGATTCCCCGCACTGATGAATGCCAATTACACGCTATTGACCCCGATTGGCGCATTTTGTGTCCGTAGGATGGCTCTTTTTTTTTTTTTATCGTAGTGACGGCAGCTCCGAAGCTTCTTAACAGTGGCGAAGAGATGGGGCAACAACAATAGGCGAGAACATTAGGCATATCTTGCTAGCTTACAATCCGGTCACAGCGCCACACTCACCCGATTTTCTTTTCCCAAGCTACTGTAATTTGCTCGTTGTTGGTTGCATACGATTCTAAAAAAATGTGATTGATGATGATTTATATTTTGCAAATGATCGGACGGTGAGGGGCTTGCCTCCGCTTTCAAGCCTCTGCACTTTTGGTTACCGCAATCCCGCGCCTAGATTGTCCGTTTGTTTCGGCGACTTCCCGCGCTAATGAATGCCAATGTGGTGCTACTAACCCCGAATGGTGCATTTTAGGTCCCGAGAAAGGCCTATTGTTGCAAAATGTGAATGGTTGTCGATCACTTTTTTTTGATCGAATAGTGAGCAATGAACAACAAGCGCGATACAGAAGTTTGGCAAAAGAAAATTCGGTAGGTTTTGCGCTATGATGGCTCGTGGTGAAAGTACAAACGGACTATAAGCTAGCAAGATATGCCGAATGTTCTCCTCCTATTGTTGCTTTGTCTCCCCGGCAGCGTCAAAAAGCTTCGAAGCAACTATCACCGTGACGATTGGAGAGAGAAGGCTCTCCTCCGCTTTTTAGCCCGCACACCTTGGGCTGTGGCAACCCTCTGCCCCAGATGGTCTTTTTCTTCGGAGACTTTCCGCGCTAATGAATGCTATTTTGCCACTCGTGACCCTGCTGGGCGCATTTTGGGTTGTTAGGATTGCATATGTTTGCGAAATGTAAATCCCCGTCGCCGACTTTTTTTATTGCATATTTCTGCATCTCTTTGCGTGTGTATGTAGCTCTCTGTGTATCTCTGCATCTCTTTGTATATTGTTGCATGTGCTGCTTAGGGATTTCAAAAAGTACACACGTATCCGGCCCAAGGGGAACAATATTTTGGCGTATGGGACCAAAAGTTCAAAAAGCTTGGACAAAGTGACTGACTTGACATATTTTGACCTTCCTCCGAGGGATCATTGTGTAATGATGAATGGATGAAGTCAAACTGCTGACTAATTCATACCAAATCGGTATAATTGGTCAACAAAACTAGCTTTCAAAGGCTGGTCTTGGAGTTTGCCACCTTAGTACCCCGTGTGGCAGGGTGGGCTTAATGTTCGAAGGAGGGTCATGGGTCCTTCCTACACTGGTATTATATGCGACGCAACATGGACTGGAGACTCGTGTGTATATACCATACGTGGATGCTACACACTGTCCTATGCACCATGTCTTAAGAATTCTTGAGGGCAAAGGGATAAAAGATGCTTTATGGCCAAATTTAATTAATTGTGCCGACCAAGCAACCAAAACGCAAAATGTCAAACTGGAACAAAGTAGGAAAAAAGGTCCTGTCGGCCATTTAAAAAACACTAAAAAGAATATTTTGGGGTTTGTTGGTATGCGTGATTTGATTGAGCGGTCGGTGTCTGCTTAGAGCCCGTGACATTGTATGTGGTATGCAACCCATTGTTGTTAGTAGTATCCATGTATCAAGATCTTGCAAAGAGCTGAACGGGTTGTAAGCTAGCAAGATACACCCCATGTTCTCTGTAATGTTCTTGCCCCGTCTCTTTGCATGTGTCGAGCAGCGTAGAGGTGGCTATTACCATGACGATCCGAAGAAGACGGGTCTGCTATCAATTGTCAAACATTCCACGGTTCCTTTTTTCGGAGACTTCTTGGGATGATGAATGCCAATGTGACACTCGTGACCCCGATTGCCGCACTTTGGGTCCTTAGAATGGCATATTGTTGCAAAATGTGAATCATCGTGTACCACTTTTTTCGATGGTAGAATGGTGAATAGCCAACAACTAGCAAGATACCACAGGTTGGAAAATAAAACTTTGAATGAGTTTGCGCTAAGATGGTTTTTTGCGTAAAGGGGTTGTAAGCCAACAAAATGTGCCTAATATTTGCGACACTTATTGTTGCCATATCTCTCCGCTACTGTCAAGAGGCTTGGAAGCCACCGGCACAATTACGATCGGTGGTGCTAGCTGTACACCATTCTAGCAGAGAACAAGCTAGTTGACAACGATTCACATGATAAAAAGACATGGCATTCAAAAGACCCAAAATGTGACAAGCGGGGTCCGAGTGAAAAATGGCATATCGGAAAGTCTCCGAAACATAGAGGTGGTCTACCAAAGCCCTTGCGGTAGCCTAAGGCATGGAAGTTGAAAAGCAAGACAACCCGCCCCTACGAGAAAGATGCAGGAGTCCAGTCAAGGGAAGTTCATTGATTTTTACGCTATGACAGCTTCTTCTGAAGAAATGGGCGGACTGTAAGCTAGCGAGATGCATGTAATGTTCGTCTCATATCTGAGATCTTTTGATCCTTATTGCCCTCTGAAACCAGATTTCGTAACACTCCCTTCCTAGACTACATAATGGTGGAAGCCATGAATGTGGTCAATCTCGACCCAACTTGCTGAAATGGTCCATGAAAAAGGGGCAACTTCCTTCGGGCGAACCTGAGTTCAGGCCTCCATAGGCCCAAAGGCTTAAACAGAGGCCTTTTCAGGTAGTACAGATGGGACGGTGGAATCCGTCACCCTCAAAATGGGGCGGGGATTAGCCTTAGTGTCGGGCTGCACCCTCAATGAAAACCCACTGATGGAGGTATTTTCTTTGAATAAACTTCAAACTTTGTTCGAAGATTTGAATTCTCACATTATTGGACGATTTCCATTTTTGAACAGAAAATTGAAAAAAAAAATGTGCACCAATAATAGGAATGCCCCAGCAGCTGCCGCAGCACAGCATGCATTTGCGCCACAGGACCACAACGCAATTTAGCACCCAATCAAGAATTTTTTTAAATATTTTACTGCTGGTGTTTTGCTGCTTAATGTTTTCTGTGGTACAAGACTTTGCACAATGCCAAACCTCGCAATGGTCCCTAGCACCCCAGGGGTAACGCGGGGATGCACAGAGCAAAAAAACCTCGCAATGGCCCTGAAGGTGGCGTTTTGCACGACCCCTGCATATGGCCCAGGGATTGAGGATGCGCTGACAAATTTTTTCTCAAAATTGGCCCGCTTAGCCGCATGCGACTCCTCCACTCCCACCCCGTTGCTGCAGGGGGTACAAGTCAGCCACAACCACTGCCTCTGCCCCCGATCCCTCCCTCCCCAAAACCTCAGTTTTTATGGAAAACTCCAGTTTTGTGGGAAATTTTCATCTTTAAAGAAGGTGGCAAAACTTTCCCCTGGCGAAAGGTAGGGGTGTCAACAGTGCAGTGAAGATGCCACTGGCACTGCATTCTGTGGGTCCATACTTTTTGGGCAACCGTTTGGAACATCAGATTCTCTCAGATATTGTAAACCAGTGATGCTTTCACTGGCCATTCAATTTGCAAATGGTTCTGCCTCTGAACAGAGCATGGGTTTGCGCGTTAGGATGCGCATAAGGCAGTTGGAGCTTTAGGGTTTCCAAGGGTGGCAAAACCCCCCCCCCCCATCCAATGAAATTGTCCCCAGCGAAATAATCCCCTCCCCCTGCAATATAATCCCCCTCCCTGTGACTGCTTGTGCACCCAAATTCATGGCGCAAAATGGTGCCCAATTTTCATACATAATTTGGAAGGAAAAAACGGTGTGGCTGTGGGAAGCAGATTGTCAAGAAAAACACACAACAAATCACACAACAAGACCAAACAAATGTTGAAAATGTTGAAGCACAATGCATTCAGAAATGCACCTAGCAGATACCAGAACAACTGATACCCTAGCCAATGCGCAAAAGCAGCAAGCCTGCTGCATGAACCATCAGGGGAAAAAATGGAAAATGTAATCTTCTGGAATGAATCACATGATGCTTCTGGCCAAAAATGCTCCAAAACTCCCAGCGACTTAAATGACAGCCCACACAGACACTTACCACACACAACATAACCCACAAACTCATCTGTGCACATTGTTCCACCTGCTTCCAGTCTGTCCATCTGTCTGGCATCGACTTTTGAGTGCTTGTGCTTCATGTGTGTGTGCATGTCAGGGACCATGCACACAAACCATGTTTTAGGAAGATGACCCCACGCATACACACACCCACAAAGACAAGACACACACATAAGCCTGAGGGCATCACTGGACAATATGGGTAGACCATGGCAGCAACAGGCTCAGGAGACACAGGTCTAATTCAGGCCTATGGTGCATACATTTGCAGTGCTTTCACCCTGATTTAGCCTGTACATACCCGCAGCAGTCTTTTGGTCAACTTGGGCTCGCCATGAACGCTTCTTCTGCCCATAGTTAGGCCGCTTTGGTGCAATGCTGTTGGCGGGGGACCGCCATGCCTAAAAAAAAAGGAGTCTTTCCTCCCAGTCAGAGGAGCACAGCAACATGGACACATGGACAGTCAGAGGCAGACAGATCCAGCCCCCCGCACCGTGTGATACCAATAACCCCATGGAGCACACAAGGTATGCGATGCTCATCTTGCCAAATGTCAGAAAATGGTGAAATACATCCACTATTTGCAGGCTTGGCATGAGTCTGCACAGCAGGTGGAAGAGAGGCACAAAGGCGCAAATAGACAGACAGGCAGGCAGGCAGGCAGGCAGGCAGGCACAGAGAGAGAGAGAGAGAGAGAGAGAGAGAGAGAGAGAGAGTCAGAACGCGGGAAGAAGAGGGAGGGATCATCTTTGTTGGAAATAGTGTGACATGCAGCCACCATGACCCTTGTGCTGTAGTGTACTTTGCACACATTTGCAAGCGTCCTTTGATTCACAGGGGGGGGAGGGTGGATTCAGCTAAGCTGTAAAATAGAAGACAGAATCAGACGACAAAGAGACAGAGGGAGCAGCACACAGAGAAACATAGTTGTACATCCTGTGGCACACACACGCGCGCGCGCACGCACGCACGCACGCACTAACACACACCTGTGCATATATTGAACCAGATTCAAATGCAGATCACAAAACATCAGGACAACAGAATTGATGCCAAAACACACGGCAAGAACGCATGAGAAGACATGCAAGCAGGCAGAGGTAGCCAGCAGTCTGTTGAATCTGTTGGATTTGCAGAGAACAGATTATCACAAAAGGGTAAGTTTACCTATCCTGTCATGTGTGCACCTGTGTTTGTTCAAAATTTGCTGCGGTTTGTTAGTTCTCTTGGTTTGGTGGATTGGTGATGCCCTTACAAGTGCACGGGGGTGCTCCATTCTGCTTAGAAGGCGCAGTACACTGTGATTTTCATGAATCTATCTGGTTCTTGTAGAGAGTGGCACTGAAGCAGAGCAAAAGTGGAAAAACAGCATGCCCCAGGTCCAGGTCAAAACCAATACGGTGTTGAAAAACAAGCAACACCACAACTGAGACATCCCTCGGCTACATGCGCGCGCGCGCCCAAAAAGGGCGCCCAGCACCACCACCTTTCGGTGGACGGCGGACTCGGTCATCGTTGATCGGGTTGGTTGAACTACAGGTTATGTTTTCTTGACACCGTGGAGCTTTTGCTCGTTGCCTTTGGCATTGCGTTGCACACACCCCACACCCCCAATTACGTCTATTCATGCACGCGTGATAGGCGAGTTCCCCGCCGGCCGTCCCATCCACAAGTTGAAAGGCTGTACTGCGGATCTCCTGCAGGCTTCCTAATGTGAAGGGCTTCCCAAATAACACGGATTGCACACGGATCTTCAGCGAAGCAAAACTGTGCCTCCACAAAAATACCAACTTCAGGACCTGCTTCACGGATGCCCTGCCTAAGGATTCAGCTGCTGAGTAGCCCATGGCGTTGCCCTTGATTGTCTCTGCAATCATGCTTCGCTTAGTGCCCCGCAGGACAAATGGGAGCTTCCTATCAATGCCTCCTGAGATGCATGAACCTCAAGCATCCGTACTGAACACTATCGAAGTCCAACACCCACTCAATGAAATTTTCAGAATGTGGAGTGAAAGAGGGGGAAAGAGGGGGGTGTGGAAGGGAGGGGGAGATTGCGAGAAATGCGCATGACAGGGCGCGAGAAAAATCGAGAATCCATTTCCCCAACAGCTCGCCAGCATTCCCTCGGATTTCCTCCGCAAAAAAGCCCCCCAATGCACTCCTTGACCAGAAATGGGAACGGTGCACTCACGGACAGTCACTCCCTAGCCCAGAATCTGCACCAGTTAACCGCTAATCGTCGAACATCGCCTGGCATGCATGCCATACGCGTTCTGTTGCTTTTCCCCTTCCACACGCAATCCGTCCAAAGAAATGTCCATGAGGACTGGCCATGAAGAGGTCGCTGTCGTGGTGCGGAGGGAACCACCTTCCTGAACCAAAAACCCAGATCCCAGGGTCCGTGCAAAATGTCCTGCACCTGTTCGAGTTGTCAGTCATTGACAGATCAAACATTCTGGACCACAAAAATGGTGGTCCCAAAAACGACGGTAACATGGGGTCGTCGTGCGTAGGCAAAGGCGTGCTGAGGGGGCGAAGAGTTCCGTTTTGACTCGTTGTGGTTGCATACGCCACGCCACACAACATTTCACAGAAAACCAGACGGCTCTTGCCTGCGGTCATTGCTTGTGTCCCAATGAGCAAAAGCCTGGGCGCCACGCACGAGAGGCTCCCGGAGGGTCGGTTCCTTGTCCGCGGTGAAAAGACTTTGATCCAGTTGGATTGACCCATGGTACACCCGCGACGGCGGTACACAATTCCAGCGAGATGGCGGCCACAAACCCCAAACCCTCAAAGCACCACCTCCACACTTGGCATCTTCGGGTCTTGGTCCAGAAGGCAATTCCACCTCCGGGCGGTGGGGGGGGGGGGGGGCTGTGCAGTAGTTGGGCTATGCAGCAGTTTGCTTCGTGTACCACTTCACTATCACCACCATCATTGTCATAATCATCACCATCACCACCACCACCACCACCACCACATCATCATCGACGTACCATCATCAGCAGTGGCGCTTCACACCGCACTCTCGCACGAGATTTGACAATGGGCGATGATCTGGCCAGAACCGTTTAGCATCCCTTTGAACCCGCAGCTCGGGAACTGCCCACCCCCAGTTGGGATTCGTTCAACCCCCACACTCAGGTCTGTACACAACCACATGTCGCAGTTGTTGAGGGCTTGGCAGAGGAAAGGGTGCCAGCCAAACCAGGGTCCCAACAACGCGGGTCCCTTGGAGAAACGGTCTCGCGGCGACCCAACCCTGCAACCTTGCGATGCAACTGTGCACACAAAAGCAACACAGAGGGTGTGGCACGAAGAACGTGTCCCGAACCAAATAGACACGCTCGACTTATTGCCGCCCCAGTGTCAGTGTGCACCGGCTCCAAAGCCTGCAAAATGCACAACGGCCATGTGCGCAGGGACGTCCATTTGCCGCCCTCCGTAGCTGGGACTTGGCCCTTCGCACTGCCGCCAGTCGTCCCACCAGGCGTGTTGTGCGAAAAAATAATACACTTGGGAAGGGTACGTGGTCAGCCTCCAGAGTACGAGATACTAGTACGAGGGGAGGGGTCATTTGATGTAATGAACATGCGACATATTGTACCACAATTGTTCAACGAAGGAAACGTGTGGGACCCACACAATGTGTGGGTCAGAGCTTTTGTTCCATGCCAACGCAATGACACATTGGCCCCAGTCACAAACTGTGCCACACTCTGCGATCTGTGGGACAACTTGCGCCAGATAACTTCGGACAGCGGTTCCCCAGATAGCACTCTCCCCACAGTAAACCCCCCCAGCCCCTGTGGTTTGTTCACTTGTGCAATCGCGCTTGGTGCACAGGCGGAGCACCGTTCCCGTTCCCGTATAGGTCTTGTGACCTGCGCGTGAAATCACCCTGCCCGCACCTGCATGCACAGAGGTTTCATGCTTTGCCTACCGCAATCTGTGCCGCAGATTATGGCAATGTGTGTTTGGGTTGCAACACTTCGTTGATCCATAGTGTGTGCCACACCAGGCCGCAATCACAAATATCAACGCCCTGCGCGACGCAGTGGTGCTCAGGAGCCCGAGGAAGAATTGGAGGAGGGGAGGCTTTGGGTGCAACAAAAACACTCCCTGAGAATTACATTTTGGTGCGGGGAGGGGGGGGTCCTCATGATGGCTGGCTGGTTCCCGTGTAGTACAACCTGTATCCCGTGTATGACTTGCCTGTGGGTCGAGATCATTTGTGGGAGAGGGAGCGGGGGGGGGGGGATGGAATTCTTTGGGTAAGAGGGAATATTTGCCCCCATTGCTTACCATTGTTTCCTTCGGGCTCCTGTTGGGCACGGCCTTTCTGATACTTCCCCGCCCAGCCTTCGAAGCCAGGGTCATTGAGCGGAGAAAAATGGGGTGGCAGGGCCCTCGCGCCCCGCCTCTCCGAAAAGGTCAGGTGCAACCTCCTCCCCCTTTGGTAGGATCTGCCCTATCCATGCAAAAATGTATCTCAGCACCAGGACTGTCCTTAATGAAGAAACGGGAGCTGGTGGGCCGCATCACGCAGACGTCACAGAGGCGACTCGCAACTGGCGGTTGCCCGCCGACTGCTGTCAGTTCACCATAAAGTACAGTCGGTTGGCCATCAAGTATCACCCGCAATTCTACGATGGAACCAGCTGAGCACAGTGAGAAAAAGAGAAGAGCAAATCTCATTGTTTCTGACAGCCTGGCCTATGAATCCTCATCACTTTCAGAGTCCAAATCAAGCCTGGAGTTATTGCTGACCAGATGATTCTCGTCCTTTTCATTGTATGTGAAGCCAATGTAGTTTTCCCCTGTGGTGGGTGTGGACGGTCTGATGACAGGGCTCTGTCGGGTGAAATCAGGGTCGAAACACTCGGTCGCTGGAGACCTCCAGCCTCCAGGCAGCTGAACCTTCTCTTTGTCTAATACCTGAGTGACAGGCGCCAGGGGTTGCAGAGATTGAAAAGGGTGGAAGGTTGCGAAGGCAATGGAGGGTTATCGAGGGGTGCAAAGCGATGCAGAGGGGTGGGGAGCATTGTACTGGAGTGTAGAAAGGTGCAGAGGGTGCAGAGGTCGCAGAGAAGGGATTGTGACAGGTTCTAGAAGGATGCAAAGGCGTGTAAGGTTGTTGGGAGCTGTATAGAAAGTTGGAGAGGGTTGCACAGTGTCGCAAAAGGCAAATAAAATCAAGACGCGTCGCTACAAGAGTCAGCCCGTGCTTTTCATGCGCCTTCACTATTTGATGGCCTGAGTTCTGACAAAACGTGCCTCCACTTTGATCTGTCAGACGCGCTCCGGAGGCCCCTGTTACTTTTCTATAATCCCCATAACATGAGGCACGTTGCACCCACAGTGCCTGCCTGGTGTGATGCACCCAGCTTCTGCTTTTTCGGGAAAATACAGCATACAGACCGGACAGAATGCGTGGCTTTGCATGGAATGCCATCCTCCCTCAGCGGGCAAAATCTGACGGCAGGTGTGGTTCATGCTTTGACCTCCGCCGTATGGACTAACTGCATCACGTGCTTCTGCCGCATCACTCATCATCACGAATCCCAATCCGTGTGTATTTGAGTGTTTCAGGGTTGCAGGAGGTTTGCAAGGGTTGGCAAGGTCTGTTGGTGTTTGAGAAAAGCGAACCCCACTCAGAATATAGGCCATTGCAGTGACTTTTGGGCACCATGCAGCTGCATGGAAGCCATTGTGGTGAAGCACTTTTCGTCCCCAAGTAGCGTGAACTCTCCACCATACAGACCTAGGCCGGATACGTCGTGGTAAAGGGTCTAACGAGCTCTAAATACGTGCCTGACCAACCAAACCCACTGGAACCCTCTGCAGCCTCCGAAACCCTCTACAACCAACAAGCATGCCCCCATAGTAAGGACCTAAGCCGGATATGTTGCGGTAAGGGGCTCTAAACACGTGCCCCACCAATTAATTGACCAAACCCTCTGCAGCCTCCACAACCCTCTGTAACCCCGAGGCACGCACACGCATGGAATAACTCTCAATTACAACCGTTGGCTACAGTTTTTTTTTGTATTAGGAACATTTGCTGGTCAAGTGTCCGGTGAATAGGGCGCACAGGGTCGGCAGTATAAACACCCCCAGGCAGCGACTCAGGCTTGCCCCCCTGACCCCAGCGGTGAGCCTCTGAGCTTGGTGGTGAGCCTGCCTTGCCTCAACACTGTGCCTTGGACGAGTATTGCTTGGACAGCCAAGCGTTGGTGACCTCCCTTTCCACCCGTCGGCGGTCCTGCTCTGCTTTTACACTACCTCGGTAGCAGGCCCTACCATGAGGAAGATTGTAAAGGGTTTCGGAGGGCTGCAGAGGCTTGTAGAGGGTTGTACAGGGCTTTACAGGGTTGCAGAGGGTTGTAGAGGGCTGTAGAGGGTGTTCAGGGGAAGAGAGGTCGTTACGGAGGCATGGGCAAGCATTTCTGCTATGGGCCCTCGAAACGGCACCCACTTGTCCCAGACACCGGACCCGCTGCGTCTTGGAAGCCATCGGCCGCCGCCACTCCTCCTGAAAGATTGCGGGACGCACGGCGTCTTGCGACCGACGATTCGGCCACCAAGTTCGGACATGCCTTTCAACAGTGTCCAAGGCACAGTGTTGCCCCTGCGAAGGGGCCACAGGCAAGGCTCACATACCCAGTCCCAGTCCAATCCGTTGAACCACGGGTGGGTTTTCATGGCATCCAACGTCTGCAGTCGCTTTTCTGTGAGGTCGCAGGAGGAACAATCAAGGAAATAAAGACAACTTAGGGTGGTAGGCAACGGTGGGTGTAGCTGCAAACTCGCAGACGGAAAGGATTGCCCTCCATAGGCACGGTGGGCGGTATTGCGGAGTTTCTGGCTCAACCTCTGGATTGGGGAAGCGCACATGGATGGAGTTCTTGGGGGCAAGATGCTTCCTTGTTAGCTAGACACAAGAGGAGAGGGGTGTAATAATGCTACTGCAACCCTCCCATAAATCATTTTACTGCATGCGCAACCCAACAGGCCATTTGCAAGGAATGGATGTCGGAAGTGAGGCAAGAATGGGGCAGTGGATGAGCAAAAAATGAGCGGTTGAGGGGGAACATGCCATGAGGGTTCTGCACTCGCCAAATATGTCTCCCCATAAATTTGGGGACAAAAAATGTATATAATATCAGGCCCACAATATGAGCAATTGCGCTCTTGCGCACGGTGGTTTCGGGTTGCATGTTATTATTCATGCAGGGCGAGGGCCAAAAAAGTGAAGCGGGCTAGGCCTGCAGAAATTGCCCTAAACAGTCAAAGCAGAAGAAACGCATGGGAACTTGTCTCGGGAAAGGAGATTTTCCCCGACTGTGCACACGACTGTTCACAACCATGCAACCGTGTGCACAATATCTCCCTGTGATCAACATTGGCTCGGTCAAATCCTGTCCTGCAATGGTGCTTTCACTAAATGTTGTGGACTCTGGACCTCACATGGACTCCAGCATGATGGGCAATGTGAACAATGCGGGGGGGAAAAAAGCCCAAAATTGTGATGTTCAGACAAAACCGACCGGCAAACAAGATCGGGTGAGTTCTCGGGCTGCCTGGCTTGAAATCCAATTCCGAGATCACGTATCACTGCATTACATGCTGCGACAGCAGCATCAATCCCGGCTTCGAGGAGTGCGGGCCTGGGGTGCAGCTTCGAATCCTACTGGGCCACCCAGTGCAGGCTGCATGGGCATGGTAAACCTCCACCTACTACCCGTTTTGAGTGACTGGGCAATAGTCTCTTCGGCGGCTTGAGCCACAAATTCTATTGCCTTCGGCAAGGCACCTCGAAGAGAGTGCTAGAACACTAGAGCCAGTCAGTTAGGCTGACAGTCAGTCAATCAGTCAGTCAGTCAAGCAGGCAGGCAGGCAGGCAGACAGGTAGGTAGGCAGGTAGGAAGTAAGTAAAGCCGGCAGGCAGGCAGGCAGAAACACCCAGTTTGTTTTGTTTTGTGGCAGCCTACATCTGCAAGTGATGGGAGCAGTATGTGTACAGTCGAGCACAGTGGTCGAGCGGATAAGCCGCACCCCTGGCGTTCGGCAGACGTAGCATCGAATCCCTGGCCCGTCGGCGCGGCGGCAGTTTTTCACCCAAAGCCATTTTGCAGACCAGGTTTCGCATCCTCCTACGCACAAAACTTTTGACCACCCTCATCCCCCTAAAAAGTGGTGCCCAGGAGCAGGGGGCTAGAGGGCTCAAAATCCAAAAATTCATTGGGGATCATTTTGTCTCCAAAAATGATGATTTTACAAGGGGTTGGACATTCAATATCATGCCTTGGGATATGCTACGCGAATGACCCCAAAAAAAAGGGGGGGTATATGGCGTCCGCGCCTGTGCTTGATCTCACAACACGGGTCAATTTAGGGCCCAAGGATTGTCTACGGCGCCCATCAAAAGCCAAACCCACCAAATGGGGGGAAGGGCACCCCCACCCCACACCCAACTCCTCTTACGTGCAACTCTACCCGAGGCAAAAGGCCCAGATGTAAGACAGATGCCTACTCAGAATGGCCCAAATGGAGGCCCAGACGCCGGAACAAATGTGCGCTTAGCCCTGGAGAGTGCATGTACAGAGGGGACACAGCCTGGGCCAAAATGGGTCCAATATGGGTTGAATGCATTCTGAAACACCTTTTCCAAACTTCTTCTCAGACCACTTAGGATGCTGAAACGTGTGTGCCACAGGGCTCGGAAGTGCATCACTTCAAACCTGGATCTTTTTGGAGCATACAGCGTAGCAAGTGGTCAAGTTCTGAGCTGATCTTGATCACTTTGTGGCGCAGATAAGGCTCCTCTTCCATGACTTTGTGTGAGGACACCGCACCTCTCGAATCCAGAAATGGATGCCGGCCTGCAACAGCAATTTTTGGGAATGCGGGGGTTAATCCTGTGGCGTTGGCGTTGGGGTTTTGCCGGTGACTTGTGTCCTGAGGCCGACTGGGGTCTGCAAGAATGTTTCGGGTGTGGTGTCCTTCAGTGGTGTTGGTGGCGTGGCCTGGGTACTACAGTGACTTGAGGCTTGTGGGGTGGGACATGCGCTGGTGTTGAGGGGTGTTGAGCATTGTCAGGCTCCTCCTCCAGAGAGGAGCCTGAGGGTATTGGATGAAACCTGCAGCGACCGCCACTAGACACTTGCACATCAGCCACCATACATCTGCAGAGAAGCACCGAGAGCCCAACCACACCGTATGCATACAAATCCTTAAGGCAAACAACCTGTGATAAGTTCGTATATCAGACATCCAAGTGCCCAATAGTCAACTGCTTTCCCATACGGCAAACCCCTGTACATCTCTGGCGCCCAATAATCTGGGGTGCCGACCTAGAAAGCACAAATGTGGGGATAACGGAGGAGCAGGCCCACCTAAGCTTGCACAAGGGGGTGGGGTAAGGCAAGGGCAGATTGAGTCCGGAAGCTATGCAGGGCTTGGCACAGAACGAATGAACTTTCACGCATTTCATGCACAATGAGCAGGAAGTTCCCCCAATCGCGCCAAACAATTTCGGGGGAAAAATTTCGACACAAAACTGAAAAGCAAAATTTTGCCCATGAATTGTCCCCTGATGAAATCCCCCCGCGCCCCCTGTCTGTGAGCCAGGAATTCCGGATCGCTGAGTGTTGTGCATCAGTGGTGCGCGGTGCGCGCGGGCGTCCCTTCAGCCACATAATTTGGCCCGGAGAAAGTTTGCCACATTTCTTGATGGCGAAGAATCACCCGTGTGCTTCTCAACACTGATGTCGTCGCCTTGCTGCGCAGGATCCCCCTCCAGCAGCAGCGAGCAGTCCCAAACAATCCTTGGCAAACCACAACGCATTACATGCACTGCAAGACCCAGACACCTGCGTAGCACGACAGGCCTCCCCAGAGGTTTCCTTGGCGAGACCGAAATCGGTGAGGACCATGTTGCTGCGGGCGTCCAGCACGCAATTTTCGGGCTTCAGATCCCGATAGACGATCCCCTTGCCATGGCAGTAGTCAAGCGCAAGGGCGACCTGACAAAAAGATTTGCAGAAGACAATTTCGCACGGGGAGTACAACGCAAAGCCGAGGAGGAGGTGCGGCCCGAGATCGAGGGCGCAGGAGGCGGTGCAATGGGCCTGTGCATGCACGGCTTGCGCAGCGCCCATTTCTGCAAAGCACTGTTCTCGAAGACCTCCAGCAACTGCTGCCAATGTCGTCCTGTCGCCAGCGATTGCTGTGTGCCCCCTCTGATTCTGGCCGGCAGGTTCAGCCGTCCCTCATCGAGTCCTGACATACCCCCCCCCCCCTGCCAGACACCCCCGTATCCCTCTCCTCCTGCCATCCTCCCACATTTGCCCGTCTATGCAATCGCATCGATCACACCCCGTTACAGCCTCTGACAACCCTGTTGTCACCTCCACGACACCCTTGCGGCTTCCTGTACCCTCCCGCAGCCTCCTCGCAGCCGCCATCACCCTTCAACTTTGCACCCTTTGCCAAAAGGGCTCAGAACTCCTCCTCAATCCCCTACAAAAGGGCTTCACTGCAACAGGAGGAGGGTATGCGGACTGTGGGACTCAATGGTTTGAGTGCCGGAGAGCTTCGAACCTTTGTGGCGAGGGAACACCAACGTGGGGGTAATGCATCTCCTCAATGGTGCCAACAGATGGAGATGCACATATTTTTTTGGCTGCCTGCTTGTTTTTCTAGCAATGCACACTTTAGCTAATCCCCCTTACCCTGCGGCGCACATATCTCATTATTTCATAGAGTGCATGGTTTACGTTTTGCATCCCACTTCTCCGGAAAAAGCCTGAAACAGATTTTTGCTTGAAACCGCTTTGTTCCACAGCACCGTTTCTGGTTCTTGCTAGCGGCAGATGATGGCAGCCAAACATTCAGGACCCATGAGGCAATAATCTTCAGGCTGCGTGCTATCCACGCGCATCCTCTCCACCGCGTGGCCCCCCAGCAGTGCATGAACAGTGCCCGTGGTGGAGTGGCGCTCCATGCGCAACAAATGGTGGCCGCACCCCCATGGCTCTGCAGAAGCTCAGGCTCACACGTCAGGACTAGCCAGAGCCATTCCTTGCTTTCCCTCTCTCATGTCTCCGTGGGTCCCACTTTTTCCTTCAGGAAAACCCTTCATAAGAACAATGGGGGGACTTTTGCATGTGTGTCTTACAGGGTGCACCTCCATTGGTTCTTCCAAATTGAAGTGCAGCGATGCAACAATCTCTACACAGCTTCATGACAGGGTTGCCAACTCACCCCATAAAGACTGGTAAGCACGACGTCTGGCATTACCGTGCAAACACAAATATTTTTAAAACACGAATATTTTGCGGGAAAAAAACAATTAATATTTAGCAAAATTTTTGTTTTTGCCACTAAATAGCCTCAAAAAAATTTTTTTGCAATTATTTTGAATTTGCGAGCCAAAAACTGTGTATTCCACCCATAAAATAAATTTATTTTTTGCGATTAATTTTTGTCCGACTGCCATTTTGCGTTTGATACTGTGTCCTCAATGCTGATGAACCTTTACAATTTCACAGCGGACATTTGTACCATTAGACCTATTGTTGCCGCCGTCGAATGGCTTCCTCAGAGGGCCAAGTTGGGAAGAAAGAATGCAAAGAGAACATTGCTGTCAGCGGAAAGGGTCGGGGCAGATAGGGGAAGCAACAAGGGTCCTTGCATCATACCTGTACGATTGTTCACAAACAGTACAAACCCCACACTCTCCGGATTATTTATTTAATTAACCTAATTTTTTTTTTGCAAAATCCTGTGTCCCAAACGGCAGAATTGTTCAAAAAATTTGCGTTTCTTGTTTTTTTTGCGCTCAGAAAAAAAAACACTCTGGAATTAAATATTTTGGCAAAATATTGGAGTTTGCACGGTAGACCCCCACCGCATGGGCAGATACGAGGGCACAAAGTAAAACATTAGGGCTTGTGTGCATGTGTATGCGATTTCAGTTGGGGTGCGTCCGTTTGCGTTCGTTTGGATTTTGGGTGTCGCGTTGCCTTTGAGTTTTTCAGCGTCTGCAAGGGTCCGTTACTATGGGCCTTCAGAAAACATCTTTTGTTGGCACTTATATTGGCGCAACCTACACAAACCCCCCCCCCCCCAACAAAAATCAAACGGCCGCAAACGGACGCATCAGACAAACACGCACAGGGACGGTATCCATATCAACGCCCATCCCAGCGGCAAGCATGCTGGTACGCATGAGCAGAAACAATGGGGCAGACCAGGTTAAAGGGGGCAAGCGGAGAAACAAGTAATAAAGAGCAGAAAGCTTCAACTAGAGTGAGAAGAAGGATAACCCGATCAACCCTCACAGACCAATTACACCCCCCTCACTGCACAGGCCCTCGCACTCTCGGTATCGCCCTTCATTTGAGGGATGCACTGCATCGGCCTGCTCACCTGGGCGGCATGGATGCGGACAACGGCCTCTGGGAACTTGTTCTGCGTCATTAAATAATAGCAGTCCCCGCCGGACAGAAAATCCATGATCATGAACAGTTTGTCGGGGGTTTGGAAACTGGCACGGAGCCTGACTATGTAGGGGTGATCCAGCGTTTGCAAGAGAAGCTTCTCTTCGCTCATCGCTGTCTTGGCCTGAAAATCCGAAAAAGCGATGCAATAACAGGGTGCCTCCATGTCAGAATTGGAGGTTGGTCTGGCCTCGCGACTTGAGGACCTCAGATGAGCGAATTGGAGGTAAGAAATGCGGTAAGAAATGCGCTCTTTGGGGCCCATTCGCCCTCTGCATGGCGCGTGTCACAATTATGCCCGTTACCCGGTCGCAGAGCAGACACTCCCTGTGTGGTAGCCGCAAGAGAACGTCTTCGGCAGATGGCGAACGGGAACGGGATGTGGGGCACAGTCAGGACAGCCCTCGAAAAGCACACACGTCCACGGGTGTCGGCTGGGCTCCATGGTCCGTGGACCTCAAGAACGTAATGCCGGTGAACCGCCAACCACCGGCGACCCCAATGATCGTCGGGGACCACAACTGCAATCGGTTGGTCACCCGCTAACCACAATCCGTCAACCACCAACCCACTGTCGGTCAAGCGCATTTCTGCATCCGAGACCTGTGCCCCCGTGTCACTGTTTCCTCTGTCCCCAAGTGCCCCTCTTCCCCTTTGTTGGATCGGACATTGATCAGAAATGAATGCATGTACTTAAAGGGCCTGCCCCCCTCCCCAGCAAATGAAATTGGAACGTATCTGAAGGCATTTGCATACACCTCGCTGCGGTACTTTGGGACTGTCGTGGCAAGTCAGGATCCGAATCAGGGCTTCGCCAGTTCTATTCCCCCACTCGGTCTATCCAGGGTAGCCGCGGGATGAGCCTGGCGGGCGGTGGTCAGGAGGAGCCGTGTCTCTTCGCACACGGACTGAAGTCCTGTCGAAGGCACCCTGCAATCCTTGTGGCATCCTCCCCAGATTGATGTTGGTCCAGCTGGACACTGTGACACTGACAATGATACTGACTGTGGACATCCTCCCCTGTGTGACGCATCCCCCCTGACTTCGGGGAGATTGCACCACCAGGTTCTTGACTTTTGGTCTATGCGCGGCTCCGTGCTCTAGCATTGAGAGGTTCCTACAGCTGGACATCCTCCCCTGAATGGCGCAACCCATGTTGATAGGGAGATCTAACCATATAGTCCTCGGGCACTTACGTGGCTTGTTCACATCTATACCCTTCCCCCTTCTCTTCTCCCCCCCCCCGCTGCGACTCATGGTTGTGGTTCTGGTTGTGGTTGGTGTGTCGCTCTGCGTTGGTCCTTGCTCGGTCGCCGTCTGCTGGATAATATTGATTCTCTGGCCCTCTTCACTCCACACGCGGTTGCGCTGCATGCATGTTCCCTTGTACGAAAGCTGCCAATGGAAAAGTACAGCCGACGGCCAGCACCCTCACTAGGTGATGGCTTAACTTTCGGCCGACTCAGAAGGCGGGGGGGCGAACCACCTCTTCCAGCGATTCTCCATTCCGCTGCGACCGCTCCCGAAGGCCTCCAAATGCACTCCAACCGTTTTGCAACCACCAAAATTTGCCCCCTCCCCAACCGTCTCGTGTGTCCAAGGCTACATATCTGCAGCCCTCATCATCTGTGCCCAAAATCCAAAGCTGTGTTGGCTGGGCTGCACTCGAGGGCCTCATTCGTCTCCACGCAGACGACGCATACATCTTCGGGCGGAGCTGCCGGCGCACCGCTCAATTTCGCGGTCCGATGTCCGTTGATATTCCCCTTTCCGTCCGAGAACACACCTGCGTTGTCTTCAGTTTCCGTTTCTCCACGACCTTCATGGCATATATTTCGCCGCTCGACTTTTGCTGAACTTTGTACACCTGCAAATCACGAAGATTCGGAGGCTCACAAAAGCCATCATTCAGCCACTTGCCTTGCCACTAGTGCCCAACGCAAAGCAGTCAGCGTGTGGCCAACTGCCGGTCGACTTCGGAATCATAATAAACGGCAAATCTGCGGCTGCTGTCCCCACACGCGAGCAATTATGCACAAGCGCGGAACATTCGTCCCAACAACTCCTTCACGGTTTGTGACCTGCCACAGTGCTTCACACTTGTTTTTGCACATCAGGTTTTCTTGTGTATCCGCTTCATTCATCCAAAGACGAGCCTTACCACCCAGACGTCCATCATGGGCAACAGCAACACATAGGATTGCGGACTGCTGTGATTGACGCGTTGATAAACGCTGAGGACACGACTCTACGGAGGCACATCTAATGATTCCCCACCATTTTAATTCCTCCAAGGCATTGCCCAAATCGCCCATGCGTTCAAAATCGGACGGAACCTCGAGCACCAATACCAATCCTGTGTGCAAGCACTCACGGTCCATTCCCGACCACCAAGATACCTTCCCAAAGGCCCCCTCGCCCAAGAACACGAGGATGTCATATTCCGCGACCTTGTCCCACTTGGCCCACTTCTCTTTCTCTTCCTGTGCAAAATGGAGGAACCCATCATCGATGCCCTCGCTGTTCTTTAACTCAGATGTCGCCCCGTGCCTTTATTTCTCTTGTGCCGAGAGGCGAGCTCCGGAGCGGCAAGGTTGTGGGTTTTGCACGCCTTTTTGGCGTGGGTGCCCTTGAGGTAGGGTAGCCACGAGTAGGTGCATTGGGAAGGGTTGTAGGGTAGAAAAGGGAACGCACCAAACATGCATTAGGATAAAAATAAAAACAGCGTCGGTGGATCTGCACGATTCAATGTTGAAAAAATGGCGCCGCCACGACAACCCCTGAACACGTTCACCATGCAACACATGCATTGGCACCTAACCACTTTTCTCAAGATGGCCCCCGGTTTGGCCGAGGGGCTCGAGGTGGTGTCAAGCCGAGGGTAAGTATGGTAGGGCCTAGCGCGCATTGGTACGGCGGTCTTGGTGTGGAATTGGGCGATTCTGAGAAATGAAAGCCACAAAAAGTGGGGGGTTGCGGGTGGACTATGTGCCCTCGGAATTGCATTTACATACCCCACGGCCATGGTGGCATATGCCGCCGAGAGTGACGGCTATGTCACCCTCATTCCATTGCACTTAATTAAACACAACGGATACTCGTTATCCCTGGAGTGTCGTCGTGCACGGAAGCTATTCAGCCCATTTTTACTGGTTCTATTCAACCGGTTACATTTTCGTGCATTGGGATGACCCCGGATAGCGCGCTGCACGGGCATACCGTCCCTACTACTAAGGGGCATCCATTTCCAAGGGAATAGAGAGAAGTGTACAATCGGAATTATCGTGACTTCTTCGCACCTTGTTGTGCGGCGTTTGCTTTGTGTGCCCATTGATTACTGTTTGATTTACATGCCCAAAGAGTGATGGTGAGCACTACCCTTTCGTTGACTTGTTGCAGAAGTGCACGTGGATGGTACCGTGAGGAAAACGAAGACAAAGAACACCATTTTCCGAACCCAACGTAGCGAGCAACAATGTCAATCACAAAACACGCACGGAGGTTGTTGAGGGATGTTGGGAACACCGAATGGATAGGCCCCGTGATCACCGAAAATCATCGCAACCTGTTGCGACACGTTAGTAACACACGAAAGAGCCGCAATACCGTTTTTCGGACGCCGTGACGAATTACCATTGTGGTTGCCACACATGCGCACTTGAGGTTGAAAGCTCGTGACGGGTGCTCGGGGCATTGAAGGGGTTGCCGGTTTTCAATGACTCTCATAAGCCCGCTCAACACCACAATCAAAACGCACAACACGCATATTTTACCACACATGCATTTCAAGCGAAAAATAAAAATGACAATTAAGAAACACGACATCGTGTCGCGTGGTGTAGTAGACATATCGACGACGTACAGTTGTGCACCTTTATTGGTGATCGTTTACGTGTGGCCGCGGCTCAACGAAACGTCTAGTCAAATTGGTGAGGAGGAGATTAGGGTTGGTACGCACCAAATGTGGTGGCTTTTTGGTGGTAAGAATCGGGAGTTCCTCACTCAACTTTGCAGCAAGGCATTTGGGGGAAAGGCTTTTCATACCAGTTCCAAGTTGACTTTGCACGTATTGCACACCCGGACCGGATCCTTGAACCACCGTGGCATCATGGCAGTATTGCGCGAGCACGGATGGCAGAAGATCAACCCACATTTCCTGATGCGTGACGCAATGATGAATCATGGTCTCACTCCCTCCTCGCACAATGGCACGATAGCCCAAAGTTGTTGTGGAAAGTTCTTTTTTCTTTGCAGGTTTCCAAAGCCGGGACTTACCACTCGACACCTTCATACTTAGAACGCACCACGATGGTTTCGCGTTTTCGCTTGTCCTTTCGCATAGTTGAGAATGGCTCTTTTTTCTCCTTCTTACTCCCGACTTAAATCTCCGCATGGAAACACGCCGGCACGCAAGCAATGACGCAAGAGGCCTCATGCCTAGGGGGATTGGCGCGAGGTTGAGCGAAATGCACGCACAATGCAAGTGGCAACATAAGCACGTGGGACCTACAATGGTGGCGGCGGCGTACTAGTTTGAAGCGCCGCTTACACCCATTGCACGCTTCAGCCTCCGAATCCGGTTGCCACTCCGACGGCCGATCATCGTGCCTTGAAAATCCAAACTTCGAGCCCGTCCCGTCGGGCTCCGGCATTGGACTTGTGGGGGGACTTGAGAGGGGGTCCGTCATGACTATGCTGCATGTGCCAAAGTGCATGCGAGGTGAGGTTGGCATATTATTAGTCGACCACTAATTTAAGTTGCGATTTTGGACAAAACTACCGAAATTTTGATCCGTGGATAGGTTGTCACGAGCAAAGTTTTGGTTTGTTTCTCGATGGAGCAATTGCTTACGAACACGCTCTTGTGATGAACAATGAACATTATTCTTGCTCCGTTGTGCTCTCTCAACTCGCGACGCTCTACCAACGTACCGAGGTCGCACAAGGTACGCGGTTTAAGTCGTTTGTCGTCCGACGACTTACACCTTTATTAATAAGCAGTACACGAAGCAAACAGCGCAAAAACCTCTTCAGACGGCCATGAATGGGCTGCAGTACAATAAATGAAGGCATTGTGCACCGCATACCAACCATAGTGTTTCACCCTATATTTTCGGAATTTCGCGCAAGAATGTAGCTTCAACTGCAATGAAACCATGCACCTCTCCGGCATGGGCCCCCCGTTGGTGGGGCCCTGGTGGTTGCCGTGCACGTGGCAGTGTCTACGGACACTGGACCTGTAGCAAAGGCACAGGAAAAAATAGGCAACTACGACTTACACCCCGTGTGTTGTGTGTGTGTGAGCATCAGTTCCGCCTTCACCAGACTGTCTGGGACCCCTCTGCGACGAAGCCCATATCTCAGCGTGGGTACCCACCACGCATCTGGGTACCCCTTACGCAACAGCTCCCGCATCACCCCCCGGATGTTGACGTGTACATCTGCCTGGGACATTGCGTAGTATACACATTTCCCTACTAACGCCGGCACCAGACTCTTCAGTACTGTCTTAGCATTAGTGCTGTACCAGTCTACATACCTGATGATGCTTCTGTACTCGTCTGTAGGGCCTTCTGCCCTGCGTTTGAGGCGAAGCCCCACTGTCCCTGTCTCTGCACACAGATTCAATCGCGCCTCCAGGCTGGGGAGGGTACTCCCTTCCCCTTCCATCTGAAGTTCCAGTTGGTACACCTCGCTGAAGTACCCATGTATGGCAGACAGTTGCACATCCCCCCACGCCACGCCCACGATATTATCCCTAAACCTGAACGGAAAAAGCGGGACAGATCGCGCGTGCATCCATGTGGTGATGTGGTCCACATACGAGGCATAGCCTCCTTTGTACCACTCGTGCTCCCGGTGCATGCAGTACAAACAGGCCAATTGGGCACTGCATGTGCCCCCTATCGCTACCCCCCGCCGCTGACGCAGTACCCGATTGCCTGCAACGAAAATATCGTTGCAGGTCAGTTCGTACTCTACATACGCCAACACCTCTGCAAAGTTAACATTCGTGAAGTGACGTGAGCTCCCCTTCCCCATGCGGTCCAGCCGTCTGTCGTACTGGTGCAATGCAAACCAGCACTGGGGGTTTTTTCCCCGGACTTTCCGTGCCTCCCCAACCAGGGTGTGGATGGCCTTCAGCGCCTCCATCACCTTCTGTCTGTCCAAGCGTGGAAACATCTCGACTACGTCGAGTTCCCAAAAACGGAAGCCCCCTTCCCCAATGCCCTGTGGGTTCTCACCTGACTGTACAATATTATACAGCAATTTCTGCACCTGCTCCGCATATCCTTTCACGTCACGTATGTCAACCATCTCGAAACAATGCATGTGCGCTGTGGCTGTCTTCAGTAACAGCGATAGCGCGCTGAAGTGTGAAAAAATCACCCTTGCCTTCCACGCCCCCCCCACCTCCTCTGTCATCTTGTTCTTCGGCAAACAGTATGCGCTGGGCGGTCCACTCGTCGCCGTTTCCTTCCAAAACTCCGCCAGGCCTTTGTCCTGGGCTGCGGCTGCCAGTTTTTGTAGTGCGACTTCATTTGCGGTCTGGTGGTCCTGCTCTACAGACAGTTCCTCAAACTGTTTTTCATCGTTAAACGCCTGGATTGTTTTCGACCAGTACAGTTTCCCGCACATGGCAATCGCCCTCCCCCCGTTCTTGTCTAGTGGCGTGATTTTCCAGTGTGGAAACGCTTTCTGAAACTTTTTCAATGCTTGTACCGTCAAGTGGGGGGGCACAGATCCCTCGATTTTCTGAAACTCAGGTCTCAGGGTTAGCTTGACAGACTGAGCAATGATGCACTGCGACGGCCCCGTGCCCCGTGGGAAGGACCGGGACAGTTGCCTTGCGAAGCGGTCAACAGTTTCTGTGGCAGTGCCCCAGTCTGCTGCCGTCGCATTGTCCAAATTTTGCATCAGCACCGCTGCATGGTCGCCAAACAGCAGGCGCAGGTGCGCGGGGTTGCGCGCGATGCAGCATCCATCCATCCGTGGCACCCCAGCGGGGCGGCGCACACAGTTACAGGCCTTCTCGGACTTGGACAGCGCCTGCTCCATGCTTCCGCGCAGCGTTGTGGGCGCAATCATGTCCTTGACCTTCTTCCCCCGCTTCCCTACGGGTCGTATCACCGCCATGAGGTACCTGTGCAGCCATTTGGGGGCTGCATATTCCGTCAGGATGGCTTTCATGGCGTCCATAGTCGGCTGTATGTCCACATCTTTGCCTGCTAGCACAGGGACCGCCAACACGCGCGGCAAATGGATGCCCAAGCGTTGGCGTATGATCCCCTTCACCTTCTGGTATAGCTTCGACTCCACGTCCTTCGGAACGCGTTTCCGGCTAGCCAATAGTAGACGCACCAGTTGTGCCGCCGACTCCGGTACTCGCAGCGCATGTGCGACTTTCTCTGCCTGGGCAGTGAGGTCGTCCACATTCCCTGGGCCCTCGTCCCGCAGCGCTCGTTGTCCCAGCGCCTGGGCTCTGCCCCTGCCCCATGTGCGCTTGCAATTGTATGTTTTCCCCATCCTTCGAATCCAGCTGCGTTCTCGAATGAGCCGCGTCCCCGTCGTTACGCGCTCCACTGGTACGATGATCCAGGATTCCAGGCCTGCCGAACCCATGGCTCGTTGCCAGCGTTTCCACGTGGGGTCCACTTTGTTGGCTCCGCTCCGTAGGCTGCGTGCCGCGACCACGTGTTCCCAAAAGCGGTCCATGATCCGGCGTTGCTCTCCTTTTCCCCCTGTTTCTCCCACATATACAGTGCCATCGGCGATGCTCATAATTACATAAACCCACGTCCCATACTCCATCCAGCTGGGCTCTGAAATTTTGCTCTGGCCCAACACCCGTTTGACCCAACGCTTTTCAGAGTCTTGCAGGACTCTCCACGTTTTGGCCATGTTGGCCGCCATGGCCTCCAGGTCTTTCCCACTCTCGAGCAGCTGTGCACGTTCAGCCTGCAGTGCGTCCAATGTGGCTGCATGGTGGCGTCGGCGGTGTTCCCGGTCCCCCAGGTTGGTACCCGGCGGTAGGCGCCACGCACCTCGGCCTCGCTTGCAGACGTTGGACAGTCCCTCGATATACTTGTGCAGATCGATGGGCTGCAGGCCGTCCGGCCTCCACTCGCATACTACCCACTCGATGGTTACTGTCGTATTATGGCAGCGTCTACGCTTGTCGATGTACATATCCTGAGACTTGCATGTTGGGGAGTCGCCTTGGTACGCGACCCACATACGCCACGAATTCCCACAATCCCGCATGATGCTGTTTACCAGTGCTCGACGCTGTGTCGGGTACCCGATGAGCACCCTTGTGGGCAAATTCCGTGTCTCCACGGATGTTTTCACATTGCCCCACGTCTGCCGGTTGTCGTCCGGCTGCACTGTCCACACCAGCGTGATCTCCTCCTCCTTGTCGGATAGAACCGCCGTCACGGGCGTCGTGAACGGCGAGCAGGATTCGTCTGTGGTCGCTAGTGGTACGTGCCAATCAGTCATTGGCACCCCTCCAACCCACATGTCTACATGGCCCAGTACATCTTCCACCCATCCACGCCATGCATATGACAGGCACCATGTACCTGTACCCTTCATACTCTCTAGACGTTGTGCCCATAGGCGGCAGTGTGGCAGGAAATGATTCCCGCACTCATCCGTGACCTCTTGCCACACGAATATGCCATAGTGCTCCGTGTAGCGGCGCCACAGTGATCGTAGCGTCGCTGATCTTTCGATCATCCTCTTCAATTCCTTTGCCCCGTCATGAATTGGTGTATGCTGTTGCCGAAGGTCAAACATGTACGTGGCTCCAGCGTCCTCATACCGTCCCGCGTTCATCGCTTGTTGGATGGCTCGGCATTGGGAGTCGATGGCTCCCTGGCGTGCCCCCATGGCCTCAACGAACTCGGCATTAGCGAGGCGCAATGGCGGCAATGTCATGTCCACCACTGGCGCCTCTCCTTCCGTCATCCAACGTAGCCGCCGTCGGGATTTTGGCAATCGGAACGTCTTCCAATATGACGTGATGTCGCGCCACGCTGCGTCGATCCCATCCTCGTCATCTCGTGTGGGCTCTAGCAGCCCTTCTCGTGCCCGCAAGCGTCGGTGGTGTCGTCGGCCGCGTGCATCCTTGGCTTGTGCCCGCACGTGGTTCACCATGGCCCGGTGTTCCGGGTCCCTGGTGGGCGCTCTGCGGCATGCCGCCGTGCGGCACATTCTCCGCGGGTTCCGGCGTGGGCACGCAGTCGGCTCTCTCGTCTTCAACGGTGGAACATTCACCTCCAATTCATCGTCAGTGCAATCACTCTCGGCATAATCAACGTGTCGGCGTGGGCGTAAGTCCCACGCACCACCCATTATCGAGGCGGCATTGTCATCAGCACACGGAATGGGCTCGTTATATATCGGCGTAGCATCGGTTGCTGATAGGCGTTGCGCAATTCGTTGGCTTCTTCGCGGCTTGTTGGAATCTGCCGCTGGCGTGCCGGGCACCACTTGTGGCGTGGTTGCCCGGCGCTGTCGTCTTGTTTGGACCATTTAGCGTTTCGCCGACCGCTCCTCAGCGGCTGCTTCGGCGTCCGGCTCACTAGTGAACAAATCCTTGCTACGCACCCAATGCTCCATGGATGCCTCCTCATTCTCATACTTGACCAGGTAGTGGGTTTCGTTGCCCCGCTCTTCCGTTCGTACGTGCTCCACGTGCATGGTATGGTGGCGGTTTCCCAGCTTCACAACCGCCCATGCTTGTTGAGGGGTGGCGTCACACGTTGTTTCGGCGCTTTTTTGTCCCGTAGACCGTTTCCCGGTCGTGCGAGTCTTGTCCACCTCCATGTCCTCCTCTACAACGATTTCGGCGTCCTTTGGCGCGGAGCTCTTGGCCTCCTCGTCCTTTTGCTTGTCTTGTTTCCCGCATTTCGCCATCACCGCGCGTGCATTGGTCATACCCGAAAATTCTGCGAATTCCAGCATGAACGCTTGCGTGCGGTCCGTCTCCGCGCTCAACTTGGTGATCCGGTTGCCCATGACATTCACTTTCTTCTCCAATTTTTGGTGATCCGTCCGGATGGCCCTGATGTCCGCCGTCCACGGTGCTTCCCCACTTTGGGTGTTCGGTGTAGACGATGACGTGGCCCCGGCAGGGCACGGTGTTGATGGTGCGTGCTTGCGTCGCACGATGAAGTGCTCTCCGTTGCCGTCTTGTTGTTTTTCAATGGCTTGTTGTGCTGCAACCAATTCATGCTCTGAAGAGAAGGACAACGTAAGCGTTTCAATGCCATTTTCTTGTGCAATATTGACGCCTGGCGCGGTAGCAAGCTCTCCAATCAAATCACCAATCTTTTCCCCATCCCATGAACAAGATGCGCGCACTTCCAACGTCATAAATTCAACGGGAATTGTCGGCGTCGGTGTCGGGGCTGCCGGCGATGCCCGCGGATTTTGCGTGTGCGTGCGTTCTCCGCCTATCACTTGTTCTCGTCGAGTCGGGATGAAATCTCGTCCGTCCGCCTTGCTCTCAAAATACGCTTTCTCATTCATGCGAATCACCTTGATACACAAAGGCTCCTTGCAATCCGAGACCAAATGGTTTCCACCACATCCATTCCAACATTGCTTGGACGCCACATATTTGCCATCGTCGTCCGTGTCAATTGCATCCTTCCGGCGTGGGCAAGTCGTCATGGTGTGTCCCGTGTTGTTGCAAAGATAGCAACGTTTGTCGGCATCATCCGTTTTCTTGATTCCCTTGCATTCGCTAGTAGTGTGGTTGCCCAAACTTTTGTGAATAGCGCAATATTTTCGTTGGCCTTGTGTGGTCCGTGCTTTTGGTGCCATTGCGAGTACAAGTCACTTGTAGTCGACGAGGATGAAGTTGGGGTAAAGGAATATAACGGCCTTCGTATGTCCCTTGCGGCTAGCGTGGTCGAAGGCGTAGGAATGATTAATAAGCAGTACACGAAGCAAAAAGCGCAAAAACCTCTTGCAAACTGTTTTTTCGGATCCAAAGCCGAAGCCATGCTCACCTCGTTTCGCTAGTGCAATACCATCTCCCAAATTATTGAACTCCTAAGTCAATGAATAGACAACGGCAAATGATACGACCGCCTTCCCATGAGACGGGAAAACGCATGGAACATTCATCTTTTATATGTCGCATACGTACAAGCGCAATGCTGCAGTAAAGTGCCAAACCAACGCATGCTACTGAAGGGTGCATGTTTATGTAAGCAGCACGGGGATTCGGTTTTTGTATGTACACCTCAGCTCACCGAGAGGCAAGCGACATCGGAGGAAAAAAACAAGAGGATTGGGAGGGCGAAGTACAAGATGGGGAGAATTTTCTGCTGATGCAATTGCTTTGTGCACACTTTGCGATCCGTCGTCCGCCAGCGGAATCTAAAGAACCCGCGACTCGCTGGTATGCCGACCAGTTTTGTCCTTTTTTCACAGTCAAAGATTTTCTCATGGTAAGATTTGCAGCAGCCTTGGCGGAATTCATGGATCATAAAAATGATAAACAATGCATGGGACTGCTGAACGTTCATAAAAACTTCTAAGTTACAAGAGAATTACAAGGTTGCCAGTCACCGGCTCAGTTTCAACCGGCATCATTCAGTTGATTTGGGTACGTGAAGAGAAACCACCTTCACCTTTCGTGCGATCGTGAAATTGAAGAGTATTCGCGAATGCCCAACGTGACACTTGTTGAGATACACAAGCTTTAGTCGGGGATAAAATCAAACACTCTCAGCTTAAAGTACTTTCAACACTTTGTTATCGTTTCATTTTGCCCGAGCAGTTCTATCATGGTTAATTATGACGAGTGATGAGAACAAACCAGTTTCAATTTAAGTTTCAATTGGTTCCATGTGTCCGTTGAACAAATTGACTTGCCTGTTTTGGACTTGCTTCAACCCACGAAATGAGGGATTTCTTGCACTTTCTGAAGTGGCCTGAGTAGCTCTCTTGAAAGGAGGTTTATTGGATACGCTCAACCATGCAAACCACTAGTGACTTTCTTCCTCTTCAATTCGTTCATCAACCACCTTCCACTTTCTTTGTGTCTTGGAACAAGCATGAAGATTGCGGTGTTGGGGTGCCTAAGCTGTCAATGGAACGTGAGTAGGCAATCACATGCATCATGAAACGTAAAATGTTGAAATATGATTTGCCTTCGGTCTAGAACCATTCGGTACTTCCATCGTATGGCCGGTGCTTGCATCCTCCTATATTAGTATTGCTAAACCTAGTGCTAAAAGAATTTCAAAGTTGTTCTATGAAATTATTGTCATCATCGACAACTCCGGCTTCCTTCGTAGAAATGATGTGGGCCTCACCTGAGCCATAATCCGTTGCAAGATGACGATAACGCCCGCTTTGCAAGCTTGTAGAGAGGCAGAGGCGATGGAAGTTGATGCAAAAGATGATGACGAGCCGGCTTTAAAGAAGCGCCGCTTTTCCATGGCGTATGTTCTACACTTCGTCTCAACGGGCGTCTTCGAATGCAGCAGTTGTGGCCACATTGGTCCATCTCCTCGTCGTCATGCCACAGGATTTTACACGACGAAGTTGCTCAAATCTCCGTACCCAATGACATCTACGACATCAACAAAATTCATGCTTTGTTTGATCGGTACGCACAAGGTATTCCGTGAAAGGCCGGTTTGTGTTTACTGAGTGTCCTTGCTTTGTTTGAGGCCTTAGCACCCACCTTCCACTTTAGGTGGGATGGGAGAGAATAGCGACTACATCGTCGGAGATAGTTTGACGAAGTTGGAGAGGGATTTTGGTTGGCCTCACGACAACAACGTATGATACCCTTCTTGCCGTGATGTCCATTTCCTAATGCACGTTTTGGGAGGGTTGTGGTTGTTGCGAAGCGAAGGTACTCGCGTGATCGTGACAAGCCTGTGCTCCCATGTGGTTGCAACTTTGTGGGATTCGCATAAAGTAAAAGTCAAGGGACAGCTATTTGGTGGGTCGGGCTTTTGCGTTGTGCGCGCGGTTGGGCATTAGGTGTTATGGGACTTTGGGAGGGCCATCAAGGGCTCAAAACGGGCTAAAACCACTTGTTTTGGGATCCCGCGTTCTCTAGGAGCATTGTTGGAAAGAAAAAAAAAGTAATTTTTGTGCCCCCGGTGGACCCCGTTGACCCACTTTGGCTCGAGCTTGACATCCATGAATCCTTTGTTTTCTTGTCGTTCGTCGTTCCCCCCCCCACACCACACGAAGGCGAGCCCGCGGTGTCCCTTGTCCGGAAATGTGAGGCACGGGAACAAAGCGACAAGGCGGGCTCATGGCCGTTTGAAGGCGATTGGAAAGATTTTCTCCCGAAACCGATAAGCCGACGCATCTTCTTGTAGTGTTGCGTGGATACATTCTCCACGAAACGCGTACTTCCTAATGAGACAAGTTAATGTCTCCGCGAAGAAATGCAATTATCCGGCGCTAAGATTGCTAGTACTAGTGCCGAGATCCTCCTTGTTGACTTTACCAGATGTGGCACATGCTTCCCAACACCCGACATATGTCTCAAGCAACCGCAACTTAGATGTACCTTATACGGTGGACCTTTTCCTTGGGTTTAGACTTGGCCTTTGTGTTTGTTTACCGTTAACGTAGCCGTTGCGCTATTAAAGGTGACAAATGCCTCACTAGATGGGGAGCTCGGGGTTTGGGATTTTGCTGTGCTTTTACGCAGTTGGGAGGGGGCAGAATTGTGAACACATGTGATTTGGGGCCCCGGCGAACATGGGGATGGAGCAACAAGCATATTCCGTACCGCCGTGGCGGAATTCAAGCGGGCTACCCGCACTTGCATGACGCGTCGCGGTGTGAATTTGACACTTGAATTTCACAAGATTCCCATCGACAACACAAACAAACCAACACGGGTGCTCTTGTAACTACTGCGGTGATGCGCCATTCCTTCGCAGTGCACTTATTTTGCGTTTCGCTATTGTCTGGATTCAAAGCACGTCGCCGCAATCAGTCGCTGTGAGTGGGTCCGGGCGTTCATGGCTTGGCGGTATGTTCCCCTTGCCGTCAAGTGGCGTTCCCAACCTGACCGCGCCCCGTTACCCCTTTAGTGGTCAAAAAGGCACCAAGAAGAGTCTCCACTGCATCGATCTCGGCTTTCAATGTCGAACCCGCATCGTGGTTGTGATTTCTAATCATTGACAACCAATCCGTTGGGCCGTCATCGACCCAGGAGGATGGTTGCGGGATGAACCGAGATGGCAAAACACGTATAACGCATGATGACCCAACGGTCAAATTGCCACGGCCCTAAAAAATGAGAGACGTCCCACTTGCGCCATCCAGTTGCGTGTACGGCATGACATCTTTCATTTTGTCGATTGTTCAACGTGACCGTTGCATGACTACTACTGCTTGTAGATGCGATTGCCCGGAAAAAGTGAAGCGTAAGCTATTTCATTACCAACTATCCCTGAAACGCAACAGGTGTGGGGTGCGGATATGTGTGTTCATGAAGGCGTCATAGGCAAGAGGGTGGGGCGCCAACTTGTAGGCAACCGCGATTGTAGAGACCTAGCACATTGCGCTATGTTTGGTGTGGGAACACCGTGTGCAAATGTGCAAACCCTTCCAGCCCATTAGTAGGAGGCTGCCCCAGGTATTGGGTGACATAAGTGTTCCATGGGGAGGTTTCGACATGTGTTGAGAGGAATTGCTCCCAAATTGGAGGTTTGAAAGGTTTCCGGGGGGGGGGGGATCCCATCTCAGACCTTACAAGAGACGTGGGAGGGGGGGGTGGGGGGCGCTCACGCTACTGGGTGCCGCGAGCGCGCAAATGGCACACTCTGCCACACCCGGCACAGCCCCAACACACCAACCACTGCGAACGTGGAAACGACACCAGCAGGAGCACCGGCCATGCAGGCCGACAGAAAGCAGCGACCCGACGCAACATGCGAAGGGAAGAACGGGCAACCACATGGAATGTCACACAAGGGGGGGCGGGGGCGCCATGCAAGTGGGAAGCGGCCTGGGGCACTGTGTGGGGATTGGTTTTGCCCACCCTCGTTTCGTCAACAGGTCCGCGTTCTTGACCTTCTTCAATTACGTGTTCAAATGCATCAACAAACGGTGTTTGCGCTGCATAGGTGTGATACGGCACTTGCAAGACGCAAAGGTTGCACGGAGTTACGGAAGTGACGCAAAAGGGATGGGTCTGGATGGGGCTAGGCTCATGTTGGGGGGGGGGGGGGTAAGATTCGCATTTCTCCATTTTTGCGCATCTGTTCCATATCCGTACCTGCTGTTATCATCGGTGTTGACGCGGGTGCCCGGCTGTGTGTCCGTTTGCATCCCTTTTAGTTTTGGGGGGCGGCTGGTTGAGTTTGTCCAACTTTTTTGTGGGGAGGGGACGAGGCAGCCGGACGGTTGTGGACGCCCCCCCCCAAAAATCCAAATGGGGCGCCAACGTACGAGTTTGGGGCCTCCGGGCGTAGAGGGGGGTCTTTTCCCCATGCCCACGCCCCCGGTCACCCCCCCTGCATGTCTCCGCAGAGTCGTCATTGAGGACGTCTGTGATCCGATTGAGACACAATTTGAAGTTTTTTTTTTGTGGCGGCGGGGGCGTATAGCCGGCCCGCCTTACTTAGTCCCTGAACTAGTCTCTGAACTAGGCTCTGAATTGGCCCCGAACTGGTCCCTGAACTAGGCCCCGAACTAGGCTCCAAACAAGGCCCCGTGGCACGACTCCTGGAGGCCCCTGACCTTCTTCCAGCACCATCCCAACTGCCAACCAGCAGCCCCAATATTCATTTCATCATCACTTATGCCCAGTGTGGAACTGCACGTCCCACACCATACAAGATCACAGATGAGCACTGTCGCGTGGCTGAATCTATGAAGCAGCAATCAAATAGGACCGCCATCTGCTGACTGCCAACCCGGCCGGTCTTCGCACAAAGGGGTCGAGACAGAGGGATCGTTTTGGCCCCGCAGCGTCCCTCAAGGCCTGCGCACCTCTTATTCTCCTGCTTCCTCCTCCTCCTCTACCCGGCCCCCCCTTGCAAGGAGGACTTTGCGGAGGACCTCCCACACAAAAAGATGGAGGACCCGACCAATCTCCACATTTTGCCAGAAATCTCTGTCATTTGGTGCATCCACCTTTGTACCGGGCGCTTTCGCCCCTTTGTTTTGCTCTCTACATTTGATTCTACTCCATTCAGAGATTGTAGCCCATGCACGCTGTATTGGTGTCCCAATTTCCCCCCACCCACCCACCCACCCACCCATTTGTGGTGGGGTGGGGAGCAGGGAAGTATTAGAACGGCCGTACATAGGAGGGGGGGGTACCTCCCCTAACCCCCCCTAACCCCCCCCCTTGACCCCCCCCCTCCCTCCTCCCATTCTAATGTGTAATTGAATGCACGGAATTGGGGTCCCCCCTTTATTGGGGGGACCCGGTTCATCACTCAGTCACAGGCCATTATACCCCTTAAACCCCTCCCCCTGCTCTCGACCTCTTCCCCAAACCTCTGTTAAACAAGCACAGGGGACCACGGACAGCACCACTTGCAAAAAAAATCCTTGCTTTTGGAACCATCTCTTCTTTGTTAAACGAGTGCTGTCTGATGGCTGGGTGCCTGGGCAGGCAGGGTTCACCTTCTGCCCTACAGCGGGGGGGAAGGAGAGGACACCCAGGCACCCAAGGGGTCCGAGAGAGCAGGGTGGGTTGTAAAAATAAAAACCTGCAAGTGGCTCTCCTGCCCTGCCCACCTGGGCCATCCCTGCCTTGTTTGCCCCCACGGCTTCGGCTTCCACACATTGAGTGGACCCTGAATGGACCTGTATGAACCTGCATGAACCAGAATGATACCAAATGAGGACCCAGCCTCTTGCAGTGTGTTACGAATGAGGCTTGGTTGGCAGAAGGAGGGGGATTTTGGGGGAAAAATTTTCTGACCAGACCATCGCTGAGCAGAGGTGTACTAAAACAATGAATCAAGGAGAGTTGGGTCAATTCCTGGCATTTGCAGAAAATGAGCCAGAAAGAACTTGGGTGAAACAAAAGAAGGTAAGTGTGTCCATTTTTTCACAGCTCATCATGAAAGTACTGAAAGTACTGGGACACCCTAGGAGGAGGGGGGTCCCAGCCAAACCCCACCCCCTCCCCCCTCCAGACCCCCCCCCTCCCCCTTCTAATCCTTCCCTGGTGGGGGGGCACATGATGCGCTGGCCACAAGGAGGACTGAGCGCGGGAAAGGGCAAATCGAAGATTGTTGTGTGCCCCTACCAGTAGACATCCTAGGGCACAACAGCCGCCATTGGGGAGGGTACCCCGCCGCTGGTATGAGGTGTCCGGCTGGACGCACCTGGCCAATGGCTGTTGCCCTCCTCTGTGTGGACCCGACACACAGCAGTGAAACAGGGACAGTTCAGGGGCTCCATTGGCGCAACCTACCAAGGGAAAGGAAAGGTGCGTAGGGAGGTAAGGATAGGCCAGACTGGGAGAGTAAGGGCACATGGAGGTGACAGGCAGATGGGCACCGCCACCTAACCATATCAAGCCCCCCCCACTACCATCTCTAAGCCTTTTGGTTCAGTTCTTGCTCCTGTTTCAGATATTCACCTCGTCCAACGAGCACTGATTGCCGTCGTGGGCACCCATTCTCCGTTTACTTACACATTCTGCCAGTTTCTGAATGTATGCCTCGTATGCTCTGCACACTGCTCTTGCATTCCTGTTGCATCGGTGGGGTGCCAGTTCCCAAGTGATGCACGATGTTGGGCTGCCGGATGTAGAACGAGGTCATGCGTGTGCATTTGCGTGTGCATATGCATTTGGTGTGTCTGCGATTGTGCGTTTGCGAGTGTTTGCGCGTGCGTGTGTGCGCGTGTGCGTATGGCTTGCTCGCGAATAGTCAAATTGCTGCAGCACATTTTTGCCGGTTGTGCCCCCGGATTCGGGTCTGTTCGGAATGTTGTGTCTTCAGAGGCAAAAGGTCACCACCAACGAGATCCCCTGCACCCACCGATGCTTCCGCATGTTGTGTTGCAGGAGACCATGTATCGTGGCCTGAACTCGGATCAGTGGCGAAATTTCATATCCTTCTCCTTTTGCATCCGCATTGATTTTTCAAATTATGATGCCAACGATGCTTGTATGACCTGCTTTGTTTTCCTCTTGCTCCTCCCTGTCCCACTCGCAGCCCAAGCTCTGGATGGCTTGTTCTGCCGGGCCCTGCACGATACTTTGGCATTTCAGAGCGGCACCTACGGATAACAGATCATATTCATCTGATGACACTCTCACAGCACAATCTACGTCCGTGTATGACGTCTGACACGCACACGAATCGTACATTAACGTCAACCACATCACCCACAATACACAAGGGTAATGTGCATGCAAAACAACAGGGCATCTTTTCTGTGGACAAAAAGTTTCCGTTTTCGTTTTTGTGAGTCTGCTGTTGGCTGGTCTACGAGTGACGCCATGACCACTGTCAGTTGGCTTCCGCCCTCATGTAGATTGACCGGTATGGGCTGCGGTTCGTATTGCGGCCTGGAATGTATCGTAACCAGGGCAGAGCTCCTGAGAGCCCCGGGCCCCGCCAAGAGTCACCCAATGTAGAGAAAGATATTGCCTCATAAACCCACCCCCAGGTGGGTCAGAAGCCGAAAAAAGGTGTATGTATCTAATTTCGCCTTCAATTTCGGGGCCCTTTAATGATTTCATGTTTTTCCTGAGGAAAATTTTTATGATGTGGGTGGAAGGGTGGGTGGGTGGATTACCTGGGGTGGGCCAGGGCCCCAAATGCCACCCCCCACCCCGTTTGGGATGATGGAATTTTTAAGAGGCATGCCATTGGTTGCTAGTTTTAGTACAAGGGTGCTATTCGTCCAAACCCTCACCTACTGACACAAGTACCGCCGCACGTGGCAAGGAGTGCTGCAGGAACCTTCAGTCGTGCAGCAATACCGAAAGGATGCGCTTGCGCAGAATGCAGATTGATGTGCTCTCTGTAGCTTCTCTTTGGTGGTGGCGTTAGTGCCGATGGGTGTTGGGAGGCTGCTATGATCTGCCTGCCTGGTGGGGGTTGGGTTTTTTTGGGGCTTGGCGCCTCACCCTTAAAGAGGCACAGTGGAGTATATCAATTTCTTCGCTCAAGGGTCATCGTTTGGAACAACAAGAGTAAAGTCCCTGTATGGGGTCTACAAAAGAAAACCAAACAAAACAACATGGTAGGTGCTAACAAACATGAGATATGGGCCATGTCTCATGTAAGTAAACTATGTGACTTGCAACACACAAGCTCATCTTTGCCCCCCCCCCCCCCTCCCCCCGCTTTTTCTCTAGCCGCGGCGCAACCGTTGGCCAACGGGCACTACAACAATAGTGGAGGAATGGATAGGCGCGAGGGGGTTTGGGATAATGAGAGGCAGTTGGATTATGCCTACAGCCAGGCAACAAGAGAATGAAAGTGGGGCAGGACCGCAACAAGTATTTAGGTATCCTGTGGGTAGTGGGGGCTGCAATGGCGAGCGCCTGCCAGCCATAGTGGAGTTTAGGATATGGAAGGAGGGAAAACGTTGAAAATTTAAACAAGCCGATATCTTGGTGGGGCAACACGGATGGCTGCCCCCTTCCTTATTGTCTTGCTGCTTGCTTTGGCCTGGGCAACTTCAGCCAGCCTTGTCCTTGCTATTTGACGGTGTGCCAAGCGGCCTTTAGGGCATAATTTTAGCACGACAAGCGGTGTGCCAGATGCAGGGACCAGCGCGTGGTTATCTGGGAAGAGAGTCCCTTGAAACCTTTATCATCATGTTTGGAAGCATGATTTACACCGATGCAGACGTGCTGATGATTTCACTGCCAGCCCCCCTCCCCCGTTGATACTAGCAACTGGAGCATTACCCACACTATGATGATGCATCAACTGCCAGAAGGTTGCCTTTCCCTCAGAACATATCTCAATTTCATGAAAGTCGTGGGCAACAAAGACCCTGTGGCAAGCACGGCTGGACCCAATGGTGTGGCGGCAAACCTGACAATTTGTGACCGTTGGCATGCCTGGGTTTGTGAAATATTCATCTTTGGGAAATTCCAGTGCCCAGGCCAGTGCCTGCACCGTTTGGGGCAGGACGCAACCGTTTGTCCATTGGCTCTGATATTTGCTGCTCTCTTGCTCTGCATTATTTTATATCGCTTTTTTTGACGGGCCGCGTTGCATTCCCTCGCGCCTGTCGTTGTTGAGCCAACTCTGCACGACGGTGGCAGGAGGTGCACCCCCAAGATATCTGACCCTTGATTTCCTTTGTCGAAGGGCCGTCGATCTACGACGAGTACGTGGAGTGGGTGCGGAAGAAGAATGTGGTGATCCAGCCCTCCGACAAGGACGCGTAGGCCAGCGCAGGATTTGCCAGGACCTGCTGGGTATGGGGGAGGTGATTCGTGCTCTGTGTGTCACAGATTTTGCTTTTCAATGCTTCTACCCCAATGTGCTTCACCACACCACATTCTCTCAAACGGCATCCCACCACACCACACCACACCACACCACACCACACCACACCACACCACACCACACCACACCACACCACACCACACCACACCACACCACACCACACCACACCACACCACACCACACCACACCACACCACACCACACCACACCACACCACACCACACCACACCACACCACACCACACCACACCACACCACGCAACACCACACCACACCACACCACACCACACCACACCACACCACACCACACCACACCACACCACACGACACGACACCACACCACACCACACCACACCACACCACACCACACCACACCACACCACACCACACCACACCACACCACACCACACCACACCACGCAACACCACACCACACCACACCACACCACACCACACCACACCACACCACACCACACCACACCACACCACACCACACCACACCACACCACACCACACCCTGAGTACTCCCCAGCTCTACCCACGGACTGGGTGCCGGGTGCGAAGCCCCGAACGACAGGGCCCGGGCACCGCCAGTAGGCGGTGTACTAACAGTGTCGGGTGCGCGCACGTCCCAGTGCCAAGCGCCATCCCCAGGGACCCCGCGGCCCCTAGTACCGGCCGCCTCGGCCCTGGGAACGGTCAGCGACCCCCAATAGAGGACGGCTGACCTAGCCTCCCCCTCCGCTCCTCCCCTACACGCCCGCTCACGCACCAGCCCACGCAGGAGCCCGGACATGCGCCCCCCCCGCGCTCCAGCCTCAGCCCCCCCCGCTGCCGCCCCTGCGCGCGCCCCGGTGACCCCCCCATGCGCCCCCCCCTATGAGCGCTCCCTGCTGCCTCCCCTGCCCCACCACGCTCCCTGACCCTGCCCATCTCTCAGGCTAGCTCAGCGAGCTCGGCCCACGTTGGGCAGGGCTTGGGGGTAGCTGTTACGCGGGGGGTTACCGGCAGCCCGCCCGCGAGTAGCTCCGCGAGGCGGTGGGGCAGCCCCAGGCAGGGCCCTCGTTGAGGCCCTGCCGGTTGAACGGGGTGTGTGTCCGGCCAAAATGGGCCAGAAACTGCACACGAGCTACCCCCCCCCCCCCCGCCACCACAGCACAGCACGGCACAACACAGCACAGCACAGCACAGCACAGCACAGCACGGCACAACACCACATAGCATAGCACACCCTCCTGCCCTAAATTCAGCCCACAACCCTTCCCAGCTCTCTCTCCTTCTGCCCCTCCTGCCTTGCCCAGCGCTCCCACCCACCGCCCCTCCTGCCCTAAAACCAACCCACAACCCTGCCAGCACTCCCTCCCTCCACCCCTCCTGCCCTAGATCCAGCCCACAACCCTGCCAGCACTCCCTCCCTCCGCCCCTCCTGCCCTAGATCCAGCCCACAACCCTGCCAGCACTCCCTCCCCCCGCCTCTCCTGCCCTGAAACCAGCCCGTAACCCAAGCCACCTCTCCCCCTTTCTCTCTCTCCCTCTGCCCCTCCTGCCTTGCCCAGCGCTCCCACCCACCGCCCCTCCTGCCCTAAAACCAACCCACACCCCTGCCAGCACTCCCTCCCTTCGCCCCTCCTGCCCTAGATCCAGCCCACAACCCTGCCAGCACTCCCTCCCTCCGCCCCTCCCGCCCTAGATCCAGCCCACAACCCTGCCAACACTCCCTCCCCCCGCCTCTCCTGCCGTAAAACCAGCCCGTAACCCAAGCCACCTCTCCCCCTTTCCGCCCCTCCTGCCCTACATCCAGCCCGCAACCCTTCCCACCTCTGCCCAAGGAGGATGCCCTGCCTGGTGCAGGATGCCCTGCCTGGTGCAGATGCCCTGCCTGGTGAGGGAGGACCTGCCTGGTGTGGGATGCCCTGCCTAGTGCAGGATGCCCTGCCTGGTGCGGGATGCCCTGCCATTGCAGGATGCCCTGCTTGCTGCAGGATGCCCTGCCTGGTAAGGGAGGACCTGCCTGGTGCGGGATGCCCTGCCTAGTGCAGGATGCCCTGCCTGGTGCAGGATGCGCTGCCTGGCGCGGGATGCCCTGCTTGCTGCGGGATGCCCTGCTTGCTGCAGGATGCCCTGCCTGGTGAGGGAGGACCTGCCTGGTGCGGGATGCCCTGCCTAGTGCAGGATGCCCTGCCTGGTGCAGGATGCCCTGCCTGGTGAGGGAGGATATGCCTGGTGCAGGATGCCTTGCACGGTTCATGGTGCAGGATGCCCTCCCTCCCTCCCTCCGCCCCTCGTGCCCTAAGTCCAGCCCACAACCCTACCCAACTCTCCCTCCCTCCGCCCCTCCTGCCCTAACACCAGCCCGCAACCCTACCTAGCTCCCCCTCCCCCCGCCTCTCTTGCCCTAAATCCAGCCCACAACATGACCCAGCACTGTCGGCACCAGCACAGCACAGCATACAGCACAACACAGCACAGCACAGCATAGCACAATACAGCACAGCACAGCACGACACAGCACGGCGCAACACACAGCACAGTACACAGCACAACACAGCACAGCACAGCAAAGCACGGCACAACCGCCGCCACCGCCGAGGACATCCCCAAGAGCCCTGCCAGTGTGAGGCCCCTACCCATGCAGGATGCCCTACCTGGTGCAGGATGCCCTGCCTGGTGCAGGATGCCCTGCCTGTTGCAGGATGCCCTGCTTGCTGCAGGATGCCTTGCCTTGTGCAGGATGCCCTGCCTGGTGCAGGAAGCACACTCGCACACAGCGTGCGCGCAACACACACAGCCCTGCCTGGTGCAGGATGCCCTGCCTGGTGAGGGAGGACCTGCCTGGTGCAGGATGCCCTGCCTCGTGCAGGATGCCGTGCCTGGAGAGGGAGGACCTGCCCGGTGCGCGATGCCCTGCCTAGTGCAGGATGCCCTGCCAATGCACGATGCCCTGCACGGTTCATGGTGCAGGATGCCCTCCCTCCCTCCCTCCGCCCCTCCTGCCCTAACACCAGCCCGCAACCCTACCCAGCTCCCCCTCCCCCCGCCTCTCTTGCCCTAAATCCAGCCCACAACCTGACCCAGCACTCTCGGCACCAGCATAGCACAGCACACGGCACAGCACGACACAACACAACACATCACAACGCAGCACAGCACAACATGACACAGCGCGGCACAATACACAGCACAGCACACAGCACAGCACAGCACAGCATAGCACAGCGCAACACAGCACAACCGCCGCCGCCGCCGAGGACAATCCCAAGAGGGGCCCTGCCCATGGAGGATGCCCTGCCTGGTGCAGGATGCCCTGCCTGGTGCAGGATGCCCTGCCTGGTGCAGGATGCCCTGCTTGGTGCGGGATGCCCTGCCATTGCAGGATGCCCTGCTTGCTGCAGGATGCCCTGCCTGGTGAGGGAGGACCTGCCTAGTGCAGGATGCCCTGCCTAGTGCAGGATGCACTGCCTGGTGAGGGAGGACCACAAACTGCGCGCACGCACACAACACACACAGCCCAGCCCGTTTACCTGTACCCGTGGGTAGACATCCCGGCCTTTTGCCCTTTGGTAACAGCGCCTTCGGCACACCACACCACACCACACCACACCACACCACACCACACCACACCACACCACACCACACCACACCACACCACACCACACCACACCACACCACACCACACCACGCAACACCACACCACACCACACCACACCACACCACACCACACCACACCACACCACACCACACCACACCACACGACACGACACCACACCACACCACACCACACCACACCACACCACACCACACCACACCACACCACACCACACCACACCACACCACACCACACCACACCACACCACGCAACACCACACCACACCACACCACACCACACCACACCACACCACACCACACCACACCACACCACACCACACCACACCACACCACACCACACCACACCACACCACACCCTGAGTACTCCCCAGCTCTACCCACGGACTGGGTGCCGGGTGCGAAGCCCCGAACGACAGGGCCCGGGCACCGCCAGTAGGCGGTGTACTAACAGTGTCGGGTGCGCGCACGTCCCAGTGCCAAGCGCCATCCCCAGGGACCCCGCGGCCCCTAGTACCGGCCGCCTCGGCCCTGGGAACGGTCAGCGACCCCCAATAGAGGACGGCTGACCTAGCCTCCCCCTCCGCTCCTCCCCTACACGCCCGCTCACGCACCAGCCCACGCAGGAGCCCGGACATGCGCCCCCCCCGCGCTCCAGCCTCAGCCCCCCCCGCTGCCGCCCCTGCGCGCGCCCCGGTGACCCCCCCATGCGCCCCCCCCTATGAGCGCTCCCTGCTGCCTCCCCTGCCCCACCACGCTCCCTGACCCTGCCCATCTCTCAGGCTGGCAGCGCCCGTGCGGCGCGCCTCCAGGGCCCCGCATCGGCGGCCGGCCGCGAGACATCCGGACCAGTGGAGGCCCCCGGACAGGGGCTTCAACGGAACGGCGGGACCGGGACGGGTGTGCCGGGTGTGTGCGTGGGTGAGGGAGGGGTGAGAGACTGGGGCCCCGGTGGGACGGCCTGCGCCGAGGCCTGAAAGGCCCGTGGCCCGGACATGCGCGGGGGGCCTCAACAACGACCCCCCGCCCTGCAATATGTGGAAGAATATGTGGAAGAATATGTGAAAGAAACAGTCCCTGTCCCCGTCCGGCTGGATGCCCCGGTATCGGTATCCAACATCCTTTAGGTACGGTATAAGGCCCCCCGGCCACCACCCCGGCGCCAACACCAGGGAGGGCGTCCGGGAGGGGTAACAGCCCCCGATCCCCCAAAGGCAGCCCCAAAGGTGAGCGCACCACTGGCGGGGCATGTCTGCGGGGTAAACAAATGCGCTGAGTAAAACCCTAATGTAATAATTAGTGCCTACTGCCATAAGTAATGCTTAACCGGGTAAAACGGCCCTCTCCCGGTGCCGGTTTAGTGCGCAGCCCCCAGAGCCGGACCCGACCGGCCGTACTGAGGCGAGCCCAGAAATGGGTATGGCAGGCCAGACTTTAAGTGCTGGTAGCCACGCCTCAGTACACTCCGTGGGCTCATAAGGCCCACGGGGGCCCCAAACACCGTTACGTTCGGGAGTTAAGCCCCGGCGGTGTTTGGGGTTGTTCCTGGTTAAGAGGACTCACGTTGAGTCCCAGATACTGTTACCCCGGGGTTATGACCCCCGGTACTGCCTGCTTACTTGCCTGCTGCTGCTAAGAGGTAGGAGGGAGTACCCACGGGTCCTGCCGGAGGCTCCGAACACCCCCTGGGCTGGGCTCCCCGTCCCCCCCAGGCCGGCGCGCCCGGTTCTCCGAAGATACTGGCCCCCCACTGGCCTGGCAGGAGGCTCCGAACACCCCCTGGGCGAGACTCCCCGTCCCCCCCCGGGCCGGTGCGCCCGGTTCTCTGAAGAAGATGGCCCCCCCTTGGCCTGGCAGGATACTCCGAACACCCCTTGGGCAGGACTCCCCGTCCCCCCCGGGCCGGTGCGCCCGGTTCTCTGAAGAAGATGGCCCCCCATTGGCCTGGCAGGAGACTCCGAACACCCCCTGGGCAGGACTCCCCGTCCCCCCCGGGCCGGTGCGCCCGGTTCTCTGAAGAAGATGGCCCCCCATTGGCCTTGCAGGAGACTCCGAACACCCCCTGGGCAGGACTCCCCGTCCCCCCAGGCCGGTGCGACCGGTTCTCTGAAGAAGATGGCCCCCCATTGGCCCTGGCAGGAGACTCCGAACACCCCCTGGGCAGGACTCCCCGTCCCCCCCCGGGCCGGTGCGCCCGGTTCTCTGAAGAAGATGGCCCCCCATTGGCCTGGCAGGAGACTCCGAACACCCCCTGGGCAGGACTCCCCGTCCCCCCCGGGCCGGTGCGCCCGGTTCTCTGAAGAAGATGGCCCCCCACTGGCCTTGCAGGAGACTCCGAACACCCCCTGGGCAGGACTCCCCGTCCCCCCCAGGCCGGTGCGCCCGGTTCTCTGAAGAAGATGGCCCCCCATTGGCCTGGCAGGAGACTCCTAACACCCCCTGGGCAGGACTCCCCGTCCCCCCCGGGCCGGTGCGCCCGGTTCTCTGAAGAAGATGGCCCCCCACTGGCCTGGCAGGAGGCTCCGAACACCCCCTGGGCAGGACTCCCCGTCCCCCCCAGGCCGGTGCGCCCGGTTCTCTGAAGAAGATGGCCCCCCACTGGCCTTGCAGGAGACTCCGAACACCCCCTGGGCAGGACTCCCCGTCCCCCCCGGGCCGGTGCGCCCGGTTCTCTGAAGAAGATGGCCCCCCATTGGCCTGGCAGGAGACTCCGAACACCCCCTGGGCAGGACTCCCCGTCCCCCCCGGGCCGGTGCGCCCGGTTCTCTGAAGGAAATGGCCCCCCATGGGCCATGCAGGAGGCTCCGAACACCCCCTGGGCTGGACTCCCCGTCCCCCCCAGGCCGGTGCGCCCGGTTATTGGAAGATGATGGCTCCCCATGGGCCTTGCAGGAGGTTCCGGCCACCCCCTGGGCTGGGCTCCCCGTCCCCCCCAGGCCGGTGCGCCCGGTTATTAGCAGATGACGCCTCCCCATGGGCCCTGCAGGAGGCTCCGACCAGCCCCTGGCCTGGACTCCCCGTCCCCCCCGGGCCGGTGCGCCCGGTTCTCCGAAGATGATGGCCCCCCATAGGCCCTGAAGGATGCCCCGACCACCCCCTGGGTTGGACTCCCCATCCCCCCAGGCCGGTGCGCCCAGTAGTACATCCCCACAGGCCCGGCACTACACTCCGACCACCCATTGCAGGAGTTGCACTGCCCACTGCCCCCAGGCAGTGAGGCAGTGCATTGCAGGAGTTGCACTGCCCACTGCTCCCAGGCAGTGAGGCAGTGCGTTGCAGGAGTTCCGCTGCCCACTGCCCCAGGGCAGTGAGGCAGTGCATTGCAGGAGTTCCACTGCCCACTGCCCCCAGGCAGTGCGGCAGTTTATTGCAGAAGTTGCACTGCCCAATACCCCCAGGCAGTGAGGCAGTGCATTGCAGAAGTTGCACTGCCCACTGCCCCCAGGCAGTGAGGCAGTGCATTGCAGGAGTTGCACTGTCCACTGCCCCCAGGCAGTGGGGCAGAGTAATGCAGGAGCTGCACTGCTCACTGCCCCCAGGCAGTGCGGCAGTGTATTGCCGGAGGTCCACTGCCCACTGCCCCGAAGCCAGTGCGGCAGTGCATTGCAGGAGTTGCGCTGCCCACTGCCCCCAAGCAGTGCGGCACTGTATTGCAGGAGTTGCACTGCCCACTGCCCCCAGGCAGTGAGGCAGTGCATTGCAGGAGTTGCACTGCCCACTGCCCCCAGGGCAGTGAGGCGGTGCATTGCAGGAGTTCCACTGCCCACTGCCCCCAGGGCAGTGAGGCAGTGCATTGCAGGAGTTGCACTGCCCACTGCCCCCAGGCAGTGAGGCGGTGCATTGCAGGAGTTCCACTGCCCACTGCCCCCAGGCAGTGAGGCAGTGCATTGCAGGAGTTGCACTGCCCACTGCCCCCAGGCAGTGAGGCAGTGCATTGCAGGACTTCCACTTCCCACTGCCCCCAGGGCAGTGAGGCAGTGCATTGCAGGAGTTGCACTGCCCACTGCCCCCAGGCAGTGAGGCCGTGCATTGTAGAAGTTGCACCGCCCACTGCCCCCAGGCAGTGAGGCAGTGCATTGCAGGAGTTGGAGTTGCACTGCCCACTGCCCCCAGGCAGTGCGGCAGTGTATTGCAGGAGTTGCACTGCCCACTGACCCAGGGCAGTGAGGCAGTGCATTGCAGAGGTTGCACTGTCCGCTGCCCCCAGGCAGTGCGGCAGTGCATTGCAAGAGTTCCACTGCCCACTGCCCCAGGGCAGGGAGGTAGTGCATTGCAGGAGTTCCACTGCCCACTGCTCTGGGACAGTGAGGCAGTGCATTGCAGGAGTTGCACTGTCCACTGCCCCCAAGCAGTGGGGCAGGCCATTGCAGGAGTTCCACTGCCCACTGCCCCCAGGCAGTGAGGCAGTGCATTGCAGGAGGTCCACTGCCCACTGCCCCAGGGCAGTGAGGCAGTGCATTGCAGGAGGTCCACTGCCCGCTGCCCCCAGGCAGTGGGGCAGTGCATTGCAGGAGTTCGCCTGCCCACTGCCCCTAGGCAGTGAGGCAGTGCATTGCAGGAGTTGGAGTTGCACTGCCCACTGCCCCCAGGCAGTGAGGCAGTGCGTTGCAGGAGTTGCACTGCCCACTGCCCCCAGGCAGTGCGGCAGTGCATTGCGGGAGTTTCACTGCCCACTGCCCCAGGGCAGTGAGGCGGTGCATTGCAGGAGTTGCACTGTCCACTGCCCCCAGGCAGTGAGGCAGTGCATTGCAGGAGTTGCACTGCCCGCTGCCCCCAGGCAGTGCGGCAGTGCATTGCAGGAGTTCCGCTGCCCACTGCCCCAGGGCAGTGAGGCAGTGCATTGCAGGAGTTGCACTGCCCACTGCCCCCAGGCAGTGGGGCAGTGCATTGCAGGAGTTCCACTGCCCACTGCCCCCAGGCAGCGAGGCAGTGCATTGCAGGAGTTCCACTGTCCACTGCCCCCAGGGCAGTGAGTCAGTGCATTGCAGGAGTTGCACCGCCCACTGCCCCCGGGCAGTGAGGCGGTGCATTGCAGGAGTTCCACTGCCCACTGCCCCCAGGCAGTGAGGCAGTGCATTGCAGGAGTTGCACTGCCCACTGCCCCAGGCAGCGAGGCAGTGCATTGCAGGAGTTCCACTGCCCACTGCCCCCAGGGCAGTGAGGCAGTGCATTGCAGGAGTTGCACTGCCCACTGCCCCCAGGCAGTGAGGCCGTGCATTGTAGAAGTTGCACCGCCCACTGCCCCCAGGCAGTGAGGCAGTGCATTGCAGGAGTTGGAGTTGCACTGCCCACTGCCCCCAGGCAGTGAGGCAGTGCATTGCAGGAGTTGCACTGCCCACTGCCCCCAGGCAGTGCGGCAGTGTATTGCAGGAGTTGCACTGCCCACTGACCCAGGGCAGTGAGGCAGTGCATTGCAGAGGTTGCACTGTCCGCTGCCCCCAGGCAGTGAGGCAGTGCATTGCCGAAGTTCCACTGCCCACTGCCCCAGGGCAGTGAGGTAGTGCATTGCAGGGGTTCCACTGCCCACTGCTCTGGGACAGTGAGGCAGTGCATTGCAGGAGTTGCACTGTCCACTGCCCCCAAGCAGTGGGGCAGTGCATTGCAGGAGTTCCACTGCCCACTGCCCCCAGGCAGTGAGGCAGTGCATTGCAGGAGTTCCACTGCCCACTGCGCCAGGGCAGTGAGGCAGTGCATTGCAGAAGTTGCACTGCCCGCTGCCCCCAGGCAGTGAGGCAGTGCATTGCCGAAGTTCCACTGCCCACTGCCCCAGGGCAGTGAGGTAGTGCATTGCAGGGGTTCCACTGCCCACTGCTCTGGGACAGTGAGGCAGTGCATTGCAGGAGTTGCACTGTCCACTGCCCCCAAGCAGTGGGGCAGTGCATTGCAGGAGTTCCACTGCCCACTGCCCCCAGGCAGTGAGGCAGTGCATTGCAGGAGTTGCACTGCCCACTGCCCCCAGGCAGTGAGGCCGTGCATTGTAGAAGTTGCACCGCCCACTGCCCCCAGGCAGTGAGGCAGTGCATTGCAGGAGTTGGAGTTGCACTGCCCACTGCCCCCAGGCAGTGCGGCAGTGTATTGCAGGAGTTGCACTGCCCACTGACCCAGGGCAGTGAGGCAGTGCATTGCAGAGGTTGCACTGTCCGCTGCCCCCAGGCAGTGCGGCAGTGCATTGCAAGAGTTCCACTGCCCACTGCCCCAGGGCAGGGAGGTAGTGCATTGCAGGAGTTCCACTGCCCACTGCTCTGGGACAGTGAGGCAGTGCATTGCAGGAGTTGCACTGTCCACTGCCCCCAAGCAGTGGGGCAGGCCATTGGAGGTGTTCCACTGCCCACTTCCCCCAGGCAGTGAGGCAGTGCATTGCAGGAGGTCCACTGCCCACTGCCCCAGGGCAGTGAGGCAGTGCATTGCAGGAGGTCCACTGCCCGCTGCCCCCAGGCAGTGGGGCAGTGCATTGCAGGAGTTCGCCTGCCCACTGCCCCTAGGCAGTGAGGCAGTGCATTGCAGGAGTTGGAGTTGCACTGCCCACTGCCCCCAGGCAGTGAGGCAGTGCGTTGCAGGAGTTGCACTGCCCACTGCCCCCAGGCAGTGCGGCAGTGCATTGCGGGAGTTTCACTGCCCACTGCCCCAGGGCAGTGAGGCGGTGCATTGCAGGAGTTGCACTGTCCACTGCCCCCAGGCAGTGAGGCAGTGCATTGCAGGAGTTGCACTGCCCGCTGCCCCCAGGCAGTGCGGCAGTGCATTGCAGGAGTTCCGCTGCCCACTGCCCCAGGGCAGTGAGGCAGTGCATTGCAGGAGTTGCACTGCCCACTGCCCCCAGGCAGTGGGGCAGTGCATTGCAGGAGTTCCACTGCCCACTGCCCCCAGGCAGCGAGGCAGTGCATTGCAGGAGTTGCACTGTCCACTGCCCCCAGGGCAGTGAGTCAGTGCATTGCAGGAGTTGCACCGCCCACTGCCCCCGGGCAGTGAGGCGGTGCATTGCAGGAGTTCCACTGCCCACTGCCCCCAGGCAGTGAGGCAGTGCATTGCAGGAGTTGCACTGCCCACTGCCCCAGGCAGCGAGGCAGTGCATTGCAGGAGTTCCACTGCCCACTGCCCCCAGGGCAGTGAGGCAGTGCATTGCAGGAGTTGCACTGCCCACTGCCCCCAGGCAGTGAGGCCGTGCATTGTAGAAGTTGCACCGCCCACTGCCCCCAGGCAGTGAGGCAGTGCATTGCAGGAGTTGGAGTTGCACTGCCCACTGCCCCCAGGCAGTGAGGCAGTGCATTGCAGGAGTTGCACTGCCCACTGCCCCCAGGCAGTGCGGCAGTGTATTGCAGGAGTTGCACTGCCCACTGACCCAGGGCAGTGAGGCAGTGCATTGCAGAGGTTGCACTGTCCGCTGCCCCCAGGCAGTGAGGCAGTGCATTGCCGAAGTTCCACTGCCCACTGCCCCAGGGCAGTGAGGTAGTGCATTGCAGGGGTTCCACTGCCCACTGCTCTGGGACAGTGAGGCAGTGCATTGCAGGAGTTGCACTGTCCACTGCCCCCAAGCAGTGGGGCAGTGCATTGCAGGAGTTCCACTGCCCACTGCCCCCAGGCAGTGAGGCAGTGCATTGCAGGAGTTCCACTGCCCACTGCGCCAGGGCAGTGAGGCAGTGCATTGCAGAAGTTGCACTGCCCGCTGCCCCCAGGCAGTGAGGCAGTGCATTGCCGAAGTTCCACTGCCCACTGCCCCAGGGCAGTGAGGTAGTGCATTGCAGGGGTTCCACTGCCCACTGCTCTGGGACAGTGAGGCAGTGCATTGCAGGAGTTGCACTGTCCACTGCCCCCAAGCAGTGGGGCAGTGCATTGCAGGAGTTCCACTGCCCACTGCCCCCAGGCAGTGAGGCAGTGCGTTGCAGGCGTTCCACTGCCCACTGCCCCCAGGCAGTGAGGCAGTGCATTGCAGGAGTTCCACTGCCCACTGCCCCCAGGCAGTCAGGCAGTGCATTGCAGGAGTTCCACTGCCCACTGCCCCAGGGCAGTGAGGCAGTGCGTTGCAAGAGTTGCACCGCCCACTGCCCTCCGGCAGTGGGGCGGTGCATTGCAGGAGTTGCACTGCCCACTGCCCCCAGGCAGTGGGGCGGTGCATTGCAGGAGTTGCACTGCCCACTGCCCCCAGGCAGTGAGGCAGTGCATTGCAGGAGTTGCACTGCCCACTGCCCCAGGGCAGTGAGGCACTGCTTTGCAGAAGTTGCACTGCCCACCGCCCCCCAGGCAGTGCGGCAGTGTATTGCAGGAGTTGCACTGCCCACTGCCCCCAGGCAGTGAGGCAGTGCATTGCAGGAGTTCCGCTGCCCACTGCCCCAGGGCAGTGAGGCAGTGCATTGCAGGAGTTGCACTGCCCACTGCCCCCAGGCAGTGGGGCAGTGCATTGCAGGAGTTCCACTGCCCACTGCCCCCAGGCAGCGAGGCAGTGCATTGCAGGAGTTGCACTGTCCACTGCCCCCAGGGCAGTGAGGCAGTGCATTGCAGGAGTTGCACCGCCCACTGCCCCCAGGCAGTGAGGCGGTGCATTGCAGGAGTTCCACTGCCCACTGCCCCCAGGCAGTGAGGCAGTGCATTGCAGGAGTTGCACTGCCCACTGCCCCAGGCAGTGAGGCCGTGCATTGCAAGAGTTCCACTGCCCACTGCCCCCAGGGCAGTGAGGCAGTGCATTGCAGGAGTTGCACTGCCCACTGCCCCCAGGCAGTGAGGCCGTGCATTGTAGAAGTTGCACCGCCCACTGCCCCCAGGCAGTGAGGTAGTGCATTGCAGGAGTTGCACTACCCACTGCCCCCAGGCAGTGAGGCAGTGCATTGCAGGAGTTCCACTGCCTACTGCCCGAGGGCAGTGAGGCAATGCATTGCGGGAGTTGCACTGCCCACTGCCCCCAGGCAATGCGGCCGTGTATTGCAGGAGTTGCACTGCCCACTGCCCCCAGGCAGTAAGGCAGTGCATTGCAGGAGGTCCACTGCCCACTGCCCCAGGGCACTGAGGCAGTGCATTGCAGAAGCTGCACTGCCCACTGCCCCCAGGCAGTGAGGCAGTGCATTGCAGGAGTTGCACTGCCCACTGCCTCCAGGCAGTTGGGCAGTGCATTGCAGGAGTTCCACTGCCCACTGCCCCAGGGCAGTGAGGCAGTGCATCGCCGAAGTTGCACTGTCCACTGCCCCCAGGCAGTGAGGCAGTGCATTGCAGGAGTTCCGCTGCCCACTGCCCGAGGGCAGTGAGGCACTGCATTGCACAAGTTGCACTGCCCACTGCCCCCAGGCAGCGAGGCACTGCATTGCAGGAGTTGCACTGCCCACCGCCCCCCAGGCAGTGCGGCAGTGTATTGCAGGAGTTGCACTGCCCACTGCCCCAGGGCAGTGAGGCAGTGCATTGCAGGAGTTGCACTGCCCACTGCCCCCAGGCAGTGAGGCAGTGCATTGCAGGAGTTCCACTGCCCACTGCCCCCAGGCGGTGCGGCAGTGCATTGCAGGAGTTCCACTGCCCACTGCCCCCAGGCGGTGCGGCAGTGTTTTGCAGGAGTTCCACTGCCCACTGCCCCCAGGCAGTGAGGTAGTGCATTGCAGGAGTTGCACTACCCACTGCCCCCAGGCAGTGAGGCAGTGCATTGCAGGAGTTCCACTGCCTACTGCCCGAGGGCAGTGAGGCAATGCATTGCAGGAGTTGCACTGCCCACTGCCCCCAGGCAATGCGGCCGTGTATTGCAGGAGTTGCACTGCCCACTGCCCCCAGGCAGTGAGGCCGTGCATTGCAAGAGTTCCACTGCCCACTGCCCCCAGGGCAGTGAGGCAGTGCATTGCAGGAGTTGCACTGCCCACTGCCCCCAGGCAGTAAGGCAGTGCATTGCAGGAGTTCCACTGCCCACTGCCCCCAGGCAGTGAGGTAGTGCATTGCAGAAGCTGCACTGTCCACTGCCCCCAGGGCAGTGAGGCAGTGCATTGCAGGAGTTGCACCGCCCACTGCCCCCAGGCAGTGAGGCCGTGCATTGTAGAAGTTGCACCGCCAACTGCCCCCAGGCAGTGAGGCAGTGCATTGCAAGAGTTGGAGTTGCACTCCCCACTGCCCCCAGGCAGTGAGGCAGTGCATTGCAGGAGTTCCACTGCCTACTGCCCGAGGGCAGTGAGGCAATGCATTGCGGGAGTTGCACTGCCCACTGCCCCCAGGCAATGCGGCCGTGTATTGCAGGAGTTGCACTGCCCACTGCCCCCAGGCAGTAAGGCAGTGCATTGCAGGAGGTCCACTGCCCACTGCCCCAGGGCAGTGAGGCAGTGCATTGCAGAAGCTGCACTGCCCACTGCCCCCAGGCAGCGAGGCAGTGCATTGCAGGAGTTGCACTGCCCACTGCCTCCAGGCAGTTGGGCAGTGCATTGCAGGAGTTCCACTGCCCACTGCCCCAGGGCAGTGAGGCAGTGCATTGCCGAAGTTGCACTGTCCACTGCCCCCAGGCAGTGAGGCAGTGCATTGCAGGAGTTCCGCTGCCCACTGCCCGAGGGCAGTGAGGCACTGCATTGCAGAAGTTGCACTGCCCACTGCCCCCAGGCAGCGAGGCACTGCATTGCAGGAGTTGCACTGCCCACCGCCCCCCAGGCAGTGCGGCAGTGTATTGCAGGAGTTGCACTGCCCACTGCCCCAGGGCAGTGAGGCAGTGCATTGCAGGAGTTGCACTGCCCACTGCCCCCAGGCAGTGAGGCAGTGCATTGCAGGGGTTCCACTGCCCACTGCCCCCAGGCAGTGAGGCAGTGCATTGCAGGAGTTCCACTGCCCACTGCCCCCAGGCAGTGAGGCAGTGCATTGCAGGAGTTCCACTGCCCACTGCCCCCAGGCAGTGCGGCAGTGCATTGCAGGAGTTCCGCTGCCCACTGTCCCCAGGCGGTGCGGCAGTGTGTTGCAGGAGTTCCACTGCCCACTGCCCCCAGGCAGTGAGGTAGTGCATTGCAGGAGTTGCACTACCCACTGCCCCCAGGCAGTGAGGCAGTGCATTGCAGGAGTTCCACTGCCTACTGCCCGAGGGCAGTGAGGCAATGCATTGCAGGAGTTGCACTGCCCACTGCCCCCAGGCAATGCGGCCGTGTATTGCAGGAGTTGCACTGCCCACTGCCCCCAGGCAGTAAGGCAGTGCATTGCAGGAGTTCCACTGCCCACTGCCCCAGGGCAGTGAGGCAGTGCATTGCAGAAGCTGCACTGCCCACTGCCCCCAGGCAGTGAGGCAGTGCATTGCAGGAGTTGCACTGCCCACTGCCTCCAGGCAGTTGGGCAGTGCATTGCAGGAGTTCCACTGCCCACTGCCCCAGGGCAGTGAGGCAGTGCATTGCCGAAGTTGCACTGCCCACTGCCCCCAGGCAGTGAGGCAGTTCATTGCAGGAGTTCCACTGCCAACTGCCCCAGGGCGGTGAGGCAGTGCATTGCAGGAGTTGCACTGCCCACTGCCCCCAGGCAGTGAGGCAGTGCATTGCAGGAGTTGCACTGCCCACTGCCCCAGGGCAGTGAGGCAGTGCGTTGCAGGAGTTGCACTGCCCACTGCCCCCAAGGCGGTGAGGCCGTGCATTGCAGGGGTTCCACTGCCCACTGCCCCCAGGCAGTGGGGCAGTGCATTGCAGGAGTTGCACTACCCACTGCCCCCAGGCAGTGAGGCAGTGCATTGCAGGAGTTGCACTGCCCACTGCCCCGGGGCAGTGAGACAGTGCACTGCAGGAGTTGCACTGCCCACTGCCCCCAGGCAGTGGGGCAGTTCATTGCAGAAGTTCCACTGCCCACTGCCCCAGGGCAGTGAGACAGTGCATTGCAGGAGTTGCACTGTCCACTGCCCCGAGGCAGTGGGGCAGTGCATTGCAGGAGATCCACTGCCCACTGCCCCAGGGCAGTGAGGCAGTGCATTGCAGGAGTTGCACTGCCCACTGCCTCCAGGCAGTTGGGCAGTGCATTGCAGGAGTTCCACTGCCCACTGCCCCCAGGCAGTGAGGCAGTGCATTGCCGAAGTTGCACTGCCCACTGCCCCCAGGCAGTGAGGCAGTTCATTGCAGGAGTTCCACTGCCAACTGCCCCAGGGCGGTGAGGCAGTGCATTGCAGAAGTTGCACTGCCCACTGCCCCCAGGCAGTGAGGCAGTGCATTGCAGGAGTTGCACTGCCCACTGCCTCCAGGCAGTTGGGCAGTGCATTGCAGGAGTTCCACTGCCCACTGCCCCAGGGCAGTGAGGCAGTGCATTGCCGAAGTTGCACTGTCCACTGCCCCCAGGCAGTGAGGCAGTGCATTGCAGGAGTTCCGCTGCCCACTGCCCGAGGGCAGTGAGGCACTGCATTGCAGAAGTTGCACTGCCCACTGCCCCCAGGCAGCGAGGCACTGCATTGCAGGAGTTGCACTGCCCACCGCCCCCCAGGCAGTGCGGCAGTGTATTGCAGGAGTTGCACTGCCCACTGCCCCAGGGCAGTGAGGCAGTGCATTGCAGGAGTTGCACTGCCCACTGCCCCCAGGCAGTGAGGCAGTGCATTGCAGGGGTTCCACTGCCCACTGCCCCCAGGCAGTGAGGCAGTGCATTGCAGGAGTTCCACTGCCCACTGCCCCCAGGCAGTGAGGCAGTGCATTGCAGGAGTTCCACTGCCCACTGCCCCCAGGCAGTGCGGCAGTGCATTGCAGGAGTTCCGCTGCCCACTGTCCCCAGGCGGTGCGGCAGTGTGTTGCAGGAGTTCCACTGCCCACTGCCCCCAGGCAGTGAGGTAGTGCATTGCAGGAGTTGCACTACCCACTGCCCCCAGGCAGTGAGGCAGTGCATTGCAGGAGTTCCACTGCCTACTGCCCGAGGGCAGTGAGGCAATGCATTGCAGGAGTTGCACTGCCCACTGCCCCCAGGCAATGCGGCCGTGTATTGCAGGAGTTGCACTGCCCACTGCCCCCAGGCAGTAAGGCAGTGCATTGCAGGAGGTCCACTGCCCACTGCCCCAGGGCAGTGAGGCAGTGCATTGCAGAAGCTGCACTGCCCACTGCCCCCAGGCAGTGAGGCAGTGCATTGCAGGAGTTGCACTGCCCACTGCCTCCAGGCAGTTGGGCAGTGCATTGCAGGAGTTCCACTGCCCACTGCCCCAGGGCAGTGAGGCAGTGCATTGCCGAAGTTGCACTGCCCACTGCCCCCAGGCAGTGAGGCAGTTCATTGCAGGAGTTCCACTGCCAACTGCCCCAGGGCGGTGAGGCAGTGCATTGCAGGAGTTGCACTGCCCACTGCCCCCAGGCAGTGAGGCAGTGCATTGCAGGAGTTGCACTGCCCACTGCCCCAGGGCAGTGAGGCAGTGCGTTGCAGGAGTTGCACTGCCCACTGCCCCCAAGGCGGTGAGGCCGTGCATTGCAGGGGTTCCACTGCCCACTGCCCCCAGGCAGTGGGGCAGTGCATTGCAGGAGTTGCACTACCCACTGCCCCCAGGCAGTGAGGCAGTGCATTGCAGGAGTTGCACTGCCCACTGCCCCGGGGCAGTGAGACAGTGCACTGCAGGAGTTGCACTGCCCACTGCCCCCAGGCAGTGGGGCAGTGCATTGCAGAAGTTCCACTGCCCACTGCCCCAGGGCAGTGAGACAGTGCATTGCAGGAGTTGCACTGTCCACTGCCCCGAGGCAGTGGGGCAGTGCATTGCAGGAGATCCACTGCCCACTGCCCCAGGGCAGTGAGGCAGTGCATTGCAGGAGTTGCACTGCCCACTGCCTCCAGGCAGTTGGGCAGTGCATTGCAGGAGTTCCACTGCCCACTGCCCCCAGGCAGTGAGGCAGTGCATTGCCGAAGTTGCACTGCCCACTGCCCCCAGGCAGTGAGGCAGTTCATTGCAGGAGTTCCACTGCCAACTGCCCCCAGGGCAGTGAGGCAGTGCATTGCAGAAGTTGCACTGCCCACTGCCCCCAGGCAGTGAGGCAGTGCATTGCAGGAGTTCGCCTGCCCACTGCCCCCAGGCAGTGAGGCAGTGCGTTGCAGGAGTTGCACTGCCCACTGCCCCCAAGGCGGTGAGGCCGTGCATTGCAGGGGTTCCACTGCCCACTGCCCCCAGGCAGTGAGGCAGTGCATTGCAGGAGTTCCACTGCCCACTGCGCCCAGGCAGTGAGGTAGTGCATTGCAGGAGTTGCACTGCCCACTGCCCCGGGGCAGTGAGACAGTGCATTGCAGGAGTTGCACTGCCCACTGCGCCCAGGCAGTGAGGCAGTGCATTGCAGGAGATCCACTGCCCACTGCCCCCAGGCAGTGCGGCAGTGCATTGCGGGAGTTGCGCCGTCCACTGCCCCCAGGCAGTGAGGCGGTGCATTGCCGGAGGTAGACCTCACGTGGCTCCTCAGGCGCCCCTACTCATTTATCCCCCCACTGCCCTACCGCGACCAATGTCAGCTCTCCCCGACGGCGCTGAGTGACTGGTTGCAGGACCGGCCCTCCATACCGGCGCGGGCCACCTACGAGGCCCGCTGGGGGGAAAATTTCATGCCAGGGGGAGGCCTCCCCCTGGACTGGTTCGACCACGACCAGCAGCGCCACATCACGGCGCACCGAATGGACAACGTCCCGACCATGGCCGTCCTAGCCCACCGTTCCTCCCACCGGGACACGGTGCTGGATACAACGTGCCTCCTGTGCGGGGCACAGCCCGAGACGGCGCCCCACCTGTGGGCCCGCTCGGCCCAATCGCATGAATGGGGACCAGCCCGCCGGCGCCTCGCAGCGTGGCTCGACCAGAAGGTGGGGCCACGGGCGGCCCCAGTGCGTCACCAGCTGTGGGAACCGACTGTGCTGGAGCAGTGGGCGGCAGCCCTGCGGACCCCCTCCATGCAGCTGGCCCACCTGGAGTGTACGGGGCCCCACTCGCTGGGCACGGAGTTCCTCCGCCACGTCGTGGAGGAGTCCATACGGATCTGGTACGCCCACGCCAAGGCGCGTGCCACACTACTGAAGGCCCGCCTGGGCCCGGGCAGCACGATGGCGTGGGCGTTGCAGGAGCTGCGCCTGCACCAGCAAGCAGAAAGGGAAGGGGTGCAGCGGGAGCTCCTGGGATAAGCGCGGTCGCCAGAGGCGAACTCACCAGGTCTCCCCGACTCCCCCTCCCCCTGCCGAGGCCTACACACTTACGCACGGCGCGCACACAACACACACAGCCCAGCCCGTTTACCTTTACCCGTGGGTAGACATCCCGGCCTTTTGCCTTTTGGTAACAGCGCCTTCGGCACACCACACCACACCACACCACACCACACCACACCACACCACACCACACCACACCACACCACACCACACCACACCACACCACACCACACCACACCACACCACACCACACCACACCACACCACACCACACCACACCACACCACACCACACCACACCACACCACACCACACCACACCACACCACACCACACCACACCACACCACACCACACCACACCACACCACACCACACCACACCACACCACACCACACCACACCACACCACACCACACCACACCACACCACACCACACCACACCACACCACACCACACCACACCACACCACGCAACACCACACCACACCACACCACACCACACCACACCACCACACCACACCACACCACATCCATGGATAGAACATGTTCATCTGGCCACACTCCATGGTGCATACATGTGCGGTCGACGACAGGCGCATGAGCCGCACATCAACATCAATCACATACACAATGGGGAATTTTTTTCTGCAGACAAGAATTTTCCTTTTTCTTCTTGTGCGCTTGCTGTCTTGTTTACAACTGGCGTTGTTGGCCCACAGCTGTCAGTTGTTTTCAGCCCTCATGTAGATTGACCCGAGTATGATGTGTGATTAATAATGTCTGGTCGACAATTAATAATGTCTGGTCAATTACACGCGCATGGTATGTTGCACTCTACATCATGTGCGTCTGCGTGCTAACTAAAGTATCGTACAGCTAGCATATGCATGCCACGTATCATTCCACCGATGGCACATAGATGCATGCGCTGTGGGCTGAGTATTCGTAACGGCCCGTGCAAAAGCAGCATGGCAGAGTGAAGGGCCCAACTCAGAGTGTCCAGCTGAGCGCCATTTTTCTTCAACGGCAGGGTCATCTTGTTTTGAACCAGAAAAGGAACCAACATTGCTGGCACAGGCAGCTGCCACGCAATGACGTCTACTACACCCCTGAATCAATGTCGCCGAGCAGGGCGTTGCACCGACGCTTCAGTTTTTGGAATAGAAACACACGTCTTAACGCCCACGTGCATTTCAAGACTGGCCATTCCTCGCTCGTATTCTGCAACTTTACGTCTGCAGAGTTCCAGCACAAACTCATTGCCAGACATCGACCTGCCGGACAACCCTTTGATCATCTGCGTCCCCTGTGCGGGGCCAGTCCTGGCGCCATTGTTCCGAATCCTGTCGTTCATTTGTCGCCCTGAATTCCCCTGCTGCTGCTCACCATTCCTCGGACAAAGCTTTCAGTGTTGCTCTCTGCCAGCGAGAGATCATATCTCACCGTCGCTCATCATCAACGATTAATTCAGGTGGTTTGGGGCTCTTCGTTGAACTATTGTGGGCACCTTCGCGGAGGTTGTCACAGTACGGTTGCTTCTTTTGGTTGGTTAGAAGTGGCGCTATGCGCGCGTCTCTGTGGATGAGCGCTTTGCGTCCGAGCGCGCATGCGTTTAGTTGCTTGTGTTGCGGCGGTGAACTATCTCTATTTGGGTGCTTGTCTGCGTTGTGTATTTGCTGTGTTGTCGGACGCGTGTGTCGGTGGTTGGCTGTGTGTTGTACGGGCGGCTCGGTAGCAGGTCTGTGGTGTGTGGGTGGTTGCACCTTTACGTGGGTGGGTCCCCGCATCCGTGGGTCTGTCCACTGGTGCGTGCGCTTGCGACGGGTGGTTTGCGGGAGTGAAGACGGGATGAGCATTGGAAAGCGGCCGGGTTTGTATATTCATGTGCCTCACCCAAGGACACCTCAAGGGTGCCTTGGTCCAATCGCCGTCGGGCCCAAGGCAGCTACCAGTGACAGTCATCCCGCCTCCCCCTGGGCCAGGGAATTTTGTGGCTCAACTCACCATTTAACTCTGACACAGGGATGCATTGTAAGGGGGGAGGTAGCCCCCCCTCCCCTTCTCCGTGGGCCAGCAGACCCAGCCGCTGTCTCCCTTTGTCCCCAATTGCCGCCCTCCCCCCCCCCCCCCCCCACACACGGCGTTTGTAACTGACTGCAAACGCTCCGAACTGTTTTGCTAGCCCCGTCTTTCTACCCGCTTCTGACACCCCGACCTGGGGGCCCTTTCCCTTCCATTGCATCCCTCCCGTGACCTTCCTAAGATAATGAACGTTCACCTACAGTATCTTTGGCACGTAGCCCTTGACTTGAGGGCTGCAGGAACTAGCCGCGAATGCAATGGTGCGAATCCCAGAAGCTGTTCCTGGGCCCTCGGAGGCCAACATGGGGTGCACAATAAGGAGATGGGGTGGGCAGCCGAGGGCTGGGTGTAGGTTCGTACATCAGGAATGTGTGTTGGGCTACTGGCCCCAGTCCACCACCCTTGTGTCATCCATCACCATGTGCCCCTTTAAGTCGTCCATCGACGGAGTACCAGCCGTTTTGTAACCACCAGATCTTGCTCCTAACCTGTGTTCCGACCGCCAGTGACCGGTTCTGTAATCGTTTTTGAACCCCCCCCCCCTTGAGCCTTCCTTCACCCATCCCTGCTAGGCCTCCATCCCCGTTTTGTTCAAAACCTGTTTTGCTGATCCAGCCACGTCCAGTCGGGCCCCACAGGTGTACACTATGAGGCCACCCTATACGCTCAACAGACGGGCAACGAGAGTTGTGTCCCGCGATCCCAGTCTCGACCTTCCGGCAGTCAGCCGCTGACAAGGCTATTGGGGGAGCATCGACGGCCGTTGGCCTGTAATTGATGGCGGTTGGTGAGAAATGAATGCTGGGGAGGGTTCACTTGCCCCCAAAGTTTCAACAAACGTCGGGGAATGTGGTGCGTTGCACCTGTCCGTTGCCGAAGCCATTGCTGCGGATGCCATACAGTTATGCCCCGTCGTGTGGTATTCCGTGCCAAGTTCTGTTCCCAGGCACATCATACATGCCTGACACGTTTGCCCATTGCAACCCTCAGAGTTGGTTTCCTGCTTCACGGTATGCTGTGAAGGAGGCCGTGCAGCCGCTACCCCTAGGAGTGCTTTTTTTGGAGGGGTGGAGGATCGTGCTGTGTTGTCCAGAATGGCATCCGGTGTTGTTTCCGTTTTCGGAGGGTTTACTGTTATGTGCTCAATTGGGGCAGGAGGATAGTTGGAAGAGGTAATGTTTGGGATCAATGGCATGCGGGGTAACGCACCACAGCCGAGGTACTTGTGCGCCCCCAGGACCTCTGCACCTGTACGCACCGCGTGGTTTGGGATGTCGCGTGCTATTGCCATGGAATTGCTGCTGCGGGAGGTTGAAGCGGTTTGGAACCAGAGTGACTCAAAGTCTGATCATCATGTCATAACATCATCCACCACCAAAAATGCTGTGAGCTTACAGGGACGTGCATGGCTGATATTGTGCCTGGGGTCTGGGCGGATTTCTGCACAGTCCCCATGTTTGCGTGCGTGCGTGCGTGTGTGTGCGCGCGCGCGTGAGTGTGTGTGAACAGTGTGAATATTGGGTGTGCGCTGAAATGACCTCAGCCTGCCTGTATTGGTTTCCTCAATGGGTGTGTACCTTTTGGTCTCTCTCACAAAGTGTGTGTGTGTGTGTGTGTGTGTGTGTGTGTGTGTGTGTGTGTGTGTGTGTGTGTGTGTGTGTGTGTGTGTGTGTGTGAGGAGGGATGAGCTTTTTGGTTGCTTCTGTAATGGTGTTTTGCCTGCAGGGGTGGACACTCGCGGTCGCAGCGCAGTGGACCGCCCCGTCGACTGAGAATGCCAATTCCATCTGTCTGTGCCTTCGCTGTGCGGCTGCTGTACTTCAGAAAGGCGCCTAGCCACACATGTTCCATGTCTACAACTTCTTCTACCTGACACTCATGGCCTGACGAGATTCGTTCCCCGACCAGCGCTGTGCTTTTGTACCGTGCATGTTCGCTCGCTTCGTTAGTGTGTGTGTGCGTGCGTGCGTGCGTGCGTGCGTGCGTGCGTGCGTGCGTGCGTGTGTGTGTGTGTGTGTTGGCCTGTTCTTGTTTTGTGGTTCTGAACGTGTGTGTGTGGGTGGGTGCATTTTGACCTTGCTTCCCACCCTAGTCAGCCTTCGATTTCTCATCACGATGGATCTTAACGCTGGACACTACAGACACACCTGCGCTCGGCCGACCGAAGCAGGGCCTGGTCTTGTCTATGGTTGAGGCGTAGTCCAGTGTTGTCTCCGAACTTCCCGAGGACTGCGATTTTTGGTAAAGGGTTTTATTTCTCATCGAAAGGCCTGATCCACAATTAGCCCTTCTGCTCTGTTCTTTGGACAGGCCCTCTATGCACCTTCTCATTCAACACTATCCGAGTTCAACACCGCTGCACTGGCGGTGGGCTGTGTGTCCGTGACAGTTTGGGTTACCGCCATCACAGTGCTCGCCAGCGGTACACGAAATGTTGTTCCCTGTACTGTCCACATATGCGCCTGTGCTGTCCACATCTGAGTCATGACGCCCTCAGCCCCCGAGTTTCTGTGCATGCGACCAACGTTGCATCCTCTGGGTCTGGTAGTCTATACTGGACCAACTTGGTTGTCTATACTGGACCAACTTCACGCCGTGAAGGCTCTCCTCCACGTCCTTCAGGGGGTACTAGACCGCCACCTGTGAACGAAGTCCGATGCTTCGCCTGTGTAGAACCGCCATTCTGCCAACAGTACTCCGGAACACCGCTGGCCAGGTCAGGTTGGGTGAATACTTCAAACTTTCAAGTTTGGCAATCGTCTCCTTTTCCTTTCACCTCAGTGGACTGAAGCCATTACCTTTTTTGGAAGAATTTTCTCCCCTGGCAATCTCTGGTGCCGTTGCCTCATTGTGTTCCTGCCCAAGTTCCTGGGGAGTTGTTTTGTTGTAGGTGTAAAGTGGTCTAGTCTGCTGTGTCCCTTGCCCAACGACCAGTACTCAACGACATGCGCTCCCAACCCTGGCCCCCCGCCCCCACCCCCTTGAGTTGGGGCTCAGTCGCAATCCTCCTGCACACGATGCTCACATTGTTAGACTACCTCTTAGCAGCGACAAACATGTAGGTGTTGGTGATCTGGTGCTTCCATGAGAATATATATATTTGTTCGCACCCGACATTTTGGCCACTGTCTTTCTATGCTTTTACAGTTGCCCCCATGGGTCATATAGCGCAAATCTCTGCACTGCACCCAGGACTGCACCCGAACCAACAGAGTTGTTCAATGGATGACCAGTCCTTGTGGTCACAACGGATTCTGTTCGTTGAGCAATGGGGAGGCCCCAAGTTTTTTGGCACGGTGTGTGACGATAGTATGCCCCCCCCCCCCTTCCCACACACACCACTCTCCCCTGCACCTCCCTCACCCCTCCAGACCCCCCTCCGTCATGGTTTGGTGCTCTGCACCTCACCTTCAAGAAAGAAAATCTCGTCTGCAACCTGCAGACAGTGTCTACAATCAGCAGACGGCGTCTACATGTAGCACACAGTATCTACAAATTCTAGACTGTCATCCTGATGTGCACGGGTAAACAGTGATATCAGGCCATTGTTGTGACCCGTCCTTAATATTGTCTCTTTGCGTCTGCAACATGCATACAGTGTCTGCAATTAGCAGACCGCATCTCTTCACAGGAGGTATAGCCTACAAACCACAGACAGTGTCAACATGCCCCCTCCCCCTAAACCCACGTTGGAGCGACTTCATGCGATATATGGCATGTCCTGTGTGCAGCGTGCAGCCCTTCTACAAAGTGCTCCTGTCCAACTCATTGTACAGAGGCAGCCTTCTCACTAATGGTTGCCTTCTCAAAGTGTAAACATGATGGGGTAGTGATGTCGACACTTGTGGTGTGGGTGTATCTCAATGCTGCGGCATATGCCAAACGGCTGTGGACGCGATGCTGGGGTCGCAGTTCTGTACTCTGGTTCAATGCAGCCATGCAATGCCCCAAATCACACAGGTGTCCACTGATGTCAGCCCTCTCAGGTTGTGAGGTGCCAGGAGGGCATGCAAATGTGTTGGTCCAGCACGTGACATGTCCTCGCAGACTCCATTGGGGAAGGTGAGAGCATGTCGCAGGATGAGGAAACACAATGGGAAACATGATAACCCGCTTTCTGTCGCAGACAACAGGTGCTCTGCTGGCAGTGGATTTTGTGGTGGTTTTTGGGGTCTGCAACCCTTGCCTGGTCTCGTTGATGCTGTAGTGTGTGCTTTCCCTGACCCCCACTGAGAGCTCACACTGCCATTTTTGGAATCATAAACTGTGCAACTCCTTGCCGTAAAGAGACTTATGACAACCATCGCCAACCTTTGATGTCGACAGTGCAGCAAGAGGGAACTCTAAAGTAGGAGACCAATGTGGTAGAGCCAATGAACTGCAAGTGCAAGTGCCACCTCCTCAAATATGATGCGTCGAAATGGCAGTATTTCTTTCTGCCCTCAACCCCCCCCCCCCCACTCCCTTGGTGACAACAACCCCCCCCCTTGGTGAAACCATGAAACGGCGCCTAAAAGCAGTCCATCAACGACCCACGGTCAAACCTGGTGAACAAACATTGTGCAAAAGGCGGCAGGGGGCATGGCGGGGCAGGGGAGTGTTTAAGCACCACTGGGCAATTTCTATGCTTCATGCTTATGGTGGTGCTTGTCAGCGTCGGAAGCAAAAAAAAATTGTGCCACCCATCAGCAAGATCCCCAGTGCATCTTAGCTGCTAAATGTACGGGTTGCAGATGAATGTGCATGGGATGGCCGTTGAATAGTGTTTTAAAGGGAATGCCGTGCACACAGTGCGAAGTTTTGGATGTCGGCAAATACTCGAACCCCAGTTTCGGCCCCTTTTCACAAGTTTTTGGTTCCGTACCAGGGTTTTTTTTTAGCTTCCTAAGCATTTAGGATGTGGCATATTTGAATTGTCAACCATTTTTGCCCATTTTCAACCATTTCCCCCTATTTCCTCCCCCGCATGGGCGTTAGCGCACGGTGCGCGCCGGGCATCTTTGAGGGAGCGTTATTTTGGGCCTTCAACCTTCCGGTGCTATTGAGGAAACCGGGCCAATTATCCAATCCACGCTTTGTTGCGTGGCCAAGTGGGTTTTCCCTTGCTGCTGAACAAAGCATTGAAGTGGGGTCAAGAATCATGGATCCGGGGTTTGTACAAGTTGGCCTTTGTGGAAGAAGGGCATGTTCAGAGTGGGCATGTGGGCTTTCCCTTGCCACTGAACAAAGCATTGAAGTGGGGTCAAGAAGCATGGATGTTGGGTTTGTCCCAATTGGACTTTATGGAAGAAGGACATGTTCAGAGTGGGCAAGTTGAAGGCAATTTCGTTGTTCTTATGTGGCCTTTGCTGCTTGGCCGTGCTACTAGACAGGTGATAGGCAATCTTTGGTGAGTATCCTAGCCTCTGCGTGCGCAGTATGCGCGCAGTGCGCACGCAGTGCAAGAACTTCCCCAAAGCAAAAAAGCGTTGTTTGACCGGGGGGTGGTCATCGGACACAACCATAGACATTTATGCAGATGAGAAATGAGGGTACGATAAGAAATCATGGCATGATGCGGGATGGGCAGGGTTTGGGGTGCACGTAAGTGGCCAAGCACACCACACCTACCTCGAAAACATCTGAAGACTTTTTTGTACCCCCACCCCCTGTGCGAGAGCAACACCCTTGTCAGAGCAACAGCAGTGGTTGGTGTCGGCAATTTTGGGATCCATGTTCTCTTTTGCCCATTCATCAATATGGCCGCTTGCCAACGCAGCGGTAGCCTCGATTGCTCCAAAAATTTTTGCATGGTAATGCACACTTTCAACTTCCATCATCCATGACAGACTGCCAAAACTTTTTCAGCTCACCTATGACTCCCTCCTTGTTGGTGACGTTTGTTCTTTGCTCGCTTTGCACCGCCACAATCACTGACATAATGGCAATCTTCCTTCCGAATATCCTTCCTCTTTGTGGTACCCTTACCAAGTCTATTTGTTGACACAACAAACTTGCACACTTCTCCTTGCCATGCTCCGCAACCCTTGTTCAAACAATTGCACCGGCTTACAGTAGGCCATGTTCATTGAGCTTACATTCATGCCGTTGTCAAACAATAGTTTCCACCCGTTGTTAGGGACCCAATTGACCTAGCTACTCGTGAGTACACTCAGCAGCGTAGAGATTGGCGGTTGATTTTCCGAGCCTTGGCTTTGCCCAAAAAATTGTTGCAGCTCTTCTACTGCAGCTGTTCTCTCCTGCCACTCGATAGTGGTCTTCCACCAGTCATGGCAGACAACGGTCCAACCCCCCCCCCCCCCCAATTTGGTGCCCACCGATTTTTCGTCCCACTTCTTGCAACAATGGGACCCATAGTCTTGTCTTCCAACAGTGCAAGGCGGCGCGTAACTTAAGGCAGGCATGCCCTTGGGCATTCGCCTTCTCCGCCCCCCATCTTGCCGGGCGCACAGTTCGGGCAGCTTTGGCGGACATTGTGTAGGTTTAGTTGCTTTGGTCTGGAGGGGAGCCAAGTAGGTCTCAAGAGGATGCTGAGGAACAATGGGGATGTAAGTTTCTTGCATGACAATTTGAGGCTCCTATGTGTGGTAGACAACCCACACATTGCGCGCCAATTTGCGCCTCTATTGTTGTTGTGTGGGTGAGTGCGTTCCGCCATTGTGGGTGTGGGTGTTAGTGCGGTGTTGGCGGTGGGGGAGCTGTAGGGGTAGTCACTGGGGTGTGGTGCGGGGGGGGGGGGGGGGTCCTCTCTGAGTGGTGTGAGCGTAGCTGCTGGTGATGTGGTTTCTTGTGGCACTAGCAACCAAATCGGTCTCAATCTTCGAGTCCTCATGGGGCTGCTTCCCCCATTGGTGACCCTATCCCTCAGTTGCAAGGGGGGGGGATTGCGGACAGGGAGGGTCCAATCCAATTGTGAAAAATTGCGGGAAAATTGCGGACCTTAACCCCCCCCCCCCCGGATGTGTGCATGTGCTGCTCCTTCTCCTCCTTCTGCGCTCTGCACCGTTTTCGGCGAGCAAGGTCTGCCTTGTCCTATTACCTCCCTTTGTTTGTCCCTTTCCCCCTGCCCAGTTTCTTCTCCACCCTCTCCATTCTTTCTGCCCTCGGGGGCATTGGGTGGCGGGGGAGTGTGTTGCTGTAGGGAGGGGGTAGAGGAGGGGGCTCGGGAGGGGGAGTGGGACCTTGCCCCCTCCTTCCCCTTGAAGAGGGAGATCCTGACTCACGGGGGCTCCTTGTTGGTGTCGGTGTGCTTGGTGTGGGTGGTTTTGGCCACTTGCTTCTGCTGGCCACATATCCTAGTCTGTCCTGGGTGTAGTTGCATGCTGTTTGATGGCAGGATGGCCTTAGGTGGCGCGGCAGTCGTAGACCATGCACGTAGTGCCCGCCGTCAGTCTAAGGGTTCGGGAACGGGGCTAGTTCCCCTTCATAAACCTCCCCCCCGAAAGTAAGACCCCGCCCCAAAAGTAAGACCCCCCCAAAAGTAAGACCCCCTTGCACGCTCAGGACCAGCCGTCCCAAAAGTAAGACCCCCTTAGTGGCACATGCACGGCAGCAACACATTTTGGTCTACTCATACAATCCACGATCATCCGTCACATATTTACTGAGATTTGAACCACGAGTTGATAGGTTTCTGCTTTGCTTTGAAAGAGGGCAACCGGATAGGTGCCTCTTCAGGAACATCAACTGCTTCCTGGCGGGCACGTGCATTTTCTGTTCTTTGGAAGGCTCAGCACTATTGTCATCAGCCCCAGCATCATTTTCAGTGCTGTCCTCATCAACATCCAACAACAACTCCATCACACTAGGTGATTCCTCACACCCATGGCCTACGGTGCCCCGGGCGTCTTTTCTGGGCTGTCCTTTACTGTCCTGGGCTAATGGTCAAATGCCAGACAACATTCTCTCCCAAAAAGGAAAAAAAGGGAAAGAATCATTGTGGTTGTTAGAAGCCCCTGTCAGGAAAATTATCCTGCAGATGCACACCCCAGCGCACACAAGTCAGTGCTGGAGTCGGCAAACCCAGCATGGACTCGAAGCGTGCATCTAGATGCACCTGGTCAACGGCACGGGCAACAACCCGTCTCCGGGACAACCGACCCTAGAGTAGTCAAATAGGACAAGTCATCCAGGGGCTTCGTTGACACAACCAAAACACTTTCGGGCCCACAGAGGGCCAGACTAAGCAGTGGCGAGAGGCCAATAGGCGCCGCCAAACGGGGGGGGGGGGGGGGGGGGGGCTAGGCCCGGTCCTTGTATGCGACACCCCCCAGCCCCCCCCCCCCCCCCGGGTTTTGAGAGATAGTGGTGTTGGGGCCATGGCGCCAACGGTGCTGAAGTTTTTTTGTGCATGCTTGCTTCCCTTTCATCAAACCATCCATGTTTTCAGCACCAGATTAGCAAGACGAGGCACTCAACCAATGTCGTTTGTTGCAAAGTGAAAGATCACCACAACCACTGTGGAGAAATCTGCTCATTTGCAGCCCCTGCTTCACAATAGCCACCTGCAGCTTCCCCAAACCCGCCCTAGACACACATCCCCCCTGGAGGTATGCATGTGGTAGTAGTGGGTCACGTGTAGCCCCCCCCACCTTGGGAACCCCTGCCCCCCCCACGGCCGAACCCCCCCCCCCCACACCCTTGCAATCGTTCCATGACAGGTTGGTACACTTCAGAAACGAAGGTGTCATATCCTGACCTGGTATAATATATGTCGAGCCCAGTGATCAGGGAATGCAAAGAGCGTCAAAACGTCAGTGTAAGGACGACAAGAAGCAGGAACTGGCTGTGATAGCCCTCCAGCAAATAAAAAACGCCCAAAAGCGAGGTCTCCAGCTCATCTACACTGATGGCTTAGCAGAGTTTGTTGAGGGAGTAGGGTGGATTGCAGGGTTCGGTTGTCATGAGCCGGGGCTCTGGGAAGAGCCCCCCCCCCCAAACAAAAAACAGAGTATCAACCGTGCAGAACTTATTGCGGTCATCATGTCAGTGCGTCGCACACACACACGCAACCAACAGTTTGCCGTTGCAACGGATTCTTCCTATGTACATGGCGGGGCTCAGGGCTCGGCCATCCAATGGCGAGCGCAACAATGGGTCACTAGCAAAGGTCCTGTGATTAATGTAGACCTCTGGATCGAAATGCTCAAACTATTGGACACCTCTGTCGCCAGTTATGAATGGATTAAGGTGCGTAGCCACATGCAACTAGACGGAAACGAACGGGCGGATGCCCTGGCTTAACTGGGAAGGAAGCCCTCCCCCCTCTACACCAGGGCTGGACGACAGCCACAAGTCCTATTCACACCCGTGGCGGCCCCGCTGACGGGCGACCTTCGGCAGACGCCTCCGGTTGACTCAGCATCTGCTATGAAGTTTAGTGTTGAAATGACACCAACGGTTTGTGAAGCAGACCTGGGCTTTGCCCAGGTCACACCTGCAGCAAGGGGGGGGGGTGATCCCCTCCCCCATCAGGCAGCCGGAGTTTGAGTCAGCCATGGACTTCTACACGCCCACACGAGCAAGCGGGGCCCTCCGGTCCCTGGGCCTCCAACTCATTGACTCTCCGGCCTCAGATGTGTTGTCAGAGGACAGCAAGTCGGTTGTATGTGCATTGAACTTTATGGAAGAGGACGAATTTGCCACATCAGCCGATGAAACCGTCTCCATGGGAAGCACAGACTCTTAACATGTCGTCATGACAGACAAAGTCTACAACACAGGGGCTGGGCCTACGGCCCCCTCACACACAGCACCTAGTAAGGGGCAGGAAACAAGTTGTAACAAGCAATGTGCATTGCACAATCCCCCTCCGGGGATAATGTCATGTAAGGTTTGAAGGTTCTTTGCGTCAAATATCGTAAGAGGCATGGACGGTCTAGTGGTATGCGCCATGGGTGGCGCTCGTCGTCGTCGGGGGTTCGAGCCCTGGTTCGTCCGTCTGTCTAGGGGCCCTTTGGCGAGGTCCCCGCCACCACCCCCTTCAGCATCCCCCTCCACCATCGGTACCGCCGGTGGATGGGTGGCGTGTCTCGTCCTCGTAGTTTTTCCGTTATCTTTTTTGCTTGCACTCTAGCCCAGTAGTTTTTAACACATAGCAAAAGCAAGGCGCCACGCACTGCACACATGCAGCAGTGCCCCCCGTCACCGGTACCGCCGGCCGACGGGGGCCCCATCTCCTCCTCGTATTCCCCTTGGGGGATTCGAACTGACGTCTTCAGGGCAGCAGCCGGCTGCACAGCCGTTGCAGCGCACGGCCACAAACTCATTATACGAGCTGCTAGCTCACAGCAAACGACCGTCGTCGTATTGTCATACCAGCTTGACTCAGGGAGGGACAGGCTAGGGATAGTTTAGAACCACACCAGGGATAGACACTTGTTGGTTTGGCCGAAAGGGTGCTAGCATCACGCACAACCACAAGAGAAGCCCGGGTGCCTCCGCCCCCAGTATGTGCATGCACGCCTTTTTGGGCGGACAAAACAAAGGAGCAACACAACGCCCGATGAGAGAGGGAGGTGTCAATGACAGATCGAGTACCTACACAATGTACATATAAATGAGCCCGATGTACATAGCAGAGATGTTTGGGAGCGTTGACTCTAACGGGACTGCCCTGCTGTAGACCCGCTCTTTGTTGTTGAATGTGTTTGCGGCCCCCCACACCCTCCGGCCGACCCCCCCCCCCCCCACACCCTCCAGCCGACCCCCCCCCCCCCAACTGCCCCCCACCCCCCCCCCCAGTTTTGACAGATAGCTGGGGGGGGTGTCGCATCAGGACCGGTTGCCCCCCCCCCCCGTGACCGAGGCCTTGTGCCAACCCCCCCCCCCCCCCCCCCCGCTATCCCCTTTCTCAGATGCACCATCCATTGTGGCACAGACATGGTTCACAAAAAGTGTTGGTGCACTTGCACATCAACAGGTTTGGCGCACGCACCAACAATTGACTTGCACAACCAATTAAACTCTCTCCTACTATTATCGTTCATTTTATGGCCAAGATATGGCGTATTGGCACTTTTTGGCTGACTCATGAGATGAGGTAATGGTTGGGCCCCTCTGATGCCTCATCTGCACTAATGTGTCGCAGCTTTGCAACGAGAACGACAGGGCTGAGGAAATGCAACTCATCTGGTATTGTTCCACCCAGGATTAGAATTAGAGTTCAATGAAGTACTGTTCTCCCCAGCACAAAATGTGTTGCCTCTGGCATGGCAGTCACCTACCATGCCAGAAAGCGTCTCAGGAGAACGCGTATGAGCTATGGAGGGGTGCCAGGTTTCCTGGAGATCCAGTGTATCTTATGCATGGGATGCCCATCTCCAAGACCCACTCTTGAGCACTCAAGTTGGACACTTCGAGTCAGTCTAACAAAAAATAAGATGTGTCCGCTTTCATACTCCAAAATTTGTGGTAGATGCTGGAGAGGCTCTGGTGGGTGACGACCCTTTTATGGCCAAGATATGGGATGTCCAAGATTCAGAAGGTGTAGGGGCTGTAGTAATTTGAGACCTGATTGATTTGGGTCCTGATTTGCAGCAATGCGCAAAGGTGCTGACAGTCCCCTCCCTCTTGTCGTAGATGCAGGGGCCTGTACAGCCCAGTACCAAATCTGATCCATATGTGTCCCCCAGATTCTGGACAATGTGTATTTGCATGCAGCAGTAAAAGAACTGACACAGGGAGGGTGCTGTGACACACAACAATCTGATTAGCTGCCAATGGGTGGAATTGCAGATTCAGTCAGCCAAAAAAAGGAAGATTTGCAAAGGCCAGTTTATGAACGTCCTGAAAGAATTGCAAACATGTTTGCTTCTTTTTAGGGGCACAGGATGTCGAAGTTTGTGTGGATGAAGAAGAAGAAACCTCCCGGGTGGGAGTTGATTGAAGACACCCTTGATGAGTACGAGGCGAAAATGAAGGAGGCAGTGAACGACCCACACGAGGGGCGCAGGAAGTGTGAGAGCAATTGGATGGTGCACCGCCTGCACTATGAAAAAAACCGCTTCCTCTACGATATCTATTACAAAAAAAAGCAGGTATTGCACCCATCCATGAGGAGCTGCTGCATGGTTTTCCCTGACAGTTGATGGCTCTTGATTGACCTTCATCGTGGTTGTAAGCGAACCGCTAAGAGAGTTCCCCCTTTGCGCAAGTACAATTTTGCCCAGGCACGACCACCCCATGACACCATTGTTTTGGGTGCTTTTTCTGGTCCCAAATGCAGGTGATGGCATTTTGAGGTGATTTTAGTGGGAAACAGGGGCTGTTTGATGGTTGTGAAGGTTGTGTGTTGGCATTTTGCTTGTGAGTTACAGCACATGTTTCATGTTTTTGCTCTGGTAATGATTGATGTTACTGTGTGCGGCATGGCAGGCACCTGTGTCCGGTCCAATGGGATGCGGATGCCACTATTACTCCAGTGATGGAAAGGCTTCGATTCCACATCCCGTGATGCCACAAATAAAAATTAACGACATTGAAAACATGCTGAAAGCACTGTGCAAAAGGCATTTTGCAATGAGCTTTTGCGTGTGGCACTCTGTGTAAGGTTTGTGTGGGGTTGTGCCTCCGATGTGTCACATTCCACCTCAGGTTGGGTGCAAGCGGTCTTGTCAAAGCACGATGACCCTGCGGTACTGTCGTTTCTTGGAACCTGCCCTGTGCTTGCGCAAGGAAGAGGGTACTGTTGGGTTGTAGCGCAGTCTAGTGCAGCATTTTTCCTGTTCTATTGGAGGTGGCAGACAGACAGTGTAGACAGAACCTCTGCAAGACTGGCTTTGGTCACTGAGGACAAGACCTCATGTTTTGGTGGAGAGTGTTCCCAATCTAATTGCACTTCATCAAAACAGGATTTTCACTTCAAACATGTCAGATCGGTTCAACCCCGTACTTCCCTCTGAATTTCGTTGCGTTGCTTCCTTGCTGCAGCTCTGTCTTGGCAACAAACTGGCTGTTGAAACATGGTGAACTACACTGACATGTTTTCGACCACGCACAATGGTGACCTCTCTTCACCCTGACGACAAGTATCCCTGTACTTGGATCGAAGTTCACTTCGAGAAAGAATCACGAGACAGAATCACAAACATCCTCACGCCACAGCAAGGCCGAATGGAACCTGTCCTGGACTAGTGCAAATCGCATGCTGACTGCATGCTATGCATGCATACCGGAATCCCCGAGAATCCGTGCCTGGACAGTCCTTGTTGCCATTATGCATCTCCTCTTAGTCCTTTTAAACACTGTGCACGCTGCATTTCGCCTCTTTGGTATCTACTCATGCGAAAGCGCAGGTCACGAGTGTAGAAACATCCTTTTGCCACAGAGGAAATGGGTGACGCGAACATGTTGAGGTCTATGCCGCCTGCAGCACAGGCGCCTGTGGCACGAGCCCCTGTAGCTTTGCCCCCTGCAGCATAGACTTCCGTATCCCCCCCTGCAGATGTCAGTGGTTCCGACCCTACGGCATTGCCTTGAACCTTGTCATTACCCCCGCCGTTCCTCAGATTTCCAAACAGCTTTACCAGTTCTTAATCGACAACAAAATTGCGGACGCGGGTCTTCACAGTAAATGGAAGAAGTCTGGGTACGAAACCGTCTGTTCGTTGCAGACTGTCCGCACTGGCGACCACAACTTTGCAACGACGTCTGTCTGCCGAGTCCCGCTATCGAAGCGCCAGGACCGCATTGGTCCTTGCCAGGCAACGGGCTGCATCAGCTGTGCCTCTGGCGATGGGGGTCCAATCTGGTGGGACGAGTATGAGAAGGCGTTGGAAGTGGCCAAAGCCAAAAGGAGGAAGGCCGGCAAGCGAGACCGTGATGACGACGACGATGACGACCAAGAGGACCCCGCGTTCCTGGAGCGGCTGAAACGTCTGAGAGGGGAGCAGTGATGTGCGTAAGGAATCGTTTTGGGGCAGGGACAACAGTTCTGCCAAGCACGTCGGTGGCCACCGTATTCCCCCACAGCGGTCCTCACAGGCTCTCTCTTTTCTTTTTGCACGGGGGTCGTCCTTAAGGACCAACCTGAGGATGCGAACATTTGGGAGGATGGATTACAGCAAAGGCCGTTTCAACGCCAGTCATCTACAGCCTGCTTGCATTGACCCTTGAAGTAATGCATGCTGCAAGCAAGCGCAACTGAAGCATCATGCCTTATTTAACAGTGCGTGCCATTCTGCAACGGTGGCAACCCTGGTGGCGCACCTTGCCTTGCTGGCATGGGCACCCTGTTGCTGATTAGAAACAGCATCGGCATCCTCAAAAGGTTGGGACAAGCTTGAATTGGCTTATTACAACAAAAGACACTCCGGCTGAGTCAGTTTGCGGTGCAGCTTTTTGGGTGCACAAGACTTTACAGGGGATTGACCTATTCTAACCATGCTCTCCCATCTACCAAACTCAACTCAAGGAACTTGGATCCACTTGGGCATGGGTGACTCTCCAATAGATGCTGGCCTCAACCTGAAACCCATCTAGTAAGCCAAAGGAAGCGGGTCTGATGGAATTATGCAAAAATTTACCAAATGTGGAAAGCTGGCCGCATTGCAGCCTCCAACTCCTCTCCAAGGATTGATGCAAAGTGTTCATTGACATTTTTTTGACTTTGACATTTTCAATTTTGCATGGTATGGAGGTGGAAACCAATTGATCACAGGACATCTAGCTGTGAGCTGGGTTGATTTGGCAGAGATATGCACAGAGTGGGCAACAGAAAACACAAAGAATGCGAGGGCAGGTGTCGGAAGGTATGAATACGCAAGTTGAGTGTCTTGATGTGCTTCGAATTTCAGCATCGAACATGTGACATGTTTAGTCATACTGATCCTCCTAAGTGATCCAAAGCAGGGTAAATGATTCCAGATTTTGTTGCTTTCGGGACCGGACTACGCTGCACATGCTTGTGGCACACATTTGTGTTTTTTTTTGGTGCAAGATTCTGTCAGCAGCAGCAGATGTATGCCCAGTCTTAGTCCTGGAAAGTGTTGCACCACCAGGTGCATGCGAGCTTGCTTGAGTGCTTCCACATTTGGCCGGGTCGCTCAGTTGTCTCTACCCCTGACCTTCACATGATACAAATACTGTATTGCAGGCACACAGGTGAATTGTCCTTTTGTCCTCTGTCTGTGCATTTGCTTGGTATGTTGGTGAGCCTGATCACCCACTATTTGGGGCACTATTATGATTCCGCACTGAGTTGTGCTGCTGTTGTGCCCCTCACCAAACGGTGCTGCTGTCTATGGCTGATCCCCTTTAGGTGCTGCTGTTGTGTAGACCCCCATTGATTGGTGCTGCGGTTGTGCCCGAGAATTGGTGTGGCGTATATCTGTGGGGTTCTTGCCAAAACCGCGCTGCAGGATGTGCGCAGGGCAAGCATTCCCCAAACATGCCCAGGTGCACAGCTGATGCGTAGCAGAGAAAGGTGGTGTATGAACGCTTATGTGAAAATGGTTTTAGGCTTTACGCACCCAAGAAAAATGGCTGGGCTCTTATTGAAATGTTCCAACATCACCTGGTGCGCAGCGATGGACAGTTCATGGCCTAGTACCCACAGATTCAAGGTCCTGTATTTTTTTTTAAGATGCGGATTTTTTTTTAGAGGTTGTATTTTTTTTCGCTAAAAAAATAATCCTCAATCAAAAAATATTCCGCGCTAAAAAAAAATTCCGTGCTTAAAAAAAATACTCAGACATTTTTTTTCTGCGCGCAGTAGTTTTTTTTTTAGCGCAAATGCCGCAAATTTTAGAAGTGGTCAAAAAAGTGTTATGGGTGATTCCCTAGGCACCTGTCAGACTCGGGAGGCTTTGAAGCAATGTCCACGGTCTCATGGATGGCTAGCGCTGACGGCATCAGCACAGATGTCAGGTGACACGCGATTATCCTAAAGTGTCACGGCCCTCCACTAAGAGCTGTTGCTATGTTTTTGATATTATGGCACTGCTCTCTTTTCATTGATATTTTGATGCGACCATCATCAGACACTAGGCGCAGGAGGGCAGAGGAGAGAGCATGAATTATGAACGTGTTGTAGTTCAATTGAGTGGCACTTGGGTGTTAATGGTAATCTATTTTTTCCCCCTGCACTTCTGCACCGCACAAAATGAACCATATCTTCAGTGATAGTAAAATCGGCAAGAAATCAACCTTCAGCATAGACCCAAAGTCATGACAGAGCTTACCCGTGAATTAGATCTCCGAATCTCCAATGCTTTGCAAGTCGGTGTTAAAGCCGTGTCATACTGCAAAGCAAGAGGACACACTGTATCAACGCACATTGTACCTTGCTACAATTACACCACACCATAACAAGCGAGTTTTCTCTAACTCCACCTAGACAAGTCATCATTTTGACATCGTGAGGCCCCTACACCAGGGCAGGCTTGCACAGCGACTACATCTCGTAGTAGCTATCATTGATGTTCAGTGTTTGCATGTTGCGGGATTCGGGCCCGTGCGAAGCAGCAGCTACTTACGGGACCAATTGCTCTCCCGCGATATGTAATATAATGCCAATATAACACTTGGCAACTCAAGTTTGCATCCTCAGTTGATTACGAACCTTAGTACCAAAGCGCTCAAATGCGGCTTACCTACCTAAACTGGAGGTCATCGCTAATGATAGCAAGGTAGTGGCTAGCCGTGCAAGTTTGCCACCTATCCCGTGCTGGCATTGGTATTAAGGTTCGGAGCTAGTTTTACCAATTAATCGGATAATCAGATAATCGGATTATTTGGATGAAAGAGATCTGGTTTGACAAATAATCGGTATAATCGGTAATCGGCAAATAAACGGATTATTTCGAAAGTAATACAAACCAATTACTAGGACCACTCCTATGTAGCGAAGAAACATTTCGTTGATACACCGGTCCCCTATTCTTTTCAAAATTGGAGGGTTTTGCCAGATGATAGGCCTGTGGAGATAAGATTGAAAAATTTTACATATCCTTCAGTACTTCTTTTCCGTTTGCTATCAGTTTGCCGAAAATTGAGAGCTTTTGGTCAACAATTGCTTATCTAATTGATTATTTTTATGGCATGTAATCAGAATAATTCGTCATTTTTTTTAAAATCATCTACAGGAAAACCAATTATTTTTGCATGAACCCAATTCCGAACTTTGATTAGTATGCACAATGCCTATGGTGAACAGTGCAACATAGAAATATTGTGCCGACTTTTTCACTTCGTCACCCCCCCCTCCCCGGCACGAAACAGATACTTGGGAGTAGGAGCCATCCTCAAGGATTCCATTCCATATAGCACAGAAAAGAGAGATGGGCATTTGCCCTTGGACAAAAGGCTTTTATACAGCAAAGTGGTTCAAATTTTCATCACAAAGTTTACGCTTTGAGTTGCTTGCGACATGTTTGGCCATGTGCCCATACAAGGAAGTCAGCAATTTCACACCCTTTTACTTACGGACTTTATACTTTCAGACCCTTTTTGGGTATAAAATTAAAGTGAAAAGAAAATGAAACAACGTGCCAAATTGGCCAAAAATACGCAAAAAAGGAGGCAAAATGGGCAGCAATAGCCTAAAATGGGAGCCTACTGCACTGAAACATTAGTGTGGAAGCATGCATTTTTTGAGTGTAGCCCAAACCAACCGGGTATCAAATTGCTGACTCCCGTGTAGCACAAGAAGCGCCCAGCACAAGACAAACATTGTTCGCGGCCTTGGAGGCGTCTTTGCCTCTGACTCATGTTGCAGTCAATGTGCTCTTCCCCCGCTGTGAGATGTAGAAGGCGCTCGGCTAACCACAACACCAACAAAAAAAGCACCTACATATGACAGCACCATAAAAGGAAAACACCGAGAGCCCATCAAGCCCCACTTTGTTGAAGAAAAGCAGGCCAAAGGCGAGGCATATGACCGTTCTACAAAGGAATGAGGGTGATAATGATGGCACGGCACCACCAAACGCTTTCACATCTGGACCATATCACTTGTACCCCATGCATGAAGGTATGTACTTCCGTTCCCGGCATAAATTAGAACGAAGAAAAAGACGCACTAAAAGAAAAAATAAAGGCAGAAATCGTTTTTATTGACCTCAAATCCCCCCCATGAATTTTGCACCGCTGTTTGGCGAGGTCATCAGCAAAATCCACACATCCAAACCTCAACCAGAACAGAGAAGAGAACCAGACAAGACAGTGAATCCCGTGTATGCCCCAAAACAACTAGCAAAGTGCATGTTGTAGGACTAGTCCAACGGAGCGTGAACACGACGAACAACGGCGAAGAACACAAAAGTATGTTCCGAAGCAGCGAAGTATGTAGCCGCCAAGTGACCACCACGCCCCAACAAGCACAATGCGGAAGAAGTACGAGACCAACACGGGGAAAGACAAATGGACGAATTCAAGATTGCACTACAAGCAAGGAAAGGAAATACAAGGCAAACAAACACCAAAGAACCACACGTAAAAGCGCTTACTCTTGGGCGCCGCCAAAATCAACGAGTGGAGGCACCAAGCTAAAACGTCCCGCGCTAAATACCGACAAAACCTCGTCCCCATGCCCGTATTTATTTGTACCACATGATACCTTGCTCACGGAGCAAACCGAGGTGAACGGCACCACGAGGCGGAGCGGAAACCGAAAGGGACATAGCCACGCGCCATACCAACACGCCAACAAAACAACAAGCCGCTAAGCAACACACGACAACGAGACATGACACAAAACTCCCCGAAGAACACGAGACACCAAAACACAACGAACAACCATACAACACCACACAACAACGCAAAGAACCGCGTGCCAAGACACAACACGGCGCAACGGAACGCCACACAACAACACACCAAAGAACACAACACGACGCAACACAACACCACAACACACGCACCGCCACAAAACAACGAAAGAGCCATGTAACACCACACAACAAACCACAACGGCACGCACAATACCACACCACGCCACACGACAAAACACAATTGCACGCGACATAACACGGCACTACACGACACAACAGTGGCGCACAACATACCAACTACACAGCACCACGCGACAACGAGACACAACTCAAAACAACAAACCCACCAACGCGAAACACAAAAAAAAGACGAACCATCAAACAACGACACACAACAACGCAAAATACTACACCACACAACCAACCGCCACGCAATAACACGCAACGCCGCGTGACATGACACGACGCCACATGACACAACACGGCACAACCCAACGCCACGCATCAACACACAACGTAACGGAACACGACGCAACACAACACCACAACACACACAACGCCACAACACAACGAAAGAGCCATACAACACCACACAACAAACCACAATACTACACAACACCACACAACGCCACACGGCAAAACACAACGGCTCACAATGTAACACGACGCCAAACGACACAACAATGACGCACAACCAACATAACAACTACACAACACGCCGCTGGACAACACACGACAATGAGACATGCCACAAAACAACACCACAGAACGAAAAACACCGAAAACCAATGAGCAACCATACAACACTACGCAACAAACCACAAGGCAACACACCACAACAAACCGCCACACGACACGTCACCACACCACACGACACGACACGGCACCACACGACACAACATGGCGTGATCCAACGCCACGCGACAAAACACAATACCAAGCACCACGACACAACACAGCACCACGAAGCGCGCAGCACAACAAAAACACAAAGAGAAAAACCGCGCAACGCAACAACACAACAATTGACGTAACCCGCGGAGCCCGCCAGGTACCAACACACAACGCAACACACCACAACACACTGCAACGTCACACCACACCACGCAACCTAAACACCACCACGTACCACAACCCAACGCCCGATGCAACCACATACCACACGCCGCAAGGCGACACACGACAACAACTAGCGGCGCAGGACAACGTCACAAAACAAGGAACACCATAACCCAACGAACAACAACACAACACCACACAACACAACACAAAGCTACACCACACAGCGAACCGCCACGAAACAACACGCAACGCGACATAACACGACGCAACCCAACACAACACGACCCCACCCAACGCCACACAACAAAACAGAAAGCACGCCACGACACAACACAACGACACAACCATACGACACCACACCGCAGAACACAATCCTACGCAACACGACACAACGATGCGTGGCAAGACGCAGCGCCACACAACGAACCGCAACATTACTCGAAAACAACATGGCACAACCCGCCACGACATGACACGACGCAGCACACCACCTACGTCTACCCTGTATGCCGCAGCTCTTCCGCATGGCAGACCGGCTCCAAGGCCTGCAATAAGGGGCGCAGCGCAAAGGAAGAACAGCGCCGAGACCAACAAGCTCCACTATAGGGGAAGGACAGAACCCAGGCCACACTGAAGCTAAGACCGAGGCCAAGGGCAAGAGGTATGCCACCCGCCTGCCCCGTATGTGGTACACAGGCACATGTAACAGCACACAGCATGAGGTACACGCACATGCAGCACCTCAGCGCCGAAGTACATGGCACACAAGAAAGACCACACACGCAACACAAACATAGGACATGATGGAGCAGTAGCACCAGGAGAAAAGTTTATAGTGTTTTCAGCACTGTGTTTTTGCTTCTCCTGCTGCTTGCTGTAGGTGTAGGGTTTCCTGCTGCTTGTTTTGGAAGATGAAAACCTTTTGTTTGCAGAAATAGAGTCAATCCAGGATAACCCAAACCAGAAGTGTGCAAAGAGGAGAAGATCAGGATCAAAGCATGAAGGGCTGAAGGGCTGCAGTGTAAACAGTGAAAGATGATTGGATATTCACAGAAACTGCAACTCAGGTTACAAATGAATGCATATTCACAAAGATAGCTGAAATGTTTTGGGAAAAGAGTTAGAAAACTGCCTCAGGGTCACTCTCTCTCCATAGTGCCATCTTAGGAGATGTGCACTCTTTGTTTTGGGTCCCATATGTGCTGAGGTGGCATGGTATGTGGCAATGAGGTCACTGCCATGTCACATGGGATCTTCCTACTTAGCTAGGCTGACCAGGAATTGAACCCAGGACCTCTCAAAAAGGGGTGCCCAGCCCCCTAGGGATAGCTAAGAATTCATGGAAAAACATAGATAAATTCATAGGCTCTACTTTGGGTATGTCAGTGCTCAGTCAACTCAGGAAAAGATGTTTTACTTCACATTGAAAGGGGATTAAGGGGTCCACTCCATATCCTGATTGGGTGTTTGGTTCCATAGGTCAAAATGTGTTATCACCACTTTTGGTTGGACCAATACTAAGATAAAATGCATGGATGCTCAGTGCATCTCTAATACAACTAGAGTATGCCTCAAAGCAATGGAAAAGCATTTTTTCTTACTCCCCCCTTGTGCTGTGGTGGCCACCACTGTCGCATTTTAGGAAAAAGGGAATTTTTCTTGGCCTTTCCTTGGTTTCCACATCTACTTTAAAATACCTACAGTTTTCCTCACACTGAAAAATGAGCGCTCACCATGGCTGGCGCTCTTTTGCTGCTCTGTTTGTACAGTTTCCTACAGAAGACTCAGCGCTCATGGCGCTGCCGGGGCTCCTGTGGCTTGGTTGGGTTAGTATGGGAGCATGCCAAGACATGTGCAAATGCATCCCTCCCTCCAAGACGCAGCGTCGACACAACCCCAACGCAAGACACAATATACACACTCGCATGGGTTTTCGTAAACCTGCTGGCGACCTGTGACCTGTCTTAGGGCGAAGGGAGTCGAGAAAGAAATTAATTTGCCCCTTGGTGGGGTCTTGGTTCTGCTCAGTCTCTCCAGGCACCTGCGTTTCGGCCCGAACACGGCCTACTAAGCGAGGCTGCGCGTGGGTATCTGCAGAGGCAGGAATGGGAGAATTATGGACGAATCCACGCAAAAACGAAGCGACGACACCAAAATCCGTCAAATGACGGCGTAGAATTTTTCTGAAACAACACACCTGAGCAGAATCCAATTGTGCATCAGAAGCACATTTTTATAGAAATTATAGTCATCTCTGGATTTTTTAAATCCAGAATTTCATACGCATAAAATGGCGGCGCGCAGGAGCGGCTCCTAGCGAAGCGCCGGAAAATGGAGAAATAATGGAATTATAAACGTATGTCTCACGTAGTCTTGAAAATGACGAGACACACATTAATAAATAAACATACAGATTCCACCCACACTAATAGAAGATTCGAAAATTCAAGAATTCGACAATCAACGAAAAAGACTTCAATGAATCAGGTAGGAACTACAGGTATGCTCGCCTCGTATGCCGCATACACATTGCTCGTCTCGTGTCTCCGTGAACGAGCCTTGTAGCAGCGCTAACAAAGATAGAACGCGATAGAGGGATTGATTAGAAAGATTGCAGATGATTAGCGGTCAGATCAGGGTGATTAGACATACACACAAGTGCATAGCAACGTTCTTCGCGTGCGCCCCTCACTTGCTCTCTCTCTCCAGCGGTAGGTAAGGTGAGTAAGCCCAGGCGGGGCCACCCCCTGGTGGAGTCGTGATTGGTGATGTGATGGGCAGGTTTGCCCACGCTGATCGTGCATACACGCGCATGCACACACGCATTAAAGGGTAGGCCACGCGAAGTGCGCACGGTAAACCTTGTTTAGGCTACCCAGGGGCTCCTCGGTACGTTCTTTAAGAGAACCTGAGGAGTCCCTTAACGCTTGCTTGCTTGACAAGGGTAGCTGGTCCTCCAGCGTGTTTGCGGACAGTGTATTATAGGTCACACTGAGAAGGGTATAATACCTGGAGTGTGGCTTGGTTCCTCCGCCGCAAACGCCCTTTCATTTGCCTTTGTTTTACAGGTGGGCAGGTAGGGTGATTGGTGCAGCAGCATTTTTTTATGCCCTGCTAAACAAGGGCGCAGATCACACAAACAAGTAACTCCGCTCCGCCTGGGGCAGAGCAGGGAGTCCGACTTCATCGACATCTGCGCCTTGCACGCGCGAGCACTCCTTCCCTCCAAGCCCTAGCAGGGGAAACGCGTTGTGGCGTCCCCTGTTAGGCCACAGTTGCTTAGCAGCGCTGTGTTCTCTTGTGCTTTCACAGGAGGGTCGCTAGGAACATGACACCTTTGCCTTCGCAACGCCCAGTAGAGTGTGCGTGTAGGAGTGGTAGTCCTGAGTGGGGGCTTGAGCCAGTTGCCCCAGTGCTCGCCCACCAGGATGGTGCCACTGTAGGGTGTGTAGGACCTGTAGTGCGTGTGTCACTGTCCCACCCGTTTCCTGCAATTTTAGCAGGGTTGGTGGGCTGTGGCTGTGGTTAGGTCAGTGTTTTGGCCATTTAGCAAAACGGCGTTTTCAAGCCTTCATAGCTTTTGGCCACCCCTCCCTGTAGTAGACAGATAGGTAGGGAAAACAATACCTGGATTAGTACGCTGGGTATTCCCCAAAGGTTTTGCGCCAGCACAGAAATTGGGCGCTTAGGGGAGGGGAGACCCGGGGCGTACCCCGTGGCATCAATAAGCCAACCCTCCAGGTTTAGCAAGGGCGCAGACTTGGGTATAATTAGGACACCACTTCTGCGGCTTGCTCTCAGGACCTTAGGAATAGCACACTCACACATACGCTTTGGCAGGTAAGGGTAAGGTTCAGTCCCTAGCTTTAGTCTTGGAGGCAAGCGTCTCAGCGAGCCTCAGCAACTCACCAAGGTTGTTCTGGGACAAGTAGTCAACCAGAACTTAGTTTAGGCGTCCCTCAGGTAGAACAAATGCAGAGAAGGGCTCCCAGGTGGCCTCTTCGACTCCAAACCCTTCCCAGAGGGTGAGGAAGCGCCAACCCTGGCGATAGCGGTGGCGTAGGACAGACTTCACCAGGTAGAAGCCCTCCTTAGCCATCTCCTCGGCGTTCATGTCGGGGAGTTCACCTTCAACTTCCATAGGGCTGGCAGCCCCTTGTAGGTCCAGAGCGGCGATTTCCTCGTCGTTCAGCTCCCACTCCTCCCCACAGAGGTCTTCAGGATCATAGTAGCGCTTCAGGTGTTGAGCAGCGCACACCAGAGTCCCCCCTAGACGGGGAGAACACCGCACGGTGATACGGTGTCCATCCACTGATAGAATCTTGTACGGCCCGAAGTATGGGTCATCGCTGGTAGAGCGAGGCCAGGCGGGTAGTCGACTGTGGTGCACCAGCACCCAGTCTTCCTCTTGGTAGGCGGCCGGTACTCGGTGCTTGTTCTTCTTGTTCCACTGACGCTCCCTCACTCTCTGGAGCATAGCCTTGGCCTTGTCCACCTTCGCTTGTTGCTCTTGGACCCATTCACCCACAGAAGAATGGGTGTCCTCTGGATAGGGGGCATGTAGGAACCACGCCGGGCGCCCCAGGAATAGCTCATGGGGCCAGTAGGCAGTCGCTGAACTCTCTTGGGAGTTCATCATCAAGGATATGACGGGGAGTAGTCTCACCCAGTCTCTGGTGCGTTCAGTTTTGCACCATATCCTGACGTTCTCCTTCAGGACACGGATCTGTTGCTCACATAGGGGGTTGCTCGTGTGAGAGTAGGGAATCCCCGTAGACACCTGGACATTGAGGGATCTCAGGACCCTCTTGTACCAGCCAGTATCTGAGCGTACTCGTACGTCCTCATCGGAGTTGATCTCCCTGGGCGCCCCATAGACACAAAACCACTCCTCCAGGAGTATCTTGATAGTCTCCTCCCCGGTAATGTGCTTGGTACATGGGAACACCCTGGTAAACCTGGTCAACCCACAGGTTACCACGAGGGCGAAGTCATAGCCCCCGAACTTCGGCATCTCCGTGTAGTCCACGTATAGAACACTGTTAGCACAGTGAGGGATGGGCAGGGTCGAGTAGAGACCTCTGTCCCTGATATCTTCTGGTTTACAGGACCTGCACGGGCACTTGTCCACGATAGGCTGGAGCGTCTTCCGCAGTTGGTCGTCAGTCCACGTAGTGTGGAACCACTGCTTGAACAGCCTCAGGGTACGGTCAGCACCCACATGACCACTGGACTCATGGGTCCACTTCAGCAGCGCTGGGACTCGGTCACTAGGCATCACGATGCGGTCCTCGTGCCAGAGGTAGCTCTTGTCCTTCTTGCACTGGTCTTGGTTGACCAGGAGGGGTTCAAGGCGTTTTTCCAGGCGCTTGTAGATATCCCCGAACTCTTTCAGGTACTTCGATTGTTGGAGTCCATCCAGGGGGCGTATCATGGTCATGTTCAGGTCCAGGTGTACGTCCATACGGCTGAACGCCTCCTTAGCCAGCGCTTCAGACCGGGCACCAATCAGGGCGTCGAAGTTGTTGCGGCTGATGTAGTCGGCACACTCGTTCTTTACTCCCTGGATATGGTGTACCGTCAGCCGTAGGTGACTGAGGTAGGTCCACCAGCGTCGTAACTTGGCCTTCTCAGGTGGGGGACCCTTCTGGAAACTGCGGACCGGTTCTCGGTCGCATAGCCAGACCACAGGGTTACTCCCCAACAGTCGTGCTTGTGAGGATAGCACCCGCATACCGGCGAGCAATTCCTGCTCATAGGTGGAGTAGTTCCCCCTGACCTGGTTCCACTTCCAGTTCCAGTGGCCCAGAGGTACTAGGACCCACTTGTCGTCAGGGTAGCTGTGCTTGAGGGTTCCATCTCGGTTGAGACCTTCCGTCCCCCATTGGGAAATGGCCGAATCGAACTCCTCCTTCTCTAGTGCTTGCCATTGGAACAACGTTCCACCACCGCCCACATTGCTGGCGTCGGTCACCAGGATAATCTCCCCTTGTGCTCTAGGCACGCCCAAGCACTTAGCGTTGGCTACCTTGTCTTTGAGCTCGTCAAACGCTTGTTGCTCTTGTGGGCCCCAGCGCCAAGTAGTACTCTTCTTGATCAAGTCCGTCAGAACGGCGCTGGTATAGGTGAAGTTCTTGATGTGGCGGCGATAGAAGTTGCACGCCCCAATGAAACTGCGTACATCATGAAGTCCTTTCTTGGGGTCTTCGTGTCGTACCTTGGCATCCATCAGGGGTTCGGCCTTAGAGGCCGCTGGGGTCCACCACCCATAGCCAACGTCAAACCCCAAGTACTGCATGGTCTCCTGCATGAACTCACACTTCTCCAGCTTGAGTCGAGTGTGGTTCTCCTGGCAGACCGCAAAGAACTCACCCAAGAGGATTAGGTGATCCCCCTGGGTATTGGTCCCAAGGCATACATCGTCGATGTGAGCCTCCATCTGGGCACCACGGGATATGAGCTCCTGCACCTTAGGTCTCCTTCGTAGGATGGACAAGATCTTGTTCATCAGCTCTTGGAATAGAGCGGGTGCGTTAGCCACGCCAAACGGCATGACCTTCCACTTGAACACCCTCCCCTGAGGGGTGATGAAGGCCAGTAGTTCCTGTGCGTTGGGCGTCAGGTCCACTTGCCAGAATCCGCTTCGCTTGTCCATTTTGGTCTTGTAGCGACAGGAGGCTATCTTCTCTAGGGTAGACTCCATATTCGGAATGGACCCTGAGTGGTTCAGCGTCTTCTTGTTCAGCTCTCCATAGTCCACTACCAGCCGTTTGGCTGTAGACCCAGGTTTAGCCACCAGGAAACAGGGGCTGCAGTGTAGGGGGTAGTCCCCGTCCTTGTACTCCAGGACTAGGCCAGCGTCGATACATTCTTGTATCTGTCGCTCAATCTCGTCGGCCTGCTCTTTAGGAGCTGGATAGGGTCTCCTCCGAATCTTATGACCCACGAACTCGGGTTTCAGCTTGAGGTCCATCTGTACCAGCTTGTCGCATGAGGCTGGAGGGGGTAGTTCTCCGAACACCTCCAGATAGGTCCGTATAAGCTTCTGTACCCGCGGGTCCAATATCTTGATCTTGTCCTCCATGTCCTCGTCAGAGTGTAAGTTGCTTGCCCCCTGGGTAATAGACGTCGGGAGGTGGTCCTCCACCGACTCTTCGCCCGTGGTAGTATCCTTCAGCCCTTGGTAGGCATATAGAAGGTCTTGTTCAACCATCTCCGATGGACGATGGCAACATAGGCACGCTCGAGGGGGTTCACATACACATTCCTCCGAGAGGTCGTCCTCCTCTGGGGTCCTCACATGGGCGCCCCACACGCTCTTCATGAGCTTGAGATCTACCTCCCTTTGCCAGGTGGTGATCTTCTGTTCGAGGTCCTCCTTCAATTGGGATAGGTCTCCCATACGTCCTTGCTTCAGTGGCCACGAGCTGCGGGTAGGCTTCGCGTAGCATAGCTTTTTCGCCACCAACTTCCTCTTGGAATCCACATATTCCCTGAGCCTGGATCGAGGGTCCAGCTCCTCGTCCACGGGGTCTTCCACCCTCATGGAGAGTACGGGTTTTAGTGGGGCGACGTACTCGGCGTTCTCCACATCCTCCACACAGGTCTGCACGAAGAAGGCGTCGTGCTCAGTTTCGTCATCTGAGTGGATAGAGCTAGGTAGCTCAGATAATCCACACTCAGAGACTCCATCAGGAACAGGTACATGGCAGGGAGAGTTGGCGGTGTTGGTGTCAGTCACGACGTACTCATCTCCTCCGGGTGTAGTCTCAACAGCATCTTGAGGTCGTAGGCGATCCTTCAAGTCACCCAAGGCGAGTCCATCGCTTTCTCGTTGTATAGCCTGGACCACAGTCGGGTCCAGGTCCTCCCAGGGAATAGTGGTAAGACTTCCGTCCACCACGCTGAGCATACTCCCCCATCCGGGCTTCCCAATAGGCGTCTTGCGTCCCAGAGGCACGTAGATGGCCTCATCAGGCAAACGAACAGAGCTGATAGTCAGCCTGTCCAGGAGGTTTCGCCAGTACTCGTTGCCCCCATGGGCTCCCCAATCAGGGGAACACAGGACCATACGGGAACGTTCCAAGGCCACCTTGGTCAGCACCTTCCCCAGTTCACTGAACCTGGGATTCCCGTAGGCCATCCCGAAAGAGGGCCAGTAAACTTTGTAGCTGCAGTTCTTCCCCTTGCTGCAGTAAAGGTCCAGTACATGTTGCTTGTCGCTGGCGAACAACTCCACATTCAGGTCTTCTCGAGAGTAACCCAACTCCTTCAGACCTTGGTCTAGGACTTCCCCCAACAGTTGATAGTCCTCAGTTTTGGAGGCCGCCATCATGTTCGAGGGCTCCTCCTTCGATAGTCTCAGGTAACTCGAGGTATGTTCCGACTGCTCCAGTGGCACAGACTCTCTGCCACTGCCGTGGTCCACGTAGAGGAGGTAGGGCGCTTGCAGCGTCAGGGATTGTATCTGGGAGTGCTGTACGAAGAAGTCAGTACCCAGTACAAAGTCGAAGGCCTCAGTGTCCATCACATAGAACCTATGGGCGATAGTCCGAGAGCCCATAGGTACCTCCACTTCACAGTCCCCGCAGCTGTGCACCACATGTCCATCCCCCATACGTATAGCAGCGGTGGTCATGGTGTTCTTCAGGCTCCCACAAGGTAAAATTTTCTTGGCCACTATAGATATTGTGGCGCCAGTATCCAGTACCCCCAGGTATTCACGTCCCCCTAGTCGGATATGTACCAAAAACACCAGGTCTTGGGTGCCACCAGAGCGTCCCCGTCAGAACTCCGCGGGACAGGTCACCTCGAACCCCTTGTTCCGCAATTTGCGGGCCATCCTCATGAAACGGCTCCTCTTCTTAGCGTTGCCGTCATCACCACCTTCATGCTCACGCTTGGCTCCTTGTTCTTGCTGGGCCTGCGTCTGTGAGCGTGTGGTAGGACCAGACTGCCCTCCAGAGGGCTCGGAGTTCCCCGCTGGATTAGGGTTGGGGTTGCCTCCGTTCTTGTCCTTGTTCTTGTTGTCGGGCTGGCGGTTAGCGCCTCCTCCTCGTCCACCTTGACCCTTGTCTTGACCACCTTGACCACGTCCTTTCGACTTGCCCTTGCCGGAGTCGTTGCCTTTGGCCTTGCCTCCACCTTTGCCTGAGCCTTTGCCAGGATCTTCCCCCTTAAGCTTCGCCGATAGGCGTTGCTTATGGTAGCACTCATCCTCGTAGTGCTTCCGCTTACCGCAGAATGCACACGTGATGGTGCAGCGGTAATGATCCGGCAGCTTCGCTTTGGCGCCGGTGTTCTTCTCCTGCTGCTTCCCCTGGACGACGAAGCAGTCTCGCTGCTCGCAGTCAGAGGCGTGCTGCAGGTGGCCCTGCTCGTCTCTGGCATCACACCAGAATAGCTCCTTCACGTTCTCCATGGTACGGGCGTGGGCGTGTTTGGGGGTAGTCCTCTGCCCAGGTCGGGACCCTTGGTACCCTTTGCCTCCAGAACCTCCACCACCAGGGCGGTAGTTGTTCAGGTGCTGGTCGCTCTCCTTCTCCAGCGCCATCTCCAGGAGCAGCACGCATAGATCCTCGTAGTGGAGGGATCTAGCCTTGCGCTCAGCCGTCAAACGGCACTCGTCCCATAGCTCTCGAGGGAGCTTGGCCACCAGCCAGAATAGCAGGTCGTCGCTGCTGTAGGAGCCGGGCGTCAGTCGTCCAGCCCAGTGATCCAGATCAGCCAACAGCTCAGATACCCTGCCCGGCTTGGGGTTGTTGGGCAGCACGGGTAGGTTCTGGATCTCGACCCTGATGGAGAGGTTGGTCTCGTAGGTCGGGTACTGCCTCTCCAGGGCAACCAACACATCGGCAAAGGTGGCGGAGTTAGTTACGATATGCCTGACCTGCTTCTCCAGGTACTTGGTCTTGCAGCACTGCAGGAGCAGGTCGCACTTCACGCGCCCACTAGCGTGGGTCTGGCCGGTCAGTCGTAGGAACCGGCCAAAGTTCTCAGCGAAGTCGCTGAGGTCCTTGCCTGTGAACTCAGGCAGGTTGACCACGATCTTGGAGGTGGCAATAGCCTTCGCCTCCTGAGCTCGGCGTCCTTCAGGGCGTCGGGTCTTCTTCTTCTTCTTCTTCTTCTTACCTTTTGGATCCTCGGGGTCCTCCGGGTCATCGTCCTCCGAGGGCGAAGAAGAATCCATCGACAGCGGCTCGTCGTCGGAGGGTTCTCCGCCTAGATCACTGGAGCCATAAAGCTCCACGTCCACCATAGCCCTTAAGGCTGTCAGCCCCAGCCGGTCCAGCTCGGCCCTCGTCGAGTTCGTCACGTGGCTGTAGGGCGGCTGGGCCGTTCTCGGCACGAAGGGACTTCTCGGAAAAGCTGCAGGCGTCGGCATCGGTCTGCTCCTCAGGCTCCCCAGGGTATTTGTCAACCCTGCCGTCAGGTGGTTAGCCTGTACTCGGTGGGGTGACATTCCCACCGAGATAGGTGACGTTTGGGGCGGGATCATCAGGGGCTCCAGTTTCTCCCTGATCTCTTGCGTGAGGTCGCCCACGATTTTTGAAGTTGCTCCTCGGAGCACCTCGTTGATCTCCGACCGCGTCAGGGACCTGTTGGAGGATCTTCCCGATCCTCTACTCCTGCCTCCAAGAGACTCTGGACCTCTCCTCAACCCACTCAAGGGTGCATACCCAGGTGCATACCCAGGAGCATACCCAGGAACATCCACAAAGCTTCCAGTAGCGTGTAGTGGATGGGGATAGTCAGCCGCATACCATCGCGGCGCAGAGCTGGAAGCCACCGGCTCACTGGCAGTAGTTGCCTCATGGAGCGCAGTGGTAGGTGGGCCCATACCATAGGCGGGGTAGGGAGGCATGCCAGTAAAGCCTGTGCCCTCTGCCATAGGCGGGTTGGTTGTGGAAGTGGATGTTGGAGCGGCTGGGAGTGTGGTGATCATAGGAGAGGGTGATGCGTGGAGGCCAGAAGCGCTTGGTGCGCCTTCGAAGGTAGGGACACTCGTCAGGTCTTGCCCTTGTTCCTCTCCTTCGTCTGCTCCTTCTCCAGCATTCTTCTCGCTCTCACTTCTCTTCCTCTTCTCAGGCTGAGTGACCACGACCACCTCTTCGACGGACAGGGCCCCGAAGGCGGTCTGGAGTCCATCCAGGGAGTCCTCAGCCGCATCCACTGGCCCATGTAAGGGCTCCGCCGAAGGTACAGCGCCAGGTGCCGGCCTTGCCGGTGCCTCAGGCGCTGGCGCCGTCTTCACGTCGGCGTCCTCCTTTCCTGGATCCATCTTCTTTCACCCTTCTGCTTATTTTTGCCCGTACTCGGCGCACTGGATGTACGGCACGGGGTTGCTGCCGGTGCGCAGAGACAGGCTGCCTCTTGCTACCGGAAACGTTTATAGTGTTTTCAGCACTGTGTTTTTGCTTCTCCTGCTGCTTGCTGTAGGTGTAGGGTTTCCTGCTGCTTGTTTTGGAAGATGAAAACCTTTTGTTTGCAGAAATAGAGTCAATCCAGGATAACCCAAACCAGAAGTGTGCAAAGAGGAGAAGATCAGGATCAAAGCATGAAGGGCTGCAGTGTAAACAGTGAAAGATGATTGGATATTCACAGAATCTGCAACTCAGGTTACAAATGAATGCATATTCACAAAGATAGCTGAAATGTTTTGGGAAAAGAGTTAGAAAACTGCCTCAGGGTCACTCTCTCTCCATAGTGCCATCTTAGGAGATGTGCACTCTTTGTTTTGGGTCCCATATGTGCTGAGGTGGCATGGTATGTGGCAATGAGGTCACTGCCATGTCACATGGGATCTTCCTACTTAGCTAGGCTGACCAGGAATTGAACCCAGGACCTCTCAAAAAGGGGTGCCAAGCCCCCTAGGGTGCATACCACTAGGATAGCTAAGAATTCATGGAAAAACATAGATAAATTCATAGGCTCTACTTTGGGTATGTCAGTGCTCAGTCAACTCAGGAAAAGATGTTTTACTTCACATTGAAAGGGGATTAAGGGGTCCACTCCATATCCTGATTGGGTGTTTGGTTCCATAGGTCAAATTGTGTTATCACCACTTTTGGTTGGACCAATACTAAGATAAAAATGCATGGATGCTCAGTGCATCTCTAATACAACTAGAGTATGCCTCAAAGTAATGGAAAAGCACTTTTTCTTACTCCAGGACGACGTCCAGGGGGAACCCGCAACGCCTACGCCGAGCACGTCGACAACAACAACGACTCGAAAGGGGGGACAACACCCGGCCGACCCCAACAACCTCGGCAACCCAAGCAACAGGAGCCAAGGACAAGCACCAGGCGCACACACCCCAAGTGCCACCCACATGGTGTACAGCGCGCACCGGGGAGCAACGACCCAACGGCACACGGGCCATGACCCCAGCACCACCGACACAACGGGGCCCCAAGGGGGGAGGGCGACAGGGGAGCGAACGAAAAAACGATAGCTGGTGGACGCAGAACCAGACCACGCCCCATCACAACGTACTGACAACAGCGCCACAGACCGAACCGCAAGCACCACATCACGCCAGTGTACCCCGAGCCTGGACGGCACGGAGTATAGCACCCAAAGCACGGACTACAGTCACATACCGCGGCGCGACACCAACGGCCACGACAGCCCCAGCGATAGGAGCCGAGGACGAGCACCAGACACACACACTCCAAGCCCCACCCACACGGTGTACAGCACACAGCGGAAAGAACCCCGATCCACCCATGCAACGACCCAATGGCACACCGACCGCTGCCCCGGCACGGCCAACACAACAGGACCCCACGGGCAGAGGGCGACCAGAGGGCAGAGAGCACAGCGACGACTAGACACGGAACAGGACCACACCCCATCACAACGCACCGACTACAGCGGCCGAGCCACAAAACGAACCACAAGCACCACACCGCACCGGCGTACCACGAGCCAGGAACGCACGGAGTATAGCGCCCAAAACACGGACCACTGCCACACACCTCCACACAAGGCGCGGCACCACAACGACCAGGACAATGTCCCGGGGCCAGAACCACAAACGGCGCCGCTGACCATGGAGGCAACGCAGCCACGCACATCAGAGGACCACACGCACGAAGCATCAATATCCATGTCCAGTGGAACATCCAGCATCGCGCTGGAAACCCACTCCCAAGTATCTGCCCCTCCCGAAACCACTAACCCGCCCCCGGAATCACTGCCCATTGGCCTTGACATCCTCGTGAACCACAAACCTATGGACCTTGACTACAATCCACTGCAGGACAGCATCCAACGCATACTGCAGGCGGCGACCACCGCGCACCAACGACCCACATGGAGCTTGTACCGAGCACTCAACGAAACGGACCAACGGATAGCGGAAACAGAAGAAAACCGAGACCCAGGGGCGTACATCCAGGAGCTGCGACAGGACATACAAGACGCCTGTCAACAGTCACCGGAAGAAATGGTGGTGCAGGGACGGGTATCCAAAACTGGAGCCTGGACGAACCTCTCGGGGTCCCCACACGCGCAGGAGGCCCCGACCTTCATCCAAGAATCCGACGCCCCACCGCCAGCAACCCACGAGGAAACAGCGACGGCTCTCGTCCTCACCCTGCACAGCTGGACTCGAGGCCACACCATTGTCCTACATGACAAAACGGGGCCCCCCTATTCACGCACCGCAACATGCCAACCTACCAACGCGTCCGCGGGTGAACCCCCCCTGGAATGGACACCCGAACGAGAAGATGACGAATACACCCTGGTGCACGCCAGCCGCCACGGGAACAGGGTGGCCGAGAGGGCAGAGGTTTGAGGTTGGAGGTTTGATTTTGCGGGTACTAGACGCCTTTTGGCCCCGGGGGGCCACCTGGTCGGGCTAGGTGATATCCTCCCCACCGGGTCCTAGTGGGGGGCCCTCCAAGACGCACCTCCTGCCTGGTGGCGGAGTCCCCCACGTTCACAGGGCTCGGAGCCCCGTCCCTCCCCGGCTTCCCCGTTTCGCCACTCCCCGGTCAGTGCATCAATTTGCAGCCGTGGCTGCGGGCACTTACCCACCGCGTCGCCCCCCTAATGCGTGGTCGCCCGGGGCGCCGGCGCCGACGGGCCCGTGCTACTGGCTTGTTGCCAGTGGGACCCCGTTTGGCTGGAGCGGAGGCTGCCTTGCCTAGGGGTTGGGGCGCGGCGCAGTGCGCCACTACTGCCTTGGCGGGTGCAGTGCCCCGTCCGTTTGTGGGCGGCGCTCGCGGCCGGTTCGGGGGGCTCGGGCCGGTACCTGGTGTTGTGTCTCTCCCATTTCCCCCTTCCCGCCCCGCGTGTCCCGTGCTGCGTGTGGCGGGCCGTCCCGTCCGGGTGTCCCTTACCCTCGCTCGCTGGTACGCCATTCCACGCGGTCTGTGCGTTCCGCGAGCTCGGTCCGGTTGCCCCTCTGGTAGTCCCCGCGTGCCCTTTGCGTGTGTGTGCGCTCGCGCTCCCGCGGCGTCCGCTCCCCCCCCCCCCCTGGGTGGTGTGCTGCGTGCGCACCTCGCGCAGTCCCGGCACTGGGCGCTGGTAGGGCCGTTCCACGTGGTCCGTGCCCCTCTGCGTGTCCTGCCCCGGTCCCTTGCTCCGTCTGGCGTGCTTTGGGGGGGGCGGTCCGGTCCCGGCTCCTCCCTACCTGGCTTGGCCTGCACGCCCTGTGGCGGCTGCGTGCCGCGGGGGTGGTGGGGGGCCGTCCCCGGGGGGGGGTGGCCTGCCACTTCTGTGAGGGGCGTCTGGTGTCAGGCGCTGTCCCCCCCCGACCGCCCGTCCTCTGGGGCGGGCAGCCGGGGTACCGCGACCCGTGTGTCCCGGGTGCGGTCGGTGCGGGCGTGGGGAACCTGCACGGGTTCCACAGCGTGCGCCCTTGCGGGACGGCGCTGCTCGCTGTGGGGGTGGCGGAGGGGTGTCCCCGGGGGGGGTGCCTTCCACCGTTGTGACGGGCGTCTGAGGTCGGGCGCTTTCCCTCCCCCGACTGCCCACCCACTGGGCGGGCTGTTGGAGTCCGCCACCCACATGCTGTGGGCGCGGGCGTGTGGGTGCGGGGGCCCATCACTGCCCCTTTGGCCTGCATGCCCTGTGGGGGCTGCGTGGCGCGGGGGTGGCGGGGGGCCGTCCCCGGGGGGGGTGGCCTGCCACCGTTGCCAGGGGCGTCTGGTGTCAGGCGCTGTCCCTCCCCCTGCCGCCCGTCCTCTCGGGCGGGCGGCCGGGGTCCCGCGACCCGTGTGTCCCGGGTGCGGTCGGTGCGGGCGTGGGGACCTAGCACCGGCCCCACAGCGTGCCCCCTTGCGGGCTGGCGTTGTTCGCTGTTGGGATGGCAGAAGGGCGTCCCCAGGGGGGGGTGCCTTCAACCATTGTGAGGGGCGTCTGTGGTCAGGCGCTCCCCCTCCCCTGACTGCCCGCCTACTGGGCGGGCTGTTGCAGTCCGCTACCCACGTGCTGTGGGTGCGGGTGTGTGGGTGTGGGGGCCCAACACTGTCCCCTTGGCCCGCACGCCCTGCGGGCTGCGTGCCGCGGGGGTGGTGGGGGGCCGTCCCCGGGGGGAGGTGGCCTGCCACCGTTGTGAGGGGCGTCTGGTGTCAGGCGCTGTCCCTCCCCCGACCGCCCGGCCTCTGGGACCGGCAGCCGGGGTACCACGACCCGTGTGTTCCGGGTGCGGTCGGTGTGGGCGTGGGGACCCAGCATCGGTTCCACAGCGTGCGCCCTTGCGGGCCGGCGTTACTTGCTGTGGGGGTGGCGGAGGGGTGTCCCCGGGGGGGGGTGCCTTCCACCGTTGTGAGGGGCGTCTGAGGTCAGGCGCTCCCCCTCCCCCGACTGCCCGCCCACTGGGCGGGCTGTTCTGGTCTGCCACCCACGTGCTGTGGGCGCGGGTGTGCGGGTGTGGGGGCCCAACACTGTCCCCTTTGCCTGCATGCCCTGTGGGGGCTGTGTGCCGCAGGGATGGTGGGGGGCCGTCCCCGGGGGGGGTGGCCTGCCACCGTTGTGAGGGGCGTCTGGTGTCAGGCGCTGTCCCTCTCCCGGCCGCCCGTCCTCTTGGGCGGGCATCCGGGGTTCCGCGACCCGTGTGTCCCGGGTGTGGTTGGTGTGCGCGTGGGGACCCAGCAGCGGTTCCACAACGTGCCCCCTTGCGGGCCGGCGTTGCTCGCTTTGGGGGTGGCGGAAGGCCGTCCCCGGGGGGGGTGCCTTCCACCGTTGTGAGGGGCGTCTGAAATCAGGCGCTGTCCCTCCCCTGACTGCCCGCCCACTGGGCGGGCTGTTGGGGTCCGCAACCCAAGTGCTGTGGGCGCGGGCGTGGGAATGTGGGGGCCCATCACTGCCCCTTTGGCCTGCATTCCCTGTGGGGGCTGCGTGCCGTGGGGGTGGTGGGGGGCCGTCCCCGGGGGGGGTGGCCTGCCACCGTCCTGAGGGGCGTCTGGTGTCAGGCGCTGTCCCTCCCCCGGCCGTCCGTCCTCTGGGGCGGGCAGCCGGGGTTCCGCGACCCGTGTGTCCCGGGTGCGGTTGGTGCGGGCGTGGGGACCCAGCACCGGCCCCACAGCATGCGCCCTTGCGGGCCGGCGTTGCTCGCTGTGGGGGTGGCGGAGGGGCGTTCCCGGGGGGGTGCCTTCCACCGTTGTGTGGGGCGTCTGTGGTCAGGCGCTCCCCCTCCCTGAACTGCCCGCCCACTGGGCGGGCTGTTGGGGTCCGCCACCCACGTGCTGTGGGCGCGGGTGTGTGGATGCAGGGGCCCAACACTGTCCCCTTGGCCTGCATGCCCTGTGGGGGCTGCATGCCGTCGGGGTGGTGGTGGGCCGTCCCTGGGGGGGTGGCCTGCCACCGTTGTGAGGGGCTTCTGGTGTCAGGCGCTGTCCCTCCCCCGGCCGCCCGCCCTCTGGGGCGGGCAGCCGGGGTTCTGCGACCCGTGTGTCCCGGTTGCGGTCGGTGCGGGCGTTGGGACCCAGCACCGGCCCCACAGCGTGCGCCCTTGCGGGCCGGCGTTGGTCGCTGTGGGGGTGGCCAAAGGGCGTTCCCCGGGGGGTGCCTTCCACCATTGTGAGGGGCGTCTGTGGTCAGGCGCTACCCCTCCCCGCACTGCCCTCCCACTAGGCGGGCTGCTGGGGTCCGCCACCCACATGCTGTGGGTGCGGGTGTGTGGGTGTGGGGGCCCAACACTGTCGCCTTGGCCTGCATGCCCTGTGGGGGCTGCGTGCCGCGGGGGTGGTGGGGGGCCGTCCCCGGGGGGGGTGGCCTGCCACCGTTGTGAGGGGCGTCTGATGTCAGGCGCTGTCCCTCCCCCAGCCGCCCGCCCTCTGGGGCGGGCGGCCGCGTTTCTGCGACCCGTGTGTCCTGGGTGCGGTCGGTGCGGGCGTGGGGACCCAGCACCGGCCCCACAGCGTGCGCCCTTGCGGGCTGGCGTTACTCGCTCTCGGGGTGGCGGAAGGGCGTCCCCGGGGGGGGGGGGGGTGCCTTCCACCGTTGTGAGGGGCGTCTGAGGTCAGGCGCTGTCCCTGCCCCGGCCGCCCGTCCTCTGGAGCGGGCAGCCAGGGTTCCGCGACCCGTGTGTCCCGGGTGCGGTCGGTGCGGGCGTGGGGACCCAGCACCGGCCTCACAGCGTGCACCCTTGCGGGCCGGCGTTGCTCGCTGTGGGGGTGGCGGAAGGGCATCCCCGGGGGGGGTGCCTTCCACCATTGTGAAGGGCGTCTGAGGTCAGGCGCTGTCCCTCCCCCGACTGCCCGCCCACTGGGCGGGCTGTTGGGGTCCGCAACCCACGTGCTGTGGGCGCGGGTGTGTGGGTGTGGGGGCCCAACACTGTCCCCTTGGCCTGCATGCCCTGTGGGGGGTGCGTGCCGTGGGGGTGTTGGGGGGCCGTCCCCGGGGGGGGTGGCCTGCCACCGTTGTGAGGGGCGTCTAGTGTCAGGCGCTGTCCCTCCCCCGGCCGCCTGTCCTCTGTAGCGGGCAGCCAGGGTTCCGCGACCCGTGTGTCCTGGGTGCGGTTGGTGCGGGCGTGGGGACCCAGCACCGGCCCCACAGCGTGCGCCCTTGCGAGCCGGCGCTGCTCGCTATGGGGGTGGCGGAAGGGCGTCTGCGGGGGGGGTGCCTTCCACCATTGTGAGGGGCGTCTCAGGTCAGGCGCTGTCCCTCCCCCGACTGCCCGCCCACTGGGCGGGCTGTTGGGGTCCGCCAGCCACGTGCTGTGGGCGCGGGTGTGTGGGTGTGGGGGCCCAACACTGTCCCCTTGGCCTGCATGCCCTGTGGGGGCTGCGTGCCGCGGGGGTGGTGGGGGGCCGTCCCCGGGGGGGGTGGCCTGCCACTGTTGTGAGGGGCGTCCCGTGTCAGGCGCTGTCCCTCCCCCGGCCGCCTGTCCTCTGGGGCGGGCAGCCGGGGTTCTGCGACCCTTGTGTCCCGGGTGCGGTCGGTGCAGGCGTGGGGACCCAGCACCGGCCCCACAGCGTGCGCCCTTGCGGGCCGGCGTTGCTGGCTGTGGGGGTGGCGGAAGGGCGCCCCCGGGGGGGGTGCCTTCCACCATTGTGAGGGACGTCTGAGGTCAGGTGCTGTCCCTCCCCCGACTGCCCGCCCACTGGGCGGGCTGTTGGGGTCCGCCACCCACGTGCTGTGGGCGCGGGTGTGTGGGTATGGGGGCCCAACACTGTCCCCTTGGCCTGCATGCCCTGTGGGGGCTGCGTGCCGCGGGAATGGTGGGGGGCCGTCCCCGGAGGGGGTGGCCTGCCACCGTTGTGAGGGGCGTCTGGTGTCAGGCGCTGTCCCTCCCCCGGCCGCCCGTCCTCTGAAGCGGGCGGCCGGGGCTCCGCGACCCGTGTGTCCTGGGTGCCGTCGGTGCGGGCGTGGGGACGGAGCCCCAGCCCCACAATGTGCGCCCTTGCGGGCTGGCGTTGCTCGCTGTGGGGATGGCGGAAGGGCGTCCCCGGGGGGGGTGCCTTCCGGCGTTGTGAGGGGCGTCTGTGGTCAGGCGCTCCCCCTCCCCTGACTGCCCGCCCTCTGGGCGGGCTGCTGGGGTCCGCCACCGACGCGCTGTGGGCGCGGGTGTGTGGGTGTGGGGGCCCAACACTGTCCCCTTGGCCTGCATGCCCTGTGGGGTCTGCGTGCCGTGGGGGTGGTGGGGGGCCGTCCCCGGGGGGGGTGGCCTGCCACCGTTGTGAGGGGCGTCTGGTGTCAGGCGCTGTCCCTCTGCCAGCCGCCCGCCCTCTTGGGCGGGCGGCCGGGGTTCTGCGACCCGTGTGTCCCGGATGCGGTCGGTGCGGGTGTGGGGACCCAGCACCGGCCCCACAGCATGCGCCCTTGCGGGCCGGCGTTGCTCGCTGTGGGGCTGGTGGGGGGCCGTCCCCGGGGGGGGTGCCTTCCACCATTGTGAGGGGCGTCTGGTGTCAGGCGCTGTCCCTCCCCCGGCCGCCAATCCTCTGGAGCGGGCAGCCAGGGTTCCGCGACCCGTGTGTCCCGGGTGCGGTCGGTGCGGGCGTGGGGACCCAGCACCGGCCCCACAGCGTGCGCCCTTGCGGGCAGGCGCCGCTTGCTGTGGGGCTGGCGGAGGGGCGTCCCCGGAGGGGGGTGCCTTCAACCATTGTGAGGGGCGTCTGAGGTCAGGCGCTGTCCCTCCCCCGACTGCCCGCCCACTGGGCGGGCTGTTGGGGTCCGTCACACACATGCCGTGGGCGCGGGTGTGTGGGTGTGGGGGCCCAACACTGTCCCCTTGGCTTGTATGCCTTTTGGGGACTGCGTGCCGCGGGGGTGGTGGGGGGCCGTCCCCGGGGGGGGTGGCCTGCCACCGTTGTGAGGGGCGTCTGGTGTCAGGCGCTGTCCCTCCCCCGGCCGCCCGTCCTCTGGAGCGGGCAGCCGGGGTTCCGCGACCCGTGTGTCCCGGGTGCGGTCGGTGCGGGCGTGGGGACCCAGCAACGGTTCCACAGCGTGCGCCCTTGCGGGCCGGCGTTGCTCGCTATGGGGGTGGCGGAAGGGCGTCCCCGGGGGGGGTGCCTTCCACCATTGTGAGGGGCGTCTGAGGTCAGGCGCTGTCCCTCCCCCGACTGCCCGCCCACTGGGCGGGCTGTTGGGGTCCGCCACCCACGTGCTGTGGGCGCGGGTGTGTGGGTGTGGGGGCCCAACACTGTCCCCTTGGCCTGCATGCCCTGTGGGGGCTGCGTGCCGTGGGGGTGGTGGGGGGCTGTCCCCGGGGGTGGGTGGCCTGCCACCGTTGTGAGGGGCCTCTGCTGTCAGGCGCTGTCCCTCCCCCGGCCGCCCGTCCTCTGGAGCGGGCAGCCGGGGTTCCGCGACCCGTGTGTCCCGGGTGCGGTCGGTGCAGGCGTGGGGACCCAGCACCGGTTCGACAGCGTGCGCCCTTGCGGGCCGGCGTTGCTCGCTGTGGGGGTGGCGGAAGGGCGTCCCCGGGAGGGGTGCCTTCGACCATTGTGAGGGGCGTCTGAGGTCAGGCGCTGTCCCTCCCCCGACTGCCCGCCCACTGGGCGGGCTGTTGGGGTCCGCCACCCACGTGCTGTGGGCGCGGGTGTGTGGGTGTGGGGGCCCAACACTGTCCCCTTGGCCTGCATGCCCTGTGGGGACTGCGTGCCGCGGGGGTGGTGGGGGGCCGTCCCCGGGGGGGGATGGCCTGCCACCGTTGTGAGGGGCGTCTGGTGTCAGGCGCTGTCCCTCCCCCGGCCGCCCGTCCTCTGGAGCGGGCGACCGGGGCTCCGCGACCCGTGTGTCCCGGGTGCGGTCGGTGCGGGCGTGGGGACCCAGCCCCGGCCCCACAGCGTGCGCCCTTGCGGGCTGGCGTTGCTTGCCGTGGGGGTGGCGGAAGGGCGTCCCCGGGGGGGATGCCTTCCACCATTGTGAGGGGCGTCTGTGGTCAGGCGCTCCCCCTCCCCTGACTGCCCGCCTACTGGGCGGGCTGTTGCAGTCCGCTACCCACGTGCTGTGGGTGCGGGTGTGTGGGTGTGGGGGCCCAACACTGTCCCCTTGGCCCGCACGCCCTGCGGGCTGCGTGCCGCGGGGGTGGTGGGGGGCCGTCCCCGGGGGGAGGTGGCCTGCCACCGTTGTGAGGGGCGTCTGGTGTCAGGCGCTGTCCCTCCCCCGACCGCCCGGCCTCTGGGACCGGCAGCCGGGGTACCACGACCCGTGTGTTCCGGGTGCGGTCGGTGCGGGCGTGGGGACCCAGCATCGGTTCCACAGCGTGCGCCCTTGCGGGCCGGCGTTACTGGCTGTGGGGGTGGCGGAGGGGCGTCCCCGGGGGGGGGTGCCTTCCACCGTTGTGAGGGGCGTCTGAGGTCAGGCGCTCCCCCTCCCCCGGCTGCCCGCCCTCTGGGCGGGCTGTCGGGGTCTGCTACCCACGTGCTGTGGGCGCGGGTGTGCGGGCGTGGGGGCTGTGCACTGGCCCCGTGGCCCGCGTGCCCTGTGGGGGGCTGCGCGCCACGGGGGTGGCGGGGGGCGTCTAGGTTCAGGCGCCCCCTCTTCCCTGCTGCCCGCCCTCTGGGCGGGCTGCTGGGGCCTGCTGGCCGCGTGCTGTGGGTGCGGGTGTGGGTGTGTGCGGTGTGTGTGGTGCCTGTGCGGTGTGTGCCGTGGTGCTGGCTGTTGCCCTTTGCCTGTCCCTCTGGTGCCCCCCTCTCTGGTGCTTTGTTGCGGTGTTGCGCTCCCCGTGTGCTTGCCGTGCCCCCTTCCCTGCGCGCGTCCCTTGCTCGTCTGCTGGCTACCTCCCGTCTCTTTCGTGGCTTCGTCGTTCTTTACCCTTTCCTCTGCCCTCCGTTGGCTCGCCCTCCTCCCTGGCATGCACGCTTTCCCTGCCTCCGCCCTGGTGTGTGTCTCGGTCTTTCCCCTTGCCTGCTTCCTTGGCCCTGGTTCTCGGGCCCTCTTCTTTCTCTCCTGTTGGGTCCCGTGAGACAGAGGGAGGACTGGGGCGTGTGGGCCTACTAGGTAACTAGGCTACTAGGTAACATACTTGCGCTTGTCTCTTCACCCATGTTGGCGCCATTATTGTTGCGTTCTCCGTCGCGTGGCACATAAAATACCTGTGTCTGCATTGGTGTTCATACCATGGTGCTTGTTCGTGGCGGTGGCGGTCGTGTGGCTCGTGCGGGCAGGCCTGCTTGTTGTTTTATGCTTCCTCCCGCGTTGATGGCCTACAGAGAGAGGGAGGAGGGTGGGTTTCTTGGTGGTTTCCCGGTCGACGGGTGCGCTGGCGTGGCGGCGTTGTTTACGTCGTTCTCTTTGTCCATCCTGGGTCCTTCTATCCCCGTGGTGTTCGCGGCGGCGGGTTCAGGCTCGCGCTCCCTCGCCATACCTTGCTTGGCATGCTTGCGTGTGTGGGCATACCACTTGCTCTTTTTGTGCCCTCGGGCTTGTGGTTTGTGTGTTTGGTGGCGGTGGCGTCCTCTCCGGTGGCGTGTGGCTCCCGCCCCTCGGTTTCGCGGGGGTGGGCGCCCTTCATACCATCGCTTCTTCCCGTTAGGTATTTTCTCATACCACTCATGTTCCGTTTCTCGGTGTTGGCGGCTTCTTGTTCTTCGCGTGTTCTTTGGCGGCGTCCACATTTTCTCCGGCGTTGGCAGCTTCCTCCCGCGTTGATGGCCTATGGAGAGAGGGTGGGGGGTGGTTTTTTTGGCATTTCCTCGGTCGGCGTTGTGTACTTCGTGCTCGTAGTCCGTCCTTGGTCCTTCTATCCCCGTGGCGATTGCTGCCGCGGGTTCGGGCTCGTGCTCCTTTGCCATACCGTGTTTGTGTTTGCTTGCGCGCATACCACTCTTGCTCTTTTTGTGCCCTCGGGTCTGCGGCTTGTGTGTTTGGTGGCGGTGGTGTGCTCTCTGGCGGCGTGTAGCTCCCTTCCCTCGGTTTCGCGGGGGTTCCCTTCATACCATCACTTCTTTCCGCGTGGGCTGCCCACTAGGTATGCCCCCATACCATCCTTATTCCGTTCCGCGGTGTTGGTGGCCTCTTGTTCTTCGTGTGTTCTTTGGCGGTGTCCACATTTTCTTTCAGCGGTGGCGGCCTATAGGGTGTGCATGTTCGGGAAACGAGAAAGGGTGGCGGTTTCTTTGGTTGCTGGGCGCGTTGGCGTTGCATGTGTCTCCATCTGCGGTGGCCCTTGTTGTGTATATCCATACCTTTTGTTGTTTGCGGCGGCATATATGTGCACGGGCATACCTCTTGCTCTTCTTGTGCCCCTGGGTGCTTGTGGTACGTGTGTTTTGTGGCGGTGGTGTGCCCTCCGGTGGCGTGTGGTTCCCTTCTTTTGGTTAGATGCGGGTGCCCCTCATACCATGCTTCTTTCTTCCGTGCGAACGGCCTAGAGTATAGAGAGCATAGAATGCATACGTGAGTGGTTGGGCGGCGGCGTGGTGCTCGTGGCGGTGGTTTGTTCGGTGGTGGGTACGTCTCCTTGTTTATACCTTGTCGTGCATGCGGCGGCTCCAACGGCGTGTGCGTTCATGGACATACCTCATGGCTTGGCGTCCGCGGGCATTTTTGCATGTGTTTCATGGTGTGGTGTGCCTTTCTTTATTTTTCCGTGTGGCGCTTTGCGCTTGGGTGGTCTTTTCCCATGTCACTCTCACACACCTTGCTTGTGCCATGGCTTCCTTGTCCTATGCGTGCGGGGGATAGTAGCGGGTGTGCTCTTTTGTTGGTGGTGGCGTGGCGGTTGTGCCCTTTCCCTCGTGCGTTGACCTTGGCTCCCTTTCGTCGTGTGGCTGCGTGGCGTATCGTGTAACATACTTGGTTCGGCGGCCGGCGTGTTCTCGTGGCGTCTACCCTATGTTGTCTTGTTGTTTTGCTTTGCTTGTTGGTGTTGGGGCGCGCACAAGTCTCCTACTCCTATTGCATGCACTTTGCTAAGTGATTTGGGGCACGCAACGTTCCGCTTTCCCATCTTGGCGGCTCTTTTGTGCTACAAAAAGGGAAGTTGGTGTGTAAGAGCGGTTGTCATGGTTGCCCCGCATTGCATCGCAGGACAGGACCGTTAGCCCCCCATGACAACCACTCCCTGGCCGAAGGCCATCATTTTTGCCCTATTCTCGCCTGTAATCATCTTCTTTGTTGTTGGAGCGCGCACAAGTCCCTAGCGCCTAGGACACACACTTTGCTAGGTGTTTCCGGGCAAGCAACGCTCAACTTTGTCGCCGTCGCGACTCTGTTGTTCTTCTTTTTCTGTGAGTGTCCTAAAAAACAGCACACAGCATGAGGTACACGCACATGCAGCACCTCAGCGCCCAAGTACATGGCACACAGGAAAGACCACACACACAACACAAACATAGGACATGATGGAGCAGTAGCACCAGGACGACGTCCAGGGGGAACCCGCAACGCCTACGCCGAGCACGCCGACAACAACAACGACTCGAAAGGGGGGACAACACCCGGCCGACCCCAACAACCTCGGCAACCCAAGCAACAGGAGCCAAGGACAAGCACCAGGCGCACACACCCCAAGCGCCACCCACATGGTGTACAGCGCGCACCGGGGAGCAACGACCTAACGGCACACAGGCCATTACCCCAGCACCACCGACACAACGGGGCCCCAAGGGGGGAGGGCGACAGGGGAGCGAACGAAAAAACGATAGCTGGTGGACCCAGAACCAGACCACGCCCCATCACAACGTACTGACTACAGCGCCACAGACCGAACCGCAAGCACCACATCACGCCAGTGTACCCCGAGCCTGGATCGCACGGAGTATAGCACCCAAAGCACGGACTACAGTCACATACCGCGGCGCGACACCAACGACCACGACAGCCCCAGCGATAGGAGCCGAGGACGAGCACCAGGCACACACACTCCAAGCCCCACCCACACGGTGTACAGCACACAGCGGAAAGAACCCCGATCCACCCATGCAACGACCCAATGGCACACCGACCGCTGCCCCGGCACGGCCGAGACAACCGGACCCCACGGGCAGAGGGCGACCGGAGGGCAGAGAGCACAGCGACGACTGGACACGGAACAGGACCACACCCCATCACAACACACCGACTACAGCGGCCGAGCCACAAACCGAACCACAAGCACCACACCGCACCGGCGTACCCCGAGCCAGGACCGCACGGAGTATAGCGCCCAAAACACGGACCACTGCCACACACCTCCACACAAGGGGCAGCACCACAACGACCAGGACAATGTCCCGGGGCCAGAACCACAAACGGCGCCGTTGACCATGGAGGCAACGCAGCCACGCACATCAGAGGACCACACACACGAAGCATCAATATCCGTGTCGAGTGGAACATCCAGCATCGCGCTGGAAACCCACTCCCAAGTGTCCGCTCCTCCCGAAACCACTAACCCGCCCCCGGAATCACTACCCATTGGCCTTGACATCCTCGTGAACCACGATCCTATGGACCTTGACTACGATCCACTGCAGAACAGCATCCAACGCATACTGCAGGCGGCGACCACCGCGCACCAACGACCCACATGGAGCTTGTACCGAGCACTCAACGAAACGGACCAACGGATAATAGGAACGGAAGAAAACCGAGACCCAGGGGCGTACATCCAGGAGCTGCGACAGGACATACAAGACGCCCGTCAACAGTCACCGGAATAAATGGTGGTGCAGGGACGGGTATCCAAAACTGCAGCCTGGACGAACCTCTCGGGGTCCCCACACGCGCAGGAAGCCCTGACCTTCATCCAAGAATCCGACGCTTCACCGCCAGCAACCCACGAGGAAACAGCGACGGCTCTCGTCCTAACCCTGCACAGCTGGACCCGAGGCCACACCATTGTCCTACATGACAAAACGGGGCCCCCTATGCACGCACCGCAACATGCCAACCGACCAACGCGTCCGCGGGTGAAGCCCACCTGGAATGGACACCCGAACGAGAAGATGACGAATACACCCTGGTGCACGCCAGCCGCCACAGGGACAGGGCGGCCGAGAGGAAAGAGCCCACACCCGAACCAACCGCAATCCCCCCAACGAGACCAGCTCCCCGACAATGGACCCTATACAAACAACTGGCCTATGCCCGCACCTAGCGGAGCACAGTATCCAACCGTACACGGACGCTGCGTACGTGGAACGCATGCTACAAGACTGGACCAAGTACGAAACGGGGATCCCGGAGGGACACACGGGGCCACTGGATACCACACCCCGTACAACATGGGACAGAGTGGTGCCAGACGGAGACATTGGGGCGCTGGCTACGACCGTTCGAACCCTGTTCGAAGACCGTTCGAAACCGGATCACCCGTTCGGGGACGACTACGGCCCCGCCATCACGAACGCCATCCTGGCCTCCCACAGCTGGTCCACCCAGCAAAGCATCCACCTCCACACCCCGCACGACCACCCACGCGAGTGGCACCCTGTTGAGCCACCAGCGCTGGAGTTCTACCTGCACAAAGACGCAGCCACCGGGGCACGCAGCATCACCAGCCTTCGCCCGACGGCGCCGCAACCGATGCCGGAACCACACATACCCCCCAGCCCAACAAAACCCCACACGCCCCCGCAGAACATCTCCCCACAGAGAGGACAAAGCCCACTGGCCCGCAAAGGAACCGAACCTCCCAGCGCCACTGCGACCGTCCAACATCTCTCCAAGCCCCTCACCACACGCCACGTCCCGGATAACTACCAACTACCCAGAGAGGGGAACCACACCAGGAGCACGGCAACAACATGGCGATTACCGACGGACGCCATCGATTCGAAGAATATCCTCCCGGGAGTAACAACGATGGACATCATGCACCTCCTCACACCGAACCAGGTACAACTAACACAGGCCATGCACCTTTTCATAACCACCCAGGGCACGGCCACCTTTGAAGGCACAGCCCTGGGAGACAATGACCAAACACCCCAGACACCACCCACACAAGCTGTCTGGGTAAGCGCGACAGCGAACAGCGACATTGCCGTTGATCCCGACCCGGAGTGCACAGCTGTCCACTATACCCTGGACTGCGCCGAAAACCACCCCGCGCCGACGGACTGGCGGATACGGTGGGCCACTGAAGTCGACTGCCTCGACAACGTCACCCTCGACGACACCCTCACGCTGCAAACCATGGAGCCCGCGGGACACGCCGCCCGTACACACCGGGGCGCCACCAAGCACACCCTCTGGCACTACCCTACAACCATACACCCAGAGGCAGTAACCCAAATCAAAGAGGCACTCTCCCTAACCCTCCCGGACACCCACAACGCCCGGCAACCAGGGATGTTCATGAACAACATACTGGAACTTCCCAACAGACACCGGCATGGTACCAATGGTCGCCAAACCCACACTGCCGCCCACCGTCACGGCGCTCGCCAAGGAAGCACAAGCCACGGCGCAAAGGGAGGGTGACCCACAGAGCTGGACGCGGAACGTCCTCGTCGAGCAACGCGCCCACCACAACGCCAACAAAGCAGAGCAGACAGGGCGCCAAACACACCCACCAATACGCGACAAAGACGGCAGCCTTCAGCCCCACAGCCCATGCATGGTACACTTCGTCCTAGAAGACCACGGGCACAATCCGAAAGGCCCAGAGGTACAAATCACACACGCCCCAGCGCACACACACCTCCACTACACCGTCCCCACCTCAAACGTACTCGTCACCTACGGCGAAGCACGGACGTCCACGTACAGATTGCTGGCCGACACCGAAGGCACAGCATACACGGTATACACCTGGGCACGATACGGGGACCTGCCAGCCCCCATCTGGCATCCGGACCCAACCTGGCACCAACCCCTCCATGGGAGGCGTGTGCCCCGTCATGGCATCAAATCCGCGGGGAGCAATGCTACCGGTGCCCACGGCAACCCGCCCCCCAACATCATTAACTCCGCTCTCGCAAACGCCAGGATGCCCCTCATCCATACGGGGTGCCCCACCCCAGATGACACCACCCACCGCAGGACGTGGGGCACCATCAGAAGGGCCCTGCACCACGACATTGACCAAGACCAAGCCACCTGGCTCGACCAGGGCTCCTCCACCATCAGGGCGGGGGGATGGTTCAACAACCTGAACCCTCAAAAGCTGCGCAGGGTGGCGGGGCCCTACATACTATACCCCGTGCCCCACGGCATGGATGACCACTGCCCAGGGCTCCGGGCCGGGGACCCCCCTGCGGGCACCCCTGCCCCCACGCCCTGTTCCAACCATTACCCCCACAGCCCGCCCCACTCCCAGGTATATACCTCAACACGGTAACAGGCGCCAAGGGAGTGTACCTCACGGCGGGAGACACCGCGGGCCAAGCTGTCCCCCTCGACCACGTGCACCACATGGCTATGGGACCACGACTGTCCAACACCGACAAACCACGTCACCCGTTGGCGAGGCGCGGCACACGCGACCCCAGGCCTGCGGACCCAAATGCCCCGGGCCCCGACAGAGCGCTACTGCACCTCACCATGAAACACACAGCCCAACTCCCGCCCACCCTGGCGGGAGAAAAGTACTTTATCGTGGAAGGCCTAACGGACGATGTCATCACCCTAGCCGCCAACACCCTGGCGGCCACCACAGACGCGTGGGACGATGCCGTGGGACACCCCACGGCATGTAAGGACAGGGTGCAGGAAAAAGAAGACACCCTGACGCCGGACCTTGTGGACCACCTGGTGCAGCGAACGAGCCCACCAGAGCAACACAACCGAAAGACCGAAGGTCCGAAGGTCACTGACTGGACGACCTTTATCTACAAGCCCCCAGACGCCCCCACGGTGACACTAACGTGCCACCAACACACCTGGCGGGTCGCACAACGCAACGCCACAGGCACAACGGACAGAGTCCACCCATTCACACGAGAAACGACTACAGCAACCCCACTGGCACTGGGGGACCGTTTTAGCCACTCCACAGCCGAAACCAAAGCCCCAGGTGTGCCCGGCCTTCACGGTGGCGGAACATAACGCCATGCACCCCGAATGGCCAGACGGCGCAGAAGTACAAGGGGTAGTCGGAGCCACGCTCAAAGGACAACCAAAGCAATTTGTATGGTTCCGGGGCAAGATAAAGGTCAGACTGGCCACGCCAGGCCAGCATGGCAACCTATAGCTGAAGATCGCATGGCAAGCGCTCCCGGAGTGGCGCGAGAAGGCGGAAACCCAGAACCTCGAACCCTGGGACAACAGGCCGTTCCCGGAGTGCCCGGTACAGCTCCGCACACCCACCAACCAAGTCCCACCGGGCACCGTCGGGACAGGTGACGTGCCACAGGCATGGCTGGAGGAGCCGAACATACACGAGGAGCAACGGGTGACGACAGCGATCAACCTTGAACTACGCCTAGGACAATGACTACTACCACGCCGCGCAACGGGCCCCCCAGGGGCCACCAGGGCGCACACCCACGAAGTCTGCAATGCGCTCATCACCCTCATGTCCCTCAACGAACCAGGCGCCCTGTACGACGCAGCCAAAGCTCCGGACCTGCAAGACGTACCTGTCATGGCGAGGTGTGACCCAGACGCCATGTTGTGGCAGGAACAGGCCCTCAAAACCCCAGTGACCCACCCCGGCCTCACCCCCATCCTCACCAGAACAGGACACCAATACCGCACCACATGGGTCAAGGGGGTGCCCATATCCCACAAAAGTGAGGTCCTGGCAGCGTACAAACTGGACGGCCCGACGTGGCAGCTGAACGTCATCAACGTTCATGTCCCCTTTGGAGACGCCACGGAGACATTCCTGAAACACCTCATGGAGGCCTACCGGCAACTCGCCCTGATGGGGCCGACTGTCATCATAGGGGACTTCAACGCGGCCCCATCGGTGAACGATCGCGGGGGGCGGCAAACATACGAGGACACAGCGGTGCAAATGGCCATGCAACACATGGGCCTACAGGACCTCACAGCCTCCCTACGAGGCCAACCCTCACACCGACCACCGCAACCAGGCTCGGCAGATTCCCGCATCGACCTCTGCTACGCGGACCCGGCGCACGTCGGGGTAACGCGGGCGTGATACCACGACCTGCCGTCCAAGATCACCGGACATCGACCCCTGGAGGTACAAATCAAGGTGCTTCAAGTGCCCCCGGCCTCCACGGAAGACATGGACCATGACCAACAACCACTTATTAGACCACCAGACGAACACGACACATACAGATGGATGGCGTATTACCGCACGGTGCAGCGCATCCTGGGCCAACAGGACGAGGCGGACCTCAACCTTGCCATGCGACAAGGGGCCACAGCGTGCGGCCTCCACGGAGGACACCGGTGCACACAAGACAATGCCACCCCGCATCAGGACCTGCGATCCATCGTTAACGCCATATGGCGCGACAAATGGGCACTACATACAGCGATATACTCCCATGACCCGCAGGCCCAGCATGACGCCCAGAACATTGCCGCACGGCTGGACACCACACGCCGGCAACTCAGGGAGTGGCACGTCCGCCGGGCGAAGGAGCTGGCACAAGAACAGCAACGCTACGTTCAGAACCCCAAGCCCTACAAGTCGTTAAAGCACGTGGACAAAGTCCTGGGGGAAACCGGCCACCGAGGCATCAAGGCGGTGCGCCTGCAAAACAGCACAGTGACCAACGACCCCAAGGTGGTCCTGGAAGAAGTCCTCAACAGCTTCCAACGCCAACACAACACCGAGGACGGGGAGTTATCCGCGTACACGGAGGAATCGATATGGCATTTGCCGGAACTCTACAACCGGACAAAGCGACGAGACATGCGCCGCACCCCGTTCACCATTCGGGAACTGGATGAAGTACTGTACAAACTACAACCGGAAAAAAAACCGGGGGTAGACGGCCTCCCGGCGGAGCTCTACCGCCGGCTCCCACTGAACCTAAAGAGACACTTGGCCGCGCGCCTGTCGTAAATTGCCATTGGGAAAACAGACATACCACCGGATTGGGCAAACCTGGTACACCCGCTGTACAAGAAAGGCGACTCGGCGAACCCAGAAAACTGGAGGCCCATAGTATGCGCCACCACGGAAGCCAAAGTCATCTGGATGCTCATCCTCAAACGGGTGGCCCCGGCAGTATACCGCGCTGTACCGCCCACGATGTGGGGAGCCATACCGGGTAGGTCGCCGCTGGAGGCCATATTTATGCAAGACGCCGTGGTAGACATGGACCCCATCAGCCTCATCATCATGTCCCTTGATGTCAAGGGGGCCTTCCCTAACACCCCGCACCGCCTCCTACGAGCTGTCTGGAAACGCATGGGACTCCTTTTCCAAGGTTTCCTACAGGCATACCTTGCCACCCGCATGTATGCAGTGAAAACGGATGTGGGCACCACCCCATGGGTCCACCCCACCAGTGGGGTCCCACAAGGGGGTGCGGAGGGCCCATTCCTCTTCCTGCTTGTCATCCTCCCGTTGGCCTTTTACATCCGACGCACATACCCAGACGTGGCACCATACCCCCTACGGACCGCGCTCCTAGCATTCGCGGACGACATGGCGGTGGTAACCGCCACTGCCCGTCAGCCCCTACCAACCACCCCGGACACGACCTGGGCCACCAAAGTACTCCATGATGTCACCAACTACCTGGAGGGCAACCAGCTACTGGTGCACAACGTCAAATCTGCCACCATGGTACACAACGCACCACCGCCGCCCCTCCGCCCCGGAGACCCACCCATGAACCCAGTAAGCACGGCCACCTACCTGGGGGTCCAACAAGCGGCCACCACCAGCGGGGTCACCCTACCACCAAGCCTGATACGGCAGTTGATGCGGACACTGGTCATAGCGCGCATCGTGGCGCTCTCCACCCAGGCCCTGGCACACTTCCTCCAAGCCGTACTCAACGCAGCCATAGGGTTCCAGGCCCTGCACCTAACGCACCCCAAACAAATGCTGCAGGAGGCCGCTGCCACGGTATGACGAGCGTGGACCATCAACGGCCACCAACCCACGTCACTACCCGCGGAGGTGCGCCCGTCAGCACCATACTATGGGGACAACATCGATCGCCTCGTCCGCAACGCATACACGGCTCACACCGCGACCCACCTACACCGCCTCATGCACAATCATGAACCGGAGGTGAGGGAGGTCTTCACGCTGACACTACCAGAGGCCCAATACCATCGCAACACCTGTCCCCAGTACATACTTCATCAACGAGGCCTCCCTACCAAGATAGGGACCCGCATATGGAACCACCTACAACTCCTGCTATCCCTCCACCAGCATGTCATCCAAACAAACCATCCGTGCAGGGAGACCGACCCTGTAGCAGTCCTACACACCGATTTGGATGGAGGACCAACAGGGAGCACCACCACTCTGGACCTGTTGGGCACCACCCTACACCTAGTACGAGTCACCCCGAGCCAGATGCGCGCCCTCCAACAAGTGGGCACACACCATGTCCCCTTCCTGCAACACCCGGAGTGGCCCAACAAGTCGGGGGGCGGTAGCATCCACAAGTTGCCGTGCGCTCTGCCAGGTCGCAATGTGGTTTTGAGTCCCTTGGTTGCCAGGAGGAGTGCCGCTGAGACCCTGGTGCCTGGTACATACTCCACTTGTTCCGGCGGTGGTGAGGCCCGTGGTAGCGGCCGTTTGTGCGTGCTCCAAAACAGACCGTATGCCTCACGTACTTCCCCATCGGTCGGCTGTGGGGTTCCGGTTTCTGCCGCCGCTGCCGCAGAAAGCGCTGACGGGCACCCCCACCACTTGCTGGAGATTTGGGCCCCAAGCGCTCGCCACCCCATGGCTTCTCCTCCAACCGCTGGCACGCTACCACCACACACCAACGGCCCGCGCTATCCCAGAAGAACACCGGTGGCTGCACACACACTTCGAACAGGCTTCGGCGGAGGAGACGGCCACAGTCGCGCGGGGACCCAGCAGCGCAGCGTAATGGAGGTTCCACCGGGGAATGTAGGACACCAAACACCCAGCCATTACCTTCCCGGTGCTGGCCAAACACCGCAGCACCACACCGGAGGCCCCCGCCTACCCGATTAAACACCGCTGCTCCCAAGTCCAGGACTGGCAGACAATCGAATGGACCAAATCACACCCAAAGAAGGCGTACCTGCTCCAATATGTGTACGTCTATCTCACGCAAGGCGACGAAGGGAACAACGACTATGTACGCATGAACCCAGCGGCGACCGAGATCATCCAACAGGGAATAGGCGTCTACGCTACCCGAAGGCTCCAACCGGCCACCACCACGCCGTGGCCCACCACGGAACAGGGGACGCACGTCCACGCCTACCAGCCAACGACGCGCTGCCGCCTGCCATGCCCAGACGATTGCAACACCGTCATCGTTGCAGATGCTTCCGAACCTCACCCCAGCGGCCAGGGTGGGGGGCAGCTTTGGAGCTGCGGACGGACACGGCGGGCCGACTACGCCAACACCACCTCACAGCGGCCACCATCGTTGGGGCCTCCTCTCACGGGGAACTACAGACGCTGGCAATCATCGTGGATGCCGTCCATGACGCCCACCAACAACCGCGGGACGACAGGCACCATGTGTGGGTTGTAATAGACGCAACGGTGGACTTGCAGATCGTCCGCAAACTGGCCCGACAGCCCCTACACAAGGCCACCGACTCCAGCCTGCGCACCGAAGCCCTACACCTCTGGGTGGCTTTAAGGCGCCTCCCCAAGCACGTCGTCTTACACCTCGTCAAACAAGAGTCCCATCTGTACAGCCTGGGCAACGGACAAATAGACTTACACGCCCACAACCAGCTTGCCGAGCATATGCCGGACGGCGAGGACCTGCCGCTACAGGACCACATGCACACACACCTCGAAAACCTGCCGCCGATCCCGCACCCCGGGGAGCCACCGGCCTGGGTACCAGAGGACCGGATCTACAACGACACGGGACAGGCGTACCACTACCCACAACCCATCCGCACCATGGCACACATCTGAGGCAGCCACGCCGACAACAGCCTTATGAACCGCCTACAACATGAGCTGCGAACCGCGTTATACTTCTCAGCTCTCGGCCCGTTCCTGCTACCGGTACACCTACAAACACGACGTGCCCAACTCCTGCTTGAACAACTGCCCCTCCGGGAAAGGGTGGCATGCTGGTATGACCGACGAGGTATAGACATTCCCCCGGCATACACCATATGCCCCTGCCACCTCCAACGGCCGGAGACGTGAGACGTGGGAACACTTCAAACAGTGCCCGCTGGCTCAGGGAGGCAACCACCTGGCCACGTGGAAACCGGAGGACACCATAGGACAACACACTGGATGGGGCCCGACCGCGCCGCCGGCGAATGAAGTCTGGCGCCTGATGCGGCAACCGGAAATCAAGGAACCGGTGCTCAGGGGAGCAGTACCACTCCAGCTCTACAGGGTCATCGCCGACCATGCCCCGGAACCCAAAGCCACAGTACGTCACATGCAACTCGCCGCCGTCAAGAGGGCAGATGCACAGCTACAGCACCGCATCCCGCTGTACACACAGGAAGCACAACAGACCTCCCACGACCGCCGTATGTATTACAACCTCCTCATCCATTACCAGCCCGCGCAACCCAGTGACGAGCCACACACACTAACACACGGCAACCCCCGGGAAACTGCAAACGCTCCACCCACCACGGGGCACTGCAGGAAGGCGCGCACACTCCAATAAAGTAACCCGATTGTCCCACGACCTGTACCTCTCCTCAGGATGCCCGCCTGTGAAGCCCCATATCCGCGGGGGCCTGGGAACCCGTGCAACGTCTGCTCGGAAATAGTCGACGACAACAACGCCCCGCTCCTTGGGCATGACCTCGGCTGCGGCAGCACCGAGCAGCTGCACTGGTTCTGCAGCCAGTGCATCGCACACCTGCATGCCTGCCCACTTTGCCGCCGGCCGCACCCCCCTCTGCACAGCTCCGCCGCCGCGCGAAACCCGACCCGACGACCTCACACTCCACACACTGCGCACCCTGATTGCCCAGAATGTCTGGGCACCTGACTTAGGGGACAGCCCCGACGTTACGTGGTTGGACGTCCTCGGCGAGGAGGATCTGGCGGCACCAACGTGGGCGCTGCCAGACGGGCAGGAAGACCCCACGATCTGGGTTCCAGACTACGAACATTACAGCGGTGTGCCACCGGACAGCCTACCCCCCGTTGGCAATCTGCCGGACAGTTGGGGCCCCATTGGTCCCATGAACCGCAATAACTGGCGCGCCACCGTCCTCACCCTTACCACCCGCCTCCCTTCACCTTCGGCTGGCTGGTGGGGGATGCGGAGTGGGCCATGGAAACGCCCATGGCAACGAGTGGGGGGATTTTTTCCGCCGCAGCGGGGGCCTGGTTGACGGGGCACCCGAGAGGCTGATAGCGGCCTATCTCACGTGGAGGGGGATACCCCTCCCCCGCAGACCTGTGCCAGTGGCGCGGCGCGCCCAACAACAACTCGTCCCACCGCCGCAGCCAGGCACGTACGGCAATGCGGCAGTGGCCAGGATGATGGCCGGAGGTGCCCGACACCACAGCTCCTCCACCTCCAGCCGGATAACCGCGACCATCACCACCCAGCCCCGGGCGCGCGTCACAGCCGCAACCAGGGCCACAAATGTACGCACTCTGGCACCATCGGGGACCGGCGCGCCACGTCTTCCAGCCCATCCACCTCCACCCCCCACGTGATCGTCCACTCACCACACCGGCCGCAGACCACCGGGGCCACACCGACTACGGGCATTGCGGCGCCATCGGGGGCCGGCACGCCACAAAGCCCCCGGCAAGAACGTGCATCCAAACGGGCGGCGCAACGACACCAGCCGCAGCACCACGCAGCCACAGCGATCCGGGAGCGCCAGACATGACCTACCGGGAGGGGAACCATGCCCAGGCACACAAATGCAGCGACCGTCAGCGGCCGGCCCGAGCAGCCCCTCGGCACCATGCGCCTGCAAACAGGCCCAGGCCCAGGCCCCGCCGGCGACCCGGGTCCACAACCCCAAACAACACCCGATGCGTCCACACGCGGCCACCGGCCAGCAGCCCAGACACAGGCCAACCCGGAGCCCCACCCGCACCACAACCCGCCAGTCCGACCGACGGCGGGCCCCACACACACGCCGTCCGACGGCCCTCCGACACAGACACGTACCGCTACCCCGGCTGATGCCACCAGCGCCCGGCCCGAGCTACCCCTCGGCACCATGCACCCTCGGGCCCACATCCCCACCGGGAGCCCCAGTCCCCAGGTTCCAGCCACACCCTATACGTCGACCCCGTGGTACCATCCGTCGGCCCCGGCAGAGGCCGAACCGGCACCCCAACAACGCCACGACCCACCAGCCAGACCGCCAGTACGGCCCACCGAGGCACCATCTGGCAGTCACCCGGCCCCCAGCCCGGACCCGGACCCGGACCCGAGGCACGGCACCGTCCCGGCTGACGCCCCGCGGGCAAACGCGCCAGGCCACGAGCTCCCGACAGGGATCCCGCATCCCGAGGGCGGGACACTGGCAGCAAGGCCCGCCGCGGCGGAGGGTAATGGCGGCACGCGGGCACCAGCTGGCCACGAGGGAGGCCAGGCCGGGCCGGCACCCGTGCCAGATGCCCAAACCCGAGCAGCGACACCAATAAAAGACGACGCAGCCACGCCGCCCGCACCGCCCGCCCAGCCACAACGCCAGGAGCCCACGGTTGACGCCACGGAGGAAGCGGGGGGCCCCCCGCAGCGGGAAGTAGCGCCGCTGCCAGCGGCAGACCTAACCGCCCGGGGACCACCCATAGCGGAGACACCTAGCGGGGTGACGGGCCAGCCGAACAAACAGCACGCCAGCACGCCAGCCAATCCCCCGCCGGACGTGACGGCACGCGAAAGCAGCGAGGCACCGGACGCTGGCCAACCCGGTACGGGACCTGGGGGGCCGACGCCGAACGCCGAGCATTCCGCCCCCCCCCCCCCCACCAACCGCCCACGGGCCACAAACCGAGGGTCACGCGGGCGCTGCCCCATCCACGGCCCAAGCACGCCGCAGCAACGCAGGCGCACCGGGGGACGCCACGACCCGGGAGGCGCCGACACGGGGCCCACCTCAAGCCCAGGCGGAGTCCGAAGCCCGGGCAACCACACCCGACACGCCCAAGCGCGACGAAGACTCTTTCGACGCCTTCATGGAGTCCTGCAGGAGTGCTCCCCACACAGACCCAACGCCCGACGCCCCGCGCAACCACCCGGAGCCACGCGGCAACCATACAGGGGGCACACCCCTCACGACCGCCAGGCACACCTCCAGCGCGATTACGCCGCCCTGGGGGCGAGAACTGAACACACCGCCGCCACGGATGACGGGCGCGCGACCACAAGCGGGGCAGCGGACCAGACCCCGGACGAACCGCCCCGGCACAGCGCCCAAAGTAGCGGAACGCGTGTGGAGACGGGCACCAACACCGTTAGCGGGCCTGCCGACCAGCCACCGGGGACCACCTCATCCTGAGGGCGGGGGCATCTAGACTACGCGCGCTGGGAAGGCAAAGCCTGCCGCCCCAGCGCCCACGCGGAACAGGCGGCGTCCCAAGACCTGGACCTGTGGATCAAAAGAATCACCACAGGGGAGCAGCCCGCCCTCGGAGTCAGCATCCGGTGGCTGCTTACCTCGAGCTCACGCCACCTCGAGGAGGGAACCCGCACCATGGCGGACGTCGCCTTCGGCCATCGGGCGGAACCGCATGCACCCCCCACCACTATGGACCACCCCGGCCAGTGCCACTACGAGGCCACCTGGCTCATGGCGCATATGGGGACCTATAGCCCGGACGAAACGAACGGGCTACACTTGCCGTCGCACCGACGCGCGGCCCTGCGCATCCGTACAGCCATTCAAAGGCACAACATCTGGGCCATCCCTGGGTCCCCGGGCTACCACGGACACGCCTTGGGACACCGACGACCACGGTCCCAAGAGGTCCAGGAGCCCCCCAGGCAAACGGCACGCCATAACTCCCCAGGACGCCACCAGGGGCCACCATCCAGGGTGGGTTCCCCCTCCGGCACATACAGAAGCCCCCTCCAACCATTTGCCCCGCGGAGGGACCGAGGAAGCCCTCATACCCCAGGGATGCAGGGCGGCACGCCACAACGGCACCAGGAAACAAGGAACCCTAACCGATCCTGGCGCCGCAGCTGCACGCCGCCTCCCGCAGCACGGCTAGTCGTCTTCCACGAGGGTATGGACAGAGGCCATGGAGGCCCCAACCACCCGCCGGCCCAACAGACATCATCTGCCGCCGATCCCCGGCGCCGGTCCAAGAGGCCCTGCACCGAGGGGGCGCACATCCCCACCATTCCCACGCCAGCCGAGCGAGCGCGACAGGCAGCGCTCCACACAGGCCCCCACCAGGCAACAGACGGTGCGTCCAGCTCGTCCGCCGCCTCCCTCCCAGGGTCGGCGGCCGGCTCGCTACGGGGGGGACGGAACTCCGCGGGCACGCGGCCAAGGGGACCCGCGGCCGACCAGCGACCCGAACAGGGGGTGAGGCGACGAACCCCTCAAAGCCCCCCCCCCGCAAGCAGGGCGTGACGGCACCGGCCCCGGACACGGGCACCGGCCACCCGACCAACTGGGCCCATGCGCCACGGGGCTCCCCACCCCGGATGCGACGCAGCCAAACCGCCGGGGCGCGGAGGGCGCACCACACCAACGGGGACACAGCACTGGCGACCCGGGGGCGGACGAATGGAGTCGACGGCTTCTAGGTTCCAGTGGCACTCCTGTGGGTGCGGGGTGATCCGCACCTGGCAGTAGTGGCCACTTTCCAACATAATCATGGTGATGGTGCTGGGGTCATCTTCGCGTCGTGGGGGTCCTGCGCGCGCCGTCTCCGCCCCTGGTGGGTATCGCTCCACCAGTTCGCTGAGGTTGCGCCCCCTGTCGGGGGCTGTCCTGCTTTCCCATTCCGCCAGGCCTTTGTACGGCGGGATGTGGAGGAAGTTGGCCCTTGGTTGTGGGGCAGCTCGTTCCCGGCCCCCGGTGCTTGGCGCGGGCCTGGGGTCTGTCGGTGGCGCTATGAGCGTGTGTGCCCAGCCCAGGTGCGGGACCCATACGCCTCCCTGGTCCGGCTGGTTGACGTTGAACCACCAGATCCACGCGTCGACAAGGTCGTCCGCGATCTACAACCCCGGGGTGACGAGTGCCTGGAGCTGCCGCACGGAGATGTCTGTAGATGCGGCGTGCGGCAGGGGGACCACGGCGAAGAGCCTGTCAGGGTTGACGTCCTGGAGGTGTTCCCGGATGGCTGCCACCAGCCCGCACGAGGGTGTGTTGGTGTGGATGTCCTAGACTGCCCTCAGTCCCGCCTCGTCAAAGAGGTCCGTGTTCCTCCGTTGTGGTGGTCTGGCCGGTGCGGGGGGGCATGGTCTGCCGGTCCTGGTCTGGTGTGGTGCCAGCCGGGGAGGGGTGCCCTGGGGTGGTGTCAAGGTGTCCCTCAGGTACGTACCCCGTGGAGGGCTCCTGTTGCGGGGACATCTGACAGGACGTGGCGGTGGGCGGGGAGCCACTGGGCTTCTCAGGGCCAGAGGCCTCTGTCATTTCTGCCGGCCGTCCAGGTGGAACCTCCACGTCGCCGTCCAGTCCCTGGTGTGAGGTCAGTGGCGCTGAGCGCACCGCCAGAGGCAGTAGAGGGCATGCCCCGGGTGCCAGCTGCCGGCTTCCCCCAACAGGACGGCCGTCAGGGGGTCTGGGGGTTGGTTATGGGGCAGGGGGGTGGGGCCATCCGGCAGTACCGCCAGTTGCAGGCCATCCCCCAGGGCGAGCGGACAACGGAGACCCCCGCTACGACAAATCTGTGCCCCGTTTTCGCGATCCACCAGATCCGGGCACTGGCGATGGGCGGGCAACTGCTGCCCAGCATCCGCACTGAGACGGCAGCCCAAGCAGCACACGCAGTCCTTGTGCACGACATCCTCAGTGCCCTCCGCAGGGCCCTAAACCACCAGGAGCCGAAACCAGGAACATGCCCCCATGAACACGCGAGGCGGCACCATTAGGACTGCCGCGCCCCGCCCAACACGGCACAAGCGTGCCCTGCCCACTGCGACCGGTCACCGGCAGTGGAAGGGCACCACACCGACCGGAGGACCCTCCAGTAACCCGAGAAGCACTGCGGCCGATATGCGACAACACACCGCCGCGCAAACGTGGCACGAGCCCCACAGCGGCCACCCGCTGATGGGCAGACAACGCGGCACCCCTGGGACCGCCTCACCTCACCGGAGACCCCGACGATCGGCGTCAAACCAGCGGCTAAGAGGGCAGCCATAAGCCGCGACGACCCCGGGCAGGCCGACCTTGCCCAGGAGAGCCCCCCGCGAGTACCAACGGCGCACGATTGCGCAACACAGCCCGCCGACGCCCGTCGATCGGGCACACCGGCGAGAGTGGCACTGGAATACCCGACTTCTGCAGCGGGCACCCACGAATGCGGGCCAGCCTTGGCGGCCCTACAACCCGGGCTATGGAACACGAACACTAACCCGATGGCCCCGCCGAACCCATTCCTCCCACGTATCCCGGGCGAGAGCCACGCTCCCCGCGCCCCCGCAATCCATCAGCGTCAAGGAAAGGGACGGGGACCCCGACACGGACCTACCATTCCGCCTGTCCTCCCTCTCCCACAAGCCGGGCACGAGGTGGACCAGGAAATGCAGCCCGACACGCGGGACCTGCGGGCCCACTGGTGAACACGGGAATGCTACGCCGAACCCAGCCCGCCGCGTCATGCGGGATCCCCCAGCGTCAGAGCACATAATCCTCGAGAATGTTACTTCCAAGAACAGGGGATCCAGGGATGCATGCGCCACCAGAGCCGACACTCATCTTCCCCAAGAACGTTAAACACCAAGGCACCAGGTCACAGGGCGCCCACAGCGGCACCACTGGGCGGACTTCAGCACATGTAACCTACGAGAATTTTGCGAGGGGCATGTTCCCCGCAGCCCCAAAAGCTATCCGCGTCAAGGAGCGAGAGAAGGGCCCCGACACTGACCCATATTCCTTTATTTCCTCCTGACCCCCTTCCCCGCAAGCCCGACAAGAGGTGGGCCAGGGGCTCAACGCTAAAGAAGGTCCCTACCAGGACCGGCCCCTGCTGTGTCCCTTCCGCCTGTCACCCCTGCTGACTTGCTCCTGATCAGCGATTGCATTTCTCAAAATCCAGGGTCCAAAATCCACAAATATAGAAAATACAATCCTCCTTCAACCCTGAACAGCAACCAGATCCCACAAATACAGCAATAACCCAATCCACAATCCAATCTGCGGCTTCAAGGTCGTCCAAGGTCCCGCGTTGACCTCGTACGATCCTTCAACACGCTGGTCTCATGGCCACATGGAGAACCGGGCGTTGGGCATCTACATAACTACCAAGAGAAGCCCTGAATTGGACACACGAACACAATATGAACAAATGTGAGGAAGGATAGTAACATACACAATCACTGCCATGTACCCTCCGTTCCTTGGACTCAAGACCTCCCCTTGACTCACCACTGTGATGCCTTGAACCAGGTCCAAGTGCATGGCTAAGTTACATGTGTCACAAGTCACTACATAGCCCCCAAAAAGTGTTCACTCCCAAGCCTCTAAATCCTAGCCCAAAGAGGAGGGTGGCCTGTCATGGCCTAGAGTAGCACTCAGGACCATGCCTTACCCTGACATATACTTGGTTGGACCTGGAGTTGAATGGGCTTAGAGATATGCCCCATGAGTTTGAACTCATAACATGCCAAAAACTGCCAGTTCACACCATATTGGCCATATATCAAATATATGCTCAAAATTGAAGTTACCACTTATCCGAAGGCTCAAAGTATGCATGGAATCGAAGTCTAGTATTCATAGAGGATAGAGACCAAAGGTCAATGCCCATGAACATCCCCACTTTACCCTCGAAACCCCTTCGGATATGGGCGCCACGCACCGCCCAAGTCAGCCCATGATCTTGAGAGCAATTCTTGTAATCCTTCGTGCGCCAAGCCAAATGGAGTACGCGATCCGGCATATGGTGGTGTTCAACTCCAAAGCATATGCCAACATATGAACAACATACCATGGTTCGACTCACCATAGGCTTCTTGCTGTTTGTCGACCAGGTAAGTACACAAAACGCAAAAATGACCAAAAATTGAGGTCAAAAACATGAAAATATGTCCAAATACAAAGTTGTCATGATAGTATATCTCTAGGCTCACCCATGTTATCCGCGCATGGTTCAATATACAAATGATTGGAACCATTTGCGAACAATTCCCCCACTTGGATCCCCAATCAGGCGCATGGAGATACCTTCCCCACTCATATCTACATGCCCCATGAAAATGGGAGTGCACTCATGGATCTCCTTGCCAAACATACCATGAGCAATACATACGCGGTAGACTTAGTCTAGCGCTTTGAATTCCACAATTGGGACATGGGCAAAGCCCTTGTCACGTGTGGCTCCCCATCTCCTCGGCCACACGAAGATATATAACATGGGCGTGAGCATATCAAGACATATACTACCAATATCACACATAGCCCTTAAAATTGGCTCCCACCATGGTATGCCATGCCCCTCCATGGTCATAACTATGGGTTAAATGGACGTGGGAACCTAAGAAAAGATGCTATGCAACCGCAAGACTCATGCGCTACACTCGAAAGTCATAATATCAAGTCCGGACCCATGGTCAACAAGTTATAAACAAGTTTCTACCATGTTGACCATGATCCTATGATACAACGAATGTGTATGACGACCTAAGGTGTTGGACCCTACCAAAAATAAGTTGAGACTCAGGCGATTGCAACGCAACCTTCTTTATTCTCTTTCCTCACACTCACGCGTAGATATGGCCCTTCGAAGTGGTCCCACGAATCACTTTTGTTTCTCTTATATCTCCAAGTCAAATGGGTGGCAGATATAAGGGAAACCTGATTCGAGCACAGGGAAAAGAGTATGACCACTCGAAGAAGACCAAATCAAGTGCGGCGATGTCGAAGTCGAAAATCCGATTTCGACATCGCGAAAAATTCAGATTAAAATTTCGAGTGCATATTTAGAAAATTGCGGAAGCAACGTACCCATTACTGATGAAATCTGACCCTTCAGCGGGGTTTCCGCCAAAATATCTGTAAATAACAGTTAACCAATCGGTTACCGCAAAATCGCGAGCCAACTGACAGTCGCCGATACATTGACAATCAGAACGAAAGGCTTGAAAATTACGGAAACATTATGATAAAAAAACCCTGTTGATTCCTGATATTCTGATATATAATTCTCAGCTGGCGGCGCCTCGGTACTGAATATGGCCGCTCATAGCCGGAATGGCCAATCCTATCACACTATCACATCGGGTTAGGTCAGGTGGATGGGAGAGTATGATATCAGCCAATGGCGGCTTGCCGGCACATAGAAACACACCCCAAGTGACCCCAAGATGGCCACGGGGGTCCGAACCGGCTGCACCCCCCTTCTCAGAGCGTTGTACCCGCTCGGAAGTCATTGAAGAGAGGACGGGAGGACCCCAATGGGCTCCACACCCCCCCCCCCCATGTCCCAAGGACACATGGAGGCCCCACACACGTCGTAGGCGTCCCCCATGCCCCAAGGGAGGGTTGAGGACACTCATAATCGGTGCCCTACGGCATATCCGGTCTCCTCTTGATCTACAACATGGATCAAGGGGATGAAAGATAGAGAAACGTCGTCGGTCGACCTAAATAAGTATACCACAATGAAATATATATGTGGAGATCGAGTGAAGGGGGTATATGGCCAATCAAGCCCCAAAAATCCCCGGATGAACGCCCTCACCCGTCTCCCAATCACAGAAACAAACAAAAATGCCAATGAGGATCCATTACGGTGCTACTGCAGCTACCAAATGGACCAACACGTCCTTGACATCCAAAGGAATGTTCTTTTTCTTCAGATAATCCATCCAGACCGTGGTGTACCTCGGCACAAAGCTGCTCGGAGGCTCCCACGAATCCCTGGATGCGGCGAATCCCTTCCAACGGACTTTCTAAAGCCTCCCCCCGGGCGTCCCCTGGTCCGGCTTGTCCGCCAGGATCCTCTCGGCGGTGAAGTCGTCGTCCTCACCCTCGTCGTCCGAGTCCACATCGCCGGCCGTGAACTCGAAGGTGACGGGACGTCCGCTAGGGTCTGGTGCTCGGTGACGAAGCTGGGTATGGTCACTGTCCAGGATCTTGTTATCTCCCACACGGACCGCATACACATCCTGCCCGACCTTCCGAACGATGACCCCTGGCACATACCAAGACGCCTGCCGATGCCTGGACAGAACGTCCTTGTGGTGCCGCTCCACCCACACGGTGTCCTTGAGGGCATACTTCTGGACTTTGCCCTGCTTGAAGTACTTGGCCCTCTTGTCATGCTCGTCCTGAAGTGCCTTACACACTTTGGCCGCCGTGTCGTCCGCCTCAGCCATCATGGCACTCGCATCCCGGGCAACCTTGCCATGATTCAGCCACGGGAGAGTGCGTGACACTCGATCCCGTAGGAATAGGATGCGGTGGGGCGACAGTCCAGTGGGCCCAGGCAGGTCATGATACGCCTGGAGGACCCTCCAAAGCAAATAGTACCAATTCCAGCCCGGTTCATCAATGTGCAACTGGCGGAACTTCTCGAACATCTGCCGCCCGGCCACCTCAGCCCGACCATTCGACAGGCTGTGGTATGCCGCGGTCTTGGCATGCCGAATGCCCATATGCTTACACATCGTCTTGAACCACGTCCCCACAAGCTGACTGCCCCGATCGCTGCAGATGACAGCCGGGACGTCGAAGATCGTCAGCCAGTGCCTGATCATCACGTTGGCGACGGTCCTGGCCTGCAGCCCCACTCCATGCTTGTCCTTCTTGTCTTTCTTCTTGGACTTCCTGCCAGGGACCGCCACGATGTACCCACTGTGCCTATCCACGGCCAGGATGACACAGTCATAGGTCTCTCCCTCCACGGTGACCTCAGGCATGGCGAACACATCCATGGCAACGGACCGCATAGGGGCCTCCGGTATAGCCGTATACACCGGGTTGCCCGCTGTGGAGTGGTTGGGGCTCTTCGTGGCCCGACACACGGCACAGTCACTGCAGTACCTATCCGGGATGGCGTAGTACCCCGGAGGGAACTTGAAACGCCACTCCAGGTCCTGCTGCATCTTGTCTCGGCCAGGGTGCATGAGCTGGGCGTTGTGCCGATGGTCAATGAGCTCCTCCACTCGGTTCTTGGGCACCAGCAGCTTGTCCTTGAGGAACAACTTGTCCCCATCCTCGGTTAAGCCCTCGGGCCATTCGTCGTCCGACGGAGCGCTCACGGCGTTCCAATACCTGCTCCAATGCTCGGAGCCCGCATAGTCTTCGGACCAGTCCTCCGTCAGCACCGACTTGACTAGCTCAACGGGGGCAACCATCCATTGCTCGAGGGTTTCCTCTCGAATAGCTTGGACACGGGCACCCCGGAACTTGGCCAGGTCTGAGCGGTTCGCCATCACCACAAAGCACTTGACCCCCTCTTGCTCCATGACCTTCTCCATATCGATAATGCGCTTGGCCTCCTCGGTCTCCTCGGCGTCCCCATGGCTGGATATGTCCATCCACGCCTTGCCCGCGGGGTAGGCCCAGCGACTGAGGCAATCTGCCACAGTGTTGTCCTTCCCCGGGATGTATATGACGCTGAGGTCGAACTTGGCGAACGTCTCGTGCCATCGGGCCCTCCTAGCTGCTGGTCCTGAGGGGGTGTCGACATGCTCCTTGTGCCAGCTCTGTAGGGACTGGTCGTCCGTGCAAACCACCACCGGCTGCAATCCGATGTGGCCAGACCACTTCCTGAGCGCACATACAATGGCATATGTCTCCTTCTCCCTCGCGGTCCATGTTCGGCGTTGGCCCTCGGCCATGATCCTGCTCCAAAACGCCACGGGAACATGAGTCCCGTCGTCCTTGACTTGCTCGAGGACTGCCCCCACGGCATAGTCCGAGGCGTCTGTCCGTAGCACGAATCCCTTGTCCGGGTCCACCAAGAACAGCCCCAACTGCCCCAGGAGTCGCTCCTTCAGGCGGTTGAACGCATCCTCAGCCTCAGGGGTCCAGGCAAGCCTCTTCTTGCTCCCCTTCCGGCCATCGAACTTGCCCACCCGCAGCATCTTGTGCAGCGGGCCCGATAGCTCTGCATACATCCGTACATAGCCAGAGTAGTGATTGCAGAACCCCATGAATGAGCGGAGTTCGCTGATGGTCTGGGGCTTCTCCCAGTGATGCAGGGACGCCAGCTTCCCAGGCATGGGACGGCGTTGCCCGTGACCCACCACATGACCCGCGAACTCCACTTCCCTCACGAAGAGTGAGGCTTTAGTGGGCTTGCACACCATGTTGTGCTTGTCCAACTCAGTGAGCACTCGGCGCAGATCCTTCTCATGCGCATCGATCAGCTCGTCCTCAGTCATGTCCTCCGTGCCGGACCCGATGATGATGTCGTCCACGAACGAGTCGGCGCAGTCCCGGACTGGACTCCTCCATGATGCGCTGGAAAGCGGCATTGCCGTTCTTGGCGCCCATTGGCACCACTTTCCACTGCATGGGCCCCAGCGGCGTCGACATTGCCGTGCAGGGCCTGGAGTCCGGGTGTAGCGGCATCTGGTGATAGCCATGTTTCAGGTCTAACACCGTGAAGATCCTCTTTTTCTGCTGCCTCTGGAGGATGGTGTCGATCAGCGGCAACGAGTACGAGTCGTGATCGGTCTGCTCGTTCAACCCCCTGTAGTCCACCACCAACCTCCACTCGCCCTTCTCCTTCTTGGGCACAATGAAGGCTCGGCTGGCCCACTCACTAACGGAGGGTTCGATCGAGCCCCGCTCAATGAACTCGGCCAATAGCTTCTTCGTGGCCTCTGCCCGATCGCCCTGAAGTTGGTACTCCCGCTGACGATAGATCTTCGGGTTCGGCTTCAGCTTGATCCTTGCTGTGCCAAACCTCCCACGATCTGGAGGGTTCTTGTTGGCGACGCCACTGAATAGCCGCGGGTAGGCCGCAATCAGCCTCTCCTTCAGCTCGGCGACCTTCGGGTTCTCCTGGGCCTCCTCAGCCGCTTGCTTCCGTATCGATACAACCAACCGCACCGCGGTATAGGCCTCTTCTGGGTCCGAGTCCGACTTCTCCTCGTCCGATATGCCGTCTTCATCGTCGTGGGTCGCGATTCCCACCAATAATCTTCGAAAATTTGCGGCCTCGGGCTGGTTCTTGTCGCTACCGGTTCCCACTGTTGGAAAACCCCACGTTGGTGGGTCCGACCCAACCGGACCATCGTATTGGTCCGCGATGTGATCCACGACCCCCGCCACGAACTCATCCTTCTCGTACTTGTCGGTGACCAACATCTTGTCATCCCACCAATGTGGAGAAGTGACCGCGGCTCGCTCCTTCTTGGCTGCCACTCGGTCATGCATCCCCATCCGCATGTAGTTGACGACATGGTCGATCTCAGCATGGGACAGGACGTCAATGCCATCCAATGGCTGGTCCGCCCCCGGCTTGGGCTCAAACATGACCCGCATGGGCACCGCCTTAACCCTACGGACGAATGCCTCATCACCCGTGGGCTGGGCTTGCGCCCCATCAACCAGGAAAGCCTTGGTACCCCATGCTTGACCCGGGGAGGGCATTGGTAGGCCATTGGCGTCGATGAATAACCTCTCCTCTGGCCCAAATGACATCTCGTTCAGGGTGATGGAGTCCAGCGTCGACTTGAGACCCTCCAGCGGACATGGGCTGGATCCTATGCCGGTAATGACCAGGACCCCTCTCGCCCTATCCGCGACGATCTTCGCCACCGTACGTCTGGTGTCTTCCAGGGAGCCATGCCAATACATGGGTCCCCACTCCTTCAAACCCCAATGCCCGTGCCAGGCTGAGCCTCCTCGATGCCAGTGCCGCCTACACCTCCTCAGAAGTCGGGCATCCCGGGAAGCAAAGACATCCGTCTCGGGCATGTTGGCTCCCAGCGTCTGTATCATCCTTGCATACACCTGCGGTGCCATCCCATACTCCGCGAGCTGGACTCCACGGTCATCTCTGGACTTGGCACCCACAGTTTGCACCGCTCGGACAATCCGATCCTCTTCCTCGGCATTGCATTAGGATGATCCGCATGCATAGTCCGTGGAAAGCCATGTGAGGCGCTCATCATCCTCCCGGACTAGCGTAGCACGATGGGGAAGGGCTCCAATGGAGTTACTCACCATGAAGTCGTACCCCATGATCATATCCCAATCGGTAATGTCGGCCACGTAGAAGTTCCCGGATAGGGTGCTTCTCTTCGCCAAATCTGGGCGGTTCAAGCGCTCATGCTCCCAGAATTCCATACTGATGGTTGCCTCATGGGTGCCGCCAACCATAATCTCTCCGTTGGCGACCTTCAGGCGGACGGGTCTCCGGCTGGGCTGCAGGAGTTCCTCCTTGAACAACCCTCTCCGGACCAGGCTCACCTGGGCACCCGTATCCACCAACAAATTCACCACCTTCTCCTCTCGTCCGCACCGTACTCGCACTTTCAAGTGCAACTGCCGCTCGTCACCATGAGGTGTATGGACGACTCTCACGGCATGCAACTCTAGCAAGTCCGGGTGCATCAGGACTTCAAGGGTATGGTCACGGATGGTGTAGATCTTGGGCTGGTCCTGCCCGTCCACGGGGCTCTCCGTGGTAGCTCCTTCCTTCTTGCCATGTCCCGTACCCACATGTACTTCCGTTGGCAGGGCGCTCCAGGGGTTGGGAGTGGCGAAACTCAGTGGTTTTGGCTCTTCCAGAGCCTTCTTCGGCACCCGATGTGCCTCGGATCCCCGAGGGATTCCACTGATTTTCGGAGGAGAGACCTCCGAGGTTCCACTCCCGTGGGGGCTCCTCTAGACTTGACTTCCCGCAGCCCCTTCCGGCTGCGATCCGCCAGGACTTTGTCCACCACATTGCTGGGCTTTGAGTTCCTCCATCATCTTCAACATGTCCTCAGCAACCTCCTCGATCGACCTCACTCGTCGGTCTTGGCCAGGTCCACCACCATAGCCTCTTCCTCCGCCTTTCCCTTGGCCTTTGCCTTGGCCTTTTCCCCCGTCTCCGCCCTTCGCCTTCGAATTGGCAATCCGCTGCTCCTTGGGCTTCTTCGCGGGGTGGGCGGCGAAGTAGGCCTTCTTTTCCGCCTCATACACCTTGCACTGACGGTGGTCATGTGCATGGTTGTTTCCCTTGCCATAACAGACCCAGCACCCGTCTTGCTGAGACCTGTACTCCCGGAGCGAGAGCGGTGGGTTCCCGATCCTCCTTGGCTCTTTGCCCTTCTTGGGTCCCACCCGGTTCCATCTGGACCGATCCTGCCCATGGTCCCTCACGTTGTGCGCCACAAACGCGAAGAAATGGGCCTCCTCGTGATCCTCCCGGGACCCGGTCCAGTGGTCTTGGCCACTTCCACTACCATCCTCCGCGGAGTTGGCCGTGTCCTCCTGGATCTCCCGATGATGGCGGTCTTCTCGGTGGCCTCGTTGTCCATGACCATGTGGATCCTGCACGTGGGCCTCGTTCTTCGCATAGAGCTTCAACTCCACGGTGATGTACTTCACGATCTCGTCCAGGCTCATGCGGGCGAAGATGACCTGCATCTTCAGTGACTCTCCACGCCTCCACTCCGCGTTGTTGAGGCGCAGCAACCTTTGCCCCATGGTGTCTCCAAATACCTCCACGTACACGGCGTTCTTCAGTCCCAACATCCGGTTGGGCTCGCCCAGGTTCCTCCTGAAGGACTCCATGATACCCGCATGGGTATCCTCCACCGCCATGATTCTCACCGCCACCCGCTTCTTGGCTCGCTTCTTTTTCCTCCGTCCTCCACCTTCTTCTTCCAGTGGCTGGGCAGAACGTCCTTTAGCAGGTGACGGATCTCGCTGGACTCGTTCCAGTCCTCAACCAGCTTGAGGCTCCGCCGGTACTTCCGCAGATACCGGTTCCACTCCCGGACCCGCAACTCACCGCGGTCCAGCGGCAGCGGGATGGACCACAAGTCCTCCAGCTTCTGGTTCGGAGCGTCCACCCGCTCCTCATCCTCCAACCACTGGAGGCAGGCCTGCTTCGTATGGATCAGTCCTTCCCGGATCTGAGCCTGCAGCTCCTCCTTCAGGTCCTGCGCCAGCCGGTGTGGGAATGTCCGGCACACCCACTTGTCCCGCGGCGCCCCCCGCATCTCGCCCACGACATCCTCGGCGAAGTCCTCCCAGTCCAGGATGAAGTCATCCAGGTTGGACGGGTTCCCGTCGTAATAGGGGATCTTGATTCCCCGGAGGTCGTCGATCCTGACGGCGTCCCTGACGTCAGCGGCCACCACTCCGCCAAGACGGATGCCTCCTGTGGCCGGGGGGCGGGAGTACACTCCCCGTACGTCCCTCTCCTCCATGGGGTATGGTCCAGCTGGGCCTGATCCCATGGGGTCTGGGGCGCCGGATGCACTTGCCCCTCCGGCTGTCCAGATCCCCGTATCGGGGTCCTTCACCCATACGCTTCCGCTTGGGTGGCCGCATCCTCCATACCCGTCGGCCGCTCCCATGGTCCTTGCGCCCATTGCATGGATCTCCTCTTCCGCATAAGCTGCATGGGCAGGCGTAGCGGTCGGTGGATCCCGGACCACATGGGGCATCTTGACCGTCGGGCTCCTCAGGTCCACGGTCACGTGCTCTTCCCGCATGGTCCCAGCCGGTGCCGTGTGTTCCCCGAGCATTGTTGATTCGCTGAATAGGGGAACAAACGGCAGCGCAGCTGGGTCAACACGCGGAGGCGCGTACGGTGCCTCTGCAGGGGCGTCCACGGGTCTCTCCATGGCGCTACTGAGGATCTGGACCCGCTCAACCAGCTCCGCCGTTGCGGGCTTCGCCGGGAGCTCCGGACCTGAGGCAAGAGATGAACTCTCCAGCCGTCTCAGTCGACCCGACAGATCCTCCACAAGGTGGAGAAGACTGTCCACCACGCGCTGCTGGGTCTCCAGTGCCTTCTCCAGCCTGGCCTGATACCGGCCCTGATCCTCTCGCAGCTCTGCAACATCACGTTCGATCTCCGACTGATCCTCCATGATGCTGATGGTGGTGGCCTCCAGGGCATCCGTCTGGTTGTCCAGCCGGTCCAGGTGCCCCATGAGAACGTCTTTCCCCACTTTCTGGTACTTCCCGATGAGGAACGCCACGTGGTCACAGTGGCACCTGGTGTGCCCTGCCTCACCCGCTTTGGCGCATCCCTTGGGTCCAGGCGCCTCAGACTCATCGCCCATGGGCGTATCGCCCATGGCGTCCATCTCTGGTCCCGTGTGCCGGGGCACAGGTGCCGTCCTGGCCCTGGCTGGCCTCTCCAAGCCCTCGGCGTCGTGCTTCAGGGCGGGCTCGGCGGCCGTATGCGCCCTGGCGGTCGGCGCGGGCATCTCCTCCGACTCCGAGGGGAAGCAGGTCCGATAGCCATCGGAGTGCCCCTCGGAGTCCCAAAGCCTGACCGGGCTGGGGTCCGTATCCATAGCCCCGGCGTCCCCTGCCGCGGGCTTGGGTGACCCGCGCTTCCGGTAACGCCGGGCCCGTCCTCCACTGCTGCCTGAATGGCAGGTCTCCTCAGAGTCCTCCGCGGCGGAGCGGAGGTTGCATGCCTTTCGGCAGCGACGCTCACACATGGAGACCAGGTCCTCCATGTCAAGTCCTCCTCTTTCCGAACGTCGTACTTCTCTTCGGGCTTCAACTTCCGGAGTTCGCCATGCTCCTGAGCGTCTCGGCTCTTCTCTGGCTCCAATCTCCGGCGTGGTCTCCACCGAGTCCACAATACGCACCCGGGGCGTACTTGGGCAGGGCTCATAGGGGCCCAAGTCCCCGGGTCGGCGGTAGGTAGGGGCAGCAGGTACGCCTCTGCTACCATAAAGAAGGTCCCTACCAGGACCGGCCCCTGCTGTGCCCCTTCCGCCTGTCACCCCTGCTGACTTGCTCCTGATCAGCGATTGCATTTCTCAAAATCCAGGGTCCAAAATCCAAAAATATAGAAAATACAATCCTCCTTCAACCCTGAACAGCAACCAGATCCCACAAATACAGCAATAACCCAATCCACAATCCAATCTGCGGCTTCAAGGTCGTCCAAGGTCCCGCGTTGACCTCGTACGATCCTTCAACACGCTGGTCTCATGGCCACATGGAGAACCGGGCGTTGGGCATCTACATAACTACCAAGAGAAGCCCGGAATCGGACACACGAACACAATATGAACAAATGTGAGGAAGGATAGTAACATACACAATCACTGCCATGTACCCTTCGTTCCTTGGACTAAAGACCTCCCCTTGACTCACCACTGTGATGCCTTGAACCAGATCCAAGTGCATGGCTAAGTTACATGTGTCACAAGTCACTACATAACCCCTAAAAAGTGTTCACTCCCAAGCCTCTAAATCCTAGTTTAATAGGGAAGGTGGCGTGTCATGGCCTAGAGTGGCGCTCAGGACCATGCCTTACCCTGACATATACTTGGTTGGACCTGGAGTCAAATGGGCTTAGAGATATGCCCCATGAGTTTGAACTCATAACATGCCAAAAACTGCCAGTTCACACCATATTGGCCATATATGTAATATATGCTCAAAATTGAAGTTACCACTTATCCGAAGGCTCAAAGTATGCATGGAATCGAAGTCTAGTATTCATGGAGGATAGAGACCAAAGGTCAATGCCCATGAACATCCCCACTTTACCCTCGAAACCCCTTCGGATATGGGCGCCACGCACCGCCCAAGTCAGCCCATGATCTTGAGACCAATTCTTGTAATCCTTCGTGCGCCAAGCCAAATGGAGTACGCGATCCGGCATATGGTGGTGTTCAACTCCAAAGCATATGCCAACATATGAACAACGTACCATGGTTCGACTCACCATAGGATTCTTGCTGTTTGTCGACCAGGTAAGTACACAAAACGCAAAAATGAGCAAAAATTGAGGTCAAAAACATGAAAATATGTCCAAATACAAAGTTGTCATGATAGTATATCTCTATGCTCACCCATGATATCCGCGCATGGTTCAATATACAAATGATTGGAACCATTTGCGAACAATTCCCCCACTTGGATCCCCAATCGGGCGCATGGAGATACCTTCCCCACTCATATCTACATGCCCCATGAAAATGGGAGTGCACTCATGGATCTCCTTGCCAAACATACCATGAGCAATACATACGCGGTAGACTTAGTCTAGCGCTTTGAATTCCACAATTGGGACATGGGCAAAGCCCTTGTCACGTGTGGCTCCCCATCTCTTCGGCCACACGAAGATATATAACATGGGCGTGAGCATCTCAAGACATATACTACCAATATCACACATAGCCCTGAAAATTGGCTCCCACCATGGTATGCCATGCCCCTCCATGGTCATAACTATGGGTTAAATGGACGTGGGAACCTAAGAAAAGATGCTATGCAACCGCAAGACTCATGCGCTACACTCGAAAGTCATAATATCAAGTCCGGACCCATGGTCAACATGTTATAAAAAACTTTCTACCATGTTGACCCTCATCCTATGATACAACGAATGTGTATGATGACCTAAGGTGTTGGACCCTACTAAAAATAAGTTGAGACTAAGGCAATTGCAACGCAAACTTCCTTATTCTCTTTCCTCACACTCACGCGTAGATATGGCCCTTCGAAGTGGTCCCACGAATCACTTTTGTTTCCCTTATATCTCCAAGTCAAAGGGGTGGCAGATATAAGGGAAACCTGATTGGGGCATAGGGAAAAGAGTATGACCACTTGAAGAAGACCAAATCAAGTGCGGCGATGTCGAAGTCGAAAATCTGATTTCGACATCGCGAAAAATTCAGATTAAAATTTCGAATGCATATTGAGAAAATGGCGGAAGCAACGAACCCATTACTGATGAAATCTGACCCTTCAGCGGGGTTTCTGCTAAAATATCTGTAAATAACAGTTAACCAATCGGTTACCGCAAAATCGCGAGCCAACTGACAGTCGCCGATACATTGACAATCAGAACGAAAGGCACGGCGCAACAAGCAGCGGCACCCAACGAGCACAACACAGCACAGGACAGCACAACACCGGAGGACACAACGCGCAGCAGCGCGGCGCAGCACCGCACCCAGGGAGGCACAGCACAACACAGCACACGGCACACAGCACCGAGCGGCAGCCACGAAAACCGCGAGACAAAAAGGGGGGGCGGGGGGGGGGGGCAGCAACCACCGGGGAGCAACCACCAGCCAGGCGGAAAGCACGAAAGAGGGACAAGCGCACGGAGAGCCGAGAGGCGGAAGGCCAACAAAGCAAACAACGCAAAGCGCCGAGGCCCAGGGCACCCGGGGCCGGAAACCAGAGAAAGCCGGAGACAAAGGGGGCGCACAGGGGAAGAAGGGGAAGAAAAAAAAAAAAAACAAAACACCAAGGCACCAAAGAGGAGCAACGAAAACCGAGAGACGCAAAAAGGGAAGGGGGGGGGGGAGAAACCACCAAAGAGCAGCCAACGGCCAAGCGGGAGACACAAACGAGGCGCACGAAAAGCCAGGAGCGGGAGGCCGAGAAAAACAACCAAAGCACAGCGCCAAGGCAACGAGGAACGGCAAGGACAGCGAGAGAGAGGGGGGCACCCCCACCCCGGAGGGGGCCAAGCAAAGCAGAAAGACAAGGCGGCCAAAGGAAAAGGTGAGGCGCACCACAACGCGCCCGGGAGGCCGGCCCGCCCGACCCGGCCACAAAGAGCGAGCACACGCACGCCAGCCGCCGTCCGGATGGACGAGTGCGCGCCCGGAGGGTACCAAGCCCCTACCGGCTACGAACAGCCGCCGTCCGGATGGACGTGTGTGCGCCCGGAGGGTACCCAGCCCCTGCCGGCTACGATAGCCGCCGTCCGGATGGACGAGTGAGCGCCCCGCAGCGACGCCCCGCACAGCAACACAACACACCGAGCGGGCACACCGGTGAACAGGAGCCGGGAGGCCCAGGACACCGCACACGCAACACAACACACCGAGCGGGCGCACCGGTGAACAGGAGCCGGGAGGCCCAGGACGCCGCACACGCAACACAACACACCGAGCAGCACACCGGTGAACAGGAGCCGGGAGGCCCAGGACACCGCACACACCACACAACACACCGAGCGGGCACACCGGTGAACAGGAGCCGGGAGGCCCAGGACGCCGCACACGCAACAAAACACACCGAGCGGGCGCACCGGTGAACAGGAGCCGGGAGGCCCAGGACGCCGCACACGCCACACAACACACCGAGCGGGCACACCGGTGAACAGGAGCCGGGAGGCCCAGGACGCCGCACACGCCACACAACACACCGAGCGGGCACACCGGTGAACAGCAGCCGGGATGCCCAGGACGCCGCACACGCAACACAACACACCGAGCAGCACACCGGTGAACAGGAGCCGGGAGGCCCAGGACGCCGCACACGCCACACAACACACCGAGCGGGCACACCGGTGAACAGGAGCCGGGAGGCCCAGGACGCCGCACACGCAACACAACACACCGAGCAGCACACCGGTGAACAGGAGCCGGGAGGCCCAGGACGCCGCACACGCCACACAACACACCGAGCGGGCACACCGGTGAACAGGAGCCGGGAGGCCCAGGACGCCGCACACGCAACACAACACACCGAGCGGGCGCACCGGTGAACAGGAGCCGGGAGGCCCAGGACACCGCACACGCAACACAACACACCGAGCGGGCGCACCGGTGAACAGGAGCCGGGGGGCCCAGGACGCCGCACACGCAACACAACACACCGAGCAGCACACCGGTGAACAGGAGCCGGGAGGCCCAGGACGCCGCACACGCAACACAACACACCGAGCAGCACACCGGTGAACAGGAGCCGGGAGGCCCAGGACGCCGCACACGCCACACAACACACCGAGCGGGCACACCGGTGAACAGGAGCCGGGAGGCCCAGGACGCCGCACACGCAACACAACACACCGAGCGGGCGCACCGGTGAACAGGAGCCGGGAGGCCCAGGACGCCGCGCACGCCACACAACACACCGAGCGGGCACACCGGTGAACAGGAGCCGGGAGGCCCAGGACGCCGCACACGCAACACAACACACCGAGCAGCACACCCGTGAACAGGAGCCGGGAGGCCCAGGACGCCGCACACGCAACACAACACACCGAGCAGCACACCGGTGAATAGGAGCCGGGAGGCCCAGGACGCCGCACACGCCACACAACACACCGAGCGGGCACACCGGTGAACAGGAGCCGGGAGGCCCAGGACGCCGCACACGCAACACAACACACCGAGCGGGCACACCGGTGAACAGGAGCCGGGAGGCCCAGGACGCCGCACACGCCACACAACACACCGAGCGGGCACACCGGTGAACAGGAGCCGGGAGGCCCAGGACGCCGCACACGCAACACAACACACCGAGCAGCACACCCGTGAACAGGAGCCGGGAGGCCCAGGACGCCGCACACGCAACACAACACACCGAGCAGCACACCGGTGAATAGGAGCCGGGAGGCCCAGGACGCCGCACACGCCACACAACACACCGAGCGGGCACACCGGTGAACAGGGGCCGGGAGGCCCAGGACGCCGCACACGCAACACAACACACCGAGCGGGCACACCGGTGAACAGGAGCCGGGAGGCCCAGGACGCCGCACACGCCACACAACACACCGAGCGGGCACACCGGTGAACAGGAGCCGGGAGGCCCAGGACGCCGCACACGCCACACAACACACCGAGCGGGCGCACCGGTGAACAGGAGCCGGGAGGCCCAGGACACCGCACACGCAACACAACACACCGAGCGGGCGCACCGGTGAACAGGAGCCGGGGGGCCCAGGACGCCGCACACGCAACACAACACACCGAGCGGGCACACCGGTGAACAGGAGCCGGGAGGCCCAGGACGCCGCACACGCAACACAACACACCGAGCAGCACACCGGTGAACAGGAGCCGGGAGGCCCAGGACGCCGCACACGCCACACAACACACCGAGCGGGCACACCGGTGAACAGGAGCCGGGAGGCCCAGGACGCCGCACACGCAACACAACACACCGAGCGGGCGCACCGGTGAACAGGAGCCGGGAGGCCCAGGACGCCGCGCACGCCACACAACACACCGAGCGGGCACACCGGTGAACAGGAGCCGGGAGGCCCAGGACGCCGCACACGCAACACAACACACCGAGCAGCACACCCGTGAACAGGAGCCGGGAGGCCCAGGACGCCGCACACGCAACACAACACACCGAGCAGCACACCGGTGAATAGGAGCCGGGAGGCCCAGGACGCCGCACACGCCACACAACACACCGAGCGGGCACACCGGTGAACAGGAGCCGCGAGGCCCAGGACGCCGCACACGCAACACAACACACCGAGCGGGCACACCGGTGAACAGGAGCCAGGAGGCCCAGGACGCCGCACACGCCACACAACACACCGAGCGGGCACACCGGTGAACAGGAGCCGGGAGGCCCAGGACGCCGCACACGCCACACAACACACGGAGCGGGCGCACCGGTGAACAGGAGCCGGGAGGCCCAGGACGCCGCACACGCAACACAACACACCGAGCAGCACACCCGTGAACAGGAGCCGGGAGGCCCAGGACGCCGCACACGCAACACAACACACCGAGCAGCACACCGGTGAATAGGAGCCGGGAGGCCCAGGACGCCGCACACGCCACACAACACACCGAGCGGGCACACCGGTGAACAGGAGCCGGGAGGCCCAGGACGCCGCACACGCAACACAACACACCGAGCGGGCACACCGGTGAACAGGAGCCGGGAGGCCCAGGACGCCGCACACGCCACACAACACACCGAGCGGGCACACCGGTGAACAGGAGCCGGGAGGCCCAGGACGCCGCACACGCCACACAACACACCGAGCGGGCGCACCGGTGAACAGGAGCCGGGAGGCCCAGGACACCGCACACGCAACACAACACACCGAGCGGGCGCACCGGTGAACAGGAGCCGGGGGGCCCAGGACACCGCACACGCAACACAACACACCGAGCAGCACACCTGTGAACAGGAGCCGGGAGGCCCAGGACGCCGCACACGCAACACAACACACCGAGCGGGCACACCGGTGAACAGGAGCCGGGAGGCCCAGGACACTGCACACACGTAGGGCGGCCGAGGGACAGAAAAGAACCAACACCCCATGGTTCGGACACACTGGGGCGACCCAGCCGACCCACCGGGCCAGTGGCAGGAGCGGTACTCCAAGGCTGCTGGTCCGAGCCCGGCTAGGCTGCATCGGGGACCATGGCAAACGTCACCCGGAGCCGTGGATGCAACCGGTGACAGGCGGGCCGGTACACAGTCCAGGAGGGGGTCGCCTGCCAAGCGGAGCGGCCCCGCAACTCAAGCCACAAGGGTGAGGCGGTCGTACCGTAGACAAGCGGGAGCAATACCCCTTGTGGTGAGAGATACTCCACACGGCTGGGCAGCCCCCAGAGCTGCCGCCCGAAGGAGGGGGCATGTGGCCCTACTCATGGACACATGTGGGGACACCCTCCCACCTGGGACACATGGACCGGGTGGCCGCGACAATGCCTTCCCAAGCACATGCGGGAGCGGCTCAAGAGGCACCTAACATAGGGCAGTGGGAGGGACAAAACGTCCCCTTGGTAAGACCTTCTTCCTGCACCGTCAAAGGAGGCATCCCGAGCTCCCGAAGATACCTACCTACCTAAACATCCCCACTTTACCCTCGAAACCCCTTCGGATATGGGCGCCACGCACCGCCCAAGTCAGCCCATGATCTTGAGACCAATTCTTGTAATCCTTCGTGCGCCAAGCCAAATGGAGTACGCGATCCGGCATATGGTGGTGTTCAACTCCAAAGCATATGCCAACATATGAACAACGTACCATGGTTCGACTCACCATAGGATTCTTGCTGTTTGTCGACCAGGTAAGTACACAAAACGCAAAAATGAGCAAAAATTGAGGTCAAAAACATGAAAATATGTCCAAATACAAAGTTGTCATGATAGTATATCTCTATGCTCACCCATGATATCCGCGCATGGTTCAATATACAAATGATTGGAACCATTTGCGAACAATTCCCCCACTTGGATCCCCAATCAGGCGCATGGAGATACCTTCCCCACTCATATCTACATGCTGCATGAAAATGGGAGTGCACTCATGGATCTCCTTGCCAAACATACCATGAGCAATACATACGCGGTAGACTTAGTCTAGCGCTTTGAATTCCACAATTGGGACATGAGCAAAGCCCTTGTCACGTGTGGCTCCCCATCTCTTCGGCCACACGAAGATATATAACATGGGCGTGAGCATCTCAAGACATATACTACCAATATCACACATAGCCCTGAAAATTGGCTCCCACCATGGTATGCCATGCCCCTCCATGGTCATAACTATGGGTTAAATGGACGTGGGAACCTAAGAAAAGATGCTATGCAACCGCAAGACTCATGCGCTACACTCGAAAGTCATAATATCAAGTCCGGACCCATGGTCAACAAGTTATAAACAAATTTCTACCATGTTGACCATCATCCTATGATACAACGAATGTGTATGATGACCTAAGGTGTTGGACCCTACTAAAAATAAGTTGAGACTAAGGCAATTGCAACGCAACCTTCTTTATTCTCTTTCCTCACACTCACGCGTAGATATGGCCCTTCGAAGTGGTCCCACGAATCACTTTTGTTTCCCTTATATCTCCAAGTCAAAGGGGTGGCAGATATAAGGGAAACCTGATTCGGGCATAGGGAAAAGAGTATGACCACTCGAAGAAGACCAAATCAAGTGCGGCGATGTCGAAGTCGAAAATCTGATTTCGACATCGCGAAAAATTCAGATTAAAATTTCGAATGCATATTGAGAAAATGGCGGAAGCAACGAACCCATTACTGATGAAATCTGACCCTTCAGCGGGGTTTCTGCTAAAATATCTGTAAATAACAGTTAACCAATCGGTTACCGCAAAATCGCGAGCCAACTGACAGTCGCCGATACATTGACAATCAGAACGAAAGGCTTAAAAATTACGGAAACATTATGATAAAAAAACCCTGTTGATTCCTGATATTCTGATATATAATTCTCAGCTGGCGGCGCCTCGGTACTGAATATGGCCGCTCATAGCTGGAATGGCCAATCCTATCACACTATCACATCGGGTTAGGTCAGGTGGATGGGAGAGTATGATATCAGCCAATGGCGGCTTGCCGGCACATAGATACACACCCCAAGTGACCCCAAGATGGCCACGAGGGTCCGAACCGGCTTCACCCCCCTTCTCAGAGCGTTGTACCCGCTCGGAAGTCATTGAGGAGACGACGGGAGGACCCCAATGGGCTCCACCCCCCCCCCTCCCCCATGTCCCAAGGACACATGGAGGCCCCACACACGTCGTAGGCGTCCCCCATGCCCCAAGAGAGGGGTGAGGACACTCATAATCGGTGCCCTACGCCCTATCCGGTGTCGTCTTGATCTACAACATGGACCAAGGGGATCAAAGATCGAGAAACGTCGTCGGTCGACCTAAATAAGTATACCACAATGAAATATATATGTGGAGACCGAGTGAAGGGGGTATATGGCCAATCAAGACCCAAAAATCCCCTGATGAACGCCCTCACCCGTCTCCCAATCACAGAAACGAACAAAAATGCCACTTGGGGTTCAATACGGTGCTACTGCAGCTACCAAATGGACCAACACGTCCTTGACATCCAAAGGAATGTTCTTTTTCGTCAGATAGTCCATCCAGACCGTGGTGTACCTCGGCACGAAGCTGCTCGGAGGCTCCCACGAATCCCCGGATCCCTGAATCCGCCTCACCCCACGAACCCAGGCCATCATCACCAAGGGGATAGGCGTCTATGCAGCGCCACTACTACAACCCACGCAAATCATCGCCAGAACCGCCCAAGGGAACCCCATCTACGTCTATCACCCCACAGCAATTGCCCGCCTACCCATACCCAGCGACACCGACATCATCTACTTCACTGACGCATCCGGCACCCAGCAACGCACCCCCACGGTCGGTTGCGCCTCCGTGCGCATCACCCGGCACGCGGACGGCCTCCACGAGGAACACCACACCGGGGCCACCATCTTTGGGGCGTCCTCCCACGGAAAACTGCGCACCATGGCAGACGCCGTCACCGCCACACCGCCACCCACAACGATCCGGCGCCGCAACATCTGGGTAGTCGTGGACGCCACGGTCGACATCCACCTCACCAGGCGCTTTGCGGACCTACCCCTCCACAAGGCACTCGAGTCCGGCCTCACCACACAAGCGTTGGGACTATGGATGGCCTTCAGGGGCATGCACCCCCAGGACGCCCTACACATCGTCAAACAGGAGTCACACCGCTACGCATACGGCAATGGACGCGCAGACACGCAGGCCAAACACCAGAACACCAGCCACACCCCAGGGCTCGAAAACGTGCGACTGGACACCCCACACCACAGCGACCTGCAGCACCTGCCCCTGATACCCCCGGCCACACAGCCCCCCCAATGGATGCCCGAGTACACGCCGTACACAGATCAAGACAAGCAGTACCACTACCCCACACCCATCCAGCAACTGGCCACCACACTGGGCCACCCAGCGAACACCGAACTCCTCCGACGCCTTGAAGACTCCGTCCACACCCCCCTCTACTACTCCGCCCTGCGCCCGGATAGCCTCCCAGCACACCTACAAAAACCCCGACTCCAACTCGCCCTCGAACAGCTTCCCCTCCTCACCCGATACCACCGATGGTATGCGCGCCGCTCAATACACGTCCCCGCAGGATACACCAAATGCATCTGTGGCCACGCGGAAGAAGAAACCTGGGACCACTTCAAGGTGTGCCCCCTGTACAGAGGACTGGACACCCTCACAGACTGGAACCCAACCCACACCATGGCACAGCACGCCGGATGGCTGACGCAGTCCCCGGCGACCCAGCAACTCACCAGCGTCCTCAAGCAGACGGAGGTACTCGAGGCGGTCCGCAGGGGACTCATTCCCACTGCCGTCTACACCTTGCTACGCACCCACGCGGAGGACCCCCAGGCCACGGCGGCGCACATGCAGCGGACGGCTGTTGCCAAGACAGCGGAGCAGCTCACATACCGCACCCACAAATACCTGCAGCATGCAGCAACCCTGCCCCGAACAGACCAAGCCCATCTCCTCAAACTCCTGTTTTACCAACCATGAGGACCTACCCCGTGACATACCAACACGGAACCCCCACCACGTCTACACACCATCCACCGAGCACAACACTGGCACGGCACACACGGGCACCACAGACACCGCACACACTCCCACCAGCATGCGCGCGCCACCAGCCCCCATCCCCCCACGCCGCCGTCCGTCCACAGGTACCACCAACCGCCAGTTATCGCATGTCCCCTCTGCGTACGCCAGCGGCTACCACAGACGGCCCTGCCCTGCAACCCAGACCACTGGGTCTGCCTGGGAGCCGCGCACCGCTTCACCCACTGCCCCCACTGCGGGGACCTCAACCCCCACCACCGCGAGCGGCCCGCGGCCCCAGCCGCACCCCCCGCCGCCAGCCACCCCAGGTTCTTCGGATCACTCACCGACACCCTCCGGGACCACCTGGGAGGGTGCTACGTGGCGGACGCGGCGGACCACGCATGGACCATAACCGTGGCCACGGGCAGCACACCCCTGCCCCCCCACAGCCCACCCTTACGCCACAGCGGAGGCGGCTTGAACGTGGCGGCCCGCCACATCCTCCTCGCCCTATACCTCCACCACCTTGACCTACACCTCCCAGACCCACAACTCCCGGCCCCCCAAGCAGCAGCCCTGACGCCAGAAGCGTGGGCGGACACGGCACCAGAGGAGATAGCAGCCTACCTCCAAATCACTTGCCGCCGGTTCAACACCGCCCTCGGCCGACGGAAGGGAACATATTTAGGGATGCAGGTTCGAATTCGTACGAAGTCGGTCGAATTTGAATTCGCCCCGAATTCGCACGAATTCGTGGAACCCCCCGAATTCGAATTCGAACCTAAATTTTTGGAAACTTTCTGCAACCACCTAGAAGTTCACCCCTTCCACCCCGGTGGTCCGGTAGGCGGAGGTATCATCCTTCGTGGTGGCCACATTGGCCTGACATCATCGGAGTTTGTTCTTAATTGTGACGTCATCAATGATATTCATGACTAAGAGTGAAAACGTTTACAACCTTTGCAAAACCACAAATTTGTTTAGAAAATATCCCATGCATCAAAACTCTTTCACTTTTTTAGAAAATATTTGTGAAATTGGAACACTACAATGCAAGGAAGGAGGAGACTTTGAATGATGAAGGTCAAGTCATTTCTACCAAGGTCAAGTGGGATTGTAAACATTGTGGTTGGAGTTCCCGTGACAATGCCACTGACATGAAAAAACATCTCACGAAGTGTCAAAAGACGAATTCTGAATTAAAAGAATCCATGAAAACTGAGTTGCGGGAAGGCTCCTACAAAAAGCGAGTTCGACCATACACTTGGGAAGATGAGGCAAAACCGGAGGCTCCCACTTCTGATTTGAATCCGGCTTTGGTGATGGTGAAGAGCAAGAAGGCCTACCACTCCCAAAAACAAAACACCATTTCTGAGTTCACCGAGAAGGGTTGGTTCGATGCTCCTCTACCACAACCAGGACAAAAACTTGTTGATCAAAAACTGGCCACTTGGATTTATGCAACGGGTCAAGATCTAGATATGGTGGACAATGGCTATTTTCAAGACTTTGTGGCTTCGCTGCGCACAACGTATGCACCTCCATCGCGATGGAAAGTGGGTGAGTCGCTTTTGGACTCATGCTACGACCGTGTGGAGGCCGAGGTCAAGGGATACTTCGACCGGGCACCAGTTCTGATTGGGGCATCGGACACTTGGAACGACGTCATGGGAAAATCTGTCACCAACCTGATGCTTCTCACACCGGAACCGTTCTTCCTGGACTCTTGGATGTCGGATGAACGGGGAAAAACTGCCACCAATGAAGCTGAAAAAGTGATCAGTCGCTTGAAGCCTTTCAAGAAGAAGCTCGTCAGTTTTATCAGCGACACTGAAAATAAAATGAAGGCCGTGCACAAGGAGTTGTATCAAGAATTAACTCCGGAGACTCTACACTGTTTGCTGTGTTTCTGGTGGAAAGCATACGCCGACCCTGGCCCTCTGCAGAATGTGGCTATTGCCCTGGGGGCTATTCCAGCCACTGCGGGTGCAACGGAACGGAACTGGAATGAATTCGGACAGCTGTACACTAGGAACAGAAACAGATTGAAACCTGAGCGCCTGCGCAAACTTGTCTTTATTCATCATAATCTTCGCATCCTGGCACGCATGAAAGTCACAAAGGAGGACAGGCAGCGGGAAGTGGCTGCGAGCGCTCTGGCGGTGAGCGCGTTCGCTGCAGCTGCCATCGGTGCCGCCTCTGGAGTGTAATATCACACCTGTTTCATATTTATGATTTTTCCGGTGCATCATTCCACTGCCGGTCGTTGTGGCAGTGCAGGACAGTCAAATCTGGACTTTTTCAAACCTCGTCATCAGGATTTCTCTGCGTGCAGGGCACCGTGAAGGGTAAGGAGGGTACCAGTGTGAAGCGTAGGCAAGGGAGAACACGTTTTGACTGTCAAAAGTGGAAAAAAAAAGTCGAAAATGAAAAGTTCGAGACGGTTTTTTCTCCAAACTGGTGAGTTTCTGGGGGGAATGGAGGGTACCGCCGTGTTCAGTGAGGCGAGGCAGACACAGCGGTATGTCCAAAACTCAAAACCAATTTTCTTTTTCGAAAACGGGTACGCAGGCACCGCAGAACAAACTGAATAGGTCAATCGAAGTGCAATGATCATAGTTTTCGTTGTATTAAGTCAAAAAAATATTTGCATAGCACAGTTCAAAGTTAGTCTTTCATCTGGGGAAAAGACGGCGCACGCGTGATCATTTTGCTGTCGCCTGCGAATTCGCAGCGCGAACTCGCCCCGAATTCGCAGTACTGTGAATTTCAAGCCGAATTCGCAGCGAATTCGCGCTGCGAAAGAATTCGCAGCGAATTCGGCAAATTCAAATTGAATTCGCTGCGAATCTGCATCCCTAAACACCTTACCCACTCAGCGCAATCCTCTACCCGGCACACCACCCCCAGCCCGCACAACTGAAGCCCCCGGAGGGCTGGGCCTCTTTTCGGGACGCCCACCTGGCCGCCCCTGACGAGGCCACCGCCACACGGATGGGCCTCACGGACCAGCGCACCTACATCAGAGGCCTCGAGACGAGCCACCGAGAGGCACACCGCTGGCACGCCCGCTCCCCGTCGCCCCCACGGGGACAGGGGGGTTCACCCGCCCCCGAAACCCACCAGGCCAAGAAGACCAAGACAGGTCAGGGGGCCCACCAGCGCGCCTGCCAGCAGGGCGCGACGCCGCGACCAGGGCCCGGGTCCAGCCACACCGCACCACCCCACGCCCAGACCCCCGGGGCACACCAACAACACCGCCCCCGCCAGCGCCCACCACCACCACCGTACCGCAGCACCCAAACCCTGCAGCCCAGTCAGCCACCACCGCCCACACACGTCCACACCATGCCAGGACCACCATACGCGCAGAGCCAGGGGACATGGCACCACCAACACCACCACCACGCCCCCGTCCCTCCCAACCCCTATCCCCTAATGCCCGCATGCTACAGCGACCCAAACCAGCTACATCCCCACCACGCCCCAGCACAACCAGGCCCCACGAACCACCCATACTACATGGCACACATCACCGCACCACACCATCACTTATTCCACCACCACCAGCCCCTACCGACACACCCACCAACGCCGGGGTACCACACACAACCAGCACACCCTCAACACCACCACCACGCGGTCCAGCACCACCCGCCGCCCCCGCTACACGGGCCCACGACACAGGAGCCACGGTACACCCCCATGGACCCGCGGGGAGCCGCGCACCCACACCAGCAACACCAGGGCGTAGTAGGAGCGCCCCACCACCACCAGCAGCCCCCCAAGCCACATCCCATACCAGCGAGCACCATCCACCAGCAGCCACCCATTACATACGGACCACAGCCCCACCCGGACGCCCATGCGGCCGCCTCCCACCCACACCCCGGCACCACAACCAGTCAAGAACCGCAAGGACCGCGGGGCGCACACAGGCAACACCCACACGACCCACAGGGACGCCCAGACCCCCAGCCAGCACAACACCCACCCCCGCCCCCCCGACCACCAACAGTGCCACCCCCACACCATCCCCCCCCGCCCCCCCCCCGAGACCAGGCCACGGACGCAACACGCGGCAGCCAGCACCAGCCAATTGACGTCGATGCCCCCGCCGACTCACGCCACCGCGAATCCCCCGTCCCGCGACCGCCACCAGAGACCCCATCACCGGACCCCACGCGCGACAACGTCGACCCCCCCCCCCCAACCCACACCAGCCCCCCCATCACACCCCGCACCACCAGCCGCCGCACCGGCCGAACCCTACGCCCTACACAACCCCGCAGCAGTACGGCAGCACCTCCGGGGACTCGGGGAACAGGACGTGCTGTGCCTCCGCACCTCCGGCACCAGCACCCGCATCCGGGCGACCACCCTGGTCCAGGCGGCCACCCTGGGGGAAGGCGTCCGAGACTTCCTCTTCGACGCCTTCCTCCACGTCGCCCGACACGACCGCCCCCCACGCGCCACCCCAGACGGCGAGAGCCCGCCCCCCACGGGGAGCCGGATCTGGGTGCCCCCCATCAACTGGGGGCGACACCTAGTCGGACACCCCGTGCCGGAGCGGGACAGCACCCAGGGCCGCACCCGCTACCGCGAGCCCAAAATGGCCCACCCCCCACCCAGCGCCAGCCCCGACAACAGCAAAGGGTGGGAGCGGGAAACATGGGTAGCCCGGATGGCCTCCCTGAGCAACTTCCGGCACCACGTCCCGGGGGACATCCCCACCCCCGACGACCGGCAGCCAACCCCCTCCACGTACATGACCCTCATGTACAATCTGCACTACACCCTCTCCACCACCCACTACCACGCACCCACTGACCACTGGGTGGTACAGGGCACCGACTCCCTCCTCCCCGCCGACTACGCCCCCCCCCCCCCCCCACAACCAAGGCCTCGACACGTACGCCAGGGGGGACGACCCGGACGACCTCCACATCTGGGGCACGTGGGAACGCAAATCCCTGGACACGCTGCTCTCCATCCGCAGCTGCAGCCAGGGCCTTGGTAGGGCGATGTATTGCCTCGCCAAGTAGACCCAACGGACCTGGGGGATCCCCACGGACCAGTGGGTGTGGCAGGTCACGCTGCGCCCCAAGCAGATGGAAGCCCCCCCAAACCGCAGGGGACCCACCCCCCCACGCCCCACCACCCTACAGCTCTGTGCATACATGGTGGCAGCCCGCCTCATGGCACTGCTGTGGCCGGGCCCAGACACCCCCACCAAAAACTACCCCCACCTCACAGAGGAGGACATGCCCGGCATCTAGCGATGCTTCTTCCGCACCCTCGACTACCTCCAGCAAACACACCCGCACGTCCTGGAGCAGATATGGACACCCCCCGGGTAACCCACGTGCCCGCGCAGCCGAAACAACGCCGCCACACCAGCACCAGCACGCACGGATCACCAGGGAAAACGCGCGCACTCGCCCGGTGCCTGAACCCGCACCCTCGTTCTCGCTACTTGCAGGACCCAGCATCCTACGCCCGCCCCCGAAGCCCAGGGCCCTCCGCCGTCTCCCACAGCCCTCTCCTCCGCCTCCGACTCCACAACCTCCACCACCACGACCACCTCATCCACCACCACCACCACGTCCTCATCCAGCACTCCACCCCCCAGGCCGCGGGGGACACCTCCCAAACGGGCCCCCAAACCCGCCCCCACCGCGAGCAACCCCGCTGCCGCCAAGGCCCACGCCCCGACGAGGCCCACACCCGCGACCCAGCCGAAACCCAAGACCACCGCCAAACAGCCACCCAAACCCGTCAGCGCGCCACGACCGCAACCCGCAGCCAAGCCCAAACCCAAGTCCAAACCCGGCGCCACGACGGCAGCGCGAGCCCGGCCCCCCGGAGACGTCCTCTATGACATTTCGCCCCAGCCGTCCCAGGCCCGGAGGCAGCAGCGCCCAGCACGGCGACCCCCCCATCGTCACCGACGCCGCCGCCACCACCTTCATAGCGGAGCGCGCCGCGGCTGAAGCACAACGCACCTCGTCCCGCCACCTCTCAAAGCCCGCACCCCAAGCCCACGGACCGCCCCCGACCAGGCTGGAACGACGCCAGAGTCCGCCAGCAGCGTCCCCGCCCCCCTACCAACCCTCGATGACAGCCCACATACAGCGCATGCCCCGCTACCGCCGCCGCCGCGAGTCCCCGCCCAACCCCGAGGCGGAGTCCGTGCGCGCACACCCGCGGGTCAACATCTGCGCGCGCCCCCACGGAACAGGACTACGAGGAATCCCCCAGGCCCGCCACCGCCACCGGTCCCCACGGCCCCGTCACACCCACCCACGCCCACTCCTCCGCTCAAGACCGCAGGCCCGCCCAGGGACAGTGGTGGCAGCGCTGGACCCACACGCAGCTCTGGGAGCTGCGAAAGTGGGGCCGGGGAGAGCCCTCCCTCGAGGGCCTGGTCCATCGGCCCCGCAAGGGGGCGGTGGAGAACTGCCGCCTCCGGCCGACGGGGGGGGTGGATGCCGCAGGCCGCATGGGAAGCCATGCTGGCCGATGCGCTCCATCCCCTGGGAGTCCATCCCCGCCACCTCCCCGCGCCCCAGGACCACCCGTATGTCCTCATGCGCCTGCGGGAGACCCTCCAGGAGACACAGCGAGACGGCATCCGCCTGTGGGACATCACCCAAAGCCCAGCCCCGCACACACACACCCCCTCACCACCCCACAAGCGTCGGCGCAGCGACACCGCGGCACCCACAGCAGCCCACGAGCCCTGCGCACCACACAACACGACGCGCCTGACCCCCCGGCCAGCGGCGCCGCCACCTGATCCCGTTACCCAGCAAACCACCACCACGGGGCGCCACGCCAGGCCCCGCCCAGAAGTCACCAAACGAACCGGACGCCGAAGGACGCCAACGCACACGACAACGGGCACCACTACGCCCAAAGGCACCGAACCCAGGCCCGCTACCGTCGCAACCGCCTAAACAAGCCAAAACCCAAACACAAATCAAACCCGAGCCACACCCCCAAACCGCTAACCCTTGACTCCTAACCAGGCCCGCCGAGGGAACAACGTAACCACAGCCCACACCCACAGCCCACACAGCCGCCTAACCAGCCAGCTCCAGAAGCAAAGAGACACCTAACCAAACCCACCCTGGCCCAAGCCCGTTCACATCAGGACGCGCGAGCTGCACCCCTGGGGCGCGACCGCCGCCACAGCACCGACGACACACGCCAGAGGACACAACACTATTGCACCGCCGCACCAGCTGCCCGTACCTGTGCCTGCAGTGTACGCGCGCCCCTGTTTTTCTTTTTTTTCCATAAAAAAAACGAAAATTAGGTGGGGAGGAAGAGGGACACAACCACCCATGGCACACGCGCCCCGCACACAGGCGCACAATGGTGAACGGGAGCCAAGTGGCCCAGGACACCGCACACGCAACACAACACACCGAGCGAGCACACCGGTGAACAGGAGCCAAGTGGCCCAGGACACCGCAGACGCAACACAGCAAACCGCGCGGGCACACCGGTGAACAGGAGCCAAGCGGCCCAGGACACTGCACACACGTAGGGCGGCCGAGGGACAGGAAAGAACCAACACCCCATGGGTCGGACGCACTGGGGCGACCCAGCCGACCCACCGGGCCAGTGGCAGGAGCGGTACTCCAAGGCCACAGGTCCAAGCCCGGCCAGGCTGCATCGGGGACCATGGCAAACGTCACCCGGAGCCATGGAAGCAACCGGTGACAGGCGAGCCGGTACACAGTCCAGGAGGGGGTCGCCTGCCAAGCAGAGTGGCCCCGCAACTCAAGCCACAAGGGTGAGGCGGGCGTACCGTAGACTAGCGGGAGCAATACCCCTTGTGGTGAGAGATACTCCACACGGCTGGGCAGCCCCCAGAGCTGCCGCCCAAAGGAGGGGGCATGTGGCCCTACCCATGGACACATGTGGGGACACCCTCCCACCTGGGACACATGGACCGGGTGGCCGCGACAATGCCTTCCCAAGCACATGCGGGAGCGGCTGAAGAGGCACCTGACATAGGGCAGTGGGAGGGACAGGACGTCCCCTTGGTAAGACCTTCTTCCTGCAATGTCAAAGGAGGCATCCCGAGCTCCCGAAGATACCTACCTACCTACCACAATTGGGACATGGGCAAAGCCCTTGTCACGTGTGGCTCCCCATCTCTTCGGCCACCCGAAGATATATAACATGGGCGTGAGCATATCAAGACATATACTACCAATATCACACATAGCCCTTAAAATTGGCTCCCACCATGGTATGCCATGCCCCTCCATGGTCATAACTGTGGGTTAAATGGACGTGGGAACCTAAAGAAAGATGCTATGCAACCGCAAGACTCATGCGCTACACTCGAAAGTCATAATATCAAGTCCGGACCCATGGTCAACAAGTTATAAACAAGTTTCTACCATGTTGACCATGATCCTATGATACAACGAACGTGTATGACGACCTAAGGTGTTGGACCCTACTGAAGATAAGTTGAGACTAAGGCGAATGCAACACAACCTTCCTTATTCTCTTTCCTCACACTCACGCGTAGATATGGCCCTTCGAAGTGGTCCCACGAATCATTTTTGTTTCCCTTATATCTCCAAGTCAAATGGGTGGCAGATATAAGGGAAACCTGATTCGGGCATAGGAAAAAGAGTATGACCGATCAAAGAAGACCTAAGGAACGGCGATGTCGAAGTCGAAAATCCGATTTCGACATCGCGAAAAATTCAGATTAAAATTTCGAGTGCATATTCAGAAAATGGCGGAAGCAACGAACCCATTACTGATGAAATCTGACCCTTCAGCCGGGTTTCCGCCAAAATATCTGTAAATAACAGTTAGCCAATCGGTTACCGCAAAATCGCGAGCCAACTGACAGTCGCCGATACATTGACAATCAGAACGAAAGGCTGAAAAGTTACGTGAACATTATGATAAAAAAACCCTGTTGATTCCTGATATTCTGATATATGATTCTCAGCTGGCAGCCCCTCGGTACTGAATATGGCCGCTCATAGCCGGAATGGCCAATCCTATCACACTATCACATCGAGTTAGGTCAGGTGGATAGGAGAGTATGATATCAGCCAATGGCGGCTTGCCGGCACATAGATACACACCCCAAGTGACCCCAAAATGGCCTCGGGGGTCCGAACCGGCTTCAACGCACGGAACCCACGAGCCCGCCGGCTCCTGCTGGCGAACACGGGAATATTACGCCGAGCCCAGCCCGCCGCGCTGTACGGGACGCCCCGACACCAGAGCACATCAGCCTTGAAAACCACCGGCACACATGACCCCCGAGAAAATCATACACCAGGACACCAGGTCGCGGGTCACCCATGGCAGCGCACGCGGGGTCCCGGCGTCAGGGCGCACAACCTGCGTGCATGTTATATCCCAGGGCAGGAGGTTGAGGGACGTCTAACACCAGGGCACCAGATCACAGAACACTTGTGGCAGCGACGACGGCAGGGGGCCCAGAGAACCGCCACGCTGCGCTAAGGGCCGGCGTGCCTTCCAGCCAGGCCACCCTGGCCTCCGGCAACCGCACTGACACACCGACATACACACCACCGGAGCCCCAAAGCACAACACGACACGGAACACGGCGAGCCCGGCACCCCGCGGACCGAGCCAAGGCGACTGGCCAGCGGGCACAAGCGCGAACACCGCACCACCGAGCAGGCACAGCACCCCGGGACTCCCATGGGGAACACGAAGGTGCACCGACGAGGACCGAAGGGGCCTTGCCACCGACGGGGGTGTACATACGATCGGCACAAGCGAGACTGAAAGGACAGCCGAAGGGCACCGCGATGTACAAGATGATGGGTTGTGCATGTAACGCTGCCTCCAGGGCGGGACAGGGCATGTCGTACAAATTTTCAAAACTTTTCTCAGCGGTTGTACCAATTTTCAAAACTTTTCTCGACCCGGGGAAACGCCCCACCAAGGGGTAGGCCAAGCAGCGCCGAAGCACGCCCCACCACGAGGGGGCGACGCACCACCAAAGCGTGCCATGCCGGCCCAACGCAACCGGAACGACCAAAGTCGACCCCAAACGGCCACCACATCCAACAGCAGGACAGGCCGACCATTAGGCGGCAAAAGCGACGGCCAACCGACAAAGGCCACTAACATAGTGCTGGCAACAACGCAATAACCTCAAACGCGGACACGCCACAACCGAACGAGCCACGACAAAACACGCCCGACGGGAAACAAATGGCGTAGGGGACGGCCTACAGCGATCAAATGCAGCCAGCCAGGCCCATACGGGCCATCGCACAACCCCGGACAAGCCGACCACTGGTGGCCACGACGACGGCGAACCAACACAATGCGCCGGGCACGCCCCGGTCGCAATACAATGACCACCACATCGGACAGCCCGGCCACAGCAAACCTCAGAACTAACAGAGAAGACAACAAAGACAACATCCGGCTACACCGGCGCAGGCTGCAGCGCAATCGACCCCACGACGCACAAGCCGACCATAAGGCGGCTAACACAACTGTGTACCAACCAAACTGCTGCCGAAGAAACGACCCGACAATAAACAGACTGCACGCAGGCCAGCCAACACCAAACCAGCCAGGCATGCAAGGGTCGAAACGGGAACGGCCTCCCATGGGTTGGCGACACCATGATGTGCCACGCCTGCCGACAACCATACCCACGAATGCACCACAACGCCGAGCCTCTACCATTATACAACCGACCAACCAACCACAACGAACTACTTCGAACCCCTGGCCCCCCGGGAGAGCGCAAGCTCGACCGAGTCAGGAGGCGTGAGTAAGCGTCACGGCATGCGAGTCCCGTAGCACGTGCTTCTTCAAGTCGTCTCACACCTACTGAAAACCAACCCAGGTGGGGGTGCCTGCAGGACAGGGCCTTTGGCCTGGCTCCGGGCCCCTGGGCCCCAGAATCCAGAGGTTGATGAGGATGTGCGATGGGACCCTCCCCCACGTATCATCCGCCCGAAGGAGAGGAATGTGAGACTTCGGTCGAACATGGGTTACCTCTCTGGGCAGAACCCGCGGTACGGTACTGCATGCGGCGACCGCGCCCTTACCCCATGTGGGGGAGCCGCTTTGTGGGGGCACGTGCAGTAGGGCCGTGGGTGGGTGAACAAAAGCCCCTTGGTAAGACCCCCCTGCGGGGCAACCCCAGTCCCGAGAAGACCTACCTACCTACCTAGGCCAGTGGAGATAAGATTGAAAAATTTTACATATCCTTCAGCACTTCTTTCCCGTTTGCTATCGGTTTACCGAAAATTGAGAGCTTTTGGTCAACAATTGCTTATCTAATTGATTATTTTTGTGGCATGTAATCAGACTAATTCGTCATTTTTTTATAAAATTATCAAAAGAAAAACCAGTTATTTTTGCATGAACCTAATTCCGAACTTTAATTAGTATGCACAATGCCTATGGTGAACAGTGCAACATAGAAATATTGTGCCGACTTTTTCACTTCGTCACCCCCCCCTCCCCGGCACGAAACAGATACTCGGGAGTAGGAGCCATCCTCAAGCATTCCATTCCATATGGCACAGAAAAGAGAGATGGGCATTTGCCCTTGGACAAAAGGCATTTGTACAGCAAGGTGGTTCAAATTTTCATCACCAAGTTTACGCTTTGAGTTGCTTGCGACATGTTTGGCCATGTGCCCATACAAGGAAGTCAGCAATTTCAGAGCCTTTGACTTACGGACTTTATACTTTCAGACCCTTTTGGGGTATAAACTTAAAGCGGAAAGAAAATTAAACAGTGTGCCAAATTGGCCAAAAATACGCAAAAAAGGAGGCAAAATGGGCAGCAATAGCCTAAAATGGGAGCCTACTGCACTGAAACATTAGCGTGGAAGCATGCATTTTTTGAGTGTAGCCCAAACCAACCCGGTATGAAACTGCTGACTCCCGTGTAGCACAAGAAGCGCTTAGCACAAGACAAACATTGTTCGCGGCCTTGGAGGCGTCATTGCCTCTGACTGATGTTGCAGTCAATGTGCTCTTCCCCCGCTGTGAGATGTAGAAGGCGCTCGGCTAACCACAACACCAACAAAAAAAGCACCTACATATGACAACACCATAAAAGGGGAACACCGAGAGCCCATCAAGCCCCACTTTGTTGAAGAAAAGCAGGCCAAAGGCGAGGCAGTGGACCGTTCTACAAAGGAATGAGGTTGATAATGATGAGCACGGCAACACCAAACGCTGTCACATCTCGTGAAAAAGAGAGCGCCGACCAAGATGGGAAGCCAAAATTGCCGTACAACACAGATGAATTGGCAGAGAAGGTGCTTGACGGAGACAACAGCGGTTCACGAGAGAATCTCATAAAAACTGACACTATGGTGCCAATGCGTAGCCCCGGGACGATTTTTGTGATAAGGATGTTGCAGGAGCAAAATGGATAGGTGACCGCACTATGTGGCAGTTGAAGTATTTGTTGGAACACAAATTGGACACGGTTGTTGAGATGGAGTCAGACATGCAATAATAGTTGGTACCGTGTCCAAAGCGTATATCGAGCGTCTTAAGCACTCGGTTGAGCTGAGCACATGATACACTGGGCCATAACAAACATTAAAAGAGGCTTGTGGGCATATTACCTATGACGGCGGCCAACGATACTATTCTAAAAAGGCCCACCGGTGTCAACCGTCAGTGTACTTGTAAGACCCACAGTTGTCAAGCCACCCTTCTGGTGCATCGAACAAAAAGTAGGACATAAGAGTGCATAACCGACCGAGCACATACATGTATGCTACCTAGTTGAAACTCTCGAGCGACTCCACATTGAAGATAGCTGCCGTAGACGAGGCCCACCGCTAAAGAGCACTCAACTCATGTGGCTAGATGTGTATTCGTTTGGTGCGGAAATGTGTCCGGTGGGCCTACTAGACGCAATATGACCGTGGCTGCCTTGCCGTCTAAAACTTCCGCCTGTGGTCCATCGTGGAGGTGGGATGAAAGGCCCATCATCACATCAAAACCTAGTCAACCGTTGATGGGCATACATTCGAGTTGACTGCATGGGCTGCAAGTTGGTCTACTACAATCTTAGCCCACACAAACTGCACCCCCTTTTGGAAGAGAAGGACCTAAAAAATGACCGCCCGAAAAACTATTTTCTTTGGACATTTGCAGCACACATGACCCAGATACCACCGAAAAATACAATTTTACCCAATTTGCTGCTTTTTTCCACTTTTTGTTTATTAAAATAAACTATTATTTTGTCTGATTTGAAGGGTGTGTTTTACCAGTCTCGTGGTTTTTGTATTTCAAAACCCAACTGGTGCGTGCCTGTTCGGGAGCTCATTTTCAAAAATGACATTCTGCAGGTCTCCAGTTGCACCTATGTTTGTCCTGCGAAATAAATTGCTTTTTTTATATCCCTGAGTGCGCGAGGTCTCGCGCACTCAAGGTCATGGAAACAATTGTGTACAGAAGGAAACAAAAACAGGACAGGAAGTGCACAACATACAAACACCAAAATAAAAGCTCGGCAAAAATGTACAAGCCCTTAAGGGCATATAATTGCATTCGCATCGAAGGCGAGTGCGCGAGGCCTCGCGCACACATGACTGCAAAAAGAGGCGAAACACTTGGGTTAATGGTGACTTATTTCTTCTTCGGTCCAGCAACCTTAGCCAACCTGGAATGCAGGCTTCTTGCCACTGCACTTGTCCCACTTGGAGAGGCAACGGTACCACGAGACGGCTGGGCACCAGAACGCGAGGGCAGCTTAAACTCTGCACTAGCGGTGGCGGCAGTCTTCGCTTTCTTCTTCGGCTGTTCCTTACCAGATGCGGGGCTTGCATCGAAGTGAGTGGCGGGTGCCCGCTTGCGCTTCTGCTGGGTCTCCAGTACTTGCTCCGGATCGTCTTCTTCTTCCTTCTCGTCGGTATCGTTGTCGTCTGATTCTTGGCTTGTCCGATTCCTTCTCTTTTCCTTTTGCCTGCTTCTTGCTACTCGAGGGGGTTCCCTTTCCGGCTGCAGTACCCTGAGTTGGTATAACTTTGGCAGTCTTCTCCACCTTGGCTTGCATTGGCAAGGTGAGTGCAGGCGCAACAGGCTCAGTGTCGTCAGCGGGGGCCTCAGTCACGACATCTTCCTGGATGGCCTCTGCAGCATGCACCTGCTGGTGCCCTTCATGCCCTCGGTTGCTGTCCAAAATCCACAGTGGAATGCCACGCTGAAGCCACTCTTCTTGAGTATCCCAAGGTGCAGCTGTTGCTCCCTGCTCCGCCTGATCAGCCTCCAACATGTACCGGATGATGATTGCATGCTGCAGAGCACCTCCAACGGCATTCCCAAGGTTCTTTTGCCTGATCGTTGACACAGCCAGAAACGCCACTTTAGTACGGAGGTCGGACATCGCAATCTTTGCAGCCATGGCAGGCGTGTCGTCCACAACAACCACTGCATCAGAATACCCACTGCCCAAAAGATATTTGTTCAGGTACCACACCACGTGAATCAGAGGCATGAAACCACCAAGGTTCTTGTTCTGCATCTCTTCGAAATGTCCAGCGGAATGCGACACATAGTTCGGCAACTGCAAATGTGATGTATAAAGACGAATAAGGGAGGCAGCAGTGCGCGAGGCCTCGCGCACACAACGGCATCGTAACAGGCGAAAGAAGCAGATATACCTGCTTATCCCAGCGACTCGTTGTTCCGATCCACATACAGTGCTCGTCAAACTGATACGTACTGCTGGTCACGGGACCCGATAACCAAGAGTATACCGGCAACCGAACATGGTAGAATGGCACTGTGGTTGGATCCTTGTCCTTCTCCATACGCCAGAGCCTCTGTATGTCGCGGCCAATACGGTGCACAACATCAGCCTCGCCATAGAAAATGACGTCTTTCCCCAGCATCATCACATCGAACAGCCACTTCGGAACAAATCCTGCAGTGTCATATTCAACGAAAAGGTCAGCGTTGATGACCCACAGCGGGTACTGCAGATCCCGGAAACGGGCTGGCGGTGTCTCTTCAATATTCTCAATACGGCACGCCATCAAAGAGAATTTGCTCCCTTGCTCGTGCTGCTTGGAGACATTGATCACATCGCCAGTACTCAGCTGTGTCTGTGACGCTGCCGATGATGGTGCCTCAGTCTTCCTTTGCAGTTGTTTCCGCACCGCCAGCGTCTGTGGTAATGGAGGTGCGCCCTTGTCCCCAGTCCGCCACAGAGGTGCATTGGTCAACGTCTTGCATTTTTGCCACGGCGACCGATTGTAATAAGGTAGGATGCAAGGCGCTATTATTGTGCAATTATTGCATTTCTTTATATAAGCGCTGAGTTGCGCACAGCCGTGACATAAGGTTGCAGCTGTATGAAGCGCACGATGAATTTAAAGTGCAGCAGGCGACAGTTTTATTATAAAATTAGTTCGTTTTTATTGCGCACTGAATTACATATTTTTGTTGTCACTTAGGCAATGGAACATTGTAATTTGTGAACCACTCACACTTACGTGACTTCGTGGTTCAAGATCGACTTTGCAGAACTGTTGGTGTCATCGCTTCATAAAGGGATAGACAGAACGAAGATTTGAAGGAATTTTCAAAATGGATTCAGTTTTGTCGAAAAACATCATGATGGAACAAAACCCGAGTTCCAAGAAAAATCCTATTACAGTTCACAAATTTCGCTGCCAGGAGTTCTGACGAACCAAGTAGAGCAGTGTCTCCTGATACAGAGTCCATTGTTGACTGGTATGCTTTGCAAGCGACGTTGCAGATTTCCATGACTTACAGTGATCTGAAGGACGAATATCAAAAATTACCGACGAACTATCAAAATCTGGTGGACCAGTGCTGAGTACAAGAGTTCAAGGCAGTTCAAGCGCTGGAAATACAACTGGCTAGTATGTCTTCGCAATTGGGTGAGTTGGCAGAAATACACCAAGCAGAGCACACACGCCAAGAGGAGTTCCTACAAATAGTGCTGCAGATGCACGCGGAGCGCGACACGGTGATGAGATCATAGAGACGTGAACTTGATCACGAGCATGTGAGTAACGCCAGAGCGCTGAGGAATGCGTGGGATGAGCTGAATGATAGGTACGCTTCGTGCGACGAACGCATGAAGCACCTTGAGTTTAGCGTGCGACAACTTGTCACGTCGCAGGATGCTTTGGTTGAATGGAGTGAGCGCTGGGATATGACACAAGACGAGTCAATTCACAAGAGTACGAGATTGCATGAGAAGATGAGGTCTGTGAAGGCGCTATGCGTGAGGATCGCCGAGGAGCAAAGATACAGTGCTGTTCGGTGGTTGGATTTTTGCGAGTACGAACAACGAGTGCAGTTGGAAAGTTCAATGCTCACATCGCTCACGCTGTTGCAGGAGAACCTGAGGACGCCAGAGAAGATCTACCGACCGCCAACTACCAGGGAAGATGAATGGAGACGCGAAAGAACACCCAGAACGCCAAAGCGAAAGAGTACGTTCGACAGAAAGACGCAAATGGGTATGTACACGCCAGAGAGTTCGCTAAAGCGGTCGCCCCAAGGAATGGGACAATGGATAAATCATAGGAGTTTCAGCAACGACCATAGTCAAAGTTCTGAAGGTGACATGCTTTCTGGCGCAAAGGTTCAACCTGGGTTCCGACGAGATGTGCGTGGAGAAGTGACAGATCCGTGGGAAGGACATCCAGCACGAAAAACACGACGAGGCAAGCGTGGAGGACGCCAGAAGCGGATAGGAGGCACCATCGCCATGATACTCAAGGTATTATTGGGACTGGCGCATCACTAAGCACACAGCACGTGATAAGGAACCAAGCTTGCTCCGTGGCTGCAGGCAACTGAACCAAGACTAATGGGTGTTCAGAGATCCAGAGGAGCTAGAAGATCCAGAAGAAGTGGGATGCAGATGAGATACTAAGGCTACACAAGCATAATGTTGTGGCAGTGAACTGCTCTTTGCATTGCATACAAAATTTCAGATATTCAGACTGACTTTGTTTTGCACATGTACATGTCTGCTTAGGGATGGATACCCCTTCCTCGCCCCTAGGGACTTTTTATTATTGTTTTTATTTTTAGACTTTGCTGCCATGGAGCGCAGTTTTTGTGCGGCCAGATGAAGGCGCACTGATGGGATTTTTTAGTGGGTAGTCACTTTTGCAGTGGAGTCCCACATAAACTTACTTGAGTTATGCATAAAGCATTTTGCAACCAAGCTTAGTGCAGCAGTACTGAGTAAATGAGTTGATCCCTGAGGACGCAGTTTTAAATTGCTCTGAAGGTTTTGACTATAAAGCTATGCACCTGCCATTTTTTTTATAATATCAGCCCACAAGTCAAGAAACTTCTTTTTTCTAAGAAGTGACTTGAAGCTTAGGAAGGGGGTGTAATAAGGTAGGATGCAAGGCGCTATTATTGTGCAATTATTGCATTTCTTTATATAAGCGCTGAGTTGCGCACAGCGGCGACATAGGGTTGCAGGTGTATGAAGCACACGATGAATTTAAAGTGCAGCAGGCGACAGTTTTATCATAAAATTAGTTCGTACCTAAGAAAAGATGCTATGCAACCGCAAGACTCATGCGCTACACTCGAAAGTCATAATATCAAGTCCGGACCCATGGTCAACAAGTTATAAACAAGTTTCTACCATGTTGACCATGATCCTATGATACAACGAATGTGTATGACGACCTAAGGTGTTGGACCCTACTAAAAATAAGTTGAGACTAAAACGATTGCAACACAACCTTCCTTATTCTCTTTCCTCACACTCACGCGTAGATATGGCCCTTCGAAGTGGTCCCACGAATCACTTTTGTTTCCCTTATATCTCCAAGTCAAATGGGTGGCAGATATAAGGGAAACCTGATTCGGGCATAGGGAAAAGAGTATGACCACTCGAAGAAGACCAAATCAAGTGCGGCGATGTCGAAGTTGAAAATCCGATTTCGACATCGCGAAAAATTCAGATTAAAATTTCGAGTGCATATTCAGAAAATTGCGGAAGCAACAAACCCATTACTGATGAAATCCCACCCTTCAGCGGGGTTTCCGCCAAAAAATCTGTAAATAACAGTTAACCAATCGGTTACCGCAAAATCGCGAGCCAACTGACAGTGCCGATACATTGACAATCAGAACGAAAGGCTGAAAAATTACGTGAACATTATGATAAAAAAACCCTGTTGATTCCTGATATTCTGATATATAATTCTCAGCTGGCGGCGCCTCGGTACTGAATATGGCCGCTCGGAAGTCATTGGAGAGAGGACGGGAGGACCTCAATGGGCTCCACCCCCCCCCCCCCTGTCCCAAGGACACATGGAGGCCCCACACACGTCGTAGGCGTCCCCCCTGCCCCAAGGGAGGGGTGAGGACACTCATAATCGGTGCCCTACGCCATATCCGGTCTCCTCTTGATCTACAACATGGATCAAGGGGATGAAAGATAGAGAAACGTCGTCGGTCGACCTAAATAAGTATACCACAATGAAATATATATGTGGAGATCGAGTGAAGGGGGTATATGGCCAATCAAGCCCCAAAAATCCCCGGATGAACGCGCTCACCCGTCTCCCAATCACAGAAACGAAACAAAAATGCCAAGGGGGATCCATTACGGTGCTACTGCAGCTACCAAATGGACCAACACATCCTTGACATCCAAAAGAATGTTCTTTTTCTTCAGATAGTCCATCCAGACCGTGGTGTACCTCGGCACAAAGCTGCTCGGAGGCTCCCACGAATCCCTGGATCCCTGAATCCGCCTCACCCCACGAGCCCAGGCCATCATCACCATAGGGATAGGCGTCTATGCAGCGCCACTACTACAACCCACGCAAATCACCGCCAGAACCGCCCAAGGGAACCCCATCTACGTCTATCACCCCACAGCAATTGCCCGCCTACCCATACCCAGCGACACCGACATCATCTACTTCACTGACGCATCCGGCACCCAGCAACGCACCCCCACGGTCGGTTGCGCCTCCGTGCGCATCACCCGGCACACGGACGGCCTCCACGTGGAACACCACATTGGGGCCACCATCTTTGGGGCGTCCTCCTACGGCGAACTGCGCACCATGGCAGACGCCGTCACCGCCACACCGCCACCCACAACGATCCGGCCCCGCAACATCTGGGTAGTTGTGGACGCCACGGTCGACATCCACCTCACCAGGCGCCTTGCGGACCTACCCCTCCACAAGGCACTCAAGTCCGGCCTCACCACACAAGCGTTGGGACTATGGATGGCCTTCAGGGGCATGCACCCCCAGGACGCCCTACACATCGTGAAACAGGAGTCACACCGCTACGCATACGGCAATGGACGCGCAGACACGCAGGCCAAACACCAGAACACCAGCCACAGCCCAGGGCTCGAACACGTGCGACTGGACACCCCACACCACAGCCACCTGCAGCACCTGCCCGCGATACCCCCGACCACACAGCCCCCCCAATGGATGCCCGAGGACACGCCGTACACAGATCGAGACAAGCAGTACCACTACCCCACACCCATCCAGCAACTGGCCACCACACTGGGCCACCCAGCGAACACCGAACTCCTCCGACGCCTCGAAGACTCCGTCCACACCCCCCTCTACTACTCCCACCTGCGCCCGGATAGCCTCCCAGCTCACCTACAAAAACCCCGACTCCAACTCGCCCTCGAACAGCTTCCCCTCCTCACCCGATACCACGAATGGTATGCGCGCCGCTCGATCCACGTCCCCGCAGGATACACCAAATGCATCTGTGGCCACGCGGAAGAAGAAACCTGGGACCACTTCAAGGTGTGCCCCCTGTACAGAGGACTGGACACCCTCACAGACTGGAACCCAACCCACACCATGGCACAGCACGCCGGATGGCTGACGCAGTCCCCGGCGACCCAGCAACTCACCAGCGTCCTCAAGCAGACGGAGGTACTCGAGGCGGTCCGCAGGGGACTCGTCCCCACTGCCGTCTACACCTTGTCACGCACCCACGCGGAGAACTCCCAGGCCACGGCGGCGCACATGCAGCGGACGGCCGTTGCCAAGACAGCGGAGCGGCTCACATACCGCACCCACAAATACCTGCAGCATGCAGCAACCCTGCCCAAAACAGACCAAGCCCACCTCCTCGAACTCCTGTTCTACCAACCATGAGAACCTACCCCGTGACATACCAACACGGAACCCCCAACACTTCTACACACCATCCACCGAGCACAACACTGGCACGGCACACACGGGCACCACAGACACCGCACACACTCCCACCAGCATGCGCGCGCCACCAGCCCCCATCCCCCCACGCCGCCGTCCGTCCACAGGTACCACCAACCGCCAGTTATCGCATGTCCCCTCTGCGTACGCCAGCGGCTACCACAGACGGCCCTGCCCTGCAACCCAGACCACTGGGTCTGCCTGGGAGCCGCGCACCGCCTCACCCACTGCCCCCACTGCGGGGACCTCAACCCCCAGCACCGCGAGCGGCCCGCGGCCCCAGCCGCACCCCCCCCCCCGCCAGCCACCCCAGCTTCTTCGGACCACTCACCGACACCCTCCGGGACCACCTGGGAGGGTACTACGTGGCGGACGCGGCGGACCACGCATGGACCATAACCGTGGCCACGGGCAGCACACCCCTGCCCCCCCACAGCCCACCCTTACGCCACAGCGGAGGCGGCTTGAACGTGGCGGCCCGCCACATCCTCCTCGCCCTATACCTCCACCACCGTGACCCACACCTCCCAGACCCACAACTCCCGGCCCCCCAAGCAGCAGCCCTGACGCCAGAAGCGTGGGCGGACACCGCACCAGAGGAGATAGCAGCCTACCTCCGAATCACTTGCCGCCAGTTCAACACCGCCCTCGGCCGACGGAAGGGAACACCTTACCCACTCAGCGCACTCCTCTACCCGGCACACCACCCCCACCACGCACAACTGAAGCCCCCGGAGGGCTGGGCGTCTTTTCGGGACGCCCACCTGGCCGCCCCCGACGAGGCCACCGCCACACGGATGGGCCTCACGGACCAGCGCACCTACGTCAGAGGCCTCGAGACGAGCCTCCGAGAGGCACACCGCTGGCAGGCCCGCTCCCCGTCGCCCCCACGGGGACAGGGGGGTTCACCCGCCCCCGACACCCACCAGGCCAAGAAGACCAAGACTGGTCAGGGGGCCCGCCAGCGCGCCTGCCAGCAGGGCGCGACGCCGCGACCAGGGCCCGGGTCCAGCCACACCGCACCACCCCACACCCAGACCCCCGGGGCACACCAACAACACCGCCCCCGCCAGCGCCCACCACCACCACCGTACCGCAGCACCCAAACCCTGCAGCCCAGTCAGCCACCACCGCCCACACACGTCCACACCATGCCAGGACCACCATACGCGCAGAGCCAGGGGACATGGCACCACCAACACCACCACCACGCTTCCGTCCCTCCCAACCCCTACCCCCTAATGCCCCCATGCTACAGCGACCCCCACCAGCTACATCCCCACCACGCCCCAGCACAACCAGGCCCCACGAACCACCCATACTACATGGCACACATCACCGCACCACACCATCACGTATTCCACCACCACCAGCCCCTACCACCACACCCACCAACGCCGGGGTTCCACACACAACCAGCACGGCCTCAACACCACCACCACGCAGTCCAGCACCACCCGCCGCCCCCGCTACACGGGCCCACGACACAGGAGCCACGGTACACCCCAATGGACCCGCAGGGAGCCGTGCACGCACACCAGCAACACCAGGGCCTAGTAGGAGCGCCCCACCACCACCAGCAGCCCCCCAACCCACACCCCATACCAGCGAGCACCATCCACCAGCAGCCAACCATTACATACGGACCAAAGCCCCACCCGGACGCCCATGCGGCCGCCTCCCACCTACAACCCGGCACCACAACCAGTCAAGAACCGCAAGGACCGCAGGGCGCACACAGGCAACACCCACATGACCAACAGGGACGCCCAGACCCCCAGCCAGCACAACACCCACCCCCGCCCCCCCCACCACCAACAGTGCCACCCCCACACCACCCCCCCCCGCCCCCCCCCCGAGACCAGGCCACGGACGCAACACGCGGCAGCCAGCACCAGCCAATTGACGTCGATGCCCCCGCCGACACACGCCGTCGCGAATTCCCGTCCCGCGACCGCCACAAGAGACCCCATCACCAGACCCCACGCGCGACAACGACGACCACCCCCCCCAACCCACACCAGCCCCCCCATCACACCCCGCACCACCAGCCGCCGCACCGGCCGAACCCTACGCCCTACACAACCCCGCAGCGGTACGGCAGCACCTCCAGGGACTCGGGGAACAGGCCGTGCTGTGCCTTTGCACCTCCGGCACCAGCACCCGCATACGGGCGACCACCCTGGTCCAGGCGGCCACCCTGGGGGAAGGCGTCCGAGGCTTCCTCTTCGACGCCTTCCTCCACGTCGCCCGACACGACCGCCCCCCACGCGCCACCCCAGACGGCGAGAGCCCGCCCCCCACGGGGAGCCGGATCTGGGTTCCCCCCATCGACTGGGGGCGACACCTAGTCGGACACCCCGTGCCGGAGCGGGACAGCACCCAGGGCCGCACCCGCTACCGCGAGCCCAACGTGGCCCACCCCCCACCAAGCGCCACCCCCGACAACACCAAAGAGTGGGAGCGGGAAACATGGGTAGCCCGGATGGCCTCCCTGAGCAACTTCCGGCACCACGTCCCGGGGGACATCCCCACCCCCGACGACCGGCAGCCAACCTCCTCCACGTACATGACCCTCATGTACAATCTGCACTACACCCTCTCCACCACCCACTACCACGCACCCGGTGACCACTGGGTGGTACACGGCACCGACTCCCTCCTCCCTGCCAACTACGCCCCCCTCCCACACAACCCAGGCCTCGACACGTACGCCAGGGGGGACGACCCGGACGACCCCCACATCTGGGGCACGTGGGAACGCAAATCCCTGGACACGCTGCTCTCCATCCGCAGCGGCAGCCAGGGCCTTGGTAGGGCGATGTATTGCCTCGCCAAGTGGACCCAACGGACCTGGAGGATCCCCACGGACCGGTGGGTGTGGCAGGTCACGCTGCGCCCCCAGCAGAGGGAAGCCCCCCAAAACCGCAGGGGACCCACCCCCCCATGCCCCACCACCCTACAGCTCTGCCCATACATGGTGGCAGCCCGCCTCATGGCACTGCTGTGGCCGGGCCCAGACACCCCCACCAAAAGCTACCCCCACCTCACAGAGGAGGACATGCCCGGCATCCAGCGATGCTTCTTCCGCACCCACGACTACCTCCAGCAAACACACCCGCACGTCCTAGAGCAGATATGGCCACCCCCCGGGTAACCCCCGCGCAGCCGAGACAACGCCGCCACACCAGCACCAGCACGCACGGATCACCAGGGAAAACGCGCGCACTCGCCCGGTGCCGGAACCCGCACCCTCGTTCTCGCTACTTGCAGGACCCAGCATCCTATGCCCGCCCCCGAAGCCCAGGGCCCTCCGCCGTCTCCCACAGCCCTCTCCTCCGCCTCCGACGCCACAGCCTCCACCACGACCACCACCTCATCCACCACCACCACCACGTCCTCATCCAGCACTCCAACCCCCAGGCCGCGGGGGACACCTCCCAAACGGGCCCCAAAACCTGCCCCCACCGCAAGCAACCCCGCTGCCGCCAAGGCCCACGCCCCGACGAGGCCCACACCCGCGACCCAGCCGAAACCCAAGACCGCCGCCAAACAGCCACCCAAACCCGTCAGCGCGCCACGACCGCAACCCGCAGCCAAGCCCAAACCCAAGTCCAAACCCGGCGCCACGACGGCAGCGCGAGCCTGGCCCCCCGGAGACGTCCTCTATGACATTCGGCCCCAGCCGTCCCAGGCCCCGAGGCAGCAGCGCCCAGCACGGCGCCCCCCCATCGTCACCGACGCCGCCGCCACCACCTTCATAGCGGAGCGCGCCGCGGCCGAAGCACGACGCACCTCGTCCCGCCACCTCTCAAAGCCCGCACCCAAGCCCACGGACCGCCCCCGACCAGGCCGGAACGACGCCAGGGTCCGCCAGCAGCGTTCCCGCCCCCCTACCAACCCTCGATGACAGCCCACATAAAGCGCATGCCCCGCTACCGCCGCCGCCGCGAGTCCCCACCCAACCCCGAGGCGGAGACCGTGTGCGCACACCCGCGGGTCCACATCTGCGTGCGCCCCCACTCCCCGCGCACCCCCACAGAACAGGACTACGAGGAATCCCCCAGGCCCGCCACCGCCACCGGTCCCCACGGCCCCGTCACACCCACCCACGCCCACTCCTCCGCCCAAGACCGCAGGCCCGCCCAGGGACAGTGGTGCCAGCGCTGGACCCACACGCAGCTCTGGGAGCGGCGAAAGTGGGCCCGGGGAGAGCCCTCCCTCGAGGGCCTGGTCCATCGGCCCCACGAGGGGTCGGTGGAGAACTGCCGCCTCCGGCCGGCGGGGGGGTGGATGCCGCAGGCCGCATGGGAAGCCATGCTGGCCGATGCGCTCCACCCCCTGGGAGTCGACCCCCGCAACCTCCCCGCGCCCCAGGACCACCCGTATGTCCTCAGGCGCCTGCGGGAGACCCTCCAGGAGACACAGCGAGACGGCATCCGCCTGTGGGACATCACCCAAAGCCAGGCCCCGCACACACACACCCCCTCACCACACCACAAGCGTCGGCGCAGCGACACCGGCGGCACCCACAGCACCCCACGAGCCCTGCGCACCACACAACACGACACGCCTGACCCCCCGGCCAGCGGCGCCGCCACCTAACCCCGTTACCCAGCAAACCACCACCACGGGGCGCCACGCCAGGCCCCGCCCAGAAGTCACCAAACAAACCGGACGCCGAAGGACGCCAACGCACACGACAACGGGCACCACTACGCCCAAAGGCACCGAACCCAGGCCCGCTACCGTCGCAACCGCCTAACCGAGCCAAAACCCAAACACAAATCAAACCCGAGCCACACCCCGAAACCGCTAACCCTTGACTCCTAACCAGGCCCGCCGAGGGAACAACGTAACCACAGCCCACACCCACAGCCCACACAGCCGCCTGGGCAGCCAGCTCCAGAAGCAAAGAGACACCTAACCAAACCCACCGTGGCCCAAGCCCGTTCACATCAGGACGCGCGAGCTGCACCCCTGGGGCGCGACCGCCGCCACAGGACCGACGATACACGCCAGAGGACACAACACTATTGCACCACCGCACCAGCTGCCCGTGCCTGTGCCTGCAGTGTACGCGCGCCCCTGTTTTTCTTTTTTTTCCATCAAAAAAAGGTAAGAAAAAATTAGGGGGGGAGGAAGAGGGACACAACCACCCATGGCACACGCGCACCGCACACAGGCGCACAACGGTGAACGGGAGCCAAGTGGCCCAGGACACCGCACACGCAACACAACACACCGAGCGAGCACACCGGTGAACAGGAGCCAAGTGGCCCAGGACACCGCAGACGCAACACAGCAAACCGCGCGGACACACCGGTGAACAGGAGCCAAGCGGCCCAGGACACTGCACACACGTAGGGCGGCCGAGGGACAGGAAAGAACCAACACCCCATGGGTCGGACGCACTGGGGCGACCCAGCCGACCCACCGGGCCAGTAGCAGGAGCGGTACTCCAAGGCCACTGGTCCGAGCCCGGCCAGGCTGCATCGGGGACCATGGCAAACGTCACCCGGAGCCATGGAAGCAACCGGTGACAGGCGAGCCGGTACACAGTCCAGGAGGGGGTTGCCTGCCAAGCAGAGTGGCCCCGCAACTCAAGCCACAAGGGTGAGGCGGTCGTGCCGTAGACTAGCGGGAGCAATACCCCTTGTGGTGAGAGATACTCCACACGGCTGGGCAGCCCCCAGAGCTGCCGCCCAAAGGAGGGGGCATGTGGCCCTACCCATGGACACATGTGGGGACACCCTCCCACCTGGGACACATGGACCGGGTGGCCGTGACAATGCCTTCCCAAGCACATGCGGGAGCGGCTGAAGAGGCACCTGACATAGGGCAGTGGGAGGGACAGGACGTCCCCTTGGTAAGACCTTCTTCCTGCAATGTCAAAGGAGGCATCCCGAGCTCCCGAAGATACCTACCTACCTACCACAATTGGGACATGGGCAAAGCCCTTGTCACGTGTGGCTCCCCATCTCTTCGGCCACACGAAGATATATAACATGGGCTTGAGCATATCAAGACATATACTACCAATATCACACATAGCCCTTAAAATTGGTTCCGACCATGGTATGCCATGCCCCTCCATGGTCATAACTGTGGGTTAAATGGACGTGGGAACCTGAGGAAAGATGCTATGTAACCGCAAGACTCATGCGCTACACTCGAAAGTCATAATATCAAGTCCGGACCCATGGTCAACAAGTTATAAACAAGTTTCTACCATGTTGACCATGATCCTATGATACAACGAATGTGTATGACGACCTAAGGCGTTGGACCCTACCAAGGATAAGTTGAGACTAAGGCGATTGCAACGCAACCTTTCTTATTCTCTTTCCCCACACTCACGCGTAGATATGGCCCTTCGAAGTGGTCCCACGAATCACTTTTGTTTCCCTTATATCTCCAAGTCAAATGGGTGGCAGATATAAGGGAAACCTGATTCGGGCATAGGAAAAAGAGTATGACCACTCGAAGAAGACCAAATCAAATGCGGCGATGTCGAAGTCGAAAATCCGATTTCGACATCGCGAGAAATTCAGATTAAAATTTCGAGTGCATATTTAGAAAATTGCGGAAGCAACGAACCCATTACTGATGAAATCTGACCCCTCAGCGGGGTTACCGCCAAAATATCTGTAAATAACAGTTAACCAATCGGTTACCGCAAAATCGCGAGCCAACTGACAGTCGCCGATACATTGACAATCAGAACGAAAGGCTGAAAAATTACGTGAACATTATGATAAAAAAACCCTGTTGATTCCTGATATTCTGATATATGATTCTCAGCTGGCGGCGCCTCGGTACTGAATATGGCCGCTCATAGCCGGAATGGCCAATCCTATCACACTATCACATCGGGTTAAGTCAGGTGGATGGGAGAGTATGATATCAGTCAATGGCGGCTTGCCGGCACATAGATACACACCCCAAGTGACCCCAAGATGGCCACGGGGGTCCGAACCGGCTTCAACGCACGGAACCCACGAGCCCGCCGGCTCCTGCTGGCGAACACGGGAATGTTACGCCGAGCCCAGCCCGCCGCGCTGTACGGGACGCCCCGACACCAGAGCACATCAGCCTTGAAAACCACCGGCACACATGACCCCCGAGAAAATCATACACCAGGACACCAGGTCGCGGGTCACCCATGGCAGCGCTCGCGGGGTCCCGGCGTCAGGGCGCATAACCTGCGTGCATGTTATATCCCAGGGCAGGAGGTTGAGGGACGTCTAACACCAGGGCACCAGATCACAGAACACTTGTGGCAGCGACGACGGCAGGGGGCCCAGAGAACCGCCACGCTGCGCTAAGGGCCGGTGCGCCATCCAGCGAGGCCACCCTGGCCTCCGGCAACCGCACTGAGACACCGACATACACACCACCGGAGCCCCAAAGCACAACACGACACGGAACACGGCGAGCCCGGCACCCCGCGGACCGAGCCAAGGCGACTGGCCAGCGGGCACAAGCGCGAACACCGCACCACCGAGCAGGCACAGCACCCCGGGACTCCCATGGGGAACACGAAGGTGCACGGACGAGGACCGAAGGGGCCTTGCCACCGACGGGGGTGTACATACGATCGGCACAAGCGAGACTGAAAGGACAGCCGAAGGGCACCGCGATGTACAAGATGATGGGTTGTGCATGTAACGCTGCCTCCAGGGCAGGACAGGGCATGTCGTACAAATTTTCAAAAATTTTCTCAGCGGTTGTACCAATTTTCAAAACTTTTCTCCCCCTGGGGAAACGCCCCACCAAGGGGTAGGCCAAGCAGCGCCGAAGCACGCCCCACCACGAGGGGGCGACGCACCGCCAAAGCGTGCCATGCCGGCCCAACGCAACCGGAACGACCGAAACCGACCCTAAACGGCCACCACATCCAACAGCAGGACAGGCCGACCATTAGGCAGCAAAAGCGACGGCCAACCGACAAAGGCAACCAAACATAGTGCTGGCAACAACACAATAACCTCACACGCGGACACGCCACAACCGAACGAGCCACGACAAAACACGCCCGACGGGAAACAAATGGCGTAGGGGACGGCCTACAGCGATCAAATGCGGCCAGCCAGGCCCATACGGGCCACCGCACAACCCCGGACAAGCCGACCACTGGTGGCCACGACGACGGCGAACCAACACAATGCGCCGGGCACGCCCCGGTCGCAACACAATGACCACCACATCGGACAGCCCGGCCACAGCAAACCTCAGAACTAACAGAGAAGACAACAAAGACAACATCCCGCCACACCGGCGCAGGCTGCAGCGCAATCGACCCCACGACGCACAAGCCGACCATAAGGCGGCTAACACAACCGTGTACCAACCAAACTGCTGCCGAAGAAACGACCTGACAATAAACAGACCGCACGCAGGCCAGCCAACACCAAACCAGCCAGGCATGCAAGGGTCGAAACGGGAACGGCCTCCCATGGGTTGGCGACACCATGATGCGCCACGCCCGCCGACAACCATACCCACGAACGCACCACAACGCCGAGCCTCTACCATTATACAACCGACCAACCAACCACAACGAACTACTTCGAACCCCCGGCCCCCCGGGAGAGCGCAAGCTCGACCGAGTCAGGAGGCGTGAGTAAGCGTCACGGCATGCGAGTCCCGTAGCACGTGCTTCTTCAAGTCGTCTCACACCTACTGAAAACCAACCCAGGTGGGGGTGCCTGCAGGACAGGGCCTTTGGCCTGGCTCCGGGCCCCTGGGCCCCAGAATCCAGAGGTTGATGAGGATGTGCGACGGGACCCTCCCCCACGTATCATCCGCCCGAAGGAGAGGAATGTGAGACTTCGGTCGAACATGGGTTACCTCTCTGGGCAGAACCCGCGGTACGGTACTGCATGCGGCGACCGCGCCCTTACCCCATGTGGGGGAGCCGCTTTGTGGGGGCACGTGCAGTAGGGCCGTGGGTGGGTGAACAAAAGCCCCTTGGTAAGACCCCCCTGCGGGGCAACCCCAGTCCCGAGAAGACCTACCTACCTACCTAGGCCAGTGGAGATAAGATTGAAAAATTTTACATATCCTTCAGCACTTCTTTCCCGTTTGCTATCGGTTTGCCGAAAATTGAGAGCTTTTGGTCAACAATTGCTTATCTAATTGATTATTTTTATGGCATGTAATCAGACTAATTCGTCATTTTTTTTTAGAATTATCAAAAGGAAAACCAGTTTTTTTTGCATGAACCTAATTCCGAACTTTAATTAGTATGCACAATGCCTATGGTGAACAGTGCAACATAGAAATATTGTGCCGACTTTTTCACTTCGTCACCCCCCCCTCCCCGGCAGGAAACAGATACTCGGGAGTAGGAGCCATCCTCAAGCATTCCATTCCATATGGCACAGAAAAAAGAGATGGGCATTTGCCCTTGGACAAAAGGCGTTTGTACAGCAAGGTGGTTCAAATTTTCATCACCAAGTTTACGCTTTGAGTTGCCTGCGACATGTTTGGCCATGTGCCCATACAAGGAAGTCAGCAATTTCAGACCCTTTTACTTACGGACTTTATACTTTCAGACCCTTTTGGGGTATAAACTTAAAGCGGAAAGAAAATTAAACAGTGTGCCAAATTGGCCAAAAATACGCAAAAAAGGAGGCAAAATGGGCAGCAATAGCCTAAAATGGGAGCCTACTGCACTGAAACATTAGTGTGGAAGCATGCATTTTTTGAGTGTAGCCCAAACCAACCCGGTATGAAATTGCTGACTCCCGTGTAGCACAAGAAGCGCTTAGCACAAGATAAACATTGTTCGCGGCCTTGGAGGCGTCATTGCCTCTGACTCATGTTGCAGTCAATGTGCTCTTCCCCCGCTGTGAGATGTACAAGGCGCTCGGCTAACCACAACACCAACAAAAAAAGCACCTACATATGACAACACCATAAAAGGGGAACACCGAGAGCCCATCAAGCCCCACTTTGTTGAGGAAAAGCAGGCCAAAGGCGAGGCAGTGGACCGTTCTACAAAGGAATGAGGTTGATAATGATGGGCACGGCAACACCAAACGCTGTCACATCTCGTGAAAAAGAGAGCGCCGACCAAGATGGCAAGCCAAAATTGCCGTACAACACAGATGAATTGGCAGAGAAGGTGCTTGACGGAGACAACAGCGGTTCACGAGAGAATCTCATAAAAACTGACACTATGGTGCCAATGCGTAGCCTCGGGACGATTTTTGTGATAAGGATGTTGCAGGAGCAAAAGAGATAGGTGACCGCACTATGTGGCAGTTGAAGTATTTGTTGGAACATAAATTGGACACGGTTGTTGAGATGGAGTCAGACATTCAATAATAGTTGGTACCGTGTCCAAAGCGTATATCGAGCGTCTTAAGTACTCGGTTGAGCTGAGCACATGATACGTTGGGCCATAACAAACATTAAAAGAGGCTTGTGGGCATATTACCTATGACGGCGGCCAACGATACTATTCTAAAAAGGCCCACCGGTGTCAACCGTCAGTGTACTTGTAAGACCCACAGATGTCAAGCCACCCTTCTGGTGCATCGAACAAAAAGCAGGACATAAGAGTGCATAACCGACCGAGCACATACATGTATGCTACCTAGTTGAAACTCTCGAGCGACTCCACATTGAAGATAGCTGCCGTAGACGAGGCCCACCGCTAAAGAGCACTCAACTCATGTGGCTAGATGTGTATTAGTTTGGTGCGGAAAAGTGTCCGCTGGGCCTACTAGACGCAATATGACCGTGGCTGCCTTGCGGTCTAAAGCTTCCGCCTGTGGTCCATCGTGGAGGTGGGATGAGAGGCCCATCATCACATCAAAACCTAGTCAACTGTTGATGGGCATACATTCGGGTTGACTGCATGGGCTGCAAGTTGGTCTACTACAATCTTAGCCCACACAAACTGCACCCGCTTTTGGAAGAGAGGGACCTAAAAAATGACCGCCCGAAAAACTATTTTTTTTGGACATATGCAGCACACATGACCCAGATACCACCGAAAAATACAATTTTACCCAATTTGCTGCTTTTTTCCACTTTTTGTTTATTAAAATAAACTATTATTTTGGCTGATTTGAAGGGTGTGTTTTACCAGTCTCGTGGTTTTTGTATTTCAAAACCCAACTGGTGCGTGCCTGTTCGGGAGCTCATTTTCAAAAATGACATTCTGCAGGTCTCCAGTTGCACCTATGTTCGTCCTGCGAAATAAATTGCTTTTTTTATATCCCTGAGTGCGCGAGGCCTCGCGCACTCAAGGTCATGGAAACAATTGTGTACAGAAGGAAACAAAAACAGGACAGGAAGTGCACAACATACAAACACCGAAATAAAAGCTCGGCAAAAATGTACAAGCCCTTAAGGGCATATAATTGCATTCGCATCGAAGGCGAGTGCGCGAGGCCTCGCGCACACATGACTGCAAAAAGAGGCGAAACACTTGGGTTAATGGTGACTTATTTCTTCTTCGGTCCAGCAACCTTAGCCAACCTGGAACCCAAGCTTCTTGCCACTGCACTTGTCCCACTTGGAGAGGCAACGGTACCACGAGACTGCTGGGCACCAGAACGCGAGGGCAGCTTAAACTCTGCACTAGCGGTGGCGGCAGTTTTCGCTTTCTTCTTCGGCTGTTCCTTACCAGATGCGGGGCTTGCATCGAAGTGAGTGGCGGGTGCCCGCTTGCGCTTCTGCTGGGTCTCCAGTACTTGCTCCGGATCGTCTTCTTCTTCCTCCTCGTCGGTATCGTTGTCGTCTGATTCTTGGCCTGTCCGATTCCTTCTCTTTTCCTTTTGCCTGCTTCTTGCTACTCGAGGGGGTTCCCTTTCCGGCTGCAGTACCCTGAGTTGGTATAACTTTGGCAGTCTCCTCCACCTTGGCTTGCATTGGCAAGGTAGGTGCAGGCGCAACAGGCTCAGTGTCGTCAGCGGGGGCCTCAGTCATGACATCTTCCTGGACGGCCTCTGCAGCATGCACCTGCTGGTGCCCTTCATGCCCTCGGTTGCTGTCCAAAACCCACAGTGGAATGCCACGCTGAAGCCACTCTTCTTGAGTATCCGGAGGTGCAGCTGTTGCTCCCTGCTCCGTCTGATCAGCCTCCAACATGTACCGCATGATGATTGCATGCTGCAGAGCACCTCCAACGGCATTCCCAAGGTTCTTTTGCTTGATCGTTGACACAGCCAGAAACGCCACTTTAGTACGGAGGTCGGACATCGCAATCTTTGCGGCCATGGCAGGCGTGTCGTCCACAACAACCACTGCATCAGAATACCCACTGCCCAAAAGATATTTGTTCAGGTACCACAGCACTTGAATCAGAGGCATGAAACCACCAAGGTTCTTGTTCTGCATCTCTTCGAAATGTCCAGCGGAATACGACACATAGTTCGGCAACCGTAAATGTGATGTATAAAGACGAATAAGGGAGGCAGCAGTGCGCGAGGCCTCGCGCACACAACGGCATCGTAACAGGCGAAAGAAGCAGATATACCTGCTTATTCCAGCGACTCGTTGTTCCGATCCACATACAGTGCTCGTCAAACTGATATGTACTGCTGGTCACGGGACCGGATAACCAAGAGTATACCGGCAACCGAACATGGTAGAATGGCACTGTGGTTGGATCCTTGTCCTTCTCCATACGCCAGAGCCTCTGTATGTCGCGGCCAATACGGTACACAACATCAGCCTCGCCATAGAAAATGACGTCTTTCTCCAGCATCATCACATCGAACAGCCACTTCGGAACAAATCCTGCAGTGTCATATTCAACGAAAAGGTCAGCGTTGATGACCCACAGCGGGTACTGCAGATCCCGGAAACGGGCTGGCGGTGTCTCTTCAATATTCTCAATACGGCACGCCGTCAAAGAGAATTTGCTCCCTTGCTCGTCCTGCTTGGAGACATTGATCACATCGCCAGTACTCAGCTGTGTCTGTGACGCTGCCGATGATGGTGCCTCAGTCTTCCTTTGCAGTTGTTTCCGCACGGCCAGCGTCTGTGGTAATGGAGGTGCGCCCTTGTCCCCAGTCCGCCACAGAGGTGCATTGGTCAACGTCTTGCATTTTTGCCACGGCGACGGATTGTAATAAGGTAGGATGCAAGGCGCTATTATTGTGCAATTATTGCATTTCTTTATTCAAGTGCTGAGTTGCGCACAGCCGTGACATAGGGTTGCAGCTGTATGAAGCGCACGATGAATTTAAAGTGCAGCAGGCGACAGTTTTATTATAAAATTAGTTCGTTTTTATTGCGCACTGAATTACATATTTTTGTTGTCTCTTAGGCAATGGAACATTGTAATTTGTGAACCACTCACACTTACGTGACTTCGTGGTTCAAGATCGACTTTGCAGAACTGTTGGTGTCTTCGCTCCGTAAAGGGATAGACAGAACGAAGATTTGAAGGAATTTTCAAAATGGATTCAGTTTTGTCGAAAAACATCATGATGGAACAAAACCCGAGTTCCAAGAAAAATGCTATTACAGTTCACAAATTTCGCTTCCATAGCGAGGAGATCGACGAGAGTTCTGCGAGGAGTTCTGACGAACCAAGAAGAGCAGTATTTCATGATACAGAGTCCATTTTTGACTGGTATGCTTTGCAAGCGACGTTGCAGATTTCCATGACTTACAGTGATCTGAAGGACGAATATCAAAAATTACCGACGAACTATCAAAATCTGGTGGACCAGTGCTGAGTACAAGAGTTCAAGGCAGTTCCAGCGCTGGAAATACAACTGGCTAGTATGTCTACGCAATTGGATGAGTTGGCAGAAATACACCAAGCAGAGCACACACGCCAAGAGGAGTTCCTACAAATAGTGCTGCAGATGCACGCGGAGCGCGACACGGTGATGAGATCATAGAGACGTGAACTTGATCACGAGCATGCGAGTAACGCCAGAGCGCTGGGGAATGCGTGGGATGAGCTGAAGGATAGGTACGCTTCGTGCGACAAACGCATGAAGCAGCTTGAATTTAGCGTGCGACAACTTGTCACGTCGCAGGATGCTTTGGTTGAATGGAGTGAGCGCTGGGATATGACACAAGACGAGTCAATTCACAAGAGTACGAGATTGCATGAGAAGATGAGGTCTGTGAAGGCGCTATGCGTGAGGATCGCCGAGGAGCAAAGATACAGTGCTGTTCGGTGGTTGGATTTTCGCGAGTACGAACAACGAGTGCAGTTGGAAAGTTCAATGCTCACATCGCTCACGCTGTTGCAGGAGAACCTGAGGACGCCAGAGAAGATCTACCGAACGCCAACTACCAGGGAAGATGAATGGAGACGTGAAAGAACACCCAGAACGCCAAAGCGAAAGAGTACGTTCGACAGAAAGACGCAAATGGGTATGTACACGCCAGAGAGTTCGCTAAAGCGGTCGCCCCAAGGAATGGGACAATGGATAAATCATAGGAGTTTCAGCGACGACCATAGTCAAAGTTCTGAAGGTGACATGCTTTCTGGCGCAAAGGTTCAACCTGGGTTCCGACGAGATGTGCGTGGAGAAGTGACAGATCCGTGGGAAGGACATCCAGCACGAAAAACACGACGAAGCAAGCGTGGAGGACGCCAGAAGCGGATAGGAGGCACCATCGCCAAGATACTCAAGGTATTATGGGGACTGGCGCATCACTAAGCACACAGCACGTGACAAGGAACCAAGCTTGCTCCGTGGCTGCAGGCAGCTGAACCAGGACTAATGGGTGTTCAGAGATCCAGAGGAGCTAGAAGATCCAGAAGAAGTGGGATGCAGATGAGATACTAAGGCTACACAAGCATAATGTTGTGGCAGTGAACTGCTCTTTGCATTGCATACAAAATTTCACATATTCAGATTGACTATGTTTTGCACATGTACATGTCTGCTTAGGGATGGATACCCCTTCCTCGCCCCTAGGGACTTTTTATTATTGTTTTTATTTTTAGACTTTGCTGCCATGGAGCGCAGTTTTTGTGCGGCCAGATGAAGGCGCACTGATGGGATTTTTTAGTGGGTAGTCACTTTTGCAGTGGAGTCCCACATAAACTTACTTGAGTTATGCATAAAGCATTTTGCAACCAAGCTTAGTGCAGCAGTACTGAGTAAATGAGTTGATCCCTGAGGACGCAGTTTTAAATTGCTCTGAAGGTTTTGACTATAAAGCTATGCACCTGCCATTTTTTTTTTATAATATCAGCCCACAAGTCAAGAAACTTGTTTTTTCTAAGAAGTGACTTGAAGCTTAGGAAGGGGGTGTAATAAGGTAGGATGCAAGGCGCTATTATTGTGCATTTATTGCATTTCTTTATATAAGCGCTGAGTTGCGCACAGCCGCGACATAGGGTCGCAGGTGTATGAAACGCACGATGCATTTAAAGTGCAGCAGGCGACAGTTTTATTATAAAATTAGTTCGTTTTTATTGCGCACTGAATTACATATTTTGGTTGTCTCTTAGGCAATGGAACATTGTAATTTGTGAACCACTCGCACTTACGTGACTTCGTGGTTCAAGATGGACTTCGCAGAACTGTTGGTGTCATCGCTCCGTTAAGAGATAGACAGAACGAAGACTTGAAGGAATTTTCAAAATGGATTCAGTTTTGTCGAAAAACATCATGATGGAACAAAACCCGAGTTCCAAGAAAAATGCTATTACACCGATACTTCGTACTTGTTGCATCCGGCCAGTAACCCCAATTTCCCAGCCCAATTTTCAGTTGCGGCGTGCCCAGTGCTGCGACTTCTGCTCGGATCTTCGCATCGGCAGCTGTACGAATGTGAAAACGGTGGTTGAGTGCGCGAGCCCTCGCGCACTGAAGCTGCGACACTGACGCATACCTGCGGTCTGGTTGACATACTGCTTATTGTCCGGATGGTCAAGATGGAAAATAACCCATTGATGTGTTGTGTAGGTGAGGGTGGAAATCTCGGTAACCTCCGCGGCCACGAAGTTGCAACTGTGCTGACTCTGGCCGACTCCCATTCCACATAGGCCATGCAAACTCGGTCTGTCGCCAAAATCTTGTCAGTCATTGTCGCATGCTGTGTACCAGGTTCTTGAGAACGTTATGCACCTCCACGCGTTTGCCACCAGGACCAACCTTTAGTAAGAAGTAATGGTTTTCCACCTCCTCAACAGTAACAGAAGCCGTGTTTCTCGCCTTGTCCTGCACCAACCTGCTCAACATCCCTTCTCCAAACTCCTCTGAGTGTGCCTGACCGGGCAGGTCCTGGTGCCACTTGCTGTTGTACAACAATGTGCACATGATTGTGCGTTTGTACTTCCTCAACAGACACAAACTGAGCTGCATTACCTCCTGAGCTCGTGACCCTGTACCGTTGTTTTCCCCTGACCAGTTGCATTCCCGTACCACGTGGCCCGAGTACAACAACAACGGGCACCATTCCGACAACAAATGCAGAACTGCGTTTGCCACTGCTGCCCTGTTGGCATGCGCAGTGTCACGACCACTGATCGCGGTTGCAGCTTGTGCCTTGCACCGATACGGGCGTAGTATTCGGGGTTTGGCAAGCATCAGCCCAAACAAATTTTCTTGAAAGGAAAAATCTTTCTTCCGGTACTCGACGCAAGCCTCTCCCCCGCCGACACCATCATATGGGACTACCGCCCAATTTTGCAAAAGTTCATAAGATACCTAGACAACATTTCCTACATCGACACTTACAAACCTTTCATTCATGACAACAACAACATCCTTTCTTCAACTCCCATCAAACAAGCCACATTCAACAACACCACCGGCATGATGATCATCACCATTGACACATCCAAAACATACTCTTACCAACCTCCACCACGCTCCCCAAAGGACCCCGCCACCACCCAATTAAGAGTTGACATCTTGAAAAAGCAACTCAACGATGGTAGCCGGGAAAGTGCCTACGACTTCATCAATAGGACACTCCAAGGCAAAATGCATGAAGAGGCATCAATTGCCTCCTCAACGGCTGATTTTCAACGAGCGGCTTTCCACAAACGCCCTTCCCCAATCTCCAAACACCCTCAAGGTGACCAAGACCACGAGTACTTCCGTTTCGACATAGATTGTCACACGGAAGAGGTCGAGGAACTAGCTACCACACTCCAACAACAACACCCTCTCCCATCTCAATCACCAACAATCATTGCATTCCCCTTTGATCTTGCCACCCACCCCGACACCTATGTCGCCACGCTTCGTAGAGGACACCCTGCCGCTCCACCACTTGAACTCCTCAACCAACTAACGAGCATCCCAAGAATTGATGAATTTTTGAAATTCGCGATGGTCCGAACCAAATATTCCATTCTCTTCCACGTAAACTCCGAATGCATCCCTTCTCCCACCAACTCAGAAATAGGCCGACTCCATTGGTTGAACCAATTGCTTTGGGATGCAGGTCTTGTCTTGCTATACCCCAATGGGAAATACACTCCCAACCCCCGCATTCAGCAAGCCAACTCTCAACCCAAAAAGCACGTCCTCACCTCTTCCAAGGCCGTAGTCGCCGAAGCACCAGCCGCAACCACCCACATTTCCCTCGCCAAAGCAGCGGCTATCTTCGGCGAAATTGAAAAAATCATTCCACTCCATTTCTCGTCCATGTCAATTGGAACATCACTCCATTACGAGATCACCTACACCAACGACGACTCTCCAATCATTGCACATGGTCAAGAAATCACAGGGATCAATTTTTCTCAAGGTCAGAACATCAATCTCCAAAAACAACAATCTCTAATTCACAACAAGCGCCTCACCACCGACCAGGAGCACATCCATGAATGGTCTGTCATCGAACAGCTCGGAGCTGACTTGGGTGCCAAGAGTCATAAAAATCAACTTCTCACCAATAAACCTCCCAATGCTAAATACACGAAGCGAAAGTGAGACCCCACGTCTCCTTCCTTCCACGCATCTTTCTCTCCACCTTCTCAAAGGTTATCATGTCAATCTCAGAACCCATTCGCGAATCTCTACTTCAACCAGGTTCTCCCCTCCCATACTCCCCCACACCCATGCTTTCTCTCATCACTCAATTGCGATATCGGCTTCGAGCTCTCCACTTCCACCAACTCTAATCGAATCTCTTATCGACATAGATGCGTTTATTGTGTGTCGATCCAAACGTCCCCTTCACTGCTCTCATTCTAGTTTCTACAAGTCTCGGTATGTTTCACAACATCCGTCATTTAAATTTTGCACTCGCTTCCTTTGTTTTACTCACAACTTCTTTAACACTCGCCACGACTCGCTTTTTGCCCTCATCGCGCCTCCAACCTGTCTCGCAGCTACTCCCATCACAGTAAGAAAAAGTGCTTTTCCTTTGCTTTAGGACATACTCTGGTTGTATTAGAGATGCACTGAGCAACCATGCATTTTTATCTTAGTATTGGTCCAGCCAAAAGTGGTGAGAACACATTTTGACCTATGGAACCAAACACCCAATCAGGATATGGAGTGGACCCCTTAATCCCCTTTCAATCAGAAGTAAAACATCTTTTCCTGAGTTGACTGAGCACTGACATACCTAAGGTAGAACCTATGAATTTATCTATGTTTTTCCATGAATACTTATCTGCCCTAGTGGTATGCACCATAGGGGGTTAGGCACCTCTTTTTGAGAGGTCCTGGGTTCAATTCCTGGTCAGCCTAACTAAGTAGGAAGATCCCAACTAAGTAGGAAGATCCCCTGTGACATGGCAGTGACCTCATCGCCACATACCATGCCACCTCAGCACATATGGGAGCCAAAACAAAGAGTGCACATCTCCTAAGATGGCACTATGGAGAGAGAGTGATCCTGAGGCAGTTTTCTAACTCTTTTCCCAAAACATTTCAGCTATCTCTGTGAATATGCATTCATTTGTATCCTGAGTTGCAGTTTCTGTGAATACCTAATCATCTTTCACTGTTTACACTGCAGCCCTTCATGCTTTGATCCTGAATTACCTTCTCTTTGCATACTGTTGGCTTGGGCTATCCTGGATTGAGTTGGCTTTACTGTATTTCAACAAATAAAAGCTTTTCATCATCCAAAACCAGCAGCAGGACACCCTACAGCAACAACAAGCAGCAGGAGAAGCAAAAACACAGTGCTGAAAACACTATAAACTTTTCTGGTAGCAAGAGGCAGCCTGTCTCTGTGCACCGGCAGCGACCCCGCGCCGTACAACCAGTGCTCCGAGCAGGCAAACATAAGCAGAAGGGTGGATTAAGATGGATCCAGGAAGAGTGGACGCCGAGGTGAACACAGCGCCAGCGCCAGAGACACCGGCAAGGCCGGCGCCTGACGCTGTACCTTCGGTGGAGCCCTTACATGGGCCAATGGATACGGCGGAGGACTCCTTGGATGGCCTCCAGACGGCCTTTGGGGCCCTGTCGGTGAAGGAAATGGTCTCTCAGCCTCAGCCTGTGAAGAGGAAGAGAGGAAACGAGAGCGAGAAGGATGCTGGAGAAGGAGCAGACGAAGGAGAGGAGCAAGGGCAAGACCCGACGGATATCCCTACCTTCGAAGGCGCACCAAGCGCTTCTGGCCTCCAAGCATCACCCTCTCCCATAACCACCACACACCCAGCCGCCGCTACATCCACTTCCACAACCAACCAGCCTATGGCAGAGGGCACAGGCTTTACTGGCATGCCTCACTACCCCGCCTATGGCATGGGCCCACCTACCACTGCGCTCCTTGAGGCAACTACTGCCAGTGAGCCGGTGGCTTCCAGCTCTGCGCCGCGTTGGTATGCGGCTGACCATCCCCATCCACTCCACGCCACGGGAACCTACATGGAAGTTCCTGGGTATGCTCCTGGGTGTACACCTGGGTATGCACCCCTGAGTGGGTTGAGGAGAGGACCAGAGTCTCTGGGAGGCAGGAGTAGAGGATCGGGAAGATCCTCCAACAGGTCCCTGACGCGGTCGGAGATCAACGAGGTGCTCCAAGGAGCCACTTCGAAAATCGTGAGCGACCTCACGCAAGAGATCAGGGAGAAACTGCAGCCTCTGATGATCCCGTCCCATGCGTCACCTACGACAGTGGGGATGTCACCCCACCGAGTACAGGCTAACCACCTGGCGGCAGGGTTGACGAATACCCTGGGGAGCCTGAGGAGCCGACCGATGCCGACTCCTGCAGCAGTACCAAGAAGCCCATTCGTCCCGAGGACAGCCCAGCCGCCCTACAGTCACGTGACGAACTCGACGAGGGCCGAGCTGGACCAGCTGGGGCTGACAGCCCTAAGGGCTATGGTGGACGTGGAGCCTTATGGCTCCAGTGATCTAGGCGGAGACCCCTCCGATGATGGGCCGCCTTCGATGACTTCTTCTTCGCCATCGGATGACGAAGACCCTGAGGACCCCGAGGACTCCAAGGGTAAGAAGAAGAAGAAGAAGAAGAAGAAGACCCGACGCCCTGAAGGACGCCGAGCTCAGGAGGCGAAGGCTATTGCCACCTCCAAGATAGTGGTGAACCTGCCTGAATTCACAGGCAAGGACCTCAGCGAGTTCGCTGAGAACTTTGGCCGGTTCCTACGACTGACCGGCCAAACCCACGCGAGTGGGCGAGTGAAGTGCGACCTGCTCCTGCAGTGCTGCAAGACGAAGTACCTGGAGAAGCAGGTCAGGCAGATCGTCACCAACTCCGCCACCTTTGCCGACGTGTTGGTTGCCCTGGAGAGGCAGTACCCAACCTACGAGACCGACCTCTCCATCAGGGCCGAGATCCAGAACCTGCCCGTCCTGCCCAACAATCCCAAACCCGGCAGGGTCTCCGAGCTGTTGGCGGACCTGGACCACTGGGCAGGACGACTGACGCCCGGTTCCTACAGCAGCGACGACCTGCTGTTTTGGTTGTGCTCCAAGCTCCCCCGTGAGCTATGGGACGAGTGCCGTCTGACGGCTGAGCGCAAGGCTAGATCCCTCCGCTACGAGGATCTATGCGTGCTGCTCCTGGAGATGGCGCTGGAGAAGGAGAGCGACCAACACCTGAACCACTACCGTCCTGGTGGTGGAGGTTCTGGAGGCAAAGGGTACCAAGGGTCCCGACCTGGGCAGGGGACTACCCCCAAACACGCCCACGCCCGCCTAATGGAGAACGTGAAGGAGCTATTCTGGTGTGATGCCAGAGATGAACAGGGCCACCTGCAGCATGCCTCCGACTGCGAGCAGCGAGACTGCTTTGTTGTCCAGGGGAAGCAGCAGGAAAAGATCACCGGCGCCAAGGTGAAGATGCCGGATCATTACCGCTGCACCATCACGTGTGCATTCTGCGGTAAGCGGAAGCACTATGAGGACGAGTGCTACCATAAGCAACGCCTATCGGCGAAGCTTAAGGGGGAAGATCCTGGCAAAAGCTCAGGCAAAGGTGGAGGCAAGGCCAAAGGCAACGACTCCGGCAAGGGCAAGTCGAAAGGACGTGGTCAAGGTGGTCAAGACAAGGGTCAAGGCGGACGAGGAGGAGGCGCTAATCGCCAGAACGACAACAAGAACAAGGACAAGAACGGAGGTAACCCCAACCCTAATCCAGGGGGGAACTCCGAGCCCTCTGGAGGGCAGTCTGGACCTACCACACGCTCACAGACGCAGGCCCAGCAAGAACAAGGAGCCAAGCGTGAGCATGAAGGTGGTGACGACGGCAACGCCAAGAAGAGAAGCCGTTTCATGAGGATGGCCCGCAAATTGCGGAACAAGGGGTTCGAGGTGACCTGTCCCGCGGAGTTCTGACGGGGACGCTCTGGTGGCACCCAAGACCTGGTGTTTTGGGTACGTATCCGACTAGGGGGACGTGAATACCTGGGGGTACTGGATACTGGAGCCACAATATCGATAGTGGCCAAGAAAATTTTACCTTGTGGGAGCCTGAAGAACACCATGACCACCGCCGCTATACGGATGGGGGATGGACATGTGGTGCACAGCTGCGGGGACTGCGAAGTGGAGGTACCTATGGGCTCCAAGACTATCGCCCATCGGTTCTATGTGATGGACACTGATGCCTTCGACTTTGTACTGGGTACTGACTTCTTCGTGCAGCACTCCCAGATACAATCCCTGACGCTGCAAGCGCCCTACCTCCTGTACGTGGACCACGGCAGTGGCAGAGAGTCTGTGCCACTGGAGCAGTCGGAACATACCTCGAGTTACCTGAGACTATCGAAGGAGGAGCCCTCGAACATGATGGCGGCCTCCAAAACTGAGGACTATCAACTATTGGGGGAAGTCCTAGACCAAGGTCTGAAGGAGTTGGGTTACTCTCGAGAAGACCTAAGTGTGGAACTGTTCGCCAGCGACAAGCAGCATGTACTGGACCTATACTGCAGCAGGGGGAAGAACTGCAGCTACAAATTTTACTGGCCCTCTTTCGGGATGGCCTACGGGAACCCCGGATTCAGTGAACTGGGGAAGGTGCTGACCAAGGTGGCCTTGGAACGTTCCCGTATGGTCCTGTGTTCCCCCGATTGGGGAGCCCATGGGGGCAACGAGTACTGGCGAACCCTCCTTGACAAGCTGACTATCAGCTCTGTGCGGTTACCTGATGAGGCCATCTACGTGCCTCTGGGACGCAAGACGCCCATTGGGAAGCCCGGATGGGGGAGTATGCTCAGCGTGGTGGACGGAAGTCTTACCACCATCCCCTGGGAAGACCTGGACCCTACTCTGGTCCAGGCTATACAACGAGAAAGCGATGGACTCGCCTTGGGTGACTTGAAGGATCGTCTACGACCTCAAGATGCTGTTGAAACTACACCCGGAGGAGATGAGTACGTCGTGACTGACACCAACGCCCCCAACTCTCCCTGTCATGTACCTGTTCCTGATGGAGTCTCTGAGTGTGGACTATCTGAGCTACCTAGCTCTATCCACTCAGACGACGAAACTGAGCACGACGCCTTCTTCGTGCAGACTGCGGTGGAAGAAGTGGAGAACGCCGAGTACGTCGCCCCACTAAAACCCCTACTCTCCATGAGGGTGGAAGACCCCGTGGATGAAGAGCTGGACCCTCGATCCAGGCTCAGGGAGTATGTGGATTCCAAGAGGAAGTTGGTGGCGAAAAAGCTATGCTACGCGAAGCCTACCCGCAGCTCGTGGCCACTGAAGCAAGGACGTATGGGAGACCTATCCCAACTGAAGGAGGACCTCGAACAGAAGATCACCACCTGGCAAAGGGAGGTAGATCTCAAGCTCATGAAGAGCGTATGGGGTGCCCATGTGAGGACCCCAGATGAGGACGACCTCTCGGAGGAATGTGTATGTGAACCCCCTAAAGCGTGCCTATGTTGCCATCGTCCACCGGAGATGGTTGAGCAAGACCTTCTGTATGCCTACCAAGGGCTGAAGGATGCTACCGCGGGCGAAGAATCGGTGGAGGACCACCTCCCGACTTCTATTCAAGGGGCAAGCAACTTACACTCCGACGAGGATATGGAGGACAAGATCAAGGTACTGGACCCGCGGGTACAAAAGCTGATAAGGACCTATCTGGAGGTGTTCGGAGAACTACCCCCTCCAGCCTCATGCGACAAGCTGGTACAGATGGACCTCAAGCTGAAACCCGAGTTCGTGGGTCACAAGATCCGGAGGAGACCCTATCCAGCTCCTAAAGAGCAGGCCGACGAGATTGAGCGACAGATACAAGAATGTATCGACGCTGGCCTAGTCCTGGAGTACAAGGATGGGGACTACCCCCTACACTGCAGCCCCTGTTTCCTGGTGGCTAAACCTGGGTCTACAGCCAAACGGCTGGTAGTGGACTATGGAGAGCTGAACAAGAAGACGCTGAACCACTCAGGGTCCATTCCCAAAATGGAGTCTACCCTGGAGAAGATAGCCTCCTGTCGCTACAAGACCAAGATGGACAAGCGAAGTGGATTCTGGCAAGTGGACCTGACGCCCAACGCGCAGGAACTACTGGCCTTCATCACCCCTCAGGGGAGGGTATTCAAGTGGAAGGTCATGCCATTCGGCGTGGCTAACGCCCCCGCTCTGTTCCAAGAGCTGATGAACAAGATCTTGTCCATCCTACGAAGGAGACCTAAGGTGCAGGAGCTCATATCCCGTGGGGCCCAGATGGAGGCTCACATCGACGATGTATGCCTCGGGACCAATACCCAGGAGGATCACCTAATCCTCTTGGGTGAGTTCTTTGCGGTCTGCCAGGAGAACCACACACGACTCAAGCTGGAGAAGTGTGAGTTCATGCAGGAGACCATGCAGTACCTGGGGTTTGACGTTGGCTATGGGTGGTGGACCCCAGCGGCCTCTAAGGCCAAACCCCTGATGGATGCCAAGGTACGACACGAAGACCCCAAGAAAGGACTTCATGATGTACGCAGTTTCATTGGGGCGTGCAACTTCTATCGCCGCCACATCAAAAACTTCACCTACACCAGCGCGGTACTGACTGACTTGATCAAGAAGAGTACTACTTGGCGCTGGGGCCCACAAGAGCAACAAGCGTTTGACGAGCTCAAAGACAAGGTAGCCAACGCTAAGTGCTTGGGCGTGCCTAGGGCACAAGGGGAGATTATCCTGGTGACCGACGCCAGCAACGTGGGCGGTGGTGGAACGTTGTTCCAATGGCAAGCACTAGAGAAGGAGGAGTTCGACTCGGCCATTTCCCAATGGGGGACGGAAGGTCTCAACCGAGATGGAACCCTCAAGCACAGCTACCCTGACGACAAGTGGGTCCTAGTACCTCTGGGCCACTGGAACTGGAAGTGGAACCAGGCCAGGGGGAACTACTCCACCTATGAGCAGGAACTGCTCGCGGGTATGCTGGTGCTATCCTCACAAGCACGACTGTTGGGGAGTAACCCTGTGGTCTGGCTATGCGACCAAGAACCGGTCCGCAGTTTCCAGAAGGGCCCCCCACCTGAGAAGGCCAAGCTACGTCGCTGGTGGACCTACCTCAGTCAACTACGGCTGACGGTACACCATATCCAGGGAGTGAAGAACGAGTGTGCAGACTACATCAGCCGCAACAACTTCGACGCCCTGATTGGTGCCCGGTCTGAAGCGCTGGCTAAGGAAGCGTTCAGCCGTATGGACGTACACCTGGACCTGAACATGACCATGATACGCCCCCTGGATGGACTCCAACAATCGGAGTACCTACATGAGTTTGGGGATATCTACCGGCGCCTGGAGAAACGCCTTGAACCCCTCCTGGTCAACCAAGACCAGTGGAAGCGGGACAAGAGCTACCTCTGGCACGAGGACCGCATCGTGGTGCCTAGTGACCGAGTCCCAGCGCTGCTGAAGTGGACCCATGAGTCCAGTGGTCATGTGGGTGCTGACCGTACCCTGAGACTGTTCAAGCAGTGGTTCCACACTACGTGGACAGACGACCAGCTACGGAAGACGCTCCTGCCTATCGTGGACAAGTGCCCGTGCAGGTCCTGTAAACCAGGGGATATCAGGGACAGAGGTCTCTACTCGACCCTGCCCATCCCTCACTGTGCTAACAGTGTTCTATACGTGGACTACACGGAGATGCCGAAGTTCGGGGGCTATGACTTCGCCCTCGTGGTAACCTGTGGGTTGACCAGGTTTACCAGGGTGTTCCCATGTACCAAGCACATTACCGGAGAGGAGACTATCAAGATACTCCTGGAGGAGTGGTTTTGTGTCTATGGGGCGCCCAAGGAGATCAACTCCGATGAGGACGTACGAGTACGCTCAGATACTGGCTGGTACAAGAGGGTCCTGAGGTCCCTCAATGTCCAGGTATCTACGGGGATTCCCTACTCTCACACGAGCAACCCCCTATGTGAGCGACAGATTCGTGTCCTGAAGGAGAACGTCAGGATATGGTGCAAAACTGAACGCACCAGAGACTGGGTGAGACTACTCCCCGTCATATCCTTGATGATGAACTCCCAAGAGAGTTCAGCTACTGGCTACTCGCCACATGAACTATTCATGGGGCGCCCGGCATGGTTCCTACATGCCCCCTATCCAGAGGACACCCATTCTTCTGTGGGTGAATGGGTCCAAGAGCAACAAGCGAAGGTGGACAAGGCCAAGGCTATGCTCCAGAGAGTGAGGGAGCGTCAGTGGAACAAGAAGAACAAGCACCGTGTACCGGCCACCTACCAAGAAGGGGACTGGGTGCTGGTGCACCACAGTCGACTACCCGCCTGGCCACGCTCTACCAGCGATGACCCATACTTCGGGCCGTACAAGATCCTATCTGTGGATGGACACCGTATCACCGTGCGGTGTTCTCCCCGTCTAGGGGGGACCCTGGTGTGCGCCGCTCAACACCTGAAGCGCTACCATGATCCTGAAGACCTCTGTGGGGAGGAGTGGGAGCTGAACGACGAGGAAATCGCCGCTCTGGACCTACAAGGGGCTGCCAGCCCTATGGAAGTTGAAGGTGAACTCCCCGACATGAACGCCGAGGAGATGGCTAAGGAGGGCTTCTACCTGGTGAAGTCTGTCCTACGCCACCGCTATCGCCAGGGTTGGCGCTTCCTCACCCTCTGGGAAGGGTTTGGAGTCGAAGAGGCCACCTGGGAGCCCTTCTCTGCATTTGTTCTACCTGAGGGACGCCTAAACTCAGTTCTGGTTGACTACTTGTCCCAGAACAACCTTGGTGAGTTGTTGAGGCTCGCTGAGATGCTTGCCTCCAAGAATAAAGCTAGGGACTGAACCTTACCCTTACCTGCCAAAGCGTATGTGTGAGTGTGCTAGTCCTAAGGTCCTGAGAGCAAGCCGCAGAAGTGGTGTCCTAATTATACCCAAGTCTGCGCCCTTGCTGAACCCTGGAGGGTTGGCTTATTGATGCCACGGGGTACGCCCCGGGTCTCCCCTCCCCTATGCGCCCAATTTCTGTGCTGGCGCAAAACCTTGGGGGAATACCCAGAGTGTTAATCCAGGTATTGTTTTCCCTACCTACCTGTCTACTACAGGGAGGGGTGGCCAAAAGCTATGAAGGCATGCAAAACGCCTGTTTGCTATGTGGCCAAAAACACTAACCTAACCCACTGTCACAGCCCACCAACCCAGCTAAAATTGCAGGAAAAGGGTGGGACAGTGACACGCCCCCTACAGGTCCTACACACCCTACAGTGGCACCATCCTGGTGGGCGAGCGCTGGGCAACTGGCTCTAGCCCCCACGCAGGACTACCACTCCTACACGCACACTCTACTTGGCGTTGCGAAGAGGAAGTTCTCGAGGGTCCTAGCGACCCACCTGTGAAATGACAAGAGAACACAGCGCTACTAAGCAACTGTGGCCTCACAGGGGACGCCACAACGCGTTTCCCCTGCAAGGGCTTGGAGGGAAGGAGTGCTCGCGTGTGCAAAGCGCAGATGTCGATGAAGTCGGACTCCCTGCTCTGCCACAGGCGGAGCGGAGTTACTTGTTTGTGTGAGCTGCGCCCCTGTTTAGCAGGGCATAAAAAAAAAAAAATGCTGCTGCACCACTCACCCTACCTGCCCACCTGTAAAACAAAGGCAAATGAAAGGGCGTTTGCGGCGGAGGAACCAAGGCACACTCCAGGTATTATACCCTTCTCAGTGTGCCCTATAATACGCTGTCCGCAAACACGCTGCATGGAGCAGCTACCCTTATCAAGCAAGCAAGCGTTAAGGGACTCCTCAGGTTCTCTTAAAGAACGTACCGAGGAGCCCCTGGGTAGCCTAAACAAGGTTTACCGTGCGCACTTCGCGTGGCCTACCCTTTAATGCGTGTGTGCATGCACGACTATGCACAATCACGTGGGCAAACCTGCCCATCTCCACAACAATCGTGACTCCACCAGGGGGTGGCCCCGCCTGGGCGTACCTACCTTACCTACCGCTGGGAAGTGAAGCAAGGAGAGAAAACAAAAGGGGCGCACGCGAAGAACGTTGCTATGCACTTGTGTGTATGACTAATCACCCTGATCTGACCGCTAATCATCTGCAATCTTTCTAATCAATCCCTCTACCGCGTCCTATCGTGGTTATCGTTGTTAGCGCTGCTACACGACTCTGTCACGGAGACTCGAGACGAGCAATGTGTATGCGGCATGCAAGACGAGCATACCTGTAGTTTATACCTGATTCATTGAAGTCTTTTCAATTGATTTTCGAATTCTTGAATTTTTGAAGCTTCTATTAGTGTGGATGGAATCTGTATGTTTGTTTATTAATATGTGTCTCGTCATTTTCAAGACTACGTGATACATACGTTTATAATTCCATTATTTTTCCATTTTCCGGCGCTTCGCTAGGAGCCGCTCCCGCGCGCCGCCATTTTATGCGTATGAATTTCTGGACTTAAAAAATCCAGAGATGACTATAATTTCTATAAAAATGTGCTGAAGATGCACAATTGGATTCTGCTCAGGTGTGTCGTTTCAGAAAAATTCTGCGCCGTCATTTGACGGATTTTGGTGTCGTCGCTTCGTTTTTGCGTGGATTCGTCCATAATTCTCCCATTCCTGCCTCTGCAGATACCCACGCGCAGCCTCGCTGAGTAGGCCGTGTTCGGGCCGAAACGCAGGTGCCTGGAGAGACAGAGCAGAACCAAGACCCCACCAAGGGGCAAATTAATTTCTTTTCGACTCCCTACGCCCTAAGACAGGTCACAGGTCGCCAGCAGGTTTACGAGAACCCATGCGAGTGTGTATAATGTGTCTTGCGTTTGGGTTGTGTCGACGCTGCGTCTTGGAGGAAGGGATGCATATGCACATGTTTGGCATGCTCCCAATCTAACCCAACCAAGCCACAGGAGCCCCGGCAGCGCCAAGAGCGCTGAGTCTTCTGTAGGAAACTGTACAATCAGAGCAGCAAAAGGACGCCAGCCATGGTGAGCGCCCATTTTTCAGTGTGAGGGAGACTGTAGGTATTTTAAAGTAGATGTGGAAACCAAGGAAAGGCCAAGAAAAATTCCCTTTTTCCTAAAATGCGACAGTGGTGGCCACCACAGCACAAGGGGGGAGTAAGAAAAAGTGCTTTTCCTTTGCTTTAGGACATACTCTGGCTGTATTAGAGATGCACTGAGCAACCATGCATTTTTATCTTAGTATTGGTCCAGCCAAAAGTGGTGAGAACACATTTTGACCTATGGAACCAAACACCCAATCAGGATATGGAGTGGACCCCTTAATCCCCTTTCAATCAGAAGTAAAACATCTTTTCCTGAGTTGACTGAGCACTGACATACCTAAGGTAGAACCTATGAATTTATCTATGTTTTTCCATGAATACTTATCTGCCCTAGTGGTATGCACCATAGGGGGTTAGGCACCTCTTTTTGAGAGGTCCTGGGTTCAATTCCTGGTCAGCCTAACTAAGTAGGAAGATCCCAACTAAGTAGGAAGATCCCCTGTGACATGGCAGTGACCTCATCGCCACATACCATGCCACCTCAGCACATATGGGAGCCAAAACAAAGAGTGCACATCTCCTAAGATGGCACTATGGAGAGAGAGTGATCCTGAGGCAGTTTTCTAACTCTTTTCCCAAAACATTTCAGCTATCTCTGTGAATATGCATTCATTTGTATCCTGAGTTGCAGTTTCTGTGAATACCTAATCATCTTTCACTGTTTACACTGCAGCCCTTCATGCTTTGATCCTGAATTACCTTCTCTTTGCATACTGTTGGCTTGGGCTATCCTGGATTGAGTTGGCTTTACTGTATTTCAACAAAGAAAAGCTTTTCATCATCCAAAACCAGCAGCAGGACACCCTACAGCAACAACAAGCAGCAGGAGAAGCAAAAACACAGTGCTGAAAACACTATAAACTTTTCTATCACTCTCTTTCCCCACCAACCTCTCAACCCGCATGTTCAGGAAAACGATCCATTTCAATTTCCAAGAACGAATCAATTTCCAAGAATGAATCAATCAAAGAAGCTCTCTAAGGAACGACAAGGTTCTCCTTCACTCGCACTTGCACATCACCACCGCACAAACACTAACACACCACCTTGCACCCTGCACCACATTCACACGACACAAATCATCACTCCACCTTACTCTACACTCATCGATCACCACTCCGCCACCACCGCTCCACTTTTCGCCTGGATTACGATGACATCATCGAATACTTCATCTTCATTGAGCTTGCCTGTTCCCATGCCTCCTCTCCCGATCACGAGCACTTCGACAACAAGGAGACTCTCACACGTTAACAAAATTTGGATGTATGTCCCTCATGAATTGGTCTCAAACGATTTGGTCCCAAAAATCCGAGAACCCATGCCTCCCCTCCCGAGCACAAGCGCTTCGACATCAAGGAGACTATCACAAATTAACAAGAATTTGATTCGTGTGCCTCATGAATTGCGCCCAAAAATCCAAGGTCCTCTTATTCTCATGCCTCCCCTCCCGAGCACGAGCGCTTTGACATCATGGAGACTCTTACACTTCAACGGATTCTGGGTTTATGTCCCCCACATTGATATTTCATTCCCTTTCGTGTTCACCAACAACCCGACCTCACACCACGAACACACCCACGCTCACAATCACATCACTATCACTCCCACTACCCCACCACCACCCCCCCGACCCAATCGCCGGCGATCCCAACACCGAGCCTAATGGTGACAACAACAACACCACCAAACCCCCCTTCATTTTTCTTCCTCACCATCCAAACACCACCAAACACCATCACCCAGTACTCTCTAAAACCACATTACAGATCACAACTCACAACACTGCCAAAAACATGCACGACATCCAAGCCACCGTCCTCCACCACTTTAACAAAGGAACAGACATCCTATGTCTTCAGGAAATTCCCTCCAACATTACCCTTGACAACTCCCTTGGCCTCACCACCTTCGAAAACTATGCCCCCGACAAAACAAACAGCACTGCCATAATCGTCCACAAACACCTCGCTCCCTTTTGCCGCAAAACCCACCACACTAACATTCACGGTTGTCTCACTACCATAGACATCACCCTACCGGGATACCCCACATTTAGCATCTTCAATATTTATAAAACCCACATCCAATCACATCAACAACGCCTCGCACACGTCATCACCACTCTCCAGCAAAAGGAACCAATTCACCTCCTCATTGGAGACATGAACACTCACCTACAACCACACTTAGACACCGACAACATCAAACATCCAAAATCCTGGCCTTGGCTCTATGATCAACTACACCCCCCAACCCCAGACACTACCCCCCGACTACATGACCTTTTTCGGTCCCAAAACCCCCATCTCCGCCAGTGGACAAGGCCCCGTAACAAACGCCTACCCGACTCCCAGTCTCGCATCGATCTCATTATCGCTTCTTCCTCCTTCATTTCCATCTTCAATCCACAAAATACCTTTATCAACACCACCATCAATAACTCCGATCACTACCCTGTCACCTCCACCATTAACATACCTACCAATCCGTTAAACATCTACGACATTCCCCACGCTGACATCTACTACAGAAAACTCAACAAAGAAGAACACAGCAAATTTCTCCAACGCCTCCACTCCCTGGACACATGGACCGAAAATAACATGACCTCCATTTTAAACTCTCCCATCGAAGAATTAATCGACACTACAAACAACGTCCTCTGCTCTCTTGTCAACTCCTACAAGTTGGTCACCAACCAGTATCATCCCCACAAACCTACCAATATTGAAAAGGCCTTCACTCACCAACTCAACAACATCCAACCCTCCACCACTTTAACCTGCAAGCAAGCCAAGACACTTCAACACACCCTGGACAAATGGACTGAAAAGAAAAAACGTCAATCCCAAAAACGTCTCCATCACTCTCTCATTAAAGGACGGAAAATAAAAAAATCTCTCAATAACATCTTAACCCCCCGCTCCACCACACCCATGGCCCTATACGATACCAACAACAATCTCACCTCCGACCCCTACTCCCTCTGCGAATCCATGGGCCAGTGCCTCACCGCTTTAGAAGGACCCCCAGACTTCCAGATAGAACCCCAACTTATCGACTCCCTAATGGAGCTCTCGCCTTCCATCCCTCAGGACGCTCCTCACCCCGAATTCACTGAAACCTTCTTCAACACCTTGCTCTCAAACTCAAACCCAGTCAAAGCCCCTGGCTTCGACAACACCAACCTATACCTCTTCCACCTTGCTCCCAAACACATAAAGTCTCTCCTCTTTCACATATGCTCCCACTTCATCACCAACCCTATTCCCAAACAATGGCTCACCGCTCGAATCTTCCTCCTCTACAAGAAACACGACCCCCACAACCCTATCAATTACCAACCCATAGCTCTTCTCCAAACAATTTATAAAATACTCGCCTCATATGCCGCTACCGCCCTAACCTTCTACGCCACCAAATATAACCTACTCCACCACTCCCAATACGGTGGCATCCCCAATCACCGCACCACAGACCACATATTCACCATGATCTCCAACATCTCCCTCCACCCCGACATCTACCACCTCTACCTCGACCTCAACAAAGCCTTCAACTCCGTCCCCCACCAAGCCCTATGGCAAATCTTACACAACTACAACTTCCCCAAACACATTATCTCTCTCATCCAAAACCTATACTCTCATCCCGCTGACTATCCCACCGTCAATGGCTTCTCTCTCTTTGCCGCCATGACTATCAGGGGACTCCGCCAGGGATGCCCAATGTCTCCAATTCTTTTCAATCTCTTCATTGACCCCATAATCCGCAAACTTTCTTCCTTGCTCCCTTCTCACACCTTCTCCGCTCTGTTCTCCTTTATTGACGACATAGCCCTACAAACTGCCTGCCCCAAAATTCTGCACACTGCACTCTCCTTCCTCTTCAACGTAGGCCCAAAATACGGCCTCTCCTTCAACGCCACCAAATCCGAACTCCACGCCCTCAACAATGCTCCTCACCTCACCATCCGCATTTCCTCTACTACCCACTTCAGCACCCTCGATCAACATGGCAAACCACGCCAATATTACAAATACTTAGGGGTCTTCTTCTTCACTTCTCAACAAAATCAACAAATGTTCCTCCTCTTAAAAAACCTCGTCAACTCCTTCTTCACCAACCTCCTTCCTCTATCCCTATCACACACCGAACTCATCAAACTCTCCAACATTCAACTTATTCCTATCCTTGCGTACCGCCTCATCTACAATTCCCTCCCCAACAAACTTCTTGACACACTTGACCACTCCATTTGGGTCAACATAGCATCCCAAGGCAAACTCTCACTCCGCACTCCCAACAAAACCAAATATTCTCCTCGCCACACTCTTGGTCTTGGCATCACCAAAATATCACACGTTACCCACACTCAAGCCATCAACCACTTCCTCCGTTACACGTCAAACGAAGGTCCCCCCAACATCCAATCGTTCTATCCAACACACCCTTTTTCACCGCGGCCCAGCTTCTAACCTCCTGCAAGACATGCTCATCACCTCAGTCCACCACTTCTCCATCCAAACACACAACATTCCACACCACAACCCTTGCCAAGTCCGATCGCTTCCACTCAACTCAGCCATCCAAGTCGCCTTCCTCGACCACAACAACGAAAATTCAAATCTCTGGTTCCCAGGCACAATCATCCAGCACAATCTCCACTCCACATCAGTCCAATTCTCCGACAACATCTTCCACCTTCACGACACCCACCACTTCTCCTTCATCACTCAAAAAGGAAACGAACTCTCATCCTTTATTACTACCCCCACGCACCCAATATGCCCAACCACACTACAAGACTTCCCCATCTCACATACCACCACCCTATCAACCACACATTATTTCCAGCTCAAATCCAACCAGAATATTCCCCTTCCCAACTTTTCACATCTGGATTATTGGGGCTGTCACGACCTACTCAACGCTCTCCAATCCAACACCACCTACTCTATCATCTATACCGACGGATTGGACGACCCAAACTCTTCCAACCCCTCTGGATCAGCGGCAATTATCTCCCTTCAACCCAACGACCACACTATCATTACCTCCCCCTCTCCCCTCAAAGGGTCATACCCAGCAGAAATCTATGCCATCATCATCTCCCTCCTCTACCCTCAACTCACCACCCTCCCCCAACCGATCATCTTCGCCATCGACAACTTGAGCACATGCCTCACCCTAAACACCCTCCTTCACTTTCACTCTCCCCCCTTCACCACTAGCAACAACTCCTTTGCTCTTTGGTACAACCTCATATGGCATCTTCTCCAACATCTAAAACACATCGCCATCCTTTTCACTTGGATCAAAGGACATGCCGATTTCCCCGGCAATGACGCGGCGGACAGTGTCTCCAAATGGAGCACCACCCACTTCGATTACCTTCTCTCCCCCACAACTTCCACACAACTGGCCATTAACCAAACTCCACTTCCCGGCAAAATAACCTCTAAACTCACGAAACATCAACTCCCAACCCATCAACACAACAACATTCACCTCTCCCTTAGTAATCACTTCTTTCTCAAATCCTCGTGGTTCTCCACCTTCACCTTTAAGTGGGTGAATGGTCTCTTCTCTTGCAAGGGCTACCAACCCCACTTCATCCTCAACACCTACCTTTGCCCTCTTTGTAACCACCACCACCACTTAGACCCCATCACCTTCATCACCGAATGCCACACTACTAACGCAATACGGAAAAAATTCTTCAACACTTGGAATGGGCACTTCCACAACACCATCATCACTTGGTGGGCCACCGCTTCCAAAGGCGACCGCCGCAACTTCATTCGAACCCTTATACCCAACACACTCAGCAATCAATTACGCACACCCCCACCAAACACAACCTACTACTCCAACATCAAATCTCTTCGTCAAGCCCTAAAACATCGACAAAAACTTCTCACCACCCTCCTCAACGAAACCAAACAATGGCTTATCGACAACCCCATCTCTAACCTTCATCAGTTGTCTCCGACGACCACCTCCAACCCCTGGAACGAATCTTTTTCCATTTACAGTACATCGTCCACCGCTCCCCACCCACTGCACTTTCCATCCCCTACCAACAAAGAACCAACCAACAAGCGACCTCACTCTAAACGCCCTACCACAAAACCGAAACCCCCCACCAAAACTTCAGCCATACAACTTCAACACTTTCCGCCTCAACCACTACATCCTCACATCATCAACCGCATACCTCCTCCAAATGACACTTAACCTCCAGTCCCATCCTTCATCCCCAACGCATACACTCGCTTCACCAGCGGCACTCTCATCTTGTCAGCAAACAGCAAACAATCAGCAACCAACAGCCAGCAGCCAACAGCCAGCAACAAACAGCAAACAACCAGCAGCAGCAACAGTCAGCAACCGGCAGCCAGCGACCAACAACCAGTAACCAGCGGCCATCAGCCAACAGCCAGCACATCAACCACCCACCACCTTCCTTCCACAGTAGGACACTTCCAGCGACAACAGCCAGCAAACACCCCCCCCCCCAACCACACACCCCAGACACCCCAGACACTATCCCCCCCCCCCCCCGGCTTCCTGCTCCCCTCTTCCGACACTCCTTCGACCTGTATCAGCAAGCAAGTAGCACCCAGCTACCAACCAGCAGCAAACATCCAGCAACGGGCAGCCAACGACCAGCAGCCAGCAGTCCACAGCCAACGACAAACAGCAGCAGCAGTCAACATCCAGCACCCAGCAGCCGAGAGCAATCAGCCAGTGAACAGCAGTCGCCAACATCCACCAGCACGCAGCCAGCAACCAACAGCCATCTGACACATCAGCCTTCACCCGTCACCCACCTACACGGCAGAACACAACACCGCCACCACACTGCACCACACTGTACCACTGCATGCACAGCTCTGCGCACCAGGAAACCTTACCGATCCATTGAGTCTTTTTTGTTTGAGCCATCAATTGGAATTTTTCTTTTCTATTTTTTTTTTCAGGACCACTACGGCAAGAGCGCAAGACTTGAGCAGAATGAAAGGGCTTTGTACTTTAGTAATTCTCAGATTAGCTACAGGGCCCCAGACTGATTTCAGGCAAGCCAGAATGTTCCAGTCTGTTTTACCTTTTGCCCCTGCACTTGCTCGTTTCTCTTCGCTCAATCCACTGGTCCATTTTTTCATTATATCATCTTTTTGTTATTTTGCCTTGGTATAGGCTATATATCCCTTTGCATCTTTCACCGAAATGGCCTCCACAAGTATTTTAACCTATTCAGGCCCATGGTGCAGTTCATGCAGTGTTTTCACCTTGACTAGGTTTGTAAATACCCGCGGCTGTCCTTCGGAGAACTTCGGCTCTCCATGAACGCTCATTTTGCCCATGGTTAGGCCGCTTTGATGCAATGCTTTGGGCGGGGGACCGCCATGCCTCAAAAAAAAAGCATCAGCGCAGCAATAGTTTTTCCATAACTATCAGTTTGGGGTATGATAGTATGGTGGAGCCAGGTCGTAGCAGACCTTTCCGTAGGTAGGTCAGAATGGGCCAGAACACCCGAAAAGTATGAGTAACAACGAACTTGTAGGCATGCCAGACACCGTAAACTACAGGCACGTAACGCAGGTACGCACGCATGTTCCATCGTTGCTTCTTGGCACCGTACAACAACTTTAGTATCCTGTAGTGTATGTTTTCGTCAACCAACAGCGGTAAAACTCTGTTTGTCTATTGTGCTACGTCCTTTGCAAAGTGTAACAAGTTTAACAGACCAACACCACCAGTTACCTTTTCTTTTGACAGGGCAAACGGGCGCCACACCGGTGCCTGCACAGTCCTTGCATCCCTGCTCACATCCAACGGTGCTCTCACGTTTCCGGTGTCTGGTGCACACCCATCTGCATACCCCATGTCACGCAAAGTCTGGGGGATTCTTCGTTCACGTTGTTGCAGAGCTCTTGCGACTGTCGTTATCCGTGCTGCCAGGTCCTCAATGGCTGGATGTCCTGCCCAATACGTGGGCCTCTGCTTCAGTTGAAGTACTGCCATTGCAGTACAGTTTTGTGACCGGTCACTTTCGTCTGGGTGTGTCGTGTATTGTGCCCGGTACCAGTTGTCTATCCACAGCACGCAACACGACGAAAGCACCAGTGACCACGTTGCTTTAAGTGCTGCTGCTGCCTGTTTGTCCACTGTATCTGCGGCAGCGTCTGCTTGCCCAAGTCGTACTTTTGTTCGTCTTTCTGTTTGCGTTGGGTACCCTGTTTTGTTTCCCGGTTTTTCCCTGTTTGGTACTGCCCGTTGACGCATCAACAGGTACAGGTTCCAGCCCTCCCGTCGCAAAATGCGCACCGAGCGCTTGTCCTCCTGCCTTTTAGCTGCTGGTAAACTGTGGCGCGTTCTTTTGTTGAACCTGAGTCGCTGTGCAAATGTTAAAACCAGTTGCGCCGCCAGGTCGTTTCGTTTGAGTCCTTTCCACAGGTCGTCTGCTGTTTGGTATGCTGGTTCTGCCGCGCATGCCTCTCGTAGTGCTGCTGCTCCTTTGCTTACTTCTGCTATCATCTGATGCGTTACGGATTTTCTGGCTCAAAGTGGCATTTTGCGTCTTTCTCTGTGGAATTAGATTTGCGCACATATTTTGGTTATCGTTTTGCACAGCGATCTTTGAAAAAAGTGTGTTTGAAAACATCTGGCCTTTTCCTGTCGTCATTTCTGGTGCGTGTGCTGCCGCCGCAGATTGTATTTGGTGTCTGCGTGCGCTCCGTTCGCAGTAACCGAAAACCGTTTTCGCAACCACAATTTCCTATTCTGTTTCCTTTTGTAAACCCAGTTGGAAAAAAAAACCATATCTATCGGGCAGCGAAGGCTACGGCCGCTATTAGAACCGGACACGTCTGCCATTGAGTGGCTGTTGGAAAAAAGCAAATCATTCCCCCGATCCCCTGAAAAATATGACGAAGGTTACCGATGTATAATCGACTGTCACAGGTGGTAGCCGTGAAAGGGAATGTAAATACCGGCGTAGCCTGACCTGCCTGCTTTTTCCTTTTCTTCCTTCGTTTGAGTGTGCGAGGCCTCGCGCACTGATTGTTTCCGTGGGACAATGTTCTATACCTCGTTATATCTGACCAACATGGTGTCTACACACACATACACCGGAAAAATCAAATGTGTTTGTCCGTTTGGTACTGTACCTACAATTGTACGCGTTATTTCCATTCTGCAAATTCAATACATAACGTGACCTGAGTGCGCGAGGCCTCGCGCACTCCGGGTGCCTAAATTTGTATTTTATTTTCACTTTACAGTACATATGTTTCCCCTAACATGGGAAGTCCGACAGTCGTACACTTCCAATGCTCCGTGGGCAACACAATCCTACTTTTAATACCGTGTACCGCACTGCGTATTTCCGCAAACGCCAGTCCTTACGGGTTTTTAGGTTTCGTGATAAACTCTACTTTGAACATCTTGAGTGCGCGAGGCCTCGCGCACTCAGAACGCCAGAGAAATGTAAAAAAACGTCACATTGAGGAACGCGGAGTTGCACAACACTAAAAAAGCAATTTATTTCACTACGTCTAAAATCACGTTCATCAAACATCCAATAAAATAGTTTTTTTGCCCTGTTGCGAACCGGTCCTTTTCTGCGCATTCGGCGCGCAAAACAGGGTGCAGTTTGCGTGGGCCAAGACAATGAAAGCTTTTTCGTACGAATAAAACCTTTTGAACGAAGAAAACTTTTTTTCCAAAAAACACATTGTTTACAAAAAAGCCCAATATTTACCAAAAAAGCTTCTGCACCACTCAGGCCTTTGAGCAACATCCGCTACACCCTGCATGTACATACACTTGCACCACAAAAACAAAGCATGAAAATACAACCTGTAAAAACGGTTACATAGATTAGATACATGGATTGTTCATTGTTGTTTGGAGGTATGCACATCGGCGGACATTCATTTTTCATGCACGTGGTGTCCTGGTACTCACTTTGGCGCACCTCACGAAGACGTTGCATTAAGACAAGGGCCATGAACATGAAACGGGTGAAAAAAAAACAGGGCAATGAGCTTCCAAAACAGTTGATGGACCTCCAAAAGATCAGTTAGTGTTGGAAAAAAACTACGAGCGCAAAAATTACTATTCGCATTGGAGCACTCTGCACCTCTGCAACCGGCTGTGAAACACACGGACAAATTCTGCATACTCTTCACCTTTGTCTGTTTAAACCTCTGCCTTGGTTTTCGGCGGGTTAGACATGTAAACCACAATCTCTTTATGAGTGCAACTTCCGTGAAGTGAAAAAGAGTTTGTTGTTTTTCTGAAATTTGTCTTGCAGGGTTTTCTCTAAAGGCAAAGCAAGTGGTGGAGCACGGCAATTAGGATCAAATCATTTAGATTGTGACAATCCAACACAGCAGGGCTGCAGAAAGTATAGACATAGATTATAAACAAAATTTGGATGATTCACAAACAAACTAGATGGGTTTAAAATGAAACCTAACAGCATTCTTGTCAGTTGTAGTGCATAGTGCCTGCAATGTGCACTCTTTGGATGTGTATGGGATTGGTTAGGATTGTGGTACACCCTGTGTCTACAGACATAGGACTTTCCATAGCCATGGCTTGGCCAAGCAAATCAATTAAGAGTAGTTACAAAATAGAACGACAATGAGTGAAAAGAATTTCAGAGCATCTACATTCTAGGGTGGGAACTAAGTAAAAAGTGTCCACTTTATTACGGTGCATCACTCCTTAAAAGATGATACCTCCGCTCCTTGGAGCGGTAAGGGTAAACTTCATGGGAGTGTTGATGAACTGCTTGTGTGATAATAATCACATAAGCATAGTATGCCACAAAAATGCAACATTAGAAAAACTCAGAAGAGCTGTGCAATGCATGGGGCTGTAACGTGGACAAGGCACCCAAAGAAAGACATGGTAGCTCCTTTTTCTCACACATGATAACACGTTTCTCGGTCAGTTTCCAACCAACCACCAGGCTCTACAAAAACTGGAAACTGCTTCTTCCCGATTTTGACCAATGCCGGGGCAGTAGCCGTGTTGTCATCTTTGTTATTAGAAACCTCTTCATCAAAGGCGGACGGCGCTGCATCTTTGGTGGGAAAGCAAACACTGGTCTGGGAGGTCTTTTGGGAAAAAAACAAAACCTTAGGCCAACTTTTGTCAGAAAGAATTGGGGATTGTGGTGCATTCTTCATTGGGTTTTTCGCAAAGTTGTCCGAAACGTTTAAACATTTGGGTGGTGCATAGGCCTTTTTTGGTAACATGTGGGGTTTTTTGGTATCAAATGCATTGTTTTGGTAAGTCTTTTTGAAAATAGCAAAACGGTGTTTTGTAAAATTCTGGAGTCTTTTTGGTAAAAAAAAACCCGGTCTTTTTTGTAAAAATGGGTGTTTTTTTGGTAAGAAATGGGTCTTCTTGGTAAAATTTCCTATCCCTTCGTTGGTTTTGGGGTAAAAAATGTGGGAGTTTTTGGTCAAAAAAAGGGGGGGGGTGGTACAAAATGGGTTTTTTTGGGCAAATGAGGGGTTTTTTGGTAACACCCCCCCCCCTTGTAATAGCTATGGAAAAATCACAAATTAATCCCTACACCTACTGTAGCTTAGACAAAGCCGTAGCTTGCGAATACCACATACATGGTGAGATGGGCCAAGCAAGAGGAATATAATACATAAATATCCCCAAAATTAGAGCTTTGTGGGTTTAAATGGGTGAACACACAACAAAAGTGTCCAGGACCCCATGCAACTGGCAACTTTGTCACCAAACCCAGGTCTTACGTGGCCGCACGATATTGCACCGAATCAAATTAGGTAGCAAACTGATACGGTCCCTTTGCCCGCTGTAGCTTGGACAGGGGCGTGGCTAATACCACGGGGGGTACAACATGGGTTTTTCTTTCGTACATTGTGGGGGGTTTTTTGGTTCGTACCAGTCCGTGGGCTTAGTGAGTTTCCTTCTTTTTCTTGTCCTTGTGGATGTGTAGGACTTACATGGTGGCTGCCTTAGCGATGTGGCCGATGACTGTGCCATCGACAACATGTGCCCAGGGTTCTCTTGTTGACAGCCCCAAATACTCGGGGTAATCTTTTTTTTTAGATGCCAAATCTTTTTTTTTAGATGCGCTAAAATTTAAGAAAAGTGCTAAAATTTAAGTCAAAACAGCTAAAAAATGAGCAAAAACAGCTAAAAAATGAGCAAAAACATCTAAAAAAAATTTCGCATCTAAAAAAAAAAGATTCCCTACTAAAAAATAAGATTCCAACAAAACCCAAAATCTAAAAAAAAGTCATTCGCATGTTTAAAAACGTCAAAAAAGCAGAATCTTTTCTTTAGATGGCCAGGTAAAAAGTGAGATTTTGGTAAAACTAAGAGAACACAAAGCCAGGGGTGGGGAGGGGAGGCAGAAATGCAGTTCCTAGGGGCACCCCACCGGACGAATCATCCACATTCCTGAGGCGAACCCTGCAAAACAAGGCACAAAGCAAAGAACGGTAAAGAATGCCAACAAGACCGGAGCAGATGGCTGAGCACTTGCAGAACGTGCTTTTGCAGTACACACTACATTACGTGAAGATGATGTAACCCACTTGATGGCGTCGGGACATGCCACTGTGCAACTGATGCACAAGACGCCTTCCTTGTGGAGAAGGGCTAAAATGCCGTGGATTTTTGGAAATGCCAAACAAATACAGAAGCAGCATCCCTCCCTGTGTGCACCTGAAGATATTTGAAACGAGCAAAACTTGAGCATGAAATTATGGGCAAAATTGTGCACCCACTGAGTAGTGGTTGAAAACAACCTCTACGAGGCAATGCCACTCGGCTTTGTGCACCGAATAATGCCTCTAAACAAAGTTTGAGCAAGGAATCTGAACGTTGGGACTGACTGGGCAGACAACAAAGGCTGCAAAAAATGAGCATATAATGCAGGAACGGAAGTGTTGAATGCAGGGTTCTCAGGAGTTGATCACTATGGCTGGCAGACACTGCAGCACAGGCACGTGGGTGGCACAATGCACTGCAGAAGAAATGCGCAAAAAAAAAAACTGTGAAAAAACCTCCCTGTGAACAAAATCTGAGCAAGGAATCTGGAACTGGGGACTGACTGGGCAGACTGCCAAAGCTCCAGAAAATGAGCATACAATGCAGGAACGGATGTGTTGGGATGCAAATGTCCCAGGAGTTGATGACTATGGCTGTCAGACACTGCAGCAATGTACAAGAAGGTGGGTGGCACTTTGCAGTGCAGAAGAAATGAGCAGAAAAAACCTGGCTGGATCACTCTGCGTCTGAAAAGAGGTCCCCACTCAGCAACCACGACACACTGCTTGTGTGGACAGGCAAACAGTGGGGATCACTGTCATTCTTCTTCCATGTACTGACCACACACCCGCAGAAAGACACGCTGCTCTCTGGAAAACTTCTGGCCCGTCAATTTCTCAAAGGCCTCTGCGCGTGCCTGGTTCGCAGGTGAAAGGCGGATCTCAGAAGACTTGCGCCTGTCATGTACAATGACCTTCCAGAACTCATCACATTTCTGTTGGTCGTGGCGCAGGTTACCAGTGTACCCCACGGGCACCTCAAAACGTTTCTTGTTGATGTACAAGGCTTCACGACTTTGCGATGTCCCTGGCTGGGTATTCACCTGTGCAGCTGAGCGCAGGGACGTTTTTGGGCCTGTAGCTTCGTGGTCGGAGTCTGGATACAAAGGGGCCTCTGATGCACTATCAGAACTTGGAATGCTATGAAAAGCAGCCCATGCAGCTGCCTCAGTAAGAAACACATCTGCAATGGAATGAGAGCTGGGTTTCTTATCAGTCTGCCACTTGATCGTGCACGCAGAGCCCTCCACCGCGAGCACCTTACCCCAATGCAAATAACCCTTGTCCCCTGTACGCAAGTGGTGAGTGAACACTGCACACACTTTGTCGCCCTTTGAGGCTTTGCGATGCAAATCCTTTGGCACTGACTTGACTGATGGACCGTGCAACGGAGAGGAGGGGGATGGGCTGGGTTTTGGAACTTGTGCAGGGCCATGCTCCAGGGGAGGGGAAGGGGATGGGCTGGGTTCTGTGACTGGGGCAGAAGCATGCTCCAGGGGAGGGGAAGGGGGTGGGCTGGGTTCTGAGACTTGGGCAGGGGCATGTTCAAATGCGGAGGGAGTGGCTGGGCTGGGGGGGACAGTGGGGGGACGCGGTGGGTCTTCAGCAGATGCACTTAGCGTCGGTTCTGCAGCAGGCAGGGCACCTTTCAGGATGATGTGGAAACATGTTGTGCAAATAGTGGGGCACCGTGGGTACATTGCAACAGCAGCACGTTGGAGAGCGTCGCCCAGTTCGGCCACTGACACAGTTGCATCTACCCCACAAACACACTTGTTAGGCATGGGTTGTAAACACTGGAGTGAAAGGGGGGCAATCAGTGCAGCAAATTGTCAAGCATGGGTGTGAAAGGCAAGAAGGAAAGGGGGGCAGGGGGGTAGGAGTGAGACATTTGTTCCAGCTACCAGCATGTAGTCCCTTCCTCGATCTTGAGACGTCGGTTCCGCTGAGACTTGAAATTGTGCCCCTGGGCTCTGGCCAACATGGTTGAGTGCCCTACTTCACAAAATCCAGGCATTACCTATGATCCGTTCAAATGACCTCTCTGCATAGGTCCCCCAGTGAAGGGAAACCCCTGTTCTCTGAGCAGATGAAATTGTGCACATGGGCTCTGGCCAAGGTGGCTGAGTACCCTACTTTACAACATTCAGACATTACCTGTGATCCTCTCCGATGAACTCTCTGCATAGGCCCCCCAGCTCCAAAGGGACACCCCTGTTGTGAAACACAAGTTCTGCGTAATGCACCCAAAACCTTCCACATTCATGACATCCCTGCATAGGGTACCTCCTCACCGCATGCAGCAGGCAACAAGGAAAGAGGGCCACTGGGTGCATATTGGGTCAGTCCCGAAACCCAGGTTCCCCTACTGCATGAAGTTGTGAACATGGGCAGGGGTTGGCTTGATGCAGTAGCACTCCTTGTAACCCCCCCCCGTGCAACTTTTTGAGACATACATGATGATCATGTAAAAATCTTTTTTTAGCGCGGAATCTTTTTTTTTAGCACGGAATCTTTTTTTTTAGCGCGGAATCTTTTTTTTTAGCGCGGAATCTTTTTTTTTAGCGCGGAATCTTTTTTTTTTATGCTAAAAAATAAGATAAAGGCTAAAAATTAAGATTTCGCATCTAAAAAAAAAGCTTGGACCCAAATACTCTGGATGGACCTCTCTAGGCATTGGTGCATAATAGCAGGAGGGGGGTTGTCTGCCTCTTGACCCCCCCCTCCCCTCCTCCTCGGCTATCATGGAAGAGCCACAAGGATCCAAAGGTAGCCGGGGGCTGGTTGGGTCCAAGATGGCCCTGTGGGGGTCATGTCGCAACCCAGCGATGTGCAGTAATGGCGGCAGGCGCCAGTGGCTAATCGGGACAAAAGATTCCTTGTCAATTGGGACGTGGTGCAGGATGACCCAAGGGGTGCCTTGTGCACTGCAGGACACCAGCCATGGCCTATTCCATGTAGTGGACCGAGGCGCAGTGCCACAGCGTTCCATTTTCCAGCATTGTAGTAGTGCGACCGGGGAGGCCATAAGGAGGGTCCCATAGGGTGAAGAGTAGAGCGGCCAGGGCGTGGATCATGGGCGTGCAGGGGTGTCCACTGCAAACCCAGTCTGACTCCATTACCCCTCCCTATTAGGCAGGTCTTTGTTCACACAAGGCAGTTGAGAGTTGGCACTGGCTGAAATGTGCAGCAGTGGATTCGTGCAATTCAATAGTGATGATGGTTAAGGGCATCCGTTCAGTAACCATGGGGTGAGCTGCCAAGCAATGCAACTGTAACGTTCCCACCACATCTGGCCTGATGCAGCTGCATACCTCCTGACAATATATGACTGTATATGAATGTGTGGAGGTGTCACATGCAGGCCTCTTTGTGCCCAAGCTCGAGCTTGGTTGGAGTGAATTTCCTGTGCAGTTACAGCCAAAGGCAGATGGATGGCGTTGCGATTCTCATGAGCACTGTTTGGAGTCAAACAACACACACACGGTTAGAACACACACACACACACACACACACACACACACACATACACACACACACACACACACATACACACACACACACACATACACACACACACACATACACACACACACACACACACAATAAACGCGACAAAACAGGCAGCAGCAACGGCCTAAATGCACAATTCTCGTCAGGTGCAGCGTCAGAACACACAAGTACACACACACCAACATACACACGCACACACGCCCACACGCGCGCGCGCACACACACCGTGACCCTCATATTTCTGGCCTCTTCTACCTCTGCTGACGCATATGTCTCGCTCAGTATGGTGTCCCCAGCCCACACATAAAATAGCGACTGATTCCTTCATATAATGTGGTGGACCTCCTCCGAACCACCGATCTTTCATAGGGACTTGCCATTCTGAATAACATTCAGGTATAATGCATTAGTGGCTGCACTGTACTGAATTACTCATGCCAGGCCCCCTCGTGTAACAGGGCTGAGCTGTAGGCCCGCATCGAGCTAATCCCAGCTATATTGTGTGTACAAAGTGGAAATTGCCGCACATGCCCTCATCTTGCTTCATGCCCCCAAGCCCCCCGCCCCTCTCCCCAAACACCATTCAGAACGCAAAGCAGAGTCGACACCAACGGACGACCAGAAACTCAGAACTTCGGTCCGCTTTTAACGAGGACTGGCTGAGTATCAGGTTGGACTGCAGGGGATGGCAGGGGGCAATGATAAAGGTCATTGAAACCGACTATGGGGTTAAACCTGGTCATTGTAAGGTAGCACTCTGAGGCAGCCCATCTTCCATTGAAAATACCAACCAGCTCAGTACAAACGGCAACAGCATATGCGTCTAGAAATGTACATGTGACAACATTTCCAGGTCTCGACCAGCCAATGCACAGGCTGACTTCATGGGATCTTGTCAGCCCCCCCCTGAACATGAGCAGCACGCACTACAATGCAACCGCACCTTACCGCAACCGCACTTTTCTTTTCTTTTGTTCGCTTGCATGACAGCCCTGTTGCAAAATAAAGCGCTCACCACATGTAATAGTACTTCGAAACACAGCTACATGTAGGTGCACTCTCAGCTGGACTTGGCTGGAAAATTATGCTGGTGGGTTGGGTTACTTGATTCGAGGGAAGGGCTGTCAAGAAATGGTGGTGGTTGGTGTTCACAGGGGGTGTTTTACGCATTTCTTGATGAAAGCAGCACATCTGACCCCAAATTCTATTGGGTCATCGGGGATGCCTGGCCTTCCAGCCCCAAAGGTAGTGCTTGCACTGAGGTCCCAAATACGGACTTGTAGAGTGGCAGAAGCAGAACTATGGTCCACGGCCAACAGTCAAATTGGGTAAATTCCGACTGTCCACTCTCCTGGTCCTTGCCAGCCTCTGTGCATGCAGGCGCGCGCGCACACACACACACACACACACACACATACACACGCAAACGCTCACACAACCAGGGAGGGGTCTTGAAGGGGCCAGAGATGGGGGCGACGAGGGGGGGGGGCAGGAGTGGAGGGGGGGCGAAGGGGGGTGGTGGCTAGAGGGTGGGAAGCACGGGCCTGTGTGTCACCCAGTAGCATCCAATGTTAGTGCACACCATGCAGTCGCCCAGTTTCAATGAGTTCTCCAGTGCACGGGCATGCATGGTGTGTCACTAGGCTGTACAAAGGCAACATCAAGAGAAGCCAGTGGGACTACATCTCTCCACAACCCTGCAGAACGCTCCATTAACCTGCCATCCTCCAATGTCAATATCTTGCTGCACAAAGGCAGCACAAAGGGAAGGTGTGGGAAAGCGACCCTCAACATTTCTCCATTACGTTCCATGAATTGCTCGACAGTGTGTTCAACACAAGACACACCAGAGACACAAAACCCCGGGGAGTGGGGTTGCATACAAGGATTGGGCGAACACCCCCCCCCCCAAAAGAAACATTCGTCGATTGCAGGATTGACTCATACTCAATATTTTGGTGTACCTTTCATAGGAGAAATGACCACTTTTGTATTCCCAATCAACGAATCACTGAGCATGACCGCATTCTTGAATCCGAAAGCAGTCTCAAATTCCACAAGGGCCGCAACGATGGAGTCAGCCCTGCAATACACAAACACAAACAAGCGTTGGATGCTGCTGTCAGAGTTCATCGAGGGTGTGTGCAAGACTCAGAAAATATTTGTTCCTTTCTACCCCAAATGGAAAGCATACTTCCATGAAATACCAGCCTTTGAGGGCAGGAACCGATGGATCCGGATCAAAAAAATGTTGAAGAGATTGTGAGATCAAGGGCAGGAGTAGTGCCACATAGCCCCATTTTGGGGGGGAGGATTGTGCAGCATATTCCAAGGTATGAAACTGGATGTTCCACCTTGTAACCATGCAAAAACACCATTCTCCCAAACATGCATACCAAAGAAACTTTTGATTTTGACCCCTCTTTTGGGAAGCATTGGCTCCAAAAGCAGAGGCAGTAGATGCAGTGTACTTTTGTGGTAGAGGTGTATAAACTTCGACGTTGGCCAAATAGGGTGAAAAACACATGAAGAGGGCATTCACCTTTTAACGTCCATGGGCCTCTCTACAAGGGTCGAGGGGCTGGGTTAGGGCCGGGTCGGGGTGCCCACGTCCCCGTTCGTTCCCGCTGCCTGTGGAGTATGGTGGCACAGACAGACAAGCTGGTTGGGACTAAGTCTCTTCCGTGCTCGCCCTCCCATGCAGCTGCTATGGCGGTGCCTGCCGTTCCCGCGAAGGCACTTGTGGTGCCCCATCGGGCTCCTTCGGGAGGGGGGGGGGCGGGGGTGCCTGCACCAGCCCTGCCGAAAAAAATGTGATGTGACAGCTCGCGGTGAAGAACACGGGCCGACTCGACCACCGCGATGCTGCCAACGTCAACGAAACCCCCCCCCCCCTTCCCCCCGGCCCTGCCAGGGATGTGCTAGTGTCGCTGGGGGACCCAGGAGTCCCTGCCCTGCCCCTGTGCCCTCCATGCCCTGCCCCTCCGCCCTCCATATAAGAAACATAGCATGCCTAACATGCTGAAGGTGGGATATTTGAATATTGCGAATTTCGATTTTTGAGCCGCTGAGGCTGAAAACTGCAGTTTGTGCACCACTCCCTTGGAACCCCCCCCCCCCCCCGCCCGCCCACCTGCACCTGGGATGTGTTGACAAAAATGCTATATTGTTGTGCAAATATGGCCTCAAGAATTGGCCAGCACCGATTCAAACTTGTGAACGTAGGGGGGGGGGCCTTCCATGCCGTAGCAAATGGCCACCCCTGTAAGCCCACTCGCTCCGCACACTTCAATTGTGTGCATGGGGAGGGGAGTCCCCACCAACACCCCCCCAGTACCCACAAATGGTGCTTTCCAACCAGAAATAAATACCAACACAATGTGACCAAACCATGTTCGAAATTCTATTGCCTTCGGCAAAGCACCTCGAAGAGAGAGAAAAATCGAATTTTCGAAATTTTTCAGGTGCCACTAAGTAGCCCAAGAACCAGCAATTTGGGGGCTTTGGGGGCCCATGGCCCAGGCTACATGGCGGCCATTACATGGGCCTCCATGGGTGCTCACATACCCGTATTGTCAATAAATGATCACCCAAACCCATCCCAGGGGCGACAGAAGGGTTTTGGAAAAAGTCAAGGTGTAAAATTTTTTTTCAGGTGCCACTACACAGCCTATCCAGCGTGAAAACGGCCAAGTCCTAACCGGCAAGGGCCCATAGGGGGGCAGACCGGGAGCACCCGGAGTTTGGACCCGGGATCCCCGCCATGGGGTAGGGGGTCCATATACGAGAAAAAACATGTTCAGGACCCAGGTCCAAATCCACACACAGCGACCGCAATGTGCAAAGAAGTTTGACCCCCCCCCAAAGGGTTACCCGGGTATGGGGGGGGGTCGGGGGGGGGTCAAAATCAAAAATTCATTGGGGGATCATTTTCTGTCCCAAAATGATGATTTTACAAGGGGTCGGACATCGGATACCACAACTTGGGGTATGCTTCACGAACGACCCCCAAAAGGGGGGAGTATACAACACCCGCTCCTGCCCTTGATCTAACAACCTCTCTTCGAGGTGATTTCACCACAAAGCATTTGTTTGAGCAATGCCATTGGAAATTGGACCCTGGTCCCGTCTTCTGGGTGATGCACCATGCAGTATGCGTCACAACGACTGAGCACTCCCATCAGGAGATGCTGGTTACACCTACTGTCAGTAATGCACAGGCTTATCAGTCAGACCCGGGTCTTCAGGTGGGCCACGATGCACCCCTTGCCTCTGTCCTGCCAGCTGCAGAGGGTCATGGAGGGGTCTGAGCGTTCTGGAGGGAGTGTTTTCAGTTTGAGAGTTGCCGAGAGTTGTTGAGGAATAGCAACTCTTTTTTTTGAACCGGTCGGCGGTTTTATCGGGTATGAGCTGTAAGCAAGTACGGAGGATAGCCTGCATGACAACAAAACCCATTTCAATGTAGCGCAATACCTACCTCGATACGAGTTAGCATGCCCCTTTTACCCTCGACACCCCTGCCCGCTCACTAAAATGGAGGAATTAGAACTGTCAGACCCACCGCAGCCCAAACCGCTGCTTTTCTCAGCACTCCACCACATGCAATACTGTTGCTGCCCACCAAAACTAGCAACGACGCCTGCAGCATGCCTCAGCACAAGACTTTGGGGATGCTGGTAAATAGTTTACAGCACCTGGCAATGGCCCACAACAGCAAATGGAGCCACACACGTCACCCGGTCTCTCTCTCTTTCTGTGGTCTCTGGTCTTGTCTTTCTGTGTCCTTTTATCCCTTCATACCATGAACAGGAGAGCGGACGTGCCTTGGGTGCATTGCTGGGGGTAATGGCCAGCAGCATGAAGGCAAAGAGCAGGCATAACGCATAGCAAGGTCATAGACTGTTTGCAGGACAGAGCTCACAAACGAGGCTTGATAAACAGCACCCACACATGCAAAGATGAACAAAGAGGCAGGCAGGCAGACACACACACCGTCATGGGCACAGGCAAGGACACAGACATTGAACAAGCACAGAACACAGAAAGACAGACAGACACAAACACATGCACACACACACATGTTGGGAACCGCGAAACAAGAACAGAGCAAGAAAAGCGGTTGGAGAAACTCCTCAGGAGCTGCAGAGCAGCCCTAGACGTCTTTCGGTCTGTCAAAGAGTGCACAGCGCATGCATCGCCGGCCCCTGCGCCCCGCAACGGATCTCAGTAGTTCCACGGAGGAGTTCATGTGCTCTGCTACCTTAAGCCATCGAAGTACATGCTAATCATGCACACACACACACACACACACACACACACACACACACACACACACACACACACACACACACACACACACACACACACACACACACACACACACACACTTGTGCAGGAACCAAACGATAAGACCACTGATGTTTATCACGAGCACAGCGAATCGGATGGCACCCGGAACACCTCGTCAGGCCAGTGAGCAATCAAAACAGCACAAAGCAATGCAAAAGCATTGAAGCTGTCATAAGGCTAGGCGCCTTTCTGCAGGGGTGTAACGGACAAGAGTGCGGTGTATGCATATCATCAGCAGGTGAGTCACAAGCACTTGAACTGACCCTGATCCTAACACCCCAGCCTGGGAGGGGAGGGAATGAATCTGGACTACGCAGCAGCCCTTACATGCCCGGAACAACCACACACACACACACACACACACACACCACACACCACACACCAGACACCACACAAACACACGCGCACACGCGCAAACACGCACACACAAACGCACGAACACACAGACACACGCACATGCGCACACACACATACATACAACGCCTCAGGATGCCCATGTCACACCTTTGAATGGTCACGTTCCTGACAGGTCCACATTCTGTTACAAACAATTTGTGCACTTCCTGTGATGCCAAGCTGCAAACCGCCGGGCTGGGGTTGTGAATGAGGACGCTGACGGTCAACTGCTGCGCAGTTGGAGGGTCTGCAAAGAGCAAATCCGACGGAAGGACGTTGTTGAACATGCTGTCCGAGGCCTTGGAGAAGCGCAGGGTTGACCCACAGTGTACGATCTCTTCTGCAATACGCACATCCGGAGCGGAATGAGGGCTGCAAACACTCCGCATGAAACGCCACCACCGGACCAGAAGACGGGGTACCGCAGGAAGTGAGGCCCCAGAGGCCCCAGACAGCAGCAGCACCCCTGCGGAAATCTGAGCAGTCCATGCACTAGACCTCAGACGTAGGGTCCACGGGTGATCAGACACTGGTTCGGGCACATGGGGATGGGAGGCTTGTGTGCACATTGTACTTCCGGGGAAGCATAGATTTCATGACTACAACTCAGAAACTGTGATGGAGCTGGTCCCAATGAGTATCATGACGCGCACCCGTGAAACCAAACATTTGGCAGGTTTGGTTCTGGCTCGGGACTGCCTCACGGTCGCGCTGAAGACGGTCACAGGAAGGCCAGGCCGTGGCCAAATCAAACGATTTCAAGGGTGGCGAAACTTTTCCACCCCCTGAAAAGTCTAAGATGCTGGCCAAAAGTCCCGAGCCGGGCAAACACTCCCCCTCTGGGCGGCGTGCCATAGATGTGTGGCTAATCTCAGTGATGAGTGAGTGAGCGACCTGTGGTCGGGGATTCGGCCTTTTTTTGGTCTTGAACAATCCCTTGTTTGGGTCGTCAGGCAATCCCCAAAGCTAAAATGCCATACGCCCGAATGTCTGCAAAAAAAAAACGTACAGAACACACAGACGCCGAAATGGAAACGCACTGCCACTACCACTGCCGTCGTCCCTGTCACTATGATTGGCACTATCACTGCGTTTGACAGCCTCATGCACAGGTGACTCTAGAGCTCTGGACGGCCCATTCCCCCAAATTTTGCCTCCTTTCTTCACGGCAAAAGTCTCCCCACAAAGGTTCCCCCTACCGAACCCCCCCCCCTTTGGCCCAAATTTACCCTTTCCCCAGAGAAGCTCCAAAGCACACCAGAAAATTGTCACCCTCCAACTGCAGAGCAAACAACACAACAACAAATCTGCTCATCAGCCAGCCCCACTACCTTCCCCCTCTGTGTTCGGTGCAGCACAAGGCTTACATACGCTCTGTAAGGGCCTGTTGTGCCGCCTCCTCCTCCCGAAACTCCACGTCCAAGAGCAAAGAAGTTTGAAAAGGGCGCAGGTCAGAGACTCGCCAAACGGGCCCAAACGTGTCCTGCAGCAGGAACGCAACCTGCGGATGAATGTCACAAGGGGCGGGCGGAGGGGGTTTGGGGGAGGCTGGGTCATGCAGAGGACAGTAGGGCAATGGAGAGGGGCTGCTCGGGAGAGCGAAGGCGAGAATGAGCAAATGGGTGCGTGGGCGGTTGCACGGGGCACAGCATTCCCCGACACGCAGCGGGGACGCGTCATTTCAGAGCGGACCACAGAAACTATGTATCAGACAGACACACGGCACGGGGGGGGGGGGGGGTGATTGAGAGCCAGAAATTGCTGAGCACTCCGCCGGCAGCCATAAACAGGGGAAGCTGCAGCAGATCCAGTATTCTACCAAACGGCTCAAGAAAGGAGTCGCAGAAATAAGGACCCGCAACTCCGGGCCGCCATGGAAATCCATGACGCCAGCAAGTCAGTCAGGAACGATGCGCAACTAGAGCGTCCATTTTCACATGCCGCATTGACACAATTCGAACGACAGGGTACGGAGTGGGGGATGGTGCTGTTTGCTGCGCCTACTGCCGGCCTTTAGGGCTGCAGTGTGCGTGTGTGTGTGCGCGGGCGCGCGCGCGTGCGCTCTGTACACAGCGAGGGAGACCGATACCCGGCCATGAAAAAGCCACGAATATCCGGAAGTGCTGAGCGGATCATCTGTATGCATGTCCCCCCCACCGCCCCATGGACTTCAGAGGCCCCAGCAGAGACACTGTCTAAGACCATCCACACATTGGCTCCTCCATGACCTCGGCTGAATGGTATGGTATCAATCAGCCACTAAGCAATGGCCTGGACCGCTCCCAGCAGCTTTGTGACTCACAAACGTGCCTGTTGATGTACCCGGTGTGTCTCCCGGCTTCCCCTTATGCCCTTGTGGATTAACTCCTCCCCCAGGCGTGCGCTGGGAGCAAGCCCCCCGCCCCTCCTACAGCAGCTGCCTCACACTCCAAACGCATCCTTCTGAATCCCACTGCGGCTCCAACGGTTTTGTAACTGCTGATGCCCAACCGTGGCCGAACCAGCTTTGCAAGCTTTCGCGCACGACCCCGTGGCCTCCCTCCCCTGCAAGCGCAGGCCTGCCCTCCCCCTTGCGGGACCCATCAGGCTTGTGCATCCTTCAGGGCTGGAGTTGGTTGGCTGGCTATCAGAATTAGCAATGCCGGCGGGGCACCCGAAAACGGATGTGTGCCTACGGTTGTGCAGTGCATGCCCTGTTCTGGAACGTGGACTTCATCGACGACCTGTGTACCTGCAAATCCGTCAACTGCGGCGGTGGGTTGATGATTGCCACGCGGGCGACGGCTGGGGGCGGCTCGAGGCTCGGGGAACCTTCGCAGGCGGTACGGGCCTCCGGGTCGTGCACGAACGGACATATGAACCTTGAGCATCCACTTGTAGCCCTGCCAAAACGATGACGCAGTGCTGAGGTCGAAGCTCCGAGGCCGCGCCCACCTCCTCCCGTTGCATTACTCACCAACGCCAGAGACATGCGGTCACGACATCTGATCAGCCCCGCCCCCGCGCAGAACGAACGCACTAGTACAGTGCTCCTGGGAACCTGAATCCGAAAGTCCCCAAGTCACCGAACACCCTTGAAAAAATGGGGGGGGGTGAATGGGGGAAAATGGGGGAGCACCACAGGATGATCATAGAAATTGTATGGGCAACCTCTACAGGTGGCAGAAAAACGGCAAAAAATGGGGGCAAATGCGAGAAAAACGGGAGAAAAATGGGACGAGATGCCCATTTCCCCCAATTTTCTGGAGGCCGCAGACCTTCCCATTAGTTCCCTTTACAAAACTGGGTCTCCGATGGAAAAACGGGATAAATCGAAAGCATCGGTGGATATCCGAAAATTCGGGTCCCTGGAGGCTTGCCTTTGACACGAAAACGACCTGAACCCTTATATCCTCCCTGAAGATATGGACGCCATTTTTATGTGTGAAATGTGTGTGAAATCACACACTCTGACTGTGACTTAGAGGGAGAGGATGGGGGGGAACTGGGGAGTTGAATCCAACGGGACTGGGGGCGCTTAATGTGGACACAAGCGGTTGCCATTTGTTCCAGCAAAACAGTGCGCGAACACGTTTCATATGCGCGCATGCCGTGGCAGCAGAGGGAGAGCTTAGCGACTTTTTCAGTGAGCATTGATGGCTTTCAACTTTCCACACTTTCTGTCGACTGATGTCGGTTCTGATTGAGGCTGCAGTTTGCCTTTGGAGGCGCAAAGGTGCACCTGCACGAACATTTGTGACCGAGCGCAGCACAATGTAGCGACCTATGCACAGCTTCGCAAATGCCCTCGACATTAATAAAACTCCAATCCTGCAGAGTGCTCCTTTCCCGCCTACCTCAGGCTCAGAAGCATTGTCGGTGGAGTGTAACCAAGTGTACCCGGGGGGGGGGGGGGGGGTTAAGAGGTTTTTTTTGGGATGAGCACAATTAGGAGGGGAAAAATTTGGTTTGGCGCCTTAGAAATGAAGGGAAAATTTGGTATGAGGCCCTTGCTACTGCTTCTTGGTGGATGTTCATGGTGGATTCTGGGGGGTTAGTGCTATTTCCTGATGGGTCCTGGATGGTTGCGGTTATTTCGTCGTTGGCGGCGGGGGGGGGGGGGGGGCAGTTGCAGGACCACTCGAAGGCCAGTTGCAGACCGCCAATCCGTGCTGGACTTGAACGTCGGCAGTCGTGCGGACCTACAGAGAACACCGTGTCAGTCGACACCGCGTCTCATCTCTATGTCACGCATTCACACTGCAAGGGCAGGGACATCGCAAAGGGGGGGTAGCACACATAAAACCCTCCCTGCTTCCCGTGTCTGGTGTGCATGGTGTGTATGGCACAGAGCATCCTTAACATTGAAGGAAAAATTTGGTACGAGGGAGGGCTTCGAAATTTGTCCACATCAATTTTCTCTCTTCCCAATCCTCCCCCCCTCCGGTATTGCATGGATGCCAGTGTGCAACGGATGTGCAAAGAAATGTAACGGGGGTGTAAATGCAACGTAAGTGTAACGGAAATGCAACCAAATGTAATGGGCGGGCGTATAACAAACTGTAACAGGTGTGTCGCAAAGTGTACCCAGAGTGGGCTCAGGGGGCAGGATTTGTGGACCAGGACCTGGCCCCACACGCCAGGGGCACGGGAATGGGGCGCACCAGTGTTGGCAGGGCTCGGACGGGATGGCGTGTGCCGCATAGCGGACCACCAGCCACGTGTTGCCGACCAGACAATACGCCCAATTCAGCGCTTTGAGAGCCAGGGCTGAGCTTGCAAACTCGATCAGGCCATGCACCGGGTCCTTCGGGTTGGGCTGCGACGGCTGCTGGACCAGCAGCCGCTGGATGGGGCCCACCTGCAGCAACGGCAACGAGTGCAACGGAGTCCTGCCGCCTCCAACAGAACTGGGCTGGGGGCTAATACAGGGACTCCCCGCCCCATTGTGCAACACTGTGGTCTGCATGAAAAGAAAAAACTGCGTGGCACAGACCTCACTCGGCGTCAAGTGACGAGCAACTGCAGTCGGTGGGGCCCGTCAGCCGTCGGTCGGTCGCCAGCCGTGAAGAGCCCTCGGTCAATTGGCAGCCTTCAAAAGGCAGTTTTTAACAGCAGAAGCCGACCAAACGGACCAATAAATGCCAAATGTTGTTGGCTTTTTTTAACAAAGAAGGGCACTAGAGACAGCTCTGGATGACCACACGCTGCCTCCACATCAATCAGGAGAGCTGTCACTGAAAATGTATTTTGAGAGTAGGGGAACGAAACAGGATATGATGAGCGGTATTTACGCTGTGGCGTACCTCCGCCACGTGACACGATCAGATTACTGGGGAATGGGCTTCATGAAGTGCTGTTGCCCCAAGAATACATGCCATGCAAACGGCACTGTCATACATCCCGTGCAAACGGAAAGGTTTTGCGGAATGCTAATTTTGTGCAGGGCCATTTTAATACTTCATGTGCAAATTTCTGCGAAGCCACCCAAAAGCTAGAAAAAATATTTCAATTTGTGTGCGATACATTTATTTTTTGTGCTGGGATCTGGACCTTTTTTTTCTTGTGCCGCACGGAAGCTGGTACTTCTTGTTGCTTTGTGTTGTTTGCGCCCCGTGCTGGAGGTAGGGGGGTCACCGGACGGGAATCCCGCCTCACTCCACCCAATGACCTGTTGCTCCCTGCTTGACTTTTAGAGAAGGTCTACATTGTGTGCACACCCCATCTCCCCCCAAATTGCATTCAAGTTTGAGCTGTGCGCAGAGGCACTGCGGAGGCGCGGTGGAGGCACGATAGATGCGCGGTCGAGGAGGCCAAGCTCTGGCGGCACCGATCAGCCAACGGGAGGCTGATCGGTGGCACATATTCAAGCGATTTGGCTGACGGTTGTGCTGACCGACGCCGAATCCCACACAAGGCAAGTGGCCCTCATCTGTGATCTGGCTGCTACATGGCTCGCAGGCCACAGTGAATGTGCTTCTTTTGAATGCACCGTCGGCGTTCATTTGGGCGCTTACTACGTGCCCAAACACACGATATGAGGTACACCCACTGACCACAGCCGCCGCCCATTCGTCCCTGTCCCCTCACGGCCGCTCCACCCTCTCGACCTCAATGGCCGGCCTCCTGATACCCCAACAGGACCCTCACCCTCACGGCCCCTCCACCCCACACCACAACAGCACCTTCCTCCTGAAGTAGTCATGGACCTCTTGCGTCCCCAGTTTGGGTTCGGGATTATACACCCAGAACGCAATGGTCTGGGCCCCTAGTGGCCCGGCTGCGGGGCAGCCGCAGCCGACCTGAGGATACATGACAGAGCGAGGGCTCGGGGTGCGGAGCGAGGCCCACTTCAGCGCACTCCATGTGCAATGGGCCAGGGCTGCAGAGAAGTGCCTGGCGACGTGGCGCGTTGGGCATCACAATCACCGAGTCGCTGGGTCTGTCTTGGCTTAGCATGGTTCGCAGCGTTTAATGCCCCGCTTTTGTGCCTGCACTGCGTTGCTTAAACCCGGGGGCTGTGGTTTTCAAGACCACAGATCTGGTGATAATTGCAGGGAAAACGTGATGTGGGGGTTTTGGGGTTGTGGGGCCACATGACTGTGGATGGACTTGTGGTGAGGCAGAGGCCGTAGGGTTCGATGACGTGGTATTGTGGGGGGGTGGGGCCCAATTGGGTGTGAGGTTTTCAGTTGTAACCCCCCCCCCCCTGCCCCCTGCGAGAACAACGCCCTCGTCAGCACAACACGAGGCGTTGTTTCCGCAATGTTTGGGGCTGTGGAAGTTGGCAGTTCCTTTTTCTGGTTTCGGTGGTGAAGATCAGGTTTTCCCTGCGATTCGTGGCTGCGGATGGTATTTCAGGGATGCTGATTACTGCCCTGCTACTGTTAGGCCGTCCCTTCAGGACGTGACTTTGATGCACCATCATAGACATGGCTGTCTGGGCCTCGCGCATGCCTTGCCTTGCTGTGAAAAAAGTAACACGTGTACAGAAAAATTGTCAAGTGGTGTATTTTTTTTTTTACGGTAAGTCATGTAAATTAATTAATTGAAAAATTGAAAGAAATGCAACCTTTGCAGTACATGCGCAATATGTACAATTGCCACTTCTGTACGGCACCACATAGCGACCTTAAGGATGGGATGCCGAGTGCGCAGTGCACCTAGTACTCTGTGTGGCCACCAATTAGTTGGGACTCGACCAATATAACATAGTATCAAATGGTGTCATTGGCACTAGACACAAAATCAGATTCAAGAAAAGGGTCCCGACAGGGCCATAGCCAACATCCAGTGTGTTGGCACTGGAAACAAAATCAGGCTCAAGAAAAGAGTCCTGACAGGGTCATGGCCAATGTTAGTGCCACCATTATAGGCCACAAAGGCACTGAGATGGGGCCGCCTGGGGGGTCCCCCACGCTTCAGAGCGGGGGACAAAATCAGAGGTGGCCCACGAGTGGGCTGGGTGGCTACATGACCCCTGCCGCCTGGGGGGTGCCCAACGCTTCAGAGCGGGGGACAAAATCAGCAGTGGCCCACACGTGGGCACATTGGTTACATGCATGCATTTTCAGTAAAATTGGTAATTTTGTCCTTTGTGGTAGAGTCGCGTAATTTGTTTTGATGGTAAACGCGTGTAAAAAAAATTTGTCACATTGTGTAATTTACCTTTTGGCGGTAAACATGTGTAAAACAAAATTGTCATGTCGTGTAAATTATTTTTTTGCGGTAAACGCGTGTAAAAAAATTGTCAAGTCATGCAAAAAAATTTTCCGTTAAACATGTGTAAAAAAACATGTCAAGTTGTGTAATTTTTTTTTGCAGTAATGCGAGTACGGGCTTACACGACTTACCGCGAAAAAAAATACACAACGTGATGATTCTGTTTGTTACATGCAATTACGGCAAAAAAAAATTACACATATTAGAACATGCATTGCCTTGCGGCATGTGGCTTTTCACGGGGCGCTCAAGCAATGCCGGTATTGGAACAACAGGAGGCGTTGTTTTCATCATTCTCAGTGCTTTTACCTTTGTTCTCGCAACGAGGGGTGGTCAGGACTGTGGAGTTGTATGCCTTGGGATGTCGTGGGGTTGCAGGGCTGCGGGCGTGTGCTGTGAAGGTCGGTGGGCTGCAGACTTGTGAGGCAGTCTGGTTGTGGGGTTGCGACGTTGTGGTGCCGTGGGGCTGCAGGATTGTGAGGTTGTGGGTTTTCGGTGGTCGGTGGTAACCAACTTACTGCCGTCGTTGCCCAGCCTAGAACTGCCGGACACACGCCGTTCCGTTCTACAGCCTGACATACAACCACCCGGCGCACACTGTGGATTGCGACGTGTGCACCGCAGTATTGTAGGGCAGCCCGGGGGAGCCCGAGAGCACGCCTTGGGTACGCCCCTCGTGTCCCTCCTCCATCTCCTCTGAAGCGTGAGAAGTCGGGCTGGGGAATATACCTTCCAGTCCACGGGCCCCAACGCCGGAAAGAACTCCACCAGCATTGAATTGTACGTGATGGGACTGGCCTTGAGGACGTCCTGTGCGGAGGATGGGGCTTCGAACTCCACAAAGGCCACGCGCAGCTCCGTATCGAGACTGCACAGTTCACTGATGCGCCGCACGGGCCCGAACGCCGCCTGCACACAACGAGGGAGGGATGCGCCGCCAGGGGGGCCTGCCCGCTGAATTCCTGTGACCGCACTCCCCCGAGGGTGTGCTCCGTCCGACGCACTCCGGCTGCGATGGGGTCCTGGAACACCCCTTTGCACACCTGCCCCATTCTGATGTGGTGTTGCCCTGAGAGAGCGTCCTGCGGCCCCCTCGGCAGCCCTCCAAATGGTTCGAGCTCTGCCCAGGCCGCACCAAGGACAAAACACGAATACCTGTGATAGCAACAGTTGCAGTCTTCATGTCCAAGGCACACTGCCCCCACGCAGAGTTCCCCGACACCGTCCATCTCTTTGAACGCCGGTGCAGCATGTACTACGTGTGCTGCGCCACAGCCCGGACCCACCATCACACAAAAGACTGCCAGGCACGCACCCCTTTTTGGGTGGCAGCCACTGGGCCACACATTCGAGGCCACAACATGCAAGTCATCCCCCGCCCCGTTCATCCCCCCCCTGTGTGACATTCCGTCTGGTTGTTGCTCCTTTACGGGGCCCTGGACAGTCACCCGTTCTTCCCTTCGCATGTTGCGTCGGGTTGCTGCTTTCTGTCGGCCGCTGCGGCCGGTGCTCTTGCTGGTGTCGTTTCCGCGTTCGCGGAGCCCAGTAATTGGTGTGTTGAGGCTGCACTGAATGTGACATGGTGTGCCGTTTGCGCGTCAGCGGCGCCCAATAATTAGCGTATTGAGGATATGCTGGTTATTGCCGGGGTCGTTTGACTGTTTTTGCTGTCCACACGCCTCTGTCCACAGGCCGTCCGTAGCCTGCCTCGCTGTGTTTCTGTGTGCGTGAGGCCCAGGTGCCCTGTTCCTCCACGCGCTGTCCCGGCCGTCCACAATATGTCCTTTTCCCCCTCACGGCTGGTCTGCCCCTGATGGACTCCCGCTCCTGTTGCGCAAACAGCCCATCTGGGCTGCGGGAGACACGCCCCACCTGATGCCGGTTGAGCAGGGATTGCCCTTGCGGGGCTGGCTGGCCAAGCCATCCCCTTTATTGTCGCTGCCCCCCATGCGCACGCTCTGCCATCCGCTCCATTCTGGTTCCCTGTTCCCGCTGTTCTGGTTGCCTCTCCTGCCTTGCTGTGCCCCTCCTCCTTGTTTGCTGTGCTCACCCTTGTCCCTCCTGGTGTGGCTCCCGTGTTCTGTGTGTCTGTGTTGCTCCTCCCCCTGTCTGTTGGCGCTCCTGGGTGCCCCTGTTGCGCACCCCCTCCTGTCCCACCCGCCTGCCCCCCCCCCCCGTACGAGGGTTTCACATCTCCGTATGACGTGGACTGTCGCGTGCGCGGTTGGCTGGTCACGGCCCTGTTGCCACCCCCGTGGCGGGCACCTCCCGGTGCGCGGGGCGCAGCTCCCGCTCTTATGGAGTACGTGGGCCCCTTGTAGAGGGGGGGGGGGTGTTTGCTGATGGCTCGCTCGGCGTGCGCCGCATTTGGTGGTTGCTGCAGTGCTCGCACCTTATGGTTCCCTTGTGTATTGTTGTGTGTCCTGTTGGGGCTCGTCTCACTGCTGTGTGTGCCCCCCCCCCCCCCGTGTAGAATGCAGCTCATCTATGAGCCACCATTGGCAACACCCGTTGACACTTGGTGACACTTGTGGAGACTTGCTGCAACTTCCTGATTGTTGTTGACACTTATTCACACTTGCCGCTATCGGTGGAAACTTGCAGCAGTCTGTTGACTGTTCCTCCCAGAGGCTGGCATTTGCTGACACGTGTTCAGACTTGTGGGCCCTTGCGAACACGGCGCACTCGTCTTTGGACGGCGTCATTCCCTCGACAAATGCAGCCCCAAGTCATCGGCTGTGATGCAAATAAGAGGGGGGGGGCGGTTCGTCCTCCTCGAACCCCCCCTCCCTTGTCCCGTCCACGGGTGTCCACGGGTCCCTGGGTCTGCAGGTCCGCGGGTAGGGACAGGCACTCATCCACTGCATCCATGTCCACACGGTGACAGCCAACCGTGGACATGTACCCTGGGACATGTCCACGACATAGCCAACCCCCCCCCCCCTCCACCCCACCCCCAACCCCAGCCTGGCGCGGTTCTGATTGGCATCCCTGGTCATGGGGTTTATCATTGCTGGCCCGGCATCCTCCAGCTTCGCAGTACCAATCTGGCACATGCGCACAACAATGGGCCCCCCGGGATCTCAAAGCGGAGCACACTGCTCACCTGACCCGCCCGCTCCAATAGGGCACTGCACATCCCGCTAGAGGCGACAAGGCAGGCGAGGGGCATGCACCGACATACCTTGCAATACAGCGCAAAGGGTACCGGATCCAAATCCTCCCGCGCCGTCCGGACAAACATCCGCACGACTGCGGGATCTGCTGTCCCGCCCTCAAACGCGACTGCCGCTGGGACCCACGTCGCGGCCGGGGCCACGGTCGGCCGCGGCGTGGGGTCGGACAGGCTCAACGGCTCCAAGTCCGGCAATGGGACGGCTTCGGGGTCGGGGGCGAAGACCAGGGTGTCGGTGCTCCCGGTGCTGTTGCGCCGGGCGGGCCCGGGCCCGGCAGCGCCGGCGCCGCGCCCGGCGGGCTTCGCGCGGGGCGGCTGGCGCTTCCCGTCCTTTTTCTTCGCTTTCCCCAGGTCCGCGCTGAGCGCCGGGAAGTCCTCGTCTTGTGGGGCCGTCAGGTCGGGGGCGGGGGCACGAGCCAGCGCAGGTGCGGCGCTGTCACTCGATCCCCGGACGGCCTCCGAGAACGACGCCGGATGTGTGGAGGCGCTGGAGGAGGCGGCGCAGGGGCCGCCGGCACGTACCAGCGGCGGCGCCCCCGAGGGCCTGGGCTCGTATCCCGCACGAGGCTTGGGAGATTGGCAGGCGTCGCACTGGGCGAGGGAGACGGGGTTGATGAGTGTACAGATGCCGCACTCCCACACGTACTCCGTTTTCCCTGCGATTGGGAGCACGTGTGGCCGAGGCCAAACAGGGGTGCAGGTTGAGGGGCAAGGTGCGGGCGTCAGGACAGGGATGCGCTTCGCGGGGGAGGCTGGAGGGGGGTTTCAAAAACGGTTGCCAAAACGATTAGAGGTGGTTGAAAAAACGGTTGGTGTGGGGGAGATCTGGCGGTTACCAAACGGCGGACAAAGCGCTTGGAATGGAACAATTGTCGCTCCGAAGCGGGAAGCCCCTCCTCAGTTTCCAGCGCATGCCCGTGGGCGTAAAGGTGCACACGGCAAAAGGGTGCGTGTGGGTCGTGGTGTGGCAGACGTGGGTCAGAAATAGCGAATGCAAAGCAGCCGCACACCCCTTTCAATACGACGGGCGAAGCCTAATTGCAGGAGACGTCGGGGGTCAGGGGTGGAGTGGGTGAGAGGAGGTCGGTCCAACACGGTCCCGGTTTCAAGTCAGGGTAGACATATCCCGAACCGATCCTGAACCGACACGGCGCCGGAGGGAACCCGGACCCCAAACTTCGGAACAAATGAAAGTGGTATTTTCGGAATCACCACGACGAGGGGGTCCAGAAAAGTCATCAGGTGCCCGGGAATTTAGTGAAAAAATTTTCCAACCATCTTCAGACCCCCAAAAAGTGTTTTTTGACACCTTCGGGGCCGCCGGAAAAAGTTTTCTACACTTTCGGCGCCGAAATTCATAGTGGCTGACAGCCTATTTTGTAAATCGGAAATCGCCAATTCTGCCCCCTCTATAGCCCCCCCCCCCCCCCAGTAAAATACACATTTATTTCATCCCCGCCTGGCTGTCTGCCGTGTCCTTTCCTTTCCTTTCCTTTCGAGCCTGCGGATGACATACGGGGGTCTGGGTTGGCCGGATGCCGGGCTTTGTGGTTCAGATCGACGTTCATGCGGCAACTGCGTTGCGGTGAAGCAGAACAGCTTACCACTGTGCCGGTACTATGCGCTTTGTGTTTGTGTATGTGTGCGCTCGCAGGGGGGGGGGGGGGGGGGCAGGGGTGAGAAGTAGAGGAAGAAAATGGCCGGCAGCGAAAAATTCTGGTTGGTTCATTGGTGTTGGATTTTTGTTTTTGGAGGACCTTCTCCACTTATGCATCGGCCTGCCCCCGCTTACGCATCATTCTCTTGGGCGGAAATTGTAAAACCTGACGTTGTGCGGGTGAGTGTGGAACGGTGGACCACAGCCCGACGCACCTCACAAAACCCCACAGCCCCACAGCCACGATTTCTCACCATTTACAAATGGAATGGCGGAGATGCGAAAACTGCAGCACACTGGTTTGAACAAGGTGGCACATGCACGAAAGTAGATGAGGGGGAATTGGTCAGGGAAAGACTTCAATGGGGAATTTCGCTCAGTGATGTGGAGCCCCCGCTCTGCGGTACATCATCCCACGTGCCGAGAGTGCCCTCCGACCTTCACGGTCTGGGAATGATCGAATGTGAGTCTTGTCAGCGCTGGCAGGGGAGTGGGAGCCATGGGGGCTGAGGCTGCAATGGTGAGCAGTCTGCCAACATTCCACTCTCACGCCCTCCCCGCTTGACGAGCCACCCCCACACACTGACCTTCGTCGACAGAGGGAGATCACACAAAAGACACCGTACTACACGCTCACCTACACCCCCCCACCCCCCGAAGCCCCTTGCGAGAGCAACACTAAAGTTCCAAAATTTGACGCAAACAACACCGACTGTTGCTGTGACAAGGGCGTTGTTTGCGCCCGCCGCAAGAAACACAGAAGCAGGAACCGTTGCGTCGTGAATGTAGCGCCAGGCGATTTCCCAGTCTTCACCTCCAAACGAAAAGAAGGCATGAAAGTAGGTGTCAAGACAAAATCAGCATCCTAGAAGTACCGTCCCGACACCCAAGCCACAGAAAAAACTTGAAATTCATGGACCACCAGAAAAGGGAACCGCCAAATCCCATGGTTCCAAAGGAACCAGGTCAGCCTATTTAGGTCCTGCACATGCTGTGCGTACAGGGGTTGACCAAAATTTGCGGAAACAACACCTACTGCTGCACTGACAAGGGCGTTGCTCTCGCAAGAGGAGGGGGGCTGCCAGCCCTTATGGAACCCCCAGGCACGTGGGGAGCACAGTCTAACTGGCTGACAAACAGTAGGCATTGGGTTGGCTAACCATCAGCCTGTGCCCGGGCCCAGGGAGGGCCTGGGATGCAGCAAGGCAGTCCCAAGGCATGACACACCTCGAGTGTCCGTTTTCTTGTGACACTCTGCACACTCCACTTCCGAAATGCCTACCCCGCTGCAAATGACCGCAAAGCAGCTCTTGCAGCAGGAATGTCTGCAGGCCAGAGGCTCATACTGCAGCACCATCTGATGGCAGAAAGAGCATTGCCGTTCCGCCAGCGGATTGCGTGAGTCCGAGGCCTGGCGGGACATCCAGGACAAAGACCTACGCAGCCACGTGCAGGCAGCCTGAAAGAGCAAGCTCCATAGGTCAATCCTAATACCGCCCCAGGCACCAAACTGCGTCTCTGTGCATTGATACTGAGTCCCTGCCCGTCTCATCGCTTGGGCGTCTGAGGCACTCTCACTTACTTACTGCACTTACACTGCAGCACGTTGAAAGCCGCACAACTGCCATGCGGACACGCCTCTGGCAGCTACGCCCACAGCACAGTACCCCTCTCATCAGGTCAAGAATCAAAAAGCAAAACGGAAAAATTGGAAAATTGATTGCTCTGACGTTCAACACATTCAGTTTCCCTTCTCCAGAACAGAATCCTCTGACGTGTGCCTAACGCATGCACACAAAGAGCGCTCTTGGGCAAGAGACTCGTAAGATGAATTCCACCGTCTAAACAACAGCAGGAGCTGAGAGGAGCTGAGAAATTGACAGAAACAACACCTCGTGCTGTTTGGAAAATGCTGTTTTGTCTGCGCTACAGCGCGCATGCTCCACTTTAATGGACACCTTGGGGGCATAAATGCCACATGCAACAGTGCTGCACTAATGCTGCAATCCTGCCCAAATCCCCGCTCCTTGCACAACATTTCGTTATCTTGCAACTCAGGGGTAACATTTGCCGGGTGTGTTACTTTTTGGTAAGTGCCATAGATTTGAATCCCACATCTGCACTCCGCCTAGAGAAGCCCCAACCAGACTAGAAACTTGCCACCCCACCAGCCAAATCAACTCCAAAACCACTGCTGCAAAGCACACAATGAACACGAAATTGTCCAATTCGAAGCACACAACAATGTGGCATACTGTGCCTTGTACAAAATATTGCCCCCACAAATGTGTCAAATGTGTGGGTCAATACATGTAGCATAACAACTTTCACTGCACTGACCACAAAGTGGGTGGTGTGCTTTTGACAGCACAAACCACAAACCCTGGATGCCTAGATCACACGGTTGTGCTGAGCAGGGAACGGGAGGACAACAAGTCGGAACCAAGCCAATAGAATGGGGCAGGGTCGGCGTGGGCTGCGTGCTGACGAGCACGCAAGCGCCGAAGGTACCCTTCATTGCGCACCATGTAGAAAATACATCACTGACCTTTTTTTCTTTTTGATCAAATTGGCCAAGACTAAAAGTGCCGGGGCCCGATGGGCAAGTTCATTGAAGTACAGATTTCGGCAGTGCCTGGGTCTGCATACGGGATTCAGCTCATGGCTGGGGCCCCTTGGGTTCCTTGTGTTGCACCGTTGCTAGATCTCAAAGTAGGGCAGTTTTGGTGGTTGTGGTGCAGTGGGTGCGTGATCTGGCCTATGTCCCTTTCGCCGTGGTTGAGTGCTGCATGTTACCCCTGCGGAGATCGAGATCTACCGTTAGTGCACTTGGATCTCCCATTCGTTAGGGTCCCAATGCGTTTTGTGCCGTTTGGTAGTGGTAGAAGGGGGATCTCCCACAAAGTGGGGCCCCACTCCTCCCTAGGTCGCTTCCGGTGCAGATACAGTTGCTGTGGTACCTCTCGCGTTTCTGTGTTGTAGAGTGTGTGCATCGTCTGGTATGCGTGTGATTTGAGTTGTTGGCGGTAATACGGGGGGGCAACTACAATTGGTCCTGATGCGACCCAACCCCCAGCTATCTGTCAAAACTTGCGGGTTGGGGTGGGGTGGGGTGGGGAGTTGGGGCGGGGGGGAGGGTCGGGAGGGTGGGTGGGGGGGTATTGGCAGCTTGGCGGGGGGGGGTCCCAAGAGGGGAGGGGGCTGCGTGCGACCCACTACTGCCACATGCATACCTCAAGGGTGTGTGTGTGTTTGGGGGCATGGGGGTGTAGAGGTGCGATAATAGCGATTTCTCGTCTTTGCCAGGAAGAAAGTCTTAAGGGCCTTAAGGACCAAAGGCATATTACCCCCAACTCTTACCCTCAACTAAGCATGGGGAAAAAAATTTGGCGCCGTTGGCGCCATGGCCCTTGCGCCGCTATCTTTCAAAACTCGGGGGGGGGGGGGGGCTGGGGGGGGTCGCATACAAGGACCGGGCCTGCCCCCCCCCCTTGGGCGGTAAGACCAGTCCAGCACGCGGCTGAGTAAGTGCTGTGTGTAGTGCTGGCGTGCGTCCGTTAGCTCTTGTAGCCTCTGTAGGTGTCTATGGTACCGTTTATACAAGCCCACAATAGTTGCGCTCTCTGTGTAGACTGTGAGGGCACTTTGCTTTGTTGCACAATAAGCCTCTGTCGTTTCAGAGACATGTTGTGGCTAGAGTTGGTGTGTACGGGCGATGTGTATCTGGTCCCGCAGATGTGGTATGCTCGTTTTGCGCTGTCGTAGAGTGACCTCAAGTCCCTTAGGTGTTTCATGGCATGCGCACAAAGAGAGGCGTGCTGGTAGTTATGAGTCACTGTGCGTAGGTGTCTACAGGTAAGGTCCTCCACACGAATAAGTAGATTCGTCCAGCGATGGTGAAGCACGTTGAGGGTAGAGAATGGTGCGTGTGAACTAGTGCAAGGCTTCCGTTTCATTAGCTTGTTGTGCTTCCTGTAACCATCTATCTACGTCGATGACTGGCTGGTCGTGCTCCTTGTTTCGTTTGTGTTTCCGTGAAGTTCCACATGGTGCCCCCACCATGTTGCACTTTCTCGCGGTGAGTAGTGTTGCGGGGGAAAGCGCATGATCCACAAGGGCAAAGGAGGCAAGTCGGGTGTGGGGTGCGCTAGTCTGCGTCGCAGTCCCTAGATGCCTTGTATCGCTCGGAATTGAAAGACTCCCGCCAACCGAGCGAAGTCTATGTCGTTCTTGTTGGGGAACCGCATCCAGCAGTGAGAGGGGGATGAGGAGGCGTGCACACGGCCACTTTTCATGGTAGGGCGCAATGCGCAGCCAGGAGTGGGCATGGGGTGCCCATTTGTTCCACCAGCTTCGCCATTTAGTTCAGAAGACTGCCCAAGTTTGACACAACGCCAGGCACATTTGCACCGACCCTCCGTGTCGCTGGCCGCAAGAACCACACAGTGTTGGGATGCGCTCCCAAGGCGCACCCTGAACCCACCATCGGACCTGAACCCACAACCAAGGGAGCCATGCGGATCGTCGGTAGTGTTTTAATGGGACCTAGCTGACCCAGTGTACGTCTGCCGTTTGTTTTTGTCGTCCGAGTTGCATAATCCATGATTTAGCCGGGGTGGGCATTATATGCCCATGGAGAATGATGTTGTGAGGTTTGGGCGCTGGGAGGTCCATGGGCAGGTTGTCTCTCATGTTGGTGAGGGTATCCGAGTCGTTGTTTCCCTGTAGGTCCAGGTAGTCTTGGTAGGTGGTGGCGCTGTGGAGGTTGCGGTTGGGCAACAACACTGCAGTCAACGGGGTCTTCATGCGTTGGAGGAGGATTTTGCACAATACTTGGTACACACACGAGGACACAGCGATCGGTTGTTGCCCGCGTCCATGGGATCCCCCTTCTTGTAGAGCAAGGAGATCCTTGTCTCCGCCCACTCCACCATCTTGCCATGCATGGCACAACATCACGCACAGGGGCCACAGTGCAAATGGCGGGAGGCGGCCGGTGAGATGCGGTGGTACACCATTGTGGTATGTCGCTTTTGACTTGGGGACTTTGATGGTTGTTTGGAATTTGGACCATGTTGGTGGTGACACATTGATTTCGACTTGCTTGCGGAACATGTGATCCACCATGTTAAAAGCGGCTGTGTGATCCCAATGGGGGTTACCCACAAATTCCGGTACTTTTTGTAGGGCATATTTGGGAGACGGACATAATGAGGAATTCGCAAATGGGTGCAACATCTATGTGGCAAGTTCAAAGAAGAATTCCCGCGAGGCATGTGTGGCACATTTCTAGAAGTGTTTTTTTTCTTTTGCGGTAGGTCACTTTGTGGCGGACTTGCTGCATATGTTTCCCCCATTCTTGTAGGGCCTCCTGGTTGTGCATATCCTTGGCGAGGCGGGCCTACAAGTCTTGTGCCTTACTATGCCAGTACCGCCTATTGAGGCGAGGAGCATGCCATATGGCGTCGCTGTAATCTTCCATAAAGATGCTAACATCAGGTAGCCGTCCCATCCATGCTCTTGGCGCGTTGCCATCGCAAATGGGTAGTGCACGTTGACTACGTGGAACTTTGGTGTACTGGGCATCTCTACCCTCACCGTGATGGCATGCTTGTGGTATTCATGTAGTAGGTGACAATGGTGGACCAAGAAAATTGGATCTGGGGAGTGGTTGGAGTGGGCCAAAGGGACATAATTCGGACACACCCGGGAGGTGTAGGCCATGTGGGCATGTCCCAAGCGGGAGCGGACCTCTTGGAGGGCGACAATTGCCGGCCGTGATCTCCTGCAATAGGCGCCCCCTAGTGCCGCCTACTCAGGTGTAGACCTCCCACATTGAGAAACCCAAATTGTAGGGATGAGCCTAGGGTGGGACGGAGTGGACAGTGGAGACGGGTTTGGGTGTATGTCATGGGAGAGCAGTAACAAGTGGTGTGCCACATGTGCCGGGTGTTGTGTCGGGGGGACCAGTTCTGGGGTGGAGCATCGTGTGGTGTCACTTGTGGGAAATCAGCACCAAGCGTGCCGCCAAGTCCCGTGGTGTGTGTACTTCCAGTGTGTGTGTGTGTGTGTGTGTGTGTGTGTGTGAAGTAGGGTGACAACGTCGCGGATTGACTTTCAGGATATGGTCTCATTCGAGGTTTTCAAACGCTCCCCTCAGCCCCTCGGGATATGGGGTTGGGTGGTCCAACAACCGGCCCCACGCTGCCACAAGGATGCGCACCCGCCAGTCGATGAGGTGGGTGTTCCATCGGGAAACCAGCCGGTGTCGTTTGTGCCACGAGAGGCGCCGTTCTCGGTGCCGTGTGGACAGCTACCGACACCCGGTGTGGTGGTTTGGTATAGGGGGGCGTTGTCGCACGGTGCGCGCACGGTGCGCGCACGGTGCGTGCACGGTGCGCGCACGGTTCAATGTTTTTGGGATGGTTGCCCAACTTGTACCCCGTTGAATGGCCCCCATAGAAACACACCCAGGGTCCTGATTTCTGCACCTTGCAGTCCATACTGGCATACCAGGATTCTTCAATTTTTAGTCTGATGCTTGTCACAGGTTCCAGGGTCCTATTTTCTGCACCCTGCAGCCCCTATTGGCGTACCGGAAATTTTTTTTTTGAATCTGATGCTTGTCACAGGTTCCAGGCTCCCAATTTCTGCACCTTGCACGCACCTCCGTAACAAACCATGCACAGGCGACACCCTATCCCCGTTGGAGCGGTGGTAGTACACAGGCAGTCCGGCGACAAGCCAGGGCAGCTCAGATTCAGGCATTGTGGATCTGGTGGACACAGAATACGCAAAAGGACGCACGGTGCGCGCACGGTGCGCGCACGGTTCAGGCAACACCCCCTAGTAGTGGTGTGGTAAGGCAGCAAGAGCACGATTCAATGCATATGCCAAAAATGCAAACAACGCTATAAATTCTGTCCCAAACCTTAAAATGCCTGTTTTAATTGTGTCCACCTCTTGAAAAAGTCTAGAGACACCAAACGGCTGTGGGCCTAGGCCAAATTCCTCATGTGCTGGAAACGCAGACTTTCTAGCCACTAAGGAGTGTTGTGTTGCTTTTGGTTGTGGTGTTGTTGGTTCTAATAACAGTGCCATGCCTGCCTTCGCAGGTCGACAAAAGCTCTTTGTTCCTTAGGCCCCAAGCTCAGCTGATAGGGCTTCGGCTTGCAATAACTGACATTGTCACTTTTTGCTCTCTTCCGTAGGGCAGCAGCTGAAGCTGCAACTTTCAACGCTGTTTGGATGGCATCACTTGGGATAGAAGTCCGTAGAACAAGAAAGCGGTCCATTACAACAGTGGGATAGAGCTGTTGCAATGGAGGAATGCAGTGAGTAGCCTGTACAAGTAAATGTGGTAAATTGCAAATGCAGCAATGCTCTACATGCCAGGCTGCCGCTGCACAGTGCACAAGTTTTGGGTACCCCTTTGTTCACCAACTAATGGCGATTGCCCCGGCAAAATAAATCTGCACCGAGCCTCAAAAGTGGGCCGAAAGGCTGCGTCAAGAGTTTTTGGTGAGAACTTTTTCACCACAATTTTTACCTTACAGACTGACCTGCTGTGGCAGTGCAACTCTGGCACACTATGAGTACCTAGATGTACCCTGGTCCTGCTGCTGGGTATCCGACAACTGCTGGCATTTAATTGTGCACCAAAGACCAGCCTCGTTGTGCTTCGAGGCAGCAGTCCATGCACCTTGCCCTTCATGCACTGGTCTGCAATGGGCCAGGTCTTGCAGCTGCTCCAGCTCAGCCTGCGACAGGGCCTTCATTGCCACCAGTATGGCAGTCAGGAGACTACAGCTGATGTGTGTGGGACAACGCTTGGCCATCACGTGAGACTCCCGCATTCACTATCCTCTGGGGTGTAGAAAGCAACACATCAAATCAGAATCAATTCCAAGCACACCACCCAGCCGACCTGTTTCCATCCCCCGGGGGCTGTGCTTGACGGGGGAAAAAGCCCTTCAAGGCTTCAGTGGGGAACATAGCACTCGACAGCATGCACCCGACAGGTCTTGATTGGTCCAGAATGGCAGTGGACTCGTCAACCAACGGTGATTGAAGGTCAACTGCTGGCTGATGGGAGCTAATGGTGTTTCGATGAGCTGCAACAGGCCAACCATCGTACATCACAGACAACCACAATCGGTTGGCCTCGCTAAGGTCCATCCTGTGTGATTTGTTCAGGTGAGGCAGCGAAACAGGTTTCCTCCAGGTAATGCCCGATGCCAGCTGTATTGCCCGGTGCCAGTTTGCGCCCATGTAGTCAAAGTGCAGAGAATGTGTCCCAAGGTCAACTTTTAGGGAGCTGCAACGGGAAGCTTTTGAAGTGCAGTGCGCACCAAGCAGGGTCAGGCAATGCGCAGGAGTGCCAGGCATTGATGGGCCAATGGGGCTCCACTGCGAACAAGAACCAATTCTGGATCCAGCCCCATACAGATGAAACACCTGCATGTCAGGCTTAGCAGTGGGGGGGGCGCAGCCTTCATTCCAGGTCCGCTGACCGACACCCTCCTTTGAACAGTGCCAGGGGTGTACATTTTTCCGATGCCTTCCGCCACAACTGTCCTCCTCATGGTCAATTTCCATTCCCGCTGAATGAAAGGGGAGGGGTGAGCACAGGTGTGGGGCACCCGAATCAACGAGAAATGTGTGCAGTCGCAAAGCAAGTGCAGGTCAAGAGGTGGGCAATGTGTCGTTGCAAAGCCCTTGTCAGGGGCGTGAGTGGTTCGGTGCTTCGGTTTGCGATGATGATACGGGCCAGACAATGCACGTCCTGTTCGCATTGACACCAGGGACAGCCCCATCTCTGCGGAACGTTTGCACCGAAAAGCCCGCGGGGAGTGGACGTAACACCACATATGACTGCCACTCCGAAGTGCATCCACGGCCCGATGTGAGTGGATCCCAAGAAGCCCCAGGGGCCATGGCAGAAGTGCAGGGCCAAGAAACGAAATCACGGATATTTTAGCCGTGGCCCGCATGTGGGTGAGGCTCATGCGGCACCAGCTTTCTACGCCCAAAGTCTCGGTGGTTGGGGGTCGGAGATTTGTTGTCGGCACGCGGACCTTGGCCGGCCGGGTGACTAAAATGGCCATAACTCGGTTTAGGGGCCCCAAAACGCGCGGCACTTTTGACAATCGGATGCGGAATTTCAACCTCTTCGATTCTGTCTCTCGCAAAATTTGCTGAAAATGCACGTAGCCCCGGGAAATCGCGATTTATTGCCATTTTGGGTGTTTTTCGGCTTAAAAACTTTCCCCGGCCATGGCCGGGTGACTAAAATGGCCACATAGCGGTAGGCCGTGCCGGTACGTCTGGAGACTCATATTTTTGTGCCGTGGGTCCTGGATTCGGACAGGTTTTCACGCCGTCATTGTCATTAGCCCAGCTGCCTGAAACGCCCATGGGTCGAGGTGCCCTCATGGACCGTATTGTATTGCTCTGGGCCAGAGTGCCAAACACACCCATACCCAACTCAAGACTCAGTCAGAGGCCGCGCTGTTGGCGCAGGGCTGCACTTCTGGCAATGTGTGCGTGAGCTCTGCACTCACATTGCAACAAGGGGTAGTGTCAATTATCGCACGTCTGCAGCCGCTTACTTCGTTCTCGTCTCTTTGCGTTGTTGGGAGTCCCCCAGCCTGATCCACAGAGGGCACGCAAAAGTAGAGCGGCCGACAAGGTTCAAAGACGTGCTGGACTCCGTCGCGCCTGAAGAAAGCACCACCGGCCGCCCACCAGCAGTCCATTACCCGCTCCGCCACCTCAACCTCTCAGCAAAAGGCGATCCTTCGGTGAGAAAGGAATGGGAACTGAGATTGTCATGCCACTGCCCAGGAGTAGGCTGTCAGGCTGAAGCCCGCACTCAGGGCGGGCGTGTGAGAGACTTCAGGAGGGTAGTCTGCCAGCCAGAGAGAGCGAAAACGACGTCCCAAGGGGGCCCGGAGACAGACGATGGGATATTTGGGGGAGGGGAACACCAACTCACGAGGTGCGTCTCTTGGACTCACCCCAACAGAGGGGGCGGGCAGAGGACAGCAGCAGCACGGCACATGCCCCACGAGAAGCATTGCAGCACAGTAAACAGGACGTGCGCCGACTCGAAAAAAAGGCATGCGGCCGTCCGGTCATCAGCTCAACAGTTGGGCACAAAGACAGAGCACAGCTCTTGAATTCGCGTGCTGTGAGCCCAACAACGGCGGCTGTGAGCCAAGTGATGGCGGTTGTGCGGCAACCGACCGCCATTGCAGTCAACGGGTTTTCACAAAATCACTCGAAAACTCGTGCGCGACAAATGCGCCCTGACACTCAGAGGCTAATGTCTTTGGCCAATGTCCGCATCACCTCCTGAAGGCTCGTGGCGTGCCTGTGGTTCTTGAGGATGACAGTCAGCAGCCCCGCGTGCACCGTGCAGATGCGGACGCAGGGCTTGCCCTGTGCGTTCGGGAAGCCCTTCTGCCCGATGCGGTTGATGCGGCCCTCGATCTGCTCCCGCGTCGCCTGCGACGAGGGGTAGACACTTGTGATCATGACCTTGAGGCGATTCAGGGTGTAGCCTTCGGACCGACGGATGGGCACCACCACCACTTTGTAGTCCGGCACTGCTCCCGCCGCCACCGACTCGTCCGTCATGTAGAGGCTCGTGCTGCCCGTCATGCGGCACACATCCTCTTGCTGGAAGCAAGGGGGCAGGCCCTGCTGGCAACTCCTGTGCCTATCCTGCCTCACCGTCATGCAGAAGGGGGTGGTGAGGGGACACTTCCGCAGGTGGCGCTGTCCCACTACGGCGGCTGCCGTACAGTACAGCCGGTGTGCAGTGCCGTGTCTTGTGTGTGACGTACTTTTGTTGATGGAGGGCATAGAGTTTTGTGGGTGAGAGTTGAATGTTTTGTCCCACTGCTCACCATTGCAGTTTCCCATCCCCGACTTAGAAGCAGACGTCACAGGGAGTCATTCCCAGGCAGTGGCGTTTGGACGACTCCACCGGACAACACACAGCACAGCGCCAGGGGGCTCCAGCTCACGAAGTATTGCACGTCAGGGGGTGCGCTGCAGTTCCAGGCACTTTGCCCGTGGTGTTGCCAGTGGAGTGTGCTCCCTGTGCGAGAGGAGGCTGAAGGGCGAGGAACCCCTTCGTCCCGACCTCCGCGCCGAGTGGGAAGGTGCTCTTTGTGCCGCACGCCTAAAGAGCCGCTTGCCGGACCCCACGCGCCGCCGAAAAGGGGACGGGGATATTACGTGGCGAGGGATCAGCAACTCGCTGGGGCATCTGTACGCACATGTGTGTGTGCTGTGGCCAACTTGGCGTTGAAGGAGCATTAGACTGGCATTGGACTGGCATTGAAGCGGCATTGGGATTGCCTGCATTGCATTGACGGATTCTTGAAATTCATTGCTTGGTGCCTGACGCAGGGGTGTCGTTGTCCAGTGGGAGAGGGGCTTTTATCTCCCCCTCCGTGACCAGGTTGTCGATGCTGTACACAGCGTCCCCAAGTCCTTCTCTTCTAAGCCTCACCTGCTGTGGCAGTACAACCCTGGCACACTATCAGCACCCAAATGTACTCTGGGGGGACGGTCGGTCCCTGTGCTGCGGGGTACCCGCCAACGGCTGGCATTTGATTGTCAAGACCAGCCTGCAGGGTACACTGAACAGGGGAGGTAGCGGGCGCGGTTCGCAGCAAAAACCCGTCACCTACTCAAGGACCCCCCTTAGCGGAGAGACAGTGAAGGGCACATCGAAAGGCAGGCAGGCAGGCCGGGGGTCAAAGAGCAGGAGGGCACACACACACACACACACACACCCGAAGGCCCCCGCCGGACAGCAGCGCGTCACAGAGCTCCTCCGCGTGGCGCGTGTTGCGCGCCACCAGCATCACCCCCAGGCCTTGGTCCAAGCACCGCCGCGTCCGCACGATCATGTCCCGCGTCGCAGCCGCATACGACACAGTCATGGCCTCGTGGAACTCGCGGTGGCCCATGGTCGGATTGGCGCCCCCGAGCGCTGGCGACGCCAGGCGGACGTACGCCTCGGACTCGGCGGTGGTGAACGGCGCTGCCGTGTCTTCGTCACGCTCGACGACGATGCCGGTCGTGATCTTGCGGGAGATCATGCCGTTGACGGCCACCCAGAAGTTGCTGTCGGTCACAGTGAAGGGCACCAGCTGCTGCAGCCAGCGGATGATCTTGAACACCTGCGGCGAAGCAAGAGGGGGGCAGTGGGCCTAACCGCCTTCAACGCCCTGCAACCGCCTTGCGACCCACAGGAATCCGGTCTCTGCCGACTTCGTCCCTCCGTCCCTCCGACTGGTCACGGGGGCCTGGCTGGTACGGACCAGCCCCGACACAAGGTTGAGAGGATGTAGCCACAGGAATCCGCTCTCAGCAGATCAATACCCAACCACCTGCATATCAATCTTCGCACGTGCACCGACTCTCCCTCTGCAACCCGTTCAAACCCTCTCCATCCAGCCCAGTGGGAAGGGCAAGTACTGCAAAGCAGGACTTCAGGACCTCAAGGCAAAATAAACTTGTTTTGTCCCACGAACTTTGGTACGGCTGAATTGACGTTGCCACAGGCTTGTGCAATGTTGAAGCACCGCGCACGCGCGTTGCATTGCGTAGACACAGTGCTCCCCCCCAAACTTCAAGATACTAATATCAAGATATTGGAATGAATCGAGGCACTGGCGCTTGGGGGTGATTTTTTTTCCGCTGCAATTCTAACGGTCGGTCAACACCTTCGTATCAACGATCGGAGTCCCGGTGAAAGCCACGAATTGGCGGCAGATGTGGGAGAGCAGCAGCGCGCAGTCCGTGCGCTGACTATTGTTCATGGCCTTGTGGACCTCGTCAATGATGAACACGGTCTCGGGCGCGAGTCGTGAGAGGTCCTCGGCACATCGCCGGAGGTGGTCATGCTCGATAAGTGTGATGCGGTGCTTGTGGGGGGTCGTGCCGTGGTGCTCCTTGGCGGCCACGGTCTTCGACTTCAGTGGCACGAGGATCTGAACGAGGGGTGAGGGCCAATAAGTTGAAAGGGTACATGGGCAGCATCGCGCTGAGGGGCACAAGCAGAGAGGACGCCTTTGTGGCGACCCCCACTAAAGGCGAGGAATCAGCTGCTATGCTATGCAGATGTGGTCCGGGGGTGGCAGAGCCCCAGAGGTCAGAGATCAAGCACCACTAGCCAGCAACCACCGAGTTCATTACACTTGGACCCTGCTTATGGTGCTTGAGCTCTGTGGCTTCATGCAGAGAGAGATAGAGAGAGAAAGAGAGAGAAAGAGAGAGAGTGTGTGTGTGATCTATTAACGAGGGCAAAGGCCGATTAGAGTCCTGGACGCTGCGCGATGGGTTAAGCGGGGGGGTTATGGGTCAAGGGCTGGCGTAGCATTCCCTCCCCTCCCCCGCCCACCCATTGGTGTCGCAGCGCGACAGAAGGACTGGGCGTCCTGGGACAGGTGACCTCGCTGCTAGCCCTCCCATGCCCCAAGACCGGCGCCCCGCTGCCCCCCTGGTGCGCCAAGGCTGGGTCCGGCGCCTTTTTGCAGCCTGCGCGGGGGCCTGCCCCCCGCCCTCTGCTGGACTCTGTGGCCGCCAACAGTGGCTGCCCCTCTGGAATGCCCTGCTCAGCGGGCTGCAGCCGGGCTGGGAGGGGGTGATTGTGATCCCCCTCCCCACAGAGAAACCCCCTGGGCCCTGATCCCGGGTCAGGGCAGCGGTGCACCCCTCCCATGGCTCTTGCCGTCGGCAGGGAGCCCGAATTCTCCCTGAAGCCACGTGGAGGACGCAGAGTCAAGCAGTGATGGGAGAAAGGCGACCCCGCGACCCCGCCTAGTTCCTTTGCTAGGCTGGCGGCTACTGCTGCCGGCTCCGAACCTCCTGTTGTACACCCGATGTGCGCCCTTAGAGCCGGCGGTGGCAGTATACCACCTCCTGCCCCCTGCCCCTGTGGCCTTGGGGGCAGTGGGCTAGGATCCGGGCAGTGGAGGGGGGGGGTTAGCCCCACTGCTTGCCCGAACAATGAGAAACTGTCCCCTATGGCACCGCACAAGGCAGACGGCCTGGGGGAGGGTTAGCAGATAAATTGCTGGGGGGGCTCCTGTGTGTCCCCACCCGCTTCCCACATGAGGCTAAAGCACAGCACAAGGAGGGGGGCGGCAGTTTGCAGCCCCTCCCCCTCCCAGAAATGCTGCAGCAGCATCTCCAGCACCGCTACGTGCAACTCGGCAATGCACCTACAAGTGCATTCCTCCCCTTCCTCCAGCCCGCCCTGCATAGGGTAGGGAACACGCCGCTCCCCTCCCTCCGGTAGACGATCTGCTGGGGGAGGGCAACAGAACAAAGAGGCTCTGCCCTAAGGTCCCCCCCCCTTGTATGGCCCAAGGCCACACCCCACCCATTGTCTTGGGCCCTGGTGGGGCGGTCCTTAACCGGGAAAAAAAAGTGTTCTTGGAAGCAGTTTCCCCAAAAAAGCCCACAGGCACTCCATGTGTTCAACCATTGGTTCCTAGCCCTTCATGTCTTAACCCAGGGGTTCCCAACTGTTCAACCATGAGTTCCTAGCCCCACATGTGTGCAATTGCTCAACCATATTAATGAGGGCAAAGGCCGATTATAGTCCTGGGTGTTGTGCAATGGGGTTAAGTGGGGGGGTTATGGGATAGGGGCTGGCAAGGCCAACCCCCTTCCGACCCCCGCCCACCCGTGGCGTCGCAGCGCAACGGAAGGACTGGGTGCCTGGGGTCATGTAGGATCCTCTGAGGTCCTCTCCTGCCCTGATGACGAGGGGCACGTGGGCACATATCAACGTCCCTTGGGGGCGGGGGGTCCTATGCCCTTCCGGCTGGCGCAAAGCCCAATGTGCGCTGCCTGCTCCCGATGAGGCGGCACACCGCCGTGTGGCCCACGTGGTGCCGCGAGCAACAGTGCCGAACTCCCCAACTCGCTCTGTCTTGTGCACTGCGCACGGTGTGGCGCACCATGCAGACCGCATCTCTGCAGCATGGGGTGCCGTTTCCCACAGGCGCCCGCCCACCCCTCGGCTCCAGGTGGCGGTACTAGTAGGCAAACACCGGCCGCTCTGTGTGCCCCAAGCTGCGAAAGCCGCTGAGAGGCACAATGGAGGCACAGACCCATTGAAATTTGCCCTCCAACAGGGTGTCGCTGGCGAACAGGGGTTGCAGCGGGTTGATCGCTTCGTGCAATACCTGCGCCCACTCCCGGAACGCCAACACTTGCCGGGCATGGCGATGGCCCCGCATGGCCGGTAAGTTTGCTGTGTGACTAGAATCCCGGGGCCAGTTCCGAGTAGGTGATGGGGCCGGACCCTTGAATCCACTGGAGCGCTAAGGCCCAACTCACCAGCACCACCGTAGAGTCGCGCTCCCATGGCCACCCCGCTAGTAGGCCTTGCGGCAAAGTCAGGGGCTCCCTGATTGGGGCCGGGCGTAGCGTGCCGTCAGCCACTTGCTCCCACCCTTACGAGCGGCGTGAATCTGGCCCCGCCCCCTCGCCGGGCCGAACACTATGGAGGCTGGGTCCCAATTCAGCCTTGCCGCCTCCTCTGCCACCTTGCGGGCGGACAAGACGGCGACTTACATGCCGTACCAGCGGTGCATCGGCCGCTCTGCCTATGCCCCTTCGTCTGCGCCCACCAAGGCCAACGACAATAGAGTTGCAGACCATAGGCAGACCGGCCATGCGGCTGGCAATGCCAGCGCTGGAAGCGCCCTTGCTTCCTCCAGCACCCAAGACATCCACCCCTGGCGCGCCAACTCCTAGCGCGGGCATTCCCACAATATGTGCGCCTCCGCCTATGGCGCTCCACGGCCGAAGGGGCGCCTATTAATGAGGGCATGTGGATTTTATTGTCTTGGACGCTCTTGGGTCAAGGAAGGGCCCGTGAGTTAGGGTTAGGGTTGCCTAAGCCGTAGCCCCTGGGACTCCCCCATGTGGCGACCCTGCGCGACGGAAGGATAGGGGCGCCGAGGTTAGGTACCTTCCCCTTCCACCCTCCCACGGCCCCGCCGGGTTGCCATGTGGGCCTTGCGGAAGCCGAACCGGCGGCCGGCCCCTGCGAGGCCATCTCCTCATCGCAGGGGGTGAATACTCCTCCCGTCCCAAATAGCATGTGTTGTCGTGCACCCCCTCCCGTGGAAGCCAGCCAAGGGTGTCCCTCATGGTGCCGGGAGCAGCAATGCCGCACCCCCTTGTGCCCCCGGCACGATTTGCATGCGGGGGTTCTGTGCACATCGCATAGGGCTTGCATGGGGCAGTACTACCCCACCCTCTTGAGGCCCACCCGCTGCGCCGGAGGTGGGGTGGTGGTGGTGGTGGGGGGGATCACTGCTGTCGGCTGCCTATGGCTCGCTGCCAGTTTGTCCCGGCACCTCTACGGCCAGCACAGTCCCCGCCGCCCTAGCCTCTGATAGTAGTGGGGGTGGTGGGTGCGGACGGGATGGAGGGGCCCCACAGCGCTTGTCGCGCCGCCATAAGGTCCGCCAAGATGGGGCTAAAACCGGCTGCATGTGTGAAGGGGGGCACGGGATGGGGTGGCATACCCCCCCACACATCCCGTGAGCTCCCTGCTCCCCGTGCTAGCCGTGGCAATTCCCTATGGAGAGGGGGGCATTGGGGGGCGTCCCGCCACTGCGCATCCCTCCCAGCATCCCGGAGCCGATCAAGTTGTGCACCCCCTCCCCGGAGTCGCGTGGGGGGGGTCGCGTGCGGTGGACGCACGCACTTGTGCACTCCCAGCGCCTTGCACGCCACACGCTTCGGGCGCTCTACCGTGCACTGTGCCACAAAGTGCCGGCTGTCTATGACCACCTCACTGCGGCTCGTCCGCCACCCTATCACCGTTTGGCGATCGCAGCCGTGCTAACGCGGGCACCGCGCAGCTACCGTGCCGGTGCCAAATGCGCCGGTGCTTCCGGCGAGGCTGGCTGCAACCAAGCCCGCAGGGCTCGTGCCGACGCTCGTGCTTGCCCCGAGCCCATACGGTGCCCCTCCTCGGCCCACTAGCTACAGTGCTCAGCTCCTTGCTCTTCGCAGGCTAGGCACGGAGGCGCCCGGCGCCGGGCGTAGAGCGCCGCACAAGGTTGGACCCTATTGCGGGCGCCGGCAAGGTGCGCATCCCCTCCTCGGCGGTCTCGTGCCACTTGCCTCTGCGTCAGGCACTGGCAGGGGCGCAATGGCACCATGCCAGGGCCGGCCGGCGGGAGATAGTCCTGCAGGAAATAATCTTGCCGCCCCTGTCCGGGCGTGCCAAGCATTGGGTCCATAGCCGTCAGCGGTGCTCCTCCAGTTTCTGCATCTGGAAGAGCACTGCTACCGGGCACGCAAAGCACCAGCGCTCCGTGCGCCCCACACACCAAAACCCCCCCACGGACAGGAGGGATTTTGCCATCCACATCCTTGGAGGAGGTCGCCGGTCTGCAAATGGGAATGCAGCGGGTCCAACGCCTGCTTCAGCACCTGTCCCATGGTGCATAGGGGGAACTAGACCCCCCGCAGCCGGTTGTCCCGTAGTGCCGGGAGTGCCCAGCTCCGAGTCCGCTCTGGAGAGGTTTAGGGTGTGCAAAAGGCGCTCCACTGAGCATTGCCCCCTGGGGGCGCCCTGAGCTAGCACCACCATGGAGACGGCCTCCATTTCGTTCCACTTGTTGAAGGCCGCGGCAGCCACATCGCGGAAGTGCACAGCCGTGGACCCCACGAGGACAATGTCCCCAAAGGCAGCCACAGGGTCGGGGACCGGCCAGTCTACCACCTGGCGTACAGCTTGATATGGCACATCCCCTTTGATTGAAGAGGGTCGAAGGCGCGCTCCGTGAAAGGGCGCAAAAGCGACACGGGAGCGGCACGCCTTGCAGCACCGGAGTAGGTGTTGTGGTGGTGATTGTAAGGGAGCGTTGAGGCCCCTCACGCGCTGCACCAAAACCCCCGTTCAATTCGCGGGTTGCTGCCCCTACGGATCTGGTAGGGCCATGACCTCCGCCAGGGCCGTTGTTGGGGCACCACGGAGGGTTGCGCCGCCGCCACCGCCACGTATCCGACTGGCGCCTGCCCGCCCCGCTCGCCGGGGATGGGCTGCTCATCACGGGCTGGTACTCGCCCTGCAAACCCATAGATTGCCGCACGGCCGATGTGATCGCGGTCTGCTCGCCATGCTTGAAGGCATCCCACGCTGCCCTAGTGAAGGTCGGAGGTGGGATGTTCTTGTGCACCAGCGGACGCTGGGCCATGCATTGAGTCTGCCCTAGGCACTAGCGGGTGTGCAGCCATCCATAGGCTCAAGGACCCACGAGCAAGGCTCGTCCTTGAGGGATCGCTGGTGGAGGACGCTAGGGTCCCGGGGCCAGCCTCTGCGATGCCGTTTTGGGAGGCCCGCTGGGATGTGCCCACGAAACGTGCATGGGGTGCCGTGGACGAATCAGTGCTGTGTCTTGTTGTGGTCGTTAGTCCACAATGTCCATCCATGGTGCTGCAGCGTTGAAGCCTATGCCACTGGGCCCACACCCAAGCCCTGCACAACCATGGGGGGGCGCCACCTTTGCTGGTAAGGGGCTCGAAGGGTGCCGCGGGCACTAGAACTGCCATGATGGGGATGAATAGCCGCTTTCAGAGGGCGACTAATTCTTTTTGCTGCTTGCGGTTGGTCTCGAGTAGCTCCGTGACCTGCCACTCCAGAGCGGTGATGCACTGTTGCTGGGGCGTGAGCGGGGCAGGCGGCTGCGCAGTCGCTCCCCGCGCTAGGGGTGCTGATCGGGGGCGCCGCCGTAGAGCCAGCTATGTCTTCAACGCCAGCTGCGGCTAGCAGAGGGACGGGCTAGGACTAGACGGCCTTGGCGATGGCTGCCGCCACCGCGGGAAAGGCTGTGTTCTTGTTTTGCGGTTCTCAATGTGTACATGTGTGTGTGTGTGTGTGTGTCCGTCTTCTTGTGTGTGCCGTTGCCCCTTTACGGACAGGAACAACATCGTGAAGTTCGGTACAGCCGGTAACGCCGCAGGCCCGCGAGGAATTTCGGCCCCCATGGCCGCCAACAACGACCTGGGGGCAACTATTGCGGCTACCCTGCAGGCAGCGTGCAACCACCCAACCACACACACGTACACGCACGCAGCACATGCACCTCCACCGCAAACCCGAACGCCTCCACTTCCGTCAAGACGCTCTGCATTGCAGAGGAGGGCAGCGTATACACAACATATGGCGGCAGCTGGCTGCGGTCCATCAGGTTCCTCAGGTACTTCAGGACGATGTAGGTCTTGCCCATCCCCACCGGAATCCACAGGAAATGTCCCGACTGCCCATTGTCCGACGCCGTGACCATGTCTTGCACTGTTTCTGTTTGGTGCTCCCATGGTACCCGGCCCCACTTATCGTCCACAGCGCCCCACGCCTGGCTGCCGGGTGCCACATGGTCAGCAAATGTGGCAGTCAGCTGCGGGAACACGGTACCCCACAGCAGTGGACCCGACGGCACGTCGAATTGAATGGGGCACCCCTGTTGAACGAGAGGGTAGGCGAACGAGCTGGAGGGAGGGGCTGGGGTTTGGGTTGGGGCACAGTCAGTGCGTCTGTTTGCCAATCAGAGCAAGACTCTTCATCATGCTGCAGCATGAGACTGCCAAAATGGCCAATCATGATACGCTTCGGAAGCTCACCCACACGCCGTCAGGAATGATGCACGAAGCACAAATACCGCACGCCTAAACACACTTGCGAGGGTCGCAGAAGATGCAGTGGTATGTGCACCACAGACACACACGAGGCGGGAGGATGTCGCAGAGCCAGCTCTGTATCCAACTGGCAGTTGCACAGCACTCGGCTACACACAGACAGAAATACACGAATGCACGCGCACTCGCACACGTGCACACAGACACGCAAAAAACGATGAGAACCGTAAACACACACCTACACAAGCACCAAAAAAGCGTTTGGAAATCTATGGACAACAGGCGTATTGTCTGTCTTAGAATATGCCCCTGCAAATTGAATGAGAAGTGTAGCACTCCTGCTGGACCATCACTTGTAAGCTGGAGGATTGGCTGTTTCTAGCTTGCAATCATGAGATGCACATCGTAGTGGTATTGAAGCTGCCGGTGCTCTGGCAGGCAAGCGGATGTAAGGCATGCCGGGTGACAACTTGAAAAAAACACCCTGTGGGGATTCCCGAGGAGAACTCCTCAGGAGCTGACACACACGCGCGCGCACGCAAGCGGACAACGACGAGCGTGGATTTGCCTCGTCAGGCCGCAAACGACAAAAAGTTGCGCGACTAGGAGCCTTTCTGTGACAGTTGGAGCATGGCGGAATGTCTCATAGTGCAGAGCAGTCCCAGCCCCCCCACAGAACGCAACCTGCCGCCGACGCAAAGCAGATGGATATATAACGGACAGTTGCAGCAGCAGCTGGAACGCCCCAACATCCTCTACCACCAGCGCCTGTTTGCTCCCGCCGCCTCCGCGGCCGACCGGGTTCATCTCGAAATGCAGGCGGTGCCCGGCGATGTAACCGAGCGCGCGGCGGATGGCCGCCCGGTCCGTCGCTTCCAAAGTGCGGGCCGCGACGGCTTCGTGCCCCGGCATCAGCCCGCTCCCGTACGTACCCAGCGCCGTGCGCACGCAGGTGGGGTCCCGCACATCCACAAGCTCGGCATCCAAGACCAGGTCCCGCACGGTGTCCCACGGGTGCTGGGTTTTGTCGGGGAAGACGATGTGGTACACTTCCACGACGCCCCCCTCCTCTGCCTCTGGACCACCGTCAAAATCACTGTCGCTGTTGCTGGCGGTGTCTCCCAGAGGAACCTGATCCGATTCAGTTGTGGGGTGGCCTGTGGATACCCCCTCTGCCACACCTACACCTACACCCACGTGCACGCCCACACCCACGGACGTGTGAAACGCGTTTTGTATGTGTTGGGCGCAACGCCGCCCCGTTCCATGTCATGGGCAGCAATGGTTTCTGGTGTGCAGAGTGCAGAGAGTGCAAGGAGGACGGCACCTGCATCTCCCACGTCTCGTACGCCACACATGCGGGACATGTCGCACAACACACAACACATGTACCAGGCGTAACACACACCTCGCACAACATACAGCACAAGGCTCCCATCTGACACGATCTGAGGGATGAAAATGGCGTGCCAGTTGCAACAGAACTGAGTGGGGCACGCTGTCCTGTATGAGGCAGGATACGACGCATTTGTGCACTACGTTGGGCAAATGCATACTGGCCATCTTTGTGGAGTATCCAGCGTGAGGCGTGTTCTATTTTGTGGAAAATGTACAGCGTGTGTTTGGTGTCAGTCATTCGCTTACCAGGGGGGGGGGGGGTAAATGGCCTCTCCTTGGACCCACCCACCCTAGAACCCAAAAGAATTTTCCTCTTGGGAAAAATGAGAATGAAAATGAGAATAGAGAGCCAAAAGTGAGACCCATTTCAGAGACATCAACTCTTTTTCCCCTCATTACCCCCCGCTGGGGTCGACCCCACCTGAAGCAAATGACTGTTTGGTGTGCCATTCCATTGCTTGGCACAGTCAGCAAAGCACAAATCCCACGCACTCAGTGGGACTCAGCGCATCATCAATGCACCAGCGCTGGGCCACACAACACACACCAACTTCAGACGGCAGCCCTTAAGCTCCGGGACCGGGGGTGGGCCCTTGTTCAGAGGCTGTCCGGCGCGCAGCAGCCGCTTGGCGGCCTGGATGCACTCCTCTTGCTGCTGGTCCGTGAGGAGGGGGTCCTTCTCGGTGTCCCTTGCAGGTTTCTTGATGGCCACGAACTGCGTGGGGTCATGCGGCTGCAGCGTCACGAGGGCTTTCCGCCCGGACCCCGGGATGGGGACCTCCTGAGGGGCGTTGGGGGTTGTGGATGGGGACGGCGTGAGCGAAGCGCTTGAAATCGGGAGGACTTTGAAGGGGCGGCGGTTCCGCGCTCTCCACGGCCACAGGGGCCCGGGGGGTGTGGGGGATGATCCGGAAGATATCTCAGCCACCACTCGCCCCCCCGCCCCCCCCCGAAGCAAATTGGCGATGGAAACCCCTTTGCCCCTGTGCTACAGCGCCCACACCCCCCTCGAACCTTCATCGGTCATCGGTCATTGGGCATCGGTCGTAGAGCAGACCAGTCTGTATGGCACTCCCCCACCGCCCCCCAAAACCCGGGCTGCAGCTCCCGTCGCCGCAGCATTTGCCCCGTGGTCAACAGCCCCGCCCTCCCCCAAATTTACTGAAAACGGAAGACGGTCAGTCACTTCGCTTTTGGTGAAACTGTGTTTTCCAAAGCCCCTACCCCCGTGGCCTTGGCGTGGGGCAGTCCGTCCCGCTGCGTACCGACCCCCAGCCGTTTGGCATAAACTCGGGGGGGGGGTCGCATACAAAGACCACCCCCCCCCCCCCAATGGCGTCGGGATGCTACAGCCGCGGGGGGGGGTCGCGCCCAACGACCATCGGGTGAAAGAGGGGGGGGGGATGGGGGTTTACCCCAACGCATGTGGGGGGTAATGATTGCCTCATGGAACTGACCGCCATGAGTCACGGGGACAAGCCCCGACATTGGCTCGGCGCTTTCGAACGCGGAAGAGGAGAGGGGGGGGGCGGCGCAGCTACGGACTGAGCTCGGCCGCCCCCGTGGGGCTGCGGCCCCCTCCCCTCCCCCCAGAATGCTCCCTCAGCCCCAAGCGTCCAGCGCCTGCAGCCCAGAGGCAGGCCTCCTCAACACCCAAGACAAGTGCGTTCTCCGGGGAACACCAACCGACCGATCTACTTCCCATTCTGATGCCCCCCCCCCCCCCCCCTCCGGCCCCTGGACTGCTGATCGCTCTAGACCTCACGCCCCCGGGCACACCCGAATGCCCGTCCGACACGTCCTCACGCACCCACACACCAGAGGGCCCAGCAGCCCCGCGACCCACGACCGGTCCAATGTGTAACGGAACGAGCCAAGGCTGCCGGCATTCGCCCTCGGAGTGGGTGCCGCCTGCCGCGCGAACAGGTACAGCCGCTGCGCCGCTCGGGTCGCAGCAACAAACGCCTGCGACTCAAGATCGCGGCAGTCGGCCCCGCGCCGCGGGTTCACCCCCGTCACCTCCGTAAAGAGTCGCCGGAAGAGCCCCGCGAAGGGGGCGCTGCCGGGGGTCGCCTCGCGTCGCACCAGCGCGTAGTCGTAAAAGTAGACCACGTCCGGGGCCCAGTGCTGGTCCACGCAGTGCTCCAGCGGCATCAGCGCGGTACGGGCGCCAGCCCCGGGGGCGCGGGGCGCGCGCGCTCCGGCGGGGCCTCTGGGCACGGGCTGACCCCACTTCGGAGCCGTCACGGCGACGCTGTGAAACATCGCGAGGTCCCCCGCGAAGCTGCGCAGCTGCTGCAGCAGCGCCGCGCTCAGGGCGTAGGGGGCGTCCCGGTGCCGGAGGCAGACCGTGCACGGCTCGTACGCCTCGGGGACGGGGGCGTGGGCGATGCAGCGCGGCTCGGCGAGCGCCGACAGGCCCAACCGCAGCATCTGCGCGCAGAAGGGCCGGTCGGGGGTCCAGGCGGGGACTCGCTGCCGCACCAGCGCCGCGAGCAGCGGCCGGAGGAGCCGGCGCCCGCCGGGCGGGTCCGGCGGGAGGTAACTGTCCTCCAGAACAATGACGGCGAGGCGCTTGGCGAGCGACTCCAGCCCCGAGACGAAGCGCTGGATGTCGGGGACGAAGGAGCCGGGGTGGACCAGCAGCCGCCTGCGGGAGGGGGCGTGGGTGTGTGGGGGGGGGGGGGGGTGGAGCGGTGTGGAGGGGCGGGTCGGGGCTTGTGGAGGCGTGGGCAAAGGGTCATCGAGGGCTGATGAGCATTGCAGGGCCTACCGCAGGGGCTTTCCCGACTTAAAAACAAAACTGAACGCGGGCCCAAGTGCCGCGTGCACCGGCCCACAACAAAAACCGCCCAACACCACACGCCACCACACGCCCAAACACCCAAAGACCAGCCATGGCCCATGTGCCGCGCCGACGTCGAAGTAGACGGAAGTGGGATCGGCTGTTGAAGGTGTGGTCAGAGTCGTGTGCACGAAACACAAACCAACGCCCCCACAGCACTGCCCGTTTTATCATCAGCCGCTTTGATATGATTGCCAACGGCCGTCAAGTCCCTTGAGGTGACCCGTGGTCGACGCCGGTTGACCGCCGGCCACCGACGGGGGAAGAGGGAGGGTTGGGGGGGGGGGGGGGGGGAGAACCCCGTGCCTTCAAGAAACCCCCGGAACTGTGGAGGGGGGGGGGGGTACAGGTTTGTAAAGGCGGGGGGAGGGCTGTGGGGGTGGACGGGGTGGTGTCGATGTCATGATGAGGCATGTGCCTTGGCGGGGCCGTCCAGACCGGCTCCATTGCGACCGACCCACGGGCGATTGGCCGGAAGGGGGGGGGGAGGGCAGGGCGAGGGGGGGGGGGGGGGGGTGCCACATAGGCTGCGTGCTGGTTGGTTGGGTGTACCCACTGGTTTAAGTTCGGAGTAATGGAAACAGCGGGGGGCAGGGATGCGTTGGAAGGGGGCAAGGCACCCCCCCTCCCTCCAGGGCCCCCAGCCTATGCCCGGCCACTGTCTCCCTGACGCCGAGTGCCAGCTTCAATGGCATTTGTAACCAACAGTAACTGCCCCCAACTGCTTTGGCAACCTCCTCAACCCCCGTACGTAACCGCCTCTCGGGCCACCTCTGAGGTCCCTTCCCTTCTGATGCATCCCTTGGGCGGGAGTTTAACAACATATGTACCTCAAAATGACCCCCACGTCCCGCTGATAATTTTGGGGTATATCTTGTTTTGTTTTTTTCGGGAAGGCAGGGGGGGGGGGGAGTGAGCACCCCCGCCCCCAATTGTTGTTCTGCCCTGGTCACCGCCCTGGGCTTTCTTGGCCCCCCCTGCGAAAGTAAAGGGGGGGGGATTCGCGTCCACCGACCGGACCCGGCTGCCCCCCCCCCGTGGCTTGAGGCCTTTGGGGGTCAGTGGGGCGGTGTAGATGTTTGATGAGGTTTGTGCATCATCATTGCAGAGGGGTGTGGAGGAGTGCGGAGGGGTGCGGTTGCAAAGAGCCGGCGGTCCATCACAACTCCGGGGAGGGAGGGGCTTTGAGCCTGATTCCTGGACCCCCCCCCCGCCCCCTCCCCACTTCTAATTGGACTCCAAGGGCTAGGCCCACTAAAAGCATGGCAAGACGTCTGAAAGTCCCCAAGAAAAGCGAATGTACATGAAACTTAGGCAAATCTGGCTAACCACCCTCTTTTTCCGAAAATATGGTCCGAACCAATGTCAATGGGAAGGCCTGGCACTTCGAGCATGCCCCCCCCCCCTTCTACTTCACACCGACAGCAAACCCCCCCCCCCCCCATCCCCGGAATTGCAATGGACTGCGGGCCAATAGAGCGATGGCGAAAATTGCGCAGGGATGCTGGCCCAAGGTAAGGGGGTTTGGAAGGTCGTACCCCATGGCCACTGCCAGCACGAAGTCCGCCGGGTACGTGCGGGCCTCCCCGGCCTGCACCCGCTCCGGGCAGAACCGCACTATCTTCTGGATCAGAGACTTGTACGCCGCCGCGGTGAAGGTCCGCGTGGCCGCTGCAATGGCGTCAATGTCGCACTCGGTGTATCCGGCGTCAGGGAAAAGGTCCTGACACCACAAAACAGACACGCCGCATACCACAACAGGGCACGTCCGTCAGAGCAAACGAAAAGAATGTTTCGCACCGAACAACCCCCCTGCCCGTTCGGCGGTGCACATCCAAGAGCGTTGTGCAGCCGGAATTTGCCACAATCCAGAAGGAGCTCGCATTGCGTCTCCAGATCTGTGCCCGTGCACCACCTTCGTCCTCCGCAGCAACCCTCTACAAGCCCCTACAACCCCTCATGACCCCCTACAACGTTCTAGAACCCTCTGCAACCTTCTACAACCCTCTTCCCTACAACCCCCTACAACCCTCTACAACCCCTGCAACCCCCTGCAACCCTCTACCCTCTACGACCCCCGACAACCGCCTACAATCCAGTGCACTGCCCTCCCAGCCCCCAAAGCACCAAAATGGAAGGAAAAGGGCACTTGGACCTCCAGAATAATGGACACCATGTTGGCCCGCGTCAAAGGCATTCCCTGCGTCCGCACCAAGAAGCCAACGGGCTGGGACTCGCAAGGCACGAACGCTCGTCGTTCCTTCCGGTACCCACGGACCATGTCAATCACGTATATTGTCTGCCCGGCTCCCGCGACGCCGCCCTCCAACAGCTCGCCTGTCTCTACATCGAACACCAGCCCGTCGAAGGCCTCCTTCGCATTGCTGCGAGGGACAACCTGCAACAGCCATTTGACAGTGCTGTGGCCTGGGGGGGCGGGGGGAAGATGTGCAGGACCGCAGGACATCAGTGTTGTGTGGACTGCAAGGCTCGGCGTCTGGAGGAGACTGCGGCCTGCGGAGCTGGGCAGGCCTTGGCACAGGGCAGTACAGATTGGGGGAGGGGGAGGGTGTGTGTGGGGGGGGAGGGGGCACACCACCCGAAGGCAGGGGGGCCGCAACTCATACCGATACCTCATCAGCGTTGTTGTGTACCTTACCACCGTCGCTTCTTGCCCGGGCCACTTCATCGTTCACTCCAACCGTGCGGACCATGACACAAACCCTGAAACCGCATTGCAATGCATCATGCACCATCGCTGCGGTTGGCCTGATCCCCTCACCCTCCTGCCCTTACGACTGGGAGACTCGGGCTGAACCGAGGGCCTGAGGTGTTCTGGTTCGTCTTCTGACGCACTCTCCGAATAAAGACGGGCTGCGGACGGTGTTGAACGAAGGTGCGGGGGCGACGGGGTTCCGGGAGGCCCCCCACTTTTTGTACCACAGGTTTCAAAATCATGAGTGCCGCCCTTTCAGTCTTTTTTTTTTTTAGAGAGATGTGGTATGGGCTGAGCCACTGTTCGTCTGCCAGCCGACATATCTGACCTGACTGTAAGTCCGGTGCATGCGTTTGGACCACGTGTTCCCTTGCGGCTTCCCCTTTGGAAGCCCCTCTCAGGTCACGCAAAGGAAATGGTAGGGACAAGCCCGTCGGACCGCACTTTCGGGACCTCCGAATTTAAAGAAGCACAAACTTTTCACTCTAGAACGCGGGGTATGTGATGGTGCTCCACAAAGGGATGTTGGCGACCGCGTAATACAACCACTGTCCAGTGGCACGCTCACACACACGCACACACACATATATCTCAAATATATTTTGGCGACTGCTTCCTTGCACTCGGGACTCTGCAAGACCATGGGACATTCCCACAAACCGCAGGCAACATCAACGCAACCGCAGATCTACTCTTTGCAGATTTCTGCTTCTCCATGGAGTCTGCCCTGCTTGACTCTTTCCCCCCTTATCCCCCCCCCCGCCCCTGCCTGTAGTGATTATGCAGCTATGCTTGCATGCCAGGGGTTGTTGGATCGAACCCAGCTCACTACTCATCCCAACGACCACAGGCATAGGGAACAGCACATCTTTCATGAACCCAGCTACACTCAACACTCCTCCCGAAGATCGCAGGTACCAGAGCCGACCCGTGCGGCACTGTGGTAGGGACAGTCCACCATGCGGGGGGATAATGCACTCGCTTCTCGGATAAGAACGCCACGCTGGGTTGTTAAAACCTGGGAGGAGTATCTGACGCCGTGGAAGGGGTGTACCCTTGCAGCCGCTCCATAAGAGCCAGCGACAAGAGTGAGTGGCTAAAGACCAAGTCCTGAGCATCTGTCCCTCAAGCCCGGTTGGGTGAGAGACCCATGGCTCCTCCTTCTGCCTGTGCAGGTGGGGGTGTTGCGGTTACAACGGGTCCCATCCAATTGCGATAATTTGCGGGAATTTTCGGAATGTTGCGGAAGAATTGTGGAAACATTGCGATGGTGTAAATAACCCTCCTTAACCCTCAGGGAACAACACTGTTGGACAGGGGGCTAACACTTTTTCTTTCTGTCGTACAACATGGTCCACTAGCATCACAATTACAGGTGCCAACCCTCAATATCACGATAGAATTGCAGCATGACCCTGTGGCACAGGAAGGAACTATTCAGTCATTGCGAGGCGTGCACGAGATTGAAGATCATTTTTCTACAGTGGTTGTGCGCAGTCTTACAGTTGCGCATTGACAGCAAAGGGCACCAGCAGGCATGCAAGGTGGACAAGCCAGAGGCAATTGCCAAAAAATTGCGATAAATTGCGGAAGTTGCGAAAACTTGCGAAAACTTGCGAAGAATTGCGGACCTGCATCCCCCCCACCCCCCTGCCCAGTACTTAGATACACCTCTGCCAGGGTGGAGTTGGGCACTCCACTACATTGGGTGTGGATCTACAATTTGATTTTGATACTATCATTCTGACCGACATCGGCGACAACCTGCCAATATTGAAGGTAGAACGCGAGGGTGTGGCGGCCCTTCAGACCCACGGACCCAGGTTTGCCCGGAAACGCCGCCCGCATGGCGGCCGCACTTTGGGGGCCGGCCTGGAATTGCTCCAAGACGGCAGGCTCCAACTCCTCCACAAACGCAGACTCGCCCCAGTCCAACACTTCGACCTCCGTGCCCTCGAACTCCGAGATGTCCAGTTCGGTAGGGCTCTCGTGCGACGCCAGCCACGCCTCCCGCTCGGAAGACGACATGGCCGCGAAGAAAGGCAGGGCCCCCAAACGATTCAGAAACTGCGCCCAAAGGTCCGCAAAGGCGCGCAAACAGTTAAGCTTATTCGCGAGCGGGGGCACGAGGGCACTGGTGGCGGTGAATGCCAGAATGCAGTCCTGAGAAGCAGGGCAGGTGAGCATGCGGACAGACAGTCAGACCTGGTGTGGCGTGGTGTGGCGTGGCGCAGCAAGGTGCGGTGGGGTGTGGTGCGGTGTGTTGTGCTGTGCTGAGCGGTATTGTATTGTGTTGTGTTGTGTTGTGTTGTGTTGTGTTGTGTTGTGTTGTATTGTTTTGTGTTCTTTTGTGTTGTGTGGTGCTGTATTGTGCTGTGCTGTGCTGTATTGTGTTGTGCTGTGTTGTGTTGTGTTGTGTTGTGTTGTGTTGTGTTGTGTTATGTTGTGGGGTGTTGTGCTTCGCTGCGCTGTGTTGTGTTGTGTTGTGTTGTGTTGTGTTGTGTTGTGTTGTGTTGTGTTGTGTTGTGTTGTGTTGTGTTGTGTTGTGTTGTGTTGTGTTGTGTTGTGTTGTGTTGTGTTGTGTTGTATCGTGTTGTATTGTGCTGTATTGTGTTGTATTGTGCTGTGCTGTATTGTGCTGTGTTGTGATGTGCTGTATTGTGTTGTGTTGTGTGTGCTGTGGAGGGCGGCAGAAAGACTTGCATGCAACACGGTATTTGAGCAGGCAAGCAGGAAGATAGACGCTTACATGCCTGTCTTCTTCCTGTCTGCCCAGCATGGAGACAAGCAGGAAGGCAGGAAGGGGTGTAGGTAAGCAAGAAGATGGACAGCTAGGCCAAGACAGAAGGCAGGCAGGACGGAACAGAGGTGGGCAGACAGCAAGACTGGAAAGCACGCAGATATGCACGGAGCAGGCAGGCCTGACAGGCGGGAGGCACGAAGCTCAGAAAGATATGCAGAGTGTTGGGCAGCAGACAATACCGCAGGCAGACAAGAACAGATGCGAGTGAGCAGGCAAACAGGCGGGCAGGAAGACGGCAGGTGCAGTATTGGCAGGGATAGCACGCAGGTAGCCCCCTTGTGTGCTGACATGTTGGAATGACGTGTGTGTGTGTGTGTGTGTGGCGTTTCTCATGAAGCTCTGCAAGCCGTCGTTTTTGGCCTGCTGTTTCTGTTTCTCCATGTGGTGGGCTGTGTCGGTGTACATTTGGCAACAAAATGGATGATCCTTGATTTACGCCTGGTAGACAGGTGTTCTACACGTGTGTGAATGATGAACATGCACCTGCGACCATCCGGGGCCCATCAGAGCGTGGTCATGAGTTTGTGGTCATTGAATACCTGAAGGTGGTCCCCTCTGGACAGAGGAGCACCCCTGCGCGCCTTTGAATTTCATCTAGTTCCCCATGCGTAGCCCATTTCTACCCCTGTCATCCCCTTCACTGCCCTCCTCACCGCCATTTCCAACAATGGCATGGCCCACGGCCCTTCCAAAGGGCCCCCTCTAAAAGCTGCCATCCTCCCCATTGCCAGGCAAGCCACTCTTGAGCAGTTTTTCAAGTGGCCAGTCCAGACCATGGAGGAGGCCCCGCCGTTTGTCTAAGACACAGCGAGGATATGCATAGTATTGAATGGGGACCCTGGCATATCTTGACATCCGGGGGTGCTAGTACAATGCCCTGGTGGCCTGCTTGTCATCATGTTCCTTCTTGGCCTTTGCTGTGGACTCAAAGCTCCGTCATCTCGCTGTCCAACGTTTTTGCCACAACATGCAGGGCATGAAAGGAATCATTTCAGAGATCATTCAATCTGCTTTGTGATGAATGCCTTCCAGGACACCTTCTGTAGATCTGTAGAGCTCGGCATGGTGTCCGAACTCAGAAAAACCCCTGCATGCCTCAAAGTTCTTCCCAAATGCCTGAGTCTTGATCCTACAGACAGGCAGTGTTGCAAAAAAGTGCTGTCTGACCACGCGGAGTGTGTGCGAGCCGGTCCCCCCTTCGCTGCAAAAGGAAAAGTGGCCAAATCACATGCATTCAACCAGTGCGACCAGACCGCTGGAAATGCATGCAAATCGAGCAAGCCTCTTCAGCTAAATCAGGCCCCCGCTTACCACCATATGTCTCCGTATCTCAGACAAGCCAGAGGTTGTACATGGGTAGCACATCTCCGGCGCAATGCTCATGGCCCTATGGGTGCGGCTCGCAGTTTGGTGCTGACGTGGTCCCCAGCATTTTAGTTGCTCAAGCCGATGAGCCAGCAGACAATTTCTATTGCTCACACACATCTGAGAGTGAAAGACAGCAATTCGACCATGTGGTGAGTGTTGGACAAGCCATGGACAGTTCTGAGGCCGGGGCTTCGAGAGTGCTTAAACTATCCTAGGCGGGGCTGAGTGAGGTGAATTATTCCTGGGATTCAGCCCCAGTGTCAGAGGGCTGTGATCTTAGTCCGCAGCGGCCCTGAAATTACTGCGCACCTTTTTTTTGCAACTTTTTTACTCCACGCTATACTGCATCCCCGTGGAAAGGGAGCCTGAAGGAGCCTGTGTCACATGGTGTGAAGCGTCACTCTCCACCAATGATGCGATGTAGGACACAGGCTCCAGGATACAGGCTCCATATCACCAAACCCCATCCTCTGCTGGAGCCATAACATTGTCGGTCATTTTGCATCGTTGGTTGCAAACATCAGGGGGGAAGTCGACTGTGTTGGTGTTGTGGCACCACCTCAGAAGACTCTGATGACCAGCCCCCTGGTCAAACGGCAAAACAGTGCTCGTCGATGCACAACGGAAGAGGGAGGCTAAGATTACAGGGAGGCACGCAGGAAGGCAGGCCTTGGTCTTGTTGCGGTACCCTTTGATAGTCTCGCCGGGGCGTGCCCCAGTCAGGGCCACACTCATGTTGGTGAGCACCTGCTCGGCGTACTCCCGTGCATCGCGTGTGTGTCGCCCTTTGGCCCCAGCCCCGCCCTGCGTAGGACTTGGCTCATCATCAGATAAATCCTTCGGTGGAGAGGGGAAACAGTCTGATTTGGCGGGGCGTTTGCGGGGGGTGGTCGTTGCGGGGCCACGGGGGCGCTTCTCTGAGGTCTGAGACTTTGGGGCATATTTGGGGCGTTTGGTGGGCGTCGGCAATGCGGGACTGGCGCGACGCTTGTCAGCCATGCAAGGGGACACCCAAAAAAAGCGCGCCTGAAAATGACAGGGATGTGTAGCAGAAGGCGGGAGGGGGGGGTATTGAGGTGCAAGTCGTGCAGCCAGTCAACCCACATCACGCCGAACCAAGACCCAACCTCTCAGACCTTCCGGTGTAATACTTGTTCACTCTTCCCCCACAGCACCATGAGCCTCCGTCAGTGGCACCTTTCTTCTACTCTACAGCGGAAGACTGAGATACATTACTTCTGAACGGATTGACTCTGATACACCTTTTGAGTCTAAGATACCCCATTCGGCAACATAGGGACAGCACTTGAGACGGCGCGCGGACAGTGGAACTGGTAGGGCAATTGGGCTTCTCTTTTGGAATACCCATGACGACAAGGTTGCCTCAATCTACCTCTTGTCCTAACACGGGCCAGGTTCAGTAAAAGTGCGGAAAGATGGCGGTGTTTGGGCAACCGCGTGTTTGCGCGCGACACATACCATGGAACACACGTTGCAGACATAAGCCAACCCTACCCCTCAAAACAAGACAATACAAAGGATTTATTCTGAGCTGCACAACTCAGGTACAGGCGGGCGGGGGGGGGTTCCGCCCAAGAAAAATTTTGCCAGTATAATTTCGCATGGGAAAATTTCGCCACCCTTGAAATCCCCAATGCTCAAACTGCAATACAAAACACAAACATGCACAAGAAAGAGACTCCAAAACTGCAACACATTGCAACAACATGGTCACAGAACTGCTGCCAAAATCCCATCAGGAACGCCACCTGAAAGCGGAAGTGTGTGTGACAGCCTTATGCACTGTGATACCTCATGCACGAGTCCCTCTACAGGGCACAACCCTCCAACCGGCGAAAATTTCCACGCAAACCTGTCCCCTGACAAAATCCCCTCCCCCTCCCCACACCTGAACCACTCAGTTGGTTGTTTCTGATTGTAGAACCCCTTGCCAGCCGTGCGCCTCATCTTGAAGAGCTGGGCAACTTCATTCCATGGGGGGAAGTGGCTTTTCGCATGGCTGAGCGCCATTCATCATCCCTGATGGAAGCCCATGCCTTTTCCAATCAAAACTGCCCAAACTGAGACACCTCAGGTGCAGGAACGGCATCAGTTTCCATATATGTTTTATACCCACACTTTGACACCCAAATCAACCCAAATCCTGCAGCCTGCACAACCTACAAACCACATTCTCTTGGTATCAGAACTGCAAAAACCATGGTTCCAGGGGCCACTGTGTTAGGACAAGCGTGTGTTAGGCCATAAAGCGACGATGGTCGTCACCCTCCGAAATCTCTCTGGGAACTCTGTCAGTGCATTGTGTGCAAAGCGTGTGTTAGCACAGGGGAAGGGGGGTAAAGCCAGTTTGGGCCACTAGCCCTCTCTTTGCACACGCTATCATCATGCATATCTCTCGGGGACATCCGTTAGGTGCCAACACGGAGCAAATTTATATTTCAATTCACATTTTGGTCTAATGCACCAAAATGTCGTTCCCTTGGGGGGGGGGGGGGGGTATGAGTCTGCTTTACGAAATCTGTGAGAAAAGGCCATTTCAGAAATGTATGGGTTGGGGGGGGGACCATATTTTTGAGTACCGAGGCCGAACTTTTCGGCGTTTCAGGGTTTTTGGGCCTCAGCCTGCTCCGCTCACACGTGCGGGACACCAACCCACAGGTTTTTCCCTGGGTGCTCCGACATATTGTGGAGTTGGAGCAAAGTGAAATGAGGTAAATGGATGCATTTTGACGTGCTGAATCCAAATAGTGCGGTCTCATGTCCCAACTTGACAGCCTGTGTGAGAAATTCTGCAATCTTTGATTTCTTGCACTCTGGTGAGCTTGATGCTGCAAGTTGCACCAGGCATCACCCGGGTGTCCAATGTAGTTATTGGTCAAAGTCTTCAACATATTGGGGTCTTGAGGGGACCCATGTTGCACATGTCTTCTACACATCAAATGCAACAAATCCACCCGAATGACTTGACCCTCATATGCCCATATGTTGGAGTAATGGGGGTAGGGGTGTGGTGCAATCTGTCTGAAACCGGACTAGAACAGGCAAGAAGCCCCCAACCTGTCAACAGTAACGGCCAATTTTCGAAAAAATATGGTTCCGGACCCCCCCCCCAACCCATACATCTCCAAAAAGCCCTTTTCAAGAGCTTTCCGAATATACCCCACATACCCCTACCTACGGGACACTCAGTGAGCACAAATCAGGCAACAATGGCACGGACCCCTGAAAACGCTCCGTGTTGGCACCTTCCCCAACGTCCCAGAGAGATATCGCCTGCGTGCACGGCCTGCACAGGGCGAATACTGCCTCCACACAGCGGCCCTGCCCCCTTGTCTACCCCCCACCTGCAGGCCACAGTCCCCCACAGCCCGGCTTACCTCGCCAAAATGACGGTTCCCCCACCCCATGGGGGATGATCAAGGGGGACGCATGGCACACATGACAGCGTGCACAAAGCAAGAGTGTAGGACAAGCGGCATCCTCCAGCCCTCCAAGGGCTTGCACACCACTGTCGAACTTTCACGAACAACCCGCAGCGTGCTCTGAGGCCACCTCGGAGGGTATTTGCCAGGCCCAATGGGGTTCAGCCAGCTGAGCACCATCACTGACCCTCGGGGGGCGGACATCATGCCGTTGGCCCTGCACCAAGGCCTTTTTTTTAGCTACAGAGGGGGGGCGGAGGCAGGCAGACACTGCTGTTGTCCTACCCCTTGTGAGTGGGTGCCAGGAGGCAGGCACCCACTCACCACCACCACAAACATCCATGGTAACTACCAAATATACGCAATGCAACAAGCCCAGATAACATAATACTAAAGTGCAAGCGCCTGGAATTCAACCCATGACGTCTCAACATTAGCCATTTAAGGTAGTATTGACCAATCAACTACCTTCAACATCTGGCAATTCACTGTACAGGTGACAGGTGACTCATGGTCTGTACTCTGTGTTGAAAAAAAATCCCTGACACACTGTTGGCTTACCCCCTACCCAAGGGGGGGGAGTGGTTTTGGTGAAGGCCCCCACAATTTTAAAAAATGCAGGCAGCCCCCCACACCCCCCCCCCTGGGGTGGGGTATCCAGGCCATTAAACAGGCTTGCCCTGCAGTGCGTGTCCATTGCCGCTGAGCACATCTGGGCGCGGCCAATTTTTGAGAACAGGAATACGTGGCCAAATCGCGTGGGGTTGGACTGATCCCCCGGCCCCGCACACGTGGATCTTAGCAACAAATGTGTTTCCAACGGACTTCGGACATTTCAGTGTCCTTGCTGCAGGGGCGCTGTCTATGGCACACTGCTCATGTAAACTACATGCTGCTCTCTACTGTCACTGTTGCCGAGTTTTGTCGCAACCTCAGGGCTACTACAAATGCTACACTTGGAGTACGTGGTGCACCCTTCTTCTTCCAGGGTCAAACATAGGGGGCATTTTCTCACAGCACGGGCATAGCGCCAAGTATTACTTGTTTATCCTGGAAACACCCCTGAAAACCACCCCCACCCAACTACAGAAGGATTCATGATCAATTCAAAACAGCATGGAGTGCAGAATTCAGGACCCTGGGGCCCGTGGCAAGCATCAGACTAAAAAAAATTCCCTGGTGTACCAGCACGGGGTGTAGGGTGCAGAATTCAGGAACCTGGGATCCGTGGCTACCGGTGGTGAAAAACTGCCAACTGTTCGCACAGCGCGCGCACAGCGCACAGTGTGCCCCCATACGGCAACAGCCCGCAAAAGTCGAATATGCAAATTCACAGTGTGCAATGCAGCATCCTTCACCCCTGCAAGAACTTGCAAACCACCGCCTCCCATAAAGCTTCATTCAAAGTCAGAGGGTGCCATGCAGCGGCATCCTTCAACCAAGGGCTTCTGCACCATTGTTGCCCATGCGGTTCTTCTTAACATTCAAAATCAAGGTATGCATGCAGTGGCATCTTTCAGCCCTGCAAGGGCTTGCGCACCATTGCCGCCTACGTTGTTGCCACTAAGAACCAAAATCAGACGTTGTTGTGGGCGAGACCCAAGGTAAGAATACGCAGTGCAGTAGCATCTTTCAGCTATGCGAGGTTTGCGCACCACTGTCCCCCCCCATGTTGTTGCGAAAAGAACCAACGTCAGAGTGTGCAGTGTAGCGGCATCCTTCAGGCTTGAAAGGGCTTGCGCACCACTACCTTGCAGTTGTTGCCCCTAAAAAAGCAAAATCAAGCGTGTGCAGTGCGGCGGCAACCTTTAGCCCTGCGATAGCTCGCGCACCACAGTTGCCCACCTTGTTACCCCCAAGATCTAAGGTCAGAATACGCAGTGCAGCTGCATTCTTGAGCCCTGCTGCATTCTTGAGCCCTGCAAGGGCTTGTGCACCACTGACTCCCACATTGTTGTCCGCAAGATCTAATGTCAGAGTGTGCAGTGCATTGGCATCCTTCAGCCCTGCAACGGCTTGCGCACTACTCTTGGGGGTGCAAAACCGGATTTTTGCCAACCACACCGAATCGGCGTGTACAGCTTGAAATTAAGCCTTTTTGTGTTTTTTTTTTGAAATTATAAATTTTCAATTACTTTTTTTTCCTTGTCAAACTTGCAGTTGGAAAGGTTCACTACTTTTGAAATTCACATGTTCCGTCTACCGTTCATCTTTTTCACTCAAAACCCTGTCTCTCTAGTCACCAGAGCACACCGAAATCGGCGTGCTGCCCATTCTGCATGTTTGGTTTGTATTTTTGGCTGGTGAAAATAGATAAAATCTTTTTCAAATACAAAACCAGCAGACCGAGGCTTTTCAGTTTTCATAAAACAGGGCAAGCAAAGCACACGATCCGGGCGGAGTGAACACATCATGATGCTGGCCGAAACCGGCGTGCTACAAAGTACGCATGTGTTCGCCTTTTGAGGAGGGAATCCTCCAGTCATTGACTCGGTGGTGGGGGCCCGGGGGCACTGTAGATACGCTAATGCTGCATGCACAGCCCCAACGAGTGTTGAAATACCCTGTGACCCCTCCAGAGCACAGCAGCCGGGTATCAACATGCAAAGCACCCGCGCGCGCCCTTGTGATTCTGCAATGAGCGAGGAGAGAGTGGCAGCAATGCCTGCGCAATGGTCTCTTGTGCTTTTGCTTGAGGTCCTGTGGGCTATTGTAGATTGGGGCCTTCCAAGGCTGCATGTCATATCTCCACCTTGTCCACAGACATGACATGGCAATGCCAAGCCCATGGGCTGCCACCCCAGAACGAATGCTTATGTCCTTGTGAAATTGCGGGACAGCCCAGTGTTTTCAGCCCCATCTCCCGCAGACACAAGGGTTTATCTTTTTAAAGAGGTCCCACAGCACCTAGTACAAGTTACGTACTGTAAGCACTACTACTGAGCACTTCTACTACTACTACTACTACTAGTACTTGACAGGCCCTTCTGTAACTTGCACACGTGCAATGAGTCTGGTATGCCTACAAGGGACCTGCCTCCATTTTGAGCACCTGCTGTCACACAAACAAGGCTGCAGGCCTGCATTAGTGACCGCCCTTTTGGAAGATTTTGCTATGGGCTCTTTGTGCGCTGGAGGATTGGGGGCAGCGATGGGCACAAGAATGGGTCAGATGTTCTGTTGGGGATGGGTGGATAATGTGGTTGAGTAAGGGGAACAACACAGAATTAAATGAGAGGATTTGTTATTGGGTTATTGGGATGGTAGCAAGCCCTGCCCCCGTTTGTTTGGCCCGGCCGCGGCCCCCACCCATGGTACCACATTGCTTTCAGAAGAGAGAGACAAGGCAAAAGAATTGCCCCATGTGGAGGCCAGAAAGGCATAGACAGGGCAGACGGAAGAGTAGGAGGAAATGGGCCCATCCCCCACCAATTCACCAGTGACAAATGACAGATGGGCATAATGCACTACAAGTACAAGAATTGTGCGAATCGTCACGACGTAGATCCTTCGGTGTCTGTGTTTATGCACTGTCGTGCGGCGGGTAGGAACCCCGAGTACCTCTGCCCTGGAGATGCAGTGAGTTTGGAAGTAACCTGAGTGGCGTCCCAGTTCCTGTTGTTTTGCACCCTTGAATTGGACCGTTGGCTGCATTCTTCCAATGCTTGTTTTCAATATTTTCATATACCCCTCCTCATGGGCCTCTTCAGCCCCTTCGTTGCGCAGAGGCATGTCAGATTCTGGTTTGGCTTATTTGGTAGGCAAGGGCTATTACCGACACGAGCACCAACACCAGCACCTCTCGCCCGCACCTTTCTTTGTCCCCCCATTCCCAATCTTTTGTACCTTCGCCCACTTTCGCACCTACTACTTGTTACCCCTACTACCTACTACCGAGTACTACTAGCACCTACTAAGTGACTGCTACAACTGGATGGCGTCGATTGACCAACTGTGCATATGCACGCGTGCCTTTTGTCAGAGTCGGTGCTGTCCACCCCCCCTTCCTCTTGCCCTGCTGCCTCTGTTCCCTTGAAGAGGACACTGGGAGGGGGCGGGTTGGATGAGGGTTGTTGTTACCCTTTGCTGGGGCATTGTCCTGTGTTATCTTGCAGGAGGGGGAGGGGGAGGGGGGACTGTATCCATTTTGACGGTGGGAAGAGGGAGAGAAAGAATAGCAACTGACGTTATTCGTGCCCCTCCAAGCGAGCTGGTTCCAAAGGCGCCTGGTGGACAACTCTGCTAAACAAGATCAGCCATACGAAGGCTCCGTTGATGATGGTTTAGAATGGAAAACTAAATCAGGGGGCTGGCCTCTTTCGTCGTATTAACCCAGGAGGACCCCGTTGGGCGGGGCACACATGCTTGGGGTATATTTAAAATGAAACAGTGGAGACAGGATGGAGGAAAGTGGCAGCCAAGTATGAGCGTGCAGTGGCGCCTACATATGGGGACTGGTGACTGTTCTCATCCTCAACTGGTCCTGCTCATCTTGAGCACTTCGTCTTCGCAACCTCAGTATATTGCCAAATTGCGTTCACTCCCTTGCTGCCGCCAGCAGGGCCTCACGGGCAGCCTACCCTGAGGCTATCAGATTTGGAGGGCGCCCAGCACCGCTGATGTGAGTGTGGAGTGTGCGTATCACAATGCCGTAGGCCTAACACCCCGATCCCCGAAAGTCGGCTTCCCCCAAGGCTTGGGATGAGGATACATGCAGAGCGGTGGGTCTGAGCTAAAATACCCTCCCCTTCTCCCCCTCTGGGGGTGATCTGGGGGGGGGGGGGGAGTTCTTAGCCCATACCTGTAGACGGGTCCTGTGGCGGTGTTGTAATACCCTATGCGAGCTGAACCCGCTGATCCATGCTGGCGTCCCTCCTCAATAATTCCCGCCCCCCCCCCCCCCAACACACACACAGGGCCCAACAGAAAACACCTCAGGGTGACAATCAGATTTTATCCTTGAAACAAACTTGGGGGCTACTTTTGGCGCACAAACCCTCGGGAATCAGACGTGCACCCTCCCTGCTCCAAAGTGTGCCTGGGTTCCATTCTCGCGGTATGCCATTCGGTTGTACCGTCTGCGCCGGGTAGGTGCATTTCGGCTTGTGTACCCACAGCGCCCTGTGCACTACCTGTGCGGCGGTTCTCATGCACACGCTTCAGGTTTAGAGGGATAGCTTTCGTTCATGTAACATTCGTCGCAAAGAACGGAAAAAGTGGTTCAGGATTGTTTTGTTGCTGGTCGTTGAGGGTGTTGGTACCTCATGGGAAACAGTCTTGGAGCAGGGGCGAGTACTATTGTTTCACCACTGGGTTGTAAACTGCAGAGATGTTTGCACTTGGACCTGGCGCCATTGGGATAAAGGCTCATGTTTGCATGGCGTGACTTGGGAAGGAGTACCAAAGAAATGTAAAATGGACAGAGGTGATCGAGAGTTGTGAACAGCCAGTCAGCCGAGGCCGGAGGGCAATACCGCCCCCACCCATCCCCCCATATTTCATGCCCTTGTCCAAAAGACAGTGGCAACTTGCAGTGTATTGTAGTGTAGTGTAGGCACTTGTAGCGCATTGGGTGAGTTGGTTTGGTACTAAATTGTGCTCCCCTGTCCCTTGCAGAAGCCCGGCCAAAGTCGTGGAAAAAAACGGTCAGACGGGGACCCCGGTGGAGTGTCACCGACGGCGGTTGGAGCGTAACCACCGGCTGTCGACTGGCAGGCCCCTTGACAGCTCGCTGCACGCCTAACGACCATGTGTCCATTTTCAGGGGCAGCTACTGACTGGCGGTATGACGGGTTTACCAACGTCGTATGGCTGCACAAAAGGACCACTGCCCCTCGCGGTCCCACGGCTACTCTGAATCAGCTCCTTGGAGGTGCAGCACGCGAGCTTGATACAGGTCCAGAGTGTAAGAGCCAAAGAAAAGTAGCAGAGCGCCGACCAAAAGCCACTGCATCACGGCCCCATACGTCATCTGTGACGCGCTGCCGCGCCCTCCGGACGCCGGGTGCCACACCAGTGACAGCACGATGGTGCCCAGTGCCAAGGCCAGGGCCAAGCCCTTGAGGAGCATGCTGCAGCCTGCACACTGGCGGAGCGCCATGCTGCGCCACCGAGCACACTTCCAATACAACCGCAGGATGGCCACCTGGTGCACGAGGCTGGCCACAAACAGGACCGCCGCGCCCGTCTGGTGGACGATGCTCTGCGGGGCCAGCGTGACGCCCGGCCGCCGCGGGATCTTCATGAGCTCCAGGACGTCGCTCTGGAGCGGGACAACGCCTTGGATCCCCAACCCTGGGGCCGGAGGCAAGGGCGGTGGGACTTCAAAGGCACGTGCCCAGGGTGGGAAAGGCACTACTACACAGCACCTACACACACCTACACAGCACCTGAAATCCAACATCACCCACACAGCACCCACACAGCACAGCAATACCCACACAGCACCAATACACCACAGCATCACCCACACAACGCCCAAACAGCATTCCTCACACATGGTACGACATCGCTCGCACGGCACCTACCCCCCCTCCCCTTGAAATCTCCCCCCATAGCGCGCGACGGTCTCCCCCTAGGGGGGGGGGACGGTCGCCAAGTGACGGTCTCCCCCTGGGGGAGGGGGGGGTGATTGCAAGGGTATTTCAAGGCAAACTGCGGTACCCTCCACTGATGCAAGCAAACAGAACAAAAGTGAAGCGACTTTTGCATTTATGCTCTGCCAATGTGATTCATGTAACACGGATGCTATTGGGGGTCCAAAGGAACAGTAAAGAATTTTTGGGTACGAGAATAGCACACTTTGAACTGTTGCACATGTTCAGTTTGCATGACAGGCACAGGATGTGTGGCACCAGCTGATGAGGCTGAGGCACTGGAGCATGGGGCTGGTTTGGCAGCCAGTTTAGCACCCGCTTGCGCAACCTGACCAGCCTGTTTGGGGGCTGGCTTTGCTCTTGTACACGCTGTACACCGCCTTTGGAGAGAGAACATCACAGAATACACACAGGTGACTGATCTGAAGCAATGGGAAAACAATGCAAGAAGGTGTGTGTGACAGATGGGGGACACAAACCACCGCAATAGATATTGCCTAGCAACACAGTGAAGTGACGCCCCCCCCCCCCCCCCAATTGCAAGGGGGGGGGGATTTCAAGGGAGGGGGTACATAGCATAGTATCACCACACAGCTCGGCATCACTCATGCGGCACCCATGGTACAATATCACCCACGCAGGACCCCAAGACATGATAGGACCCTTACACCATCCCTCCAGCACAGCATCACCCAAACAGCACAGCATCACTCACACAGTGCAGCATCACTTACACAGTGGCCACACAGCAGCATCACATACACAGCCCCAACATACTACAATACCTAGTCCGGCGATCACGCTGCTCCAGTAGGCTATTGAGAGTTCGCAGGATCGCTGCCGTGCAAAGGGGTCCGAGGCGCAGTAGGGTGCCAGTTCCCGGCGCAATGCAATGCCTGACGCCATCCAAAGCAACACCACGACTGTGAACCCACCAGCGTAGACCCAGCGGGACATATGCAAGAACCCCATGAGGGAAATGAAGGGAATCACGATGCGGCGCGGCAGATGAGGCCGCGACAGGCAGTAGCACGCCGCAATGGTGCAGAAGGCGATACACACTGCTGCCAGAGGCAACCAGGGCTTGCAGCGTTGTGTCCATCCGTCCCTCTGGCTTGTGTGACCATTGGACGGCGGCTTGGCAACAAGGCTGGCTTCCATTGACGAAAGATCAAGCCTCAGAACATGGACATGACATGCAATGGGGAAGGGTCCCAGTTGAGGGGTTGCGTTGCACTGCGTGCTACTTGGCAGCGCCAACCAAATACCAGGCCATTCCCCCAAACCATTTAACACTACCACCTGCATACAGCAGTCCGTGCAGCAACACAAAGAATGTGTGAAATTTTGATGCCTACAAAACTGTGCAACGTGTGCAGTGTGTTTCGATTTGTACGGCCCTGCTTTGCTCCATTTCCCCTTGAGCGTGCAAGCTGGACTCTGTCAAATCATCAGCTGCAATAATGGGCAATAATAAACACCATCATCATTGTCTTCATCCCCTGTAGAGGCACCCGAGCACCCTGTTGTGCCCACATGGACTGAGGCACATTAGGCTAAGGTCCATAGGGCATACCTAGTTTCCCATGTAGTACCTCCACCTAGTTACCCATCTGCACACTGCAGACTTCCAATGCCACAGGCATGCAAAGAGGTGCCCCAGCCCTGCACCATAGAAACCATCATTGTATTCTTGCTGACTCAACAGCTGACGCCCAATATAATGGGATTGGTTCTGGTGCTGCCACCCAACACTGCTCCCAACCATTTTCTAGGGCTACGGTAGACGTTATTGTGCTTCGTTACCTTCTTTCCCCATGTAGGCGTGCGCATTTGTTGGATCAAGCGCAAATCAAGGAGATTTTTTTGGCGTTAAGGACAGCCCTCCCCACCATGCAATCCAAAAAGTGGGCTACCCTGAAGCTCTGGCCAAAGGGGGGAGGGGGGCTGACCAAGCACCCATAGTCTAGCTGGTAGCTGGGTGTTTACCAAGTCGTATGGCCAACGGATTTGCTCTCCTTAGGTGCCATTTTTGGGTTGGGGGTCAGAAGGGTGTTCCAGGTGTACGACCCCCTTGAAATCCCCCCCCCACCAAATGTCGTGACAGTTCCCCCCCCGGGGGGGGGGGAGGGGTGCACCACACTATGACAACACCAAAACAGCAGCAGTTCCAATATCACCTAAAAAAATTCTTCCTGTGCTTTTTGGGCCAAGTGACGGTTCGGTTAACTTGAAGTGGTTGGGAGTGGTGTCCCTCCCCCCCCCCCCAGGGGGGGGAACCGACCCTTGGCGACGGTTCCCGCCGGGTTGGGAAGGAACCGCCGTCCCTGGGGGGCTGGACAAAGGGTAACAGTCACTGATGTCCACTGCCCATGTCATGTGCGAGTCCATGCTCGCATCCTGCTATCCACATCCCAAATCCCAAAACATCTACGTATCATGTCCCACAATGTCTCCGGTCCGAATCCCACAGCCCACATCCCACATTGTCTGTATCGCACTGCCGAACGTTCGCATCCCACATGTACCCTCCCCCCCCCTTGCAAAGTCCCGGGGTAGCGCGCGACGGTCTCCCGGGTTGGGGGGGGAGACGGTCACCAAGTGACGGTGTCCCGGGGGGGGGGGGGGGGGATTGCAAGGGTATCTCAAGGCAAACTGTGGTACCCTCCACTTACGCAAGCAAAGAGAACACGTGTGAAGCGACTTTCGCGTTGATGCGGTGCCAATGTGTTTCATCCAACACAAATGTTATTGAGGATCCAAAGGAACGGTAAAGAACTTCTGAGTACGAGAATAACACACTTTGAATTGTTGCACATGCTCGGTTTGCATGACAGGCACGGGGTGTGTTGCACTGGCCGAGGAGGAGGAGGAGGCAATGGCGCGCGGGGCTGGTCTGGCAGCCGCTTTAGCGCCCGCTTGCACAGCCAAACCAGCTGGCTTTCCTCTTGGCTGGAGGGCAGCCTTTCCTCTTGCCTTGGGGGCAGCCACCGACTTCTTCGGAGGCACCAAATCCTTAGGGATCCACTTTTCCTCACATATATCACGAGTGAAGTACAGTTTCCCATCAAACACATGGCCCAAGCCCCAAACTCCACGTGCACTCTTTGCCCATACTACTTCCACATCATTACCCTCCTCTTCCTCCTCTTCCTCCTCTTCCTCCGGGCTACTCGAAGACATGGAGTCCACATCGGAGTCCTCTTGTCGTGATTCATCACTAGATGTGGAACCCGATGATGAGGAATCCGAAGATTCAGATTCAGATTCTGTGGGGGAGTCATCGTGTGTGCGTGAAAAATATTCCGTGTCTTCCAACTCTGAGAGCTTCATTCCCTTTGGAAAATAAGCCGTTTCAGTGGCGCGGAGAATTTTTTCATCAGAAATTCGCTCCCAAGCATCCCGGATCCAAGTGACCATCAACCGCCGCTCAGGGGAAGGCACTGGGTCCTTGTCCGAAAGTTTCTCCAAAATAGGAAGCAACCATGCACAGAATTGTTCCTCTATATCTCGGCCAAAGGATTGGTTGATCTGCACTTTGTCACACCCTTGGCTGTATGGGGTAGTGTTTGGAGGGCTGACATACATGTACGACATGAAGGACAACAACAATGCACAAATGCATGCGTGCATGTGACATGGAGCGCCATCCACGGTGTATAAATACGAAGCCTCCTCTAGTAGCCCTCTAGTGCCTTCCTTAATACCAAACAACATAGTCCTCTCCGTGGACTTTGTAGCCTTTGAAATTGTGCAAACCACACGAGGCACGGTCCTGTTAATGCGCTTACATTCTTTGTGTACCCTGCCCTCAAACTCTCCCTTAAAGATAATTGTGGGCCGGAAGCGGACGACGCGGCCAAAAAGAAGTGCATCGTCATCTTCTTCGTCTTTGCCCACCTTGATTTCGACGGCGTACGACAAGTACACCGTGATATTCTCTCTCCATCGGCCTTTACACCAGGCAACAACACGACTCTTGCCCTTCAACTCAATGGTGTGCAATCCCCCTTCGCGCGCGAAAAGCCGTCCACCAATTCTCCAATTGGTGAGGCTCCAAGTCCCTCAACGTGGCATTCCACTCTTGGGCCTTGCGGATAACCATGCGCTTTGTCAATGGAATCCGCTTGTTACGCTTACGGATGATCCAACGCCGCAAGCGCCCCTCCGTCTCATGGTATTGTGACCGCTTTCCTGGATGGAAAGTCTTGTTTCGGTCACCTTCACGCACCGCCTTTTCCAATTTTTCACGAACGGCACGCCAATTTCTCAAAAGCTTTGGAGTCGACAGCCCTGAAAATAATGCCCCCATATGAACACATGCCCAAATTGTAACGACCGAGAAACCGAAAATTGCCACGGACGGTACAAACGAGAATGTGCAAGGCAAAAGGAAAAGTGGTACCTAAATCCAAGACCGCTTGGTAGTCGGACGTCCGCTCCGCATAATCCAATGCAGCCAATTTCTCCTTCGGCTCCCTGTATTTTCGGAGTGGCTGCAAAAGTCGCATTGCCTTAGAGCGGCGTTTTGCGGGGCCTTTGACGGCCGACACAAAAACTGCATCCTCGGCAACGGTGGGAGACCGGGGACGTTTCGGTTGCATGGGACTGCCCGTCAATTGCACAATGGCATCGCTACCATCGTCCGTCACAACGGGATTTGGCTTCAAGAAGGCATCCAATGTGGATTGCAAGCTGCGCTTCCGGGGCACATTTGCGGCCATAGTGGGTTGTGTAGGCTGTGCCGGTGTTTGGGGTTGCGGAGACATGGGGGACTGGCGACTTGGGGGATTCAACCGCCACAGCCTCTAGCCTTGACAGTTGAGCACTCTCATGATCCACCGGAGTGACCCCACCAGGGCGTATGTACCGAATGTGGCAAAAATGCGTCCCATTTGGCGAAGGCCCCACAACAGTGGCCAACACATGTGCACCAAGTGTGCGTGAGTGGTACCGTACATGGTCACCGGGAGAAAACATCTTGGGTCTGAAGTGGCAACACAACACACCCATACAACGCCTTTGGAGAGAGAATATCACAGAACATACACAGGTGCTTGATTTGTAATACTGGGAAAGCAATGCAAGGCCATGCGTAAAGCAGATGGGCAACACAAACCAGCACAATTCATGTTAACTAGAAAAACATGGAAGTGACGGTGTCCCGGGGGGGGGGGGACTTTGCAAGGGGGGGGACTTTGCAAGGGGGGGGAGGGTAACATCATACATTACACCCCCCTTGAAACCCCCCCCCCCCTTGCAATCCCCCCCCACCAGCGCATACTACGCAGAATTCATGGCCGGTCAGTTGCTTTGTTGTAGGTTGCTCAAGGATGTGGGACCGACGGTGACATGCATAGATGCTGATGGTGCCATGCGCATAATGCAAATAAGCAAAAGTCTCAATGCACTGCATCCATTCATCAGCCTTCTGCCTGCCCCCTTCTTCTGAACAGGGACAGTGTAGAACTTCCTCTTGCAGTCCCACATAGTCTTGAACAACTGCACATGTACCCCATCAGCAACAGTGATGGACGAACTGCCTGCAGCAGGCTTTGCTGCAGGCCGCTTTCCACGTTTGGGTGCGGGTTTGGGTGCAGGTTTAGGGACTGTTGGGGCCACCACATCTGTGCGCGATGGTTCTGTACTGATCACTATGGGGAGAAGGGCCTTGCACAACAGCCAGCACAGGCTCCTTTGCGGAACGAACATAGCGCACAACAGCGCTTTGAGGGAACATTTTCAGAGGTCTGAGTGAGGAGTGCAATGGGTCAGAACAAAGGAGGTGCACATGAGCTCTGACAACGAGGTCTCACAGTTGCACAGTTCTAAGCAATATGACGCTGACACGCTTTTTCCAGGAACTAGCCAGTGACCCCCCCCCCCCCCGGTGGATGGACAGGGGGGGGCTGGACATGGGCCTCAACATGGTCAGGTTGCTGTGTTCGCATAAGGTGCTGGCCGCGCCTGCCCCACGGCTTTCATCGCCCTCTGTCCAATGGCCATTGTCTGGCGGCGTCTCAGGGGCTGGACATGGGGGGGGGGGGGGTATGAGGACAGCTATGGTGGGTGTTGCTGTGGCATTTGCTTTCATGGCTTGGCGAGAATTCACTGGTTTCTTTGTACAACATACTGGGGTTTTAGATTCTGACAGAGGGTTGGAGACCATTTCACAACAAAAGCCACACCCCATCCCACCATGATGTGCCCCTTGTCCTATCCCCTGCCTCTTGTCCAGCCGATGCACAAAGGCGGGGCTTGCTTGGGTTTTGCAGCCCTTTGGCAGAGCAACCACAAATGCTCAGTTTCTGAGGGAAGATGGCTTAAAACTTCGCGAATTGGAAGCAGTGCATCCCCCCCGTTGTTTACCCAAACCTATGTACAAACCAGCGGTGGCATCCCTCCCCTTTGCACTGAGGACCACCATCAGTCAGCAGCTGTCACGCTGTCCGTTGATTACCAGCTGCTGATGGCAGCCCCACGGGGGTTGGCCGTCAACCGACAGTTTGTGGTTGATCGACGGCACTTGACGTCCAACCGAAGGCGTCAGGCAGCTTCCAAAATTGCAAGTTCATGTTTACAGGCTACGGTGTAGGGGAGGACCACACCGCAAGCTTCGCAAGCTCGAACCACACAAACCACATGTTCAACAGGACTATCCTGTGGCTTTTGGTGGTGCAGCAGCGGCTGACGGCAACCGTTGCTATGCCGGCCACTGGTGCCGCGGCTTCAAAGCCACACACAGTGTACCATACCATGACTGATATCACGGTCAAACTCCTGCGTGAAGAGACCACAAGCCGCATGATATATATACGCGGTCTTTCACTCAGACAATATCCTAACGAGCACACAGCCACTGCGGGAGAACCCCTCGCAGATGATCACAAGCCGTCTGATTGAACGGACATCAGCTTCAACACGACGCGCCGATCCGACTGAGAAAGGCACTCGGAAAAAAGTCCCCGCACTCCACATTATCAATGTTGCCCTCAGCACGCTCTGCACAGGGAAGATCCAGTGCTACAGGCCAGTGCGTCTATCCATTTGTACGGCCACGAGCCTCTCTTGTTTGGTGCAGACCCCAGCGACAAGGGGGCCTCGCGGCGATCTCGGAATCAAATATCGCTCAGTAACGCAGTCCTACACACAGAAGTGTGGTAAGCCCGCATGAAACGCGATTCAAGACCTGAGACACCTCAACCGCAACTCAATTGCAGTCGGAACCTTTGTTCCAACAGCAGCCCAAACAGTGACCACATGGACCGTTTGCAGCTGAGGTCTGAAAGCCGTAGACAACCCTCGTCCTGCGCACCAAAGCTCAGCAGCGCGAGAGGGTCGGATGTGAGGTTCAGACGGGAGGCGTGCAAAAAGAGTTGCAAAGGCACTCCCACGTGCCGTCGCCTTCACGGGGCCGTGGTTATTGCACGGCCTTGTGGCACTATGCCCCGGGTATTGTGCCTGAAAATGGATCATCAGGGGATTGCAGCGCACAACACCCCTTCAGGCAGCCACTTGTACCGCAAAGTAAAGAAATTGCGTTCCCAGGCAGCAAAGCATGCAAAACTCCCAATTCGAATCCCACCAAAACAGGACAGCTGTATCCATCATCTAAAAAGTTGCGACCACAACGGCTAGTGTTTGCGGGACAAGGCATTCTTTGCGCCAAGGGGGTCCGAATCAACTTCGGAATCTAAGTATTTGGCACATCGTGTGCAAGAAAACGACGAGGCGTCCTAGCAATCAGGGCGGTCCTCCAGTTTCTAATCCGTTCCCCACCCGTTGTCTTAAAGCGGGCGAAAGAACGTTCAGGAAAACAAAGGTTTGCGTGCAGCACATGTTGAGGGAAGGCAATGCCAATGGAAGGCAAGTGGGAGGCTGTACGCATTCCCTAAGGGACCCTGCTCGGCTTGGGGGCAACTTGCAAAGTCTGAAGGCAAGCGCCCCACACAGGACCATCTTCCGGCGGATTTGGGCGCTTGGTGGATCACGATCCGCATTCCACTGGCGCATATATATCTAAGCCTGTGGCGTGCCCCACAAATCGAAATTCACAGTGCCGGATTGGCCCTTCCATTGCGATGGAGCCGCCCCCCCTGCGCGACTGTGTGCATCAACACACACACACACACACACACACACACAAACACACACACAAACACACACACACACACACGCACGCACATACACACACACAAACACGTCCAGCGGACAAACAAGGCAACAACGCGGTTGTCTGAGTGTGGATTCGCCCTGTCAGGCCGCAACAACAACAATAATGTTGCACGACTGGGCGCCTTTCGAAAAATATTGAACACCCAGAAAGACACACACAGACACACACACACAAACATACACACACACACACACACAGACACAGAGAGAGAGAGAGAGAGAGAGAGAGAGAGAGAGAGAGAGAGAGAAACGATCGGTGAGACGACAGACAGCCACAACCAGCAGCGAGTGCAGCAAGGTGTTGCAGTGTCAAAAATCTAGTCAGGCTGCAGCCAGGACACCAATCAGAAAAAGAAGCTCACCACGGTATCATGCACGACAAGGCGTGTCTCCGTAGATGGTGCAGCACAACGGCAGCATCCACAGGCGATGCCTGAGAAGCGCAGACCAGTGAACTGCAGATCTCACCTGGTGTTCATCAGTTTACACTTGACACAGACAGAGAGCTAGACCGCACCCCACCCCACCACACCACACCACACCATACCCCACATCCCACACTGCGGCTCCCACACGGCAACATGTTTGCTCGTCCTCAAACTCAAACGCAATAGGTTGACTTGGTACAAAACGAGAGTACCCTGTACATAGAGAGGAGTGTGCACATTCGTAACACCAGCCCACGCCGCTGACAGGCTTCTCATACGGTTCTTGCAAAGCAGACAAAAGATGCTCGGCCACAGTTCAGTGCAAGCAGGGGGCATCGCGTCTGCCACGGAGCATCGCAAGGCTGTGTTGTATAGCTGCACAGCGCTTGTCAGTAAAGAGAAGTCAGGGTGTTTTGTGCAAGAGCAGGAACCATCGCATGAGGATGACACAAGAAGGGAAGGAAAGGTTTTGAAGGAGCTTCTCCCTTGGGCCATTGGGCTTTCGGCCCCACTCGTGGTGTCCCAATCAGGATTGCGTGAGAGAAGGCACCGTTGATGTCGACAGAGCAAGAGACTCCCGCTCTGCAGCATCACGTTTGTGCCGTGGCCACCTGCAGTGTCGTCATTGCCCCTGGGCGAGCTCATGCTGCACACCATCGTGTGGTGCATGGGTCATACCGGAGAAAACCTGACGTCGAAGACACAACCTGCATCAAATAAACATCACCAGACCTGTTCAAAGCCAACGGAAAACAAAAAAACCTCTGCAGCTGCATGGAACTCACCAGTTGCAGGGTAACCGACAGGGGTTGGAAGGAAACCGGGCGGTCTTCAGGAGGAGACCTCCCCAGCGTACAAAAAAAAAATGCACCATGTCCTGAAACACCGCCCTGGTTGTCAGTACCCGGGCGTCCACATCAAACGGAGACAACGTCTGCCCCCCTCCAGCGCCTCGCAGAATCGTGCATTGCTGGTAGTGTAAGGGCAACGCTGTGTCCCTACAAACAATTGCCATGTGACATGCGACATGCCGCTCAATCTGTGACATCCGCCCATGGGGACGTCATAGCACCAATCGGTTAGAGGGCAGCCGATATGGTCGAAGTGTCACCAGAGTGTGGTCCAATGCAAGACAACAACCTGTTTGCCAAAAAATTCTAATTTCGAGGCGCTCCTGCTCAATACTATCGGGGGTTTTTTGTACACAGCGCGCGCACAGTGCTTTTTGGGTGGTCTCCCCACAACCAGAGATCTAAGCTGTCCCCTCCAAAACAGAGCCCAATACAAACCTCGTGTCCATTTCTTCGGAGAAAGTGAAGGATGCCTGGCCTTGGAAACCTTGCACATGCAGAGTGTGACATGCATGTCATCTCACTTCAGCTTCATCCTTGTGATCAGTGAGGAGATTTGACGCCTCCAAGCACGCTTCACTGACAACCCTCCCGGCCGTAAAAATTGTCCGGCTTGTCACATACTTGGTGGCATGTCCCAGACCAGTCAATCCCAATGACTGAACTTCCTTCAATGTCTCATGAGAAGGATACTTGTCGATTGTGGGGCTGAATCTTCATGAGGAGATGGGTTGGGGTTCCGTGCTTCCGGAAATCCTTGTGCCAGTGAGCTCGACCGTCTACTGAGATTGTCTTTCAAAAAAAAAGAAAAAGAAAAAGAAAGTAAAGGAAACTAGGGTTGCAAAAACAGAGTAAACGGAGTAACGGAGTAAAAGGGCTAAAAACGTAGGAAAACGACATCCATACACAACCCCGCCATGAACACATTCCCATGGAATGTCAAAGGAAATGATGCAAAAAGGCACACTGAGTGTCACATCTACGTGCTTGGTGGTTCTTTTTCCCACATTTCATGGTTCAAGAAGAAGCCATTTTCTACGCAGCGTGTGCACAGCACACTATGCCCCTCACTAAACAAGGAAAGGCACATAGTGATAGACCACAAAGGCAGGTCAGCATCGGACTTAGGGCTGTAGGTCGCTGTCAATCCTGTCCAAGACAAGCAAATTGAAACCTCATACCCACACACACACGCACGCGCACGAGCGCGTGCACGCACACACAGAGTTACAAGTACGCACACATGCACACCGTGTGTATTTGACACAACAAAAAAGCCTCACACACACACACACACACACACACACGAGACCCTGTCAATTCATGGTGCTGACCAACACCATTGGGGGCCAGAGAGTGCGTATCTGCTAGCGTGGCTGTTCACACTGGCAATGCCATGCCAATCAAACAGCAGACGAGGCGAATCCAATCCCACACTTGTTTTAGCGAGCACAATGGGACACTGATACTCAAGCAGGTCTGGACTCACCAAACTGGACTGATGATTCGCCCCAGGGCAGTACAATCCCTGAGGCAAAGTGTGACCCACCTAATGCTACGACGTCAGAAAGATGCATAAACACTGGCGGTACATCCTGCCTTAAGTAGCAAACATACGGAATTATTCACTGACACCCAAGGTCGTGGACAAGGGCGTACTTCGGCGTCCACTAGCGTATGCCAGCTGCACATGCATGGCAAAGAAGACGCCAAGAAACACGGACACTCAAAAAGTACCTCCTGACAGGCCTTTTTCACGAACAAACGTGTGCCTGTCTGGTATTTTGGAGTAAACCCACCCCGCCCCCGCCCCCTTGTCGAAACGACGGTTGGAGCCCGAAAAGTGACGGAGTGACGGAGTGATGAGACAAGGGTGTTGTCTGTGCGGTGCAGAAAAGCCAGTCTAGACCCAAGAGATGGTTTGACACGATTTTTCACGGACACAACGCCTACGTGTTTTTGAGACATGAGGGTTGCTTGGACAATGGGTAGTGCCGCAAGGCACAACGTGCAAAATTGTGGACAGCTGCCCACCGGCAGCAGTGGGCAGGAGATCGACGGCGACTGATGCATTACCAATGAGGGTGACTTTTGACGGCAAGCGGTTCCCCGGTGACTGCGGCCAGCCGGCGGATAGCCCTGGCAGTTGCCCCGAAGACAAAGACAGCCAAACCGCACCCTAAAACGCATCCTGGGCATCGTCATGCCGTGCCATGCCATGCCACAACGATCCGCCGGTCAGGCTCCCTGTGCTGCTCCCCGTCTTCTTCAATGCGCTGCTGCAGACCGACCCTTTGGGGCACTTGTCCCCCTGACTTGTCCGTCACTGCACCAGTGGACTTCGTCTCGGCCACTGCCGTCCTTTGCTGCTCTTCAGACGCCCTATCATCGGCTCCGAGACTGGCGGCCATCGGAAAAGTTGCCTCCTGCTGCTGCTCCCGCGATTCATCCTCCGCCGCCGACGCAGTGTCCTTCCGTTGAAGAATCGCGGGGAGCTGGTCTGCCGGCAAATTTGGCTTACGCGGAAGAATCTGTGGGCGCGGCCTTCGTTCCCATGACCTCTCACTTGTGATCTTCTGACGCATCTGTTCTGTGGACAGACTAGGGGTCCGGACGACCGGGGGCTTTGGCTGCTGCGGCTCCGGAGACACCTTTGTTCCAATTCCAGGGGAAAGGGGGCTCTTCTGATCCGTGGCCTCCTCTTGCTTTGGGTTCGATGGCTTGCCATCCGCAGAGCGACTTGCGTTCCTCTCAAGAACCCTCTCCTCCCATGACTTATCGTCGGCTGCGGCACTCGCCCGCCTCTTCAGAATGACTTCGCAGTACTTCTCTTCCCACGACTTGTCATCCGCGGGCAAACTTTGCGTACGCTCAAGAGCTGCCCCGTTGCGGTGCGCCGCGGCGCTCGCCCGCCTCTTCAGAATAACTTCGCGGTACTTCTCTTCCCACGACTTGTCATCCGCGGGCAAACTTTTCCTGCGCTGAAGATGTACCCCTTCTTCATGCTTTGGCTTTGGCTGGGAATCGTAGCTCATGAGGATCTCGCACGCGGACTGCACAGGGTCCGGGGCCCCTTGGACGGACTTCCATGCGGAAATAACGTCCCCCATCTTCCAATTTGGGAACGTGTCGAACAGCGTTTTGAGCTCCATTTCGTCGTGATGTTGACCCTGCACTTCGTCACGGGAGGTAGTGCGCAGATTGGCCTCCAAACTCGAGGAGCTTATGAGAGTCGACTCTCGTTGCTGTTCCCGGTCTGCAATGAGACGTGGCTCCTCTTTAGCCGGTGTGCCATCTGCCTTGTTGTTGTCTTCCGCAGAGCGACTTGCGTTCCTCTCAAGGACCTTCTCCTCCCATGACTTATCATCGGCCGCGGCGCTCGCCCGCCTCTTCAGAATAACTTCGCGGTACTTCTCTTCCCACGACTTGTCATCCGCGGGCAAACTTTTCCTGCGCTGAAGACGTACCGCTTCGTGCTTTGGTTTCGGGGAATCGTAGCTCATGAGGATCTCGCACGCGGACTGCACAGGGTCCCGGGCCCCTTGGACGGACTTCCATGCGGAAATAACGTCCCCCATCTTCCAATTTGGGAACGTGTCGAACAGCGTTTTGAGCTCCATTTCGTCGTGATGTTGACCCTGCACTTCGTCACGGGAGGTTGCGACGACACGTAGCTTCGCTCGATCCACTGTGCGCCCTGCCTTGTGTTGTGATGCGTCTACCGCAGAGCGACTTGCGTTCCTCTCAAGAACCCTCTCCTCCCACGACTTATCGTCGGCTGCGGCGCTCGCCCGCCTCTTCGGAATAACTTCGCAGTACTTCTCTTCCCACGACTTGTCATCAGCGGGCAAACTTTTCCTGCGCTGAAGACGTACCCCTTCTTCGTGCTTTGGCTTTGGCTGGGAATCGTAGCTCAGGAGGATCTCGCACGCGGACTGCACAGGGTCCCGGGCCCCTTGGACGGACTCCCACACGGGGATGATGTCCTCCCGCTTCCGATTCGGGAACATGTTCAGCAACGTTCTGAGCCCCGGAGCCGACGGGGGTGCCCTGGCCTTTGCATTGGCCACGGAACTTGACCTCGATAGCGTAGAGAACGACATGACACCTAAATGAGTGCAGTAGAAAACAATAGTCAGCCAGAGCCATAAACCACTACCATTCATTATAGTTCATCCAGCATCTGTCGGCCCGTCTGTCGCTAACATGTGACTGGACCATCCTTGAGCCCTGCCCTTCTGTGGGGGAATGTTTGCCCGGCGCGCGCCCGGCGCGCTACTTTTAGACTATGTTCCCCCCGAAGAGCCCCCAAGCACACCCCTTGGAAACGCCCTTAGAATTAGGTGACCCAAACTGCCCCAGCTCAAGAAAGTTGCAAACTGGGGTACACAGTACCACTCTCGCTCCTTTAAGGGCGATCTTGGTCAACACCTTAGCAAGTTGGGAGAATGGGGGGCTAGGATAGCACAACCGCATCGATCTCCAGTAGAAGCGATAGGCGTTATTGAGGTATCGCGAACAATAGAGCTGCATCATAACATTGGTCCCACAAGTGTGGGTGTCAATACATTCAGTACAATAGTGCTCCTTACACTCATCACCAACTGCGACGGTGGAGCGTTCTGGCAACACAACACACACACTTCTGCCTCATCCTCTGCCTCATCTTGTGTGCCACAACCGAGCAAACAGCTGCTCAATGCGTGCCCTATACCACCCGTGCACGTCATTGTAACATTGTTGGCGGGATGTCAAAGTGCCATTCTTTCTTCCAATGAACGGCACAATGACATGAATCCGGCCCTTATAAGCACCATCATGGCCCCCAACTTCAAAATCAAAAAAATCACCTCGGGTACGAGAAGGTCCATACCAATCCCAAATCAAAACATCTGCTGATGTCCCGGGGGCCAAGGGGCAAATCCATATAATGTTGCCCAACATATCAACGGCAACAGTCCACCGGTAGGGCACGGGTCACAAAAGATGCCCGGCGCGCGCCCGGCGCGCTAACGTTCCCCCTGTATCACAAACGTTGTACACAAGAATATCTTCTTATGCATTTCCCCCCAAGCTTTTCAAATTATCTGCGCCCCTTTCTTGACGGGGGCCTATGGCCCAGAATCCTCAGAAATCGCGTGTTCGCAGGCGGGCAGCGAAAAAACGGCCAGGTGTGGACCCGCCGCTTAGCTCCAGCCGCGCCTCCCTCAGTTCGTTCTCGTCCACAGTGTGCCTTGCCTTTGCAGTTCAGTCCCTGCCTTCTCCGATTGTGGGTGAGGGGCGTTGCCAAGGTTAAGGTTAGTCATTCACCAGAGGCTGTGTTGCCATGGGGGGAGTACTATGTGCGTTACTGTGCATACAGCACATGTATGGGGGTTGTTCCATGGACCTACACACCCAGTTTACAGGGCAGTGCATGTGTTTCAGAGTTTCAGACCGATAAATGGTGTGGAAATTGTACATGGTGCACTGTCTCCCCTATAGCATCAACAATGTCTAGACCGTCACTTACATGCGATCAAATGTCGAGTAGGGTTCCGGCCACCGTTACCTCCCATTCTGCATGTGTGTGTGGGAGGGGGGGGGGGGGGCACTATTTCGCCATGCCTCGCTACTGTGAGGCAACGTAGCAGAGACTGCCTGTACTGTAGCGCAGAAAAGAGGCTTTCTTGGACTAGGCAAAGGCTGAATTGCCCGTGACACTCCTTTCCAATCACTTTAACTTGCCAAGGGGCAGCCTCTTGGAGCGAAAGGTTTACATGGAGAGTTTTCCTTAACACACATTGCAGTTTTGGGAAGACATCACCCATTGGTGGGTCAGGTCCTTCGATTTGGGAAAGGGAAGCACAGGGCACCCAATTCTGATAAATGAGCTGGTGGCCTTGTTGCACCGACAACGTGCAAACAAGGTACTGCTGCTGCAGCAAAAAGCCCCTAAAAAGCAATAGGAAGTCGTGATTTCTTTTTTGCATTGTCCAGCATTTCCGATGTGGCGTCCTTAGAAATTAGCAGCAAACATCCATGAATTAGGAGCAACCATCCAACAGTCTCCAAGAATGAGCAGCAACCATGCAGAAGCCACCCAAAATTAACAGCAACCATCTAGAAGCCTCCAAAAGGATATAGCGAACAGCCGAAAGTCTCCAAGAACGAACCACCACGACTCAGAAACCTCCAAGAATTGAGTGAAAGTATCCAACAACCTCTAGAAATCAACAGCAAGCACACCAAAAGCCTCCAAGATACAACATATTAGGGGCTGTGGTGTGTGTGCACGTTGCAGGTACTGGCCCAGTGGTGTGTGCCGGTTCCCGGGTGATGAGAAGAAAGTGACTGCGACCCTTCATGCTCATCCAGGCCATGGAGGACAAAAAAGGCCTTCTGTACTGCAATAGGGAGTGTGGCAGGACCTGCTATTTCCAGGGCTATCTTTAGCGCATTTAACCTGCAGTGGGACAGGGCAGAGGTCTTCGATCACCTGCTCGGTTAGCGACCGTGCCTGGAGGGCAACTGCTTGCTGCACTACCCCCCTGTGCTAATGGACCCTCCTTCTCGAAGAAACATACCCCCTCTCCCCTGTCAATGACCAAGGAAGTAGGTACCAGGTACCTTCCAAGGGCTACAACAGTTTGGCCCTCTCGGCTCCAGTGATAATGAGGCGTCAGAGACACCAATGCCCAGCTCAACCCACTCTGTGCTGGGTGCGCAAATCTTTGCCAATTTGTAATCCTCATCAGTGTGTCGATGCATCTCATCCTATGCAGCACGGCAAACCTATCAAATGTGCCAAACCTGCGAAAGAAATGTTCCTGCAGTTTCTACACATGTCTACAACAAGAAGAGCAACCACCCGGTTTTACTGGGTGCCTTGCTCCCTTCCAGCATCTTTTATGCATGTCCTTTTGGCAATGCCGTCAGCAGGGAAATATGGCCACTTCAGCCACATATGCTTCAGGTGTCCAGGGAGTTTGCCACTACTGGTAAGTGATGCCACTGGAGGTCGTGTTGTGTGTGGTCGGTTTATTACAATGCTTACTTCTTCCACTATGCATTTGGCAGGGCCAGCGGTGGGTAAGTTAATAAAAGTCTCTAAAACCGATGGGATCATGCAGCACCACAACGTCCATCCCAACAATGCCGGGCTGTGGCAATTACCTTCGTGATGCTACTTCATGATGCCAAACAAATCATCACGGTTTACAGCCTGGAAAGGGGGTCTACATATATCCCAACACCCCAAAGAACCACAAATCGCAAGATACGCCATACAGAGACTCGCAACAGGACTGCCAACACTGCAACACCTCCGGTGCAATGCAGCACAGAGTTCCACAACAAATAAACAGCACAGAGAAGCGAGCGGGGTTGGGGGGGAGGGTCAACAGAGATCGAAAAGCCGAAGATCAACGGAGATCAACGTGGTTACGTGGCTCAGCTTCCCTAGCATACGTGATGGCACTAATAATGGCAGTCAGAGACCGTGGGGTCCTCGTTAGAGGATTTGGGTCTTGCGAGGGGCAATGGCGAACATCCGTGGATCAATTGCCCCAAACAATAATGTGCTTGCTTCCTTACACGCCCGGGGCACTGCTGGGGGGTACGCTGTTTCAGAAGCGGCAAATGGGGTGAAATTGACAGGCCTACAGCGTCGCACAAGGGTAAATGGACCATACTAGGGCTGCATTTTTTCGTGGAGCTGGGGCTGCAGCTGGGCCAAGCTGCGGTTTGGGCGAGGGCTGGGGGTCCACTCCCGTTCACCACAGACTTCATTGCTGTGATATGTACCAACCAGCTGATGTCCCCTTTTTCCCTCTCCTTGCCATTGTCGCTCTGCCTTGGCACTGTTGTCACACTGCGTGCATATTTGGTAAAACTCATCAAACAGGAAACCCTCCAAAGCCACACATCCCCCATGTACAGCAGGGCAATGTAGCAACACCAACAGATATAAATTTCGGTTGTCTCCAAATGTGCAACGAGGTCCTCCACACTTGCACAATCTCTTGATAGATATGTGGTGTGGATGTAGTGACCAGATGATCCCGGGGCTTTTGTACCCCACGTCCGACCACCGTCAGGACGTGGGCACCACATTCTTCAAAAAGATGTTGTCAAGCTTCAGATGGCCTCGTACAACCTGATCTTGATGCATGTACGCTACTGCCAACAGCGAGTTGCAGAGCACTTGCAGTGCCACGGGCTCTGAGTAGGCTTGAACCGTTCAATCACGCACTGACCAAATTCAAAAAAAGTTATCTCATGCTTTTGAAATGGCCGACATTAATTATTTCCTACTTTTTTTCATTTTTGTATGTTGTTTTTTTGTTGTTTGGGCACCATAATTAAGACACATAGGGCTAAAAAAGAAATTCCCTTCAAGAGGCAAAAAAAATATTTTTCGGGTGCCTTTGGTGCCAACACTTTTCCCCGAAATCTCAAATTGGAGAAAGACGGGTTCGAAAACTTTGGGGGGTCTGGAGGGGGTGGGAGCTTCTCGAACAGGCCACCCCCCTTGGTGGATTTGCAAAAATGTCTCGCAATTTTCGAAAAAACATTTTTCATCCCTGGGTCTCTACATGGTCCCTGAGCAGCAGTACGTCAGTCTCAGCGCTTGATCCAGTGGTATAAGCCCTGGTTTACGATGCAAATGGTGGGATTCAAATCCTGGTATAGCACTTTTTGTCGCCTGTCCTACAGTCTGACTCTGTGGCCAAAGACGTGACTGCACCAGACACAACCAGAGGAGCCGAAGGCACCTGCAGCCCAGAATCCACTGATGGCGGGGCTGATGATGAGGTGCTTGAAGAATGGCGGCTGAAGAACGAAGTGGGGCGTGCAGAGCGAACACACAAGTCGCAAACTACACCCTGACCAGCATGAGGGTACTTGTCCCGCCAAAAAGATTGATCAGTGGGGCACAACGAATCCCAGGGCACCACAGAGACGTCTTTTTGTGGGCAGCAAACACTTCATGGTGCCAATCTAAACCAACACAGATAGAAAAAGCATTATCCAGTGTCCCAAAGGAAATGATGCACATCTTAGAGAGGCGCCTCCGAATCAGGTGTCCCAGGATCCCAGAAGCCCCAACAAGTCAGCAGAACGAATCACTAAAATCGCAGAAACCCAAGAAAGCGGCAGAACAGATTGGTTTGGGTGGGGGGGGGATTGCAGTTGTGCCCCAGGGGGACGTGGCCCTGGCTCTGCCACGGCCCATGACACCTTTTGTTATGAACACTCTGTGGCTGTACGCCTCTGCAGGTGTGGCCCACCAATGGGCCCTGACGCCCAAGGCGCGCCTTGTTGGACTGCCTGCTGCAGAATACCCTCGACTCCGGTTCTTGCGTGTCTCAAGGGAGGCAGAGGTAAGATGAGCGAACCCCTTTCCCCCTCCCCCGGCACTGGCCCGCCCCGCGACGAGAACATGCCGCCGGCCGAGCATCCGCCAGCAAGAATAAACCACAACAAACCAGGGGACCCCCCCCCCCCCCGAGCCGGTGGACTGGGCCAGGCGCAGCGTGACCGTGTGGTCCAACGTGCCTGCGTGCCCAGCCTGCGCGCACCATACATACAGGAGTGGCAAGCTCCCTGTCACAGGTTGCGGCCACCTTTGGAGTCCCCGGGGGGGGGGGGGGGGGCTGAGTGTGCATTTTGCTTAGCCCACTTTATAAGGGGGTTGGGCATCGCGGCTCCTGACAAGGAGCCCCAGGAGCCCCTGGTTGTCAATTTTTTCTTTCCCTCCCTCCCTTCTTTGGATCCTCCAAAAAAGGGTGTAACACCTGTCAAACATGGCTTTCAGTGACATCACGCTTGAGCGCACTAGGGGAACTGCCCCTCATGTGCCCCCTATGCCCCGTAGGGACCAGCGGGAGTTAAGCCCAAGTTCAATTGAATTTTTGCTTTGACATCGGTTCGGGAGCCGCTTTTCCAACCCCCCTTCCCCCCCCCAGGGGGGGTAAGGGGGCTCGAACGACCCCCACACCACCCGCAAGCCTTTTTGGAAGACGCCCAGGATGGGCTTGTACGTTAGGATGTGTGGGAGGCAGTTGGGGCTTTGGGATTCCCAGGGGTGGCAAAGTTTTCCCCCCTCGAAATTTTCCCCAGCAAAACACGACGAAATCAGTACGAAATCCCCCCCCCCCATACCTCTGCGGTTGTCTAACGTCATCGTTGAAGTGGCAACCACCGCCAGTTGGGGGGGGGGGGGGGGGCGTCGGGTCTCACGACCCTTCCCATGCCGCCACGCCCGTCAATCTGTCTTCTCTTGCTTCTTCGGAACCCGGCGGCAGCATTTCCGTAACAACCAGCTAAAGATGGCGCACACTGCCACCACGGTCCCCAGCGGCAGTACGTAGAACATCATGCAGGGCAAGCACATGATGGTGTCCACGGACACGTACTCAAGGAGCTTTGGGTTGCAAATTGCAAACGGCTGCCCAAAGTCAAAGGGTAACACGCACACGTCTTTCTGGAACTGAGCAAGCTCATCAGGGTCGTGCTCGGGGTTCACATGGGCCTGCAGCACGAAATCAAACGACGCCGCGCGCGACCCGTTGTTGAGCCACCGGAGCCCGAGCTCAAGGCTGGGGTCCGACAGTTTGCATCCCGGCGCAAGGACCTCCCGGAAATCCGCCCCGCGCGCAACGTCTTCGGCAAAAGTAAGCTGTGTCGTGAACCGCGCAAACCCCCGCGCAAAAACCGCGATGTGGATATGCCGCATCGAATACGGAGGGACTTCAAACCCGAAGAGGCCACGGCCACCGGTGATGCCGTACGTGCCCGGGACATGTGTCGCGAAGGCGTACGCGCCGTCAGCATCTGTCACGGCGTGGGCCCGGCAGTCTCCATCTGCATCGATGGAGTAGACTCCCTCAGAGGATGGCTGCCACACCTGCATGAAGTCAGTACGGGGTAAGCGGCACACAAGGGGCACACACAGGGGCACACCCACGGGGCACACCCAGGGACACCCGCAGGATGCAGCAGAGCACACACAAGGGACACAGAAAAGCAGGAGGCACAACACCGTCCACGCCCGCCTACCCACATGGGATTCCCCAGGGTTCCGAGGTCGGTTCGACGGCGCTTGCATGCGACACGCGTCACCATGCGCCGTGTCTCTTTGCAGTACAGTCCTTGGTCCTTCCCGCTGCTGGTTTGGTGTCACCCTCACACCTTTCCATGGATTCACCTTCGAGCGAACAGTGTCACCCAGCCCCAGGAACCAGCGGGGCACAAACTATCACAGTGCGCTCTGCCAGGATTCCCTTGACCCCCCGGTCGGCCGCTGACACCCCACTACACAACCCCTGCCTAATCGGGGTTTCGAAAGCAGAGAGAAGTGACATTAACTGTGTTGGCGGAACAACCAACAAACACATTTTCTATGGCGCCCTCTCACGCCAATTCTTATCACGTGGATGCCAGCATGCCATCAACTCACTTTCCACCCCAAAGAATCCACGGGGAGCCGACCCGCTACTTGCTGCTTGCTTGCTGCTTGCTTGTTGCTTGCCAAACCTGGTAGGTCCACCCTAGACACTAACGAGGGTTATAAAACCAAGATTGTTTCCACCAGCTCGGTGACCCTAGCCCTATCTCCAATGAAGACTGAATATTGGGACCGAGCTGGTGGGGAAGGAAATATCAGCTACGGAGCTGAATAAGGATGGATGTTGAGGGACACCAAGAACGGTTCCCGCCACTTCCCCCTCAAAACAACCCTCGAAAGTCTTCCTAGCTCGCTTTGCTCGCTCAAGAGACAATCCTCCCGCCCCCCTCCCCCATTTCCCCTCCCCCCCAAATTCCCCCTGGACCCCCCCTTGCTGCATGGCCAATCCCAAAATTGCTCATTTCAAGGCGTTTTTGGAGCTTGCATGGGCTCATGTGGGCTCAAAAAAGCCTCGAACCACTTGTTTGTGCTCCCCATATGGCCTAGGAACAACTTTGGAAAGAATGTTTGTTGATCACCTTTGGACCCATATGTGACCCCGTAACCCTACCCTAGCACGTGCACTGTGTGTTGTGCACCACTCCAATTGGGCTTTAAAGGGTGTTGAATGCGCACAAATTGCTTGCAAGCGGTCCCCTTCATCATTATCTATCACCACAAGGGTGCCCAACGCATGGCATTCAAACACGGTGCATTCCCCCCAGACCCCCCTCATACGCATTGTGGAGCCTAAAATAGCCCATTTCAAGGGTTTTTGGGAACCTACATGGGCTAAGATGGGACAAACATGGCTCAAAATGGCGTCACACCACTTGTTTGATCACCTCACGTGATTCCCTTTATCGTGAGTTATCACCACAAAAGTGCCCAACACAAGGCCATTTTGAGCCATCTTGGAGCCGGGAAGCCAAGGAGAGGAGCATCGTGCAAGACAGGCCGGGTGTAAAGGTTGTAGCAGTCAAGGAAAGCGTCCTGCAAGAGTGTCTAGAAGCGTGGAAGACAAGCGTAGTGCAAGGGAGTCTCGGGGCAAAGGTGGTGTGCAAAAGAGGCCGGAGGCAAGAGTGGCAGCAAAAAAGACAAGCGCCGTGTAGGAGAGTCTAGAAGCAAAGAAGACAAGTGTCGTGCAGGATTGGGTGAGGGCAAATGTGGTAGCAAGGAAGACAAGGCGTCGTGCAGGAAAGGCCGGGGGCAAAGGTGGTAGTAGACAAGACAAGTGTCGTGGAGGAGAGTATGGAAGCACGGATGACGGCCGTCATGCAGGGGAGCGTGGGGACAAAGGTGGTAGCAACGAAGACCAACGCCGTGCAGGAGAGGCCGGGAGCAACAGTGGTAGCAAAGAATACAACTGCCATGCAGGAGACTGTGGAAGCAAGGAAGACAAGCGTAGTGCACGCTTAGCCGGGGGCAAAGGTGGTAGCAAAGAAGATAAGCGTCGTGCGGGAGAACTTGGTCGTTGGACTCGTGCGGTGAATTATGCCACTCAAAAGATTTATGCTTTTGATGCATCTAAAACACATAGCCTTCCGATTTGGCCCTGCTTCAAGATCGCCTTGCGATCCTACTCAACCATCGTGCATTCATTTTTTTTGTGGTTCAATATTTTGGTACTTGGCTTCCGCAATACCATTCATTGCCACCATTTTTTGTGGCTCTCCAAATCCTTCTAAGCCTTCGTATTCGATGTTGCTGTCCACTTCACCGCAAGCTCTAAGCCAAGAAATCTCAAACTTCATGTGTTTGTGCAAAGTACACCCATGTAGGTGACATTGTGCTCTGACTATCAATTGTATCTCGTCTAGCGACTTTCATGAACTCCCTGCTATTGCATGTGTGCCCGACTTCACCACTAGCTCGGTCCCAATATTCATTCTTGATTAGGGCTAGGGCTCACGTTAGGGGTAGGGGTAGGGTTGGGGTTACAAAGCTTGTGGAACTAGTCTTGGTTTCAAAACCGGGGTGGCAAGCAGTAGCAAGCTGCAAGCAAGCAAGCAGGCAGTAGCAAGCACGTGCAAAATGGGCAATAATCAGAATTCCGTCATGGTACATGCTAGGCATACAAACTAGCCAAAAAAGGGGCTTTTTTTGCATACCCTTGACAGTTTTTGAAAATTGGGTCCACCACTGTGAAACCCGTGCCTGGCCTCCACCGTTGATTTCAGATTTTGTACGATGGTTCTTCACACCCATAGCTAGCATCCACCAAAATTTCGGCCGAATCATCCATGAAGGGGGACATTTGCATTCGAACCAACTTAGATGATGAACAAATAACTGAACAATCACCGCCTAACCACTTTTGCACCCATTTAGTGGGCTCAAGAACCTCTTTTTGGGCCCAAAATACCGCAAAATCAGCCTTAAAAAGCGCCTGTTTTAGCATACTTTTTCGATATCCACCCTCCTGTGCCGTGTATGACTGCCATGGATTGCTTTGGGCACCCTTGTGGGGATAAATCATGATGAAAGACATCTCTTGCAACGTAATTCCATGCTGTCAACACCCTTCGATGCCCTATTGGCACCACAGAGTAACGCACACAGCGCATGGTAGCTGGTAGGGTTACAAGATTCACCTCTAGGGCCAAAAGTGGTCAAAAAGGATTTTTTCCAAAGCCGTTCCTAGACCACTTGGGGTGCTCAAACAAGTGGTTTGAGGCAATTTTGAGCCATCATTGACCCATATTAGCCCATGTAAGTTCTAGAAAACCTTGAAATGGGCATTTTTAGGACCAACGGTGCAAGTACGGAGGGGTGCGGAGGGAATGTGTTGTGTTTGAACACCATGGATTGCGTTGGGCACCCTTGTGGTGATAAATAATGATGAAGGGGGTCACTTCAAACCTATTTTGCGCAATCAAGACCCTTCAATCCCCCATTATAGTGGTACAGTGCGTGCAGTGCGTGCCAGGGTAGGGTTGAGGGTTACCAGTGGGTCCAAAGTGGTCAAAAATGATTTTTTCCAAAGTTGTTCCTAGACTACTTGCAGTGCTCAAATAAGTGGTTTGAGGCTATTTTGAGCCATCTTGGACCCATATGAGCCCATAAAAGGCAAAAAAAAAGCCTTGAAATGGCTTTCTAGAGTGACACACAAGGGGGTTAAGGGGGAATCCAGGGGAAGGGGTGATGGGGGAGGGGTGCGGCAGGAGTGCTGGGGGGCATGTCTCTCGAGCGAGCGAAGCGAATGAGGAAGAGTTTTGGGCATGGTTATACGGGGAGTTTATAGGCGGGGTGCTGGTGGGGTGCTGGGGGCATATCTGTGGGCGGTATAGGGGGGAAGTGGCGCTAATTGTTCTTGGTGTCCCTCAACATGCAAGCTTATTCAGCCCCGTAGGTGATGTTCCCTCCTCCACCAGCTCGGTCCCAATATTCAGTCTTGATTAGGACTAGGCTTCGGGTTGGGTGGGTGTTAGGGCCAAGCTTGGGGTTGAGGATAGTGTTGGGGTGCAAAAAGGACAAAAAATTTTCTTCGGTAGTGCCTGAGAAGCGTCAGGCTCCTTTGGCGCCCATGGACTCATGAGGCCGGTATCTTTGGTAATTAACTGTTGGTTGGAGGCCCCAGGGGGGAGGGGGGGGGTCTGTGTCCTAGGACCCGCAGAGCGGGCCCCCTCGGGCAAGAAACCAAGTAACTTGCGCCGGTGCTGGGCGGGTACCTTGCTGTTATGGCTCTGGGGCTGCTGCATCCCCTCCCAGTGCTCTAAAGCGGTGGATTGATTTGGGGGATGGTACGTATGTAGCCCGAGTCCTACCGTGGCCCGTGCCGCAGGGGTGGGTGAGGCACTGAAATGCCACACCCTGCATCATAGGGGCACACAAGGTGCAGTGGCAAACACAGGAGCGGGGCATGCGGGAGCACACTAGGGCTAAGTGTTTGCACTGCGTGCGCACTGCGTGCGCACTGTGTGCATATTGCGCACGCAGAGGCTAGGATACTCACCCAAGAATACCTGTCACCTGTTTACTAGAGGGAAGATTGAAAGGTGTCAATACCATAGGGTTGGGTAGGTGTCCATTGATACTTCTGGTTGTAGTTATAACTAACAGCATCGTCGAAGAAGAACTGTCCGGTCTTGGTGTCGACTCGCCACCATCGAGTATCGGCGATCGAGAGCCTTCGAGCGACGATGACCACGTTGACTTCTCTGCAGTTGTGGACGTGGCCATACCGATCGATGATCTTGAGCATCTCGGTTCAAGAATCACCTTGAAGTCGACCAAGGTTTTGGTGCACGTACTATCTGTCGGGAAGAGTACTCTGCAGGGCGAATTGAACCGCCTCTACGGATACGAGGCTCGCTGCAGTGTCGGCAATGACGACGTCGAGATCCGGGCCGTGTTGACTGTGTACACTTTGTCAATGGGCCTCTTCTAGGGGGAAATGGTTGACAATTCAAATATGCCACATCCTAAATGCTTGGGAAGCCAAAAAAACCCTGGTACGGAACCAAAAACTTGTGAAAAGGGGCCAAAACTAGGGTTCGAGTATTTGCCGACATCCAAAACTTCGCACTGCGTGCACACTGCGTGCATGGCATTCCCTAGGAGGGCGGACAACAGCACACAGAGCCCAGGGCGCGCAGGGGCAACGCAAAACGGGACAGAAGAGTCACCTCCACGCGGGCCGCAGCCACGGGGTTGCACTGGGCGTCGACGACTTTGCCACTGAGCAGCAGCGTTTGGGGCTCTGGCATCGCCCGGCGCCTCCAGATGGATGATGCAATGACGACCTGCCCTGCGTCGGGTCCTCGGCAGATTTGCTGCGCTGCAGGAGCCCCCGGAATGTACAGTGGCCCCCATGCGACCATCTTCGTGGGCTCACAGGATCCGGCATTCCCTGCTGTCAGGATGCATGGGAAGCAAAACGTGAGCAAGACCAGCAAACTAAACAAATGGCGAAATCCTTTGGGCATTTTGGTGCTGCAGATGAAATGGGAATGGCCGAGGCGATTCGGATGCGGTCGTGTGCTGCAGCATCAGATGGTGCTCCGCAGTTGCATCTGTGTCCGAACGTTCTCCAAAGGGGGGGCACAAAAGACGACGGGGCGGGCCCGAAAAGGAGGTGGCGACACAAAAGGGGCTTGGGGCACAGCAGAAAAGCGGTGCTGCGATTAGGAAGGGCAAGCCAGGGATAAAAAACAAAGGGAAGGAGGGTACTTCCAGCCAAGCAACCGTGCCGCTCAGGTTTTCAACAACTCTGAAGAAGCTCAACGTTTCAATATCACTGAAGAAATCTTCAAGCTCAGTGCGCAACATTGAGTTCAGTGTGCAACATTGAGTTCAGTGTGCAACAACGAACTTGTGTCCAAAAAAATAAAAGAGGCTTTTTGCTGAAAAAAATACGCACTTGTAGCAATGACTGTCAATACTGCTCCGGTAGCCAGGTGAATCGAAACCAAGCGTCGCATCATGTGCAATTGCGGTTTCGATACAGCACCCTGCAGCGACCTGAAGGACAAGAGCTAAGTCCACAGTGCACAAAGTACAATCTTGTGGCCAACCTTCCAGGGACTTTGGCCTGCAAGAAAAACCGTATCAGCACACTCCTTCAACACAAGATTGCCTGAAAACAACTTGGAGGCAAACGAGCAAGGAAATTTGTACACTCCACAAATCTTGCAGCCCTTCAGCCATATACTTGGACCACACCTTCGACATACAAGCTGGGGTCATGAGCACTGGAAAAGAGAAATCGGATATGATCGCCATTGCTAACTGGAGAGATGAAGTCAAGCAATTGCACTCCCGCGGAAATGTTGGTGACTCTGAGCATAGGCAAGGCAATGGAACTGTGGCGCAGATAGATCATGAAGTAAGAAGAGCAGCAGTAAGGGGAAGGAGGAAGGGGGATGGGGAGGGAACCAATTGGGGGTCAAAGGCCTCCGTTAGCTCTGGACACACCACACAGACCACAGGTACGGTGCACAGAGGCTTAATTGCACAGGGTACGAATGACCTGAAATACACAGGGGAGGATAAAAAAAAGCGTAAAATAGATATGGCACATTCAAACTCCTCAGAAGATGCTAAATTTTGTTGTTACCTTCGGAGGAAGACACATCTTGCAAGAAAGGCAAACAACCATGTTGCTCGTGCAAATCTGTTACAACTGATGGAGACGACCAATGATAGTAGCAGCAACGTGGGACAATAAGCAGCAACGGTAGCACCCAATGGATATCAGCAAGCAATAATCGCCGGAGGACAAAAGCGGCCAGGAGAAAAATTTGTCAGCCACTTCCTTGCACTTCATTCTACAGCAATGATATTCAAACAGCCATCAACTGGCACCTGGCACCTAGCCATCAACTGGCACCAATTGCTTCACAATGAGAATCCAGAACTACCTTCGAATGCCACCAGCAATGAGCAGCAATCACCGCGCAAGCACAAATGTGTGTCCCATTGTCATGATGTTCAGCGACTGCCAATCCCCATCGTGCTGTTGCCTACCTGGTGCCAGTACTTGAGTGGCGCAGAGCACGGATGGCTGCTTGGCTGGGCAGGGCAGGGGCTTTGTGCAGTTTCAGATACTCGGACTCTTCACAGGCCTGTGTTTCAGCTATGCTGCCACAGGCTGACAAAGAGACCACCAACCTGGGCGAAACTGGGCGAGAGTTTTGCACGCCTACCCTTTGCCTCTACTGCGGGAAAGCGCCCAGTGGTGTTAGATTTGTCTTTTGTTCGACGTTGCACCTGATGAGGTTTCTGTATGCTCAGGCTGTTTGACGCCTGCCTGTTTGTCACCTATGTCGTGTGTGTGGGTGTGTGGGTGTGCGCGTGCGTGTGTGTGTGTGTGTGTGTGTGTGTGTGTGCGTGTGTGTGTGTGTGTGTGCAGTGTTGTATGCGTGTGTGCGTGTGCGTGCGTGCGTGCGTGCGTGTGTGTGTCAGGGTGGGGTAGATTGGGGTGTCAGGGTCAGCCTGCCGGAGCCTCCGTCCACACGGTTCTGTTTCCATTTCTGCTGCTGCCTAACCCCTGTCTCTTACCTGCTTATCCGAATCGTCACCAGAACTTCTACAGTTGCAACCATGGCTCCTTTTGCTTGCGCATGTGTGTGTATGCGCGCGCGTGTCATCATGGTGGCATGATGGCAGAAACACATGCATATTGGTCGGTTATGAGCCCCCATGTGGCTCTGTTCTCCGTCAATTCCGCTCTGTTTCTGGTTCTGCCGCTGCCTGTCTCTTGCAGCAGGGCCTGTATGTCTGGCCTGTCTCCAAAACCTTGACAAGTACACCCACTGTGTGTGTCCGTTTGGCCGACGCATGGCAGGTCATAGCCAGGTGCGGTGGGCTGCGGGGTACCGTGATCGCTCACGGGCTCTTAGCACTAAGGGAACCAATCCACCAACCGACCATTGGGTTTGGAGTCGTTCCAAGGGGGGCCTTTCGAAGGGGGCCTGAACTAAATCAAACATTTGGTCAGCGTACATCATGGCAAACGTGCACAGAGTGCGTGGCATTGTGATCACGGGCTGGCAACGGCAAAGGCACATGCAGGCAGTGCGCACGGAGTAAATGTTGTCCCCGGGGGGGGCGACCCCTCGGTTCTGGACGCCAACTACCCCCCCAACTAACTGTTGGCCGGAGGCCCCTTGGGGGGGGGGGGGGGGGGGGGCATGGGAGGGGGGGGTCAAGGAGGGGCGAATGGGGGGGGGTCTAGGAGGGGCTTGGGGGGGGGGGGCTCCGGGAGGGTCGGTTGGGGGGGGGGGTCCAGGTGGGGCGAATTGGGGTGGGGGGAGGGATCCAGGTGGGGCGATTTGGGGGGTGGAAAGGGGGGGGGGCACCACGACACCCCCTTTCTTGCAAAAAAAGTCTCAAGATTGTGCACGGACCCTAAAATGCATTTGATGCTTCATAGCATCCCTTCTAAAAATGCATGCCCGTTGCAAACTCGTTCTACTGTGGACAGTAGAATTTACCTGTACACCTTGGAAAACACAAATGTAAGACGACATGGTAACCCGAAAAGGCGTTACTGTCAAGCACAGGCAATCAACCCGGGACTTCGACCAGTTAAGAAGCACTGGAAGACAGGCAGGCACAACAGTGTATCCACATGGCAATGAATCACAGTTGCATGGCTCATACCCGTATGTTACAAGACTCGAATGTGTTTTTACCGTCGGCAGCAGAACCCGCACCATAAAAAGCTGTCATGAAAACTTTGTTCACCACACACCTGTGGCCGTCCTTCCTCCAGCAAAAAAAAAATGCGTCCCAGTCCAATTGCCCAAAAACATGCAATGCAATCCCAATGGTATGCAAGACCGCCGTACAGTGAAGTAAGAGCGATGTGTGGCTTAGAAGTGAACCCATATGGTGAACCAAACAAAAAAAGGGAATTACTACCAGCAATAGAAGTGACCAGCACAACACTGCTACATTGTCAGAAATCAGCCCGGCAGGGGGATCATAATGGGCCGTGTGTGTGAAGTGATTCTACAAACAAAGTGAAAAGTGTCGCATGCATACACATACTCTCTTTTACTACCAGCAGTAGAACACAAGTGCACAGTGACAAGCAGCAAGTGCACAGCAAATATGAAGACAGGTCACCCCACACGCAGGGCACAAACAGCTCACAGTGACAGACAGCAACCAAAATTCTCCGGGGGGGGGGGGGGGTACTGCCAACAATAGAACACCAGCATCCAGCATACACTGGGACTACTTCTTCTTCCTCTTATCCCTACTCTTCTCGAAAAACTTCTCCATGTCCTGTGGAATAGGGATCGTGGTGGCTGCCGAGATAAAACTGGTGGAGCGCATGGCCAGGCCCGTCCCTGTTTCCTCCGGGGTATTAATTGAAGGCCTTGGCCTCTTCACTCCCCGGGTGTTTCGCTAAACCTCTGTACCTGCAGCTATGACACTAGTGGAGCAATTCGCATGCTAGAACGGCAAGCCGTGGATGGAGATTCAAGTCACATGAGTGTCATCACATGCCGGCCTCTGCATATCACAGACTGCCACATGGTTGTTGACAGCATGGGGACCATGTGGTGGTGTTATATTCAGAGGCTGGGCGCGGCCCTGTTTTAACTGGCCGATCACATGTATGGACCGTTATGTGTTGTGATGGAAAAGTTTTGCTGCCATAAGCAAAAGAGGGGGAATTCCAGTGGAAAACTACTTCGTGTGGTACAAAATGTACAAATGACAGCAATGTGACTCCCGGCTTGGTGACACACTTACTACTCTGTTGTCCAGTGCAAGCCACGGGACTGGAATAATTGCCTTACTGTTGCAAGTTGTTAATGGCTTCTACAAACACGTACAGCACAATGTTTTCTTCTGTAATGCGTCAAAACAAGGAAACACGGTGCAGTGGTAGTTGTACCCATGTTCTTAAGGCTAAACATGTGCAAAATACTGTGTCGTTTTACAACCCCTCGGTGAACACACTTTCAACACATGTGGACACATTCGTTTAGTCACCCTACTTTCTATTGCCAGCAGTAGAAAAAGGTGGTGGGAGTGCCCCTGAGGCCCTTTTCCTAAAGGTATTGGAAACTTCTTTTCGGTACACAATCCTGCGAGAGTGTCTGGCCAAAATGGCTTTTTGGATCTTTTAGTAAGGTACCCTAGACCCTAGACCAATGATAACCACAATTGTGGTTGTATACAGCGTAAGTGCGCACCGTGTTTCGAATAATTTTTTAAGGAATCAGCTGCAGCTCACCTTGAGCATTTGGAGCCCGGCAGTGGGGGGGGGAGGGGGGCAGAAAATGAAACAATGCAGAAAAATGCGAAGGGGAACGTGGAAAAATGCCGGGAAATACGGTCAAAAAAAGTGATGACCCGAACACAAATACCTGTTGCATTGCATGTGGGTCTTCAGCAAAAGCTCCCCAATGACCAAGATCTCGGTCCCAGGCCCCAAAGACACCTTCTTGTGGATTTTTGCGCAATTGGATTCATGTGGAAGCCTAAAATCTCTCTCAATTTTCAAAAAAAATTGACCACGCGGTCTATACATGTGTCTGGAGCAGGTTGATGTCTCACTGACAGCGCTTACTCTAGTGTTGGTGGACCATGCATGCAAGAAAAGTGCCGTGTCAAGCAAAAAAACACTTCACCGCAGCACTTGAAGTGGGGGTGGGGACCCTCACCTTGTGCAAAGCTGAGGTATTTCATTCCACACGTTCTTTTCACAACCAAAGGAGTCTTGCCGGAGCCATCACATTAAAATTCAGTATTGGCATTCATTGTGTCTAACAGGAGAGGGAATTGCAACACATACACAGGGAAACCGAATACTACCAGTCACAGGGGGATGGAACCGGTAAACAACCACAAACGTACAATGGGCGTTGTCTTTGGTAAGGAAAGGCTTGGCGGGAGGGGAAATGCGGGGAGAAATCGAGAAAATGGGGGGAAATGCTGATGCACAAATTTCACACCCATTTCATATGGCTACTGCACAACTCTCACAGAGAAGTTCGTTTGTTGGAGCCCTCACCCCAGCTCCTTCCATGCTGAGAGGCGCTTCAAGCCCCACACCCAGCAGCACCGTGAGAAGGGGCCTGCACAACAAGTTGACAGCTCCAGTCAATCCCATCCGGCGTCGCAATCCAGCCCGGAGCCGCGGGCCGAGTCCGAACCCGAGCCCGGGGTGGATCGCCAGATCCATGTCATCCCCATGCCCAATTGTGGCACTGGGGACACAGGGTACAACGGGCCCCTGTTCGATAGGCTGTCGGTTTGCCCACACCAGGGCACACTGTTGGCCCAGAAGGCACCTTTGCCTATGGGGAGGGGGGATCAAAGTGAATTTTTGGCAGCAGCCTAGAGTTTGAATGTCACCACCCCAGATCAGGGAGAAGGTGATGCCCCACACCATCAGCTTCCCCTTTCCAGTGACCATGAAGGAGGGTTTTGCCGTCGGGTGGGCGCGGGGAAATGAGGTTTTGGTGGCTCCCTTTGGCTACGGCCTCAAGAGTGGCCACTGGAAAGTGGATGCCCGCATCCACCGTCTGGCGTGGCATCCCAGTGGGAGGGGATGGGCGGGGGGCATGCCATTGTGGCGGCATGTGGATGCCGCCACCAGCGAATCCCCTTGGGTTAGGTGCAATTGATCCAAGCGTGCCTCACTCACTTCAACGTACGCAGAGCCTGCTTGAACTGCGATCCAGTATTCGGATGACAACACAACGAAAGTGGAAAGATGGCAGTGAGACACCTGCCCATCAGCACGAGGCAGCACAGAAGGGTCCGTGGGGTTATCAGTATCATCAAGTTGGTCAGCGGTATCCTGTGACACAATCACTGGGGTTGGGGTCATGTGGTGGAGATTTGCGTGCCCCCCAGCGTGGGCAGCCTCCCCACCTTGCGCAAAAGTCCCCGAGGGAGGGAAGTCGAATTGCTGCCATCGCCGGGGTAGTTCTAGCGTGTGGTGCCGAGCCTCCGCAGACTCAACATCGGAAATGCGGTCAAAGGACCGGACCACTTTGTCACTCCCTCCCTCGAAAAACTTTTCTACCTTGGCCCATGTTGGGCCACACCCCCTCTCCGACAGCAAACCCTTTACGACGGTGTACCCTAGGCCGTCCACGAAACTGTTAGCAAGGGGGGGGGGGGGGCTATTTTCGTACAAGGGGGGGCAAGGGGCGGCATAAAGGGGAGGGGGGGTCGGGCAACGGGCTTGTGCGGAGAGGAGGGGTTGCAGTGATGAAGGGGTGGGGGAGGACCAAGCCTCGGTACCAGGCTTGGAGTGTGGTGGTGTAAAGGGTGGGGGTGGTGAGGTCAAGAAAGGGGGTGCTCAGGGGCAACCCATGGGTGGGTGGGGGTGATGGCAAGATCATCTCACCAGTTGGGCTGTAAGATCTGCCATCAAAAGGGAAGGGTGGAGTGGTCCTCCTTTTCAGCAACGTCCAAATCCTGAAGGGCGACCATGTCACATCCCAGGGGGAGGGTGACAAGATTGTCCACAAGGTACACCTTGCACACACCCTCCCTGGGCTTACCCTGCCCTTGCCCCCCCATAATCCCCACAAGACTTTCCACCGTCTTCTCCCCGGAATAAGCCTAAGGGCTAAAATCCTTGGAACTGCCCGCTTCAGCCCTTCCCATAGCCTTGTACTCCAGCCCCTTGCGGCAGTACACTCGAGTGCAATCCGGAGGTCGCATATCGATGTGCATGGGGGGGGGGGGTGCCGTTTGCCCGCCCATTCCACAATTGACCCCTGATGGAGGTCATCGAAGTCGTAGGTCACCTCCTCCAACTCATGGGCGAGGATGGGGCAGGACTGGTAGTGGGAGTGGGGGTCGGCGGCGGAATCTCGCAGGGACCCTAGCCCAGACAAGTGTTGCGACATCTGAAAAACAAAGCTATGTTGCACACGGGAAACAATGTGTGACATGTGGGAAACACATGTGGCATGATTGTGAGATTGATGCTAAATTCATGCAGAATTTGTGCAAACTTTGTGCAAAATTCCTGCTAAATTTGTGTGAAATTTGCGTTCGTCTACATCGTGTGAATGACCTATGAATGTGCGTGTGAATGAGAGTGTGAATGTAATTTTTGGTGAATTGGTGTGTGAATTTCAACACGGTACCGAAGTGCATATCCGAAGTCCTTACTTTTGTTGAATTTTTAGGAGAGCACTGCAAACAGGCACGGTAGCAAGGCACAATGTAAAAAATGAGTCAAAAATAGGTCAAATACGACCTGGATTCAAAAGGACGGTTTACAAAGGGTACATAGTCAATCCACCCACATGTGGGCCATTTCTGATTTTCTGCCCCGCTCGGAAGCCTTGCGGACTGGACCCCCCAGACGGGAGGGGTGATGTACCCAATCCGTCCACATGTGGAGCACTTTGGATTTTGTCCCCCATTTTGAAGCTTCAAAGCGTACGGCATCCCCCAGACGGCAAGGGTGATGTAGCCAATCCACCCACACGTGGGCCACTTCTGATTTTGTCCCCCGCTCTGAAGCCTTGGGGACCGTGACCCCAAGCCTGAGGCTAAGCAGGCCCCCAGCCCCAGCCCAAAACCGCCCCTGAGTCGGCCCCCATGGAGGTGGATGCTCCAGCGCAACCCCCTGCCCAACCCCCGGCCGAACCACTTGCCCAAACCCATGCCCACGCCCAGATGGGGGCGAGACCCAGGCCACAGCCCCCCTTTGGGAGGACCAGACAAGGCCCAGCCCTGAGGTGTAGGGCATCAAGGACAAGCAAGGACAAGGAACGAGGAAAAACAATGAAGTGGACAAACTAAATTGAAAATTGAGCAATTTTAGTGCGCCTGTGCATCTGTTCATAAAACGGTTCATAAAACAATCGGCGTGTTCATAAAACGATGTCTGAAGTATGAATCGAATTATGAATAGAATCATGAACAGGAGAACGTGTTTTCATATGTTGCATCAACTGGCGAAAATGGCAAAATTTTCAAAAAACTCCCGCCCCAAAAGAAAAAACTAACCTTGAGGGTGTTGACCCAGCCCCCCAGGTTTTGAATAGAAATGGCCCATGGGTACCTTGACAAGAGCAAAATGTGTTCATTTTTCATAAAAAGAATGGTTTATGAACAAAACTACCTTTCATCCACGTATCAAGGGCCCAGCAGCGAGGGGTGATGTAGCCAATCCGCCAATCCCCCCATATGTGGGCCTCGTCTGATTTTGTCCCCTGCTCTGAAGCATTTCGGACCCCCCAGACGGCAGGGGTGATGGATTGGTTACATCACCCCTGCCATCTGGGGGTCCCCTTGGAGGGAAAAAACTGCAGTGACACCCACTAGATGCCTGCTGGTAGCTGTTTTCAAGGCCTGGTCGCACCCTTGAGAACGCCAGTCACCGTGTTCCACTGACTTCTGGCACCCAGCATGTAACCACCAGTTGTGATGAGTCCACAAAGCAGAAGAGCAAGCCACAGGCAACGGCCTAACAAGAACTACTGCATCATTGCCCGATAATTGTCACCAGAAAATACAAATACAAATACAAAATACAAATAAGTCTGCTTGGGGGTGCTGCAGTGCAGGAATAGTAGAGACAGCACTGTGGGATCTGCTGAAAAAACCGAGTCGACAATGCGCCTCAACCCAGTCTCATACAGCCCGTGTCTTAAGACATGTGCGCGTTCTTGCACAAGACTTCAAGGGGTCGCATGTATCAGGAGCTTCGAAGGCTCAGGATGCGACACTAGGGGTGCTGATGGCCTCCCATCATTTTAGGGGCAAATAGGAGTGCCTGGAGGGTCAGTGAGTGTTTGTATGTTGATGCTCATGGAGATGCCCCATGTGCGGCATGTGCTCCTGAATGTCGGTACACGCACGGCTCACAGTCATCGCTGATGTGGGGCCCCAACGAGATGCCACACCAGGCGGAAGATTGAGCCGCACCGTGGCTTCGTTGAGGATTGGGTCGTCACACATGTCTGTCATCACAACCCCAAGGCTGTGACGGTGCCAGTGGCCACTGAGAAGCGGCAGAAGCTGGCGCTTGCAATAGTTGGCGCAGTCTTCCAAGGATTCAGTGACGCTGCCTGGCAGGTGTGCCTTGATGGTGGTCATTGGCGTAGGGGTGAGCACAGCCTGCAGGACCCACAGCTTGTCCTTGGGCTTGTGACCCAATTCAGCGTGCAAGGCCACGAAGAGGTCATCCAGAGCGTCTTTGTCCTTCCAGTCGGAACGGAGGGTATGTTCACGGCACCACTCGTTCTCTGTGAGGCTCAGACTGTCGCGATTATGGATGAGGATCACACGGTAGCCTGCCTCCCAGATATCTGCCATGGTGCAACCGAGCCCCATGCGTTTGGGCATAAGCCATGGCCCAAGAAACTCTGTGAAAAGCCCTGCAAGCTCCTTACATGAGGCATTAGTCATACCATGCCGGTCATCCTCACAATAATTGCTCTCATGCAACTCCTGGATGTCCAACAGCACCACTTCGCGATTGGTCGTGCTTAGAAAGTCGGTAAGGCCCTGCAACACGTCGCGGAGGGTGTTGCTGAAGAGCCCATGGCACGTCCAGAACTGGCCGTCCTCCGGGTTTCGCACTATGCGCAGGTCCAAGTACCGGCTGCCGGCCTCCAACTGCCCCCGAATGTCAAGCCGCTGGGCACGGCTCCACTTGACTGCGTCCTTTTTGAAGTACTTTAGAACCACCTTTGGAGGGCCCTTGTAGCATGGGATGAACTGATGGTCCAGCGTCATGCCATATGTGCCCGCATCGTGGCTGCCCGGCATGGCCACATCGCACAGCTGCTTCCCTCGCAAGTGGCATTCCAGCTGCCCCATCCACTGGCGCAGGTCAACGGTTGCAGGCCCGTCTAGAGAGCTCTGCGGCTCTGCCACCCCCACAAGGTCCTGCAGATGCTGGACCCATGCCTGCTGCCTAGCCGGGCACCCGCAGTCGATGTCCCAGGTGCGCGCCCCCAGCGCGTTCCCTTGCACTTCCCCCGCCACATTGCACCGCTGTTTAATGCGGAACCTGCTTGACTGCGAGGCCGCCTCTATGACTGCGCCGAGCAGTGGCATGCAATCTTTGACGGGCATGGGTCGGTTCCCAATGTCCTCAAGCAGCAGCAGCCCGCCGCTTAGGTTGCACACCACCAGCCGCTCATCGGGATACTTGTCACTGCCGTATGCCCCCGAAACCTCAACTGTCACAAGTCCGTCTCGGAGTTTCACCTGGAATTTGGCATCATCCTGGCATCCGTTGTTCTCAAAGAGGGTGTCCATAAATGTTTGCGACTTGTCCGACACTCGCTGGCCCATGGCCTTCAATTTATCATGCACCATCGTAACTCAGCCGCCGAATCAATAGCTCAAGATCCCAGAGCAGCAGAGTGCCAGCCCCAGTGCAGAAGGCAAAAGGAGGTCTAAGTGGAAAAGCCTGTCAGAGATGGCACCATATGCACGGCAACAAGCATCAGAACCAGAATGCATGTTCGAAAAGGTTGTGATGCCTTTTGCAAGGGTCCCTCAGCTGTGTGGTGCTGCTAGACAGGACGACCACAACAGTCCCTTGCCCCCTGGGGGTGTTTTGGGGTAAGTAACATGTGGTAAAAATCCCCTGTTTGACCATGAAACATTTATTGCTGCAGTGTTAAGAGGGAAGCTAATGGTACGCTTGGTATGCTGTGCACGCATGTGTGAGTTGTACCGCAAAACATTGCGACAGCTCCCGGATAGCCCTCGTTGATGCAACAACCCCTGTCGTTGGCACCTTGTTGTCACCCCTTCTCGCACTGTCCTACAGCAGCCCCGTTGTTGTTACAAAGCAGCTACACCACAAGTAATTGAATGCACATCACTTCACTGCCACTTCACTGCGACTTGCGCCATCTGCCACAGCGCTTCCTCATTGCCATGCCATACTTGACCCGACAGACCAAGGTCTCGGGCGTCCAACTCTAGACAATCACAAACTGCTTGCGCACTGAAGTATGGGTGGAAAATCTTCACAAAACAGTGACAGAGGCCCCACTTGGTGAAAGGAAGACCTTCCAATTGCTCTTCCACAAAGTCCCAAGGGTGTCCATGGCCTTGTCATCACATTTGCCATGCTCAACACGCCGAGGCCCGCGGGGGAGTGGGCCAAGCGGTCAAAATTGGCCAAGGAGATGGTGATTTGGGTCCAATTCGCCCCAACAACAGATGCCTCTCAACCCGAAACATCTCCTTTTCCCCTCGGTGTTCCACCCACCACCCCATAACCGAGGTTACAACCCCCGGGCAGACACCATCGGTGTAGGGCACAAAAGCGTGTGCACTAAGCAGGGGTCAGGTGACTCAGCCCCCTCCAAAGAAGGGGGGTTCCTTGCGCCGCTTTTGCTGCTGCGGCTGCTTCCCCTTCACCTCCTTCCCATGTCCAAGCGGGAGTGCCTGGTCCGACGATGAGCTGCTGCCCGAATCGAAGGACTTGCGCTTGTGCGTGGGGGGCTTTTTGGGTTTGGTGGGTTGGGGGGGGGGGGCAGGGCGGGGGGTTTGGGTTTGTCGCCGGGGGGTGGGGGCTTTGCTGGGGAGGCGCTGCGGGGGGTGGGGGGGTTCAACCCACAACTGGACAGCAGGATCTCCTCATCACCACAATCCTCCCACCTCAACTCACCCAGGCTAGCCCAGCACGGCGTATTCAGCACCCAAGTGTCCGTTAGGCGGCGGGACTGTTCCCACTCCCGCAACCCGGACAGGATAGAGCACCCCCGTTGCGGGTTGAGGAGCAGCAGCTGGTACAGGGTGGACAGAGCGAACCTGAACTCGGCAGTGCCTGGCCGGTAGCGGATGCGAAAACCCACGACGTCCGCCGGGTTCACTTCCATGTGCATGACCTGTGACAGCGCTGTTCATAAAATGCGTTCATAAAACAGGTTATAAAACACGTTCATGGTTCATAAACCGGCAGTGCACAGTCACTGAATTATGAACGCCGAATTATGAAGGAATTATGAACGAATTATGAACGCAGATACCTCGAAATCCGGCTCTGGTCCGAGATGGAGGGGGACTTGAGGAAGAAGGGGGGTTGGAGGGGACGGAGTAGGTGAAGGAGGAGGTGGTGGAGGAGGAGCCAGAGGAGAAGAAGGAGATCGTGGGGGACGGCATGGCCAACTCTGCAGTGACGGACTAGCCGCGGGGGATTTGGAGGCACCCGGATGCACGGGCTGTCCTGGAACTTTTGGACCCCATGGTCCTCATGGGCCCACACCCCCTTCGGCTAGACACCCTACTCCTCCTCCCATTGGAGAATCCAATGTGCACTCTCCGGTTTGTGTTGCACCTAGTGCATCACAAGTTGCTCGGGGGGGGGGGGGGATGGGAGGGGGGGTCCATGCGGACAGACCAATCAGGGTTAGGGGGGCTAAAGGGGAATGGCCGTGGCACCCGGAGATGGGGAACGTGTGTAGGCTGTCAGGAGCGCTGGTGAGGATGTTGAAGCTCGTGCAGCTCAACGTCATGAGCCCCGAGGTGAAGAAGGCAAGCGCCCCCAGTACCGCTCCCGCTGCCATTGTAGGGGGGCGTTGGGCGTTGGGAAGATGCAGGCGGAGCGGCGGACGTGGGCTTGAGTGCCCACGTGGTCGCAGGGGATGGGGTTGGTGGCTTGGACCCGGCGGCAGCCATTTGGGGGCCTGTGGGGGTTGATCCAAGGGATCCCCTCCCTTCCCAAGGCCGCACCAAAGCCCGGTGCTGCAGTTGCGGCTGCCGAGCAGCAACCGCATCCCGTGATCCCTAGGAACGCCTTCCTCGAGGCCTTGGGGGCAATCCGCCCAACCTTGGATATGCACGGCACAGTATGTTTGCTGTGTTGTAGTGTTGTTCCAGCGAACCGTTCTACTGCGGATCTTGCGAGTTCGCCATCGCCGCCGCTGCAAATTGGTTGAGACGTTGCTAAAAGAGTTTACTACAATGTCGTGCAACGCTTTCTCCATTGTTTCTAGTCACAGGCCAACCCTCCAAATCCCCAGGCTGGCGGCCGGGACCCGCACGGGTCCATGTGGAGTGCCATGACAGCAGTGGCCACATTTAGTTGGTGGGGTTGACGGACCTTGGGCTAATCTTCGGGAGTGACCGCCGCATGGTGCTGTCGATGTTGAGTGGGTTGGATCGCTGTGAGGCAGCGAGGTGTTCGGGGGGTTGGACCTGCAGCACCGAAGGTGGCCAAGGGTGGAGAAGGGGGTGGAGAACAGCAACGGCAGCAGGAAGAGAAGCAGCAATTGCAGCATCAAGAGGAGGAGTGGGACGACCGCCCCCCCAGAAGACCCAAAAAGCCACCAAGCCCTCCCAAGGAAGCCCCAAAAAGACCCCGTAGTCAAGGATAAAATTTTCTGAGAGTGATAATGGTGATGAGTGCCCCAAGCACACCTAGCCGCACAAGGCGGCCGAACCCGCCCCCAAAACCCCAACCCAAGCCCAAGCCCGAGCCCCCCCCCCCCCCGCCTAAGGCCAAGCCCCCGCCCCCCCCTTGGCAAGTAGGGGCCGGAACCCCAACGGGAACGTGCCGGGTGTGGGTGACACCTAGTGCGTCCCTTGGGGGGGCAATGGGGGGGACCTTCAGCTACGTGAGGATGTTGGGAAATTTGGTGAGGAGCTAGACCCCCAAAAACGTTGGGTGGGGTGCCACGGCGTCAATGGTGAGGGCAGGAAGCAGGGAAAGACGGCGAAGAAGTCGGGGCGAGACTTCACTCGTTCACTTCCCGGAAGATGTCCACCTGCTTCACCGGTTCGCTTGTCCCAATGAGCGGCAAGGCGTGGCAGATGGGGAGGGGCAAGACCGCGTCCTCGCTCTCCATCAGCACCGGCGTAGTCAACCCCACGAGCTCCGGATTCCAACGGTAGGGGGAGTGGCTGGTGAGGGAGTAGTTGGGCAAGTGGGGGTGCTTGAAGGGGTACTTGTCCTTCCCGGCCTTCTTGGTGGTGGGCTTGTGGGCGGCGAAGAGCAGCGTGGTGCCCTCTGTCCCCACATGACGCCGTTGCGTCTCGTTGAAGGTTTCCCGCCCGGTGCAGGCTTGGAATGACATCGACCATGTCGTTAGCATGCAGCCGGACTTGCAGGATCGGCACATCGGGGTTGTCCTCAAGGACCCGATGCAGCCAGTTCGTGAGGGTGCAAGGCGGCTTGTCTGCGGCGAGGAGGGGACGGGTGAGGCGGATGTCGGCAACGGTGGTGCCCGGGGGGATCGCCACCTTGGTGTCGGGGTGGGCGGCGAGGTCCGTGCAGCCCAATCCAGCGGGGCCAGCATAGCCCCGAGTGCCCACGGCAGCCCGGGCAGCCTTGGCCCAGTCGACCAAGGGGGCCAACAAAGGCATCTGGGCACAAATTCAAGGGAACAAAGGTGAAACAAAGGTGCTGGAACCTTCTACTGGAACCTTGCTGGAACCCCCTTTCTGCGCTAGAACTCCTGCTGGAACCCACCTTTGTGTGCTTTTGGTGATTTTTGGAAGTGTGGCCCTTCACAACCTAGGCTTGCTTTGGACTTAGGACACTTATATGAACTCCTACAGTGACTCTTAGGCATTGTAAACGCGTGCACATCTTGGTTCTAGTGGTACCCAAAAGGGGGGGCGTTTCTGCACACACCTTCTAGCGAAGCACCCCACCCATCGCCCATGGCCACTGGCGGCAGAGATTTTCAGCGGGTCCGGTGATGCCGATAGAGGGCACAGTAAACAAAATTCAATGGGGGACATTTCTTCGAAGTGTGTGTATTCGCATTGGACACTATGCACATGCAGGTCGTAGGGTAACCCACACTTTCAAGAAGCGCCTAACAGAAATTATTACCACCTTGACAGTGGGTGTTGTTGGAGTGCGGCAAATCGCCCGTGAGTTTGCCGATATATGGTCTACCCTTTTAGCACATGTAAAGCATGTGGCTCATGCTGATAGGCTTTTCCAAAGGACCCCTAAGGCAGGGCAATTTGATATCAGCACCTCTATGTTGTTGTTGACAGACCCGAAGTACCATGTTCGAATGGTACATGGCCTCAGGAACCATTCGCCGAACACCATGTTTGGTGGTGTCCTCTTGTGGACACTAATTGAAGTGCTGCTGCGCAATATGCGTAGCCTATATGCCTTGTGGAGGCAAAAGACACCATTGACCAATGGTCAGGTGCAAGAGGCCAAGACTCACTGCTGTAAAATAGGTGAGGCATGGCTCCCATTGGGTTGGAAGTCAAGCCCATGGGTCCACTGGACAGTGGCCCATTGTGGAGCGGTACTCCAAAAGTTTCGTAACCTTTATGTGTTTGGCAGTATACGTGCGGAACACACGCATGAGCCTTTCAAACTTGCCGTCAAAATTAGCATGCGTGGGTGGTGCCTTCGCTGCCCATGCGTTTCACGACGTGGTCTCACCCATGTATTGAACATGGAGACCTTTGACGTGGGGTCACGACACCGAGCGGCCCGGCAAAGGCTTGCCCTTGGCGAGGCCACAAGGGACCAAAGAAAAAGGCACTGCATGTACGCTTGAGGAGCCAAATTTGAACCCGGTGGATGCATTTGGTGCCCTTCTTGCAAAAGTCCTTGGCGCAGAAAACCCCCGCTAAAAGGGTGCAGAAAGGGGGTTCCGGCACACAAAGGGTGTGCAGAAAGGGTGCAGAAAGGGGGTTCTAGCGCGGAAAAGGGGGAGCAGAAAGGGTGCAGAAGGGGTGCTAGAACCCCCCTTCCAGCAAGAGGAGGGTGTGTAGAAAATCCGGGAAAACAAACCGTTTTAGACAAAAGTGAAAATCAGCCACCAAAAGGGGCGTAAACATGTGGTGATTGGCCCCAAACCACATTTCAACCATACAAGGTGGTGTGGCTCGGGTAAACATGCAAAAAGGGCGCTATAAGGGGGGGGTTCTTGTGCACACCTTCTAGCGACGCACCCCATTGTCGTCATCGGACGATGAGTTGTTAGCGTCTGGTGGGGGGCAAGTTGATTGTGGCCTTCTTCCCCCCCTTCTGTCCAGCCTTCTTCCGCTTCCCCTTCTTCCGGGACATACGGAAGACTGTAAACCAAGAAGAGGAACACGAAAAAGCGCATTTCGACGTGCGCTATCCCTCGTTTTGACGTGCGCTAAAATTGGTTTTGTCTTAAGCTACATTGCACTACAGTACAAGCTAAAACTAGTTTTGACACGCGCCAAAACAGTTTTTGAAGTGCGACAAACGAAGGCAAACGAAGCAAACAGGGCACAAGACGAAAGTCGACATGGACCGAGGTTTGACGTAAGACGGCCCAACGTGTTACTGGGAAAAGCATGGATTTAGCCTCATTTTACATAAATTTGAAATGGTTTTGTCCTACCACCACCCCGAAACATGGAGGGACACGACAAACACCGTTTAACGCTACCTTGTTTGACCTAGATTTGACTGGGTTTTACCGCATTTTAGCGAAACTTCACTTTTCCTATTTGTCTTCGTAGTTACAGGGTACCCTTTCGTACAGGTGCTCGTACGAAAGGCGTACGAAAGGGGTCCTTGACCTACGAAAGGGCACCCTGTCGTAGGCCTTTCGTAGCCCCTTTCGTACAACCACGGCCACTTTCGTACCCCTTTCGTACCCCTTTTGTACCCCTTTCGTCGATGCATTCGTAGCAAAACCCTGTACTTAGCTTATCCATTGGCCACGGTTTATCCCCCATAGGTTTGTTTTTTACGCACACTAAATAACGAAGTGCGAGGATTGGTCCAAGCTTGTACACGGCGGAGACTCCTCCACTTCGCAGACCTAGACCGCCACCACAAGAAGGGCCAACAACAGTGGCTCGGATGGGGTTCACAACTCCTGCAGGCCATCCTTCAAGATCCCCAAGTCGCCTTGAGAAGACGCAAGGATGGAGGCCAATACATTACTAGGGGATGTTGTGAACCTCATATGTGGCAAGATTCGGATCAGGAAGACAGAGTGACTGACGCCCTGAGGATCCTAACCCTCTATAGGGCACAACATCTGTCATGGGCCACAGCCTTGAAGATGGAACGACGCTGCACAAATGACGAGCTGTATACCGACTAGCCATCCTTGCGGCGGCCCTTCCATGCCATCCCCGTGGTTGTAAGCACCGTTAGTATGTACCCTTCGTGAACGGGGGATAAGTGGCCGTTTGAATAAATGCGTGAATTTCACGTGAATTTACCCAAATATTGAGGTTTTCAGGGGGGAAACGCCATATTTTTGGATCCTTCTGAGGGATTTGAGGGGCCAAATTTCTTCCCCCAGCTTCATTACGCATCATCCAATCAGGTTGTTCCCCTCTCCATCTGGTAGTGGCAATCCCAAACGACTGTAGCAGGCACTTCTACCGGGGCTGTCTTGTGCACGGCCTGGCGCCGGCGCATTGTCGTTGAAAATTGATCCCCACTTCTGGCCCGGAACGGTGAGGCACTCGTCCTTGGCGGCACTGTGGACCGGGGAGTCGGCAAAAATACCACGGTAGCGGCAAAGCCCAAAGTCCGAGATGGCATTGGGGTTCTCGTTCGTGGCGGTACCAGTTGCAGGGCCAGGAACAACCTTCTCGTTACTGCCAATCAATGGAAGGGGGTGACACATAGGAAAGGGTAGGAAGGGCTCCGCGTCGGTAGTGGACATCATGGTGGGAGTGGTAAGGCCAAAGCGGTCGTCGGGTTTCCATTGCAATTGCTTGGACGTGGGCAAAGAGTAGATTGGGATCTGCCTGTGTGCGTCTTTGAGGGAGAGGAAGCGGAGCGTGTGGGTGGTCGGTTGGGGGAGTAAATAATTGTCCTTGCCCGGCTTCTTGCTCGTGGGGCGCCTCCTAGCAAAGAGGACGTCACCGGACTGGTCCTCCCCCACATGGAGCTTCACAGTGCCGTTGGAGTCGGTGGGGAGCCTGCAGGTGATGCTGAGGTCCAAATCCTCTTGGTCCTTGGGGGAAAGGGTGAACTGGAAGATGGGGCTGTGGGGGTTCTTGCCCATGACCTCGGTGATGTAATCGCTCACCACGCGCGGCTGCCGGTCATGCATGATGGACCCCTTGCCTTGAACACGACCAACGGTGGTGGTGGGCTTGAAAATAACGGCGGCACCTGTGGTTGCGGCTGTGAGGGATTCTAGTTCACAACCAACAGGGGCTGCATATCCACGCGTCCCCACGAAGCCCTTGGCCTTGTCAAGCCATGATGCAAGGACCGAAAAGTCCGACCACTTCATGATGAAGCTATGCTAAGACAACAATGTGAGAAATGTGGTGCACGCATGAGGGCAGTGGATGTACTGTGCCTAGGGGATGTAGTGTGCCTAGAATCGGTGCTGGAACCCCCGCTGGAACCCCCGCTGGAACCCCTTCCAGCGCTGGAACCCCCCCCCTTCCAGCGCCGGAACCCCCCCTTCCAGCGCTGGAACCCCCCCCTTCTAGCGCTGGAACCCCCCTTCCAGCGGAGTGCTGGAAGGGGTTCCAGCGGGGGTTCCAGCGGTTTTGAACGTACCTTAAATTAAGCACCCGGGCAACGGTACACCTTGTTTCAACCACAAACAAACACCATACACAACATATTTGCACCCCGAGTGAATGTCTAATGGTAACCTCCATCCACCATGTGTGCCAAAATGGGGGGGGGTTCCAGCGGAGCGCTTCCAGCGGCGCACCCCATAGGGCGCTCTTGCAGCAACACCTGGCCGATGGTGCCGGAGCGGTAGCACTGCCTTGAAGCACTTGTGTGTAACACATGTGGGACTGCAAACCTGGGGATGGGGTTCGAACCGGGGAATGGGGGGCGGGGACCTAGGGGGCATACCTGTCATGTGGACCACCAGTCCGTGACACCTGGCAGAGACATTGTTATTATGCATCATTGAACTTGGGTGTGGGTCGATCCCATGCATTGGGGCGCCATTGAAAAAACAAAACCTGTCTTCACCGCCTGTTGATGTTGTGCCACGTGATCCTTGTTGTTGCCTCGCCCACCCACTGGAAGATCAGCTTGGGCACTCCTTCACGCACAGCCCATAGGCAAGCCTGTCTTCAGCGCCCGGGGATAGTGCATTGTCCATTTCGTCAACCTCATTGTCACCCATATCGTCGTCCTCATCGTCTACCTCGGTTCGAACCTGCGCGATAACTGAGTTATCGCGCGATAACTAGTGCTCTAACTAGTTAGAGCAAGGTGCACTAACTCTGCTCTAACTCTGTTCTAACTCTGCTCTCACCCTTTGCCCCCCCCCCCCCCAAAACCACCCCTACGATGAGGGTTGCTTGGGCATAGAAAGGGGATGGGGGTTTTTTGAGGGTGCCGAATCCATTTTTTTAGCTGGTTTGCCCCAAAATTGAGGCTAGGTGAGTGTTCCGGAAATTGTGCTCTAACTAGGGGTTCCGCACCACGCCCTAGAACGCTGCATCCCAAAGGTCTTCCTAACCTCCCAACCCCCCGAACGTGCAAAATTAAGGTAGTTGTGCGGTCCATGGATCCATGCATCAGGTTGTTGGGGCCCAGATTGGTGGCGAGCCAGCGGGTGTTGTGGTGCACCGCATCTTATTGGCCTTTTACCGCCTATATGGCTTTTGGAGATCAAAGGTGTATTTGAGTGATGCAGCGCTTGCTGCAGCCAAGGAGGTTCAACAATCTTTGCAAGAGAGTGGAAGAAAGAAGTGGTTGGGTTCCTGGGACATGGGTGCATTGGGCTACTTGTCATTTTGGTGTCTTCCTAAGTCGATACCGCGGCCTAAATATGTTTTCCACAATTCCAACTGAAAAGAAAAATAGTGCCTTCAAGCTTGACCTTGGGCATCTTTTCTAGAGATGGTCCATCACCCGACCCATTTACGCGAGGCGGGGTCTTTTGCATCTCGTAAACAACCATGCACTAGACCTTGGGTTGCTTCTGCGGAGGGCCCAGAGGGATGGAAGTGAGATCCATTTGAAAAAGAAGAGAAGGAGGCCCAGTGCAGAAGGAGAACAATGATCCCCCCCCACCCTCCCCACAACAATTGCAAGCAAAAAAACTGGGGGCTGGTGGCCAAGTTGATGTGGTAATTTCCATTTTTGTTGCCTGTCTTCGGCGCCAGTGTGTAGTGTGCAGAGTTCTAACCTCGACATGATTACAGCCCTCTTACAGCAGCACCTGGCCGATGGTGCCGGAGCGGTAGCACTGTCGTCAAGCACCTCTGTGTAACACATGTGGGACTGCAAACCTAGGGATGGGGTTCGAACCGGGGAATGGGGGGCGGGGACCTAGGGGGCATACCTGTCATGTGGACCACCAGCCCACCTGGCAGAGACATTGTTATTATGCATCATTGAACTCGGGTGTGGGTCGCTCCCATGCATTGGGGCGCCATTGAAAAAACAAAACCTGTCTTCACCGCCTATTGATGTTGTGCCACATGATCCTTGTTGTTGCCTCGCCGACCCACTGGAAGATCAGCTTGGGCACTCCTTCACGCACAGCCCATAGGCAAGCCTGTCTTCAGCGCCCGGGGATAGTGCATTGTCCATTTCGTCAACCTCATTGTCACCCATATCGTCGTCCTCATCGTCTACCTGGGTTCGAACCTGCGCGATAACTGAGTTATCGCGCGATAACTAGTGCTCTAACTAGTTAGAGCAAGGTGCACTAACTCTGCTCTAACTCTGTTCTAACTCTGCTCTCACCCTTTGCCCCCCCCCCCCAAAAAAAACCACCCCTACGATGAGGGTTGCTTGGGCATAGAAAGGGGATGGGGGGTTTTTGAGGGTGCCGAATCCATTTTTTTAGCTGGTTTGCCCCAAAATTGAGGCTAGGTGAGTGTTCCGGAAATTGTGCTCTAACTAGGGGTTCCGCACCACGCCCTAGAACGCTGCATCCCAAAGGTCTTCCTAACCTCCCACCCCCCGAACGTGCAAAATTAAGGTAGTTGCTGCGGTCCATCAGGTTGTTGGGGCCCAGATTGGTGGCCAGCCAGCGGGTGTTGTGGTGCACCGCATCTTATTGGCCTTTTACCGCCTATATGGCTTTTGGAGATCAAAGGTGTATTTGAGTGATGCAGCGCTTGCTGCAGCCAAGGAGGTTCAACAATCTTTGCAAGAGAGTGGAAGAAAGAAGTGGTTGGGTTCCTGGGACATGGGTGCATTGGGCTACTTGTCATTTTGGTGTCTTCCTAAGTCGACACCGCAGCCTAGAAATGTTTTCCACAATTCCAACTGAAAAGAAAAATAGTGCCTTCAAGCTTGACCTTGGGCATCTTTTCCGGGGATGGTCCATCGTCCGACCCATTTACACGAGGCGGGGTCTATTGCATCTCGTAAACAACCATGCACTAGACCTTGGGTTGCTTCTACGGAGGGCCCAGAGGGATGGAAGTGAGTTCCATTTGAAAAAGAAGAGAAGGAGGCCCAGTGCGAAAGGAGAACAATGATCCCCCCCCCCCTCCCCACAACAATCGCAAGCAAAAAACTGGGGGCTGGTGGCCAAGTTGATGTGGTAATTTCCATTTTTGTTGCCTGTCTTCGGCGCCAGTGTGTAGTGTGCAGAGTTCTGACCTCGACATGATTACAGCCCTCTTGCAGCAGCACCTGGCCGATGGTGCCGGAGCGGTAGCACTGTCTTGAAGCACTTGTGTGTAACACATGTGGGACTGCAAACCTGGGGATGGGGTTCGAACTGGGGAATGGGGGGCGGGGACCTAGGGGGCATACCTGTCATGTGGACCACCAGCCCACCTGGCAGAGACATTGTTATTATGCATCATTGAACTCGGGTGTGGGTCGCTCCCATGCATTGGGGCGCCATTGAAAAAACAAAACCTGTCTTCACCGCCTGTTGATGTTGTGCCACGTGATCCTTGTTGTTGCCTCGCCCACCCACTGGAAGATCAGCTTGGGCACTCCTTCACGCACAGCCCATAGGCAAGCCTGTCTTCAGCGCCCCAGAATAGTGCATTGTCCATTTCGTCAACCTCATTGTCACCCATATCGTCGTCCTCATCGTCTACCTGGGTTCGAACCTGCGAAAACGGAACACAAGCAGAGGTAGGAGACCACTAGACCAAAGCACGAGACAACCAAACCACTTCGAAGGAGGTACAAAAGCCCCAAAGGTAGATGAAAGCCCTGTACACCATACGACACGGGTACGAAAGGAGGGTAATTGTACCCCTTTTGTAGCGAACCAGCACTACGAAAGGGTACCCTTTCGTAGGGAAAAAGGTATTACGAAACCCCCTGCATTCGTACAAAAGTGCCTGTTGAACCATAGTTGCAGAAATGAAAGGGCTAAAAAGCACACTATAAAAAAATTCGGCATATGCCCCGGGATACAGCGCAGATATCCAGGTCATTAGGCCCAATTCTTATATCCGGGGCATTAGGGCCCGAGGATATCCGCAGATATCCGGGGCATATGACCCGGAGTCCTTGCGCGCAACCCTTCCCTCGCCTTTGATGCCTCAACACTTCAAGTGGAACAAATCTGAGACACACTTTCTCTCATGGTGCTTCAAGTAAGCTCTCTACAAACATGGAATATAGGCACATATAGATGGTGTATTGGGAGCCAATCATGTCTCTGACACAAGATTCGCAGGCCCAGGAACCAAACTTCGGTGGAAACCTAAGCTTGGCACAAGACATATGGTACACAGCATGGCAAATGTCACAGACGACCGATCGTTGGCCACCAACTGCATTCTTCTTAATGGCATAATCACAACGGTACATTGCATTTCCTTTTTCACCTGCACTTCCTTTTTCACCTTTTTTTTGGGTTGCTCTTCAAATGCCGCCTGGGCAAAAGGAGATGGAATACTGACTGGGGATTTGACTTAATGGGGCCTTGGCAGGTGTTGCTCGGGCAGCCCATGCACAAGAACGGTACATCTCACATTCATATACAATGCTCTCTTTCTCATTGAGCACATATACAGAAGGTTTATAACTACGAAGCCAACCCCAGATACTGTACATTCGCCAACTCCTGGTCAACTCCATGTCGAGAGCATTCAACTTGCTTGTACTTGTGCACTGTGTTGTTGCTACGCCTTGTGCATGAAACGTGAGGAAGTTTCCATTTACACCAAAAAGGAGGAAAAAATCCCTAGGTAGCCACTGTAACAACATAATAGACACCCGCCATGATTTGGCTGCATTTCAAAGCAAGTTGGCGAATGTCCCTTGGCTTCGTAGTTACATTCTTTCTCACTCAATTGTGTCAACGGGAAGGTGGCATACTCCTCTTCCGCTGTTAGATTAATGACGATCTTCGGAGAGGATGGAGAAGGTGTCCTATCCTTCTGTTTCTTCTCTACTTTGACTGGACTGAGGCTAACACACACGACCTCACGCTTTGGTGACAAAGTGGCACTATTAGAGGCCTTCTGTTCTTCAGCTCATTGGAACCACCTCGGAAAGGCGGTTTCATTGATTGGCCACAACCCTGGGTGATTCTGTTGTTCGCGGTGATTAATCTACACATTTGATGATTTGCTACATGCCCCAGGGATATCAGCAAATATCCGGGGTATATGACCCAGGATATCACCGCTGCTGTATCCCGGGTCATATGCCCCGGATATCTGCGGATATCCTCGGGCCCATGCCCCGGATATAAAGGTGTGTTTTTCAGGTATTTTCAGGTCCTAATATGAGCTAAAAAAGATAAATTGAGGAAATTCACGTAGTTCAACACCTCCAAACCCCAGGGTATGGAAATTGGTTTTTGGGGACGAAAGGGGGGTGCTTTCGTGCAGGTACCTTCGTCGCACACCACATTGTTGGACCCAATCCCCAATGCAAACCCCGGCTACACACCAAAGCCTCCATGGTCGGCAGCGAGTCCCCACAGATGTGAATAGAGGTGTGAGAACAAAGGAGGAGCAAAAAGTGCAATGGGAAGCAAGAAATGCAACAAAAAAGGGGCGCGATAAGGGGGTGCAACAAGGGGCGCGATAAGGGGTTTATGGCGCGATAAGGGTGCGCGATAAGGGCGCGATAAGAAGTATTATCGCGCGACAAGGGGTGCAACAAGGGGCGCAACAAGGGCGCAACAAGGGTGCAACAAGGGCTCGATAAGGGTTGTTCAGTGCAGTCAAATTGTGGATGCCTGTAGCTGCAGGTTGGATTTTCAATTAAAGAGAACAAAAAAAAAGAAATTTCACAAATTCAGCGCGATCACAATTTTCTACTGGCGAGAAATGCGCGTTCAATTCTCGACCTTTTTCCATCAGCGCCTGTCGCGCCTTCAAATCTTGTTGACAACACCCCCACCATGGCCATGTCAAATATGAGCCGGGACAAATTGCCTTGTCCATAACCGGCATCAGACCAATGACCACCACCCTGGATAATATTGTCTTGTGACCCTTGGGGCGCAATGGCAACCAAATGAACCAAACCTTCCATAAATAATTTCCAAGCGTGGTCCAGCGTGCCCTGGTCACCAGAAAATAAATCTTGCTAGGAATTGAAAGGGATGGAGTCCACTTGAGCCATCTCTCCAAATAAGTTTCCCTGCGTGCGCGCAATGGTGCAATTTTTCCATAGTGCGCGCAAATTTTCAAAAATATGACCTTTATAGCACGCCTATTGCGCGCGCTCTACCGCGCTATATTGTCCCGTTTTTCAAATTTTTCAAAACCGGAAAATGTTTCAAAACCATGCTTTTTCCAGTGTCCTGCGTTTCTCAAAAACCCCTTGCTTTTCAAAAACATTCCCTGTTGCTCATCCAACCCAAGACACATGCAAAAACACTTTCTGAAAGGTCTGAAAAGTGTGCAACAGTACAGGTCCTCACGGGCACAGACAGTGTAGCGCGCGCAACATATTTACAGCGCGCGCTATGAGCCTTACGGCGCGCGCTCTACCAGGTATAGCGCGCGCTGTCATTCAGTGATCTCCTTAATGGTTTGGACCACCACTTCGGCCTCCCACTCCTTCTCCCATTCGGGTCTGTGGTCTTCTGCCCCAGTGGCAGCTGGGGCTGCATCCCCTTCTTCTTGTGGGCTTGGGTCGCCTTCTGGGGTTGCTCCTTCTGGTGCCTCTTCTTCTTTCGGGGCTGCTCCTTCTCCTTCTTGTGGCGCGGCCGCTGGTGCCTCTTCTTCTTGTGGTGGGGCTGGTGCGTCGTCTCCTTGTGCTACTGCTGCTGCTGCTGGGGCTGGTGCCTCTTCTTCTTGTGCAGCTGCTGCTGGTGCTTCTGCTGGTGCTGCAGCTTCGGCAGGTCCCTTGTCTTCTTGTGGGGGGGCTGGTGGCTGGGCTGGTGGGTCTCCTTGGGGCTTCTTCTTCTTTGGGGTTGGTGGCTTGGACGGGGACATCCTCATGGTCTTTGGGTCGGGGCAGAGGTCCACAATTTCATCGGCCTCGTACGTCTCCCACCACGACTGCCACTTGTCCAACTCCTCATAAGCTTTGCTTTTGGCGGAGAACACCTGGCAGCTGGGCATGAACTCCGACCAGTCGTCCTCTTCCTCCTCCTCCTCCCCTTGTTGGCTGGGGCTCCACTGATCGTTGGGGATGATGACGGCCATGTGGTCCTGAGGGGCCCTCCTGGCGCCTGCTGGCTTGATTTCGGCTCCCTCCACAATCATCGGCGCGATCGCAGTGGTGCAGTAGATGATCCACCGAGGCTTGTAGCCGTCTTTGTAGGACCAATCTCGGCGCTGCATGAGCTCATTTCTTGCCTCCTTGTCCGCGTCGGCTCTGCTCTGCTGCTTGGCCTTGGGAGCCGTACTGGGTGGGGTGGAACCGCACGGACCTCCTTGTTCTTGTGGCTGGTCTGGGATTGGGACATCCTGCTTGGGTGCTGGCTTTGATGCGAGCTGCGGCTGGGGTGCCTGCTGCGGTGCCGTCTTGCTTGCCTGGAAAGAGTAGCGCAGAGGCATAGCACAGGCATAGCACGCGCAATACGGAGCATAGCACGCGCGACGAAATGCATTATGGTGAGCATAACCTGGCATTCCAAGAATACCCCCCCAAAACAGCCATTTTGGCACATGTACCTAGTCGTTCCGTGTGCCCATGGGATATAAAAAAATGAGTTTAGCACCCTGAAAATAGGGGGGGGGTCAAAAAACCAGAAAGCCAATTCCATACACCCACACCTGTGTGTGGCAATCTACACTTTTTGAGGTATTTGTCAGTATACTCGAAGTATTGGAGAAGTATTCTTGCCGTATACTTCGGAGTATACGGCCGTATACTCAGAAGTATACGGCCGTATACTTGGAGTATACGGGGACTTTCTGCCTCCCACCCATGCCACCATTCTCATCACCTACCCCCCCCTTGCATTTACTCATGACCCTGCAACCCCCAAACACATTGTACACACAAAAGAGCACCATATGAGCAAAGCAGAAGACCACAAGAAGCAACCTTGTTTGATGTCCCATCCGAAATGTCAAATGTGATCCACTTCCCCATGTTATATATACCTAATATACACACTTACGCATAATGCACATCACATGATATATACCTACATGTGCTTTGGTGCACGATGCTTCTTCCGCATGCGTTGCATGCCAAACTTGATCCCCTCTCTACCCAAACCCTTTTCCCCAAACCACAACCGGATGCCCCAATCAAGGGCATCCAGGTGCAGAGCATGCCTTAGTCCCCATCGGGTGACATAAGGCTTGCTCAGCTTCCACCCTTGAAAACAATGGCGGATGTCCATTTTAAAACTTTTGTTCCTCCATTCCGGGGGAATGGAGGAAAACTTAATAAAATTCCCCCACCTTTGGAGGTGTGCCCCACTGTGGCACACCACCCAATGCACCCAAACCGGAACACTCCACCCCAATGCCCCCCATGCCTTGGTGAATTGTGTAACCATGGATGCATAACGTTGGCGTTGATCCATGGGAACAGGACCCACATGGCGCCAAATCTTTTGCATATAGTAACAGGCCTGCAACATGAGGTGCAGGACGGCACTGGTTTTGAGCCACCTGTTGCCCTCCCACTTCACAACATGGGTACAATACATTGCAACAATGCGCACCAACTCGGCGTGCAACTCAGGTGTTTCGAAAAAAAGACGGGAGGCGTTAATGTCGAGAGTGTGTTCCTTCTCTTTCGAGGGAGCACGCATCACTCTCTCAGCCACAGGGATGTGCTTTGCTTCTTGCCGGAGGTTAGAAATGAAATGGGACACGGCCCTTAGAGCTCCTGGTGAACCCCATGTGCGGGCGCTGTCCTTGAGACATTTCCCAATGCCTGTCCCCACCCTTGCACAACAATGTGCCACATCTCCAACATTGCGGACGGGAGGGATGCAAGACATAAGGGACCCAATGCGAGGAAGCACTGGAAAATCTGCAATTGCAAACAAATGGGCTTGAAATTGGTCATACTTGAGATTGCAATTCCAACATTTCCCACACGAACCCGACATCATGACTTTCCCATCCCCACTTTTAAAACACAATAATTTTTTGGGAGTACCCCCCATTTCTATGCCGCCCTCGGCTTCAAGTTTTTTGACTTGGTCATTCAATTTCCCCACGGCATCCATCCTTTGCAAATGGGGCATATCGTCCCCCCCATCAAAAACCCACCATGAGGCCCATGCCTGACCATCATGGTGTGCCCGCCTATCCTCCCATAGGTCCACAAACACGTCACAATGTGTGGCACTGGCATTATGAAAAACAGTGGCATCAGAACAGATTACAACAGCCAAATATGTATTCTCCTCATACTTCCGAATGCTGTCTTCGGCATGGGCACATGCAACCATGGTGGTGACAATATCATGCAATTCCACCACCCCACATGTCCGGGTACCCCCTTTAGTGGCCACGTCCAAAACCCTCCCCTTGGACAGGTAAGGTGTGAGGGTCTTACGCATTGCCATCACATGGTCCCAAGTGCATGTGGTCCTCATGCAACCCTTCAATGCCCGGATGGAAAGGTGGTGCCGCCGCATCCATCGGAGTAGGTTAATTGCCTCCTTGTCGGCCACATCCACCTCACCATCTTTTAAAATAATCATGAGGCCTTGGGCATGGGGTCGCAAAAGTACATCGTCACCAAGCAATGCTGATGCTACCGATTGCATCCACAAACGTCTTTGCCGTTGCCCTCTTTCCCCGCAATCCTATTGTAAAAAAAACAGGGTGGACCATAACATGTGAAACAAAATAGGGTGCTGGCGTTGACGTTTGTGGATGCAGAGCACATACTGCATAGGGGCTCAAATGCCGGCGTTTGATTCCCTCACAAAAATCTTGAATGCTCTCCAAACAAAGCCCCTTCTCCTTCGGATGGGCATTTGCAAACATATTGCTTACAATAATTGCTGTGGAGAGATGTGCCAGGCATATGTGGGCCAGTTGCCCAGTGAAACCGTGCGGACAGGCGCATGCAACAGGCGCACAGCATGTACGATTCAGCACAAATCTTTCGCCGTATACTTCGAGTATACGGCCGTATACTTCCAGGTATACGGCCGTACACTCGGAGGTATACGGCCGTATACTGGTAGTATACGGTGCTCACTAGTGGCCCCAAGGACGAAAGCCATAGGCCAATAACTCATCAACAGACTCATCGGGGAGGTAATCTGTGTTGCACCCATTGTAGAAAACAATGGCATAGCGCTCCCCCCTCCATCGGGCAGGCCCGTGGTGGGCTTTGGAGTTGAAAACCACACCCGGCCAGCCCTTGTAGGCCTTCGCATCCACAACACCACCTCCATGTACATCCAACCGCATCGGGGTCCCTTGCATGGGACTATGGAGGACTCCACCTGTTTCAACACAGACCTCCCCACCACTATGTGCCCCGACAACGCAGATGGCGGAAAGCGGAGAAGGATCCCTCATATGGCGATGGCCCGGCATTCTTTGTGAAGTATCGCATTGTACCACTTGAATGGTGGTCCAATGGAACCACCTTGGAAAATTCGCATGCGTATGTGCATTTGAAAGGCAAATTAGCTCCCTTTGCCTTTCATTGCCGCTGCACAAGCGCGCACAGCGCCAATCCTTCCCCTGCCTGCGTGTCCCTGTAGCCCCAAACTGCACATTGTGCACTTGTACACCCAAGATGTGCACCTTGCGGTACACCAACTCTCGGCATAAAGCTGCAAGGGCGGGGTTGGATGGGGGTAGTCATTGCGGCTTAGGGGGCATGCCACGCGCTGGGGAGGCGGACTGACTGCCCTGACTCCCACTGCCCTGACTCCCAGACCCTTGGGGTGGGGGTGCACTCCGTGTGACACTATGGGCCACAATGGACCTCGCCCACTCCTCGTTGGCCTTGGCCGCTTGGAGTTGCGTCTCCAACTCCTTGGCCTTGAGGTGCCAGTCATGTGCACTTGTGGTGGCATCGGCCAACCTGGTCTCCAGGTCCGCAATCCTCTTGTCCTTGGCGTCACCCTCAGCATGGGCAACCTTCAGCTCCTCCTTGAGGGAGGCATTGGCCTCCCTCAAGGAGGTCAGGGAAGTCCTCCTCCTCCACGTCCTCATCTTCTTCTCCGGCCTTCTCCTTGCCCTTCCTTGACTTTGCCTTGGGCTTCGGCTTCGACTTCTTCTTTCTCGAAACCGTCTTGAATGGCCACCACTTCACCCAACCATAGCTCTCCGCCAGTGCAACATCCATGAGGTGGTGCTTGTGCCCAAGTGCAAACCAATGCAAAACCCCGCCAATTGTGGTATCGGTGGAAGCCAAAGCAACACCACCAATCAAACCCCGCGAAACCACCAATGAACCGGGGGGACAAGCAAGGAAAGTGCCATCCGAGCGCACAGAAGGCAAGGGGCTAGCATGCATTTGCCGCAATGGGCACTCCTCATATGAAGGGTGACCCTCAACCCCAGCTCGAAGGGGGCTAGGGGACAAATGTTCATGAACTGCAAAAAAAGTAGCCCCATCAACGGGCATGTAGAATTGCAGTGGGGCCGGACAACGACCCCATGCAACACCACTGTGTTGCGTCATTGTCTCACCCTGATTCCAAGCGCCCTCCTCACAGCCACCACACTGCCCCTCCAGGGCGTGGGTGGCACACAATGGCACGTTACCACATGTAACACAAAAAACTGTGGTAGCATCACTCACATCCAACAACACCTCACAACCAACTGCACCACAAGTGGCATGAGGGCCTTGAGACCCTTCAGGGGTTGCAGCCGCTTTGCCGGCCCAAGGGGGAACAACAACAGGGCAAGTGTTGTTGTAGTCAAACCTGGAGGTACCAACTGAAATGAAACCAAAAACACGGGGCCGATGGGGGTTTGTGGTAGGGCAAATACCTCCGCGATGCACAGTCAGTGCATTGCCCAACCACACATCCCCGATGTCCAATGGGGCCATTGGGGCCACCACCCAAGGGTCCGGGAGGCCCGTGTGGGATGCAACCACAAAATCCCCAGCACAACCATCATCGGGTGTGGGGGAGAACATCGGAAACAAGCAAATATTTCTTTGGCTACCATCTGTACGTTTCGGGCCGGAGGCGCGCTTTTGTGGCCCACAGTGTTGCACGTAAGGTTTTGAAAACGCGTAGAGCGCGCACAACGCGTACAACACGTACATACCAAGTAACACGCACAAAAGGCGTAGCACGCCGAAGACGTGCCTCCAGAGGCACGTGCAGAATTGGAATACCGGACCGCGCAGAACGCGCAGAACGCGCAGCACGTCGCTTTGCACACGGGGGCACATCGAGGAGGGGCCGCGTCCTCACACTTGGGTATCCAGCCTACGCGGTTGTCCCCCAGGGTTCGCACTGGTCCCATGGGTAGGGATAGCAGAGGCTCCGCCTCCATGATCGTCTCGTTCAAGCCCCCCATTCCACCACACTACTCCTCATCCTCCTCATCCTCCTCATCCTTCTCATCCTTGAAAAAATGCTGCCTGGACTGCTCCAACTTAGGTCGGCCCGATTTACTAAATTTGCACTATCTCGTCCTTCTCCTCCATCTCCTCTCCCGCCGCTGCGGCTTCCTCCGGGGGCTCCTCTCCCATTTCCGCATCGCTCTTCGGCGCCCTACCGCTCTCTTCCTTGGCTGCCTCCGGCTCCTGCGGTGGATCCATTGGCGCGGTCGACTCCTCCTCCGGCTCGGTTTTGATTGGGTGCTGCAGGACACGGAACACGCGTGAAACATGCAACCCACCTCTAGAGGCAATCCGAGAGGCACCAAAAAGAAAACGTGTGGAACGCGCAGAACGCGGAGAACGCGGGGCTCTCATCCAGAGGCACACCCGGAGGCTACGCGCAAATCCCCTAGAACGCATAGTACTAATGTGCAACACGCACCTGTGCACCTTCCGTGTGCGGGGGTCCCGTCTCCGGCCCCATCTCCGGCCTGCCTTGCTGCTCCCCGGACGGTGGCGGTGGTGGCGGACGTCCTTGCGGCATTGGCTGGGGTGGTGGGAATATTAGCGCTGGTGGGTCCCCCGGCGGTGGCGGTGGCTGCATCATCCTTGCGGTGGAGGATACGTGGGTGGCGGCGGATAATCCGGGGGCCGTTACCTGTACGGGTCGGACCCATACGGGAGGCTCCCGGAGCTCGAAGGCATTTCCGGATCCGTCTTCATCGGCTGGTACTCGTACCGCGGCTCATACTCGTATCGCGGCTCATACGGATACCCATGCTGCTGCGGATACCCATACTGCTCCAAGGTTGTCTGCAGAACATGCAGAGCGCGCAAAACAGGTAAGACATGGGAAGGCAAATCCAGAGGTAGTCACAGAATCGAACGTGCAGACCGCGTAGAACGCGTAGGACGCCCAAAGCAGACAGGAGGCAACTCCAGAGGCAAGTGAAAAGACCCGTGCCACGACGCCCAGCACAGGAATGCACACCCGCTGCCTCTTTGCATCCTTTGTTCTCACGAGTGTCCATGCCCCTGTGTCGGGGAGGTCGACACCTCTGTCCTCCGTTAAGGTGTAGGCCATGAGGCCAGCCATGCGGACCGTGCGCGACAGCTTCTCCTATACAGACCACGCAAAGCGCGTGCAACACCGGAAGGCACCCCGAGAGGCAACAAAGAGGCGCAACGTCAGGAACACGTAGCACGCGCAGAACGCCGAAGACGCGCTACACGCTGCACTGGAGGCGTTACAGAGGGAACATGCAACACATGCAGTACACCTGCAAAGTGTCAGTGGGCATGTCGACAATGTCCTCCGCACCAAACGCACTCAGCTGGTCCATGGTGCGCCGTGGTCGGTATCCAGACGACAGGGGCCCCCCCTTCAATTTCGCCAACGGCAGGCCTGCAGCTGCGGGGTCACCGAATTCCGTAGGCCAGTCCGGGGCTCCGACACAGTTCGTGCACACCGACACCCCCTTGATCAACCCGGTTGCGACTTGGCGGGGTGAGCTGCTGGGGTATCGCTCCTCAAACAGTTCTCTGGCAGCGGCTGTGCTTTGTGCATTCTTCGTGCCACAGCGGAGGACCATCTGCACACTGTACGCCCGCACGTCCGTCACCAGAAGCAGCGCCAGGCCCAATTCGCGGCGCGCTTGTGTTTCCTCGGCCAAACACACTTTGTAGTGTTGGCATACTCGTCCGAGTGACACTTCATACTCCGACTCCAGGGTGCGCTGCATGACCTGCACATCGTTGTCGTAGGCGGCCCCGGCTTGGTACTTCTCCCCTCGGGTTGCACCTGTGGGCATCGACCTGTGCGGTTCGCCTTCCACTGCGTAACGCACATGCTTGGGCCTCTCCTCCACCTTCTTGCCCTTGCTGCTCTTCTTCTTGGGTGGACTCTTCGTCTTTTCCTTCTTCTTCCTGGACAGCTCCTCCGGCTCTGGCCTTGCCTCTGGCTTTGCCTCTGGCTTCGCCTTCACTGGGGTCCCCTTTGCGGCCATGCGGGCAACCACCTCGAGGTGGGTGCTTCGGGGTGCGCGTTGGGCGAGGGAGGGCTCGTCCTCGTCCTTCACACTGGCAGCATCACTGCCCTCCTCCTCCTCCTCCTCCTCCGCATCGACTGCCTCCTCCGGCTCCTCTTCCGAATCCTCTTCCGACTCGTCCTCATCCGAACTCTCCGTGGTCCCCTCATCTTGGATCCACGTCCACAGCCGGTCGCGCGGAATCTGTAGAACATGCAGAACATGCAAGACACATGGAGGCAACCCCAGAGGCAATACCAGAGGAAGCACGCAGAGCGCCAAGAACGCGCAAAACGCATAACACACAACGAGAGGCAGATCCAGAGGCAACGGAAAATGGAACGGATAAAACGCGCAGAACACATAAAACACCTTTTTGTATTTCCAGTAGCCATCCTTCTTGTTGCGGATGTCCTGCACCACATGCGGCGCATGTGGCTTGCCCTCCGGGGCCTTGACCTGTGAAAAGGTGCAAGAGGCGGTAGGGGACAACAGGCAGCGCAAAATAGTGGTCACATGAACCGCAAACCCGTGAACGTGGTACACCTGATACGTTGTGAGGTTCGTCAACCAAAATTCTTTCTCCTGCTTGTCCTTGGCCCCTTTCTTCTTCCGATTGACCCATCCGGCATGCCACCCCGCTGCGACACAAGGGGGTGAGGAGGACAGCGGTGCAAGGCGAGAAGCGAGATGAAAACGAAGACACACACACACATACTCGTGGCTTGTTTAATTTGAAAGACAACGAAGGCGTCGTGCTTCAGTTTCTCCGGATGCTTCCACTCTCCCAGCTTCCCACCCTTCTGCAACCATTGAGAATGTGTAGCGGGGTACAGGGGTGCAGGCATGGCTCCTGCACCATAAAAGCAAAGCGGCCTATGAATGTTGGGACAAAAACATGATGCAGAGCACGTAGCACGCGTAGAACGGCTCCAGAGGCAACGTCAGAAGCGAAAAACGACAACACACAAAACACCCAACGCACGTGGGCAATGTAGCACCAAGGCAAACGCATAGGCAGAAGGCAATTGTCGTTGGAATACGCACGTTTCACTTCCATTGGGAACCAGTGCAGGTGTGTGGCACAGTACACGGGTGAAAGCATGGCAAAAAAAAATAAAATCGGGGGTGGTATGATAGGTGTGAAGCGCTTAGCCCCTGCAGAACGCGTAGAACGCGTAGGAAGACTTCCAGAGGCAAACTCAGAGGCACCGGACCGAAACACGCAGGACGCGCAACACACGCAGCACGCGTAGCACCAAGACAGAGGCAGAGGCAGGAGGCAATTGTGCTTCTCTCCTCGAAAATGGTTGAATTGAGCTAAACGGATAGTTCCATTGCGTCGGGCACCCTCGAAAACCCCCCGGAAGCACAAAACAATCATAAAAGCAAAAACGCGACAAAATTTCGTGCTATGCGTTCTACGCGTGGTAGCCAAAGGAATAACATGGTGTTGGTCCGGGCCGGCAACATAGCTGAGGTTAATGTCACGGTGCCAGCACTGTTTTTTTTCCACATCCATTGTACCGGCCTTCACCACAATAAAGGTGGTAACATTCACGACCGGACACTTCCAACCCAAATGAGTCTCCAAGTGAGGTATGAGGACCCCCCTCCGGTGGAGTCATTGTGCGGCGGGTGTCACTGTCCCCTGCACGAGTCTCGGCGGGCCAATCCTCATTAAAAATATTGAGCCCCGCATCCTCCCTAAGTTCCCCATACTCATCCTGAAGCTTGTCCATCCAATTGACAGAAATGAAGCCAGATTGGAAAGCATGGCCCCATTGCTTGAAATCCTTGAGGTCGTCGACATGACGATGATCGACGACGTCAACGGGGATGGAGACACGATGGTGCTCAACACCAAAAAGGGGGGTGGTGGTGAGGGGGAAGAAAAGGGAGGGGTGCATCCCAGTACCCTTGTACCAGGTGGGGAGGGTGTGGCCCTCCAAATCGGCATGCCAGGACCATGGCGATTGGGAGTGGAGGGAGTAGAGGGGGGCGGTGTCCTCCCAATGCCCCCGCTGCACTTGCTGGGCCTTGCACTCCCATTTGCGCCAGCCAGCGGCCACGTCCCCCGAGACATGAATCCCCGGAGAGCCATCCTGCATCTCCCATTCCCTCAAATACAAAGTCATCCCCCTATTGGGCCCCCCACAGTTTTTTTTAACATGCTCCACGACAGCGCGGGCATCCGAATCATGGAGCTGCAACACAATAGCTTGTAGATTAGGGTTGTTGTCAAACAACGACAACAAAGGGTCAGTGAGGCTGTGGGGTTGGGCAAAGCCGGGGTGCGTTAGCTTCACCAGGGCCACGGGGGTGTCCAAGGTGGACCAAGCACAATTCTCAAGAGAAGTCCAAGACACGGTGCGTGTGCTGTCGGGGCTGTAAACACCTCTGTGCACTGTGCGGAGAGCTACGGCATCGGCCCACTTCTTCAACAAGGCATGAGTGCCCGCATCAGTCATGGTGGCAGAAAAAGAGGGCCTACGAGAGCAAGAAGCAACATAATATGGATTGGAATGGACACATATGGAGACATACATTGCAATCATGAGTGAAGTATGAGCCTAGATTGGTTTCAAGTGGTGTGCAATTGTTGGGCAAAGGCAAAGCATGCAACAAGATGGGCACAAAAGGCACAACAATGGAATTTTTCAACTTGAAACAACCACCTGGTGCAAACAAATACCCCCAGTATACGGCCGTATACTCTAAGTATACGGCCGTATACTCCAGAGTATACGGCCGTATACTGAGGTATTGGAGCCTTGAGTATACGGCCGTATACCCCAAGAGCCCAAAATGGGGTATTTTCAAACACAACATTGATCATCACAATTGGCAAACTAGAGGTATTCCCCAACCCACCTATGCATGCATTGTGCATTATACATTCGTAGCCACCTGTACATGCCACATACCCCTTTCTCCCAAAACCCCCTTTTTTACCCGTATACTCCCAGGTATTCCTGGTATGCCAGGTTATGCTCACCATAATAGCAAGTGCAATGACAACGATAGCGCGCGCTGCATTACCTTTTCCGCTTTCTCCTCCTCTGCTTTGTTCCGTCTCTTCTCCTCCTCTTCCTTCTCCTTCTTCTTCCTCCTCTCTTCCTCTTCCTTCTCCTTCTTCTTCCTCTTTTCCTCCTCTTCCTTCTCCTTCTTCTTCCTCTTTTCCTCCTCTTCCTTCTTCTTCTTCTTTGCTTCGTCCTCTTTCTTCTTGGCCTGTTCCGCCTGACGTTGGACTCTCTGTGCCGCCTGTGCCAGCAGCTGCCGGTCGGCAGTCTTCTGGGCAAGGACCTTAATTTCCAGGCGGGTGGGGGGGCTTAGCGGTGTGGGAGGCGGAGATGGCTGGTGGTAGATGGCTGGTGGCTGCTGGCTCCTCGGTACGCTTCTTCTTGGGCCTTGGGACTGTCACGGATTCCGTCTCCGGCACGGCAAAGGCGTCGGCCCAGTCCACCTCTAGCTCCTCCATCTGCCGCTTAGCCCGGGCCAGCACCGGGGAGGGGCATTGCTCCTTCCGTCCGTCAAGCCAGTCGGCCGCATGCTTGGACTGCCCGGCAATGTCCGCGGGCACGCTGATCATCAACGGCCCTCTGCGGGATCCCAGGCACAGGAGCTGCTCGAAGCTGCCCACCTACGTGACAATGGGACAGAAGGTAGGGCCGTAGCGCGCGCAAACAATCAAATCGCGCGTGCTACATCAAATGAAGCGCGCGCAACAATGTCGAAAGCGCGCGCAATGGCAAACATAGCGCGTACCTGTGCCTGTGCCAGTTGTTGTTGTTGTTGCTGCTGTTGCTGGGCCATCTGCACCCGCTGCTGCTGCTGGAGCAGCTGCCGTGTTGCCTGCTGCACGGCTGCCTGCTGTTGGAGCTGCTGCTGCTGCACTTGCTGCTGCTGCGGCTGCTCCTCGTTCTTGACTGCCGTGGTTTTGACTTTGGCGCCGGTTGCAAGTGCCCTTGCGGCACTGGCTCCTTTCTTGGCTGACCCCCGCAGCAAACTGGCACCCGCACTTCTCACCCAGGCGCACTCGTTCTTGAAGGCCATTGCCCCCGCGTCGGTCGCGTTGATGAAGCTCGGTGGGTCCTTGTTGAAGTAGAAGTGGTGGACGGTCTTTGCGGTGGCACCCGGAGGCGTGTGGGTCCGAACGTGACCCCACCCATAACTTGCCCAGCACGAGAACAGCAGCTCGTACTCCTCCACCTTGCAGTGTCCACAGGCAGCTTGTCCTTCTTGGGTTGGCACGGAGGGGTTCAACAGGTTCGCCAGACTGCACCAGTGGCCAGTAATGCTCTCGTCATGCCAGCAGGGTTTCACGGCTCCGTCTAGGATCTTGGCAATGGCCGTGGCCCTTTGGCGCCAGCACTTGTAGAAGGCCACCTCGAAGAGGTAGGCCGGTGTCACTTCCTTCAGCCATGCCCAGTCGGGCCCTTGGGCGCAGATGGTGCTGTTTTGGTTGGGCCAGATTTGGTTCTTGAAGTCGCTGCTGAAGGCGAAGCCCGTACGTGGCCCGGGTGGGGGAGACTGAAACTGTGCTTGCACTTGGGGTTGATGCTGTCTTGGTTGGACCTGCTGCTGCTGCTGCTGCTGCTGCTGTTCTGGGCTGCCGACTTGCTGGGCCGCAGCCTGCACTTGCTGCTGCTGCATTTGCTGCTGCTGCTGCACTGGCAGTGGGCCGAAGAGCACTTGCTGCACTTGGCCCACTGGAAGACTGCCGCGCACTGGGGAGCCCAAGGTGGGCGACGCACCGGGGAACAGCATGGGAGACAACTGCTGTGAGGTAGCTCGTAACGGGGACTACGGCGCGGGCCACAGAGGCTGAGTTGGGGAGAACTGGGTCAGCTGCTGGGACAGCGTCTGCGGAAAACAGGACAAAGCACGCGCAACGAGGACGTGCGTAGTGCGCACAACGAGACAGCTAGCACGCACACCAAGAGCACCTGCCCCTGTGGCCCCTGCAGCAGTTGTTGGCGGTGCTGCAGGAGGCGGATACCCCCAGCCCACGGGCTTCATGGGCAAGAGGGTTACATTACAGTACCCATGTTCCAGCAGTAATACAAAAAGGAAAATGCAGTAACAAAAAAATCGAAATCACCAAAAAAAACGGACGAAAAGGAACAAATCTCTGTGTCTGTCAATGCATTTCAAATTGGAGGCTCATTTGAAGTGCGTAGTCATAGCACGCCATTTCCAATTGTATATCGCGATTTCAAGGGTTCCGGCGCTTGAATACGGCATAGCGCGCGCGATAGTGGTCATTGCGCGCACTAGATAGCATGTAGCGCGCGCTAAAGAAGCAACTGCTCATCTCGCTCGGTGGTTCTATCCACATCCTGTTGCAACCACGTTGCACTGGACTTGCACCACGTCATGTAACTGAACAGACTACCTGCCATCCAATGTGTAGTGACACCCGACAACCGACGCAGCCAAGGGCTATCCCCACCGCAGAAAATCCTGCAGCGTCTGGATGCACCCCGGATGGAAACCACACCACTGTCAAGGGCACTCTGCAGAAAAGCAAGATTGTTAGCCCAGACCTGGGACAACACGGAGGTGGACTTCTCACCACAAAGGGCGACGTTAACTATCCAGTGGTAGGACAACGTCCTTGCCAAGTGATCATGGTTGGCAAAGGAAATGGACATCTGGCACCACGATTCCCCCCCACAAGGCAACCCATCCCCCCTCACAATGATCCACAGCTCTCCTTGGCACTCCCTGGGGTATTGGAGGTTAGAAACAATGGAATCAAAGGAAAATATATAGTCAAAAAAGTGCTGCAGGGGCCACTGCGAAAAGACTGTGACCCCATCTGTGTGCACGGCAACCTGTAAATGCTGCAACATGAGGACGTAGCGCGCGCAGAAGTCAACGAAGCGCGTGCTATGAGCGGAAGTGCGCGCAATTTGAATTAAATTAATTAAATGTCACATGCAAAGCGCGCGCAATAATACCTTCTTCTTGGAATCTTCAGGAGCAGGACCAAGTCCACCACCGACAGGGGTGTGACGGCGTTGGCAGCCTCGGTCCTGCGACGCTTCTTCTCTGCTTCAGACACGGGGACCCTTTTTTCCAACTTGGCCCACAAAGACCGTTGGACGGCAGACCCTGAGCAAAAAAACTCAACTAGGTCCGCCAAAAGGTCCTCGTTCTTCCACAGGGGCCACCCATAGTGGGGGCCCAAAATGCTGGCAATCTTTCCTGACATTGACAGCGTCACATGCGGTGCCGGAAGCATCTGAAACTTTAGAAAAATAGGCGTTTTCGCCCTGCTTATTAGGACATGGGGTTACAAACCCAAGACCCCGAGCCATAGCGCGCGCTATGCTGCGCGCTATAGTTTTGTAGTGCGCACTGAGCCATCGCGCGGCAATACCCTGTAGCGCGCACGCAGGGTTTCTTCTGTGATTTGTAAGGCAGGACGATCCGCGAACTGCCGGCGACAAAAAACAGTGCCGCCGACAAGAGACACACTCCAAGCACTACGGTTGCAAGGGCAAATCCAAATGCGCGCACCAAAGGCTAAGTTCATAACGTGACGTCACCGTCTCGTTAAGAGGCCGGTTTTTTTTCCTCTTAGAGAGCAACACTGGTGCACGAAAAGCCTCCCTCGGTTTTTGCTACCTCATCGATATGTCGGAGAAATTCTAATTTTTCGAAGACCCACGAATTTCGCAAATCTGCGCAGCTGCCCCTTCGCGAAGGAGGCGGGGGGGAGGTGGGAGGGTACGTGTGCTTTGGACATAGGTCTTTCACCATGACCCCCCCCCCTATTTTGAGGGTGCCGGATTGAAAAAGAAGCACGGTTGGGCCTCATATGCCGCCTAGAGACTTGTAAATTCCCAAGTGACAACCCCTTGATCCCAGAAGCACAAGATGCAGCAGAACACCAGTGTATCACCATACAAGGTGAAGAATGAGGAGGTATTATTCCTTTTGCGATGCGGAATACTTTCTCTTCCTCATGGGAGGAGCAAATCGTGGACCCCAGGCCTCGGATTGTTTAATAGCCATGTACAAATCTTCCCCTGTGCCCTCACCAGATGCGCGAATGCCAAGAACATCATGGTCACTAGCAAACCTGATCTCCAAAGAAGGAAACACCTTCCCCAAAAAGGTGTCCAGATCCCAACCACTTTGTTGGGCAACCACCTTCACTTGGTCCCCAATTGCTTCAACGGCTTGGCACACGCATGCACCAACAGCAACACCATGAGTCATATGTACATGCCGCAGCTCGCGAGACAGCTCAACATCACACATATGCCAGTAAGGGAATATATTATCAGGGGTTGGCCAAACGAAACGGATAGTGTCAGCGAGGGTTGATGGAACTTCACAGGCAAGTTCCACCTCATCACCACTCAAGCGAAATGCACATAACAAAGGCACCAGGTTGCAAAATGCAGCGACTGTGGTCCTAACCTCGTCCGGTAAATCAGGATGGCTAACACTAGAAGGTAATACGTCGCGAAGCTGTGCAACATGCCGGCCCAAGAGCTTCAAGTCACTTACCGCACCTGCCTTCAAGCCCGGCAAGGAAAGCGTAACGAGCATTTAGTAACCGAACATTAAAGAAACACACCAGTTCCAACAAAGGTCTCACCAAACTTGCTTGTAAATGGATTGTTGCCCAAAGCTTGCGATCTATGGCAAGAATGTAACATTGACAACGATGCAAATTGCATAATGCATTACGAGTGGTGAAGCAAAACGCAACGTCAAACCTTTGCAGAAAAGATGCAGTTATGTCCCAACGAGCCTTGCCACCACCAACACGAAACATCAATGTTGGCCCTTGTGGCCTCCTTTTGCCACGTAGGTTGGGAGCACAAACGTTGAAAAGGTAAGCTGTCTCCACTTCACATTGTTGCCAAGGTGTCATATTGCGGACAACATCCTAGCCTAAAGATGTTGTAGACAAGGGTTGGGTGCAAGGGGGCCAAAGGCCCCCTTGCCAAAAAGAGTGAACAACAAGAGCTAGTAAAATGAGTTTTCCGGGTTACATCGGAACATACCTATTAGTTTACGTATTTTCATTTCAAAAGATTCTTCGACATCTTGTTTGAAATTTGGCTACGTGTGCCAATCGTTGGAGCAACTATCGTGTGCCCATCTCGGTGCCCATACGTACCTACCTACAATCTAAGCAAAGGTACCCAGCCTTTGGGCAGAGTAATGGGTTTAGCCGGGTACATTGGTGGGTACATTGGAACATATATGAGTTAGTTTGCGGATTTGGTGTTCACAATTTTCTTTGACATCCCGTTTGACGCTCTCGGTTCCACAGGCCGAAGGCCATTTGATTACCGAAGAGCGTAAGCTTGAGGTTCCAGCCCGAGAAACGCTGCGAATGCCGGACACTTTGGGGTATATATATATATGATACAACTTCCGTCTATATCGCGAACAGGAGGCGCGCACGCGCGTCGTCTGAATTTTGCGATTTCGATTTTTGCCGCTAGAAATCGATCTGAATGCATTGCTGTGTGAAAATTTATACACATGAGCACCTGTCAAATTATCATGCGCGAAACAGCGCGATTTCTTGATCGGCGGTGCATATCCGCAATTTTGGCATCTTGATGCACAATGCTCAAGTTTGGATGCCAAAATCGTGAACAAGGTCCAAAACTAGATTCATTCAACTTTCGGGTTATTCGACGTTGAGGTGGTAGGCCAGAGATCTAAATTTTTGGGATTTTAATATATTTCACCAAGGTTAGTCATTTTGTGCGCTTAACATGCCAGCTTAGAGCTCGGCCCGCTTAACATGCTAGCTTGCCATGCCCATGGTCATACACCATGGCTCAAGCATTGAACCCACTACCTTTCCTTTGCACCAAAATGACTTGCAAAACATCAATGTTGGCCCTTGTGGCCTCCTTTTGCCACGTAGGTTGGGAGCACAAACGTTGAAAAGGTAAGATGTCTCCACTTCACATTGTTGCAAGGTGTCATATTGCGGACAACATCCTAGCCTAAAGATGTTGTAGACAAGGGTTCGGTGCAAAGGGGACGAAGGCCCCCTTGCCCAAAAGAGTGAACAACAATAGATAGTAAAATGTAAAATGAGTTTTCCGGGTTACATTGGAACATACCTATTAGTTTACGTATTTTCATTTCAAAAGATTCTTCGACATCTTGTTTGAAATTTGGGTGTGTGTGCCTATTGTTGGAGCAACTATTGTGTGCCCATGTTGGTGCCCATACGTACCTACCTACAATCTGAGCAAAGGTACCCAGCCTTTGGGCAGAGTAATGGGTTTAGCCGGGTACATTGGAGAGTAAATTGGAACATATATGTTCACTCTTTTTGGCAAGGGGGCCTTCGGCCCCCTTGCACCCAACCCTTGTCTACAACATCTTTAGGCTAGGATGTTGTCCGCAATATGACACCAACAATGTGAAGTGGAGACAGCTTTCCTTTTCAACGTTTGTGCTCCCAACCTACGTTGCAAAAGGAGGCCACAAGGGCCAACATTGATGTTTTACAAGTCATTTTGGTGCAAAGGGAAAGGTAGTGGGTTCAATGCTTGAACCATGGTGTATGACCATAGGCATGGCAAACTAGCATGCCCAGCGGGCTGAGCTCTAAGCTGGCATGTTACGCGCACAAAATGACTAACCTGGGTGAAATATATTAAAATTCCAAAAATTTAGATCTCTGGCCTACCACCTCAACGTCGAATAACCCGAAAGTTGAATGAATCTAGTTTTGGACCTTGTTCACGATTTTGGTATCCAAACTTGAGCATTGTGCATCAAGATGCCAAAATTGCGGATATGCACCGCCGATCAAGAAATCGCGCTGTTTTGCGCATGATAATTTAACAGGTGCTCATCTGTATAGATTTTCACACAGCAATGCATTCACATCGATTTCTGGCGGCAGAAATCGAAATCGCAAAATCCGCCAGATGCCAGACGACGCGCGCGCGCCGCCTGTTCGCGATATAGACGGAAGTTGTATCATATATAAATATATATATATATATATATATATATATATATATATATATATATTACTACACCCCTCTCCCCTTAAATTTAGCTAACAAGCAAGCAAGCAAGCAACAACAACACGTCTCCGTGCCGTTTTGGCCATTGCACCTTTCCAACGCCTCGGGCCTGACTCTACTTTAGCCATCCTACAGCCTAGGTGGTGCCCTTGCCAAATCCAAGTTTTGAGCCAAAAACTCACCGGTGGCGGCCCGGGGCGGTGGCGCCAAGTTGGGAGGTGCCCTCCCAAATCTGCGCAGTTTTGGGCCAAAAACAGCCATTTTTCGCCCAAAACAGCCCTAGTAAGGGTTCAAAACAGCCAAACGAAGGCAAACGGCTGCTACACTCCACGTGCGGCTTGACTTTCTCGTGACCAAGGGACCTTTGGTGCCCTCTAACTCCACGATATGTCCGAGAAACGGCCCAAAAAGGCGCCAAAAAGCCCCAAAAACTGCGCCATGTGCACCAGCACCCCGAAACCAAGATTGGGCCGTATCTTGGACTACGTGGCTCCAAACCGAATTCCGAGGGCACCTAGTCCACCCGCAACCCCCCACTTTCTATGGTTTCCAAGCCTCAGAATTGCCCAACGAGACACGTAGGCCCCCGTACCAGTGGTCACTTGGTGCAGCCGGAGGGCCGGCCAGCCATGCACAGTGGGGGCCAACGGTGGGTCCACCAGGGTCCCCGGGGCGAAAAAAATGATTTTTTCCGAAGTTGTTCCTAAACCACTTGGGATGCTCAAACAAGTGTTTTTGGGCCGTTTGGAGCCCGTGGTGGCGCGTTTTGGGCCATGGAAAATCCCAAATTGCCTTGAAAATGGGCTGTTTTGGGACCAACAATGGGTCAAAATGGGTCAAAAACGCGTTTTTCCAAAAATGATCGTGAACCATTTATGATGCTAAAACAAGTGGTTTGAGCCCATTTTGAGCCCGTGGTGACGTGTTTTGGCTCATGGAAAATCCCAAAATGCCTTAAAAATGGGCCATTTTGGGACCAAAAAGGGGTCAAAAATGGGTCAAAAATGCGCTTTTCCAAAAGTGATCCCGGACCATTTGGGATGCTCAAACAACTGTTTTTAGCTCGTTTTGAGCCCGTTTTGACCCAGTTTAGCCCCTTCCACCACATGTATGCACCACTTTGTGCCCTTCGCACGTACCTTAGAGCCGTGTGGTGGAGCCACCGAGAGTTGGGAGAGGGGTGTAGATTGGAGGATATATATATATATATATATATATATATATATATATATATATATATATATATATATATATATATATATATATATATATATATATATATATATATATATATATATATATATATATATATATATATATATATATATATATATATATATATATATATATATATATATATATATATATATATATATATATATATATATATATATATATATATATATATATATATATATATATATATATATATATATATATATATATATATATATACCCCAAAGTGTCCGGCATTCGCAGCGTTTCTCGGGATGGAACCTCAAGCTTACGCCCTTCGGTAATCAAACGGCCTTCGGCCTGTGGAACCTCGAGCGTCAAACGGGATGTCAAAGAAAATTGTGAAAACCGAATCCGCAAACTAACTCATATAACAATAGATAGTAAAATGTAAAATGAGTTTTCCGGGTTACATTGGAACATACCTATTAGTTTACGTATTTTCATTTCAAAAGATTCTTCGACATCTTGTTTGAAATTTGGGTGGTGTGCCTATTGTTGGAGCAACTATTGTGTGCCCATCTTGGTGCCCATACGTACCTACCTACAATCTGAGCAAATGTACCCAGCCTTTGGGCAGAGTAATGGGTTTAGCCGGGTACATTGGAGAGTAAATTGGAACATATATGAGTTAGTTTGCGGATTTGGTTTTCACAATTTTCTTTGACATCCCGTTTGACGCTCGACGTTCCACAGGCCGAAGGCCGCTTGATTACCGAAGAGCGTAAGCTTGAGGTTCCAGCCCGAGAAACGCTGCGAATGTCGGACACTTTGGGGTATATATATATATATATATATATATATATATATGATACAACTTCCGTCTATATCGCGAACAGGCGGGGCGCGCGCGTGTCGTCTGGCATCTCGCGGATTTTACGAGTTTGATTTCTGCCCGGTAATCAAACGGCCTTCGGCCTGTGGAACCTCGAGCGTCAAACGAGTTGTGAAAGAAAATTTTGAAAACAAAATCCGCGAAGTAACTGATTTCTGTTCCAAGGTACCCACCAATGTACCCGGCTAAGCCCGTTACTCTGCCCAAAGGATGGGTACCTTTGCTCAGATTGTAGGTACCTATGGGCACCTTCCTTTGGCCCCCTTGCTCCCAACTCTGTCTGCAACATCTTTAGGCTAGGATGTCGTCCGCAATATGACACCTTGGCAATAGTGTGAAGTGGAGACAGCTTACCTTTTCAACGTTTGTGCTCCTAAACTACGTGGCAAAAAGAGGCCACAAGAGGCAAAATTGATGTTTTGCAAGTCGTTTTGGTGCAAGTTGACTCGGAAATGTAGTGGGTTTAATACTTTAGCCATGCCGTATGACCATGTTAGCATGTTAAGCCGGCTGAGCTCTAAGCTTGCATGTTAAGTGCACAAAATGGTTAAACTGGGTGACATGTATTAAAATCCGACAAAATTCAGATCTCAAGTTCAATGAATGTTGTCTTGGACCTTGTTCACGATTTTGGCATGCAAACTTGAGCACTCTGCATCAAGCTGCCAAAATTGCGGATATGTACCGCCGATCCGTAAATCGTCCTGTTTCGCGCATAGTAATTTCACACGTGTATTTAGCTTTATAGAATTCCACACAGCCATGCACTGAGATCGATTTGTGGTGGCAGAAATCGAAATCGCAAAATCCACCAGATGCCAAACGGCGCGCGCGCTGTCTGTTCGCGATATAGACAGAAGCTATATCATATACCTGAAAGTGTCCGACATTCGCAGCGTTTCTCGGGGTGGAACCTCAAGCTTACGCTCTTTGGTAATCAAATGGCCTTCGGCCTTTGGAACCCAGAGTGTCAAACGGGTTATGAAACAAAATTTGGAAAACGAAATCCGCAAACTAACTCATATATGTTCCAATGTATCCTCCAATGTACGAGGGTAAGCCCATTACTCTGCCCAAAGGATGGGTACCTTTGCTCAGATTGTAGGTACCTATGGGCACCGATGGGCACACAATAGTTGCCCCAACGATAGGCACACATAGCCAAGCTTAAAACGGGAAATGAATGAAATGAAATCCGTAAACTAATAGATATGTTCCAATGTAACCCGGAAAACTCATTTTACTATCTATTCTTGCCCCCTCATTTTGGCAACGGGGCCTTTGGCCCCCTCGCTCTCAACCCTTGCCGCTTCGTGTCTACAACATCTTTGTTGTCCGCAATTGGACACCTTGGAAACGGTGTGAAGTGCAGACAACTTAACTTTTCAACTTTTGTGCTCCCACCCTACGTCGCAAACGGACCAACCAGGACGAAATGTATCAAAATCCGAAAAATTTCAGAACGCCGGCCTACCATCCCAAATTCGAATAACCCGAAAGTTAAATCAATGTACTTTTGGACCTTGTGAACAATTTTGGCATCCAAACTTGGGCACTTTGCAGCAAGGTGCCAAATTGAGAATACGCAACGCCGATCGGTAAATCGCGCTGTTTCGCGCAAAATTTTTTCACAGGTGTATTCGTCTTTACAAATTGCCACACAGCAATGCATTCAGATCGATGTCTGGTGCGTAAGCTTGAGGTTCCACCCCGAGAAACGCTGCGAATGTCGGACACTTTCAGGTATATATATATATATATGTACATGATATAGCTTTCATTTATATCGCGAACAGGCGGGGCGCGCGCGTATCGTCTGGCATCTGGCGGATTTTGCGATTTCGATTTCTGCCACCAGACATCGATCTGAATGCATTGCTGTGTGCAAATTTATAAAGACGAATACACCTGTGAAAAATTTTTGCGCGAAACAGCGCAATTTACGGATCGGCGCTGCGTATTCTCAATTTGGGCACCTTGCTGCAAGGTGCCCAAGTTTGGATGCCAAAATTGTTAACAAGGTCCAAAAGTACATTGATTTAACTTTCGGGTTATTCGATTTTGAGATGGTAGGCCGGCGTTCTGAAATTTTCTGATTTTAATACATTTCGTCATGGTTGGTCCTTTTGCGACGTAGGTTGGGAGCACAAAAGTTGAAAAGTTAGGTTGTTTCCACTTCACACCGTTTCCAAGGTGTCCAATTGCGGACAACAAAGATGTTGTAGACATGAAGCGGCAAGGGTTGAGAGCGAGGGGGCCAAAGGCCCCCTTGCCAAAATGAGGGGGCAACAATAGATAGTAAAATGAGTTTTCCGGGTTACATTGGAACATAGCTATTAGTTTACGGAATTCATTTCATTCATTTCCCGTTTTACGCTTGGCTATGTGTGCCTATCGTTGGGGCAACCGGCTCAACCGGCTTAAGATGCTAACATGGTCATACAGCATGGCTAAAGTATTGAACCAACTACATTTCCGAGTCGATTTGCACCAAAACGACTTGCAAAACATCAATTTTGCCCCTTGTGACCTCTTTTTGCCACGTAGTTTGGGAGCACAAACGTTGAAAAGGTAAGCTGTCTCCACTTCGCGCTGTTGCCAAGGTGTCATATTGCGGACGACAGCCTAGCCTAAAGATGTTGCAGACAAGGGTTGGGAGCAACGGGGCAGAAGGCCCCCTTGCCAAAAAGACGTGGCAACAATAGATAATAAAATGAGTTTTCCGGGTTACATTGGAACATAGCTATCAGTTTACGGATTTTCATTTCAAAACATTCTTTGACATTTTGTTTCAAATTTGGCTGTGTGTGCCTATCGTTGGAACAACAATTGTGTGCCCATGCATCTCGGTGCCCATAGGTACCTTCAATCTGAGCCAAGAAACACATCCTTCAGGCAGAGTAATGGATTTAGCCGGGTACATTGGAGGGTACATTCGAACAAATTTGAGACTGTTAGTTTGCGGATTTTGTTTTCAAAATTTTCAGTGACAACCCGTTTGACGCTCCCGGTTCCACAGGCCGAACCATACCATCACCATAAACCTAACCCTGACCTTTGCAGCCAGCTAGTATGGCCATGCCAGCCATGTTGATTGGGCTGAACAAGATGCCCCAAATTTCGTTCATGGTTGCTTTTGCCACATCATTGTTCTCCATTTTGGACCCCAACACTCACTCTGACCCTAGCCTAGGGTGAGAGCCGGGGCTAGGGTTAGGGCTAGGGTCACCGAGCTGGTGGAACCAGTCTTGGTTTTATAACCCTTTTTAGTGTCTAGGGTGGACCTACCAGGTTTAGCAAGCAAGCAGCAAGCAAGCAGCAAGCAGCAAGCAACAAGCAACACGCGCGAAATGGGAAAAAATCAGAACTCCGTCGTGGTGCTTTGGATTTGAGTGAAATTTTGGTGGATGATACCTATGGGTGTGAAGTACAATCACACAAAGTTTGAGCAGGAAACTTGACAGTGGTGGCCGGGAACGGGATTCGCAAGTGGCGGACCTCAGTTTCAAAAACTGCAGTTTAGGGCCAAAACAGCCATTTTTCGGCCAAAAAAGCCCTAGAACACATTCAAAACGGCCAAACGAAGGGAAACGGTGGCTACACTGCATGTGCGGCTTGACTTCCCCGTGTCAACGATCTCTTTGCCGCCCTCTAACTCCATGATATGTCCAGGAAACGGCCTAAAAAGGCCCCCATAAGCTCCAAATGCCGACAGCCACAAACCAAGAATAGGCCATATCTTTGGCTACATGGCTCAAAATGCGATTCCGAGGGCACCTATTCCACCCGCAACCCCCCACTTTTTGTGGTTTCCACCCCTCAGAATTGCCCAAAGGGACGCCTAGACCCCAATGCCTAGGCCCACTAGGCTGCGGCAAGCTGCAAGCTGAAGCCCAAACAGGTGGGTGCCCAAATGGGTCAACAGGGTCCAGTAGGGGCAAAAAGATGACTTTTCTCAAAAATGATCCTAGACCATGTGCGACGCTAAAACAAGTGTTTTTGGACCGTTTTGAGCTTGTGGTGGCCCGTTTTGGTACTCCGAAAATCCCAAAATGCCTTGAAACTGGGCTGTTTTGGGACCAAAAATGGGTCAAAAATGGGTCAAAAACGCATTTTTCCAGACCTCATCCTAGACCATTTGGGGTGCACAAACGGGTGAAATAGGCCCATTTTGAGCCCATTTTGGGGGCATTTTGGCCCCTCAGAAGTCCAAAAAGCCTTGAACGTGGGCCTCGTGGCACCCCGTAATGCGTGAAACAAGGAACATGCAACACTTGACAGACACACAATAGCCGGATAGAGACATCAATTTTTTGGTACAGGTATGTGGCAGGAAGTACAATGCATTGTACATATGCATCGATTTGCTCATAACAAGAGAAAGAGGAACGGGATCGCGGTGAAGCGAAAGCCAATTGCCAATGCAAAATGAGGGGAGGAGAATACAGAACACACAACCACATGCATGCAACCCTCAATCGCCATCATTAACCTACAGTCAATCAATGACATACATGCAACATCATTAACCTACCCGACGCACGGAAGCAGATATCTAGTGGTTAGGGGAACAATGAACACACAATGACACAAGGCGGACTTTTTAACTTCTCTATCTACCTATCACGCACAAGAGCAAATGTTGGAACTCATGCAGTCAAAAATGAATAGGATGGCGGTGAAGCGAAAGCCATTTGCAAACACATAAAAGGGGAGGGGGATACAAACCAAACAGTGCAATTCGTGCAATAATGGGATCGCGGTGAAGCGAAAGCCATTTGCAAACTCAAAAGGAGGGAGGGGAAGACAAAACATTCAGTGACATTCATGCAATAATGGGATCGCGGTGAAGCAAAATCAAATTGCCAAGGCAAAAAGAGGGGAGGGATTACGGAACACACAACCACATGCATGCAACCCTCAATCGCCATCATTAACCTACAGTCAATCAATGACATACATGCAACATCATTAACCTACCTGACGCACGGGAGCAGATATCTGGTGGTTAGGGGAACACCGAAACACAATGACACAAGGCAGACTTTTTAACTTCTCTATCTACCTATCACGCACAAGAGCAAATGTTGGAACTCATGCAGTCGAAAATGAATGGGATCGCGGTGAAGCGAAAGCCATTTGCAAACACATAGAAGGGGAGGGGAATACAAAACAGACAGTGCAATTGGTGCAATAATGGGATCGCGGCAACATGCATGCAACCCTCAATCGCCATCCCCCAACCAATTGACTTTCCTCCACCCTAGTACGCACAGAAGCATAGGCACTACCCCACCAGCTCGGTCCCAATATTCAGTCTTGATTAGGTTACGTGTAGGGATAGGAGTAGGCTGAGGGTTGGGGGTGGGCGTTAGAGTCAAGGTTGGGTTTAAGGATAGTGTTGGGGTACAAATTGGATAAAATTTGCCTTAGCGCACCTTTGGTGTTCATGGAGCATCAGGCGCCTTTGGCGCCCATGGACGCCTGAGGGCAACACCTTTGGCAACTAACTGTTGGCCAAAGGCCCCTAGGGGGGGGGGGGGGTAGTTGGCGTCCTAGGACCCGCGGAGTCGCCCCCCCGGGGATGTTGTCACGTCAACCGATCCAACAGTCAGAATAGAAGACGGAGTGAGCATGTGTTATCTTATGACCAGCGGACAGCAGAGTCATACCCCAACAGAATGCAGCTTTGCACGGTGTTGGCATCCCATTGGGGCGGTGCCTGGCTAAGAATGCACGTTGCCCAACCCTTCCCAGCATCTGATCAGAAGCAATGGCCAAAGCACCGCAAACAACCCGAACGTTTCGATACACACAAACACACGCGGGCATGGCGAGAACCAACCCCTTCCGCACCCACCCTGAGGTCACAGAGCGCGAGTGATCACACACACACGCGCGCGCGCGCGCACACACGATGTGAAAACGACCGCAGCACCAACCCTGAAGGCAACAGAGCCCAGGCCGCCAACGGGCCGTGATCTTTCGGCCAGACAGAACATGGAATACAAAGCGTGAATCGTGCTATGCCGCTTCACACCCTCCCCGTCGCAGCAATGAAGGGGACAGGTGGTGATGGGAGTCAGCCTGGAAGGAAACAAAGCACAGGCAGCATGTGACCGACGGAGATTCCGAAAATCACAGCATCAGGTTGCCTTGGACAACAAGACGAATGTTTGTCAGAAACACCGCAGTGCAGTCCAACTGCTTGTCCTCCACTCCTCCTCCCTCCCCCGCCCTCGACGGCTTCCGAGTCTATGTTAGGCTGTGCTGGCCGACGGACCTGCGGCCTCATCATTGGAAGATGAGGACACTCCACGGCCCAGATGAAGAGGCAGCCGCTTTCTTCACTTCGCCCTGTACTTCTGGCGGTTACTCACATTTTGGTACGTAAGTCATCAGGCACTTCCGTTTGGCATGAAATACATGTGGCTCACAAGCTAACCAGTACCCCTGTCCATCCCCGTGCCTATGCATCTGCCCATACCCCTGCGCATGCCTGTGCCCATACCCATGCGCATTACCCCCCATTTCCCTCCTACAGCTCTGCCCATACCCAGGGGTTAGCCTGGCAGTTCCCATCATCTCCGATGGTGCTTGGCCTTCTTCGTACAGTAGCAACAGCACCCGCCATGAGTGCTTGAGACACACTGCCATGAGTGAAAAGGTGCGGAGGTCAGGGGCCGGGGGCTGAGCTGCGGTTCAACGGGTGGTCTGGATAGAGGCACATTGCCCGGACGATCCGGACCATAACTCGCCCTCCCTCCCTGTGGGTCGGCTCGTGGCTCGTGAGGTTGTACTGACACTGCAACGCCTGCGACATGGTGCCCTTCGAGCTAGGGATCCTTAAGCAGCAGCACATCGACACGGCCCCCGAACCACGGTCCTCCGCAGGTCATGAGTTGGAAACGGGGACCACCGTGGTATTGGACGTGGACAGAGCGCTCGGTGCCTGGATCCCATGGAAGGCACAGATTTGTCGGCACAAGAAATCGTCCCAAAAAGACCGATCTACCACCATCGGCCATGGGCATTGGTGACTGAGATTCTCAATCTGCTGCAGCCGCTGCTTCAGCCGGGCTTCAACCTGCATGAGATGGCGAGAGTGCAGTACGGCACTGCATGCTTGAGACACTTTCGGGAGGGGGCTGTATCGGCTCCGAAACCAATGATTTTGTTATTGCAAACACTGGTTTAGCTGTCGAAGAGTCGGAGAGGGGCACCACACCAACTTGAGGGACAGCTCGAGGGGCATAGCAGTAGAGTGGAAACCAGCAGGTCCGTGCAGGCTTGCTGGTACAGCAGATGCGTGTCATCCAAATCCAAACGTCTGTCACGATGGCCGATGATTGGCCTGATGAGATTGAAGTGCCCTACATCTCCCTGCATCTCTCCACCGTTTCCCGGCATCTCTCCACAGCCTCACATGCCTCGGCATCTCCTTGCATATCTCTGCATCTCCCTGCATATTCCACGGCTGATGAGGAGCTCCTGTACTGGACCAGAACTCAAAAATGTACTTGTGTTCGGCAAATGGACAGAAGACGTGGTCTGGCACAGACCTCAGGAAATGGGCGGTGACCGAACTTAATGGCTTTAATCTCCTCGCGATCCTGCAGCGGAAACGCGATGGTCCCCGTCTTGTACAGTTCAACGAGCTCCTCCGCCACCCGTACCGCGTGAGAGATCTCCTGCGGCCCAACCAAGGAGGCAAATGCCGAAACGGGACCGAAGGACAGGAAGCTTTATCAGCGTGTGGCCACACCACCAGGACCGTCCTGACGTCGAGAAAACCAAGTTCACTGTGCCTCAACTGAAACAGACCTCATGACGGCAGTAACACGCGGTAGGTTGTTGGGCATCCAAGTACACACACGCAAAGAGCCAGACCAATGGCCAAAATTCTGGAAGATTGTCTAGAAAGCAAACCGCACCAACAACCATTATGCCACTCTCCAACCTCCACCTGTTACCCTTCAACCGGCGCGCCTACCCTGCAACGGTCGTTCCTTCCCACCCAACGTCCGTTTTCCGCCCGCAGGCAAACCTTCCACTCCAGCACTTTCCGGGCCAACTTTTTCTGCAGCGGCTTCAGACAATCCAGTGCATCACAGACCTTCACGTTCTCAAACAGCTGCTTTTCACACACGACCATGACTCGCAGTACCTGATTGCCATGGGCCGCAGACCGGATTTCACTGTATCTGGAAGACAAAAAGCGGGGGCATGGCGGTTGGAGGGCTGCAGTAGGGCATAAACTCGGGAGGGATGAGCGGGGTGCTGTGGGACTGCAGCACGGCAGAAAGGGGAGGGCGCCATAAAAGTGGCCTCAGTCCCACTGCATGTGCTGTGTGGCCAATGCAGCACATGGATGCGCTGACGACCCAAACCAGTATGCACTTGGGCTTTGATGCCTAGACATGCATTTGCAAGCAGGTGCGGGTATGGCACGCTGCCTGCGAAGCTCCGGACAAGACCAGAGGTCTGCATGCCACCGAACATGCGCAACATGCACACGCTCTCAATAACTCAACAGGGCTGACCACCACATGCACACACAGATACACACTCTTGAAGCGATGCATCCTACACCAGCACTACACACACAGGCAGGTACAGAAGCAGAACGAGGAAAGAATCGGTACAGAACCCTGGAGATACATACAATCACTACTGGGCCAGCAAAACTGACGAGATACGGCTCACAATCAGCAAATGGTTTACTGCAACCTGGGTTCACCCAAGTCGTCCCTCTCCAGTAGCGAGCACCTTGCTGTGAAATCTCACTGACACCGCTGAAATCCTTGAGGAGCAATCCGCTGCACCAAGTGGCCAGTCGCTCATACAACAGAGTATGTTCAAATAAATGCCTTAGGACCGTAACCGGTATTGCTAGACAAAAATGAAAACGCTCGCCAACACATACACACACATACATATACACTTTGTGTAGGGAACAAGAACCAACAGATAGCCAATGCGGATACAAATGCACCAGGAGGCCCTGTGGGTACAAGTCTCTGGCACCCTCATCAGAGGAGCAAAAATGTTGGCGCTCAGACAAAGCAGGCGTACACATACATACACATACACATACACATACACATACACATACACATACACATACACATACACATACACATACACATACACGTACACATACATACACATACACATACACATACACATACACATACAGATACACGTACACATACACATACACATACACATACACATACACATACACATACACATACACATACACATACACATACACATACACATACACATACACATACACATGCACATACACATACACATGCACATACACATACACATACACGTACACGTACAAAAATGTTGCTTTTGTTGTTGTTGACTCAGGGTACTTGTCCCTAGTGGACCCAGGGTGCGTCCCAATCGCACCCCCTCTCTGGATCCGCGTCCCCGAGTGGACTTGGGTGCGTCCCAAATTGCTGCCCAGCTCTGGGTATATGTCCCGCACTGGACCCATGACACATGGTATGCCAAGACTATCTATGTTGCCATGTCCTAGTGGACATAGGATGCTTCCTCATTGCACCCCAACTCTGGATACTCGTCCCCTGGTGGGCCTAGGTGTGCATCCCAACCGCACCCCAACTCTAGGTACTTGTCCTCCATGACACACCATGTGCCCTCACCCCCCAGTGGACCCAAGGTGCAGCCCAATTCTACCCCAACCCCGGGTGGTTGTCCCCCTGTACATGCCCCAGCTCACACCTCTTACTCTCAGATACCCCCACTGCCCTCACATTGGCTCCATTCCCACTGGTCCGGGGATGTGGGTCGGGGAAAACTTTTCCCCAGATCCCACCTCCTTGTTGCCAGCAACCCTTTTCCCTTTTGGTTGCCCCTGGAGTGTTTTGCTTTTTCTCCTCCATTGTGTCCTGTTTTGTGCTTTCTAAGCATTATCAATGGCAATAAGTAGGTGGTACTGCATGCAACGCATGCAGGGTAAGCTGTATCCCCCGCCAGATCAATGCAAACTACGCGATAACGCTGGCAAATACGACACAAACTGTGTCCCCGCCGCCATGACCCCCCAAAGGCCTTGCTTCAGCAGAGAGGGGAGGGGGGGAAGGAGGGGAGCCGCCCCCTCCCCCTGCCAGAACGTGTCCAAAATCCAGCAAATGGAAAAATTGTTGGACAACAACCCATTCAGTACATGGAAATGTCACATTGGAAGCAACCAAGCAAAATAATCGCAGGCCAATTCAGGCTTTCCTCACCTAACCAACACGCAACAAACACAAGAAAACGTGACATTGCACATTACTGCGCTGTCAATCAGAATCAGATTCCCGTAAACTGGGGTCCACATCACATGCAGCAGACAACACCCTTCACAGTCTCGTGCTGCCATTTCGCGCGCCACAGTAACGGACTGGCACAGTGTTGCTATTGGTATGCTCAAAAACAGTGTGGAACCAGCTCTTTGCACATCGCGTCAATTATGTGTTTGCGCTTCATGTGGGGCGGTGCTTGGACCAGGGAGCGGAAACACATAGACAACGAGCGCTGGGTCATGGCAATCTGCAAGACAATGAACATAAAATACACATGGAACAATAAAAAACACTCTTGACACACACACACACACACACACACTGACACACACCAAAAGCGCAGAGAAAAAAAATTTTGGGTCACTGAAAAAAGTTCCCAAAACCCAGGTTTTCAGCTAATCTAGGGCGGAGGCTCCGCCCCTCCTCCCCCACTGCTGGAATGAAAACCAAAGCAACCCCCCACCCCCTCATGCACACATGCACGCACAAGCAAGCAGGGGACACACAGTGATGAGGTGGCTGGTTGGGTCTAGCTCTACAGTGGTCACAATATGCGCCTGGGGAAGCGCACCCTCAACACCTCAACACAGCATTGTTATCATTATTTGTCTGTTTGAGACCCACCAGGGGCACCACCTGGTGGTGACCACACATTCAAGCTCCCTTGATGGGGTCCCAGGGCTTTCCTTGCACACTATCCAGCTCAGCAGCACTGTGGTGTCTGGCCAGGGGCTCACCATAAGGTGGCACCTAGCGACGGGGAGAGTGCAACGTAACGGACATGATAGGGGGGTCTCAATGGATCCATGGGGTGAATATTGTGGATTGCTAGGATGGGTTCTCCCCTTGGCCGGGGTGCCCTTGGCCTCTGGGTCAGTTTGGGCTCCACCTCCTCCGCTGGTTCTTGGGACAGCCGTACCCTCTGCTTAGAAATGCTAACGGTGTTTATTACCTCACACTCTCACCCTGTCTGCCAAGCCGATGGTCCCTGCATGCCGCCGTGCTACATTCATGCACATGCTCACCCCCACCCCTGGTCCGTTCCTCAACCCCCCCCACCTTTGACCCCTGAGTAATTTTGTGTGTGCATCATGTGTGATGTGGTAGACCTGTGCACATCCACAGAATCACAAACAGAGAGGGAGAGAGGGCTGGCATCCAGGCTCTCGGTTCAATGCCTGCATCCGGAGTATGGGCTGTTGGGGTGCCCATCTGCAGCTCAGAGATAGGCAGAGATAGGTGGATGTAGCGTGCCAGAGCGATCTCCAGGCTCCAATGCACCGTTTGCACCTGGAATAGCCTGTCGTCTCCTGCCCCACCTGAGGCACGAATCAGGGACCAAGCCTCCGTTAAATTAGGGTTGGGAGTGAAAGCACACGGGCTGTGGAAGTGGTATTGTGCAGAGGTGGGAAATCAGTGGGGGGGAAATGGGCGAAGCCTGCAGCAGGGCACACGGGGGCAAAGCATACTGCAGCTCATCGGCCTGTGGCAACTCATCCCAAACATCTGAGAGTCGCGTCTGTGGGTCGATGCTGTTGAGCTTGCCCACAAGTCTAAGGAAACAAGGGAACATGCCCGACTGGGGATTGGACCGACGGTCTTTGGGGGCGGGGCGGGGCAGGCGGATCATTGGCGGGCAAATTCCACCCCGCAAATATGTGTGGGTGCCCAGAGGGAGTTGGCTCCCGTTTTAGTTGGATGGCGTTGGCGACGATTCAGCAAATAAACGCCCAAATGACGTATGGATGCCTGGGTGGGCCAGGCGACGAGGAGAGACCAAATCGCATACCAAATCCAGGCAGCCAAAAGTCCAATGCAGCAGACAGCCCTGCAGCAGAATCTCTTGGAGGCGAATAGCCAACAAATAAAACAGAGGAGCAAGTAAGGGTAGCACTATCAACAGGATCGATTTGACCAGCCAGCCACAATAGGGGGCTGCTGGAGCGACTGCAAATCAAGGAGTTGACGAAATGTCGTACAGGGGGATGGGATACGTCGTTGCCTTTTGCGCAGGGCTACCTTGCTCGACTTCCATATGTCTGGCCCCCGCAACAAGGCTTGACAGCCTTCCCTCCATAACCAACTGGGCGCCTGGTCCGCAGCACTTGTCTTGAGGCTGCATACGCTTGACAATTCCCCAGCACAGCGGAGGAGACAAGCGACTGTGCATTTCAACAGTTCAAAGCGCACCTCAAACGCCGCATGTCGCCTCCGCAACATGTGCGATGCGCACTGCCCTCGCGCACAATGGTGCACGCCGCTGCAGCCACTCCCCCCAATCCCTGAGTGCAACACCGCACTGCAGGCACACCGCGTGCATGCCTCGCCCTTCGTTCGGCAGCCCGTGGCGGCTTGCGCCCGCAGCAAGGCCCCGCTGACGAATGATTGAGCGTTTGTGAAGACCTTCGTGTAAAAATGCCGCTTGTGTTCCACCAAAACATCCCAAAGCGGATGCTTGTGTACAATCTTGTCCGCAGGGGCATGTAACATGTCCAGCGCGAAGGCCGCTCCCTGTCACCACAGAATTTCCAAGCAAATCGCTATGTCCCGAGAGGCAGCCGCCACCGGCCTGATCTATGGCGTGGCAGTCTCCAGGAATACCCTCCACAAACCTGAGCATCAATCTTCAACGCTGCACAACCCTCAAGGACACTCAAGCACACTCGAGCATATCTACACTCTGCAACCCCAACCTTCTCAAGGACTTTCTTACCAACCTTTGCAACCTTCCCGAATCCTCTACATTTCTCTACAACCGAGACGGACAATCGCTTGGACATGCACTGAAGGACAAGAAAGAACGGGTTCAAATTTTGCAGGGGGCAGGAGACGAGCGGCTTGGCAATGCTGTCTCTCCCGGACGGTAGTGCCATCAACGTTGTTGTCACTGTCGTTGTCACTGTCGCTGTCACTGTCACCATCACTGGACTGCCCCTCTTTTTTGCCACACCCACTCTCCACTCTGTTCAGCAACCAATTTTTTGTTACGCGTCTCCATGCACACGCCGTACTGTTACACTGGATTAGGCACTGTTTTATCCCACTCTACCGTGTGACCCGCCTGCTGTAATTCGGCCACAAGAGACATGGAGTGACTACTTATTTGTAAATTATTTGACATCTGGAGCCTTCCCAACACCCCCACACCACTCGTGGTGTTATTGGGTGAGAGCGGGTGACTGTGACGCAAGCAATTCACTTCCCTTTGTGGGTTTATTTTGCGGGGGGAAAAAAACCAGTGAAACATCACATTCATCAAAAAATTCAACTGCCCTTGGGCAGGGACTCGGGTGCCATGCACACCTCACTTGCATGCTCCACAAATTTATGCACGCTGTAGAACTCCGTGTCGACATCGTCGCGGGTGTTGCTGCCGGCAGCTGCGAAGAGGGGTGAATGCTTGAGAGCAACTTAGTCAGGTGGACAAGTTATTTTCATGTTTGGAGGTTTATGACGCCAGGGGCCGTTTGTAATCCGTCAAAATTGGTTTGTTGGAATTTGTCTGGTTCTGCACATGAAGCATTAAGCACCATCTCCCCCACTGCTAGCGAGCGGTGACCTTCTAGCCCGATCTTCACTTCGAGGCGCATCTCCAGGTTATGCTTCCATCTCTAGAGTGGAGTTGGCTTGCCTGCCGCTACTCCGAAGTTTCCACTGCTCGAAGGGTGGCCACAACTTGTCAGCGTTCCCCCCTCTCTCAGCTCCCATCTCAGGCTGCAATTGTAGCCCCTGGTCAAGCACGAGCTCGCCAGCCTCCCACGTATTACTCAACGGAGACTCGAATCCTTGCTTGGCCCCAGATCCAGCATCATCAGCCGTACAGCCTTGTCTGCTGTTCAAGGCGGATTGCTGCTTCCAGATTTTGCTCTACCTGCGGCTTTGGCCATTGCGTGCCGGAACAAAGATGAGATGGGTTCGCAACCAAAATTTTTGAGCATGCTGACGACTACCCGGAAAGCAGAACTCCATTCCAGCCGGAGCCATCAAGAGGACAACGATTTGTGTGGCAGTGCCAATGATTCCCGCTGTGTTTTAAAACGGACACTATTGCTATTTTCCGTGTCCGATTCAAAGCAGCAAAAAAGCAGCGTCCATGCCCAGAAGGAATAAAGGGGCGGGAGAAAAAGTGGGTTAGGGACGGGGGCAGAAGAGAGATTGGGCACAAAACTGTAGCACCGCACTTTCCCGAAGTGCCCCAGTCGCTGCCAGGTCCCAAGGTCCCTGGTCCGAACAAAAGCAAGCATGAGACTCTAGGTTTTGCCAAGCCCGGCGGGGATCCGCCCCATGTGCCACCCGCAGTGACACAAAGATGCAGAATGAATCATCGCTACACACAAAATTCAGAATTCTGGGTCGGCAGCGTTGCGTAGCGCCTTGTTACTGTGATATTCAATGCGATGCGGCGCCTGCGGTGCAGGGAACTCCTACCCCTCATATGCGAAACAAAGATGCGCCTACCAGTTCATTATCCCCTTGGTGGAGCTGTAACTCCACGTGAACTTCAACCACCACAGGTTTGGCGCAAGGGAAGCTCCAAGGGCGGATGTAGAAGTGAGTTGCTTTCTGCAAGTGAAATGGTAGCTAGAGCTGGTGGGAAACTAGTCCAATCTAAGTTGCAGCCATGGGTTCGGTGCCATGCCCCCACCACCACCACCACTTCGCGTTGTGGCACCTACTTCAAGTGTTACACAACATTCTTCGATTCCATTTGGCTTGGATGCCCGGATGCTGCTGGTTGATGTGCAGCATCCTTAATTGTTTCCCCGAACCACAGGGTGCCGTGTCGTCCACTCAAATATGACACTATCCGGGGCTCACCTGTGGAGTGGAACACCGAGTGTTGGGCCCTGCCCAAGAGAAGGTCTTCGAGTGAAGGCACGAAGACCGCCTTGAAATCGGTGTCCGATTCGGGACCGTCTAAGCCATACAAATGGGCTCCAGTCCGGATCTTGACAACCAAAAGTGCGTCGGCAATGGTAGGCTCTGGTGCCGGGGAGGGCGCTGGCTGTGGCTTTGCGGCACGATTGGGGAGGGTGACGCCAGGGTGTACAACGGTGAAAGCTTGGAGCACCACTACACGACGGCGCGCTTTCATAGCTTTCATGTCGACCACGGACGCCATGTTCACAAAGCGTACATCGGCGAAGGTGGTGGCATCAAAATCAAAGTTGATTTCATTGATGGGTTCGTGGCCTACAGGGAGGAGGGGGGATAGTTGGTGCTCGACAGCGCGTGGGAGTACGCCGCACCCGAAACTCACGATCGTGCACCAACGACTGCCGTCAACCCTCTGAATGCCGTCCGCTGGAAATTGATGGCCGTTACTCAAACTAGCACACCACCGTCAATGAGTGGCACACGCGAGCGATCCACAAACTCGTGACCACGGAAACACACCTCGCCAACTTGCAAGAAAGTACAGTGTCGCGGGCTGCCCTGTGCAGAGAATGACGGGCACGGAAAAGTTTGAAATAGTGGTCTCATGTCTCGGTTCCATTGCTCTTTCGGGTATGCCTATTTTGGGCATTGGGCCATGGGGTCAAATTTTCTTGTCGTTATCTTAACGTGGCAGGTGCCGGCAAGGTGCGGACTACTGGTTCCAGGTTCCAGCTTAATCCTACTACCGCGTGTAGCATACAAACATCGGAAAGAGGAACAAGACCACAACGCACACATACCCTTGTCGGACAATTCCAAGATGGGAGGCGCATCGTGCAACGTAAGGCGTTCGACACCCACCCCCGTCTGTGTGTGAAGAGCATTGAGCGCTTCTTGTAGTGAAGCGGCTGGGCTATCACAAGGTCCTTTTGGGATCGTAGATTGACCCTAGGCACAAAAGAGGGGGCCAGCGGGGTGGCTCACTTGCCCGTGGTTAGGCCGCTTTTGTGTTATGCTCGCCGGGGGGCAACCCCTATGCACCAAAAAAAAAAAGAGGGGGCCAGCGGAGTGGCTCTCTCTTAATCCCCTTGTAAGACATTGCTAGTCGCCTTCGGCGTCCTTCAATTTGTTACCGCACACAATTTTCGTGGTGGGTCGGACGCGTGCGCAAGCTCCCAACCGTCTTGGATAATCTATCACGAAGTGCTTCCTAGCCCTTCCCTACGTCAACAGTGGCCTACGGTTCCGCCCAATACCAAGGCAACAAAGCACATGCAAAAGAGTCAAGTGGCGAGAGGCACGACAAGCACTACCGGCGCAATCAAACATATGCCGTTGTTGTGTCCCACACACTTTTGGCGAGTTCACCTTTCCTCCTTCTTCTTGTGCACACATTGTGGACACGTGAGGCAACCTGGAGGCGTGTGGCTACCGAGAAGCTACGTAGTTGGGCACATTCCTCGTCCTTGTTAGGTGACACCTATCATTACCCCAGGCGACTTGACGTTTTGCCCGACGCGTGCACAATACGCACTAGCACTCGCAACGCACAATTAGAGAGGCCACACACCTCACCCATGATGACGACCCAACGCACGCCCAAGAAGTTCCAATGGTATCCGATCACCGCCCACCCCATGAATTGTTTTGTGCTAATCGTAAGCGTCAAACATTAGAGCCTTTTGCACAACGACAAGAGGAAGCAAGGCACAGCAATTGTTCCAAGTTGCCACCAGCTACCTACGTATGTATGGAGGGACGAAGACCTTGAAAGCACATTAACACGGCAAAGTCCGAATAGCAAAGCCAACCTTCAAAGTCTTCTGAAGTAACACGGAGACCTTGGTCGGTGTTTCCGGCTCTTCGTCGTGTGCAAACACAATCACCCCAACGCACGGGGCCGATGTGATTCCGTCACTGGACATGTTGGCATGCGGTCTCACGGTATTGCTATGGTGCCCTTGCAACGAGAACATTGATGAGGAGAAGGACTACTTAGGTGGAAGCTAAATTCGAAGCGCAACCTCGGCGAACGGGGTTTGTGAAAGTGAAGTTCCGTGACACAAGGGAATCAAAAAGTGCTCCGTATTGCCGAGCTTATGTTCAAGCCGTCGCGTCGCAAGGGGCGTTGAACCCATCAGCTACGCGACAATGAGCAGTCATTGAACGAGGGGAATCAAAAAAGCCATCGCACATGCTCACAGCGGTCCATAAAGTCCCGGTAGCTGATTCCGCGACTTGCATTTTGAGGCCTGCAGTACACCTCAGATGGGCCAAACAAGCAGGAAATCGGGTTTTTTTGGTGTATTTGAACAAATTATCATGCGATGTCGTACCTCATTACTGGCTCAGCCGCCGATTTTCATTTCGATGCCATTCTCGTTGCACTGAGGTTTCAGCATCTGGCCCTAGATAGACCCTTGCCAACCTGCCGTAATGCAGTACGAGATTCGCCGTAACAAAAATCTGACGTTCACATCCTGGTTTACATCGATTTCCAGCCCTATCCCTAACCCTACCTATAATTTAGACTAGTAAGCACGAGATTTTCGACTTTTTTCGCAGCATGAGCCCTGCAGAATGCTCGCCGTGAGTGCCGTGGGCGCTCTGGACCTGGCCGCCGGTGTCATCGTGGACCTCTCGCACCGTCTGCACGTCGCCCAGGCCATCATTGCAACCCATCACCAACAACTGCAGCAGTTCAATCAAGACACTTCTGAAGCACTGGTCCTTCGCTTGCGTTCGCTGGTCGTGGCCCACCTGCCTCTGTATCCTTCCAAGGTTAGCGCATATCACTCCTGCACTGTCGCTGGTGTTTCTGTAGCACATGAATGTCTTTTTGTGAACAATTTGAGTCGGTGATGCCATTTTTCAATCTCTTGCTGCTGGTACCTTGCAGATTCGCGGTGGTGGTACTGCAGTTGTACGCGGTTTTCGTACGGTGCTCAGCGCGACCGAGTGGGCGACACTGACTGCTGCGCAGGCGCCGGTGAAGAGGGGCAAGTACAAGCTTTTGGTGGTGTGCAGGCCTGCTCCCTCCATCCTGTTGCAGCAGCTCCTGGACATCAGCAAGACCAAGAAAGGACGAATGCGCAGCATCAAATCTCTCATTGTGCAGTACAATCCGCGAACCAAGAAGGCCTGGGTACGAATTTTTGGTCGCATTACTAACAGCTTCGGTCGCGACATCCCTTTGCTTGCTGTCGGCAGAAGACCACCTCCGAATCGCCGTGCTGTTGCTCCCTTCATTGCTGTGCTGTAGATTTGGGTGCTGTAGATTTGGAGAATCCGTGAATTCGCTTGCATTGCAATAGCTTTGGAGAATCCGAGGATCCGTAGCTGCGACTGTCCACTTCGCCCACTGTGCACTTCACTGTTGGTCAGAAATGCCGAGCACACCTGGTGTGACACAGTCAAGGCCTGCACTCCAGTTGCTGAGACAAATCGAGCATTCGCCAAGCACTCTGAAGTGATGTCTTTCTTCGGTCGCACTGAAGTACCTGCACCATACCTCCTCTGTAGCAGTTGCCTTCCCTTGTTCAAAGCGTTCGAACATTCCTTCTATGGTCTCCTGCAAAGATGTGGATGTAAAGAGGAGGCAAGCATCACATGTAATGACACATTGCTGCATTGGAAAAGGCGAAAAGGAAAATACTGCCCACCAAAGGTGATGACTCGTGCTGTGGCCACTCAAACTAAAATTCTGACACCCACACAATCACTGGAGCAGTGCATCCTGCAATGCTTGGGTTTCAGATTCCGGGTCACCTCCATTTGGCATGGACTGCAACACCAGATGTTGGAAAAGGAACCCACTTCTGAGGCAGTGGTGTTGCTACTGGCAGATTTTTTCAGGCGCAAGCACTGGACACTCCTTCTTCAAGCAACAGCTGAGTCTGTAGGTGTGGGCTCCTTTGCACTTGCACGGTTTGAGATGGAACAGGGCATGGATGTTTTTCAGAGTGTCGACATTGCACAGGGTATCCACGTCAGCCGCCGCAGATGGAACAAGTTGCGTGCAGTCTTTCAGAGAGACTCTGTGGGTAAGCGTCGCTGTTTCAGTGATGGGTCTGCATTTCCGAAACTACTTTTCAGTTGGAGGTCTGTGCGACAGGTTCGCCAGTGTTTTGCTTCGACTTTAGAATTGGAACATGATGAAGTGTCGTGTTCTAGATCCCTCACCTCTCTGCTGCGTTCAGTGTTTAGATGTAGACCAGTGTGCGCTGCCCTTGGTGTGCAGCCTGGCCAGGCTACATGTCAGTTAGATGGCCTCTGTGGTGTAGATGCACTGCCTATCTGCAGATATGGAACAGTGCTTCCTACACATCTGTGCCATTTCAGTATCAGCTTCCTGCAATATGGGGAAGCCTGTCGCAATGTCTTGTTTCGCCATCTTTTGTGCCTTTGGGCAGGGAAGGATACAGCATCGGAGATGCAGCAACATCTTGGTAGGACAATGAAGGAGTTATCCGATTTCAGCAGAGGTGTTGACTTGGTGGTAGGCCTCCACTGAAAAGAGTATGTGTCAGGTGAGATTTTTACCCTTCACAACCCGCCACAGCCACACACTGCACAATGTGTGCTGTTCCCCTGTCCTGCTGTACTGCTGTTCTCACTCATCAGGGAATAACGCGACACAGCCACACACAGCAAAATGTGTGCTGTCCCATGAACACAGAGCAGTACAGCGATGTATACTGTTTTCCTGTGTGACACGTCTTGCCACGCGCACAGGTGCCAAATCACACGAATGTTGTATAACAGTAGACCATGTGCTGTCAGTGTGATGCCATGTGATGCCACAGGGACATGCAGGGACATGCAGGGGTATGCGATCGGACAGAGGGAGAAGAAACCCGGCCTAGAAGAAAAAGCAGACCTGTTCCTGAAAAATGAATTTGTGATGCCAGTCCTGACCGGAATACTCAGACTAATGCCTGTGCTGCAGGACGTGAATGGGGAAGTTTCCAGAAAATTATTGTTGAACCGCATGACAGAATGGGTGAAAAGTATGCATGTACGGTCCTGGGAAGGATAGTTCTGGTGCAAAACGGAGGGGGGGGTCCTGAAAATGATTTTTGTGGTGCAGGATAAGAGGGGGTGATGTCCTTGCAAGTACTGTATGGCTGGACTGGACTGGAGGGGACTGGAGTGGGGTTCCAGAACATAATGTGTGTTCTGCAGGTGGGGGGGAATCCTGAAAATTATTTTTGTGCTGCAAGACCGGGGGGGGGGGGTGCTGAAAATCATGTCATGCTGCAGGACCTTGGGGGGGGGGGTCTGTCTGTCTCAGAAAAACCCGCCCCCACACCACCAGGATCAGGTGTCAAGCCACATCCCTGGAACTAGGCACAACGGCAAGGGTGCAAGGGGCAAGCGGGGGGGGGGGGGGCAGGTGGGGCTCAGTTGTACACCATTGGGCAAAGAGGAAGCCAAGGGCCGCAAAACACCCAATTTCAGAAATTCAGTGAAACGACCGGCAAACGGGTCGGTTTCCCATGGGACCTAGCGCTTATTTTGCCCATCAATGTGGGTGATCAGGGGGACCCAGGTTCGAGGGGTATGCACACACTAGTGGTTTTTGGTGGAATTAGTACTGTGAGAATCGCTACAAAGACTTTTTGGACCGTTGTGCTTCTGCAAATGGATCTGCACATGAACTCTTCAACGGTCGCGGGTATGGGGTAAGTCGCCAAATGCGCGCCGATTTTGGCCCGTCCTTCACAGTCGGCCGAAATTCTCTAAAATTTTTTCGGATTTCCTGGAAATTTCTGGATGGATCTACAGAATGGGACCCAGGCTACTGCCCCAAAGCATGAGATCCCGATTTGGTGCTAAAAATCGCCAGAAATCGGGCTCGATTGCGCAAAAATGCGCATGGCCAAATTGACGGCTCTCTCAGGGGCGCCTTGTTTGGGCGCTACACGGCACCAAATCTTATAATTTGTGGTTCTGCGGATAGTTACAGACCCAGGCTACTCGGGAGGGAGGTCCTTCGGGGATGCCGACACTGCTAGCAACCCTTGCTTGAGCTTGGTGCTTTTCTTGTTTTTGCCAATGGTGTCCATGGAGGAAACCGGGACGTCGTGCGCTCTACGGCACGCCCTTTTCCCTAATTGGCCTGTGCCATATTTGCTTGCAATTTGGTGCCTACGGACGAGACCATCACTACGGAACACGTCACATTGAGCATCAGCAACATGTTGTCTTTGCACTTTCGATGGCATGGTTAGAATGTTGTTAGATAGACAATGTAGCTATGGTAATGTTTTCCTTGTCGTGCCACTCACGAGTCCTGCGCCTTGCCTCACAAGCCTAGTCACGGAGAATTGATAATTTTGCGGTATATTCTAGGCATTACTCGTTTCGCCTCAAATTTTTGCACGTGTGGATCTTTTTTGTGTGCGCTACACTCGGGGTGCAGCAATGAACAATGAAGCTGCTAGGTGTCATGTGATGGTACTCATGGCTTAGGCAAAATCATGAAGTCGTTGTATATGGGGACACGAAATTGCTCGCTTACACTCACAGGTTATATGGCTGTCTTTTGAGAACATTGCTCATCTTGTGCTCTCGTCAGTAATAGTAGTAGTTATGTCGAAACAATTTGCGTGTTTCACGGAAACTTTGGCTTTGTTTGTGCATGGTTGCTTTGTCGAGTAGCGGGGCATGAGTTGGTTCCACGTTGATTACCTTTCTTATTTCGGCTCCCAATCCTCTAAGCAACTTCTACGTGTCACCATTGTTACACTTCCTCGTTCGCATATTGGGTACTCGAGATGAATTGTTTTACAGGGTATGTTGCACTACATAGTTTAGATCAGGTGACCCCTCTAATTGATAGTGGCTCGGGGTTGATAGATGGCTGAGCCCGGTATGTACATTTTCCTTGGTGTTCATGGGTGAGTGAAGAGCCAGAAGGGGTTGCAAATGGTGACAGCATGGTGGCTCGCCATTGCAGATGTGTTCAAATGTGCAGCAAGGGCCCCATGCAGGGGTAGCAAGGGTTTAGTGTGACCTGAAATGGCTCTCAGCTGTACGGGCTATCAGCCTGTATAATGCCGACCAGTTGGGCCCCAACACACTTCTAGTCAGCTGAGCCCCCCCCCCCATTTTTTTGTATGGTTGGCTACCATGACCCTGTTAGGGTCTTGCATCGGAACAAGAACCCCCCTATGGTCTGCCATACTCGACGCTGTAACACTTTAACCTTGCTGCACATTTTAGGTGCCACCGTTTTGTTTGATCGCCCTGGGGAAGGCTTTTTGCTGGCTTGTGAGAGGGCATTGCTTTCTCTCGTCAAACACCCCCCCGGAGGAGGCAAGTGTTCAAGACCGTGGGGTCACGCTGCGGCCTGGTCATGTTCGGCTAGGCCCCCCGTGGCGGAGGTGAAGAGCCACAAGGGGTTGCAAATGGTGACAGCATGGTCGCTCGCCATTGCAGATGTGTTCAAATGTGCAGCAAGGGTCCCACACACACATACTCATTTAGTCTCTATATGTACACCCCATTATTTTGTACAGTGTGTACACATCGCACATTTTATCTCACCATATTAACTGCTAACCCATTTCTCTGACTGCTGCCATGAGTCGGCTGCAGCATGTTTTAAAATGGGCTCCCTCAAGTGCATGGACAGTAGTGGGTGGGAAGTCATGAACAAGGAGGCAGGGATATTGATTGGAATATTGTGTGGGCAGTGGCAGGTAGGGGGGGGGGGTGGCACATTTTTTGGGTCTTCGGTGTGCGTGAAGGCTTCTGAGATTGGGTGTCGAAACCTGTGCTAAATATACCAGTGGACCCCACATTAGGTTACAGCTTCACCACACCAATACAATGATAAGTACATGCTGTACATGCTGGGTTGATATGCGGCGAGGTGAATTTACATCGCGGCCTGGGACCCCCACCCAACCCTCAAACTAGGCCAATCCGGTGCGCCGCACCCGCTATTCTGGTTAGGGTCTTAGGGACCTGATATTTTTGTTACAAGTAAAAACACCTTTGTTGTCTTAGAACTCTTCAGGGACCTCGCCGACCCTAAATTTTGTTTTGTAGTTGGGTGCCTTCCTGAGGTGAGGATACTGTTACACACATATTAAACGAGGGCCCTGGCTGTGCATGCAATGCAGGTGCCACACCAGTCGGCAGGGAGGTTGATATGCCAAACGAAGGTTGATGCTGAATGGATGCTTAATGTCTTCACCACAGACGGGAATGAGGGAGAGGGTTTCAAGTGAGTTCAGCACAGGGCGGTCCTTAAGGGACCAGATTTTTTTTTTGCTAAGGACCGCCCTTAAGGACCGCCCCAAGGGACCACCAAGTGCCAACCGTCAACTCCCATCAACCGCGAACCGCCACCATCCGCCAACCACCAACCGCCACCAACCGCCAACCGCCACCAGCCACCAGCCACCGACCGCCACCTACTGCCGCCAACCACCAGCGACGACCAACTGCCAACTGCCAACCACTGCCAACCGCCGACAACCACCAATCACCAACCACCAACCGCCGCCAACCACCACCAACCGCCACCAACCACCAGTTGCCAACTGCCAATCGCGAACCGCCAACCGCCACCAACCATGGTTGCGCACATGGAGTGCCCGCGGGCTTTTTTTGGGAAAAGTGGTACCGGAACACTTTTTTTTCCCCGTTTAGGATGGCCCTGGCTCAGCATGTCAGGATGTTGCAAGCAGGAAATCCCGTAATTATTCGAGATTGTGGGCAAGGACACATGGTCGACAGATGTTGCTGAGCAAGCAGGCTTATGTGCATGTCCATTGCCTAGATCCCACACCCTAACCCACTCCTCCGGCCCCTGGTACAAGGATGTTGCACTGGCCAAGTGGGAGGCAGCCTTATGACACCTGCCGAAACGTGTCAAAAGCTTTTCTGGACTTTTGTCAGTGCCTGCTAGGATGTGTGTATGCATGCAGCAGTAAGTGTGGATTTCTCTTGTACTACACAATGTGAGCTAAATTTTTTGTATGTATGCATTTGAGTTGCTGCGTGCCCGTGGACTGAGTAAGATGAAGCCCTACAATGGAGGGGGTTTGGAGTAGCCAAATGAGCTGAGGCATCATCATGAGGACAGTGGGAAGAACCCATCCTCTCCGAATTTAACAGTACACACCGAAAACAAAATGTGGTTTGTTGCCTCTTAGCGGTCTCAAAATGGTTGCCACAGCTAGTCTAGGATAGCCAATTGTAAAGCGGGGTGTAGGCAGGGAACAACGAATAGCAGTCTTTGGATCCACAGAAATCAGAGTTGATAAGTCCCAGACAAAGATTGGAAAGGTTGCAGATGGACAGACAGAATTTAGAATTGTTCAGAACTAGAATAGATCAGATTTTCAATTAAACATGATGGAGCTTTTACAGTGGTGTTGTGACTTTTATGTTGCTTTCACACAATTTTGCACAGTTTTGCAAAGATCCGTCGCAGTTATAAGCGAGGTTAGTTCTGTGGCAACTCATGCAGCGATCTTCCCGGGGTTGATTGTGTATTACTGCCTCACATGAACCCAAAGAGAGGTTGTGTGCTCAAGCCCGGATGCAAGCACCATGTAACCCCCCCCTCCCCACTTTTGGGCATTGTTCATTTAGCATGTCCGTAGTGATATGAGATGTCCAACTGGTATTAGAACAAGTTTTTTTTTGGAGAGAATATGATGCTTTGCTGAATTTTTGGTTTCTGACCCCCGCCCCAAGAAAGTTTTATAGTGATTTCAACACTGTGTTTGTGCCTCTCCTGCTGCTTGCTGCTGGTGTAGGGTTTCCTGCTGCTTGTTTTTGATGAGGAAAATGTTTTGTTTGCTGAAATACAACCAATTCAGGATAGCCCAAGCCAGAGATAAGCAAGTAGAAGAGAATCAGGATCAAAGCATGAAGGGCTGCAGTGTAAACAGTGAAAGATGAAAGGATATTCACAGAAAGTGCAACTCAGGGCACTTCGGATTGCATATTCACAAAGATAGCTGAAATGTTTTGGAAAAAGAGTTGGAAAACTGCCCCATGGTCACTCAATCTCCATAGTGCCATCTCAGGAGATGTGCACTCTTTGTTTTGGGTCCCATATGTGCTGAGGTGGCAGGGCATGTGGCGATGAGGTCACTGCCATGTCACATGGGATCTTCCTACTTAGCTAGGCTGACCGGGAATTGAACCCAGGACCTCTCAAAAAGAGGTGCCCAGCCCCCTAGGGTGCATACCACTAGGACAGCTAAGAATTCATGAGAAAACATAGATAAATTCATAGGCTCTGCCCTGGATATGTCAGTTCTCAGTCGACTCAGGAAAAGATGAATTGCCTCACATTGATAGGGGATTAAGGGGTCCACTCCATATCCTGATTTAGTGTTTGGTTCCATAGGTCAAAATGTGTTATCACCACTTTTGGTTGGGCCAATACTAAGATAGATATGCCTGTGTGCTCTGTGCATCTCTAATACAACTAGAGTATGCCTCAAAGCATTGGAAAAGCACTTTTTCTTACTCCCCCCTTGTGCTCTGGTGGCCACCACTGTCGCATTTCAGGAAAAAGGGATTTTTTCTTGGCCTTTCCTTGGTTTCCACATCTACTTTAAAATACCTATAGTTTCCCTCACACAGAAAAATGGACGCTCACCATGGCTGGCACCTTTTTGCTGCTTTTTTGGTGACATTTCCTACAGAAAGCTCAGCGCTCATGGCGCTGCCGGGGTTCCTGTGGCTTGGTTGGGTTAGTTTGGGAGCATGCCAAAAACATATGCATGTGCATCCCTCCCTCCAAGACTCGCAGCGCGACACTAACCCAACGCCAGACTCTGTATTGACATCCGCTCCGGTTGTCAAAATCTGCTTGCGACCTGCTGTCCTGATCTTAGGGCGAAGGGAGTCGTCAAGAAATTAAATTGCCCCTTGGTGGGGTGTTGGGTTCTGCTCAGTCTCCTGGCTGCTGCTTTTCGGCCCAGAAAGCGGCCTACTCAGCGACGCTTTCGCGAGGATATCTGCAGAGGGAGGAATGGGAGAATTATGGACGAATCCACGCAAACGCGAAGCGACAACACCTAAATCCGTCAAATGACGGCCTGGAATTTTTCTAAGACAACACACCTGAGCAGAATCCAATCTAATTGTGCATCAGAAGCACATTTTTATAAAAATTATAGTCATCTCTCGATTTTTTAAATCAAGAAATTCCTACGCATAAAAAGGCGGCGTGCAGGAGCGGCTCCTAGCGAAGCGCCGGAAAATACAGAAATAATGAGATTATAAACGTATGTCTCACGTAGACTGGAAAATGACGAGACACACATTGATAAATAAACATACAGATTCCACCCACACTGACAGTAAGAGTCGAAAATCCAAGAGATCGAAAATCAACGAAAAGACTTCAATGAATCAGGTATAAACCTCAGGTGTGCTCGTCTCGTATGCAGCATGCACATTGCTCGTCTCGTGTCTCCGTGAACGAGTCTTGTAGCAGCGCTAACAAACGATAGAGGGCTAGATTAGAAAGATTGCAGATGATTTGAGGTCAGATCAGGGTGATTAGACATACACACAAGTGCATGGCGACGTTTTTCGCTTGCGCCTCGTTTTTCTCCTCACCTTGCTTCACTCTCCAGCGGTAGGTAAGGTAGGTAAGCCCAGGTAAGGCCACCCCCTGGTGGAGTTCGTGATTGTGGGTAAGATTAGGCAGCAAGCCGTGATTGGCACAGGTTGGTTACAAACTCGTGCATGCTCGTGCATTCACACACGCATTAAAGGGTAGGCCACGCGAAATGCGCACGGTAAACCTTGTTTAGGTTACCCAGGGGCTCCTCGGTACGTTCTTTAAGAGAACCTGAAGAGTCTCTTAACGCTTGCTTGCTTGACAGGGCGTGTTTGAGGACAGTGTATTATAGGTCACACTGAGAAGCGTATAATACGTGGAGTGTGGCTTGGTTCCTCAGCCGCAAACACCCCTTCATTGGCCTTTGCTTTACAGGTGGGCAGGTAGGGTGATTGGTGCAGCAGCATACCATTTTTTTTTTGCCCTGCTACACAAGGGCGCTGATCACACAAACAATTGACTGCACCTCCGCCAGGAGTGGCGAGGGCAGTTCGACTCCATCGACATTCACGCTGTGCACGCAACAAGAGCACCTCTTGCCTCCAAGCCCTAGTGAAGCCGGTTCGGACCCCCGTGGCCATCTTGGGGTCACTTGGGGTGTGTATCTATGTGCCGGCAAGCCGCCATTGGCTGATATCATACTCTCCCATCCACCTGACCTAACCCGATGTGATAGTGTGATAGGTTTGGCCATTCCGGCTATGAGCGGCCACATTCAGTACCGAGGCGCCGCCAGCTGAGATTTATATATCAGAATATCAGGAATCAACAGGGTTTTATTATCATGATGTTTCCGTAATTTTTCAGCCTTTCGTTCTGATGGTCAATGTATCGGCGACCGTCAGTTGGCTCGCGATTTTGCGTTAACCGATTGGTTAACTGTTATTTCCAGATATTTTGGCGGATACTCCGTTGAAGGGTCAGATTTCATCAGCAAAGGGTTCGTTGCTTCCGCAATTTTCTAAATAAGCACTCGAAATTTTGATCTGAATTTTTCGCGATGTCGAAATCGGATTTTCGACTTCGACATCGCCGCACTTGAATTGGTCTTCTTCGAGTGGTCATACTCCTTTCCCTATGCTCGAATCAGGTTTCCCTTATACTTACCACCCATTTGACTTGGAGATATAAGGGAAACAAAAGTGAATCGTGGGACCACTTTGAACGGTCATATCTACGCGCGAGTGTGAGGAAAGAGAATAAGGAAGGTTGGGTTGCAAGCGCCTTAGTCTCAACTTAATTTGGGAAGCATCAAACGCCTTTGTTGTGCACACATGCCCGTTATAGCAAGGGATAAGGGTCAAGAGGGTAGAAAGTGATATATAACTCTTGGACCGTGCAACCGAATATTTTATTGCGACTTTCGAGTGTACCGCATGATTGTTGGGGTTGCATAGATACTTTCCTTGGGTTCCTACGCATTTTTAACGTGAAGTTATGTCCATGGAGGGACATGGCATATCATGGTGGGAGCCACTTTTGAGGGTATGTTTTATATGCATGGTATATGTCTTGATATGCTCACGCCCATGTTATATATCTTCGTGTGGCCGAAGAGATGGGGAGCCATACGTGACAAGGGTTTTGCCCATGTCTCAATTGTGGAATTCAAAGCGCTAGACCAAGTCTACCGCATATGTATTGCTCATGGTGTGTTTGGAAAAGAGATCCATGAGTGCACTCCCATTTTCATGGGGCATGTAGATATGAGTGGCGAAGGTATCTCCATGCGCCCGATTGGGGATCCAAGTGGGGGAATTGTTCGTAAATGGTTCCAATCATTTGTGTTTTGAACCATGAGCGGATAGCATGGGTGAGCATAGAGATATACTATCATGACAACTTTGTATTTGGTCATATTTTCATGTTTTTGACCTCAATCTTTGCTCATTTTTGCGTTTTGTGTACTTACCTGGTCGGCAAACAGCAAGAAGCCTATGGAGAGTCGAACCATGGTATGTTGTTCATATGTTGGCATGTGCTTTGGAGTTGAACACCACCATATGCCGGATCGCGTACTCCATTTGGCTTGGCGCACGAAAGATCACAAGAATTGGTCTCAAGATCATGGGCTGACTTGGGCAGTGCGTGGCGCCCATATCCGAAGGGGTTTCGAGGGTAAAGTGGGATGTACATGGGCATTGGCCTTTGGTCTCTATCCTCCATGAATACTAGACTTCGATTCCATGCATGCTTTGAGCCTTCGGATAACTGGTAACCTCAATTTTGAGCATATATTTGATATATGGCCAATATGGTGTGAATTGGCAGTTTTTTGGCATGTTATGAGTTCAAACTCATAGGTCATTTCTCCAAGCCCATTCGACTCCAAGTCCAACCAAGGTTATGTCAGGGTAGGGCATGGTCCTGAGTGCCACTCTAGGCCATGACACGCCACCTCACCTATTGGGCTAGGATTTAGAGGCTTGGGAGTGAACACATTTTTGGGGTTTATGTAGTGACTTGTGATACATGGCATTCAGCCATCTCATCTGACCTGGTTCAGGGCAATATGTTGGTGAGTCAAGGGAAGGTCTTGAGTCCAGGGAATGAGGGGTTTATGGCTGTGAATGTGTATGTTTACCTCTTTCCCCAACTTTGCTTTATTTGTGTTCATATGGCAATTTCAGGGCTTTCTTCCTTGGTGCAATTCTTGTACATGCCCGCCACCGTGAGACGACCGGTGTGCTGAACGGAAGCCCGCAGGCTGATTTGAATTGTAAATTGGGCTATTGCTGTATTTGTGGGATCTGGTTGCTGTTCAGGGTTGAAGGAGGATTACATTTTCTATATTTTTGGATTTTGGACCCTGGACTTTGAGGATTTTGAGAAATGCAATCGTTGATCCGGAGTAAATCAGCAGGGGTAACAGGCGGAAGGGGCACAGCGGGGGCCGGTCCTGGTAGGGACCTTCTTTATGGTAGCAGAGGCTTACCTGCTGCCCCTACCAACCGCCAACCCGGGGACTTGGGCCCTTATGAGCCCTGCCCAAGTACGCCCCGGGTGCGTATTGTGGACTGGGTGGAGACCACGCCGGAGATTGGAGCCATAGAAGAACCGAGACGTTCAAGAGCATGGCGAACTCCGGAAGTTGAAGCCCGAAGAGAAGTACGACATTCGGGAAGAAGAGGACGTGACATGGAGGACCTGGTCTCCATGTGTGAGCGTCGCTGCCGAAAGGCATGCAACCTCCGCTCCGCCGCGGAGGACTCTGATGGGGCTTGCCATTCAGGCAGCAGTGGAGGACGGGCCCGGCGCTACCGGAAGCGCGGGTCACCCAAGTCCGCGGCAAGGGACGCCGGGGCTATGGACACGGACCCCAGCCCGGTCAGGCTGTGGGAATCCGAGGGGCACTCCGAGGGCTATCGGACAGCCTACGAGCCACCTTCGGAGCCGGAGATGTCCGCGCCGATCGCCAGGGCGCATACGGCCCCCGAGCCCGCCCTGAAGCACGACGCCGAGGGCTTGGAGAGGCCGGCCAGGGCCCGGACGGCACCTGTGCCCCGGCACACGGGACCAGAGACGGACGCAATAGGCGATACGCCCATGGGCGATGAGTCTGAGGTGCCGGGAACCGCGGGATGTGCTGAATCCGGCGGAAAGCACGCTGCGTGCCACTGCGAGCACGTGTCCTTCCTCATGGGCAAGTACCCGAAGATGGGGATTGACGCCATCGTGCATCGTCTCGACCGCCTGGACAACGCCAAGGATGGTCTAGAGGAGGACGTCGCGGGGATCCTGGACGACCAGTCGGCCGCGGAGAAAGACATGGAGGAGCTGCGAGCGGAACGGGACCGGTACCGGGAGAATCTGGAGCTGGCCCTGGAGAAGCAGCAGCGAGTGGTGGACAGCCTCCTCCACCTGGTGGAGGACATGTCGGGACGCCTGAAAAGGCTAGAGGAGCTACAGCCCCTCGCCTCGGGTCCGGAGCTCCCGGCAAAGCCGGCCGCGGTAGAGCTGGTGGAGCGGGTTAAGACCCTCAGGAGCGCCATGGAGAAACCCATGGGCGGCCCTGCAGAGGCACCCTACGCGCCTCCGCGTGTTGACCCGGGTGCGCTGCCGTTTGTTCCCGTGTTCAGCGAATCCACAATGCTCGGGGAACACCCGGCACCGGCTGGGTCCATGCGGGAAGGGCACGTAACCACGGACCCGAGGAGCCTGACGGTACAGATGTCCCATGCCGCCCAGGATGTACCGATCACGACGAATATGGTAGTTTATGCGGAAGAGAAGATCGAGAACCACACCATGCAGGGGCGAACCATGGGAAGCGCCGACGGACATGGTCGAGGTCATCCAGGCGGAAACCTGTGGGCGAAGGACCCCAATACGGGGATATGGACGGCCGATGGAGCAAATCCTTCCCGCATACCAAACCCCATGGGTTCAGGCCCAACTGGACCGCACTCCATGGAGGAGAGGGATGTACGGGGAGTGTACTCACACCCCCCGGCCACAGGTGGAATCCGTCTCGATGGAGTGGTGGCTGGAGACGTCGGAGACGCCATCAGGATCGACGACCTCAGGGGAATCAAAATCCCCTACTACGATGGCAACCCCTCCAACCTGGATGACTTCATCCTGGACTTGGAGGACTTCGCCGAGGAGGTCGTCGGCGAGATGCGGGGAGCGCCGCGGGATAAGTGGGTATGCCGGACATTCCCGCACCGGCTGGCGCAGGACCTGAAGGAGGAGCTGCGGGATCAGATCCGGGAAGGACTGATCAGGACGGAGCAGGCCTGCCTCCAGTGGTTGGAGGATGAGGAGCGGGTGGACGCTCCGAACCAGAAGCTGGAGGACTTGTGGTCCATCCCGCTGCCGCTGGACCGCGGTGAGTTGCGGGTCCGGGAGTGGAACCGGTATCTGCGGAAGTACCGCAGATGCCTCAAGCTGGTGGAAGACTGGAACGAGGCCAGTGAGATCCGCCACTTGCTGAAGGACATCCTCCCCGGCAACTGGAAGAGGAGAGTGGAGGACGAGGAGAAGAAGCGCGCCAAGAAGCGGGTGGCGGTGAGGATCATGGCGGCGGAAGATACCCATGCGGGTATCATGGAGTTCTTCAGGAGGAACCTGGGCGAACCCAACCGGATGTTGGGACTGAAGAACGCCGTGTACGTGGAGGTGTTTGGAGACTCCATGGGGCAAAGGTTGCTGCGCCTCAACAACGTGGAGTGGAGGCGCGGGGAGCCGCTGAGGATGCAAGTCATCTTCGCCCGCATGAGCCTTGACGAGATCGTGAAGTACATCACGGTGGAGTTGAAGCTCAATGCGAAGAAGGAGGCCCACGTGCAGGATCGACATGGTCATGGACAACGAGGCCACTGAGAAGACCGCCATCATCGGGAGATCCAGGAGGACACGGCCAACTCCGCGGAGGATGGTAGTGGAAGTGGCCAAGATCACTGGACCGGGTCCCGGGAGGATCATGAGGAGGCCCACTTCTTCGCGTTTGTGGCGCACAACGTGAAGAACCATGGGCAGGATCGGTCCAGATGGAGCCAGGTGGGACCCAATAAGAGCAGAGCGCCAAGGAGGATCGGGAACCCACCGCTCTCGTTCCGGGAGTACAGGTCTCAGCACGACGGGTGCTGGGTCTGTTATGGAAAGGGAAACAACCATGCACATGACCACCGTCAGTGCAAGGTGTATGAGGCGGACAGGAAGGCCTACTTCGCCGCTCACCCCGAGAAGAAGCCCAAGGAGCAGCGGATTTCCGATTGGAAGGCGAAGGGCGGACACGGGGGAAAAGGCCAAGGCAAAGGCCAAGGAAAAGGCGGAGGAAGAGGCTATGGTGGTGGACCTGGCCAAGACCGACGAGTGAGGTCGATCGAGGAGGTTGCTGAGGACATGTTGAGGACGTTGGAGGAACTCAAAGCCCAGCAACGTGGTGGACAAAGTCCTGGCGGATCGCAGCCGGAAGGGGCTGCGGGAAGTCAAGTCTAGAGGAGCCCCCACGGGAGTGGGACCTCGGAGGTCTCTCCTCCGAAAATCAGTGGAATCCCTGAGAAAGCGAAGGCACAGCGGGTGCCGAAGAAGGCTCAAGAAGAGCCAAAACCACTGAGCTTCGCCACTCCCAACCCCTGAAGCGCCCTGCCAAGGGAAGTACATGTGGGTACGGGACATGGCAAGAAGGAAGGAGCGACCACGGAGAGCCCCGTGGACGGGCAGGACCAACCCAAGATCTACACCATCCGTGACCATACCCTTGAAGTCCTGATGCACCCGGACTTGCTAGAGTTGCATGCCGTGAGAGTCGTCCATACACCTCATGGCGACGAGCGGCAGTTGCACTTGAAAGTGCGAGTACGGTGCGGACGAGAGGAGAAGGTGGGGGATGTGTTAGTGGATACGGGTGCCCAGGTGAGCCTGGTCCGGAGAGGGTTGTTCAAGGAGGAACTCCTGCAGCCCAGCCGGAGACCGGTCCGCCTGAAGGTCGCCAATGGAGAGATCATGGGTGGTGGCACCCATGAGGCCACTATCAGTATGGAATTCTGGGAACATGAGCGCTTGAACCGCCCTGATCAGGCGAAGAGAAGCACTCTATCCGGGAACTTCTATGTGGCCGACATCACCGATTGGGATATGATCATGGGGTACGACTTCATGGTGGCAAATGCCATTGGAGCCCTTCCCCATCGTGCAACGCTGGTCCGGGAGGATGATGAATGCCTCACATGGCTGTCCACGGACTATGCATGCGGATCATCCCAATGGAATGCTGAGGAAGAGGATCGGATCGTCCAAGCGGTGCAAGCTGTGGGTGCCAAGTCCAGAGGAGACCGTGGAGTTCAACTCACGGAGTATGGAATGGCGCCGCAGGTGTACTCCAGGATGATCCAGACGCTGGGAGCCGAAGCGCCCGAGACGGACGTCTTCGCTTCCCGGGATGATCCACTTCTGCGGAAGTGTAGGAGGCATTGGCATCGAGGAGACTCAGCCTGGCACAGGCATTGGGGTTTGAAGGAGTGGGGGCCCATGTATTGGCATGGCTCCCTGGACAATACCAGACGTACGGTGGAGAAGATTATCGCGGATAGGGCGAAGGGGATTCTGGTCATAACTGGCATAGGATCCACCCCATGTCCGCTGGAGGGTCTCAAGTCGACGCTGGACTCCATCACCCTGAACGAGATGTCATTTGGGCCAGAGGAGGAGTTGTTCATCGACGCCAACGGTATATCAATGCCCTCCCCGGGTCAAGCGTGGGGTACCAAGGCTTTCCTGGTGGATGGGGCGCAAGCCCAGCCCACGGGTGATGAAGCATTCATCCGTAGGGTGGAGGCGGTGCCCATGAAGGTCATTTTCGAGCCCAAGGAGGGGACGGATCAGCCAATTAATGGCATTGACGTCCTGTCCCACGCCGAGATCGACGACGTCGTCAACTACATGCGAATGGGGATGCACGACCGTGTGGCAGCCAAGAAGAGGCGGGCCATGGTCACATCTCCGCATTGGTGGGATGACAAGATGTTGGTCACCGGCAAGTACGAGAAGGATGAGTTCGTGGCGAGGGTCATGGATCACATCGCGGACCAATACGATGGTCCGGTTGGGTCTGACCCGCCGACATGGGATTTTCCACGAATGGGGGCCGATAGCGACAGTAACCAGCCCGACGCCGCAAATTTCCGAAGATTATCGGTGGGAAGTGCACCCCACGACGATGAAGACGGCATATCGGACGAGGAGAAGTCGGATTCGGACCCGGAAGAGGCCTATACCGCAGTGCGGTCGGTTGTATCGATACCGAAGCAAGCGGCTGAAGAGGCCCAGGAGAACCCGAAGGTCGCCGAGCTGAAGGAGAGGTTGATCAAGGCCTATCCGCGGCTATTCAGTGGCGTCGCCAACAAGAACCCTCCAGATCGTGGGAGGTTTGGCACAGCGAAGATCAAGCTGAAGCCGAACCCCAAGATCTATCGTCATCGGGAGTACCAACTTCAGGGCGATCGGGCCGAGGCCATGAAGAAGTTGTTGGCCGAGTTCATTGAGCGGGGATGGATCGAACCCTCCGACAGTGAGTGGGCCAGCCCAGCCTTCATTGTGCCCAAGAAGGAGAAAGGCGAGTGGAGGTTGGTGGTGGATTACAGAGGTTTGAACGAGCAGACTGAGCACGACTCGTACTCGCTTCCCCTGATCGACTCCATCCTCCAAAAACAACAGAAAAAGCGGATTTTCACGGTGTTAGACCTGAAACACGGTTATCATCAGATGCCGCTACACCCGGACTCCAGGCCCTGCACAGCGATGTCGACGCCGCTGGGGCCCATGCAGTGGAAAGTGGTGCCTATGGGCGCCAAGAATGGCAACGCCGCTTTCCAGCGCATGATGGAGGACCTACTCGGTCCTGTCCGGGACTGTGCCGATCCCTTCGTGGATGACATCATCATCGGGTCCGGCACGGAGAACATGACTGAGGACGAGCTCATCGACGCGCATGAGAAGGATCTGCGTCAAGTGCTCAGCGAGTTGGACAAGCACAACATGGTGTGCAAGCCCACCAAAGCCTCACTCTTCGTGAAGGAAGTGGAGTTCGCGGGTCACGTGGTTGGTCACGGGCAACGCCGTCCCATGCCTGGGAAGGTGGCGTCCCTGCACCACTGGGAGAAGCCCCAGACCATCAGCGAACTCCGATCCTTCATGGGGTTCTGCAATTACTATTCGGGCTATGTCCGGATGTATGCAGAACTCTCGGGGCCGCTGCACAAGATGCTGCAGGTGGGTAAGTTCGATGGCCGGAAGGGGAGCAAGAAGAAGCTTGCCTGGACCCCTGAGGCTGAGGATGCGTTCAACCGCCTGAAGGAGCGACTCCTGGGGCAGTTGGGGCTCTTCCTGGTGCACCCGGACAAGGGATTCGTGCTACGGACAGACGCCTCGGACTATGCCGTGGGGGCAGTCCTCGAGCAAGTCCGGGACGACGGGACTCATGTTCCCGTGGCGTTTTGGAGCAGGATCCTGGCCGAGGGCCAACGCCGAACATGGACCGCGAGGGAGAAGGAGACATACGCCATTGTATGTGCGCTCAGGAAGTGGTCTGGCCACATCGGACTGCAGCTGGTGGTGGTTTGCACGGACCACCAATCCCTACAGAGCTGGCACAAGGAGCATGTCGACACCCCCTCAGAACCAGCGGCTAGGAGGGCCCGATGGCACGAGACGTTCGCCAAGTTCGACCTCAGCGTCGTATACGTCCCGGGGAAGGACAACACTGTGGCAGATTGCCTCAGTCGCTGGGCCTACCCCGCGGGCAAGGCGTGGATGGACATATCCAGCCATGGCGACGCCGAGGAGACCGAGGAGGCCAAGCGCATCATCGAGATGGAGAAGGTCATGGAGCAAGAGGGGGTCAAGTGCTTTGTGGTGATGGCAAATCGTACGGAGCAGGCCCAGTTCCGGGGTGCCCGCGTCCAAGCTATTCGAGAGGAAACCCTCGAGCAATGGATGGTGGCCCCTGTAGAGCTAGTCAGGTCGGTGCTCACAGAGGACTGGTCGGATGACTACGCGGCATCCGAGCACTGGAGCAAGTACTGGAATGCCGTGAGCGCCCCGTCGGACGACGAATGGCCCGAGGGCATGACCGAGGATGGGGACAAGTTGTTCCTCAAGGACAAGCTGCTGGTGCCCGAGAACCGAGTGGAGGAGCTCATTGACCATTGGCACAACGCCCAGCTCATGCACCCTGGCCGAGACAAGATGCAGCAGGACCTGGAGTGGCGTTTCAAGTTCCCTCCGGGGTACTACGCCATCCTGGATAGGTACTGCAGCGACTGTGCCGTGTTTCGGGCCACGAAGAGCCCCAACCACTCCACAGCGGGCAATCCGGTGTACACGGCCATACCGGAGGCCCCTATGCGGTCCGTGGCCATGGATGTATTCGAGAAAAGTTTATAGTGTTTTCAGCACTGTGTTTTTGCTTCTCCTGCTGCTTGTTGTTGCTGTAGGGTGTCCTGCTGCTGGTTTTGGATGATGAAAAGCTTTTGTTTGTTGAAATACAGTAAAGCCAACTCAATCCAGGATAGCCCAAGCCAACAGTATGCAAAGAGAAGGTAATTCAGGATCAAAGCATGAAGGGCTGCAGTGTAAACAGTGAAAGATGATTAGATATTCACAAAACTGCAACTCAGGATACAAATGAATGCATATTCACAGAGATAGCTGAAATGTTTTGGGAAAAGAGTTAGAAAACTGCCTCAGGATCACTCTCTCTCCATAGTGCCATCTTAGGAGATGTGCACTCTTTGTTTTGGGTCCCATATGTGCTGAGGTGGCATGGTATGTGGCGATGAGGTCACTGCCATGTCACATGGGATCTTCCTACTTAGTTAGGCTGACCAGGAATTGAACCCAGGACCTCTCAAAAAGAGGTGCCTAACCCCCTATGGTGCATACCACTAGGGCAGATAAGTATTCATGGAAAAACATAGATAAATTCATAGGCTCTACCTTAGGTATGTCAGTGCTCAGTCAACTCAGGAAAAGATGTTTTACTTCTGATTGAAAGGGGATTAAGGGGTCCACTCAATATCCTGATTGGGTGTTTGGTTCCATAGGTCAAAATGTGTTATCACCACTTTTGGCTGGACCAATACTAAGATAAAAATGCAGGGATGCTCAGTGCATCTCTAATACAACTAGAGTATGTCCTTAAGCCATGGAAAAGCACTTTTTCTTACTCCCCCCTTGTGCTGTGGTGGCCACCACTGTCGCATTTTAGGAAAAAGGGAATTTTTCTTGGCCTTTCCTTGGTTTCCACATCTACTTTAAAATACCTACAGTCTCCCTCACACTGAAAAATGGGCGCTCACCATGGCTGGCGTCCTTTTGCTGCTCTGATTGTACAGTTTCCTACAGAAGACTCAGCGCTCTTGGCGCTGCCGGGGCTCCTGTGGCTTGGTTGGGTTAGATTGGGAGCATGCCAAACATGTGCATATGCATCCCTTCCTCCAAGACGCAGCGTCGACACAACCCAAACGCAAGACACATTATACACACTCGCATGGGTTCTCGTAAACCTGCTGGCGACCTGTGACCTGTCTTAGGGCGTAGGGAGTCGAAAAGAAATTAATTTGCCCCTTGTGGGGTCTTGGTTCTGCTCAGTCTCTCCAGGCACCTGCGTTTCGGCCCGAACACGGCCTACTCAGCGAGGCTGCGCGTGGGTATCTGCAGAGGCAGGAATGGGAGAATTATGGACGAATCCACGCAAAAACGAAGCGACGACACCAAAATCCGTCAAATGACGGCGTAGAATTTTTCTGAAACGACACACCTGAGCAGAATCCAATTGTGCATCTTCAGCACATTTTTATAGAAATTATAGTCATCTCTGGATTTTTTAAATCCAGAAATTCATACGTACAAAATAGCGGCGCGCAAGAGCGGCTCCTAGCGAAGCGCCGGAGAATGGAAAAGTAATGGAATTATAAACGTATGTATCACGTAGTCTTGAAAATGACGAGACACACATTAATAAACAAACATACAGATTCCACCCACACTAATAGAAGCTTCAAAAATTCGAGAATTCAAAAATCAATTGAAAAGACTTCAATGAATCAGGTATAAACTACAGGTATGCTCGTCTTGCATGCCGCATACACATTGCTCGTCTCGTGTCTCCGTGAACGAGTCGTGTAGCAGCGTTAACAACGATAACCACGATAGGACGCGGTAGAGGGATTGATTAGAAAGATTGCAGATGATTAGCGGTCAGATCAGGGTGATTAGTCATACACACAAGTGCATAGCAACGTTCTTCGCGTGCGCCCCTTTTGTTTTCTCTCCTTGCTTCACTTCCCAGCGGTAGGTAAGGTAGGTACGCCCAGGCGGGGCCACCCCCTGGTGGAGTCAAGATTGTTGTGGAGATGGGCAGGTTTGCCCAACGTGATTGTGCATAGTCGTGCATGCACACACGCATTAAAGGGTAGGCCACGCGAAGTGCGCACGGTAAACCTTGTTTAGGCTACCCAGGGGCTCCTCGGTACGTTCTTTAAGAGAACCTGAGGAGTCCCTTAACGCTTGCTTGCTTGATAAGGGTAGCTGCTCCATGCAGCGTGTTTGCGGACAGCGTATTATAGGGCACACTGAGAAGGGTATAATACCTGGAGTGTGCCTTGGTTCCTCCGCCGCAAACGCCCTTTCATTTGCCTTTGTTTTACAGGTGGGCAGGTAGGGTGAGTGGTGCAGCAGCATTTTTTTATGCCCTGCTAAACAGGGGCGCAGATCCCACAAACAAGTAACTCCGCTCCGCCTGTGGCAGAGCAGGGAGTCCGACTTCATCGACATCTGCGCTTTGCACACGAGAGCACTCCCTCCCTCCAAGCCCTTGCAGGGGAAACGCGTTGTGGCGTCCCCTGTGAGGCCACAGTTGCTTAGCAGCGATGTGTTCTCTTGTCATTTCACAGGTGGGTCGCTAGGACCCTCGAGACCTTCCTCTTCGCAACGCCAAGTAGAGTGTGCGTGTAGGAGTGGTAGTCCTGAGTGGGGGCTAGAGCCAGTTGCCCAGTGCTCGCCCACCAGGATGGTGCCACTGTAGGGTGTGTAGGACCTGTAGGGGGCGTGTCACTGTCCCACCCTTTTCCTGCAATTTTAGCTGGGTTGGTGGGCTGTGACAGTGGGTTAGGTTAGTGTTTTTGGCCACATAGCAAACAGGCGTTTTGCATGCCTTCATAGCTTTTGGCCACCCCTCCCTTTAGTAGACAGGTAGGTAGGGAAAACAATACCTGGATCAACACTCTGGGTATTCCCCCAAGGTTTTGCGCCAGCACAGAAATTGGGCGCATAGGGGAGGGGAGACCCGGGGCGTACCCCGTGGCATCAATAAGCCAACCCTCCAGGTTCAGCAAGGGCGCAGACTTGGGTATAATTAGGACACCACTTCTGCGGCTTGCTCTCAGGACCTTAGGACTAGCACACTCACACATACGCTTTGGCAGGTAAGGGTAAGGTTCAGTCCCTAGCTTTATTCTTGGAGGCAAGCGTCTCAGCGAGCCTCAACAACTCACCAAGGTTGTTCTGGGACAAGTAGTCAACCAGAACTGAGTTTAGGCGTCCCTCAGGTAGAACAAATGCAGAGAAGGGCTCCCAGGTGGCCTCTTCGACTCCAAACCCTTCCCAGAGGGTGAGGAAGCGCCAACCCTGGCGATAGCGGTGGCGTAGGCCAGACTTCACCAGGTAGAAGCCCTCCTTAGCCATCTCCTCGGCGTTCATGTCGGGGAGTTCACCTTCAACTTCCATAGGGCTGGCAGCCCCTTGTAAGTCCAGAGCGGCGATTTCCTCGTCATTCAGCTCCCACTCCTCCCCACAGAGGTCTTCAGGATCATGGTAGCGCTTCAGGTGTTGAGCGGCGCACACCAGGGTCCCCCCTAGACGGGGAGAACACCGCACGGTGATACGGTGTCCATCCACAGATAGGATCTTGTACGGCCCGAAGTATGGGTCATCGCTGGTAGAGCGTGGCCAGGCGGGTAGTCGACTGTGGTGCACCAGCACCCAGTCCCCTTCTTGGTAGGTGGCCGGTACACGGTGCTTGTTCTTCTTGTTCCACTGACGCTCCCTCACTCTCTGGAGCATAGCCTTGGCCTTGTCCACCTTCGCTTGTTGCTCTTGGACCCATTCACCCACAGAAGAATGGGTGTCCTCTGGATAGGGGGCATGTAGGAACCACGCCGGGCGCCCCATGAATAGCTCATGTGGCGAGTAGCCAGTAGCTGAACTCTCTTGGGAGTTCATCATCAAGGATATGACGGGGAGTAGTCTCACCCAGTCTCTGGTGCGTTCAGTTTTGCACCATATCCTGACGTTCTCCTTCAGGACACGAATCTGTCGCTCACATAGGGGGTTGCTCGTGTGAGAGTAGGGAATCCCCGTAGACACCTGGACATTGAGGGACCTCAGGACCCTCTTGTACCAGCCAGTATCTGAGCGTACTCGTACGTCCTCATCGGAGTTGATCTCCTTGGGCGCCCCATAGACACAAAACCACTCCTCCAGGAGTATCTTGATAGTCTCCTCTCCGGTAATGTGCTTGGTACATGGGAACACCCTGGTAAACCTGGTCAACCCACAGGTTACCACGAGGGCGAAGTCATAGCCCCCGAACTTCGGCATCTCCGTGTAGTCCACGTATAGAACACTGTTAGCACAGTGAGGGATGGGCAGGGTCGAGTAGAGACCTCTGTCCCTGATATCCCCTGGTTTACAGGACCTGCACGGGCACTTGTCCACGATAGGCAGGAGCGTCTTCCGCAGCTGGTCGTCAGTCCACGTAGTGTGGAACCACTGCTTGAATAGCCTCAGGGTACGGTCAGCACCCACATGACCACTTGACTCATGGGTCCACTTCAGCAGCGCTGGGACTCGGTCACTAGGCACCACGATGCGGTCCTCGTGCCAGAGGTAGCTCTTGTCCCGCTTCCACTGGTCTTGGTTGACCAGGAGGGGTTCAAGGCGTTTCTCCAGGCGCCGGTAGATATCCCCAAACTCCTGTAGGTACTCCGATTGTTGGAGTCCATCCAGGGGGCGTATCATGCTCATGTTCAGGTCCAGGTGTACGTCCATACGGCTGAACGCCTCCTTAGCCAGCGCTTCAGACCGGGCACCAATCAGGGCGTCGAAGTTGTTGCGGCTTATGTAGTCGGCGCACTCGTTCTTCACTCCCTGGATATGGTGTACCGTCAGCCGTAGTTGACTGAGGTAGGTCCACCAGCGACGTAGCTTGGCCTTCTCAGGTGGGGGGCCCTTCTGGAAACTGCGGACCGGTTCTTGGTCGCATAGCCAGACCACAGGGTTACTCCCCAACAGTCGTGCTTGTGAGGATAGCACCAGCATACCCGCGAGCAGTTCCTGCTCATAGGTGGAGTAGTTCCCCCTGGCCTGGTTCCACTTCCAGTTCCAGTGGCCCAGAGGTACTAGGACCCACTTGTCGTCAGGGTAGCTGTGCTTGAGGGTTCCATCTCGGTTGAGACCTTCCGTCCCCCATTGGGAAATGGCCGAGTCGAACTCCTCCTTCTCTAGTGCTTGCCACTGGAACAACGTTCCACCACCGCCCACATTGCTGGCGTCGGTCACCAGGATAATCTCGCCTTGTGCCCTAGGCACGCCCAAGCACTTAGCGTTGGCTACCTTGTCTTTGAGCTCGTCAAACGCTTGTTGCTCTTGTGGGCCCCAGCGCCAAGTAGTACTCTTCTTGATCAAGTCAGTCAGTACCGCGCTGGTGTAGGTGAAGTTTTTGATGTGGCGGCGATAGAAGTTGCACGCCCCAATGAAACTGCGTACATCATGAAGTCCTTTCTTGGGGTCTTCGTGTCGTACCTTGGCATCCATCAGGGGTTTGGCCTTAGAGGCCGCTGGGGTCCACCACCCATAGCCAACGTCAAACCCCAGGTACTGCATGGTCTCCTGCATGAACTCACACTTCTCCAGCTTGAGTCGTGTGTGGTTCTCCTGGCAGACCGCAAAGAACTCACCCAAGAGGATTAGGTGATCCTCCTGGGTATTGGTCCCGAGGCATACATCGTCGATGTGAGCCTCCATCTGGGCCCCACGGGATATGAGCTCCTGCACCTTAGGTCTCCTTCGTAGGATGGACAAGATCTTGTTCATCAGCTCTTGGAACAGAGCGGGTGCGTTAGCCACGCCGAATGGCATGACCTTCCACTTGAATACCCTCCCCTGAGGGGTGATGAAGGCCAGTAGTTCCTGCGCGTTGGGCGTCAGGTCCACTTGCCAGAATCCGCTCCTCTTGTCCATCTTGGTCTTGTAGCGACAGGAGGCTATCTTCTCCAGGGTAGACTCCATATTGGGAATGGACCCTGAGTGGTTCAACGTCTTCTTGTTCAGCTCTCCATAGTCCACTACCAGCCGTTTGGCTGTAGACCCAGGTTTAGCCACCAGGAAACAGGGGCTGCAGTGTAGGGGGTAGTCCCCATCCTTGTACTCCAGGACTAGGCCAGCGTCGATACATTCTTGTATCTGTCGCTCAATCTCGTCGGCCTGCTCTTTAGGAGCTGGATAGGGTCTCCTCCGGATCTTGTGACCCACGAACTCGGGTTTCAGCTTGAGGTCCATCTGTACCAGCTTGTCGCATGAGGCTGGAGGGGGTAGTTCTCCGAACACCTCCAGATAGGTCCTTATCAGCTTTTGTACCCGCGGGTCCAGTACCTTGATCTTGTCCTCCATGTCCTCGTCGGAATGTAAGTTGCTTGCCCCTTGAATAGACGTCGGGAGGTGGTCCTCCACCGACTCTTCGCCCGCGGTAGCATCCTTCAGCCCTTGGTAGGCATACAGAAGGTCTTGCTCAACCATCTCCGGTGGACGATGGCAACATAGGCACGCTTTAGGGGGTTCACATACACATTCCTCCGAGAGGTCGTCCTCCTCTGGGGTCCTGACATGGGCACCCCACACGCTCTTCATGAGCTTGAGATCTACCTCCCTTTGCCAGGTGGTGATCTTCTGTTCGAGGTCCTCCTTCAATTGGGAGAGGTCTCCCATACGTCCTTGCTTCAGTGGCCACGAGCTGCGGGTAGGCTTCGCGTAGCATAGCTTTTTCGCCACCAACTTCCTCTTGGAATCCACATACTCCCTGAGCCTGGATCGAGGGTCCAGCTCTTCATCCACGGGGTCTTCCACCCTCATGGAGAGTAGGGGTTTTAGTGGGGCGACGTACTCGGCGTTCTCCACTTCTTCCACCGCAGTCTGCACGAAGAAGGCGTCGTGCTCAGTTTCGTCGTCTGAGTGGATAGAGCTAGGTAGCTCAGATAGTCCACACTCAGAGACTCCATCAGGAACAGGTACATGACAGGGAGAGTTGGGGGCGTTGGTGTCAGTCACGACGTACTCATCTCCTCCGGGTGTAGTTTCAACAGCATCTTGAGGTCGTAGGCGATCCTTCAAGTCACCCAAGGCGAGTCCATCGCTTTCTCGTTGTATAGCCTGGACCAGAGTAGGGTCCAGGTCTTCCCAGGGGATGGTGGTTAGACTCCCGTCCACCACGCTGAGCATACTCCCCCATCCGGGCTTCCCAATGGGCGTCTTGCGTCCCAGAGGCACGTAGATGGCCTCATCGGGTAACCGCACAGAGCTGATAGTCAGCTTGTCAAGGAGGGTTCGCCAGTACTCGTTGCCCCCATGGGGTCCCCAATCGGGGGAACACAGGACCATACGGGAACGTTCCAAGGCCACCTTGGTCAGCACCTTCCCCAGTTCACTGAATCTGGGGTTCCCGTAGGCCATCCCGAAAGAGGGCCAGTAAAATTTGTAGCTGCAGTTCTTCCCCTTGCTGCAGTATAGGTCCAGTACATGCTGCTTGTCGCTGGCGAACAGCTCCACACTTAGGTCTTCTCGAGAGTAACCCAACTCCTTCAGACCTTGGTCTAGGACTTCCCCCAATAGTTGATAGTCCTCAGTTTTGGAGGCCGCCATCATGTTCGAGGGCTCCTCCTTCGATAGTCTCAGGTAACTCGAGGTATGTTCCGACTGCTCCAGTGGCACAGACTCTCTGCCACTGCCGTGGTCCACGTACAGGAGGTAGGGCGCTTGCAGCGTCAGGGATTGTATCTGGGAGTGCTGTACGAAGAAGTCAGTACCCAGTACAAAGTCGAAGGCATCAGTGTCCATCACATAGAACCGATGGGCGATAGTCCTGGAGCCCATAGGTACCTCCACTTCGCAGTCCCCGCAGCTGTGCACCACATGTCCATCCCCCATCCGTATAGCGGCGGTGGTCATGGTGTTCTTCAGGCTCCCACAAGGTAACATTTTCTTGGCCACTATCGATATTGTGGCTCCAGTATCCAGTACCCCCAGGTATTCGCGTCCCCCTAGTCGGATACGTACCCAAAACACCAGGTCTTGGGTGCCACCAGAGCGTCCCCGTCAGAATTCCGCGGGACAGGTCACCTCGAACCCCTTGTTCCGCAATTTGCGGGCCATCCTCATGAAACGGCTTCTCTTCTTGGCGTTGCCGTCGTCACCACCTTCATGCTCACGCTTGGCTCCTTGTTCTTGCTGGGCCTGCGTCTGTGAGCGTGTGGTAGGTCCAGACTGCCCTCCAGAGGGCTCGGAGTTCCCCCCTGGATTAGGGTTGGGGTTACCTCCGTTCTTGTCCTTGTTCTTGTTGTCGTTCTGGCGATTAGCGCCTCCTCCTCGTCCGCCTTGACCCTTGTCTTGACCACCTTGACCACGTCCTTTCGACTTGCCCTTGCCGGAGTCGTTGCCTTTGGCCTTGCCTCCACCTTTGCCTGAGCTTTTGCCAGGATCTTCCCCCTTAAGCTTCGCCGATAGGCGTTGCTTATGGTAGCACTCGTCCTCATAGTGCTTCCGCTTACCGCAGAATGCACACGTGATGGTGCAGCGGTAATGATCCGGCATCTTCACCTTGGCGCCGGTGATCTTTTCCTGCTGCTTCCCCTGGACAACAAAGCAGTCTCGCTGCTCGCAGTCGGAGGCATGCTGCAGGTGGCCCTGTTCATCTCTGGCATCGGACCAGAATAGCTCCTTCACGTTCTCCATTAGGCGGGCGTGGGCGTGTTTGGGGGTAGTCCCCTGCCCAGGTCGGGACCCTTGGTACCCTTTGCCTCCAGAACCTCCACCACCAGGACGGTAGTGGTTCAGGTGTTGGTCGCTCTCCTTCTCCAGCGCCATCTCCAGGAGCAGCACGCATAGATCCTCGTAGCGGAGGGATCTAGCCTTGCGCTCAGCCGTCAGACGGCACTCGTCCCATAGCTCACGGGGGAGCTTGGAGCACAACCAAAACAGCAGGTCGTCGCTGCTGTAGGAACCGGGCGTCAGTCGTCCAGCCCAGTGGTCCAGGTCCGCCAACAGCTCGGAGACCCTGCCGGGTTTGGGGTTGTTCGGCAGCACGGGCAGGTTCTGGATCTCGGCCCTGATGGAGAGGTCGGTCTCGTAGGTTGGGTACTGCCTCTCCAGGGCAACCAACACGTCGGCAAAGGTGGCGGAGTTGGTGACGATCTGCCTGACCTGCTTCTCCAGGTACTTCGTCTTGCAGCACTGCAGGAGCAGGTCGCACTTCACTCGCCCACTCGCGTGGGTTTGGCCGGTCAGTCGTAGGAACCGGCCAAAGTTCTCAGCGAACTCGCTGAGGTCCTTGCCTGTGAATTCAGGCAGGTTCACCACTATCTTGGAGGTGGCAATAGCCTTCGCCTCCTGAGCTCGGCGTCCTTCAGGGCGTCGGGTCTTCTTCTTCTTCTTCTTCTTCTTCTTACCCTTGGGGTCCTCGGGGTCCTCAGGGTCTTCGTCATCTGATGGCGAAGAAGAAGTCATCGAAGGCGGCCCATCATCGGAGGGGTCTCCGCCTAGATCACTGGAGCCATAAGGCTCCACGTCCACCATAGCCCTTAGGGCTGTCAGCCCCAGCTGGTCCAGCTCGGCCCTCGTCGAGTTCGTCACGTGACTGTAGGGCGGCTGGGCTGTCCTCGGGACGAATGGGCTTCTTGGTACTGCTGCAGGAGTCGGCATCGGTCGGCTCCTCAGGCTCCCCAGGGTATTCGTCAACCCTGCCGCCAGGTGGTTAGCCTGTACTCGGTGGGGTGACATTCCCACTGTCGTAGGTGACGCATGGGACGGGATCATCAGGGGCTGCAGTTTCTCCCTGATCTCTTGCGTGAGGTTGCTCACGATTTGCGAAGTGGCTCCTCGGAGCACCTCATTGATCTCCGACCGCGTCAGGGACCTGTTGGAGGATCTTCCCGATCCTCTACTCCTGCCTCCCAGAGACTCTGGTCCTCTCCTCAACCCACTCAGGGGTGCATACCCAGGTGCACACCCAGGAGCATACCCAGGAACTTCCATGTAGGTTCCAGTGGCGTGGAGTGGATGGGGATGGTCAGCCGCATACCAACGCGGCCCAGAGCTGGAAGCCACCGGCTCACTGGCAGTAGTTGCCTCAAGGAGCGCAGTGGTAGGTGGGCCCACGCCATAGGCGGGGTAGTGAGGCATGCCAGTAAAGCCTGTGCCCTCTGCCATAGGCTGGTTGGTTGTGGAAGTGGATGTAGCGGCAGCTGGGTGTGTGGTGGTTATGGGAGAAGGTGATGCTTGGAGGCCAGAAGCGCTTGGTGCGCCTTCGAAGGTAGGGACATCCGTCGGGTCTTGCCCTTGCTCCTCTCCTTCGTCTGCTCCTTCTCCAGCATCCTTCTCGCTCTCGTTTCCTCTCTTCCTCTTCACAGGCTGAGGCTGAGAGACCATTTCCTTCACCGACAGGGCCCCAAAGGCCGTCTGGAGGCCATCCAAGGAGTCCTCCGCCGTATCCATTGGCCCATGTAAGGGCTCCACCGAAGGTACAGCGTCAGGCGCCGGCCTTGCCGGTGTCTCTGGCGCTGGCGCTGTGTTCACCTCGGCGTCCACTCTTCCTGGATCCATCTTAATCCACCCTTCTGCTTATGTTTGCCTGCTCGGAGCACTGGTTGTACGGCGCGGGGTCGCTGCCGGTGCACAGAGACAGGCTGCCTCTTGCTACCAGAAAAGTTTATAGTGTTTTCAGCACTGTGTTTTTGCTTCTCCTGCTGCTTGTTGTTGCTGTAGGGTGTCCTGCTGCTGGTTTTGGATGATGAAAAGCTTTTGTTTGTTGAAATACAGTAAAGCCAACTCAATCCAGGATAGCCCAAGCCAACAGTATGCAAAGAGAAGGTAATTCAGGATCAAAGCATGAAGGGCTGCAGTGTAAACAGTGAAAGATGATTAGATATTCACAGAAACTGCAACTCAGGATACAAATGAATGCATATTCACAGAGATAGCTGAAATGTTTTGGGAAAAGAGTTAGAAAACTGCCTCAGGATCACTCTCTCTCCATAGTGCCATCTTAGGAGATGTGCACTCTTTGTTTTGGGTCCCATATGTGCTGAGGTGGCATGGTATGTGGCGATGAGGTCACTGCCATGTCACATGGGATCTTCCTACTTAGTTAGGCTGACCAGGAATTGAACCCAGGACCTCTCAAAAAGAGGTGCCTAACCCCCTATGGTGCATACCACTAGGGCAGATAAGTATTCATGGAAAAACATAGATAAATTCATAGGCTCTACCTTAGGTATGTCAGTGCTCAGTCAACTCAGGAAAAGATGTTTTACTTCTGATTGAAAGGGGATTAAGGGGTCCACTCAATATCCTGATTGGGTGTTTGGTTCCATAGGTCAAAATGTGTTATCACCACTTTTGGCTGGACCAATACTAAGATAAAAATGCAGGGATGCTCAGTGCATCTCTAATACAACTAGAGTATGTCCTTAAGCCATGGAAAAGCACTTTTTCTTACTATTCGCCATGCCTGAGGTCACTGTGGAAGGAGAGACCTACGACTGTGTCATCCTGGCGGTGGATAGGCACAGTGGGTATATCGTGGCGGTCCCTGGCAAGAAGTCCAAGAAAAAGGACAAGAAGGACAAGCATGGAGTGGGGCTGCAGGCCAAGACCGTCGCTAATGCCATGATCAGGCATTGGCTGACGATTTTTGATGTCCCAGCTGTCATCTGCAGCGATCGGGGCAGTCAGTTTGTGGGGACGTGGTTCAAGACGATGTGCAAGCACATGGGGATTCGGCACGCCAAGACTGTGGCGTACCACAGCCGGCCGAATGGCCGAGCTGAGGTGGCCGGGCGACAGATGTTTGAGAAGTTCCGCCAGCTGCACATCGACGAACCGGGCCGGAATTGGTATAATTCGCTGTGGAGAGTACTCCAAGCGTATCACGACCTTCCGGGACCCACTGGACTGTCGCCCCATCGCATCCTGTTCCTACGGGATCGAGTGTCACGCACTCTCCCGTGGTTGAACAATGGCAAAGTGGCCCGGGATGCGAACGCCATGATGGCTGAGGCGGACGACACGGCGGCCAAAGTGTGCAAAGCACTACAGGAAGAGCATGACAAGAGGGCCAAGTACTTCAAGCAGGGAAAAGTCCAGAAGTATGCTCTCCAAGACACCGTGTGGGTGGAGCGGCACCACCAGGATGTCCTGTCCAGGCATCGGCAGGCATCTTGGTATGTGCCGGGGGTAATCGTTCGGAAGGTCGGGCAGGATGTGTATGCGGTTCATGTGGGGGATAACAAGATCCTGGACCGCGACCATACCCAGCTTCGTCCCCGAGCACCAGACCCCAGCGGACGTCCCGTCACCTTCGAGTTCACGGCCGGCGATGTGGACTCGGACGACGAGGGTGAGGACGACGACTTCACCGCTGAGAAGATCCTGGCGGACAAGCCGGACCCGGGGACGCCTGGGGGTAGGCTTTATAAAGTCCGTTGGAAGGGATTCGCCGCATCCAGGGATTCGTGGGAGCCTCCGAGCAGTTTTGTGCCGAGGTACACCACGGTCTGGATGGACTACCTGAAGAAAAAGAATATTTCTTTGGATGTCAAGGACGTGTTGGTCCATTTGGTTGCTGCTGTGGCACCGTAATGGATCCCCCCTTGGCATTTTGTTTGTTTCTGTGCTTGGGGAGACGGGTGAGGGCGTTCATCCGGGGATTTTTGGGCCTTGATTAGCCATCTACCCCCTTCACTCGATCTCCACATATATATTTCACTGTGGTATACTTATTTAGGTCGACCGACGACGTTTTTCTATCTTTGATCCCCTTGGTCCATGTTGTAGATCAAGAGGAGACCGGATATGGCGTAGGGCACCGATTTTCAGTGTCCTCACCCCTCCCTTGGGGCAGGTAGGTAGGTAGGTAGGTGCACTCGGTCGTGGAGAGGCGCCCCATGGTTCCCCCTGGCGTCGCCCCTGTGACGAACAGGAAGAGGCTCCGCGCGTGAAGAGGGGAGGCGGCTTACATCCCGCTAGACCTGACTTTTGGCCCCCAACAAAGCGGCCCCGGGCTACACCGGGAGGGCTGATCGCCGCCAGCGTGACGTGCTTGTCTCGCCGGGAGGGTGGGCCCCCGTGCTTGCGCACGTCCCCTCCTTTGGGCGGAACCCTAGGGGTTCACCGGACTTCCTGGCGTATCCCGTTCCCAAGGCATGCATGCATGTTCTTGGTACTAGGGTTCCGAGGCGCTTGGGTGTCGCACGCTCCGCCTCGAGTCCCAAAGCAGCGCAGGCCTTAGGATGCAGCCTTACCCCCGGGCTCCGGATCTCGTTTGGCCGGGTCACCTGCATGGCACGGGCTGCCTCAGTGCCCGGGCTGTGGGCACTGGGTTTCCTACTGTTGGCTCGCGTTTGTGGTTGGGTCCGGGTTGCGTTTGGTGGTGGGTTTTGTTTACCCCTGCTTGTCGTGGCTGGGGTCTTGGGTGGGTGTGTTTGGGCTCGGTTTGTGGTGTTGTCCCTCTTTTGCCGGCTGTTTGTGGTGTTCGTGGTTGGGCTTTGGTGTCGGCCTGCTTTCGGGACCTGTGTGGTTTCGTGCGCGTTTCCCTTGCCCTCCGCCGTTTCCGGTTTCGGTGTGCGGTGTGGGCGTGCGTGCCGGGCCCGGGTCTCGGCTGTGCCCCGCCCTTCTTGGCTGGGTTGTCGGGCTGTGTTTTTTGCGCTTTTTTTTTTTTTCCGGTTGCTGGGTGTCCCCGTCCCGGGCCCTGTGGTCTCTCCCCCCGTCTCCTTTCTTTCGGGCTGGGCTGCTGGCTTTTTTTTTTTTTTTTTCTTTGTCTGCTTGTTTTGGTGCTCCTTTTCCCGCTGGGCCGCTGGTCCTGGCTTGGTGTCGCCGGTTTTGGCTGGGTGGTCCCCCTGTACCTGTTTGGGGGTCCTGTCTTCGGTGCCCTCTGGGTGGGGGTATTGGCCCCCTTCTGTGTGGTTGGCGGCGGTTTGGTGGCTGTGGGCTCTTTTCGCGCGCCCACCCCCCCCCCCCCTTTTTTTTTTTTTTTGGGGGGGGGGGCGCCTGGCTGTTCCTCCCTTTGCCTTTCCTCGGCTGGCGCTTGCTCTGTGGCTGGTGTGTGGTGTGGTTGGTCCCTCGCCACTCCTGGCGGAGGTTCCTGTGTGCTACTCCCCGCCACTCCTGGCTGGGTTTCGCTGCCGGTGGTGGTGGGCGGTCCCCGCCACTCCTGGCTGGGGTCTGCCGGCGGCGGTGGTGTGTGGCGGTGGTGTGTTGGTGGGGTTGTGGCTGGTGTGTGGTGTGGTTGGTCCCTCGCCACTCCTGGCGGAGGTTCCTGTGTGCTACTCCCCGCCACTCCTGGCTGGGTTTCGCTGCCGCTGGTGGTGGGCGGTCCCCGCCACTCCTGGCTGGGGTCTGCTTGTGGCGGTGGTGTGTGGTGTGTGGTGTGTGGCGGTGGTGTGTTGGTGGGGTTGTGGCTGGTGTGTGGTGTGGTTGGTCCCTCGCCACTCCTGGCGGAGGTTCCTGTGTGCTACTCCCCGCCACTCCTGGCTGGGTTTCGCTGCCGGTGGTGGTGGGCGGTCCCCGCCACTCCTGGCTGGGGTCCGCTTGCGGCGGTGGTGTGTGGTGTGTGGTGTGTGGTGTGTGGTGTGTGGTGTGTGGCGGTGGTGTGTTGGTGGGGTTGTTCTGGTGTGTGGTGTGGTTGGTCCCTCGCCACTCCTGGCGGTGGTTCCTGTGTGCTACTCCCCGCCACTCCTGGCTGGGTTTCGCTGCCGCTGGTGGTGGGCGGTCCCCGCCACTCCTGGCTGGGGTCCGCTTGCGGCGGTGGTGTGTGGTGTGTGGTGTGTGGCGGTGGTGTGTTGGTGGGGTTGTGGCTGGTGTGTGGTGTGGTTGGTCCCTCGCCACTCCTGGCGGAGGTTCCTGTGTGCTACTCCCCGCCACTCTTGGCTGGGTTTCGCTGCCGGTGGTGGTGGGCGGTCCCCGCCACTCCTGGCTGGGGTCCGCTGGCGGCGGTGGTGTGTGGTGTGTGGTGTGGTGTGTGGTGTGTTGTTGGGGTTCCTCGCCACTCCTGGCGGAGGTTCCTGTGTGCTACTCCCCGCCACTCCTGGCTGGGTTTCGCTGCCGCTGGTGGTGGGCGGTCCCCGCCACTCCTGGCTGGGGTCCGCTGGCGGCGGTCGTGTGCGTGCTTTGCTTGGCCGGGTCGGGCGGGCCGGCCTCCCGGGCGCGTTCTGGTGCGCCTCGGCCTTTCCTTTGGCCGCTTTGTCTTTCTGCTTTGCTTGGCCCCCTCCGGGATGGGGTTGCCCCTCTCTCTTTCGCTGCTGTTGCCGTTCCTCGTTGGTTGTTTTTCTCGGCCTCCCGCTGCCTGGCTCGCGCCTCGTTTGTGTCTCCCGCTTGGCCGTTGGCTGCTCTTTGGTGGTTGCTCCCCCGCCCCCCCCCACCTTTGTGTCTGGCGGTTTTCGTCGCTCCTGCTTGTGGCCTTTGTGTTTTTTTTTTTTTTCTCCCTCTGCTTCTTCCTCCGTGCGCCCCCGTTGTCTCCGGCTTTCTCTGGTTTCCGGCCCCGGGTGCCCTGGGCCTCGGCGCTTGCGTTGTTTGTTTTGTTGGCCTTCCGCTTCTCGGCTCTCCGTGCGCTTGTCCCTCTTTCGTGCTTTCCGCCTGGCTGTTGGCTGCTCCCGCGTGGTTGCTGCCCCCCCCCCCCCCCCTTGTGTCGCGCGGTTTTCGTTCCTGCCGCTCGGTGCTGTGTGCCGTGTTGTGCTGTGCGTGCCTGGGTGCGGTGCTGCGCCGCGCTGCTGCGTGTTGTGTCGCCCGGTGTTGTGCTGTCGTGTGCTGTGTTGCACTCGCTTGGTGCCGCTGCTTGTTGCGCCGTGCCCTCTGGCGCTGCCCGTCGCCCTGGGGCCCTGTGCTCTGCGGCGCTGTGTTTTGCGGTGTTCCCCCGCGCTGTGTGCTCTGTGCTGTGTGTGTTTTGTCGTGGCGTGGTGGTGCGTGCTGTTGTTCGCCGCTCTGCCTTGTGCTGTGTGTGTCTCGGTGTGCTGTGCTGTGCGTTCCCTGTGCTCTCCGTTCTGTGCGGTGCTGTGCTTCGCTGTGCTGGTGCGCTCGCGTTGTGCTGTTCGTGTGGTGCGTGCTGTTGCTGGCGCCTGGTGCTGTGGTGCGCTGCTGTGTGTTGTGCTGTTTCCTGTGGTGTGCCGTGGTGCGGTGCTGGGTCTGGTGGCCCGTGGTTGTCTGCTGGTGGCGTGTTTCGGTGTCGGTGTCCCTGTCTGGCCGCGTGGTCTGCTTCCCTGTGGTTGGTGTGGTTTGCTGTGGTGCCCTGCTTTCCTGTGTTGTGTTCTGTGGTGCTGTGCTGTCGCGTGGTGCTGTGCTGTTGTGCTCTGCTGTCGTGTTGCGGTGCTGTTGGGGCTTGCTTTGCCCTCCTGTGGGCCGTCGTGCTGTGCTGTGTTGTGCTGTTGGTTGGCTGTGCTGTTTTTGGGCCGCCGGTGGTGTCCGCGTGCTGTGGTGCTCTTTTCCTCGCGCTGTGCGTTCCCTGTCTTCTCCGCTCTGTGCGCTGCGGCGCCTTGTTGTGCTGGCTGTGGTGCCCTGCTTCCCTGTGTCGTGTGCTGTGGCGCTGTGCTGTCGTGTGGTGCTGTGCTGTCGTGCTCTGTTGTCGTTTTGCGGCGCTGTTTGTGTTTGCTTTGCCCTCCTGCGGCCCGTCGTGCGGCGCCCGTGTGGTCTGCGCTGTTGTTGGTGCCTCGTGCTGTGGCGTGTCCCTGTGCGTTGTGGTGTCTCCCTGGGCGTTCTGCGGTGTGGTGGTGTTGCTCTGGTGTGTCGTGGTGTCTTGCTGTGCTGTGCGTTGTCCTGTGGTGTCCTGCGCTCTGTGCCGTGTCCTGCGGTGCCGTGCTGTCCTGCGGTGCTGTGCTGGTTGGCTGTGCTGTGCGGTTTTCTGCGCTGCTGGTGTTTGTTTTGTCCTCTTTTCTTTTGCTAAAAACCCCTGCCGTTTTTCCGTGCCTTGCAAAACTTTTTTTTTTTTTGAAAATAAAATAAAATTATACACGACCCAACACACTCGCGTGCAGCAAGACCATGTTCGCTGCTGTGCCTTACGTGGTACCCGTCGTTCTTGATGTTCTCGGTCTCGTTCTTGTGTGTGGCGTCGTGGAGCGTGTTGGTGTCCATTGCCAAGGGTTTACCGCGTTCCCCCAGGGCCGCCGCCTGAGCTGCAGGGCAAGGGGAGTGATGGGCACGAGGGTGGGGAGGGAGGTGCATGAAGAAGTGCTTGGGGAGACGGGTGAGGGCGTTCATCCGGGGATTTTTGGGCCTTGATTAGCCATCTACCCCCTTCACTCGATCTCCACATATATATTTCACTGTGGTATACTTATTTAGGTCGACCGACGACGTTTTTCTATCTTTGATCCCCTTGGTCCATGTTGTAGATCAAGAGGAGACCGGATATGGCGTAGGGCACCGATTTTCAGTGTCCTCACCCCTCCCTTGGGGCATGGGGGACGCCTTCCGACGTGTGTGGGGCCTCCATGTGTCCGTGGGACATGGAGGGGGGGGTTGGAGCCCATTGGGTTCCTCCCGTCCTCTCTTCAATGACTTCCGAGCGGTAACAACGCTCTGAGAAGGGGGGTGAAGCCGGTTCGGACCCCCGTGGCCATCTTGGGGTCACTTGGGGTGTGTATCTATGTGCCGGCAAGCCGCCATTGGCTGATATCATACTCTCCCATCCACCTGACCTAACCTGATGTGATAGTGTGATAGGTTTGGCCATTCCGGCTATGAGCGGCCACATTCAGTACCGAGGCGCCGCCAGCTGAGATTTATATATTAGAATATCAGGAATCAACAGGGTTTTATTATCATGATGTTTCCGTAATTTTTCAGCCTTTCGTTCCGATGGTCAATGTATCGGCGACCGTCAGTTGGCTCGCGATTTTGCGTTAACCGATTGGTTAACTGTTATTTCCAGATATTTTGGCGGATACTCCGTTGAAGGGTCAGATTTCATCAGCAAAGGGTTCGTTGCTTCCGCAATTTTCTAAATAAGCACTCGAAATTTTAATCTGAATTTTTCGCGATGTCGAAATCGGATTTTCGACTTCGACATCGCCGCACTTGAATTGATCTTCTTCGAGTGGTCATACTCCTTTCCCTATGCTCGAATCAGGTTTCCCTTATACTTACCACCCATTTGACTTGGAGATATAAGGGAAACAAAAGTGAATCGTGGGACCACTTTGAAGGGTCATATCTACGCGCGAGTGTGAGGAAAGAGAATAAGGAAGGTTCGGTTGCAACCGCCTTAGTCTCAACTTAATTTAGGAAGCATCAAACGCCTTTGTTGTGCACACATACCCGTTATAGCAAGGGATAAGGGTCAAGAGGGTAGAAAGTGATATATAATTCTTGGACCGTGCAACCGAATATTTTATTGCGACTTTCGAGTGTACCGCATGATTGTTGGGGTTGCATAGATACTTTCTTTGGGTTCCTACGCATTTTTAACGTGAAGTTATGTCCATGGAGGGACATGGCATATCATGGTGGGAGCCACTTTTGAGGGTATGTTTTATATGCATGGTATATGTCTTGATATGCTCACGCCCATGTTATATATATTCGTGTGGCCGAAGAGATGGGGAGCCATACGTGACAAGGGTTTTGCCCATGTCTCAATTGTGGAATTCAAAGCGCTAGACCAAGTCTACCGCATATGTATTGCTCATGGTGTGTTTGGAAAAGAGATCCATGAGTGCACTCCCATTTTCATGGGGCATGTAGATATGAGTGGCAAAGGTATCTCCATGCGCCCGATTGGGGATCCAAGTGGGGGAATTGTTCGTAAATGGTTCCAATCATTTGTGTATTGAACCATGAGCGGATAGCATGGGTGAGCATAGAGATATACTATCATGACAACTTTGTATTTGGTCATATTTTCATGTTTTTGACCTCAATTTTTGCTCATTTTTGCGTTTTGTGTACTTACCTGGTCGGCAAACAGCAAGAAGCCTATGGAGAGTCGAACCATGGTATGTTGTTCATATGTTGGCATATGCTTTGGAGTTGAACACCACCATATGCCGGATCGCGTACTCCATTTGGCTTGGCGCACGAAGGATCACAAGAATTGGTCTCAAGATCATGGGCTGACTTGGGCAGTGCGTGGCGCCCATATCCGAAGGGGTTTTGAGGGTAAAGTGGGGATGTACATGGGCATTGGCCTTTGGTCTCTATCCTCCATGAATACTAGACTTCGATTCCATGCATGCTTTGAGCCTTCGGATAAGTGGTAACCTCAATTTTGAGCATATATTTGATATATGGCCAATATGGTGTGAATTGGCAGTTTTTTGGCATGTTATGAGTTCAAACTCATAGGTCATTTCTCCAAGCCCATTCGACTCCAAGTCCAACCAAGGTTATGTCAGGGTAGGGCATGGTCCTGAGTGCCACTCTAGGCCATGACACGCCACCTCACCTATTGGGCTAGGATTCAGAGGCTTGGGAGTGAACACATTTTTGGGGTTTATGTAGTGACTTGTGATACATGGCATTCAGCCATCTCATCTGACCTGGTTCAGGGCAATATGTTGGTGAGTCAAGGGAAGGTCTTGAGTCCAGGGAATGAGGGGTTTATGGCTGTGAATGTGTATGTTTACCTCTTTCCCCAACTTTGCTTTATTTGTGTTCATATGCCAATTTCAGGGCTTTCTTCCTTGGTGCAATTCTTGTACATGCCCGCCACCGTGAGACGACCGGTGTGCTGAACGGAAGCCCGCAGGCTGATTTGAATTGTGAATTGGGCTATTGCTGTATTTGTGGGATCTGGTTGCTGTTCAGGGTTGAAGGAGGATTACATTTTCTATATTTTTGGATTTTGGACCCTGGACTTTGAGGATTTTGAGAAATGCAATCGTTGATCCGCAGTAAATCAGCAGGGGTAACAGGCGGAAGGGGCACAGCGGGGGCCGGTCCTGGTAGGGACCTTCTTTACTAGCAGGGGAAACGCGTTGTGGCGTCCCCTGTTAGGCCACAGTTGCTTAGCAGCGCTGTGTTCTCTTGTCTTCTTCACAGGAGGGTCATTAGGACCCACGACTTGATGTTCAACCACACCCAGTAGAGTGTGCGTGTAGGAGTGGTAGTCCTGAGTGGGGGCTTGAGCCAGTTTGCAGAAGTGCTCGCCCACCAGGATGGTGCCACTGTAGGTAGGGTGTGTAGAGTAGTGGTGTCTCCTGTCCCGCGTGCTTTTCCTCGTGGGCAGGGGAGTGCGTTAGCTTTTGGCCTTTAGCAAAAATGGGCGTTTTGAATGCCCTTAGCACACTTGGCCACCCCTCCCCTCTAGTAGGTAGGGCTTTTGCCGTCTTCCCCCAAGGATAGGCGCCAGCACAGAAACTGGGCGCCATAGGAGTGGTACCAGTACCTGACTAGGACCTTCGGTCGGACATCAGCGAAGCCCGGTCTCCGGGAGCCACGCCCGGGAGAGAAGTGAGACACACACAGACATACGTAGCACACTTAGGGGTAAGGTTCAGTCCCTAGCTTTAGTCTTGGAGGCAAGCGTCTCAGCGAGCCTCAGCAACTCACCAAGGTTGTTCTGGGACAAGTAGTCAACCAGAACTGAGTTTAGGCGTCCCTCAGGTAGAACAAACGCAGACAAGGGCTCCCAGGTGGCCTCTTCGACTCCAAACCCTTCCCAGAGGGTGAGGAAGCGCCAACCCTGGCGATAGCGGTGGCGTACGACAGACTTCACCAGGTAGAAGCCCTCCTTAGCCATCTCCTCGGCGTTCATGTCGGGGAGTTCCCCTTCAACTTACATAGGGCTGGCAGCCCCTTGTAGGTCTAGGGCGGCGATTTCCTCGTCGTTCAGCTCCCATTCCTCCAACAGAGGTCTTCAGGATCATAGTAGCGCTTCAGGTGTTGAGCAGCGCACACCAGGGTCCCCCCTAGACGGGGAGAACACCGCATGGTGATACGGTGTCCATCCACTGATAGAATCTTGTACGGCCCAAAGTATGGGTCATCGCTGGTAGAGCGTGGCCAGGCGGGTAGTCGACTGTGGTGCACCAGCACCCAGTCCCCCTCTTGGTAGGTGGCCGGTACTCGGTGCTTGTTCTTCTTGTTCCACTGACGCTCCCTCAGTCTCTGGAGCATAGCCTTGGCCTTGTCCACCTTCGCTTGTTGCTCTTGGACCCATTCACCCACAGAAGAATGGGTGTCCTCTGGATAGGGGGCATGTAGGAACCATGCCGGGCGCCCTAGGAATAGCTCATGGGGCGAGTAGCCAGTAGCTGAACTCTCTTGGGAGTTCATCATCAAGGATATGACGGGGAGTAGTCTCACCCAGTCTCTGGTGCGTTCAGTTTTGCACCATATCCTTACATTCTCCTTGAGGATACGGATCTGTCGCTCACATAGGGGGTTGCTCGTGTGCGAGTAGGGAATCCCCGTAGACACCTGGACATTGAGGGATCTCAGGACCCTCTTGTACCAGCCAGTATCTGAGCGTACTCGTACGTCCTCATCGGAGTTGATCTCTTTGGGCGCCCCATAGACACAGAACCTCTCCTCCAGGAGTATCTTGATAGTCTCCTCCCCGGTAATGTGCTTGGTACATGGGAACACCCTGGTAAACGTGGTCAACCCACAGTCATAGCCCCCGAACTTCGGCATCTCCGTGTAGTCCACGTATAGAACACTGTTAGCACAGTGAGGGATGGGCAGGGTCGAGTAGAGACCTCTGTCCCTGATATCCCCTGGTTTGCAGGACCTGCACGGGCACTTGTCCACGATGGGCTGGAGGGTTTTCCGCAGTTGGTCGTCAGTCCACGTAGTGTGGAACCACTGCTTGAATAACCTCAGGGTACGGTCAGCACCCACATGACCGCTGGACTCATGGGTCCACTTCTGCAGCGCTGGGACTCTGTCACTAGGCACCACGATGCGGTCCTCGTGCCAGAGGTAGCTCTTGTCCCTCTTCCACTGATCTTGGTTGACCAGGAGGGGTTCAAGGCGTTTCTCCAGGCGCTTGTAGATATCCTCAAACTCCTTCAGGTACTCCGACTGTTGGAGTCTATCCAGGGGGCGTATCATCGTCATGTTGAGGTCCAAGTGGACGTCCATACGGCTGAACGCCTCTTTAGCCAGCGCTTCAGACCGGGCACCAATCAGGGCATCGAAGTTGTTGCGGCTGATGTAGTCTGCACACTCGTTCTTCACTCCCTGGATATGGGGTACCGTCAGCCGTAGTTGACTGAGGTAGGTCTACCAGCGCCGTAGCTTGGCCTTCTCAGGTGGGGGGCCCTTCTGGAAACTGCGGACCGGTTCCTGGTCGCACAGCCAGACCACATGGTTACTCCCCAACAGTCGTGCTTGTGAGGATAGCACTAGCATACCCGCGAGCAATTCCTGCTCATACGTGGAGTAGTTCCCCCTGGCCTGGTTCTACTTCCAGTTCCAGTGGCCCAGAGGTACTAGGACCCACTTGTCATCCAGGTAGCTGTGCTTGAGGGTTCCATGTCGGTTGAGACCTTCCGTCCCCCATTCAAAAATGGCCGAGTCGAGCTCCTCCTTCTCTAGTGCTTGCCATTGGAACAACGTTCCACCAACGCCCACATTGCTGGCGTCGGTCACCAGGATAATCTCCCCTTGTGCCCTAGGCACGCCCAACCACTTAGCGTTGGCCACCTTGTCTTTGAGCTCGTCAAACGCTTGTTGCTCTTGTGGGCCCCAGCGCAAAGTAGTACTCTTCTTGATCAAGTGCGTCAGAATGGCGCTGGTGTAGGTGAAGTTTTTGATATGGCGGCGATAGAAGTTGCACGCCCCAATGAAACTGCGTACATCATGAAGTCCTTTCTTGGGGTCTTCGTGTCGTACCTTGGCATCCGTCAGGGGTTTGGCCTTAGACGCCGCTGAGGTCCACCACCCATAGCCAACGTCAAACCCCAGGTACTGCATGGTCTCCTGCATGAACTCACACTTCTCCAGCTTGAGTCGTGTGTGGTTCTCCTGGCAGACCGCAAAGAACTCACCCAAGAGGATTAGGTGGTCCTCCTGGGTATTGGTCCCGAGGCATACATCGTCGATGTGAGCTTCCATCTGGGCCCCATGGGATATAAGTTCCTGCACCTTAGGTCTCCTTCGTAGGATGGACAAGATCTTGTTCATCAGCTCTTGGAATAGAGCGGGTGCGTTGGCCACGCCAAACGGCATGACCTTCCACTTGAACACCCTCCCCTGAGGGGTGATGAAGGCCAGTAGCTCCTGAGCGTTGGGCGTCAGGTCCACTTGCCAGAATCCGCTCCTCTTGTCCATCTTGGTCTTGTAGCGACAGGAGGCTATCTTCTCCAGGGTAGACTCCATATTGGGAATGGACCCTGAGTGGTTCAACGTTTTCTTGTTCAGCTCTCCGTAGTCCACTACCAGCCGTTTGGCTGTAGACCCAGGTTTAGCCACCAGGAAACAGGGGCTGCAGTGTAGGGGGTAGTCCCCGTCCTTGTACTCCAGGACCAGGCCAGCGTCGATACATTCTTGTATCTGTCGCTCAATCTCGTCGGCCTGCTCTTTAGGAGCTGGATAGGGTCTCCTCCGGATCTTGTGACCCAGGAACTCGGGTTTCAGCTTGAGGTCCATCTGTACCAGCTTGTCACATGAGGCTGGAGGGGGTAGTTCTCCGAACACCTCCAGATAGGTCCTTATAAGCTTCTGTACCCGCGGGTCGAAAAGATTGATCTTGTCCTCCATGTCCTCGTCAGAGTGTAAGTTGCTTGCCCCCTGAGTAATAGACGTCGGGAGGTGATCATCCACTGACTCTTCGCCCTTGGTAGTGTCCTTCAACCCTTGGTAGGCATATAGAAGGTCCTGTTCAACCATCTCCAGTGGACGATGGCAACATAGGCACGCTCGAGGGGGTTCACATACACATTCCTCCGAGAGGTCGTCCTCCTCTGGGGTCCTCACATGGGCGCCCCACACGCTCTTCATGAGCTTAAGATCCACCTCCCTTTGCCAGGTGGTGATCTTCTGTTCAAGGTCCTCCTTCAATTGGGATAGATCTCCCATACGTCCTTGCTTCAGTGGCCATGAGCTGCGGGTAGGCTTAGCGTAGCATAGCTTTTTCGCCACCAACTTCCTCTTGGAGTCCACACACTCCCTTGGCCTGGATCGCAGGTCCAGCTCTTCGTCCACGGGGTCTTCCACCCTCATGGAGAGTAGGGGTTTTAGTGGGGCGACGTACTCGGCGTTCTCCACTTCCAGTAAGAAAAATCCTTTTTCCTTAAAAACGCCTGTAGGTCTGTTATTGATTCGCTGATCCGATTTGTCGTCTGATTAAACGTCGCGATCCCTGTCGCGAATGTTAGTTTTTGACAGTTAATATTCACGTCTCCTGTGATTCAGATACGTGTTCAGTTTTCATTGATTCATCGCTGTTTATCATCGATTAATTGTCGAATCGTTGTATCAGTTTGTTATTACGCTAGTTTGATTCGGTACTGAAGTTCTGAGATCGACTCATAGAGCAGAGCTAAATAGCATAGCAAAGCACATCATCCCTTGCTCTTGCAGCTTGGGGTGTTGGAGAGCCGCACCCATGTCTGGGTGCCCGGGTGTACAATGGGTACGGCCGTATGGATCCTCAATGTCATGACCACCACAACCCGCCGCCAAGGAGAAACAGAAATGGTGGGGTCAAGACAGCGGCTTGGCGGACCATGTACACCTCCATTAACGAGTATATTTGCTTTGTTGCTTTGCCTTGCTTTGCTTTATGTGAGTCTTGTTCTTGTTAGTTGTAGGTTAATGGTTTTCCTTTTTGAAACGAGTATTTTTGTGCACGCACACATTTTCCTCACTTGAAACTTGAGTATTTTGGGGACATAGTAAAGGAGCCGAAACCCAAATTGTTTAACTGGTAGCAGAGGCATGGCCAAAAAGGTCAAGGCCACTTGAATGGTTAGTAGCCATTTTTGGCACTTTCTTGTGCCGGCTCCGGAAGTACTCAATTTTTGAGTAAAAGGGAAGCTTGCTTGTGCTCCCCTGTCTGTTGCTTGCTTGTTTGACGAGACCACTTCGTCAACAACATCACACTCATGTAGAGTCTCTTTACCTTCGCCAGTATTGCAAAGGTTGTTTGTCTTTCATCAACGACTCCAACACCTCCGCCAACGGCTTGCTTTAGCCACCACCTTCGCCTATGGTGGGCCTATATCACAACACCGCCGCCAACGTTGCTTGTTGTCGTGTTTCTTGTTCTTTGCCCCTAGACAAAAACACTTTTGGGGAATTATACTCATAAAAAAAATTTTTTTTATGTTGGTTGTAGAGGTTCTTGTCGTCTTGTTTGCTTTACAAGTTTGTCGACTCCACCGTCACTATCAAGGATGAACGACGAGTATCAACGAGGAATCAATCTCATGTGTAATCCGTTGTTACGAGAATCATTCACATCCCAAACAATCACATCAGATTCAAGAAATGCTTGGCGTCCCGTCCAGCACATGGTGCTTTTTGTAGCATTGTTCGTCATGGTGGCTGCCGTCACGATGTACCCAAGATCCAACGCAGCTGTGGTGAAGCTTGGGCTGGCTTACCGGAGGAAGAGCTTTCACAAGCCGATGATTGTCAAGGTGACCAACTCCTGCAAGCCCCACCACAACCGCTGTGCCATCTGCGCCATGATAGCTTTGCGAGCGCCGCTGGGGTCACCTTGTGAACGACACCATGAGTGCCTCGCGTGCGGCCATTGTCACTTTCGTTGACAGCGCCAGGAACGCCTTGTTTGCCGCCATCATCACCTACATAGAAATCCGGTTGCGCCCACAACCAAGCGCAAACATTTTGTCGTTCATTCCCAGGCTGCGGTTGAACAGCCGAAGGCAAGCTGCTCTCTGGGTTATTTTTGAGTTGTGTCACATGCGTGCGACAACGTACACAGCATCCTTGCTGTGTTGGTTTTCCAGGCTCTACTGATGGGTCTGTCTAAGGCTTACCGTGCGTCCTCCAAGAAACCTTTTGGTGAAGATTTGAACATCAGCTACCCTGGCAAGGCCCTTGATCCTCTTGGTCTGGCTGACGATCCCACCGCCTTTGCTGAGTCAAGGGGATCAAGAACAGTGGGTTGGCAATGGCTTCCATGTTGGGTTACTACGTTCAGGGCAACGTGACTGGCAAGGGATGACGCTTGGAACCTTGACTTCCTGCGGAATATTGGGCCGAAGGTGAGTGCAGAGGCCTCACCGTGTCTCCGCAAAGGCAGTCCCACCTCTACACGCTGGTTCTTTACAGGGAAACGACTTTGGAAATATTCGTTGACATCGATAACTTATTGCTGGCCACCAACGTGCAGCTTACTCGTCAGCATTTTGTGCATTGGCCTGCTGACAACCGCGAGGGCCTGGTGGTATGCGATACTGCTTCCTCCATCTTCGCTATGCCTCTCCCCTACGAAAAGCTGGACAGCATCACCTCGTCTTCGGTGAACGTGTTGGGCAATCAGACGTCCCATGGCAGTTGGCCAGTTGAATTTGGCCTCAAGTGGCTACCTTCAGCTTCTGGCTATCACCTCCAGCCGCTTGGCCATGTACGCCAGCGGCCTCGGCACCTTCGCCCGAATTTTCCAGGTTGACAGCGATGCACCTAGCGCTCTGAGCAGCCGCAACATCTTGGTCGCCAAGGATGACAACTCATCCGTGTCCTGCCCGACCACCTCCTGCCCTGTCACCGACTGCCTATCCTGCTACTCCTACAGCCGCTCCTGGACCCTGACCCAGGGCACCACTGTCGCCAGGAACCACTACTGTGTGGCCAGCTACTTCCAGACCGCGTCCCCCTCCGACGACAGCAACAATGGATTGTGGGCTTTGTTCGCCTTGTTCGCTCTGCCATAGGTTGGTATTGCAGGTCTGCTCCTCATGAAGATGGCTGCCAAGCCTGCAGCCGCCCCTCCAGTTTTGGCCGAGGAGCCGGAGGCATTGTACCCACAATACCCCACAGTGGAGACCTATACGGTCCAACAGTCGTACCCAATTGCCTCGGTGGAGTACCCGGTGCAAAGCCTCTTTCGTACCCTGCTGGCATGGACATGACCTACGCACCTGTTACCTCCCCCATCACCCCAGCTTATAATGGAGGAGCGAGCGCAACGGCAGCCGAGTCATGTCGAGCGCAACGGCCGCCGAGTCATGTGGAGTGCGACGGCCCTAAGTCACATCACCTTCCGGAACGCAGGGACTGCCGCAGACGCAGCTGCGCAGCCCCCATGGTATTTTGTCGATTTGTAATCAGCATACGCTATCAGCTGGGTTACGAATTATTTTGGACTCTGGGATATCTACCGACCATGGACGCACTGGATCCCCCAGAAGGCTCTGGATGCCTTCCGTCAGGCAATCTCACGCGGAGCTGAGCCTAAAACGGCTGCCCCACAACTTCCTGGGCCCGGGAAGCGCCAACTGCAGGCCAACGCAAAGAAGTGGGAGGACAGGCTGATGGACCTGCAGGACTGCAGGAGGACGAAGCAGAACGCCAGCGGTCCAGAGGATGTGGAGCTGCCGTTGGTGCTGGAGAATGGAACGACGTATTTCGCCAAGGTGCAGGTCATGCCGAGCGACAAACGGCGCCCGTTGCGGGGGCTGCGAGAATTGTCAGACCACCTAAGGTTTAAGCCCGTCCGCCGTCTCCGTGGCGCCGCGCCGCAGGGCCACGCAGCCGGAGCGTGTGTTGGAGCAACTACCGCACCCGAGCCTGTCCCGGGCCAAGCGACTTTCCGGGCTGTCCAGCAACGGCCCCAACTTCGCTGGCGATGAGAACCTGACCACCACTGAGGTCAACAAGACTGTCGCTAATGGCACAGTCTGCCAGAGCTGCCCTTGTCCCACGTCCGCTACATGGAGTGCAGTTATGCCACCACCTGGACTGATGGTGACATTTCCCTGAACTGTAGCAGGGGAGAATTTTCCGAGTGACCTCCGTCTCCGCCGCCCAGCTGACAACTCTGCCCCTGTTTGCCGAGAGCGTTGAACCTTGACAAGTGCTTTGAGAACAACGACCTGACGGGCCCTGAGCGATCGAGGGACCGTGCCGGCGGCTGGACTGGGTGTGCTCAGGTTCAGATATAACTACAGGTGTTTGGCTGTTTGTTGGCTTTGTATTTTATGAGTCCACTGGGTTACTCCTGTTCTTCTCTACTCACCCTCTGGGTTTTGCTGCTCTTCGGGGCAGTCACCCGTGGTTTGGGTTTGTTTCCGTCTTTTCTGTCCAATACTCCTTCAGCATGGGTGTTGGTATGTTGGGACTGTTGGGAATGCATATTTGCCTGAGACGTTCATGAACACATAGGAACAGTGTGGCTCATTGGGCTGGGGCCATCAGCACACACTGAGCCTTTGCTTAAGACATGCTTAAGACATTCTTTTTTACTGGACGCCACAGTGTGTGGTTATTTGGTTTGCCGCTGTTACCACTGTCCCGTGCTCCCTTGAGGTCCCCTCTCGCGACTGGACAGTTGGGGGGGGGGTATGATTGGCGTCATACTGTTGATCTGCCAGATCTGCCAGCCCCAGCAAAACGAAGAGAGAGTGGCGTCTTGACGGCGCTTGAAAGGGACAAGGCACCCTGATCGCAGTGACCTGTTGAGCCAGTACCAGAGCTCAGAGTCAAAGACCCCTCCCTAAACAACAAAAACAAAATGTGTCAAGGAAGGGCTGAGCTGGTATTTCTTCTTGCAGGTTCCAGGTCTTTCGGCCGCCGAGCAGGCCTCTGACTGCCCTTTGCTCTTTGTGTACAGCACTGCAACCACAAACAACCAGGTTTTTGTGGAATAAAACTTTTACCGAATTTTGGCTGACAAGAGTGGTGTTTACCCACTCAGGCCTTTTGCCTATGAAAATAAAAAAGAAAACCAGAAACAGGGGGGGGGGGGCACACATGCCACCCCACACATATACACACACAGGCATGCACACGCACGCAGGCCCCTAGTAAGCTGTCCAGAGTCTAGCACTAGGGTCCATGCTGTGAGTGTTAGCTCAGTCCTGTCGTTTCTCTGTTTCTGTTGTGGTCGTTTAGGCAGAACGTCGTTCTGTTGCAGATCCTGGCAACTGCCAGGCTAACCCAGTCCCGACTTTAGTCCACTGAGACTGATGCGCTTCTCTTGGGCGCTATAGAAGTATCAAGTGTGTACTGTGTTCAGTGAAGGCCTGAGCCTAAGGCCTGAGGCATTTTTCTGCTGTTCTCCTTATTTATAAAACTTTATTTTATGAGCCCATTATCTACTTACTCTGCACGACAGTCAATATAGTCCCCGTGACCTGTTTGAGATGTTTACATCAACTACAGCCATTTCCCTTTTCTACTCCTGTTTCGGGAAAATAGATTGAAGTTACACTCTGGTGGGGGTACCACCACCAGACATACTGTGTCTACACAGGTGGGCACTGGTCTGATCAGCCAGCCTATAAGTCCTGCATTAGTGTTCTTACTTTGTTTTACAGATGTAACTGGGTTCAGTTAAGAACCAGTATTTCCTTCAGTTCTTCTTCATTTCCTTCAGGAGGGATCAGTGTTGGTTACCCTCCTTCTTTTGAAACATCTGACTGAATTTATTTTTGCCTTTTGCCCATGTAATTTTAGTTTGTTCCTCACTGCCTGACAGGTGGGGACGCTAACCAGACTTGCCTTAATTTAGCAATTCTCTGTTAGGATTCAACAGGTGGTCTGCTTTTCAGCAGCTGGAGCTGCTGGGGGTCATGCAACCATGGGCAGGGAGGAACTGAGACCGAGGCCCGCACCCCCTTACAATGACAGGATAGTGCTGAACGGTAGGCCTTGGCTCTGTTTGCTCTGTTTGGAGGGCTAGAGGGGGACAACGCAAGGTCAAACACCCTTGTAGGTACCAATCGAGAGAGTTGTAAGAGCGCCAAATCGCTCTTATGTGTTGCCCATTGAGAATGGACATATTACATAAAAAGGCATGCCCAATGAAGGTCACCTGAGGTACCTCAAGAGCAAGCAGCCTCACCTAGGGGGAACGCCCCTAGTCTAAGGTACTGGGGTACACGGCAGTCGTGCAGCCCCCCCCACTGCCTAGTGGGCTTCGCTACCCAGTGAGGAACCCCCTGCACCGGGGTTAGTTGAGTTGATACTTACTTTTTAGTACAGTGGCTGTGGTTCAAGGGAGGGTAGAGTTTGGGTCAGAGTACCACCGGTTCAGGTGCACGTGTCTAACCCCAGCAGGCCTCAGTAAGTCTGATTGGAACCAATCCTGTATGTTTATTTACTTCTTTGTCTGAGCCCCTGCCCGAATTCTTTTCTTGCCTGTAGGACCTGAAGGTGCCTTGCCTGGCCAGCTCAGGAACCCAGGCCTTTGCTATGGCAATGCCAAGAAGCCCCTTCCTTGCTGAATCGCTTCGAAACCAAGGGACAAGTAGAGGGAGACGCTGTAAGCTCCTGGGGGGTCGCTACCCTCAGTGCCAATACCCTTCACAAGTGGCCAAGGACGTCCAGAGTTCAGTCAGGGCACAGTCAGGGAAGAGGGAATGATACTCATCAGCAAAATAAAAAAAAAAGGAAAAAAAAAAAAAAAAGAGAGAGAGAAGATTACTGACCTGCAGCTGGAAGACTGTTCCCCCTTTGCAGCCTGGCGCCTCTACTTCTGCCAAGTTTCAGTGGAGAGCGAGGCTCTGATTCTGTTCTGACCCTTCCCCCTGCTCCTGCGCTTCGCTTGCGCGCAATCCAAAAATTACAAGTGTGCTCAGTTGTCAGTTTTTTTTTTTGCTGACCGACTCAGTTGGCACGAGTTGCAGGTAGTGAGTTAACATACCTGTAGACCTGTACTGCAGGGAGCTGCATGGTGCTGCGGTGTTGCAGCGTTGTCCAGGCGCTTTTTGTTTGGAGTTCCCCCACCTTCGGTGTGAGTACTAGGGGGGAGTAAGAAAAATCCTTTTTCCTTAAAAACGCCTGTAGGTCTGTTATTGATTCGCTGATCCGATTTGTCGTCTGATTAAACGTCGCGATCCCTGTCGCGAATGTTAGTTTTTGACAGTTAATATTCACGTCTCCTGTGATTCAGATACGTGTTCAGTTTTCATTGATTCATCGCTGTTTATCATCGATTAATTGTCGAATCGTTGTATCAGTTTGTTATTACGCTAGTTTGATTCGGTACTGAAGTTCTGAGATCGACTCATAGAGCAGAGCTAAATAGCATAGCAAAGCACATCATCCCTTGCTCTTGCAGCTTGGGGTGTTGGAGAGCCGCACCCATGTCTGGGTGCCCGGGTGTACAATGGGTACGGCCGTATGGATCCTCAATGTCATGACCACCACAACCCGCCGCCAAGGAGAAACAGAAATGGTGGGGTCAAGACAGCGGCTTGGCGGACCATGTACACCTCCAACAACGAGTATATTTGCTTTGTTGCTTTGCCTTGCTTTGCTTTATGTGAGTCTTGTTCTTGTTAGTTGTAGGTTAATGGTTTTCCTTTTTGAAACGAGTATTTTTGTGCACGCACACATTTTCCTCACTTGAAACTTGAGTATTTTGGTGACATAGTAAAGGAGCCGAAACCCAAATTGTTTAACTCTTCCTCCACACAGGTCTGCACGAAGAAGGCGTCGTGCTCAGTTTCGTCATCTGACTGGATAGAGCTAGGTAGCTCAGATAGTCCACACTCAGAGACTCCATCAGGAACAGGTCCATGGCAGGGAGAGTTTGGGGCGTTGGTGTCAGTCACGACGTACTCATCTCCTCCGGGTATCGTCTCAATAGCATCTTGAGGCCGTAGTCGATCCTTCAAGTCAACCAAGGCGAGTCCATCGCTTTCTCGTTGTATAGCCTGGACCAGAGTCGGGTCCAGATCCTCCCAGGGGATGGAGGTAAGACCTCCGTCCACCACGCTGAGCATACTTCCCCATCCGGGTTTCCCAATAGGCGTCTTACGCCCCAGAGGCAGGTAGATGGCCTCATCAGGTAACCGAACAGGGCTGATAGTCAGCCTGTCCAGGAGGTTTCGCCAGTACTTGTTGCCCCCATGGGCTCCCGAATCGGGGGAACACAAGACCATACGGGAATGTTCCAAGGCCACCTTGGTCAGGACCTTCCCCAGTTCACTGAACCTGGGGTTCCCGTAGGCCATCCCGAATGAGGGCCAGTAAAATTTGTAGCTGCAGTTCTTCCCCTTGCTGCAGTAAAGGTCCAGTACATGCTGCTTGTCGCTGGCGAACAACTCCACACTCAGGTCTTCTCTAGAGTAACCCAACTCCTTCAGACCTTGGTCTAGGACTTCCCCCAATAGTTGATAGTCCTCAGCTTTGGAGGCCGCCATCATGTTCGAGGGCTCCTCCTTCGATAGGCTCAGGTAACTCGAGGTATGTTCCGACTGCTCCAGTGGCACAGACTCTCTGCCACTGCCGTGGTCCACGTAGAGGAGGTAGGGCGCTTGCAGCGTCAGGGATTGTATCTGGGAGTGCTGCACGAAGTAGTCAGTCCCCAATACAAAGTCGAAGGCCTCAGTGTCCATCACATAGAACCGATGGGCGATAGTCCGGGAGCCCATAGGTACCTCCACTTCACAGTCCCTGCAGCTGTGCACCACATGTCTATCCCCCATTCGTATAGCCGCGGTGGTCATGGTGTTCTTCGGGCTCCCACAAGGTAAAATTTTCTTGGCCACTATAGATATGGTGGCGCCAGTATCCGATACCCCCAGGGTATTCGCGTCCCCCTAGTCGGATACGTACCCAAAAAACCAGGTCCTGGGTGCCACCGGAGCATCCCCGTCAGAACTCCGCGGGACAGGTCACCTCGAACCCCTTGTTCCGCAGCTTGCGGGCCATCCTCATGAAACGGCTCCTCTTCTTAGCGTTGCCGTCATCACCACCTTCGTGCTCTCGCTTGGCCCCTTGTTCTTTCTGGGGCTGCGTCTGTGAGCGTGTGGTAGGACCAGACTGCCCTCCAGAGGGCTCGGAGTTCCCCCCTGGATTAGGGTTGGGGTTGCCTCCGTTCTTGTGGGTATTCTTGTTGTCCTTGTTGGCCTGGCGGTTAGCGCCTCCACCTCGTCCACCTTGACTCTTGTCTTGCCATTGTCCACGTCCTTTCGACTTGCCCTTGCCGGAGTCGTTGCCTTTGCATTGGCCTCCACCTTTGCCAGAGCCTTTGCCAGCATCCTCACCCTTAAGCTTCGCCGATAGGCGCTGCTTGTGGTAGCACTCATCCTCGTAGTGCTTCCTCTTCCCACAGAAGGCACACGTGATGGTGCACCTGTAATGATCCGGCAGCTTCGCCTTGGCGCCGGTGTTCTTCTCCTGCTGCTTCCCCTGGACTACGAGGCAGTCTCGCTGCTCGCAGTCAGGGGCGTGCTGCAGGTGGCCCTGCTCGTCTCTGGCATCACACCAGAAGAGCTCCTTAACGTTCTCCATGATACGGGCGTGGGCGTGCTTTGGGGGTAGTCCCCTGCCCAGGTCTGGATCCTTGGTACCCTTTGCCATGGCCTCCAGAGCCTCCTCCTCCAGAACGGTAGTTGTTCAGGTGCTGGTCGCTTTCTTTCTCCAGCGCCAGCTCCAGGAGTAGTACGCATAGATCCTCGTAGCGGAGGGATCTAGCCTTGCGCTCTGCCGTCGAACGGCACTCGTCCCACAGCTCTCGAGGGAGCTTAGCCACCAGCCAGAAAAGCAGGTCGTTGCTGTTGTAGGAACCGGGCGTCAATCGTCCAGCCCAGTGATCCAGGTCAGCCAACAAATCAGAGACCCTGCCAGGTTTGGGGTTGTTGGGCAGCACGGGCACGTTCTGGATCTCGGCCCTGATGGAGAGGTCGGTTTCATAGGTCGGGTACTGCCTCTCCAAGGCAACCAACACATTGGCAAGGGTGGCGGAGTTAGTCACGATCTGTCTGACCGGCTTCTCCAGGTACTTGGTCTTGCAGCACTGCAGGAGCAGATCGCACTTGACCCGTCCACTAGCGTGGGTTTAGCCGGTCAATCGGAGAAACCGGCCAAAATTCTCAGCGAACTCGCTGAGGTCCTTGCCTGTGAACTCAGGCAGGTTCACCACGATCTTGGAGGTGGCAATAGCCTTAGCCTCCTGAGACCTGCGTCCCTCAGGGCGTCGGGTCTTCCTCTTCTTCTTCTTCTTCTTCCCACTTGGGTTCTCGGGGTCCTCCGGGTCGTCGTCCTCCGAGGGCGAAGCAGAAGTCATCGACGGCGGCTCATCATCGGAGGGGTCTCTGCCTAGATCACTAGAGCCATAGGGCTCCACGTCAACCATTGTGCTCAAGGCTGTCAGCCCCAGCCGGTCCAGCTCGGCTCTCGTAGAATTCATCACGTGGCTGTAGGGCGGCTGGGCCGTTCTCGGTACGAAAGGGCTTCTCGGTATCGCTGCAGGGGTCGGCATCGGTCGGCCCCTCAGGCTCCCCAGGGTGTTTGTCAGCCCTGCCACCAGGTGGTTGGCCTGTACTCGATGGGGTGACACTCCCACCGTGGTAGGTGACACTTGGGGCGGTATCATCAGGGGCTCCAGTTTCTCTCGAATCCCTTTAGTGAGGTCGCCAACAATTTTAGAGGTGGCTCCTCGGAGCACCTCGTTGATCTCGGACCGCGTCAGGGACCTGTTGGAGGATCTCCCCGATCCTCTACTCCTCCCTAGTGACCCCTTTTGCACACCTTTGAGCGTAGCGGTTGAACAGCGGTTGAACCCAGTTGAACAGCATGTCGGATTTACCCGAATAGGTGAGGAGGAAAGAAGAGATGGCGAAGCAATAGCACTACACAAGACACATATATGGGCCAACTCCTTAAAACCGGTTTGTTTTCTCTGTTTTCTGCTCCTTTGGTGCCCTTTGCTACCTTTCATTGAAACGGGCACCCTCAAAATATACACAAAAATGGTATTATACATGAAAAATGAACTTTTGACCTCAAATACCCCCCATGGGGTTTGAACCCACACTCTACCAACCTTAGAGTTGTGTTTTTCCTCTAAGCTACGACCTGTCGTCGACGATCTCAGAGAAAACCGTAGTATCATAAAAAATTTGGAAAATCAGTACTCCTTACATGCTCCAACCACTATTAACCTCCCATGCTCTTAAAACCGTGGCAACCGACGACCCAAGTGTCAACTGCTTTTCACGGTGAGCGAAGAACTTAAGGGAGGGACAGGGTGGGCATATATGTGTCTTGTGTAGTGCTATTGCTTCGCCATCTCTTCTTTCCTCCTCACCTATTCGGGTAAATCCGAGCTGGCTCAGCTAGCACTACACAATCCCCATATATGGGCAACAGAACGGAAGAACTGAGCTCCCGTGAACTGAACCCTTATATAAGAATTAATTAATCGCCAGGCGCGAAGCGCGCGCCGCTTCCCCAGTCGCCAGATCAGGAGGGACCAGAACTTGCGTGATGCGCAACAGAGCTCTGGTCCTGTCGTAAAACTTCCTGAATGTATCGTAACAGGACCAATCACCCAATGCCGCTACCACATGCGGATCCACGCCAAGATAGATTAGTGCAGTTGCTGCTGCTCCTCGTGTAGAATGCGCGGAAAACGAATCCGTCTCCAGTTCCCCCAATTCCAGTAGGTGTTTCCTTAACCAGCGAGTAGTGAGACCGTTGATGGTATCAGACGATAAAGGCTTCCGTGGCTTTCGTAGGGACACAAAAACCTCAGAACCCTCGTAATCACCAGTAGCTTCCAAATAACGCGCTAAGCAGCGCTGCGGATCAATTGACGGTGGCGTAACATTGTGAATAGGATAACGTGCATAGTATCTCCTCCCTTTGCGCTTAGCAGAAATGAACCAAGGCTGAGCAGCGCGTTGGATATCCCTACGTGATCGCGCCAGATCAACGCCTCGGAACAAGGCAAAGAATCTCAAGGACAAAATGGCTTGCAAGCGCAGCTGAGCTTCCGTCTCCACAGGTTGCTGATGCATGACTTGTATAAGACGCCGTACATCATAGAAACGATGATAATGAGGAACACTGACGAACCAGTCACGTTTCAAGTTGCGTAGCATACCCTCGAAACGTAGTTGCGAAAAGCACGGGAATAAACACACTGCTGAATACGCCATACGCCCAGCACTTAAAGAATGCGTGCGTGAAAACTTTAAAAGTTGCACCGCCACCGTCATCAGTGGGATTTGACCAAAGCGCTCCACCTTTAACAGTGGAGCAAGCGCCGCGTCTTGTAACAAGAACGTACCAAACATGTGCCACGCAGAATTGTAACGTTTCAAGGTGTCCTTCCCGATTTCATTGATGATGAGCGTCGCCTCTTCGTTGGTAGCTCCTCGCAATTGATAGTATTCCCGCAAACATACGCCAAGGTCAACACGAAACGTGGTTGTGTCTCTGTGCCGTCTGGCATTTGCAACCGGAACTCCGACGTGTTCACTGCGAACTTCACGTGTTTCATCAATAGGTTCCACCAAACTTCGCGCGGCCTGTACGGCAGAGCCATGAGAACCTCCACCCCTGGTGACTCCAACACTTGGTTGACCAACTGAGGTATGTGCTTGAACGGCGGGAAGACCCACCCCGGTGAAAGTAAAGTTAGATTCTGGGAGAAGACATCGATGGCGTAAGCCCCCGGCTGAGGACACGGACTGACGAACTTGCTGCACACCGCATTGGAACTCCTTGACATCCAATCGATTTCCGGCTGAATCCAACTTTTGAACTCCTCCAGGATCCAAGTCAACACGTCCGACGGGAAGGTAGCCTCCGACGGTGTCCAACGAAGCCGAGACCAAATGTCCGCCGGATTTACCGAGGTGTGCACGTAAAACGGTTGAATCTCGATGCGATTGGCTTGTGTAAAATTCCACAGTTGGAGAATCAATGCGTTGAACCGCGGCTTGCGACCTCCCCACTTGCGGAGATACCAGTAAAGGACCATTGAGTCGGTGAAAAATCGCAGCGTGGTGTCCCTCAGTGCATACGCTTGAATCGTCAGTAGGGCTCCCCTGAACTCTTTGACGTTTATGTGTTCCTCTCGATTCAGGAACCAACCGAACGCTGCTTGGGCATTCCCTTGAAGGACTCCGCCCCACGCCAGATCCGACGCGTCCGAGTACATGTCCCTGACGTGACCCATGGAAACTACGAAGGTGCGTCCCTTCCACTGGTGTAACTCGTCCGCCAGATCCATCAACTGACGTGACACGCGCTCCGGGAGCGCCACGTCTGCCTCCCAGCCAGCCTGGACTGCCACCGCCACGTGCACCGCCAGGGCGTCGCTGAGGAGTCGGATATGGGGCATGGCGAACAACAAGGAACGGATTCTTCCAAGAACGGAGGCGCATCGCCTCACTGATGGTGTGTGACTGTGTGCCAGTCTGTTCACGTCCCGAAAAATTGCTTGTAGGCGCTTTGGAGGTACCGCGACGAATCCTTCCCTGAAGTTCAGCATAAAACCAAGCATTATAATTTCTTGCGACGGCTCCATACATGATTTTGGGACATTGACCAATATACCCAACCGATGCAAAAGTTGTACCAAAAAACGTGTGTGTTCCAGACATTCACGGTAAGTATTGCCAATGATGAGCCAATCGTCCAAGTAGACCCAAACGAGTGCTCCGCGTTCACGCACGGTATTTAAAATTGGTTGCATGAGGCGTTGCCATTCCCGTGGTGCAACGTTTAATCCAAACGGCAAAACGCACCACCTGTAAAATTCACCGTCGACGTAGACCCCCAAATAAGGTCGATCCCGCGGATGGATACCCATGTGAAAATAAGCACTTTTCAGGTCAATTTTGCAAGCATACTGACCGGGTCTCAAGAACGGTAAAATGCCCCACAGAGTGACCAAACGAAAATAGGTGGTCTGTACAAACTGGTTCACGTTCTTCAAATTGGTGATAGGTCGACGGCCTCCCTCAGGATGTGCCTCGTCTGACGCTTTGTCCACTGCGAACATACTTGCACAACACTTAATGTCTTTGCGCTCGACGCATTCCATGCAACCCTGTTGCACTGCATCCAAAACGTGTTTTACCAATTCAGGGTCGGTTACCTCTGCGTGGGAAGAACGAGGACGGAAGTCGTCGGTTGGTCGATCCGGATCAAAACCGTCAACCCAATCAAGCTGCAGCCCATTGCGAATCACTGACGCCGCGTATGTGTCCTTCAACGTTTCCCATTCATGCAATTGTGCACGACAGCGCAAATAGAGTGGCAGGTGGGGATGGATCGGCGGTGGCACGCACACGGCTGGTGCCAATAAATCCTCTACAGTCAAGCTACTGCTGTGGTCGTTCATCTAACTTGTCGTTACGTGGCACAAATCTTTGGGTGAAACCCTTACCTTTGCCTTTGCCTCCTTTGCCAGATCTCCGTGGATCAAAACGACCTCGTGTTGAAAACGAACGGAAAGAACTACGATGCGAGTAAGGGGAGAAACGCGTGCCTCTCAGGTCTTTTTGTAATTTGTTGCGCGACTGAAGTAGTGACATGTCATCCTTCGAGAGTAACTCTGGTGCAATCGCAGGTTGTTCAAACCGTTTATCTACTGCCACTCGACGGGAGCTTTGGATGCTGTAGTCCAACGCACCCAACATTGCAAACAAATGTTCACATAGTACCAATGAAACAGGTGCTTCCGGAGCTACCGTTGTGTCATCTTCGCGTGTTAAGACTACTCCCAGGACTCGCATGGCGTCTTTTACCTGTTGTTCCCAACGACGCTTCTCTGCGTCCGCTGGATGTTTGTGCGTTGGCGCGTTATTAACAGCTGCCCTATGGAACTCGTCGAACACTGGCAAGTGCTTCAACATCTTTTTTCTGCGAAACTCGTCTTGCAAAACCTTTCGCTCTTCCAGGAGTGCAGACAAGCGTGAAGGAAGCGACAGAACCTCATCGCGCCACACGAACGTGGACTCCTTGTCCGACGCGGGGCCAGCGTGGTCTTTGGGACCGCTCAAAGTTTCGCATGCCAAGAAGACGTCTTCGCGATGCGACGACGTTCCTGTTCTGCCAATGTCGTCGCCCTTTAAGGTGAGTAAGGCATCACGAACCAAGGCCATCGTGTCTTTGACAGTGGCCAGTGTTTTCTTTCCTGTAAGTTTGGAATACAGTGACGCTGCCTGCCAAGGACTGAGACCACTCATTGCGCCTTCCTTTGCCAACTGTGCTGCATGTTCCAACGACTCAGAACTCAGGTTCCACGCCGAATCCGGCAATTTCAGCACGAACTCGTGAAAATCCAGTGTCTCATTTTCTTCTGTCATTTTGTTAAAATTTATATCCTTAAAACATTTTGGATTGCATCAGAAATCAAAGCTCTGGGTACAGCAAATCACTAGTTGAACAACTCAGTGAGCGCGTGACCGGTTTTAAGAGCATGGGAGGTTAATAGTGGTTGGAGCATGTAAGGAGTACTGATTTTCCAAATTTTTTATGATACTACGGTTTTCTCTGAGATCGTCGACGACAGGTCGTAGCTTAGAGGAAAAACACAACTCTAAGGTTGGTAGAGTGTGGGTTCAAACCCCATGGGGGGTATTTGAGGTCAAAAGTTCATTTTTCATGTATAATACCATTTTTGTGTATATTTTGAGGGTGCCCGTTTCAATGAAAGGTAGCAAAGGGCACCAAAGGAGCAGAAAACAGAGAAAACAAACCGGTTTTAAGGAGTTGGCCCATATATGGGGATTGTGTAGTGCTAGCTGAGCCAGCTTGCTGTTCAACCCCCCAGTTGAACTCGGTTGAACGCGGTTGAACAGTTCAACTGGCCTATCGCGCCAATCGGTGGCGCGTGCTCACGCGATCACACGTTCAACAGTGGTTAATTAATATACATGACGCATTGAATTGAAGAATATTTAATTTCACCTTTGTGCAATATGGTAGTGTCACCAAAAATAACGTAACAATAAGAACAAATTAGAGCACCAAGAGATTCCCCATTGTGGTTTCTTACTTGTATGCAAGGATCCCTCTCATTTTACAATCAAAAATGCCAACGTCAAACTTGAAGCAATGTATTGCAGATCACTACACTGGATTACAATCGGATGAATTGATGAGTGATTTGGTCAACTTGTTCACCGCATCCAAGGGTGGTCGTACACTATGGGAACGCCTCAAGACTAGAATGGGTAGTGGGCGGCGTAGTCGACGCAATGACCGGAAGGTCATGGAAAGGGTGTTTACACCCAAGGATGCCGTCCGGTTGATCCTTGACTTGGAAATGCCGAAAAATAGGTGCTCTACATGTCCTACATGCATACCATGGTGCGTTGCATGTATGCAAGGAGCGTTCAACCGTATGCGAGATGCGTTCAAGTGTGCGGTTGAACACATATGAAACAAATGCGACTCATGTTTGTGCAACATAGAGTGCCTACCTAGGTTTCATCGAACTATCATGTATATGTCTTCTTCCACATGCAATTTTGGCCCCATTTACATGCTACCATCAAGTGTTTTTTCATGAAAACAACAAATTGAACATTTGTTAAAGTCATGTTCAACTGCCGGGGTTGTTGTGGATGCACGAAAGGGGGTGATTTTCAATGCGTGGCGTACGCATGGGCCGGAGCGATGGGAGGGTGAAAGGTATGCCATTGTGGCGTATACATCTATCGCGTGGCACCGCCTTCCCGCTCCGATGCGCACTGAACTCCTGGACCTGGGGTTCCCATGGTGACAGGCACTGGGATTGTTCATCCAATTTGACGTGAATTGTTGGTGCCATTGTTGTGTGATTGCGATTACGTGCGGCATTTCTCCTAACGCGCTCCAGTGTGTGTTCAACCGTGTTCAACCGTGTTCAGCCGTGTTCAACCGCGCGGTTGAACACGCAGTTGAACATGGCCGAACGCGTATGGGCGGCAATATGAAAGTAGCAGAAAATCCATGGTTTTGTGGTTATAATTGATTTGGATAAGGCAGGTGCACACTGCAAAAACCTCTGAACACCATCCACGATAGAATGGAAGCCAAAGGACCACAATGAAGGTCAAAGCTTAGGGGAATGTGTCAAGTGGGGTGTTCAACCGCATGGTTGAACACCAAGGCGGCGTTGACGCTACTCTTGGACATGATAGAAAGGGAGTGGCAATGTGAGGGGTATGGCATGGAATAGTGCATTGGGCATTAGTATGTTGTTAAAAGCATGGTACATCGTCATGGATGGTTTGGAATGGCATGGTGATACGTCAAAAGTTTAATTTTTGGTAAAATTGCACTACGCGCGGTGGGGGTGTTCAACCGCTGTTCAGGGGTGGTTCAAGGGCCCAGGTGAAGTCAGTTGAACACCGGTTGAACATAGGACATGGCACCATGGTGTGCAAAAGGGGTCACTAGGGCTGCCTCCAAGAGACTCAGGTCCTCTCCTCAACCCACTCAAGGTTGCATACCCAGGAACATCCACATAGGTTCCCGTAGCGCATAGAGGATGGTGATAGTCTGCCGCATACCATCGCGGCGCAGAACTGGAGGTCACCGGCTCACTGGCAGTAGTTGCCTCAGGAAACGCAGTGGTAGGTGGGCCCAAACCATAGGCAGGGTAGGTAGGCATACCAGTAAAGCCTGTGCCCTCTGCCATAGGCGGGTTGGTTATGGGTGTGGATGTTGCAGCGGCTGGGTCTGGACTACGGAGTGTGGTGGTTATAGGAGAGGGTGATGCGTGGAGGCCAGAAGCGCTTGGTGCGGCCTCGAAGGTAGGATTATTCGTCGGGTCTTGCCCTTGGTCTGCTCCTTTGTCTGCTTCCTCTCCAGCATCCTTCTCTCTCTCTCTCTTCCTCTTCACAGGTTGAGTGTCCTCCACCTCCTCGACTGAGAGGCCCCGGAAGGCCGTCTGGAGTCCTTCGAGCGAATCTTCCGCCACGTCCACTGGCCCATGTAAGGGCTCCGAAGATACAGCGCTAGGTCCAGGTCCAGGTGCACCAGGTGCTGGCCTTGCTGGTGCCTCAGGCGCTGTCTTAACGTCGGTGTCCTCTTTCTTTGTGTCCATCTTCGTTCGCCCTTCTGCTTATATATGACTGATCTCGGCGCACTGGTTGTACGGCACGGGGTTGCTGCCGGTACGCAGAGACAGTCTGCCTCTTGCTACCAGAACGTTTTATAGTGATTTCAACACTGTGTTTGTGCCTCTCCTGCTGCTTGCTGCTGGTGTAGGGTTTCCTGCTGCTTGTTTTTGATGAGGAAAATGTTTTGTTTGCTGAAATACAACCAATTCAGGATAGCCCAAGCCAGAGATAAGCAAGTAGAAGAGAATCAGGATCAAAGCATGAAGGGCTGCAGTGTAAACAGTGAAAGATGAAAGGATATTGACAGAAACTGCAACTCAGGGCACTTCGGATTGCATATTCACAAAGATAGCTGAAATGTTTTGGAAAAAGAGTTTAACGGCAGCAGTGACAGCACTCAGATTATACATCAATGTGATCAGAATTTCAATGATTCTCAGATGTACTTTAGTGCAGTAAATTTTCCGCTTGTTTTTATGTTTTCCGTTCGCCGCCAGATGTCGCCTGTGAGCGCGCGTCGAGTCGCATTTGTCTTTCGTGATTTCCCAATCGGATTTATTTAAATTATTTCGAATGATTTCACGTTGTGTCATTATGTGCGATGAATGCGCATTGAGATTCTATGTCTGCTCCATTTTTGTAGACCGGGTTTTCTGACTATTCATATTCCACCATGGAGTTCATTGGACTTACAAGTGCTTCGCATATGTCGCTCCCAGAGGCTGGATATGGGTCTGAAGAGGGTCATGTGGGTTCGGAGATATCAGGGGCAGTGTCGGGCGTTACGACCCCTGGGGCATCAAGGCTACAGGCTTCGCAGTTACAAGAAAGATCAACCACTATGCAGCGGTTACATGGTAGCAGAGGAAATCATGACTCTGCTTCTGGAATCTCCACGGACACTCTGAGATCATCGGACTTTAGCGGGGCTATCACTCGTAGAGAGTCACTGCGTGTTCCCCCTGAGGTTACCTTCGTGGCATCTCCCCAGCAAACCGAGGATCAACCTTCAGAGTGCCCTTACTGTGGCCATAGGCATTGGCCTGGAGTTCATACCTGTGCTGATTGTTGTATGAACGCCCCACCCAACCTTAAACCCGGTCGAGAATCTCCCTCCTCGAGTGAATCTGGTTCCAGCTCTCACGCTTTGCCTGATCTTGAAGACAGCAGCAGCGAAGGAGAGCCACATGATACTGGAATTAGTGGTGAAGACTGAGAAAACCACTTCCAGGAAATCTGGAATCAGGAATTCCTGAACCGCCAGAATTGGCTGCTGGCGGAGGCGAGCTACCGAGGCCGCCTGAGGGACTGGTTCAGGGCGTCGTGCCAGTTCATCAGGGACAGCGGCCGGTTGTGATTCGACGCCCAACTGCAGGAACAAGAGGATTGGGAAGAGCTGCTGGACCAGTTCGACCACCAGGCCGCCGTGATGGTGCAGATGGCCATCATCGCCGAGGAGAGACGCCAGAATGTGCGTCAGCACGCTGGTCCGTCGGGCGCCTGGGGTCCGAACGACGGAGAGGTCGACGAGATGAGGTGTGATTCGACACATTCTCACCTCTCCAGGGAGCAACTGTCCAAGCTTCCCAACTTCAACTCCAGTGTTGACAGCTGGGTTGATGAAGTGAGAAGCAAAGGAAAAGGTACGAGATGCCCGTCGTGTGGCGAGTGTGCCAAGGACTGCTCCTGTCGACGACAGATTTCGTCGCTGGAAGACAGGGTGAAGGAGCTGAAGAAGGCCGCCAAGGAGAAAAAGAGGGATGACGACAGCAAGTGGAAAGAGATGGAACAGAAGCTGGAGAAGCTGACAAATCTGGTACAAAATCTGAGCACTACTGGGCTCACTGGACCAGCGCCTACAATGGCAAGCCACCCAGCACCTACCTCCTCAGCTGCACCTGCATCCACGCCTTACGGCGTTCCACATTCTCCGGCACCCCCAGCTTTTACTGGTTCACTTCCAGCTTTTACTGGAAATTCTGGTATCCCCCCTACTGGATTTGGAAGTCCTATTGGGTTGAATCTGGGTACCGAAGGAGGAGAATCTTCGTCGGAGAGGTCTATACTGTCTGTTGGTACTGTCGAAGATATTGATGGAGAAGCAAGGACCACCGTGAAGGAGAGATCAATGGCCTTGAAGAAGAAGGACCGGCGGCAGAAGGAAAACGAGGCAAAATTGAAGGAAAAGCAGAAGAAATTGAAGGAGATGAGGCTGCATCAAGCACAACTGACGCCGTTTGTGCAGCCTACTGTGGACCAGGCGTTGCTGGCGGCCGCAATTGCGCAGGCACAGGCAATGGGAGGCGCCGCTGTTAACCCGGTGTTCGTCGATCCCGTTGGCACATCCACAGGTTTCAACCTGAACCACCTGCTCAACCCTTTGCACATGAGGCTTCGTGGGTCAGTAATGAAGCAGCCCAAGTTCTCAGGGCACCCAAATTACTGGGCGTCCTTCGAGAGGCAGTTCATGGTGTGGCTGCAGACGGAGAAACTGGACAAGGAACTCTGGATCCTTGGGTTGATGGACTGTTTGACTGGCAAACTCAGGGAAAGTACATATAATCTTTATGTGGAAAGACAAAATCAAGGAGATCCCCTGACTAATGAAGAGTTGTATCGAAGTCTCAAAAAGAAGGGCTCTCGACTTCCTGAAGATCATTACAGGAACCGTCTGGAGAACTTCAGGGCGATCAAGAAATTATTTCTGGAAGAGATCCCAATAGCAAGGCAAGATTGGGAGTTTTTGGTGCAAGAGGCGGAGAATTCGGGAGAAGGACTTTCTGAAGGCGAGATGAAGAAGATCCTCCTGAGCAAGCTCACGCCGGAGACCAAGCAGAAGATCAGGGACTCTCAGGCGAACCAAAAAGTCCTGGGCAACTGGGTTGAAGTCCGAGGATTGCCGGAAACTATGGGAAAAATGGCAGTTCGTGAGTTGCTACACTCTATCAGTGCTACTGGATTTCAAGACATCACTATTCGTGAGGGCAGATGGAGAGTTGGTTTCCACGATTCTGAACAGTCGGAGTTTTTCTGTAGCATGGTGGATGGAAAAGTGAAGTATAAGGGAACAGTTTTGAGAGTGCGGCCGTGGATCTTCTCGTATGGAGTCGAGGAGATCTGGGACCAACTTGAAAAGTATGCAAACTTAGAACGCCAGAAGTCACAGGATGCACAAGGCTTCGGAGGCAAGGTCAGTGCCGTTGGCGAGAAGGGATGCTCCGTGTGCATTGCCCTTGGAAAAGAAGGTTGAGGGGCGACTCACACGACCGCAGATCACAGGTGGACGCCCTCAGATCTCAAGACAATTCAGTCCAAAATGGATGGAAAGGGAAATTCTCCCAAAAATCCCCAGCAGGATGGAGCACGAGATGCTGACCAGCATGGAAGGGGAAAGGGTAAGGGGCAGTCCAAAGGAAAGAACAGAGACTGGACACCAAAAGATTACTCGCAGCAAGGCGGAGATCCAAGTGGCTCAAGATGGACCGATGCTGGTGGAAAATCTGGTGGAAAATCTGGTGAAAAAGGTGGAAAAGGCCAAGGAAAGTCCGGGGATCAAGATGATTCCAAGGTGAATGGCAACCCCCTGTATACGGAGACGCCAGCGAACAAGACCTTCGGCAACAACAAGGATACTGGAGGTCGAGGCAAGGGCAGATCCAACGAATCCAACCCCAATTCCAACACCTCCAACAACAAAGGCCAAGGAGGTAAGAAAGGTGGTGGTGGAAAGTCATTTGGTGGTCGTGGACGTGGAAAGGGAGTCAATTCCGTCGAAGCAGGAGAAGAATGGGTTGACGAAGGACAAGTACAGGACGTGCAGCCGAACGACGAGGAAGAATGGCAATAGGGAAGCCAACTTGACCCAAATCCCAACACTGGGGTTGAGTGGCAGGAATCAAAACCCATCAGGGTAGTTGGGGCGGTGGATGGACGCTGCTGGGATCGGCTGGCGCGTTCCTCTGGCCTCCTGTACCCTGCCTGGGTCCTCAGCGCTGTCCGGCGAGGCAAGCAGCGCCAGTTTGTCTGCTGGATCCAGGTCAGATCGACGGATGGTAAGGTTAAACTTGCCAGATGTCTGATTGACAATGGTTCAGAAGTCAATCTGGTAAGAAAAGGCTTTCTGCAGGAGGATGAGGCGAAGATGTCCTCGACACCTGTCCAGCTGGAGGGAGTCAGCGGACATCGCCTTGACGGTGGCGACAGAGAGGCAGAATTGGCGGTCAGATTGGTGAAACAATCTGTGTGGAGCGTGGAAGAGACAGTCACGGAGGAGTGGTTTTCTGGAAAATTCTATGAAGCGAGTATAAAGTATGATTTATTCTTGGGACAACCTTGGCTTCACGCTCACCGTGTGTCGCCCATGGGACACAGGACATGCTTCCTCCAAGATCCGTCGACCAGCGACCCGTCTGACCTGTATTATCTGCACCCATATACCAAGAGTATCCACCAATTCAAGGAGCGAAATAAGCTGCATATTCAGCAAGATGGGCAGGAATGGACAGGGAATCAAGAATAATTCGACGAAGGAAAGGTGGAATCATTGAACTGCAAGAAGTGGAAGTCAGTTTGCTATCGTGTAGTCGACAAATGGCGGGACATTCTGGTGGATGTTTTCGAAAGGAACCACAATTTTCGTCCGCAAGTTGATGCCTTTGCAAACAAAAAGAATAAAAGATTTCCGAAGTTCTACGACGATGCCTGGAGTGAGGACTGGTCTGAACCTCTATGGATCAATCCACCCTTCGACGTTTTCCCTCGTGTGGTGCAGAAGCTGAAGCAATCCGGCGCAAAGGCGATTTTAATTGTCCCGAACTGGCCAAGACAATCTTGGTTCAAGTACATTATGGACATTTCAATCGACATTGTCGAGCTACCTCACAAGGGAGTGAAGCTGTATTGCGAAGACAATGGCAAGCCTTTGCCACAGCGTTCGTGGAGCACGTTGGCGTGCTTAGTTGACGGGAATCTGGGAGATTATTGGCAAGATGGCAGTGAAATGGGAACAGAAGAGGTCATCTCAAAATCCTCAAGAATCGACGAAATTGAGGTGGATGAAGACAATCGAGAGCGGAATCCCGACGTATCGTCGCGGAAGGAGGGAAGGACAATCGGCGTCCCTCAAGAGAACGCCTCCATCCATTACAATTCGTCCCCATCAGACAAGAATCAAGCCAAAAATGTCAAGATTTCAAGCAAGAATGATGACAAATCTCCAAGAATCTCGCCTGAATTGACAGGAATGAAGCTGAATTCGTCCGACCATCCCTTCAAGACATTCTTGGACCCCCTTCATTGGTGGGATCCCACAGAGGAGCGAGCTCAGGTGAGCTTCATCCGCCAACAATGCGACGAAGAAGTTTGGAATGAAGTGGCCAAGAATATGAGACCACGACCAACAATTCGCAAATTGGTGGACATAATGTCGGTGATTAAATGTGGGAATCAGGTCGACGGAGACAAGATATCTGCAAGAAGGGACGCAGTGTTCGAAGATTATCAAGATGACGTGCTGAGTGGGAAGTTGTGGAAAAATCCCCCAATTCGATGTGAAAATGGGGAAGCCAAGATTGACATAATCGAAGGCTCAAAGGTGCACAAGCAACATCCATTCTATCTCCACGGCACCAAAGCAGATGCCCTGCGAAAGATTATTGAGCGCAATCTCTATGAATTCGGTTGGTTGGAGGGCTGCATGAGTTCTGAGTGGTGTTCAGCACCATTTACTGTGCCAAAACCCCCACCTGCTGACCAATCCAGCATAGAAGCTTGGCTTCTAGTGGTGGATTACAGAGCCCTGAACGCCGCCACGGTACCAGACGCGCATCCTCTTCCTTTAATCGAGAAAGAGATCGCCGCGAGAGCCAAAGGCAAGCTCTTTACTGTGTTGGATTTGCGCCATGGCTTTCATCAGATGCCCCTTCGAAAGGAGGATAGGCATTTGACGGCAATGTGCACGCCCTGTGGCACTGTCCAGTGGACTGTACTGCCGATGGGTCTGAAGAATGCGCCGTCGATGTTCCAGAAGATGATGGAGACTATTTTCTTTCAGAAGCACAACTCTCTGGATTTACAAGAATTCTGCAGCATCTACATTGACGACCTTCTGATTGCCACGCCGTTGGGAAAAAACTTTGATGAGTGCCTGAAGTTGCACAAAGAACAAGTCCGCAAAGTTCTCGAAGTCCTTCGACAAGAGAAGCTCGTGTGTGGACCCAAGAAGGGCAAAATGTTCCTCCAGAGTGTGGAATTTTGTGGCTCTGTCTTGGAAGATGGGACAAGAAGACCAGCCCCAGGAAAAATGGCTGCCCTGCAGCTATGGGAAAGGCCTAAAACCATCACGCAGCTTCGTGCCTTTTTAGGCTGCTGCAATTACTACCACGAGTTCCTTCCTCTCTACGCCAAGTTCTCTGGTCCATTGACAGAGTTACTCAAGGTTGGCAAAATAGAAGGAAAGAAGGGATCTCAAGTCAAGCTCAAGTGGACGCCAGAATGTGAGGAAGCCTTTACTGGTCTCAAGGAAGCACTGGCAAATGTGGTTGAATTAAAGACTCCGTGGTTGGATGGAAGACCTTTTTATATTCGTACAGACGCCAGTCGTTACGCCATTGGTGCTACGATCGAACAAGTCGATGACGAAGGTCACCATCATCCTCTGGCTTTCTGGTCTTGCAAGCTTACAACAAGACAGCGAAATTGGAGTCCAAGGGAACAAGAAGCCTATGCAATCCTTTGTGCCTTACGGCGATATGGAGGTTGGATCTTGGGCCATCGCGTTGAGGTACTGACTGACCACAAGTCACTGGAGAGCTGGAGGACAGAACATGTGGATACCCCTGGTGGACCAGCTGGGAGGAGAGGCCGATGGCATGAAACTCTCAGCAGATTTGACCTCCATGTGACTTACATTCCGGGTTGCTACAATACAGTGGCGGACGCCCTGAGTCGCTGGGCCTACCCAGCCTCAGAGGCTTACTCTGAAGTGAGTTTTCATGGGACAGCGACGGATAAAGCTGAAGTGATCGAGTTTGATAAGGAAGAACAAGCACTGATCAAGAAACATTGTCTTCAATGTGCGATTAAGAATCGGATGAGGGTTGAATTGGTCAGACGCAAGGAGATTACCATCGCAGATCAGATTGCAGGAGTTAACTCTGACTCTGAGTCGGCACTGCCACTCCTTAATGTGTTTCCAGTGACAAGATCCAAGGCGAAATCCACGCTCCCTCCACAACAAAAGAACAAGGAAACCTCCTTCCTCTATGTGGATTGGACGAAGATGTACAAGGAGGACAGGTTCTTTGGGTCTGTATACCACAAGTTGAAAGGGGACAAGCCTTACGACTCTGAAGAGACGTCTGATTTCAAAATCCAAGGCGACAAGTTTTTTTGGCAAGGACGGATTTGTGTTCCTGATTGTCTAATTGACCAATATGTCAAACATTGGCATCGGAATGAGACAGCCCACACACATTCTCGTGTACTGGCGCAGGAGCTACGACACAGAGTGTACACACGGGATCCCAAGAGTGCCTGTGAGCGAGTTGCCAAAGGATGCAAGCAATGTCAGGCGGCCATCCCCAAGAATCAAAAGGCAGAAGGACTACTGAAGGGATTACCAATTCCTGAGAGGTTGTTCGACAAGGTGACGGCAGATGTCTTCGAGTTGGGACAAATCCAAGAGGAATGTCTCTACACGAGGAAGCCTATCGATGGGGTTTTGTTAATTCAAGACCGCCACAGTGGCTACATCCAGGTCCTCCCTTGCAACACGAAGCATCTCACCTCTGAAATGGCTGCCAAGTGGACTGCAAGTCAGTGGATGAGTAACTGGGATGTTCCCAGTGAAATTCTGACGGACAGTGGGAAGGAGTTTATTGGGACTTGGTGGGAGAACATGTGTGCTCTATTGGGAGTGCATCATCTTCGTGCCCGAGTCTACGACCATCGAGCCCTCCCTGCTGAACGCGCTGGAAGAATTCTTATCAACATTCTGAGAAAATTCCTGGCGACTGAAAAGGACTACAATTGGTTGGAGACAATTTACTGTGTCTTGAGGAGATACCATCGTACCAAGAATTACACTGGATTAAGTCCGAATGAGCTTGTTTTTGGTCGAGAGAAGATGGGTCCAGGACCAGTGATGTATCATGCAAGGCAGTGCTACGACGCCTCGCAATGGTTTGAGAGGATCAAGGATTTAGAGTCCAAGTGGATCCAAGCCAAAGTGGAGAGTCAAGCAGATTGGTTGAATTTCAAAAATAAGTGGACAACGCAAGGAAAACCCTTCGAGAAAGGCCAGCAAGTTTGGCTTCGTAAGTCAGACGAGACCCTGAAGGACGAGAACGAATTGTTACCTTTGTGGGATGGCCCATTCCAAGTCAGTGGTCAACTAAGTGAGACTACATTCAACATCGAAATTGAGCCAGGCAGGCATCAAGAAGTACATCGTGACCGTTTGAAGGCCGAAGTACCCTGCCCCAAAGGAAGGTTCAAGCCTCTCTATTGGACTTCGAAGTACCTGAGCGACAGGAAGATGGTCACCAGCAGTTTCGAGTTGGAGAAGATCCTTGATTACAAGAAAAATGCTCGAAACAAGTGGTACTTTCTGTGCAGATGGAAAGGATTCGGTCCAGAAGAAGACAAATGGGAGCCAGCTTCAAGCTTCATCCATGGGTATACGGACACTTTCATCAAGTTCCTGAAGAAACACCCTGAGATTGACCGTGAGCTCTCGCTGATCAAAGATTGTGTCACCAAGGAAGACTTACAAGCACAAGAAGAAGCTCCAATTGTGGCAGAATCAATTCGAGACAAGATCTGATCAGAATTGAAATCGCCGAAGCTTTCGAAAAGGTTTACGGCCTACACATACCCTTGGCATGGGGACAAAACAGTCCTGACGCATCGTCTATGTGGTTCGATGAACAGATGATGGGACATTCCGGGGTCATCCTGGTCATTCCATCCATCATTACCATCATGGTCATCATGTGAATCATGTGCTTCATTGTAGATGATTCCAATCCGAAGATCCGAAGGGCCATTATCCTCAACCACGACGACACTCTCGTGTTTAGCTGTCGACTGGACCCCTCTACTCGCCTTGGGAAGGACTCGTTCGAGTTCGTGCTCATTACAGAGATTCTGACACATGACTGAATCTGATCCATTTCATGTGTTTGACGGATCTGCTGAGAATGTAATTTCAATCAGCTCTTACATTGAGACTGTTGGTTTGTTTTTCAATCGACCGCTGTCAAAGAGCTTATATAGACCAAGTGACAACGATGGTGTTCTTACTTGTGTTGACTCGCTGTTCATCTGTGGATTGTGTTGGAATCCCCCTCAGAATCAGCTCAATTTTGGCAAATTCCTGGTACCAAGCATTGGATGCTTATACATTCTGGGACTATAATGAGTCAATTACCACTTCTGGCTCATACTGGATTACACATGAAGCCCTGAAGACGATACTGACAGTGTGATGTACACTCACTGGGTTTTCTTGGCTATCATTACTCTTGCATGACTGGATTTCCATCATGGGATTCATCATCATCATGAGGATTTGACCTGGATTGGCTATGAATGAGAACTGGATTTCCGTTCAACACAACACACAGAGTCTATCGACAATGAATTGGACCTACATTGGCTTGCTGTGAAATTCGCCGCCCTCAATCCGTGTGCGATTCACTGAATTTGGTCTCAATTCAGTCACATTTTGTACCATAATCTGGCATCTGGTCTCATGACTGCAAATGACACCAGCCAGTTTCACATATCTTGGACTCCATGAAGAGATACCCTATTTTTATGACGCTCGACGACATGGCGACGCTCGTTTTCTGTTTTCTGGCAGTGGGATGTCAGATCCTGATTTCATCATGAATCATGGATCATGGATCATCATGTACATTCTTCACTCAGACTTTCAATTTTCGAATTTTCGAGCTTGAACGAAGCTTTTTCTGTGTGCCCTAAGGTACCTATGTGTTTCATTCAAGTCGATGGCCATCGCGAAGCACAGATCTCAGCACAATTTCGCTCAATTCAGCTCAATTTCACACATTTCGTCATAGATTTGTCGGTTTTTGGTCACTTTCGCCGTTTCGTTCACTTCACTTGACCCAGCCTGACATACTGGCGTATGTTTTCAGAGGGGGAGTGTAACGGCAGCAGTGACAGCACTCAGATTATACATCAATGTGATCAGAATTTCAATGATTCTCAGATGTACTTTAGTGCAGTAAATTTTCCGCTTTTTTTTTATGTTTTCCGTTCGCCGCCAGATGTCGCCTGTGAGCGCACGTCGAGTCGCATTTGTCTTTCGTGATTTCCCAATCGGATTTATTTAAATTATTTCGAATGATTTCACGTTGTGTCATTATGTGCGATGAATGCGCATTGAGATTCTATGTCTGCTCCATTTTTGTAGACCGGGTTTTCTGACTATTCATATTCCACCATGGAGTTCATTGGACTTACAAGTGCTTCGCATATGTTGCTCCCAGAGGCTGGATATGGGTCTGAAGAGGGTCATGTGGGTTCGGAGATATCAGGGGCAGTGTCGGGCGTTACGACCCCTGGGGCATCAAGGCTACAGGCTTCGCAGTTACAAGAAAGATCAACCACTATGCAGCGGTTACAAAGAGTTGGAAAACTGCCCCATGGTCACTCAATCTCCATAGTGCCATCTCAGGAGATGTGCACTCTTTGTTTTGGGTCCCATATGTGCTGAGGTGGCAGGGCATGTGGCGATGAGGTCACTGCCATGTCACATGGGATCTTCCTACTTAGCTAGGCTGACCGGGAATTGAACCCAGGACCTCTCAAAAAGAGGTGCCCAGCCCCCTAGGGTGCATACCACTAGGACAGCTAAGAATTCATGAGAAAACATAGATAAATTCATAGGCTCTGCCCTGGATATGTCAGTTCTCAGTCGACTCAGGAAACGATGAATTGCCTCACATTGATAGGGGATTAAGGGGTCCACTCCATATCCTGATTTAGTGTTTGGTTCCATAGGTCACAATGTGTTATCACCACTTTTGGTTGGGCCAATACTAAGATAGATATGCCTGTGTGCTCTGTGCATCTCTAATACAACTAGAGTATGCCTCAAAGCATTGGAAAAGCACTTTTTCTTACTCCCCATATACCCCCGTACCATGGGAGTGGTTACACCTGTACACTGACCCCCCCGCTGCCCCATACTAAGCCATCGTGGATCATGATCATGCGACCCCCACCACTACACACACATTTTTACTTAGCCTCTATGGCATACCCCCCCCCCCCCCCACTGACCCCAGATGCATACCCAGGGGAAACATTTGATTCGATGCACCCGTGGCGCGGATATTTAGCTTTCATCCTTCACTGCTCCCGCACTGAAACAAGCATGCACAGTTGCTTTGATTGTGGTGCAAATCACTTGTATCTTTATATTTGAAAGGAATCGGGTTTTGGAAATACTAACCTTTGGACTAAGTGTATGCTCTCATCTTTTTGTGGGTTTGGTTTAGGTTTCGATTTAAGCTCAATGCTTATACAAATCCCCAACCAAAGCGGCCACACATTTGTGGATTATGAGCCATATCCCTACCTAAAGGGGCACCAATTTGTGGATTGTTGAGTCCATATCCCCGACTCAATGGGCCACCAACTTCTGGTTTGTGAGTCCATATCCCCGACTCAGTGGGCCACCAATTTGTAGATTGTGAGTCCATATCCCCAATTAAACAGGCCACCATCTTGTGGATTGTGAGTATGTATCCTCAACTATAGGGGCCAAGAACAAGAACCCCTCCATACTCGACACTGTACCGCTTTAACCTTGCTGCACACTTGAGGTGCCACTGTTTTGTTTAATGGCCTGGGGCAATACATTTTGGTGGCTTGTGAGAGGGCACTGCTTTCTCTCCTCAAACACCCCCAGTTCAAGACTTTTGGGGTCACACTGCGGCCTGGTCATGTTCGGCTAGGCCCCCCCGTGGCGGAGGTGAAGAGACATTTCTGCACCCAGATTTGGGTGTCATTACCCGTTGAATCGGTTTTTTTTAAACTATGTACACATCTCTGTGGGTTCATTTTGGTTCAATTATGCACACAGTGGTATGTACAGGGGGTGTTTGTGGCTGCCAGTGGCTTTGTATGGTTCCCTATGGGTCCATGGAGCACCTCTGTGGCCCTGTTCCCACCCAGCGCGTGTACCTGTGGCTTCACCTAGTGCCAAGTGAACAGAGTCACAGTATGTACAGTGTACTTTTCACAAAAGAGAAGAACCAGAGCAGTTTTTCTCACAGAGAAAAACAGAGCTGTCACTCTCCTTGTGCCTGGTTGGGCTGCAAGCGGCTTGGTGGTGTGTGGAAACTCTCGAAGTTTGCTTTGCTGTTGGAAAGAAACCAAAACAAAACATCCTCCGCCAGCTGTGGCAGTTAAGTGCCAAAAGAAACCCGACTGGTTGGTGGAACGATTGATGCTGTAAGCTGTACAGGTAGTTGACAAAAGGATTCAGCTGTAGTATCTGGCAGATGACAGTAAATTGTCCGCTGGACCCGATGTTCTGATCTTATGTTTATGTCCAGTGCATACGCAAGCCAACAAATTTTAGGACTTTCCTGTGCCGGCTCCGGAAATGCTCTCCTTTTGAGCAAGGGATCTTTTTGTTGCCTTGTGAGTTTGTGTTACTTGCCTTTGTCTCCGATTTCTTCGTCAACGCCCGCGCCTCCGCTTGGGCACCTAATAAATGCAAGGCCGCGCCTCCGCTTGGGCGCCTTAGAAATGCAAAGCGCGCCTCCACTTGGGCGCTTTAGAAATGCAAAGCGCGCTTCCACTTGGGCGCTTTAGAAGTGCAAAGCGCGCCTCCACTTGGGCGCTTTAGAAATGCAAAGCGCGCCTCCACTTGGGCGCTTTAGAATTGCAAAGCGCACCTTCACTTGGGCGCTTTAGAAATGCAAAAACGCGCCTCCGCTTGGACGCTTTAGAAATGCAAGGCCGCGCCTCCGAGATTGAAGCTTGCCGCACAACTTCCTTGTCATGGCCAAGAGTTGCCAAGTACCGGAGAGTCACCCGGGCACCTTGGTGACTTGCCCCGGGGTCCCCAAGCCCCAAGGAGTTTTGTATGCTTGTGTCTTGGTTGTCCGTAGAGAGTTAAACAATTTTGGGAAATTTTATCCCGTAAATTTTCGTTCCGTTGTGTCCTTGCTTGTTTTGTTTGCCTTTGTGTGGTGTTGTTCCCCATTACCCACACCGACAACGAAGTCTTTGATGTGGAGAGATCCGGCATCGAGTACGGCACCAAGACAACCATTTACTCCTACTTTGGAGACGAGATGAACTTGGACGGCCGTCACTCTCACTTACGCCGTGCCCGTGCGGGTGTCATGAACATCGTGCACATCTCTATTGGGGTCACAAAGATCGCTGCCTTGAGGGTGCCTCCGTTGAAGGGCAAGTGAACGGTATCACCTTCCTTCTGCCTATTCCCAGAGAGTTTCGACTTCGTTGTGAGGATCACTAGGAAGGCCTACAAGGACACTATGAACGCCGCGTTGAAGACCTCCGTTGAGGGCCCCTTGATCAACGTCTTGGCCTACATTGAGGAGCTCCTTGTGTCCTTTGACTTCAAGGGCACGCATGCCTCCTCCGCCGTCGAGCAAAAGCTGTCCATGGTTATGGGTGGCGACATGGTCGAGGGCGTCTTGAAGTACAACTACAATTCATCCTCCTCCCAATCGAGCCATGCGCCTTGCCTTGCTGCTGGGCATGGCTCCTCCTCTGGCCATGTGGCCTAAGGGCATTTGGGGTTTTCCAGGTGAGAGCAAATTGTACATAATGAGTACTTCTCCCTCATACCTCTCTCTCCTTTGCTCAGGGGATTTGCGATTCTTGTGATCGTCACCCCGGGTAAAGGTTATCTTTCTCGGGTTTTACCTTTCTTCCTTCTCTAGTGTTTTGGGAGGTCGGGAGATGGGGATTGAGAGCCACGAGTGGCAAACAAATTCATTTTCTTCTTCTATGTGTTTGTCAAGTCAATGTCTAGTCGTTTGTTAGTTTTAGTTTTGTTTGGTCCTTTCTCTCCGCAACGTCGTTCGGTTGCCAAGCCATTGTTACGCTGATCTTGTCTTTAGCCCGTCCTCAATCGTCAAGGTGGTTGCGCCCTAATAGAAGTGCGCTAAGCAAAGAATGGGAGCGTACCTCGGTCGATGGCCGTGGGGCAGGCCGTTCAAGGACTTGAGTTTTTGCGTTTTGCCGTTTGCATTTTTGGGGTAGTCAGTTTGACCATGCACGCGCCATATCTCCTCAACGAGCGTGTGCCTCGGTGTGTGAATCCCGCCGTAGTTTCCCTACAACTAGATGTGTCACGAGGAGACCCAAGCCTTGGTTTTGCATTGGTTGTACACGAGAACCAACATGTCAATAAGTAGGCACTTGTTGACTGGGATATGGAAGTGGAGAGCTCAAGTGGATAGATAGCAGTTTCTTTATAGAGATGCTCTCCGGTGCCTCTTGTATGGATGGGCGGGTGTCAACATGCTTGCTGTGCTCCCCCTTCCAAGCAATCCGTGAAACTGTGCTAGCGAGATTCACTACCTGTCTTTTAGTCGAGAGGCGTGCAGGCGCATAGATATTTCCTACAAGGGATTGAGGTGCCTCAGCGCCAGTAATGACCGAGTCGATCCGTTGTGCAACTTGCAGCTTACGCGGCATATTTTGGCTGAAGCCGTCCCAGAAAAGGTTGGGGGACGGTTGTATGGGCTGATGTCTTAGGCCAACATCCTTTGTGCTGTGTGCAGTTGGTGAGTGCCAAGGTGTAGGGTCCAGGGAGTATGTTTGGTGGTACGCCTAGACTTACACCAGGCACAAACAGGCATACTCCATTTGCACGCACATCCCAAATTGAAGTCCCGTACGCGCGCAGTCACCTGCACCATGGAGTGCAAGGCCACGCATACATGTACACGCTCATTTACGTACCCTGTAGTGTCCCACGGTCTGTATGAGTCATAAGCAGGTCGGGATCAGCCGGTGTGTGTGCGTAGGAGTGTATACCACTCTCCCCAGAGAGACGAGGGGAAATTAAGTCTATTGCCTGCACCTAGGGTTTACAGAGCGCTCTGCCCCCTTCTGGCCACCATTACTCTCGGTGTCTTACACCTGATTGAGTTGAGACAACACCGACTGTTGCGCTCTCCTCTGGTCGAACATCGGGGCTGAAGGTATGGCTTGGAATCCGAGTTTTCCGCCCGCGATGTCTGAGAACCAGTTGGTAAAGCACAAGCCCTGGAGCGAGCTGGTGCGAAGTTGACTTCCGGCTAGCATGGTACTCTCATTGCCAGAGGCCGCACCTGTTTTTGCTGGGAACAGAAAATTCTAGGGTTACAAACGTTGTGGTTGTAGACCGCGTAATTTAGAGTTGAGATTTGATTTGCCTATTGTTGCTTTGCTGAATGTAGGAATCACACTTAGTATGCTGTGTGTGTCCTACGAGTGTCCTGTGGGGTTTGTGACGGGTCCCCACGCCCGCATCCCCCCGCACCCACAGCCAGTGGGTAGTGGGCCGCGGCAGCCCGCCCAGAGGGCGGGCAGTCCGGGGTGGGAGAGCGCCCGGCACCGGACGCCCCACACCCAGGCAAGAGGTGCCCCCCCCGGGCACCCTCATGCCGCCCCCACAGCGCGCAAAGCCAGCTCGCAAGAGCGCGCGCTGAGGGGTCGGTGACGGGTCCCCACGCCCGCACCCCCCCGCACCCACAGCCAGTGGGTAGTGGGCCCCGGCAGCCAGCACAGAGGGCGGGCAGTCGGGATTGGGAGAGCGCCCGACCCCCGACGCCCCACACCCAGGCAGGAGGCGCCCCCCCGGGCACCCTCATGCCGCCCCCACAGCGCGCAAAGCCAGCTCGCAAGAGCGCGCGCTGTGGGGTTTGTGACGGGTCCCCACGCCCGCACCCCCCCGCACCCACAGCCAGTGGGTAGTGGGCCCCGGCAGCCCGCTCAGAGGGCGGGCATTTGGGGCTGGGAGAGCGCCCGACCCCCAAGGCCCCACACCCAGGCAGGAGGCGCCCCCCCCCGGGCGCCCTTGTGCCGCCCCCACAGCGCGCAAAGCAAGCTCGAAAGAGTGCGCGCTGTGGGGTTTGTGACGGGTCCCCACGCCCGCACCCCCCCGCACCCACAGCCAGTGGGTAGTGGGCCCCGGCAGCCCGCCCAGAGGGTGGGCAGTCGGGGGTGGGAGAGCGCCCGACCCCGGACGCCCCACACCCAGGCAAGAGGCGCCCCTCCGGGCGCGCTCATGCCGCCCCCACAGCGCGCAAAGCCAGCTCGCAAGAGCGCGCGCTGTGGGGTTGGTGACGGGTCCCCACGCCCGCACCCCCCCGCACCCACAGCCAGTGGGTAGTGGGCCCCGGCAGCCCGCCCAGAGGGCGGGCAGTCGGGGGTGCGAGAGCGCCTGACCCCGGACGCCCCACACCCAGGCAAGAGGCGCCCCCCCCCGGGCGCCCTCGTGCTGCCCCCACAGCGCGCAAAGCCAGCTCGAAAGAGCACGCGCTCTGGGGTTGGTGACGGGTCGCCACGCCCGCACCCCCCCGCCCCCACAGCCAGTGGGTAGTGGGCCCCGGCAGCCCGCCCAGAGGGCGGGCAGTCGGGAGTGGGAGAGAGCCCGACCCTGGACGCCCCACACCCAGGCAAGAGGCGCATCCCCCGGGCACCCTCATGCCGCCCCTACAGCGCGCAAAGCCAGCTCGAAAGAGCGCGCACTGAGGGGTTGGTCACGGGTCGCCACGCCCGCACCCCCCCGCACCCACAGCCAGTGGGTAGTGGGCCCCGGCAGCCCGCCAAGAGGGCGGGCAGTCGGGGGTGGGAGAGCGCCCGACACCGGACGCCCCACACCCAGGCAAGAGGCGCCCCCCCGGGCACCCTCATGCCGCCCCCACAGCGCGCAAAGCCAGCTCGCAAGAGCGCGCGCTGTGGGGTTGGTGACGGGTCCTCGCGCCCGCATCCCCCCGCACCCACAGCCAGTGGGTAGTGGGCCCCGGCAGCCCGCCCAGAGGGCGGGCAGTCGGGGCCGGGAGAGCGCCCGACCCCGGACGCCCCACACCCAGGCAGGAGGCGTCCCCCCCCCGGGCGCCCTCGTGCCACCCCCACAGCGCGCAAAGCCAGCTCGAAAGAGTGCGCGCTGTGGGGTTTGTGACGGGTCCCCACGCCCGCACCCCCCCGCACCCACAGCCAGTGGGTAGTGGGCCCCGGCAGCCAGCCCAGAAGGCGGGCAGTCGGGGGTGGGAGAGCGCCCGACCCCGGACGCCCCACACCCAGGCAAGAGGTGGCCCCCCGGGCACCCTCATGCCGCCCCCACAGCGCGCAAAGCCAGCTCGCAAGAGCGCGCGCTGTGGGGTTGGTGACGGGTCCCCACGCCCGCACCCCCCCGCACCCACAGCCAGTGGGTATTGGGCCCCGGCAGCCCGCCCAGAGGGCGGGCAGTCGGGGGTGGGAGAGCGCCCGACACCGAACGCCCCACACCCAGGCAAGAGGCGCCCCCCCCGGGCACCCTCATCCCGCCCCCACAGCGCGCAAAGCCAGCTCGCAAGAGCGCGCGCTGTGGGGTTTGTGACGGGTCCCTACGCCTGCACACCCCCGCACCCACAGCCAGTGGGTAATGGGCCCCGGCAGCCCGCCCAGAGGGCGGGCAGTCGGGATTGGGAGAGCGCCCGACCCCGGACGCCCCACACCAAGGCAGGAGGCGCCCCCCCCCGGCGCCCTCGTGCCGCCCCCACAGCGCGCAAAGCCAGCTCGAAAGAGTGCGCGCTGTGGGGTTGGTGACGGGTCCCAACGCCCGCACCCCCCCGCACCCACAACCAGTGGGTAGTGGGCCCCGGCAGCCCGCCCAGAGGGCCGGCAGTCGGGGGTGAGAGAGCGTCCGACACAGGACGCCCCACACCCAGGCAGGAGGCGTCCCCCCCCCGGGCGCCCTCGTGCCACCCCCACAGCGCGCAAAGCCAGCTCGAAAGAGTGCGCGCTGTGGGGTTTGTGACGGGTCCCCACGCCCGCACCCCCCCGCACCCACAGCCAGTGGGTAGTGGGCCCCGGCAGCCAGCCCAGAAGGCGGGCAGTCGGGGGTGGGAGAGCGCCCGACCCCGGACGCCCCACACCCAGGCAAGAGGCGCCCCCCCGGGCACCCTCATGCCGCCCCCACAGCGCGCAAAGCCAGCTCGCAAGAGCGCGCGCTGTGGGGTTGGTGACGGGTCCCCACGCCCGCACCCCCCCGCACCCACAGCCAGTGGGTATTGGGCCCCGGCAGCCCGCTCAGAGGGCGGGCAGTCGGGGGTGGGAGAGCGCCCGACACCGAACGCCCCACACCCAGGCAAGAGGCGCCCCCCCCGGGCACCCTCATGCCGCCCCCACAGCGCGCAAAGCCAGCTCGCAAGAGCGCGCGCTGTGGGGTTTGTGACGGGTCCCTACGCCTGCACACCCCCGCACCCACAGCCAGTGGGTAATGGGCCCCGGCAGCCCGCCCAGAGGGCGGGCAGTCGGGATTGGGAGAGCGCCCGACCCCGGACGCCCCACACCCAGGCAGGAGGCGCCCCCCCCCCGGCGCCCTCGTGCCGCCCCCACAGCGCGCAAAGCCAGCTCGAAAGAGTGCGCGCTGTGGGGTTGGTGACGGGTCCCAACGCCCGCACCCCCCCGCACCCACAACCAGTGGGTAGTGGGCCCCGGCAGCCCGCCCAGAGGGCGGGCAGTCGGGGGTGGGAGAGCGCCCGACACAGGACGCCCCACACCCAGGCAGGAGGCGCCCCCCCCCCGGGCGCCCTCGTGCCGCTCCCACAGCGCGCAAGGCCAGCTCGAAAGAGCGCGCGCTGTGGGGTTGGTGACGGGTCGCCACGCCCGCACCCCCCCGCACCCACAGCCAGTGGGTAGTGGGCCCCGGCAGCCCGCCCAGAGGGCGGGCAGTCGGGAGTGGGAGAGCGCCCGACCCTCGACTCCCCACACTGAGGCAAGAGGCGCCTCCCCCGGGCACCCTCATGCCGCCCCCACAGCGCGCAAAGCCAGCTCGCAAGAGCGCGCGCTGAGGGGTTGGTGACGGGTCCCCACGCCCGCACCCCCTCGCACCCACAGCCAGTGGGTAGTGGGCCCCGGCAGCCCGCCCAGAGGGCGGGCAGTCGGGGCCGGGAGAGCGCCCGACAGCGGACGCCCCACACCCAGGCAAGAGGCGCCCCCCCCGGGCACCCTCATGCCGCCCCCACAGCGCGCAAAGCCAGCTCGCAAGAGCGCGCGCTGTGGGGTTTGTGACGGGTCCCCACGCCCGCACCCCCCCGCACCCACAGCCAGTGGGTAATGGGCCCCGGCAGCCCGCCCAGAGGGCGGGCAGTCGGGGGTGGGAGAGCGCCCGACCCCGGACGCCCCACACCCAGGCAGGAGACGCCCCCCCCGGGCACTCTCATGCCGCCCCCACAGCGCGCAAAGCCAGCTTGCAAGAGCGCGCGCTGTGGGGTTGGTGACGGGTCGCCACGCCCGCACCCCCCCGCACCCACAGCCAGTGGGTAGTGGGCCCCGGCAGCCCGCCCAGAGGGCGGGCAGTCGGGGGTTGGAGAGCGCCCGACCCCGGACGCTGCACACCCAGGCAGGAGGTGCCCCCCCTCGCACCCTCATGCCACCCCCACAGCGCAAAGCCAGCTCGCAAGAGCGCGCGCTGTGGGGTTGGTGACGGGTCCCCACGCCTGCACCCCCCCGCTCCCACAGCCAGTGGGTAATGGGCCCCGGCAGCCCGCCCAGAGGGCGGGCAGTCGGGAGTGGGAGAGCGCCCGCCCCCGGACGCCCCACACCCAGGCAGGAGACGCCCCCCCGGGCACCCTCATGCCGCCCCCACAGCGCGCAAAGCCAACTCGCAAGAGCGCGCGCTGTGGGATTGGTGACGGGTTGCCACGCCCGCAACCCCCTGCATCCTCAGCCAGTGGGTAGTGGGCCCCGGCAGCCCGCCCAGAGGGCGGGCAATCGGGGCCGGGAGAGCGCCCGACCCCGGACGCCCCACACCCAGGCAGGAGGTGCCCCCCCCCCGGGCACCCTCATGCCGCCCCCACAGCGCGCAAAGCCAGCTCGCAAGAGCGCACGCTGTGGGGTTTGTGACGGGTCCCCACGCCCGCACCCCCCCGCACCCACAGCCAGTGGGTAGTGGGCCCCGGCAGCCCGCCCAGAGGGCGGGCAGTCGGGCGTGGGAGAGCGCCCGACCCCGGACGCCCCACACCCAGGCAAGAGACGCCCTTCCGGGCACCCTCATGCCGCCCCCACAGCGCGCAAAGCCAGCTTGAAAGAGCGCGCGCTGCGGGGTTGGTGACGGGTCCCCACGCCCGCACCCCCCCGCGGCCACAGCCGGTGGGTAGTGGGCCCCGGCAGCCCGCCCAGAGGGCGGTCAGTCGGGGGTGGGAGAGCGCCCGACCCCGGAGGCCCCACACCCAGGCAAGAGGCGCCCCCCCGGGCACCCTCATGCCGCCCCCACAGCGCGCAAAGCCAGCTCACAAGAGCGCGCGCTGTGGGGCTGGTGACGGGTCCCCACGCCCGCACCCCCCCGCTCCCACAGCCAGTGGCAAATGGGCCCCGGCATCCCGCCCAGAGGGCGGGCAGTCGGGGGTGGGAGAGAGCCCGACCCCGGACGCCCCACACCCAGGCAGGAGGCGTGCCCCCCCGGGCGCCCTCGTGCAGCCCTCACAGCGCGCAAAGCCAGCTTGAAAGAGCGCGCGCTGCAGGGGTTGGTGACGGGTCCCCACGCCCGCACCCCTCCGCACCCACAGCCGGTGGGTAGTGGGCCCCGGCAGCCCGCCCAGAGGGCGGGCAGTCGGGGGTGGGAGAGCGCCCGACCCCGGACGCCCCACACCCAGGCAAGAGGCGCCCCCCGGGGCACCCTCATGCCGCCCCCACAGCGCGCAAAGCCAGCTCGCAAGAGCGCGCGCTGTGGGGTTGGTGACGGGTCCCCACGCCCGCATCCCCCCGCACCCACAGCCAGTGGGTACTGGGCCCCGGCAGCCCGCCCAGAGGGCGAGGGTCGGGGGTGGGAGAGCGCCCGACACCGGACGCCCCACACCCAGGCAGGAGGCGCCCCCCCCGGGCGCCCTCAGTAGAAGGCACCCCCCCCGGGGACGCCCTACCGCCACCCCCACAACCTCAAGCCAGGTAGGGGGGAACCAGGACCGGACCGCCCCCCCCAAAGCACGCCAGACGGAGCAAGGGACCGGGGCAGGACACGCGGAGGGGCACGGACCACCTGGAACGGCCCTACCAGCGCCCAGTGCCGGGACCGCGCGAGGTGCGCACGCCACACCCCCCAGGAGGGGGGGGAGCGGACGCCGCGGGAGCGCGAGCGCAGACACACAAAAAGGGCACGCGGGGACAACCAGAAGGGCAACCGGACCGAGCGCGCGGAACGCACAAACCGCGTAGAATGGCGTACCAGCGAGCGAGGGTAAGGGACACCCGGACGGGACGGCCCGCCACACGCAGCGCGGGACACGCGGGGCGGGAAGGGATAAACGAGAGAGACACAACACCAGGTGCCGGCCCGAACCCCCCGAACCGGCCGCGAGCGCCGCGCACACACAGACGGGGCACTGCACCCGCCAAGGCAGTAGTGGCGAACAGCGCCACGCCCCAACCCCTAGGCTAGGCAGCCTCCGCGCCAGCCCAAGGGGGTCCCACTGGCGACAAGCCAGTAGCACGGGCCCGGCGGCGGCGGCGCCCCGGGCGACCACGCATTAGGGGGGCGACGCAGTGGGTAAGCGCCCGCAGCCACGGCTGCGAATTGATGCACTGACCGGGGAGTGGCGAAACGGGGAAGCCGGGGAAGGACGGGGCTCCGAGCCCTGTGAACCCGGGGGACTCCGCCACCAGGCAGGAGGTGCGTCTTGGAGGGACCCCCACTAGGACCCGGTGGGGAGGATATCACCTGGCCCGACCAGGTGGCCCCCCGGGGCCGAAAGGCGTCTAGTACCCGCAAAATCAAACCTCAAACCTCAAACCTCAAACCACACATACATGTACACGCTCATTTACGTACCACGTAGTGTCCCACGGTCTGTATGAGTCATAAGCAGGTCGGGATCAGCCGGTGTGTGTGCGTAGGAGTGTATACCACTCTCCCCAGAGAGACGAGGGGAAATTAAGTCTATGGCCTGCACCTAGGGTTTACAGAGCGCTCTGCCCCCTTCTGGCCACCATTACTCTCGGTGTCTTACACCTGATTGAGTTGAGACAACACCGACTGTTGCGCTCTCCTCTGGTCCAACATCGGGGTTGAAGGTATGGCTTGGAATCCGAGTTTTCCGCCCGCGATGTCTGAGAACCAGTTGGTAAAGCACAAGCCCTAGAGGGAGCTGGTGCGAAGTTGACTTCCGGCTAGCATGGTACTCTCATTGCCAGAGGCCACACCTGTTTTTGCTGGGAACAGAAAATTCTAGGGTTACAAATGTTGTGGTTGTAGACCGCGTAATTTAGAGTTGAGATTTGATTTGCCTATTGTTGCTTTGCTGAATGTAGGAATCACACTTAGTATACTGTGTGTGTCCTACGAGTGTCCTGTGTGTGTACCGTAGGAGACCACTATGTTTGTTGCAACGCCTGCTATGGTGGTGGCTAGTCTGCACGTCCACACGGAGCGTGGATGGTGCATACTGGTCGATGTGTATGCCGACGGTCGGGTACGAATTCGCCGCTTGCGGCTGAGTGAAGGCTGCGTGACACAGATCTGAGCGCAATAGGTGGCCCTCTGTGCGACCATGACGAATTGGCCCTCTGGCAGAGACCTGAGCGCTTGTAATATGGCTGTCTGGCAGAGACCTGACCGCTTGCAATTTGGCTGTCTGACAGAAACCTGAGCGCTTATAACTCGGCTGCCTGGCAGAGACCGGAGCGCTTGCAAATTGGTTGTCTGGCAAAGACCTGAGCACTTACAAATCGGCTGTCTGGCAGACCTGAGCGCAGTAAATTAAGGGCGGGTCAACGCCGCGCAAAAGTGGGTCGTTTCTGGGGCAGGAAAGATGTCGTCTTGTCGGAAGCCGTCTTACTACAAGCGGAACCCATTTTCACTTTGCTATTTGGAGTACAAGTGTGCCTCAGTCTGATCGCCTTGAGGGGCGAGCAGGATTTCCGTAGTGCATGGGAGAAACGGTATCAGTGCCCCCGACCCACGCGACTCTCTGGCTGAAGCCCAACACAGCGTTTTCGTCATGGCCCGCTGAGAGGGCTGGCTGGCGGATCCCGACAGTATTGTATGGTTGGCAGCACCTGAGGGACAACAATAAGGCTTTACTGCTGATTTCTGAAGTACCCGTGTCCAGGCCCCCACTGCCGCCGAAGGTTCCTGCTTCAGCGATCAGTGCAGTGGTTTATATTTCGAGGGAAGGGGACAGTTGGAGCTTCTGTAGGGTAGATCCATTTTTTGTTGTTCGTCCTCCGTCTGGTGTGAGTGTGTGTGAGAGAACCTGCAGGAGTTGTGTACACACATGCAACTGGGAAACGTACCCGGCGAATTATGCCTATCTTCTGGCTAGAAACATTTTGGGGACACTTTGTTCCCCCATTTCAAGGCGGCCAAATTCGGTTTGCCTGTGAAAGAGAGTTTCCTTTCCCGTAGGATAGAAAACACGAAGCAAAGGGGTCGGGGGAGATAAGAAATTTTGCCTTGCACCTGCATTCATTTTCTCTGCACGGTGGCAAGACCCCCCCCCTTGCACACAACGCTTGCATGGGCGCTTCACTTGGGCGCCGATAAAATAGCAAGACTGCATATGCTAACCTTAGTCTGGTAGATCTGATCTCTGTCTATCTCTGTCATCTGTTTATTGTTCGTTGTTCTGTGTCAGATAGTCTGCAGTGAATGCGCTTTTCCTGTCTGTGGCACAAATGATACGTTTGTCTTGGTCCGGGTCGTTGACTGTTTCTTTTGTTTGTCAGACTGGTATTGCGTCGTTCAGTTGCAGTCTGCGCTAGCTGGCGCTATCCAGGAATCCAGCATACTCTTAACCCTACCTGTCTTTTCTTCCTATGCCTTTCTCAGCGCCCCCTTTCGCCTGTTTCTCAGAGAGGCACCAACCTAAGGACCGGCAGACAGGAGTGTGATTGGTGCATAAGTCCCGAGTCCAAAATGGGGAGCTGATCACAACCCTGAGTCTGAAGGTTTCGGGCAGTCAGTGACAGTCACGTCTCTGCCGGCCGGCTTCAACCTGTGCGTTTGTATTTGTGTTTGTAAATTCCTGAAGGCACCGTCCTTAGAACCGGCCAGCCTCCGCCTCACCACCATCGGGCGTCTTGGTCCCAGCCCTGTAGAGAGAGTGGACCGCGTCATCTGCCTCAACAACCATCATCAGTGCCATGGTCAGGTCGACGACCCTACCCCGGACTCAAACGGGGTGCAGATCACGCTCAGCGCGCGACACCCGCGAAACCGAAGAGCCGTTGTTGTTTAGGTACAGTACCGTACCAGGCTGCACTTTACGGTATTTCGGTGCTGAGTTTTTCACTGATTGTGTAGTACTGAGGTGGGCTGGTTTGGTACTGTTGTTTCTGTAGAGTGTGCTGTGATACAGGACTGTGGTATGTACAAGGGACTGTTCAAGCCGCCAGCTTCTGCCGTCAGAGAAGCTTGGTCGCTGCGCCTGAGTACCAACCCCTTTTCTTCTGGGTACCCATGGGTAAGGCCTGTATTGACAGCCCTCGATGACCTACAGTGATTAATGGACGCTGGAGTATCAGTAGGGGGCACTGGAGTTGCAGTAAACAGGGAATACTCAGTGCTGTAGCTAGGCAACGTGGTTTTGTTGTGAGGCCTACATGTGCTGGAATTACTGTCCAGTTTCCTTTGAGTCCGGGTCCGAGGTGTATTTACCCGTTTGTGTCCTTGAGGGTGAAGGTAGAGTCTACACGCGCCTCTCCCTTTGCGCTGAGTTCCCCGTACACCCTACAGACTAGACTTCTGTTCTCCCCAGTGGGGGGGGCGTGCAGAAATAATTTAGGCTTGGTGTGTTGAACTACCACTGAGGTGGATATTGTCAAATTTTGTGCTGGCGAAGGGAGCTGTGGTGATATAGAAGTAGGCGGAACAGGGGAAGCACCCTTTCAGAGGTCTGTTTTATTTCTGAACTCTGAGTGTTCTTATGAGTTTTTGGTTTTGGGCTTGTTAAACCCTGATAGCGGGTAATCTTTCTTTATGTCCCGTACGACCCAATAAGTTACCTTTCGCCAAGCACCCCGTATTGATACCCCAGTTTTTGGAGCATTGCTCACTGTGGGTTTGTATTGATTCCGCACTGGGGGACGTATGCTGAGTTTGTTGAGTGACTCATTATCACTCACTGTGCACCTTGTAAGGTGTTGACTGAGCTGTAGTTGGTTGGTTTTAGTGTGGCTGCTCGGCTCTCTCGAGATGTACCCTAGGCTGGAAAGGAAGGACTGGGAGCTGGTTCACAGTTGCCCCTAGGTACATGTAAACCCCAGCTTACGGTAACCAGAGCGCCTTGGCCTGCAGTACTCTGTACCTCTGGGTAATACCTTGTTCCTGTTGTGTGATTGATTGTTTTGGTCTGTCGTGTACCTCTACCGCTTCCTGATGCCAGTCCCCTGTCCTTGCCGGATTCTGGTCGGGGACGGTTAGTTCATTTTGCCAAACGCGTCAAAGACCGGAACCTGAGCCCAGCCCTGGCTTATGCTCAGGTAATGTGAGGTGGTCATAGATCACTGCTGCAGGGTTTCCGTGAACGGCCAAGTTGTCCGCTGTTGGCCCAGGCCCTCCAGCATGTACCTGCTCGGGGTAAGGCAACCCCTGGCAAGGGTTGAAGGGGTGACCACCCTTCCCCAATTTGCATGTAACCCCAGTCCCAAATTGGCCTGGTGATTCGTCATCTAAGTTTACTTGTTCTGTTCATTACCCAAGAGGTCGCCTTGAGTGTCTCTCGATGATTTTTCGTTCTTGAGTTTTTTCAGTCCTGTACGCCCGTTGTTTCCTTATGGCTGCCATCCTACTTTAGCTGTTTTCCTGATTTATTCTTGTTGGTTCAAATTTTTCTGTGCCAGTGAATGGCAGTGAACATGACTTTGGCTTTGTCCCCTTTCTTTAACATTACCAGGTAAACCCGGAAACCCGCAGTGGAGAAGGGACCTGTTTCGTCTGTTGGCCGACACTTTACAGGACACGTTTCCAAGTGAAATGATACCTCTGGTTACCTTAGTCCTACAAGGGGTCATGACAACCATCAATAAATCCCTACGTGCTCATTTGGATCAGGTACCCTTGAATTACCCAAGTGAAACCGTGGTTCAACCGCGTTCAACCGCGCACTTTCATTACGGCTTCCCCACGGTTGAACCCCTATCGTGGTACAGCAACAAATTGCTAGGTAGCAACCTGAAAACCGCTATTTTTCAGCCCTGCAAGAGATGCCACACCCCCTAATAAGAATGTTTTTGAAAACCTTCTTACCTCATTGGTGCAAAACACTGGAGACCTATTTCTCTTGGATCATATTTCACGGCGGTGGTGGTGTAGGTGCCAGTGGCGGCGGCTGTATTGGTGAAACTGCACGGCTTCACCATCAACGTTTCGTTAGGCGTGGTGACATACACCCCTGCGCCTTGTTTGGATTCCCTTTAGGACTTTGGACTCTTTTTGGTGAACAACAATTACATGCAAGCCTACACTTGATTGTCAGAAGCTTGTTTCCTCATCCATTGCACTAAAATTTAACCGGCTTTCGAGGTGGTTCAACCGCTGGACAGGCGAGCGGTTGCACCGTCCCACCGATTCAACCGCTGTTGCACGAAGCGCTACACAAAAAACACATCTTCACCTTGGGAAGCCAAACGTGACCAGTTCATTCTGCATCGCCACAGGCAGACGTCCCCAGGCAATGCCTGTGTACGGTACGAGCACAATGCGCTGTCCAGACCACGCCAGAGGCATGTGGGGCCTAAGAGCGTTAAACATGACCCCATATCGAGCATCTACAATGTGTCCCCATAATAAATCACCCCCAACGTAGGCATGCAGGACGAGAAGGCCCATTTGCACAAAGTAGGGCACTGGTAAACAGTTCCCCCCCCACAAAATCACCCAGGGCTATTTCCCCCGTAAGGGGACTGTCATCCTTTTGGATGCGTATGTACAAGCATGGAATGATCGCCCACCCCATGGACCGATGCGAGCGCAGTGTAGGTTAGTTGGGGGAGTACACTTCGGATGTGTGCGTTCACGCGCCGGACCAGGCCCGGATCTCTCCTCGTTTGCACTGCAACTTCCACACGGTGATGCCCCTGCACCATTACGGCCCCCCACAACTGCCTACTGTACCGTGCTCCATGTCGCTCCCGCCACTGCCACCCCCTCATTCCCTTGAGGCACGTGAAAAGTCAGTCGTTTGGGAGTGGCTCTTCCTTCACGTGAGGCACTGGTGCACCAACCTCTGGGGCTGCCTCTTCGTTATCTTCCTGCTTACATGCAGGCATTTCCTCGTCCTTCGGCGCTCCACCAACCTCCTCGATCTCCTCTTGACCAACCGGGGCTGCAGGCGAGTCCTCCCCACTGTCCTGGTGCTCCTGCACCCCTGGACCAGCAGACTCCACCTTTTCCTCTTTGACCGCCTGTTCTTCACTCTCCTTTGGCTCTGGCACCTCCGGCGGACTAGGAACAGGAATGTGCTCCTCCGTGTCCTTTGGCTCTGGAATCACGGGCGGCGTCGGCACAGGAACCCCATTGTCACTGTCCTTTTCCGCTTCAGCTTCCGGCGCGGGAGTGACCTCCTTCTCCTCGAGTGGACTGTACGACAGGGAGTCCTCCATTGTCTCCTTGCCCTCCTCATCGATCGCCTCCTGTTTCTGGGCGCGGCGCTCTTTCCACGCCTCCTCGGCAGCATGGGGGTTACTGAAGCTTGTGCTGTCCTTGACTGCAATAACTGGCCACGTTGTCCCAGCTGCATCGCCCTCCTCCTCCCACTGCGTGGGAAGGAAGACCAATTCTTCCCCCTTTTTGGGCCGGGGGGTCCCCTTCGTGGCTTTCCCCGGGGTACCCGCGGCCAGATTCAGGCACGTGTCTCTCCAAAGAGGACACGCACAAGATCCGTTTCATGCTCACTTACGAGAGCAAGGTCAAGGGTCCACTTGTAGAGCAAGGTTCGTGCTTTTTGCATGTGGTTTGCAAAACCACATGCAACTTGGCACCATGACCTTGCTCCGAGTGGAAACCCATCACCACGCACTATAAGTACATAGGGGTGATCATGCCTAAATCTTGGGAAGTGCATTTCTTCTAGCACATCCCTTTGATCAGCTATATATTGTATCCAATCATCCACATCCCAACGAACCCCAACTCTTCCATCCTTTATGGTCGTTTTTAGTACTTGTCTCTCACTTAACGTGGACCAAGCTTTATCCATCGTTGCATACGACAGACAGCAATGTGTCCATGGGACGGTGCTTGCACGGGTTTTCTTCTTTTTGGCATCGGCCCACAAAATAAGCTTCTTGTACCTAGGGACGGTTGAACCGAGAAATTGGGATAAAGTGCGCGGTTGAACCTGCAGTTGAATGGGTTGCCGTCATGGCACCAAAAAGCGTCCAATGGTACAAACCACAAAGTATTCACATTTGTGACGCGGGCAACACGTTGCAACTCATATGTCCATGCTTTGGGCAACATTAAGCGATTATTTTGCCGTGCAAAGGTTGTCATGAAGCACAATCACAATTGTTCATTTGTGATAAGGGTTCAACCGCACCGTTGAACCACATTGAACCACTTGTAGGCATGTGTGCATTATGCCACATACCTTCGCTTCGGCATCCGGAGGTCCAAAATGAGGCGCACAGCATCGGATCCTGTGAAAGCTTTTTTTGTAGCCCTTTTTGTCTGTTTGGAAGCCCTCTGTGTGTTACCAATTTGGTCAGCAAGTTGTTTCCATAGGCGTTTTGTCATGCCGTTTGTGCAAAAAAAGGTGAACAAGTCGTCCACCAGCTGTTGGTCCCCCCACCCGCTGTAGTGGTCGTTCACCAATTGCAGCCAGTGGTGGGACATTTTTTAAAAAAGTTTGTCACGCGTCAGTTTCAGGTGGTTATGCAAATATTTTGTTCAGAAAAGCGCGCGCCGCTGGCGCAGCCGCCGCCGCCAGCGCTGGCGGTGGTTCAACCGCGGTTCAACCGCGGTTCAGCGGTTCAACCGCGCCCCTTCCGAGTTCAACCGGGTTAAACCGGTAAAACCACTGTGTGAAGTACCTGATCCAAATGAGTACGTAGGGATGAGATGGTTTTTGACACCCTCCTTTCTGACTCATTTGTGCATGACAATGTCATGAAAGCCATCAATGACTGAGATGGTGCGTGACTCGCTCTGCCAATGTATTATGGGGTTCCATGTTACAGCCAAGGCGTGCAACACTGAGTTCCCCTACGTCAGAATGAACCGGACCTGCTGCCAGCTCTGACCTGATGAGCAGGATCCGTGTTGTTAAACCCAGGTGATGACCCCAGTCCTCTGGAGCAAGCACGACCCAAGTCCTCTCCCTGGTGCGTCCCCTACACCCCGCCCGAGTCGCGTTGACCTCTGGGCGATGTTACTTGTTGCAGTAAGCAGGTATTACTTCTGCAGGCAGAGAGAGAGCTAGCGGATTCTGGAGAGGAGAGTCGAGCTTGCCTGCCATGCTTTGACGTAGCAATCCCCGGGAGGAGGAAAATGTCATAGAAACCGCCTTGGCGAGTATCCCCTGGATGTTGGGTAAGCGTTAGTAAACCCGACAGCAAGTTTGCCACATGGAACCTCCCCCGTGAGTTTGCCGTCAGTAAACCCTTTGTTATCTGGAGATGACTTGTAGCGGTGTACAGCTTCGGGTGTGTTTTTCTTTGCACGTAGGCTGAGGTACTTACTTCACCAGAGCTGTGTTGTCCTCTTACTTTACGTTGAGGCCCTCAGTGTGATCCGCCTGCTGTAGGGTGTATGGTGACTGGCTTACCTCGGGTAGTCCATTCGTCTTTGGGATTAACGTGTATTGGCTCTGTGCTGTGTGCCCGATGCCTACAGCAGATTTACCCCCATGGGGCAACCCGCTTACTCTTCCTGTTGAGGGTACTTGGAGCCCTGCTGTTCTTTGGTAGGCTCGTTTTCTTTTTACTGGAGAGGAGATCAGGAGGTCAGGGGTTAAGTGAGTACGGATCCGACCGCGACTGGCGGGAGAAAATATTCCTTTGGCCGCAATGTGAAGAGCTGCACAAGGGGGAATAAGCTAGTCTTGTATCCATAAGCTGGTTCTGTACGGTCGTGTAGCATTCTGCCCCTGTATACTGTCTTTGGTGCTGTCTTAGTTCTGATTTTCTGTGCTGACCTGAACAGCGAAAATTGAATTTACTCGGTATTGAAGGTAGAGATGACGGTAGGAAGCATAAGCCGGGATTCAGGGCTGCGACTGAAGTTTCTTGAGTGCTTTTGGATGGAACTGAATTTTTCTAGCGGTTAAGGTTATCCTTGGAGTTCCCCCTGGGGGGGGGTCTCCTACCTTGTCCTCAGCAGCCCCTGAATTCAGTACTGCTACTATTTTTTGATCCAGCCCTGAGGAAGTTGGCCCTCCTGAGGGAGTGGGATACCGCAGGCGACGGCCCCGCGATATGGGGTAGATAAATTCCTTTCTTGCTCCTGTTTAATTATGTTTCTTGTGTTCTGCACTTACCCTGTGATGTACTCTGTGTAACCCTTTCTCATGGACATCCGGGATATCTGTGAATTTCTTTGACAGTACCTAGACGGTCCTGAGATGGTGGATGTACACAACGTTCGCATTTGAGTGTAGCGAACGAAATGCACCAATTCTTGGTGTTCGCCTCCTCCCTTTGCCCACAGACAGAAGTCCTGAGCCCATATTCTGTCTGCGTACCTCCTTGTAGGTTATTTACTCTGCCGATATAGTGAGTTGCATTGACTTTGCGTTTGCCAGATTTTCCGGCCTTTTCAGGTTTTTCAGTCCAGAGACATATTTTCCGATTTTTCCAGCTGACCTGGTGAGTCTGGCTGGACCTCTGCATACCCTATCTGTCGCCCTCTGGGGCGGACTCCAGTGGTGTTCCTCTTCTTCTTCAGTTTTGGACCTGCCTGCGATGTACCTCTTCCTTGTATGTCCCGTATGCCGTGAGCAGTACTGAGGGAAACCAGGGTGGGACTTGACTGCAGTTACAATTTCTGTGGACGTGACGTCCCTGAGACGCCACCGCCCTCAGGTGTGTGTGTGGTCAGTACTTAAGGTGAATCCAGATTCAGATGTAACGCCCTGTTGGGTTGTTGTTTGGTTGTGACTGCAAGGTAACACCAGGTGGGACCAGGTGCAATTTCTGTGGTGACGCCCGGACAGGTTGAGTTTGCAGTCCGTAGGAAGTAGGGGGGGGGGTCAGTCAACCCCCCCAAGGCAATTGATGCCTTGCTTGTTCCTTACTGCTACGTATAACCAGAGGGTGTTGTCACCAGGGACTTCTGCCAGACCTGGTGACCTGGCATGCCAGACCTGCCTGCCGTGTCTGTGTAACCGCTGCATAGTGGTTGATCTTTGTTGTGACTGCGAAGCCTGTAGCCTTGATGCCCCAGGGGTCGTAACGCCCGACACTGCCCCTGATATCTCCGAACCCACATAACCCTCTTCGGACCCATATCCAGCCTCTGGGAGCGACATATGCGAAGCACTTGTAAGTCCAGTGAACTCCATGGTGGAATATGAAGAGTACGAAAACCCGGTCTACAAAAATGGAGCAGACATAGAATCTCAATGCGCATTCATCGCAACTAATGACACAACGTGAAATCATTCGAAATAATTTAAATAAATCCGATTGGGAAATCACGAAAGACAAATGCGACTCGACGCGCGCTCACAGGCGACATCTGGCGTCGTACGGGAAACATGAAATGAAGCGGAAAATTTACTGCACTAATGTACATCTGAGAATCATTGAAATTCTGATCACATCAGTGTATAATTGAGTGCTGTCACTGCTGCCGTTACACTCCCCCTCTGAAAACATACGCCAGTATGTCAGGCTTGGTCAAGTGAAGTGAACGAAACGGCGAAAGTGACCAAAAACCGATCAATCTATGACAAAATGTGTGAAATTGAGCTGAATTGAGCAAAATTGTGCTGAGATCTGTGCTTCGCGATGGCCATCGACTTGAATGAAACGCATAGGTACCTTAGGGCACACAGAAAAAGCTTCGTTCAAGCTCGAAAATTCGAAAATTGAAAGTCTGAGTGAAGAATGTACATGATGATCCATGATCCATGATTCATGATGAAATCAGGATCTGACATCCCACTGCCAGAAAACAGAAAACGAACGTCGCCATGTCGTCGAGCGTCAAAAAAATAGGGTATCCCTTCATGGAGTCCAAGATATGTGAAACTGGCTGGTGTCATTTGTAGCCATGAGACCAGATGCCAGATTATGGTACAAAGTGTGCTTGAATGGAGACCAAAATCAGTGAATCGCCCACGGATTGAGGGTGGCGAATTTCACAGCAAGCCAAAATAGGTCCAATTCAATGTCGATAGACACTGTGTGTAGTGTTGAACGGAAATCCAGTTCTCATTCATAGCCAATCCAGGTCAAATCGTCATGATGATGATGAATCCCATGATGGAAATCCAATCATTTAAAGTAATGATAGCCAAGAAAACCCAGTGCGTGCACCACACTGTCAGTATTGTTCCCAGGGCTTCATGTTTAATCCAGTATGAGCCAGAAGGGGTAATTGACTCGTTATAGTCCCAGAATGTATAAGCATCCGATGCTTGGTACTGGGAATTTGCCAAAATTGAGCTGATTCTGAGGGGGATTCCAACACAATCCACAGATGAACAGCGAGTCGACACAAGTAAGAACACCATCGTCGTCACTTGGTCTATATAAGCCCTTTGACAGTGGTCGTTTGGAAGAGAAACCAACTGTCTCAATGTAAGAGCTGATGGAAATCACATTCTGAGCAGATCCGTCAAACACATGAAATGGATCAGACTCAGTCATGTGCCAGAATCTCTGTAATGAGCACGAACTCGAACGAGTCCTTCCCAAGGCGAGTAGAGGGGCCCAGCGGACAGCAAAAGGCGATAGTGTCGTCGTGGTTGAGGATAAAGGCCTCTCGGAACTTCCGATTGGAATCATCTGAGATGAAGCACATGATTCACATGATGGCCATGATGAGAATGATGGATGGAATGACCAGGATGACCCCAGAATGTCCCATCATCTGTCCATCGAACCACACAGACGATGCGTCAGGACTGTTTTGTCCCCATGCCAAGGGTATATGTCGACCGTAAACCTTTTGGAGAGTTTCGGCGATCTCGATCCTGATCAGATCTTGTCTTGAATGGATGATGCCACAATTGGAGCTTCTTCTTGTGCTTGTAAGTCCTCCTTAGTGACACAATCCTTGATCAGCGAGAGCTCTTTGTCAATCTCAGGGTGTTGCTTCAGGAACTTGATGAAAGTATCCGTATACCCATGGATAAAACTTGAACCTGGCTCCCATTTGTCTTCTTCTGGACCGAATCCTTTCCATCTGCACAGAAAGTACCACTTGCCTCGAGCATTTTTCTTGTACTCAAGAATCTTCTCCAACTCGAAACTGCTTGTGACCATCTTCCTGTCGCTCAGGTACTTCGAAGTCCAATAGAGAGGCTTGAACCTTCCTTTGGGGCAGGGTACTTCGGCCTTCAAACGATCTCGATGTACTTCTTGATGCCTGCCTGGCTCAATCTGAATGTTGAATGTAGTCTCACTTAGTTGACCACTGACTTGGAATGGGCCATCCCACAAAGGTAACAATTTGTTGTCGTCCTTCAGGGTCTCGTCTGACTTACGAAGCCAAACTTGCTGGCCTTTCTCGAAGGGTTTTCCTTGCGTTCTTGACTTTTTTTTGAAATTCAACCAATCTGCTTGACTTTCCACTTTGGCTTGGATCCACTTGGACTCTAGATCCTTGATCCTTTCAAACCATTGCGAGGCGTCGTAGCACTGCCTTGGATGGTACACCACTGGTCCAGGACCCATCTTCTCGCGACCAAAAACCAGCTCATTCGGACTTAATCCAGTGTAATTCTTGGTGCGATGGTATCTTCTCAAGACACAGTAAATTGTCTCCAACCAATTGTAGTCTTTTTCAGTCGCCAGGAATTTTCTCAGAATCGAGATAAGAATTCTTCCAGCGCGTTCAGCAGGGAGAGCTCGATGGTCGTAGACTCGGGCACGAAGGTGATGAACTCCCAATAGGGCACACATGTTCTCCCACCAAGTCCCAATGAACTCTTTCCCACTGTCCGTCAGAATTTCACTGGGAACATCCCAGTTACTCATCCACTGACTTGCAGTCTACTTGGCAGCCATTTCAGAGGTGAGATGCTTCGTGTTGCAAGGGAGGACTTGGATGTAGCCACTGTGGCGGTCTTGAATTAACAAAACCCCATCGATAGGCTTCCTCGTGTAGAGTCATTCCTCTTGGATTTGTCCCAACTCGAAGACATCCGCCGTCACCTTGTCGAACAACCTCTCAGGAATTGGTAATCCCTTCAGTAGTCCTTCTGCCTTTTGATTCTTGGGGATGGTCGCCTGACATTGCTTGCATCCTTTGGCAACTCGTTCACAGGCACCCTTGAGGTCCCTTGTGTACACTCTGTGGCGTAGCTCCTGCTCCAGCACACGAGAATGTGTGTGGGCTGTCTCATTCCGATGCCAATGTTTGACATATTGGTCAATCAGACAATCAGGAACACAAATCCGTCCTTGCCAAAAAAACTTGTCGCCTTGGATTTTGAAATCAGACGTCTCTTCAGAGTCGTAAGGCTTGTCCCCTTTCAACTTGTGGTATACAGACCCAAAGAACCTGTCCTCCTTGTACATCTTCGTCCAATCCACATAGAGGAAGGAAGTTTCCTTGTCCTTTTGTTGTGGAGGTAGCGTGGATTTCGCTTTGGATCTCGTCGTAGGAAACACATTCAGGAGTGGCAGCGACGACTCAGAGTCAGAGTTAACTCCTGCAGTCTGATCTGCCTTGGTAATCTCCTTGCATCTGACCAAATCCACCTTCATCCGATTTTTAATCGAACATTGGAGACAATGTTTCTTGATCAGTGCTTGTTCCTCCTTGTCGAACTCGATCACTTCAGCTTTATCCGTCGCTGTCCCATGAAAACTCACTTCAGAGTAAGCCTCTGAGGCTGGGTAGGCCCAGCGACTCAGGGCGTCAGCCACTGTGTTGTAGCGACCCGGAATGTAAGTCACATGGAGGTCATATCTGCTGAGAGTTTCATGCCATCGGCCTCTCCTCCCAGCTGGTCCACCAGGGGTATCCACATGTTCTGTCCTCCAGCTCTCCAGTGACTTGTGGTCAGTCAGTACCTCCACGTGATGGCCCAAGATCCAACCTTCATAACGCCGTAAGGCACAAAGGATTGCGTAGGCTTCTTGTTCCCTTGGACTCCAATTTCGCTGTCTTGTTGTAAGCTTGCGAGACCAGAAAGCCAGAGGCTGATGGTGACCTTCGTCGTCGACTTGTTCGATCGTAGCACCAATGGCGTAACCACTGGCGTCTGTACGAATATAAAAAGGTCTTCCATCCAACCACGGAGTCTTTAATGTAACCACATTTGCCAGTGCTTCCTTGAGACCAGTAAAGGCTTCCTCACATTCTGGCGTCCACTTGAGCTTGACTTGAGATCCCTTCTTTCCTTCTATTTTGCCAACCTTGAGTAACTCTGTCAATGGACCAGAGAACTTGGCGTAGAGAGGAAGGAACTCGTGGTAGTAATTGCAGCAGCCTAAAAAGGCACGAAGCTGCGTGATGGTTTTAGGCCTTTCCCAGAGCTGCAGGGCAGCCATTTTTCCTGGGGCTGGTCTTCTTGTCCCATCTTCCAAGACAGAGCCACAAAATTCCACACTCTGGAGGAACATCTTGCCCTTCTTGGGTCCACACACGAGCTTCTCTTGTCGAAGGACTTCGAGAACTTTTCGAACTTGTTCTTCGTGCAACTTCAGGCACTCATCAAAGTTGTTTCCCAACGGCGTGGCAATCAGAAGGTCGTCAATGTAGATGCTGCAGAATTCTTGTAGATCCAGAGACTTGTGCTTCTGAAATAAGATAGACTCCATCATCTTCTTGAACATCGACGGCGCATTCTTCAGACCCATCGGCAGTACAGTCCACTGGACAGTGCCACAGGGCGTGCACATTGCCGTCAAATGCCTATCCTCCTTTCGAAGGGGCATCTGATGAAAGCCATGGCGCAAATCCAACACAGTAAAGAGCTTGCCTTTGGCTCTCGCTGCGATCTCTTTCTCGATTAAAGGTAGAGGATGCGCGTCTGGTACTGTGGCGGCATTCAGGGCTCTGTACCCCACCACTAGACGCCAAGTATCTATGCTGGATTGGTCAGCAGGTGGGGGTTTTGGCACAGTAAATGGTGCTGAACACCACTCAGAACTCATGCAGCCCTCCAACCAACCGAACTCATAGAGATTGCGCTCAATAATCTTTCGCAGGGCATCTGCTTTGGTGCCGTAGAGATAGAATGGACGTTGTTTGTGAACCTTGGAGCCTTCGATTATGTCAATCTTGGCTTCCCCATTTTCACATCGAATTGGGGGGTTTTTCCACAACTTCCCACTCAGCACGTCATCTTGATAATCTTCCAACACTGCGTCCCTTCTTGCAGATATCTTGTCTCCGTCGACCTGATTCCCACATTTAATCACCGACATTATGTCCACCAATTTGCGAATTGTTGGTCGTGGTCTCATGTTCTTGGCCACTTCATTCCAAACTTCTTTGTCGCATTGCTGGCGGATGAAGCTCACCTGAGCTCGCTCCTCTGTGGGATCCCACCAATGAAGGGGGTCCAGGAATGTCTTGAAGGGATGGTCAGACGAATTCAGCTTCATTCCTGTCAATTCAGGCGAGATTCTTGGAGATTTGTCTTCATTCTTGCTTGAAATCTTGACATTTTTGGCTTGATTCTTGTCTGATGGGGACGAATTGTAATGGATGGAGGCGTTCTCTTGAGGGACGCCGATTGTCCTTCCCTCCTTCCGCGACGATACGTCGGGATTCCGCTCTCGATCGTCTTCATCCACCTCAATTTCGTCGATTCTTGAGGATTGTGAGATGACCTCTTCTGTTCCCATTTCACTGCCATCTTGCCAATAATCTCCCAGATTCCCGTCAACTAAGCACGCCAACGTGCTCCACGAACGCTGTGGTAAAGGCTTGCCATTGTCTTCGCAATACAGCTTCACTCCCTTGTGAGGTAGCTCGACAATGTCGATTGAAATGTCCATAATGTCCTTGAACCACTCTTGTCTTGGCCAATTGGGGACAATTAAAATCGCCTTTGCGCCGGATTGCTTCAGCTTCTGCACTACACGAGGGAAAACGCCGAAGGGCGGATTGATCCAAAGAGGTTCAGACCAGTCTTCACTCCAGGCATCGTCGTAGAACTTCGGAAATCTTTTATTCTTTTTGTTTGCAAAAGCATCAACTTCAGGACGAAAATTGTGGTTCTTTTCGAAATAATCCACCAGAATGTCCCGCCATTTGTCGACTACACGATAGCAAACTGACTTCCACTTCTTGCTGTTCAACGAATCCACCTTTCCTTCGTCGAAATCTTCTTGATTCCTTGTCCATTCCTGCCCATCTTGCTGAAAATGCAGCTTGTTTCTCTCCTTGAATTGGTGGATACTCTTGGTATATGGGTGCAGATAATACAGTTCGGACGGGTCGTTGGTCGACGGATCTTGGAGGAAGCACGTCCTGTGTCCCATGGGCGACACACGGTGAGCGTGAAGCCATGGTTGACCCAAGAATAAATCGTACTTTATGCTGGCTTCATAGAATTTTCCAGCAAACCACTCCTCAGTGACCGTCTCTTCCACACTCCAGACTGATTGTTTCACCAATCTGACCGCCAATTCTGCTTCTCTGTCGCCACCGTCAAGGCGATGTCCGCTGACTCCCTCCAGCTGCACAGGGGTGGAGGACATCTTGGTCTCATCCTCCTGCAGAAAGCCTGAAAGTGCTGCCCTGGGTCGTTGAGGGTGCCGGAGGGCTCGGGGCCGGCAAGACCAGTGGGGCAGGCACGCGAGGAGTCTCCTTGGATGTTGTTATTGGGGGTAGAACCGGATACTCGAACACCAACGGAGGCGAGAGCAGCGACAACAGAAGCAAGGTCCGTGCTGATTGTTATCCGGCAGAAAATCCCAGTCTATGAAGAAAATTGCGGCGAATTATTCTAAATACATCTGAGTGTCCAAAACTGTCTGAAAAGATTTAAATAATCCAATTATGTAAAAATGTTTGGCCGATCTGGCCCGCGAGCGCGCGTCAGCGGCAAATGGCAATTCCAGCTAAAATAGCGGAACGCGGCGGATTTACGGGGAATGGACCGCGGAATTAAATCCGGCATATCAGAAATATATAGGAAATATCCTGTGACTGAGCTGCGAGGCGGCAATTCCGCCGAAGCAAAGAAAATGACCAAAATGTAGCCAATCTGGGCAGAATGTCTGAAAATCTGAGCAGATGGGGCTAGCCGCACTTACACTCCCCCTCCAAAAACACACTGGGGTGTGTCGCTACGTCAACGAAGAACGTAGTGCGGGTAAGTCCCATAAAAAAATAGAAATGTAGCCTCGATGGGGCGAAATCTGCTTGATCTGACCTGATTTGGGCTGAATTGGCACTGAATCAGGGTGGATGAACCTGAAATGAGACAGAATGAGAAGTGACGAACAGTCCTCCGTGCAGTAAAACATTAGGTCAAGGGCTAAAAAGCATGTAAACGTATCGAGAATCGATACCAAACCATGCGTTGGTTGAGAATGAGGTAGATTATTGGTGGATTGAGTGGGGGGATCAAGAATTGGAGTGACATCTCAGCGCTCTGGCACAGTTTCGCTGTCGCGGGCACGCTACGGTGTCCTCGCCGAACTCTACATCGTGTTATTCCCGCTTTTCTCGTTCTGAAAAGTGCAGCATGTGCTTCAAATGTGGCGCATCTGGTGGATGATCACAAGATTCAGCAAATTTGAGAGTTAATTTGGGCAGAGATGAAGGAGATTAAACACTCACAGAGAAGGAAAACAAATACAGATGTAGTCTGTAAACCCTAAGTGAACCACAGAAGGTAAAGATGTCTTTCTGTTCACTTAGATCTAAACGGATCTTTGAGGAATGAGAGGAGATGACAAGGCAATCAACCTAAATTGTCCTAACATGAGTAAATTCCCTGAGATGAAGGTGAAATGAAGCGGAATGTGTACAACTGAAACTACCAACACCTTCGTTTAGACTAAAGTTAATATATATTGTCGTTTATTCAGCTCAATTGTGCTTTCCGGCACGTTGGTTCGCGAGCATCTAACAGATTCTATCAAAATGTGGATCATGTGATGATGCATCATGATGGGACATGCTGGCCCTGGATCCTTGGCATGTAACGCGCCGAAGGTTCACTGAAGGCGCTTTACTGACAGTATGTAACTGAGAGACACCGAATTTACAGTGGCAGTGGTGTCAATCGACTTGGACAAGGCCAATCCTTCGAATGAGTCCCACAAGATACTTGGATTCACCATTCTCGACAGTTTCAGGTCAGATTGAGCTCACATTGGCGTGTGCCAAAAATACAACGAAGCTTACGGACTTCAGAGGTTGCTGTTAGAAGTCCCTAGAGCTCCTAGATGAAGATTGTCTGAACAATTGACGTCTGGGTTTCGTACAACAGTGGCAGAATGATGGACAAACCTGAGAAATTCAAGGTAAATTTGAGGATCCTGGATCTGAATCTGGACTTTGGCGTTAGCATCACAGCAAATGAAGGTACGATCTGAGTTCCTGGCGTCGCATCTGGTGCAGCCAGTACTACAGGGGGTGCCTGTAGGGGTGAATGTCGCTGCGCAGCGTTTTTACTATGTACATTTGCTTCCATCTGCACGAGTAGCCAAATTCCAAAGATGCACAGACCAACAGAGACAAGATTACCCCGAATCTGCCTGAATTAAGCCTGAGTTTGGTTTTTTCTGAACACGGCAGCACACTCCGTGGCTTTCGGCTTTCGACTTTCGATACGCTACCGAACGGAGACCAAAGAAAAAGTGATGGATTGACGTCAAATTATCAAACATTCGCAGTTTTTTCCACATCATGACATAAACAGAATGAATGAACAGTGGATTGAGCAGAATGTGGTAGGATGGCTTCCTCAATTCGGCCAAGCACGAATACATGTGACCACCAACCTGTCTGGCCTGGCCCTCGTACGGCTTGGGCGCTGCAAATCAGCGGCCGAACTTGAAGCTTGGTCCTCATTTGGCTCCTGGGCTGGCCTGACCGCAGGAGGGGGGATCGACGGATCAGCCCTGGAATGTGGCTGCTGAGGGCCGTAAAAGGCTGGATCTCGATTCACCACAGGTCGTTTTCCGTCGCTCTCCACTTGTCTGTCTGGTTTCGACAAACAATCTGTCAGGAGTACTCCAATTTCGGGGTGCTTCTTGAGGAAGTCGATGAACCCCTTGGTGTACCCATGGACAAAAGATTGGGCTGGTTCCCAGTTGTTGTGACTGGAATCAAAGCCCCTCCACATACAAAGAAATTCCCATTCCCCTTGGCGTCACGTCTTGCTTCAACAATCCTCTTGAGTTCGTACTTCCCCCCTTCGATGACCCGATCAGACAAGTGTTTTGCAGTCCAAAAAAGGGGTTTAACTCGATCCTTGGGGGAGGGGATCTCTCTCTTGAGGCGATCGCCCGAAACGTCAATTTCCCTGCTGACATCCACACGAATCCTCCACCTGTTCTCACCAAGACGCGCTGTAACAGCGAATGGCCCCTCCCACAAGGGAAGAAGCTTGTCATCTCCGTCCAGGGTGGTTTCGGATTTTCGAAGCCAAACTCGATCATCGACTTCAAAATTGTGGGGGTTTTTTCGACCTTGATTTTGAACCCAAAGCCAGTCAGCCTGATGCTTCTCGATTAATTTCGACACAGATTTATCTGCTCGTTGGACTTCGTCCAAAAACAGCGAAGCATCTTTACAGGGGCGAGGATTATTCAACGGCATGTTCCACTAACACTTCTTTCGTCCAAAGACAATTTCATTTGGAGAAAGGCCATGATACAAAGGCGTGTTGTGGTAACGGCGAAGCAATGCGAAGAGAACTTCCATCCAATGGAAATCCTTTTCACTCGCGAGCTCCTTACGAAGCATATTAATAATTGAGCGGCCGGCTCTTTCGCCAGGCAGCGCTCGATGCGAGTGGATTTCACATCGGAGGTGGTGGATTCCAAGGCGAGCACATAATTCTCTCCACCATTCGGAGGTGTTCTCTTTGCCTGAATCCGTCACCACCTCGGATGGGACGTCCCAGCCTCCCATCCAGGTCTGCGCGCACCATTTGGCGGCAGCCTTGCCAGTCATCGACTCAATGTTGCAAGGCAACACTTGAATGTAGCCGGAATGACGGCACTGAATAAGGAGCACACCATTGACTTTTTTGTTAGTCCAATGGCACTCTTCGTCATCGAGTTCACCGAGATAGAAGAAATCACTGGTGACTCTGTTAAAGAGGCGCTCCGGAATAGGATGTGGCCTCAGATGGCCGTGCTTCTTCGCGCTGGGGGGCGTCGAGACAGCACATTGGGCGCATCCGGCGGCTACTTTCATGCAATGAGTATATAGCCGTGAGCCAAACAACCTATGTTTAATCATCGACCACAGTCGACGGCCATGTGCGTGGGGGGACTCCCATTTGTGCCACCAGTTTAACACTCGGGGGGCTAGGGCGTCTGGCACACACAATTTACCCTCCATCCACAGCTTCCCCCCATCCAACGAGTACTCAGCAAAAATCCCATCCTTGTGAGCATCTTTGGATTGAAGATTTCCAAAGACCTCTTTAAACATGGGATCCTGCAGATAATCGGACGTCCAGTCACGGATGATCAGGGAATCTTTAGGCACGGGTGGAGTTTTGGCCGGATCTCGACGCTTAATGCCTTGGATCAACCTAAATCGACTTACTTGTCGGGTATAGTCAAACCGTTTCACACTCCCTGAGGAGGGATCGGTGACTTTCTCCACGACTTTCAGTGTTTTGGTGCAGATCTCATGGGCATGCGCCGGATCTGAGATGGCCGTGATGTCGTGACACGGCAATGCGTGCTGTTTAACAGCGCACTGCATGCATGCACGTCGAATGAGTTTCTTTTCTTCCTGATCCCATTCGATGATTACATGGCGGTCCTGCTCCGTACCATGGATGTTGGTACTTTGCAGCCCCTCTGAGGCGGGGTAAGCCCATCGGCTCAGAGCATCCGCTACCGTGTTATGTTTTCCAGGCAAATACGACACATGGAGGTCAAACAGAGAGAGAAATTCGTGCCATCTGGCCCGTCGACCAGCTGGGCTCGCGACAGTATCAATGTGTTCAGTGGCCCAATACTCCAGAGATCGATGATCCGTCAGGACCTCGACTCGATTGGTGCCAACCCACGATTGGTACTTTTTTAAAGCACAGATGATGGCATATGTTTCTTGCTCACGCGGCGACCATTGCATTTGGCGTGGGGCTAGCTTCCGAGACCAAAATGCAAGAGGGTAATGATCGCCGGTGGCTTCATCAACCTGTTCAAGAACAGCTCCGATCGCGTACCTAGAAGCGTCGGTTCTAATGTAGAAGGGTCGGTCAAATTGGGGCACATGCAACGTGGCGACTTCGCAGAGGGCTGCCTTCAAGTGATGGAAGGCCTCCTCGCACTCGTCAGTCCACTTGACACGAACCTTTGAACCTGCCTTGCCTGCATCTCTCCCTACCTTCAATAATTCAGTGAGGGGGGCAGCAAATTTGGCATAATTCGGCACAAAAGTGTGGTAAAAATTGCAACAACCCAGGAATCCTCTCAACTCCGTGATCGTCTCAGGGCGCTTCCACTTCTGAATAGCGACGAGCTTCCCTGGACTGGGTCGTCGGGTGCCATTCTCTAGGAGAGAACCACAAAATTCGACTGATTTTAAAAATAATTTTCCCTTCTTTGGCCCACGAAGCAGCTGATTGGCGTCAAGAATGTCCAAAACTTGGTTCAGCTGCTTCTCATGTAGGGCCACCAGCTCGGCTTCGGTCAGTCCCTCCCCTTCCGTCGCGATGATTATGTCATCTATGTACACACTCACGAAGGCACGAAGCTCAGGATGGGTTGTGAACAGCACATCCTCCATCATTCTTTGAAAAAATGAGGGGGCGTTCTTCAGCCCCATGGGCATGACAGTCCATTGGACTGGGCCACATGGCGTGCACATACAGGTGAGAGGTCGGCTGTCCTTCCTCAACGGCATTTGGTGAAAGCCGTGACGGAGATCCAGCACAGAGAACAAACGACCTCTTGCCCTCTTGGCGATTTCCTCCTCAATGAGGGGCAGGGGGTGCGAATCCGCCTTGGTTTCGGCGTTGAGATTGCGAACATCAACCACCATTCGCCAACCATCAATAGTGTTCTGGTCTGCAGGCGGCGGCTTCGGGACGGTGAAGGGTGAACAACATCATTCGCTGGTCGGACAACCCTCAAGCCAACCAAATTCCCTGAGATTTCTCTCGATGATTTTTCTGAGGATCTCATGTTTATGTCCATGGTTCTCATAAGGGCGCTGTTTCTTCGCCTTGTACCCTTCACGAAGCTCGATGAAGGCTTCACCGAACTGCCCACGGACAGGGGGATCTTTGATCAACTTCCCTGAAAGGGTTGTGTCCTTCCGTTCCCCAAAAATCTTTTCTCTTGACTTGGAACACAATTCAGTGTCCACCTGATCGCCAGGAATTACTGTCGAAAAAACTTTGGCGACTTCTTCGGCTTTGACAGGAAGAATCTTCTTACGGATGTCCCTAAACAGGTCCGTATCAACTGCCTCTTGAAGATAGGTGGGTCGTGTGTCGAAATCCCAGAGATTCTCTTCGTGATCCAGCTCCTCGAAAGGATCCATGAAAGCTTCCACAGGGGGTTTTTCATAAAAAACTCTGAATTTGCGGCGCGATTGGAGATTTTTCCTCGCCCGTGCACTGAAGATTCTTTTCGATGTCGACCGTATTGGGGAAGAGGGAGACAAGGCGGATCCATTGGACGTTGAATCACCTTGGGTATCTGACGGACAAAAATCAGAAAAAATAGATTCATCATCAGTACCACGCTCAACCTCAGATTCAGACCCAACACAGGAATCTGTACTAGAATCAGCAGAATTAGAGTCAGAAAGCTTTCCATCCACCAGGAATGCAAGCGAACTCCAGGACCGCTGTGGCAGGGGACCTGTGTCGTCCCTGGCATACAGCTTAATCTTCCTGGGAAGTTCGATGTAATCTACACAAATGTCTTGTAATTCCTGAAACCAAGGCTTGTCGTCCCACAAGGGCACAACCAAAATTGCCTGGGTTTTATCTTGCTTGATTTTGTGGATGACCTGCTGGATTAAGTGAAACGGAGGATTAATCCACAACTTCTTGTCCCATTTATGGGTCCAAGCGTCGCTAAAGTGCTTGTCAAAGCGCTTGTTCATACGGTTAGCAAAGGCATCATACTGTGGCCAAAAGGAATGGTGTTCATGAAAGTATTCACAAATTGCATCGCGCCATTTGTCGACAACTCTGTAGGATGAAGAGTGCCAGCGCGAAGGGCGTCGTGGCTGGGAGTCCCTACGAAGACATTCTAACTCTTGGGAGTAATCGGCACTCCCATTCACCTCTGCAATGGTGACATCTTCACCAAATTTTGGTGTCACTTTTTGCTTCAAAAATTCTTCTGCACTTTTAAACCCTGCGTGCAAAAAACGAAATTCAGGACGCTCCAAAGGACCTGACTCCAGCAAAAAACAACGACGATGACCTACGGGCGCTACCCTGTTCTTGCGAAGCCAAGGATGGCCCAAATAAAGGTCATACTTTATGTCGGCACGATAGAAGTAGTCATCCTTAAGGACAACTTCTTCCACATTTTGCTCTTCCCAAAGGTCTTGAGCGACCAAATGAGTTGATATATAACAACCGCGTTGCCCACCTGCGAGAGAATGTCCAGAAACTCCCTCGAGGGTAACAGGATGAGGCGACTCAAACACGCAGTCGTCGGGTAAGAATGAATTGGATTGGAGATTTACCTCTGATCCATTGTCACACAAACAAGTGGCGAGATGGAAATTTCCCTTGCAATCAGAGACCCACAGCTTTGTGACAAACTGACGGGCCCTGTGCTTGGACTGTACACCAACCTCGTCCACTACAACAGAAGGATCCGCTGCCGGATCCAGGGGAGAGGAGACAAGCGACCCTACATCAAGTAATGGTCGATCAGGAATTTGGGGATTATGCCTGAAATCGCCTGGGGGGGGGCGATTTTCGTGGCTCCCCTAGGCGTTCTGACCTCCAGCGGCTGCGTTAACATTGTGAACACAGCCTGATTCGTCGATTCCACTCATCTTGGAACGGATCATCCGCTGGATTCAGGGCATTTTCGACATAATCTCGATCCGCATCGGACACCTGATCTGCACCTGAGACCTGATCCACACGATGATTTCCCTTTCCACGTCCACGGCCACGGCCGCCGGATGATGGACCACCACCGTCGCCACGCCCTCTGCCCTTACCAGAGAAAGGGGTTCCTGAAGGATTTCCCTTACCTTTACCCTGTGATCCTGGAGCATTTCCTTTGTTTGTACCGGATTGAGGGGTTTGGCCTGGATTTCGATTTCCGCCTCCGGCGTTGCCATTGGGACTTGTCTGGCCGTTTGGCTGCCCACCGGAACCGGATGGAGTCCGATTTCCCTTGCCTTGGGATCCGCCAGGGCCTCCAGTATTTTTGTTTCCACCGGAGGGGGTCGAATTACCCTTTCCCCCCTTGGCACCATGCACCTGCCTGTCATTCCTGTCTGAATTCTGCGAATTACTGACATTTTCACCAATCACCTTGTGATCGTAAGCAGACCATCGGTGATTACCAGTAGAATGCGTCTTAGCTCGGTTCGTAGAACCTAGAAGAAGGCAGATGCTACAATGATCCTGAACATTCCGGGTGTCATTCACCTTTTTGGTGCCCTTTTGGGCCCCATTTTGGGTGTTTTGCTGGGTATTCCTGTTTCCCCCAAGACCCTCATGGAAATTTTGATTGGCGGCGTCAGCGAGCCTCTCAACCTCTTCCCACAGTTCCTGCGGGGTGAACGAGAACACCCAGTTCCTGGCCTTCAGGCGATGGCCGTGGAAACTTACTCCCCTGTTGAGGACTTGGACAAACAAGTCCCGATCCTCGTGTTCATTAAACTTGATTTTCCACGTGTTTTCAGTGAATTTCACCTTGGTAAACGACGTGGGGGAACACTTTTGAAGTGCCTCCCTGACCGTAAACCTGTTGGCCGAGGCGTCGAAGCCATCGACTTCCGCCCACCAGGTCTTGACCTTTTCTTCGGACTGTCTATTCCGAAGGGTGGCGGCGGTTTCTGAGGGGATCTTGTCAAAAATCAGATTTTTCAGCTCGGCACTAGAAAATTTTTCGCCTGAATGTTCAGATTCTTCCACTAAGTTCCAGAAGCGCTGTCTCTTGTCTTGCACTTCGTGCAAGATTAATCGCGAGAATGAAGGAAAATTCTTCAACATCTGGTGGTAATGGTCCTCTGGCAGTCGGGATCCACGTACCTCCAACTGTTCCCACACCTCATCAAAGGTAAGGGGGGAACTTGAATCCTCACGATCACTCCAGGTCCTGAGCCAAGTGTTGGCCGGCGCTCCCTCAAGGCAGTCCAGGAGGGCCATCAGGAACTGATCATCCTGGAGCTTTTGAGTCTTAACCCACAGTTTAAATTCCCGTTGGAACTGAGGCCAACGTCTGGGGTTTCCATTATACTTCGGTTGCTTGGCAACCTGACGAAGTCGCAATGAAGTAGGATTTAGGAGTGAATCCAGCCCAACACCGGCCGTAATGGCAGACACCTTGGCGGCATCATTAGCCACACCAGCTCCGGCGAGGGTCTGGGCGAGCAACATCTGGGCTATTGCATTGGAATCAACAGCAGGAAGGGTAGTACGGGAGGCAGTTCGTTTGGCATTCTGAGCCTCATTCCTAGCCTTCGCCGATCTACTCTGAGATCGAGAGATTGTAACCCTTTCCTTTAGCTTAGTCCTGCTGATCCTTGCGTCGGTGGTCTTAGAGTCCACCGAAGGAGCAATTGAAAAAATTTCTGTCGCCTCCTCCGACGGTTCTGTTGTTTGTTCCACCGATGATGCGCCCTCAGACCTCATGTGGGTCTTGAAAAGATCTTTAATTCCCAGCGTCTGAATGATGAGTTGCATTTGATCTTTGAGCAATTGGAGCTCAGTATCTCGCTGTAATCTGCAAGAGCAGTCGGCAGGACAGTACATACCGTGTCCTGAAGGGCCTGAGCAGGCTGTCGGACCGCTAATCTCAGTGGTTCGCAGCCAGGAGTCCACTTGGGGAGCTCCTTCAGTCCTAATTTCCAGACTTGCCTGCCTGGCTGCCTCTAAAATTCCTTCCTCAACCGCGGCGGCTAGATCGTCGCGGATGGAAACAGAGGGATGAGGGGCGGAGGGCCCGGCAACAGGTGCCTTGGTCTTCTCCTTCGGGAAGGGGCTTGCCTCCCAGATCTGCAAAAAAATGGCAAAAGATTCATCTCCTTGAGAACACCACCACATCCTGGTATTAATTTCTTCCTGAAGAAGGAAAAAATATTCAAATAAAAAATCAGAGGCGATTCTTTCTTGACCTATCAGCTTAGACGTGGCTAATAGACAAAGGGCCTCAAGCGCCTCAAGGTTACGGGTCACTTCTGAAGACAAATGGTTGTCCCATTGTGCCCAAGAGGCTGGTCGATTATAGGTAGGTACCTCACCTGGACCACCCATCTCAATGTCGTCAATGTCGGCGTCGATGGTCTCAAAATGTGGACATTGGTAAGGAGTATTAGTACCTGCCAGGTCCGTAAGCTCCACCGGAGCGTTGCCATTAGCGTAGGCTGGGAGATTCCAGCTGCTTGATGGCCAATTTCGACTGGGATCTTGATTGTAATCTGGGCCTCCACAGCTGCTGATTTGTGCCCTTCTTGGGCAATTTGGGCTTGCGCAAGGCATTCCTCTCAAGGCCTCGTTCGCACAGCACCACGGCAGCGTAATCGTTACGTCTCCGGAGGTGGCGGAGTCTACGGGGCCGTACTGGGGAGCTAGCTGTGGTTGGGACACCAAGGGAACAACATTCAGGTAGCCTCTGCTACCATGAAAGTGCTGCCCTGGGTCGTTGAGGGTGCCGGAGGGCTCGGGGCCGGCAAGACCAGTGGGGCAGGCACGCGAGGAGTCTCCCTGGATGTTGTTATTGGGGGTAGAACCGGATACTCGAACACCAACGGAGGCGAGAGCAGCGACAACAGAAGCAAGGTCCATGCTGATTGTTATCGGGCAGAAAATCCCAGTCTATGAAGAAAATTGCGGCGAATTATTCTAAATACATCTGAGTGTCCAAAACTGTCTGAAAAGATTTAAATAATCCAATTATGTAAAAATGTTTGGCCGATCTGGCCCGCGAGCGCGCGTCAGCGGCAAATGGCAATTCCAGCTAAAATAGCGGAACGCGGCGGATTTACGGGGAATGGACCGCGGAATCAAATCCGGCATATCAGAAATATATAGGAAATATCCTGTGACTGAGCTGCGAGGCGGCAATTCCGCCGAAGCAAAGAAAATGACCAAAATGTAGCCAATCTGGGCAGAATGTCTGAAAATCTGAGCAGATGGGGCTAGCCGCACTTACAAAGCCTTTTCGCACCAGATTCACCTCTGAACCATTGTCGATCAGACATCTGGCAAGTTTAACCTTACCATCCGTCGATCTGACCTGGATCCAGCAGACAAACTGGCGCTGCTTGCCTCGCCGGACAGCGCTGAGGACCCAGGCAGGGTACAGGAGGCCGGAGGAGCGCGCCAGCCGGTCCCAGCAGCGTCCATTCACCGCCCCAACTACCCTTATGGGCTTTGTCTCCTGCCACTCAACCCCAGTGTTGGGATTTGGGTCAAGTTGGCTTCCCTATTGCCATTCTTCTTCTTCGTTCGGCTGTACGTCCTGTACTTGTCCTTCGTCAACCCATTCTTCTCCTGCTTCGACAGCATTCACTCCTTTTCCACGTCCACGACCACCAAATGATTTTCCACCGCCACCTTTCTTACCTCCTTGGCCTTTGTTGTTGGAGGTGTTGGAATTGGGGTTGGATTCGTTGGATCTGCCCTTGCCTCGACCTCCAGTATCCTTGTTGTTGCCGAAGGTCTTGTTCGCTGGCGTCTCCGCGTACAGGGGGTTGCCATTCACCTTGGAATCATCTTGATTCCCGGACTTTCCCTTGCCATTTCCACCTTTTTGGCCATTTTTTCCACCATTTTTTCCACCAGCATCGGTCCATCTTGAGTCGCTTGGATCTCCGCCTTGCTGCAAGTAATCTTTTGGTGTCCAGTCTCTGTTCTTTCCTTTGGACTGCCCTTTACCCTTTCCCCTTCCATGTTGGTCAGCATCTCGTGCTCCATCCTGCTGGGGATTTTTGGGAGAATTTCCCTTTCCATCCATTTTGGACTGATTTGTCTTGAGATCTGAGGGCGTCCACCTGTGATCTGCGGTCGTGTGAGTCGCCGCTCGACCTTCTTTCCCAAGGGCAATGCACTCAGAGCATCCCTTCTCACCAACGGCGTTGACCTTGCCTCCGAAGCCATGTGCATCCTGGGACTTCTGGCGTTCTAAGTTTGCATACTTTTCAAGTTGGTCCCAGATCTGCTCTACTCCATATGAGAAGATCCACGGTCGCACTCTCAAAACTGTTCCCATATACTTCACTTTTCCATCCACCATGCTGCAGAAAAACTCCGACTGTTCAGAATCGTGGAAACCAACTCTCCATCTGCCCTCACGAATAGTGATATCCTTCAATCCAGTAGCACTGATAGAGTGTAGCAACTCACGAACAGCCATTTTTCCCATAGTTTCTGGTAATCCTCGGACTTCAACCCAGTTGCCCAGGACTTTTTGGTCCGCCTGAGAGTCCCTGATCTTCTGCTTGGTCTCCGGCGTGAGCTTGCTCAGGAGGATCTTCCTCATTTCGCCTTCAGAAAGTCCTTCTCCAGAGTTCTCCGCCTCTTGCACCAAAAACTCCCAATCTTGCCTTGCAATTTGAATTTCTTCCAGAAATAATTTCTTGATCGCCCTGAAGTTCTCCAGACGGTTTCTGTAATGATCCTCAGGAAGTCGAGAGCCTTTCTTCTTCAGACTGCGGTACAGCTCCTCATACGTCAGGGGATTCCCCTGATGTTGCCTCTCCACATACAGATTGTATGTGCTTTCTCGGAGCTTGCCAGTCAAGCAGTCCATCAACCCAAGGATCCAGAGTTCCTTGTCGAGCTTCTCCGTCTGCAACCAGACCATGAACTGCCGTTCGAAGGACGCCCAGTAATTTGGGTGCCCTGAGAACTTAGGCTGCTTCATTACTGACCCTCGAAGCCTCATGTGCAAGGGGTTCAGCAAGTGGTTCAGGTTGAAACCTGTGGATGTGCCGACCGGATTGACGAACACTGGGTTGACTGCGGCGCCTCCCATTGCCTGTGCCTGCGCAATTGCGGCCGCCAGCAACGCATGGTCCACAGTAGGCTGCACGAACGGCGTCTGCGGTGCTTGATGCAGCCTCATCTCCTTCAATTTCTTCTGCTTTTCTTTGATCTTGGCCTCATTCTCTTTCTGCCGCCGGTCCCTGTTCTTCAAGGCCATTGATCGCTCCTTCACGGTGGTCCTTGCTTCTCCATCAATATCTTCGACAGTACCAACAGACAGTATACACCCATGCGACGAAGATTCTCCTCCTTCGGTACCCAGATTCAACCCAATAGGACTTCCAAATCCAGTAGGGGGGATACCAGAATTTCCAGTAAAAGCTGGATGGTGGCCAGTAGAAGCTGGGGGTGCTGGAGAATGTGGAGCGCCGTAAGTCGTGGATGTGGGTGCAGCTGAGGAGGTAGGTGCTGTGTGGCTTGCCATTGTAGGCGCTGGTCCAGTGAGCCCAGTAGTGCTCAGATTTTGTACCAGATTTGTAAGCTTCTCCAGCTTCTGCTCCATCTCCTTCCACTTGCTGTCATCATCCCTCTTTCTCTCCTTGGCGTCCTTCTTCAGCTCCTTCACCTTGTTTTCCAGCGACGAAATCTGGCGTCGACAGGAGCAGTCCTTGGCACACTCGCCACAGGATGGGCATCTCGTACCCTTTCCTTTGCTTCTGACTTCATCAACCCAGCTGTCAACACTGGAGTTGGAGTCAGGAAGCTTGGACAGTTGCTCCCTGGAGAGGTGAGAATGTGTCGAATCACACCTCATTTCATCGACCTCTTCGTCGTGTCGACCCCAGGCGCCCGACGGACCAGCGTGCTGACGCACATTCTGGCGTCTTTCCTCGGCGATGATGGCCATCTGCACCATCACGGCTGCCTGGTGGTCGAACTGGTCCAGCAGTTCTTCCCAATCCTCTTGCTCCTGCAGTTGGGCGTCCAATCGCAACCGGCCTGAGTCCCTGATGAACTGGCACGACGCCCTGAACCAGTCCCTCAGGCGGCCTCGGTAGCTCGCCTCTGCCAGCAGCCAATTCTGGCGTTGCAGGAATTCTTGGTTCCAGATATCCTGGAATTGGTGTTCCCAGTAATCACCAGAAATCTCATCCATTCCAGTATTGGATGTCTCTCCTTCGCTGCTGCTGTCTTCTAGATCAGGCAAAGCTTGAGAGGAGGAACCAGATTCACTCGAGGAGGGAGATTCTCGACCGGGTTTAAGGTTGGGTGGGGCGTTCATACAACAATCAGCACAGGTATGAACTCCAGGCCAATGCCCATGGCCACAGTAAGGGCACTCTGATGGTTGATCTTCAGTTCGCTGGGGAGATGCTACGAATGTAACCTCAGGGGGAACACGCAGTGACTCTCTACGAGTGATAGCCCCGCTAAAGTTCGAAGATCTCAGAGTATCCGTGGAGATTCCAGAAGCAGAGTCATGATTTCCTCTGCTACCATGTAACCGCTGCATAGTGGTTGATCTTTGTTGTGACTGCGAAGCCTGTAGCCTTGATGCCCCAGGGGTCGTAACGCCCGACACTGCCCCTGATATCTCCGAACCCACATAACCCTCTTCGGACCCATATCCAGCCTCTGGGAGCGACATATGCGAAGCACTTGTAAGTCCAGTGAACTCCATGGTGGAATATGAAGAGTACGAAAACCCGGTCTACAAAAATGGAGCAGACATAGAATCTCAATGCGCATTCATCGCAACTAATGACACAACGTGAAATCATTCGAAATAATTTAAATAAATCCGATTGGGAAATCACGAAAGACAAATGCGACTCGACGCGCGCTCACAGGCGACATCTGGCGGCATACGGAAAACATGAAATGAAGCGGAAAATTTACTGCACTAATGTACATCTGAGAATCATTGAAATTCTGATCACATCAGTGTATAATTGAGTGCTGTCACTGCTACCGTTACAGTCTGCTGACCATGTGCTGTTTGGTCCTCTGGAAATTTTCCGTCTTGGGCGAATTTGTTCCAACTGTCATGTTGTTTTCTAGTTTGCCGTGGTGTTCGCCCGGGCACAGTGCTTAGGGCTTGCACACCCCTGTGCTGCTGACCAGAGCGCCCCCTAAGACATCCTTACCTTTGGTGCGTCGTCTGGGGGGGAGTTGTAAAAACTGCAGGTACAGTGTTTGGGGCACTCTACTTACCTCTGCGATGCCGTCTGTTAATTCTTGTCTGTAGATAATGACGGTGGTCCGTTATCGTTGGGATGGCTGGCCTGTCGCCGTCGCCATCGCCGACGTCTCAGTTCTTCAAGAGACATTTAATGCTGATGCGAGTTTGTGGAATTATTGTCCCGATTTATCAATTTCCGAATGTCTTTTTATCAATAGAATTATCTGGTGCCCGAATGTAGATTTTCAGGGCGGTATTTCAGTGCTGTGCGCATCTCATACATGTGCATTCATGCAATGCGCATTATTAGCAATGTTCCGTGTCATGCGTGCTGAGTTTGGTGATTGGTTAAGCATACGAGTGGAATGGTTTGGTCGAAGCATGCATTCTTTCATTCATGCATGTTCTCCTCACATGCATACAAATAGCATATGCATGATATTGGTGCTCATGTATCCCAATTGTTATATGTTTCTCTTTGTTCCTTCCCTTATCTCTTTATAGGCATGTAGGCGAAGGTGAGCCTCGCCCATGCATGGGGCTACACAATGGATACGAGGCACGGGGGCCTCTTGGTGTGGATATGGATGACTCGAGGTTCAACCAGGTACGGCATAGAGAATAAAGATGCACTTATGCCGGACTGAGGGGGGCATTACCTCATTTGCATTTTGCTTTGTGCTTTGCTTCACTTGTGTGTAGTTGTGTCTGTTTTGTTTGGTTGTTTTGGGGAATATGACCCTAGGAATATTTTTGCATTGAAAATAACTAGAGACAACAATCACATGAGATGATTAGATAAATTTTTGCTCGTGTTGCACCCCTCCAAAAAATTATGTAGTTTTGTGAGCCTATTTTCTAAATCATGTTTTATAGGTTTTGCTAACCATTGAGTAGTTGGAATATAAGCATTTTGGGGATATTCTAAAGCAAGTCATAACTTACTATGGAGTCGAGTAGTTCTCTTTTTCTTTGTGTAGGGTATTCATGACGCACAGCAATAGCACGACAATAACAGTGGTGTAGGTGTAGCTGCGGTCGCCCACCAAAGCCAGACACCCGAGCCAACAACAATGCGTCGACGGTGACCGGCGCCTTTGCTGTGGGCGCCGAGCGCGTCCTGCAGCCTTTGCTGTTGGAGTCTTTGGTTGATTTGCTTGAGCGATCTTGCTTTTTTTTCCACGGAGAAATTTTAACCTTCGGAGCGGAGGAGGGCAAACAAGTAGTAGAACCATCACAAAGTGTCCTTGCACCTAATATCAATGCATCTGTTTGCAACGTGCATCATCAACTTGAACTATAACATCAATTATTGGCAAATCTGAAAAAGCAATTTCGATGAAAAGTGAGATAACAGAGAAAAAGCTATGAACGAGACAATGGAAGCACAAAGACAAAAACTAACGAATGTACTATGTGAAGAGCATTGACAAGGTCTTCTTCTTCCTTTGCTGGTCTTCGCGGGGGTCATCGACAATGGAAGGCGCGAAGTCGTCGAACTATCTAACACTTGGCTATGATGGAAAAGATACAACACATAGCCTTCAAATGTTTCTTACTTCTCAGGGATGCATTAGTTGATCAACTTGGTGCGCTTAGCGAAAACACATTGCAAAACCAAACTCTTCGCATTGATCCCTCTTCAAATACATGCAAAAAAGAAATAACAACCAAGTGTTATTTTGATCTGAATTCATTCAGTTTCATGACAAAGGTCGACGTGAGTCATGGCAAACACATTCCAACTATGTCGCAGGTCAGGGTGAAAATTATTGCGCCATGTCGCATCTCTCAGCAGATAAAGTAACAGGAGTATCAAATGACAAATGCGCAAAAATGGTCAAAAAAATTTGAAAATGACCAATACCATGTTGCAAAACTAGTGAGCATCGAAGACGCCCGGCTTCAAAGTCGACGAAACTTGCATTGAGTATATTTAAATATAATGCAAGTAACTATGGAACATTTTTTGCAACTTTGAAAATCTTCATATATCCATTAGAAACATTCAAAATAGCTAAAATTGACATGTGACATGTCAACTAAGCTGCAAATCACGAGCACTTCAAGTGCGAACGAGCGCATAAATGAGTCAAGCACCATCAAAATAGGTTCCCCAACATGTCTTCTCATTTTTTCGGGTTTCGAATTGTTTCACATGTGATGTTGGTGAAGGGCAAAAAATGGGCAAAATAGGCATTTGGCGCACATAACCATTTTTCTACACCCAAAACGCACAGCGTGGATTGGAACTCCATCAAATGTTGGTGTAATTGTCACATGTGTTGGGAAAGATATATATGATTGCACCGTAATAGGTCACAACGGCATGGTAGTGCCCTACACTTCCGCAAGGAAAGTAGTGTGGTGGAACCAATGCCAATAGTAACCAAATAGGCTAATTGTAGATAAATAAGAATAATGCATTCAATTCCGGCATGAGACCAGTACAGAATTGTAAAATGGTGTCCAGCGGTGCCCAGTTCACAAAAATCTTAGTAATGGTTTCTGCTCGGTTAGGTAAATGAATTTTTGATGGACACCACATGACTAAAGTTTTCCAATATGTTAAATGAACACGATGTGAATCCATTCAAGTAACCTTCACTTGGTTCATGTGCATGAATGGTTGAAAACAATATATTCGACTTCGTAGTTTGCGTTGGGATTTACTTGGGGTTACTTTTTGCGTTATAACCTTGTCGTTCAAGTCCTATTTTGGCTGTGTAAAAAATTGCTATGCCAATGCAAATAGTAAAGAAAGCGTGCCAAAAAACATACAAAATAGACAAATTTACTTCCATCATACTCCAAACGTGAAGTTCCGAACCATATATGGTTTTAGAACACTGGAAATTTAGGTGCTTTTGGTTTGGTGTGAAGTGTTGTGTTTCTGGCTCACACCATTTACAAAATCAAACACACACCAATGGTCATCGCCATTGTATTGCCGGTGTTGTAGGCTAGCATTATTGGCCAAACAACCGTTTATTTCACGATATTTTGGAAACTATGAATCACCACAACCGGTTCACTTTGTAACAATTTGCATGGGTTACAAAGTTTCAGATAAGAAGCGAACTTGTTGTCTACATACATTCAAAATGTTGAAATTTCAATGTCTGCCTCTGAAATGTCAAAACGTGTAATGCCGCAGACATGCTACATTGAGGAAAGCGGCGCGCAGCTGGGGAATCACACTATGACCAGCTCCTCTGCCAAATAGTTTGATGACATTACATTCAAATTTTGTAGAAAAATGCTACAAGAAACAAGCTAACCTCCGCGATTGCTTCTCTCTTCATGCAGATATTGGAAAATATTTTTAGCGAAAAATAGGCACGCACTTCGAAGATGGGGGTGCTGACAACTCCGAAAATTGGTCGTCAAGGCCAAAAACAAAGCTCAAAACCGTATCAAACAAAGATAGGCCGTCCATCCTCACTTTGGACAATGTCTGCGCTCAACAAAGAACCATCGGAACCGAAGAAATGTGTCACCACAGTCCTCGGTGGATGGCATGCGACAACCACGCACACTAAAACAATCGCATAGAGTTACCATTCCGGAATGGTGAAACAAAACAGTGATGAAATTGTTGATTAAATTGTGGCGCGAAGGTATGCACTGAGCACTAACAGGGCTTGTGTAGCGCCCTCACGGCAAATATGTCAACGGTAAAGCTGTGTAGTGCAAAAAATTTATCGCTCGCGCTTCATGCGAAGCGCATAAGCAGCACGTTGCAAGCAAACATGTTTGTTCTGTTTGTTTTTCAGGCTGCGACTATCCATGGAAGCTCGTGGAGGCCCAAACCCCGACATTGATGAGGAGTTCCTTATTACTCGGATCAACAAAAAAACAAATCGAGCTACATGGTCAACTATTAACGAAATCATTTCCTTGGGCGTCGAATTCCAATGCAACAATGCCGACGGACTGAACCTACCTTTTGGCAATAGGTGGTGTCTTTTATTTATTTAAACCAAAGCATCCGAAGACCTCAGAAACGCAAAGGGCAGATACCCGATTAGCGAAGAATGAATGGGTCAGCTTCGATAAAGGTTCTCTGTATCTTTACCAAAAGTGTGGTTGAACTCTACATTCAAAAATGACATCGGATATTTCCGGTCGTTCATGGTGAACATAGGAAAGGTTTGGGCATGGCGTGCAACAAATTCAGTTGCCACGAAAAGCAGGTACAACAGAACACACATAATTGGGACCATTTGCGCCAATGCCCAAAGAAACTCGATCACATCTGCGTTGCTTTGGACAGGGCAAACAATACCAAGCAAGTTGTTCAACATAAAAACTTGAGGGGCAGTTCCCCACCCCCCCCCCCCGGGGGGGGGGGGGGGGCACCATACAAAAGTAACCTGAATTCTAGTATACCCAACTAAAAATTTTCTTCGGCGCCTGCGATTTCCTATTGCTTTCTTATTGTTCATGAGCTAAGTGACAGCCAACGGGGTTACGATCTACGGCCATAGGATTTGAACCGCCGAGTGCATCCCATCAGCCTCAACAATTACCACTCAATTACGCAAGAGTCTTGGGCTGGGCATCGGCTTGTGCCTTGGTTGTGCCTCGGCCACAGTCAACACCCCCCCCCCCCCAAGAGTGTCACCGCAGTCACCACATTCGCCAAGGGGGGGCTCAGATTAAGTCAATTCAACCCGTGTCTAAGGGGGAATCCTTGCACTGCGCGCTACTTTTAGACTATGTTCCCCCCGAAGAGCCCCCAGGCAAACCCCTTGGAAACGCCCTTAGAATTAGGTGACCCAAACTACCCCAGCTCAAGAAAGTTGCAAACTACGTTCCCTCACATAACACACATCATGTACGTCTGGAAAAGCCATGAATAGCGTATTGGTTTTGTGGTTACGGTAGTCCCCCCCCCCTCCCCAAAGAAAACAGTGATCTCGTCCCATCACATAAGACAAAAGCTGTCACCCACATCCCACGACAGCAGCAAGAACCAACTCAGAAATGGGGGTTGTCCTTTGCTCAGAGTGAGCATGATGGAGCCAGGCTGCTGGCTCAGCGCCATGGCAGCTGGTGCCACTTTGTCGGCGCCGAGTAGTACAGAACTGGGGCAAGAGTGCATGCGTGCGGGCTGAATGCGCTGCTGACTGGCAGCAGGAAAACAGAACATCAACTAAGACAGAGAACGGGGTTGCCTGGGATCATCCCCTCGGTGGTGTTCTGACCCACCCCTCCACCACACAGGTGTCCTGATCCTGTCACACTGCCTCAAAACTTCAGTTATTTGCATAACTTCAGTTGCCACCCTCAACACCCTCTAGCGTAGAGGGGGAGGCAGCCGGGGGTACCTCCTTTCGTATGTGCATCGAAACCTTTGTCGACATAATACGACAACCGTTGTGGCGAAAGCCCCGCGGAGGCAATTTCCGCTACGAGATTATTCGGAGTTGAATTACTCACCCTCTGGCAGGTCTTCCGCTTCACCAGCCACATCAACCCTCGTAAGATGATGCGACCGGCTGGACGAGAATTTGATGGCGAATTTGAATGCGACTTGGCTTGGAATCATAGGCATAGCACAATTCAAAGAGATGGGTAGTATCCTGCACGAAGACATGGTCCAAATAGCCCTTGCAAATACATATGAAGTGTGAAAAAGGGTGGAAATGGGTGAAATTGGGTGAAAATCCAAAAATGCTATATCCCCAATGTGGAAGAAGCATCAAAACCTACGCAACAGGGTAACAATGATGCCCCTATGATCTCAAAGCATGGGTCTCTAGTACGGCCGGACGCCCAAATAGTTGCACTGCGCTTAAGGCGCCCCCTAAACTGCATGTTCCAAGTGATTTGTAGTCCAAGCTCCGATGCTAAGCATTCTCTGCCGGTAACCCTGAGGGCTCCATCCGCCATATAGAGTCACCAAAGGGGGACGGGTGGCATTCGGTTGCAGAATGGTTTTGGCTTCTGAGTTTCAGGGGTTAAGCATGAGGGGGAGGCAGAGGTTCGCAGGCCAAATACCAAATATCTTTAACTTTAACACATGTGTGTCTTAGCCACAAGAGAAATCACACAAATGAGGCCGAGTACCGTTCGTGCACCGCGTGTGCTTTTACATTGCACCATTTCTGGAAATGCATGACTCGGGCCAGAGTGCACTTCGATTAGGCATTCCAGTGACCTACTGACACCCACCAAACGGAAAAGCTGTGGGCGGCGTACTCCGCTCCTTCAAAGTGCATTTGGACGCCACCAGCATAGGCTGAAGAGGATATGCCCCCACAGCAACCGGCGCAATCTGTGAAATCCAGTGCACTCCAAAGTGATCATGGCAGCCAACTGAACCACAACCCTCTGCCAAAGACAAAGGTAAGCCAACCGTTGCTGAGGCCAAAATTGTTTGGATTGAAGGCAATCCGGTGGTGCGTGCGGTGACAGGGCACGACCGGGCAGGACCTGTATGACGGGGGGCAGGAGACAAGTAGTCTGAGATACAGATGATGGTCCCAAGATTCTGCCCTCTGTCCCATGGCGAGCGCGCCGAATCAATGAAAAGCTGATGGGCACCAGTGGCTGAGGCACATTTGTGCAACTGCTGTTGAGCAGGGGAATCATTGCACTGCACGCACACTGCGCGCTACTTTTCGGTTCATCCATCTGGGGCCTATCATCATCTTCCTACAAACAACAGAAGACAAGAGCAGATCTGCTACATGACATGTCGCACCCAGGGAATACTGGGCTACGGCCAGTGAGTCAACGGTCCACCCTCCTCAGATGGTGTCAATGGTCGTGGGGGTATGAGGGCTGTACAGTTGCACTCCGCGCACACTGCACCAGCCTTGCTCAAGGCAGCCCTGGTGGCCGGGAGCGAGTAGTCGCCGTGCACGTCGAAGTGCACGCCCTGTGCACAGCATTTGGGATTTGTGGCTCCGCCATCTTCGGGCAGGGGATGAGTGGGTCATCCAGGAGACCAACAATCAAAGCTGCCAATAATGCAGTCACTGTTGCAGGCATGCAGACCCGTCGTTGTGCCAGCACAGCGCTCAAAGGGGATGTGGATCCCGTGGGGGCACGGGTCCAACAATTCCCCTCATTTTCTTCTTTCTTTTGTCCGCAACTCGGCACACACGCGTCAGGATGTGTTCCCAAGAGAGACTCGGCAACGTAGATTGGAGCTGCAGCCGCGCGGTGTCGGTGCGATATGTGGCACATATGTGTGTTGAGGAGGCCTTGGTCCTGCTGTGTCCTATCGTTACACAGGGGAGACTGTGCGAGATCTGCCACGCCGCTTAGAGCTTCCCCTTATTTCACTTCTGAAGTTCAGACATGTGCCAAAAAGTTGCCTTGTGAGCGCCCCATGCGGTGATGTGGCATCTCTTGTGAGAGGGTGAACAGATAGCCCCCGTCCTCCTTGCTTTGATTACATGAACCCCTCCATTGCACAAAAAGGATCCACCACCAGTTACCGCCTTCTATAGGCAAAGAGGAAATGTCGGCTGGAACGAATTCGTGGCAAAAAATGCTGTTAAAGGAAGGTGGCAAAATGATCCCCCGCACGAAATTTAGGGGTGCTGCAAGAGTTCAAGCGGGGAGTGCGGCTCTCTAACAGGATGTGGCTTGGACTGCTGCTCTCCAGGGCAGAAATTAAGAGCTCGCTGAGCTGAGGTGGGTGGTTGCGTACAGTTTGTACACTGTATCGAACTACAGGAACTGCAGAGCTTGCTGTACAAACAACTCATGCCGATGTGTCCCCAGACACTCCACCACAGGTGCATGACATGTGTCACACAGACGGTAGTCTACACATGGCATCTTCGTCGAACTGTGATTCTCCATGGACCAACGCAATCGCAGCTGGTGAAAACGTTGCCCAGCGCGTACAAAGGGGGAACCCTTGCACTGCGCGCGCACTGCGCGCTACTTTTAGACTAGATTCCCCTATGAAGAACCCCCATACCGACCCCTTCCAAACACCCTCAAAATTAGGCCATCCCAGCTCCCCAAATGCCCCTAAATTTAAGTCACTCAAACTACCCTAGCTCAAGACAAATGCAAGCTACCTTCCCTTTATATAAGACATCATGCAAAATGCGGAAATCCACGCACATATCCTCTTTTTTGTTCAATTGAAAGCTCACTCACCCTACTAGCTAGTCCCAAAGCCGCGTATGTGTCCAAATCATCCTCAACTGGACTGGGAGGCAAAGTTTCTTGCAGGAGGGAATCCACAACAACCTCTGTTTTCAACTTGTGGTACAACCACGCTTCCTCATCAGCAGGGATGCGGCCTCGCATAGGGCATTCGACTGTGGTCAAGCAAAAACCGGGCAGTCCGTCACGTCAACTCGAGGGGCCACGCCAAAGCCTGGGAGTCCATCACCCCAACTCAAGGGCCCACACCAAAGTGTGGGAGTCCATGGTGAAGATGAGCAAAAAAAAAATGTGCAACGGGGTGGAGTGAAAGTGGGTGAAAATCCAAAAATGCCATACCCCCCATGTGGAAGAAGCATCAAAACCTATGCTAGGGGCAACAATGATGCCCCTAGTATCACAAAGTATGGGTCTCCAGTACACCCAAATAGTTGCACTGCGCCCGCACTGCGCCCGCACTGCGCTAAGGGCGCCCCCAAAGAAGGATTTTTGGAAAAGACAATCTTCTTATGAGGGTTGGCCATGACCAGCTGTGCAGAAGGGGAAAGGAAGGCACACGATGCAGTCAGCAAGAGGGCGATCACGAGGCGTGATGCAGCTCATGCTGATAGGTCTGGTTGATGCTTGGGAGGTATGACCACCAAGGCCATGCCTCTCTGTGCGTCACACTTTGGTAAGACAGCAGCATTGGACCCTGCAATACCCCCCGCCCCCCTTGTAATCCCCGGCCTTAATGTCAGTTCAGTCCCCCCATGGGGGGGGGATTGCACCACACAACGGTAGCACTAAAACTGCAGCAGTACCGATGTGACCTCAAGAATAATTTTCTTCAGCGCCTTTGGCGCCCAGTATTTCCGATGCTTTTTTGTCAAAGTGACGGTCTCCCCCATGGGGGATCGCAAGGGGGCCTCAATAGGTCAGGTGTGGACCCGCTACTTAGCTCCAGCTGCGCCGGCCTTAACACGGCCTTCATTGCCTCATCAGTTCATAGCGTGTCCGCCTGGCCATTTGATTGTCCACTGGCGCATGGGGATTGCAAGGCCGCAAGCAGGTCACAAAGCGCTCCACACATGCACGTCCTGGTATGCATATGCAGCAATGTGCAGCAATTCGAATGTGTGATCACTAAGTACAGCAGGTGGAAGCTGTGCACTGGGATTGCAAGAGGGGGGGGGGGGTAGCATGCAGAAAAAAAAAGCAGCAATTCCGGCGTCTGTGACATGGAGCCCAGAAAATGGCAGGTAACTGACGGCGGTTGAGGGAACCAACGGCAGTTGGACACCGCGTCTGCAAGGAAACTCTCTGCAGCGTACCTACCTCTACCATTCTATCGCAGCAGTGGCCAGTCAGTGACCCACAGGACCATTTTTTATACTTTTTTTCGGCTCACGACGCACCATGTCACCCTGTTGTGTCGTACCAGTGGCCGCCTCGCGGGCATGAGGTGCGCCGCAGTATGGCAAAACCAACAGAGAACTGGCTGCCAACGGCAGCAGCGGGACGTGGCTGACAAGATGAGCACACAGGGCACCTGCGTCGCCAGGCCCGGCGCTAATTGGACACGATTCGGGACCTGTCATCAAACCCAGTGCTTGGGCTTTTGTGTGACCTTCTCCTGTTGATCCAGTCTTCTCTTCTTTTCTGGGCGTACTGATAGCTTGATGGAGTCCCATAAGGGACCAAGGTATCATGGCAATGCGTGACCTTCTTCTGTTGATCCAGTCTTCTCTTCTTTTCTGGGCGTACTGATAGCTTGATGGAGTCCCATAAGGGACCAAGGTATCATGGCAATGCGTGACCTTCTTCTGTTGATCCAGTCTTCTCTTCTTTTCTGGGCGTACTGATAGCTTGATGGAGTCCCATAAGGGACCAAGGTATCATGGCAATGCCATGGACCGAAGTGATCATACAACAGTTGCGAACTAAAATGATCTCATTTCATATTCCTATGCAGTGGGATAGGGCTCACCTGGTTACGCATTCTACGTTTTCTTACAGTCTGCATCTGCACATGCTACTGCTGATTGAGCCATCAGGAGTGGGGGGTAGTGAAATGCCCAGTTTTGTGGGTCAGAGTGGAATGTTCGTCACACTGCTCACCTCTGCGGTACAGTACCAGTTTCTCCATTCCCTGCCAGGCTTCACATGCACATGACCCAGGGGCGAGAGGCAATAAACATATTTCCTTCCAAAGCATCCCCTCCGGCAGAGAGGGTGGGAAGTGTTTGATACCAAGGACAGCCCAACCCGCGAGTCGCAAGCCGGCGCACGAAAAAAAACGCTCAATCTGGGGGCTCGACATGGGATTTGAAATGGCTTTAGGGGCCGAGCCTGCACTGTTTGCACCTCGTGTGCACGTGCCGTACCAATATGGAGTGCCCCGCGCAGCACAAAGAGGACTTTCGGATTTCGAGCTCGAGTTAATCGCGACTTCGAATTAAGGTTTCGCGATTTCCGACGTAATTCTTAACTCTCGTGCGGCAGCGCAGCACTAGTACACCCGCACGCAGTGTGCATACAGTGCAGTGCCCCCACACTACAACGAGGCACATTTGGGCAAATATCATGTGCGACAATCCTTCTGGTTCGCAGATAAGCAACTATAAAGAGGTCGAAGGGCCGCTGGGCATAAGGGCAAAGTGGTAGGCACACCCAGCACGACTACAAGCAGCAGTGTCAAGTCAGGGTAAACATGTCCGGCAGGCAGACAAACATTGTGAGCAGAACCTCCGCAAGACTGGAACGCCGTCCCCCACAAGCTTTGGGGATTGGTACCCGGGGGTACACTCGGAGGCACGCGACTGCGGCACAGTGTCTTTCGCACCTTCCATTCTCCAAGGGGCCCTCACTCAAGGCAAGGACACCGGGCTGGGGACAAGAAGCAGTGTTCGCATTCATTCACTTTGGCTGGGAGCTTGGGGGAGATCGGGGTCTTTGAAAAATGATGGCACAACAGCCTCATGCAACGTAGAAACAGCCGCGAGCGGCCACGCCAAAGAATGCGATGTTTCGGTACACTGCAGTTCGGCATCTGCCGAGGACGTTTTTAAAGTCAACTTAATACAAACTGGGCCTGAAGAATAGAAAGAGAGAACATAGTAGTCTCTTATTGTCGCCTATTACGACCTGACGCCGACCATTTTGAGCCACTTATCGGCGGCCGAGGGACAGCGATTGTAGGCTAACCAACGGCCGTCATGGTCCGACCGATGGCGGTTGTGGGCTAACCGACTGCGGTTGGACTGCACATTGCGCTTGTTCCACCAAATTGACAAACTCTCGCGTCCACTAAAGGGGGTCCTGCATCTGCCCCTCCAATGCTCCGCACCCATCCCCGCTGTTTACATGGTCGTAGCGATTGCAACGACCCCTACGCACTGGGCATCAGCGTCAGGCAGGCGTCCAAGGCGGAAGCGTATTCCCAAGATGGGGGCAGGAGCCGCCGCGACTTGGCAGGCCGCGCCGGGAGCTCCTCAATGGAAGCCCCATAGTCTTCCGCGATCGCCCGGGGCCGCCTCACGCCGCGTATCGATTCGTGGCTGTAGCCGCGCCACAGTTGGCCGTCCGCCCAAACGTTATCGGGGGCGTACCGCAGCGTCTGTGCATCCCAAGGCCGCGCCGCCAGGCCCCCATCGCACTTCTCCCGGAGACCCTCGGCTACGTACTGGAGCACGCCGCCGTTCCGCGCGACCGCCTGCCGCACGAAGTTGCTGCACGTCGCAAGTTTCGGGGGCATGAGTCGAAACATCTCCGGGCATTCCGCGACGACCTCAAGGGCGAGGGCGGAGTAGTGGAACACGCGGTCCGCCGCGTGCCGCTGCAGTAGCGAGTCCATGTGCCGCACCCTCCGCAGCGTCCCATCGGCGCTGCGGATGAAAGGGGCCGACTCGGAGGCCCGGCAGGCCTTGATCGGGACCGTGCAGTAGTGTTCCACCGCGGCCCGGCCCTGCAGCGCCGCCTCCAGCACCTGCAAGGGCCGTCGGGGGGGCCCACCGCCCAACGCCCCCCCAGCCCACCACCGCCGGAAGGCCAAGGCCCGCCCAGCATCCGTGAAGTTGAGGATGGCGTACCCCAGGCCGTGCCCCCTTCTGTCCCACGGGCAAAAGAGGAAGTCAAAGCCCCACACGTCTCCGAATTGGTCGATGAGGTGTTCGCTCGTGAGCGTTGGGGGCAGGTTGGCGACCAACAGCGTGGTGACCTCGTCCGGGCCCCCGGGCCCGAAGGGGGGGAGGGCCCGGTCCTGGGGCACGTCCGTGAGGCTGACGTCACCCGCGGGCGTCGCCAGACCCGCTGGTGCACCCATGATGTCCACGACGCGGTTGACCAAGTCAATGTATGAGACGTGGCCGTCGCCGGCGTTCAGCGCGTTCAGCACCGCGTCCGCGTCCGGCTTGGCCACGCGCCCCCGGCACAGCGACAGCAGCACCAGCGGGAGCTGCTTGTGGCTGATGACGCCGGAGCCATTGCGGTCCAGACACGAGAAGGCAGCAATGAGCTCCAAATTGTCGTGCAGCTCAGTGCAGGCTACGGGTCCGGGCCTGTGGGCTGATCCGCATCCTACCACACACGCCATCTTTATCACTCTGCAAGAAAGACAAATCACGGGTTTTCTCATGCAGTCCCTATGAGTCCACAGAGTACTAACATGGAGCATTCACAACTGTGGCCCTCCAGCGGAAGAGGAGCCTGCTACTCAAACCATCGCACAGGATATGAAAATACCGTGCAGACAGAAGGTGCACTGGAGAGAAACCACAGTAATAAACAAAGGAACACACACCCGACTGCTGAGCTGAGTATAAGCCAGAGAGTCCTGATGTGATTGTGTCAAATGGAGTTCTACATCTGTAGAACACTGAGGCAAATGAATCAAAAGGCGTGCCCCCTTTGCACGCTCACCGCTGTGTCTGATCTAGAGGTTGGCAAGGCACTGGGAATCTCCATTTCGTGTTTTTGGTTTGTTTTGAGGGAAGGGGGGGGGTCAAGCCTAGTATCAGACTGCACTTCTGCAACGGCCCTGTGGCATGACTGGCAGTCACAGACACACTGTGCCTGATACACGTGGAAAATTGCTGATCCGCTGTGTGAAGGGTGTGTGAAGGGGGGAAGCGATCTAGGTATGTGCTGCCTGCAGAAGACAGAGCCCCTGCATGTGCTGGGGCAGTTCCCCAACCTGTGCCATGGCATCCCTGTGTTCCTCCTTTCTACCACACGCAACGATCCTGATTATACCGTGCTGGGTGCTGTTGGTTCGCAACGGAAATGCCAAAACCCACTCAAATACTCTGTACCCTGTCCCCCTTGCAGTCTTACTATGGCATGCCTTCCTTTGACATTCTCCCTTGCCTTACCTGTCTGTCCCTCCAGCCGGAGCCGCAGCTGCTTTTGCCAATACCAGCCCCCGCCCCCAGATAAGCAACCCCGGACCACCTACCATCTCTGTACAGTGGGGCAACGCACCAGCACAAACAGGTATCGAATTCTGTCTCCAAATGTGCAATGAGGCTCTCCATCCTTGCATGATCTCTTGATAGATATTTTGTCGCACATCCCTGAGGCTGGTATCAATTGCCACCTTCGCATTGTATTAAACGCGCCAATCAGTGTTTTCATGCATGAACGAGCGAGCTGCAATGGCCATTGCATCATGAATGCACTAGTTGTCACGTGATTCCCAATCATCATAAACCCATATCCACTGATAAAGGACAAGAGGGGTGAAGGCGGGTGAAAACGGGGTGAAAGGAAGTGACAAGGGGTGAAAAGTGTGCATAGCGCATGCCATGGAGGGTACGTTTGCCCAGCGCGTGCCCGGCGCGCCCAGCATCCAAATGAATGTTCCAGCCATCTATCACAATGCTTTAGCCCCAAACATCACCGCCTCCCCTGGCCCAGGAACCCTAAGGGGGAGCCCCAACCATGTATTAGAAGGGGGGGAGGGGGGGGTGGGGGGGGTCTGGAGGGGGGGGGGGGGGAGGGGGGTCTGGCTGGGACACCCCTCCTCCTAGGGTGTCCGGCAAAAAATTGGGAAAAATCTTTTTTTTTCTGCCGAAGATGGCAATGGCACCCAAAAAAACGAAAATCTGTGGGACATCATCACCAGCAAAAGAATGCCTCCGGTGGGGTTTGAACCAACTACCTGTAACCCTGCAGAGCACTGTTCTACCACTCACCTATCACACAGAACTGCTTACCTCATGCATCCCAAGGTTCATAGCATGACATGTTATCCAAAAAAAAATTCCCAGAAGTTCTCTATAGGTTGTTGACCACATTGTTCACAGACATCTGCCAGTGTGAGGAGGGCCTGTGACCCTGCCCAATTTCAGAGGTTAAGGCAAGTGAAGCCCACTTAGTACTGTGGTGGGAGACCACCAGGACCAATTTTTGAAAATGGGTCCTGGTGGTTCGGCTGTCCATTTCTGCTCAGCACACCGAAAAAACAAGATGGCTGCCACCAGATCGGGAGCTGTGACAGTTTCCACTGCCTTCTTCACAGGAAAGAAACGGTCCATGGTGTGTCCTACAATGCAGTGGGACACAGCAGACGGCCGGAAACCAAGAGCACGATAGACCATCCACGCAGACTTGAATCAAGTAGTCTTGAGGACCTACAGAGAGCACAGTGTCAGTTGACACCGCGTCTCATCTTTACAGTGACAGCAACAGGCCGATCAGGTGTTCAATCACACATTAGAAGGGTAAAGGTAAAGGTAAGTTGCTCGGGCGATCTCCGAACTCCAGCGTATCAGTGATCCCTACCTGTCCCTCGCAGCATCCCTTCCGGCTCGCGGGGTCACCGACACCCTAGCGCCTAGGACACTGCGTTCCGCCCCCACCGGGGTTCGAACCGACGCTGCATCCCTTCCGGCTCGCGGGGTCACCGACACCCTAGCGCCTAGGATATTGCGTTTGGCCTCCACCGGGATTCGAACCGAGCACCTTTAGTTCAGGCGTCACGTGCATGACCGCTGAACTACGAGACCTTTCGTCACACATTAGAAGGGGGGGAGGGGGGGGGGAGGGGGGTCTAGGGGGGGGGGGGGAGGGGGGTCCAGGGGGGGGTACCCCCCCTCCTCCTACGGTGTACTGCCGTTCTAATACATGTCTGGGGAGCCCTTGCACTGCGCGCGCACTGCACGCGCTCTGCGCGCTACTTTTTAGACCAGGTTCCCCGTGAAGAGTCCCCAAGCACACCCCATCCAAACGCTCTTATATCACCCCTGCCTCAGGAGCATGTCCCACTATAGACCCTGGGAGACCTCCTTCAGTGGGGGCAGGAGGTGGTCCATCTTCCACGAATGGGGGTGGGAGGATGGACCCGGGGGTGCTGGTTATGGCTGTCTAGCATAGCCCCGCTGCCGACCGTCTCGGGATGACGGCATGGTACGTCTTGGCTAGCATGAAGGATCCTTGGTGTTGATCAAGCCCGTGAGGTCACCTCCGATGATAGTACTTGAACGTGATATAGCACTTGGAGAGGATGCTGGATTGTCCCTCGGCCTTGATTATGATCCTGAGGTCCGACATTAGCCGTGCCTGCTCGGGGTCCCCATGATGGGGGGTTAACAACAAGGAAACATCACCTCTGCCTTCTTGAGGTCCCATGGTGGGGAGAAATCATCCTAGGAAAGAGTGGATGTGGTGGAAATGAGCAAAAAAAAGTGGGAAAAAAATGGAAATGGGTGAAACTAGGTGAAAATCCAAAAATGCCATATCCCCAATGTGGAAGAAGTATCAAAACATACTCTCAAACAAGAATGATGCCCCCCTAGGGGGAATGTTTGCCCGGCGCGCGCCCGGCGCGCTACTTTTAGACTATGTTCCCCCCGAAGAGCCCCCAAGCACACCCCTTGGAAACGCCCTTAGAATTAGGTGACCCAAACTGCCCCAGCTCAAGAAAGTTGCAAACTAGGGTACACTCTCGCTCCTTTAAGGGCGGTCTTGGTCAACACCTTAGCAAGTTGGGAGAATGGGGGGTTAGGATAGCACAACCGCATCGATCTCCAGTAGAAGCGATAGGCGTCATTGAGGTATCGCGAACAGTAGAGCTGCATCATAACATTGGTCCCACAAGTGTGGGTGTCAATACATTCAGTACAATAGTGCTCCTTACACTCATCCCAAACTACAACGGTGGAGCGTTCTGGCAACACAACACACACACTTCTGCCTCATCCTCTGCCTCATCTTGCGTGCCACAACCGAGCAAACAGCTGCTCAATGCGTGCCCTATACCACCCGTGCACGTCATTGTAACATTGTTGGTGGGCTGGCAAAGTGCCATTCTTTCTTCCAATTAATGGCACAATGACATGAATCCGGCCCTTATAAGCACCATCATGGCCCCCAACTTCGAAATCAAAGAAATCACCTCGGGTACGAGAAGGTCCATACCCATCCCAAATCTGCTGATGTCCCGGGGGCCAAGGGGCAAATCCATATAATGTTGCCCAACATATCAACGGCAACAGTCCACCGGTAGGGCACGGGTCAAAAAAGATGCCCGGCGCGCGCCCGGCGCGCTAACGTTCCCCCCTAGTATCACAAAGTATGGGTCTCTAGTACGGCCACACACCCAAATAGTTGCACTGCGCTTGCACTGCGCACGCAGTGCGCGCGCACTGCGCTAAGCGCGCCCCCTAAGCACAAGCACGTTGTATGACTATTGGCGATCAACTAAATTCCCATTTTTTTCGCCCAACAAATGGGACGATCACATGCACCCTATTCTTGTAGGCTCCATCATGACCACCCACCTCAAAATCAAAGAATCCCCCTCTTGTGCGTGATGGACCACTCAAGTGGCCACACCGAAGAGTGGAAGTCCTGGACCCCAACTGGAGGGGCCGCACCAAAGCGTGGGAAAACTTTGCCCGGCGCGTTAACGTACTCTCATGAGCGGCTAATGCGGCTGCAAAACAGCAATGTGTCATGTGCGACGGCCAAACCCCTCAACAACAACCACACCCTTTCTTTGCCCCTCCCACACAAATTCTTATCACTTGGATGCCATCCATACATCTGGACTAACTTTGCATCTAAGAAACCTTCAGCTTGTGGAAGCCCACTACTAGGATTCGGGTAGTTGTTGACATAGAAAACTTTGCACCTTATGCACACAACCTGACGCAGTGCATGAACAACATTCCATCTTGCACATCATCCTGCAAAGCAACGACTTCAGTTGTATCACAAGTGGTCCACACATGAGGGGAGCTTGGTCCTGTGGTGAAAGGGTGTTACCAAATCAGCCTCCTTATGCAAAACTGAAATAGTAGACCAACTAATGCAAGTGGCTCACACTACACCACACCAGACATTCCTGACCAACTCCTGACACAACAAATGGGCAAAAAAGATGCCGAAACCTTCCCTTGCACCACCCATGCACACCATTGCTACATACATAAAGCCTACCACATGCAGGTCCTCAAGGCAGGAAAGACTTGGATAGCACCTGGGATAGTGTAGGGCAGGGGTATTTGCACCTAAAAGCTTGCATGGGGCACACCTGGCGAGCTAACGTAGCCTCATGGAGTGGCACCTTTGATCTAACAGATTGCTGTTTGTGCAAGTGTGACACGTATGTTCAATCCATCATCACCAAAGTTCCTAGACACACAGACGTGAGCAACTCAAATCGGAAATTGACATATTTTCGAATGAATGGGATTTTTGAGGCCGTCCCTCCCATGTAAGCGAGGCAAAAGGCAAGGGAAATGACAGTCAGGCAGATCCCATGCTAAGGCAAGGCATCCACAAGAAAGCGGCTCTGAGGGGGTTTGAAACCCATTCAGAACAAAACAAATGGAAGAGGGTTGCAGTCTCACAGAGAAGAATGTTTCAAGCAAAGAACTCTTCACGGGCATGACCCAGCCCTTTCCCACTGTAACCGGCACTTAAACATGTAGCCTTGCATTCTTGACCGCGAAACATGTGGCCAGAAAGACACCCGTCAGACGGGAATACCGTGCTGAGACAAGGGGGTACTAACGCAAAGTGGGGGGCTGGTAGCATGAGGAACCCTAAAAAGGCATGACCCTTGGGGGGTCATCTGGTAGAGGGGGGTTACCCCACAAGATTCAGCACCAACCCTGATTCCGGAAGCCCCGAGCCCCCAGGGTTTGTGCTTGAGCCCCCGAGTCTGTGGACCCGCCCGAACACAGAACTGCAGCAGACCACCTGGTCCAGGGTTCGGGGAGCACACTCCAGCAGCAACACCAAAGGTGAGACGATGGGAAAAGCAGTGCACCACCGATGCATGGTGCTGGTGGATCCAGGAATTCTTGGTCCTCCTATACAGTTCCCGGGCTTTGTCTGTGAACAACTGCGTGTGACATCTGCCAACACCGACCTGGGAGCGGAGGCCACAGGGGCATTTGGCCGCAGTGGCCCACAAAACTGAACCCCCTTCCCCAAAATCCCCTGCAAAACAATGACCTTGATGTATGGCACTGGAAGCTTGGGTCATGGTTTCGGGCCTGTCCTTTGCTCGGGTCAACCCTCCAGCCTCCGTGAAGGCGCTCGACGCATTCCCTGTCCCCCTGCTTGGGCTGAGGACAGAGCCTTCAGTTGATCAGATGATCATACTACTCCGCCAAAGGCATGGCATAGGGAAGGGGGGAGGGCTGATCAGGTACCGCTACCGTCGAAACTGGACATCTTGTGGAACATGGGCAATTGGGGGCGGGCACCATCGCACGCCCTGGGGACCTGAATTGGAGCGGAAGGCCTCCCACTGAGACAGGTGCAGGTGGTGCATGGGCACTGGCCCCTTGGCCCTGAGGGCTGCAAGCCAGGGGGAGGGCAAATGCTTGTGGGCCACTGCGGCGGAGTGTCGGAGTCGGATGATTACGGACACACACCTGCACAACACAGGCCGCGCACCACGTGCACAGAAAAATACCTTGTCCCAGAAACGCTTGTGTGTTTGGCACGCGCCCAAAGGCTTGCCCTCGGGCTGGGGACCAGCGTTTTCCACGCGGTGCTACGGAGGAGTCCCGCTGCAATGGGGATGGTCCCTCTCGCAAGATGCCAACATCTGTCCGTGGCCATGGGGGGGCTGCCCTGCTGCCACCATTACGCCCAACTGCCTGTGAAAAATCCGGGGGGGGGGGCTAAAGGCTCAGTGAATGTGCCGGTTTAGCACCTTTTTGAAAAGGGGCTATTGGGGATCCAGCACGAGAGCGGGGGAGCTGCCAGGATGGGGGGGGGGGGGATGGCTGCAGGGGGTTGGCCATCAATCCGTACCTGGAACCTCACACGCCCTGTGGCAGGAACTGGGCCTCCAGTTAATGCCAGACAGCCCGCTAAGCAGCGCGGGCAACTCCTGCAGCTGATCCATGGACTGCTCGTGTGACGCCCACAGCATGACCTCCGTCCACAGCTAGACCTGATCTCTTACTTGTCACCTCCCCCCCACCCCATCTTTCAACCCCAGCCGAGAAGCGTAAGCAAAGCCGTAGGAACCTTCCAGGTTTCGCACAAGCTATCCGACTGATGTCTGTGGTGCAATGTACACAGCAATTCAATGACATTCGAACCGTTGCAGTGGAATCATGATTGCGTCAATCCGTACCTGACACAGAAGCTGGCAAACAGAATAAATGACCACGAACTGCTAATCATCAACGTGTTCGAAGTGCATGGTTTTCAAAAAACTCTTCTCCTGCCGCCTTTGCTGCCTGTTGGTTGCAGTACCTCCAGTCGGAGTGGGGGGCGGGGGGGTCGCATACAGGAACCGGACCCGGCTAGTGTAGGTAGGAAAAGCTGAACCAAATCCTCGGAAATACAGTGGGAAGCTGCTAGGCCCGTACGTATCCCAGCATGCTCTTGAAGCTGCAAGAGACAGCGGTGTGCACAGTACAGAGATACAAAGAGGGGGAACAAACAGCAATGGATAGGGCGCTCTGTGGCGCAGGGGAGGGGGGATGGAGGTGTTGACCCAATGAGCAAAGGCCTGAGCCCCCATCCTGAGCCCGAGGTACAACGGTGGCTGAGGGTAGCAGACGGCCCCGCAGGAACACCATCAATCAAGAAACACGGAAAGACGAAAGGTGGCCCCGATGCCTCCGGTGACATACGAAGCGGTGCGGTGGGAGGGAAACGGTTGCCAACAGCTGTAGCTGGTGGGGTCGTTGGCGCTGGTGGTCGCTATCGTCGCGTGCGTCTTGTTTCGGTGAAGTGTGACGGAACATTTGTATTTCTTCATGTGAACAACGGTCCTGAAGTGCGCCGCGAAAATTTTGCTCTCAGCAAAAGTTGAAGGTTTTCCCTGGGGAAATGATTTAGATAAAGCAACCACGGTCGCCCCCCCCTTCCCCTTGAAACCTTCCAAGGGGGGGTTAGTGGGGCGGGCGAAATCACCTACCTCGCTAAGATTCCCCAATTGAAGTTGTCCAAGGCAAACCTTCCACTTTCCGTTGGAATGCACGGCCCGTGGTGGGCACGCAGTGCAACTATCACAAGATGGAGCCAAAACAGGACCCAGATAACATGCAGACCGTGCTGAATGCACTGTTCATGACTGTTCATGCAGCTGAGCGCTCAGCGTCCTGAGCGGCACAGAACAATGACAGAAGCGCACGGTGTCCCCAGCGGACACCGCGTTTATCTTCGGGCCACCATTACACTCTGCACCAACCGATTGCCCGCTGACTGCCATGCGTACTATGCACACTCAGTGCCCCACCCGACCCCCAAGTGTCGGCGTTGCTTTCAAGGGCTCCCGATCGACATTGACGAAAAGGAGTACACACTGTTGAAGAGCAGCAGCGCCATCAAGCCGATGTATGGCAAGCCAGAGAAGGGGACCACTCATGCAAGCCATTGTTGGTGGAAACGGTCATTTCGCGTCTTTGGCACGGGTTTTGACCGGCCCTCAGCAAGGCTACAGACTGCAAAAAATGCGCTTTCGTATCCTAGTTGGCATATACTGTCACAACATCCCCACTCACACCCCTCAGAGTGGGTAGCACGGGGATGCCGGGGTCCCCAAAACCGGTAACATAGCAAAAATGGCTAAAAAATGCATAAACTGCAGGAGCGCTCGTCCCACTCCGCCCCATACAAACCCCATGGAGTCGGGACCCGAAAACACTTTTTCAGCTCAAAATCTAAAAAACCAAAAGATCAATGATTTTTGACCCAACAAACGGGGGAGGGTAGATTTTTCGACATTTTTGACCCCCCCCCCCCCCCAACCTCCCTCAAAACCTCAAAAAAGTGGGTTTCAAGTGGGGGGGGGGGGGTCTAGGGGGGTCCGGACCAAAAACTCATCGGGGGATGCGTCTATTGGACAAAATAATGATTTTACAAGGGGTTCAACTAACGATTCAACCCCTGAAGGTAGGGTACGCGAATAGGCCCCAAGGCCCAAAAGGGGGGGGTATGTGGCGTTATCCCCTTGATACGGGCCTGCATGGCTTTGATCTAACAACCTCTGTGAGGTGATTCTAGTGTGCCACCATGTGTATGGCCGGTAGCTATTGACCCTTGGCAACTCAACGGGCCCGGAGGGCAGGGAGGAGGGGCGGTCCCCTGTGGTCCCCCTAGGTGCTCAATAACCCGTATTGTCACCAAATGATCACCCAAAGCCATCCTAGGGGCAATAGAAGGGTTTCTAAAAAAGTCAACTTTTCGAACATTTAGAAGTGCCGCCGAACATCAGCCTCAAAAACAAGCAATTTCAGGGCTTTTGGGGGGCCCATGGCCTAGGCTACATGGGCCTAGCGGCCACTATGTGGGTCCCCATGGGTGCTCAAGCACCCATATTGTCACCAAATTATCAGCCAAACCCATCCAAGGGCCGCCAAAAGGGTTTTGGAAAAAAGTGAATTTTGGAAGATTCTATTGCCTTCGGCAAGTCCGCCTCGCAGAGAATCTACCCCGAGCAATGCACACCCAAGTGACTAGCACATCCATCGGGATCATCTCCCATCCGATCAAGAAAACTTGGAGGTCGCACCCGGGATCCCACTTTTCAGCCAACCCATGCCAGCTTGAAAACGGCTAAATCCTCGACCTGTGGGGCCTTATAGGGCGACCAAACCAGAAAACTTGGAGATAGTGCTTGGGACCCCGTCATTGGTTAGAGGGTCCATATAGAAGAGAAAAAGGGAATGCGTCTAGGATTTGAATCGGTGCTCAGTGGCGTCTACAGGCCAACCAATTTTGCCAATTGTGGTGGAAACAAGCCCAAAACAGCACTTTTGAGGGCCAACAAACCCCACTAAGTGGTTTGTTGGCCTAGTTGGCCCTACATGGCTCTGCATGGCTTTATACGTACTCCTGTTGTCACCAAAGGACCAATCAACAAGAATCCAAGCGTCCCTGAGGACCATCAAGGGGCGCCGGAAAAAATGCATTTTTCATCCAACGAACAAATGCCATTTTCAGTGGAAATGGTCATTTCGCGTCTTTTACACAGGCCATGACCAGCCGTAGGCAAGGCTAGAGGCTGTTAAAAAAGCGCCGGTTTGGGGGGACGTGCATCTGGGCTGAGTGTGGCTCTGGAGGAGTGTGGATGTATGGAGGGGGGGAGTGAATGTGTGCGAGTGGGGGGGGGGGGGGTCCCCAACCCACACTTGAATAAACCCTGTGGCCACCAGAGGTCTGGTCAAATCTTTGGTACTGTACATCAGAAAGCGGGGCCGGCTTCGGCGGCGCCCGAGGCCGCTCACCTACGGCCCCTGCGGAGCCACGGCGCACACGTACGGCGCAGTCCGCCCGGGGCTGCCTCCGCCCCCCAGGCCCTAGCTGGGCTCTCCCGTGTTCGCCGGCTGCACAGGGCAGAGCCTCCGCTGTCTCTTCCGCCGTGGCTTCGCCAGACCGGGCCCGCACTCGGGGCACTGGACCGGCGCCGTGCCGCGCCCACTGCAGCTCAGGCAGGTCCGGCCACTCCCACCACACGCCCCACAGACCAGCACCTGCTGGATGGCGGTCCGGGCGTCCCCCCAACATCGGCCGCAGTACACCGCCTCCATCTCTACCTCGCCGTTGGGGGTCAGGTTCATGGTGGGCCCGGCGGTCCAGCTTTCCCCGTGGCACGTGTCGCACTCCACCGGCACAGAAGTCTGCTGCTCACACTCTCCGGCACCGTAGCACATGGTACACCGGTCCGGGGGCCAGAGGCCTCCAGAGCACGCGAGGCATGCGGCCTGGAACCAGCGCCGACCTTGGCAGCGGACACAATCCTGTGGGCGAAGCACAGCGAGCTACACAGGGAGCATTGGCTGAGGCAGGGCCATCCATTCTCTTGGCCATAAATCAGCGATGGCAGCTACCCTCCAGAATCACTCGGGCATCCTCAACAGGACGACAGGTCTCAACGCGGAGAAGCCGCACACATAGTTCAACCAGTGCAGCAAGGCGCCGATGGGCGCCGTCACACATCGTATTAGAGATCCCCCACCAACGAGGTTTCAGGCCAGAGCCGTGCCTTTAGGCTCCGTCCTTTTTCTTGGGGGGGGTCCGCAGAAAAAGCAACCCATCCAGAAAAAAAAGTGGGTGACACGGTGCTTCATGGCCACCCGACAGCGGATGGTGGCCAACGGACTGCAGTTGGTGGTTGACCGACAGAGGGCCCTGGTTGCCAAGCGCCGGCCATTGACACGGACCGACGGCGGCTGGTGGTTGGTTGGTGTGGCGACAGTCCGGCGTTGATGCCTCCATGCAATCCCGCTGCCCAAGTGCCGTGTCTTCCTGCTGCCTCGCTGCTGACCGGTATGACACCGACGCGAAGCCCGGTTGGCTTCATCGAGGCCGTGCTGTGGAGGGGCACCGATGGTTGTTTCCAAGGGGGGCGGCCTGTTCAAATTATAGACCCCAACCGGGTGCGAAAACTTTTGGGGGTCTGGAGGGGGCCGTGGATCATTAACACAAACATCAGTGCGTAGAGCAGGTATGTTCAACGGTTCATGACGAGGGACTCCATCCCCGCATCACGTCTACTATACACCGCGGGCACCGCCATGCAACGTGCACACACGTTCAGGAGGTCAGCCTAGGTGACTTAAACGTTGGTGGTTCTGCGCTGGTCGAGAAATCTGACGGTTCTGAGCTTGGACTGTGACCCTGTCTCACTCACACGTGCTAGTGACTCACTGCGGCACGTGCAGTCTGTACTGCACCCACAACTGCGTCACCCATCCGACCCCTGCCCCTCACTCGATCTTGATCTGTCACTATCACTGACTTCCGAATCCAGCTCGTGCAGGCCCAATGCCTGCCACTCCGATGATTGCCTCTGCTGCACCTCCCTCACCCACTCACGAGAGTAAGCCCAATGCCTAACCCTCCCTTCCTCTGCCAACTGGTCTGCCTTTTCATTGCCCTCAATCTCAATGTGGGAGGGTACCCACTGGATGGAAAACAGTTCACCCCTTTCTCTCACCACATCCAGAAAGGGCTCCCACAGGTCCCTGTGTGCCACTTCGCCTGTGGCGGTGTGCCACTGATGGCGCCGCCAGACGTACCCCCATTCTGTCACGCCCTTGTACACCCATTCCAAATTGACTACCATATGCAGGGGTTCACCCGCAGGCTAGCGTGACAGAGCATAATGCGCGGCCTTGAGTTCCCCCCGACTATTCGTCTGTTCCTCGTCATTGGACAGCACAAAAGACCTGTTGCGCGCATCTGCCTCTCCATACCAGACACCATACCCCCTTGTTAGGCGCTAATATGCTATTTTGGAAAAACCATCGGTAAACACCACGTCCCATCCCCCTTTTTGTTTCCTTGTAAAAACAGCCTCAAATAATTCCTTATCCTCGGTCAAGTGCTGCTTCTTAGCGGCACGTTGTTGCTGCTTCGAGGGCGGTGTGATAACCGGCCGCGGAGCCTTGCGTTCAATGTTCACTCTTGGTTTGAACTAGTCTTCCAAAATATCCGTGAAATGCCACAAATCACGCCGGGAAATGGAGATCTCTCGCTGTTGCTGCCAAGAGCGACAGACTGAAAGTCACTTGGCAATAAAAATCTCTTTTGAGTGTGCCTCCCCCCGAAACCTCGTGGCACAGCGCAGGACCCACTGTCCTCGCAACCCCGCCCAGCAAACCCTGCGTCGTTCCCAAGGAGAGAAGCGGGGCGTCTACTACTAAACGGTTGGGTTCTACTACACTGTCATCCTTAGCCTGTACCACTCCAAAGGACTGTCTCACCAGGTCAAACATTACCGACGAGGTTAGGCCCCTGAGGAAATGAAGATGTGTCTCCTTACGATGATCTATCGGACAGAACTTCTCCTCGGGGTACAAGCGACATATCCGCCCCCCCAGCTGCAGTTTGCGCCACAGGACCCTCTGAATAAAGTCCCGATCCACTGGCGGCAGCTTCAGTCGTCGCCACTGTTCCCACACTAAGCGATCCTGCCTGGCATCATGTGGGCGTTTGGCTAAAATGCGCCGCAGCATGGTTTGTTTCTGCCAGCCCTGTGACCAAGTCTCCTCCGGGTCCCATCTTTCCCCCCCCCGAGGCACGGGTGTTGGCGGTTCCTTGACAGAAAGGCCCAAGCAATCATAGCGCCCTTTCCAGGTCGGAGCCACATGCTTCCACAAATTGGAGTGCATCCCTGTGTCCCCAAAGAGATGAAAAAATCGGAGCTTGCCCGCCCGTATCAGCAGTGGGTTGAAGTACGTTTGCCCCGTCCTCCCCACCACCAAAACATTGTGCTAGACCGGCATTTTCTCATATGACACTGGCAGCGGCAAGTCCTGGTATTGCGACCTGGCCGTGGAAAAGGATCGCACTGAGCAGGCCAGGAAGCCCATATTGTTATGGCGAACAGGCGCCAATTGCAAAAACCGCAAGAAACACATATCGAGTACCAAACCCACCGATGACGCCCACCGCCGGAGGCAGGATAACACCTGCTCATCAAACCTGTGCGGCTCTTGCATGGCCGTCAAAAAGGCCCCAGAGTGAACCCAGTGTAGGTATACATGGGGGGGGGGGGGGGCAGCGCATAGCCCCCCTCCGACTCCGGTCTCGCTAGGTTCTCCAATGTGAGTCCCCACGACGACAAGGAGAGGGCTACTTGGTACACTACGCATCTCGGCGACTACTCTATCATCCGGAAAGTAAGCCCTCGCCGCCAGTAACACACACGGCAGAACCCAGGTTTTGAGAAGATAAATTTTTTCTTGCATACCCAATGAAAGCTTCGCCAGCACTGGAGTCTGGAGGGGGGGGGAGGGGGGGGGGGGGGGGAGGTGGGTCGGCCGGTCAGCCGCCGGGGTCCCTAGAGGGGGGTCAGTGGGCTCCCCAACATACAAACCTCAAAATGATCCCCATGACGTGCTGATCATTTTGAACATACACAAATGGGGTAAAAAAATTTTTCAGAAAAAATTTGCCCATTGGCTCAGGCTCCTATCAGCCAAGGTCAGACCCGGAGGTCAGGCCAGGGGTCAAAAAATTTTCTGTGTTTTTCAAACATTTTGAATTCTCCACAAAATTCTGAGTATTTTGAGTATAGACACATAGGGTGAAAAAAAAATATACCCCCTCAGCGAGGGCAAAAAAAATTTTCGGCGCCTTTGGCGCCGACCCTTTCCCCCAAAATCTCAAATTGGAGAAAGACGGGTTCGAAAACTTTGGGGGGTCTGGAGGGGGGGGGGGGGGGTTGGGGTCTGGAATTCAAACAGGCCGCCCCCCTTGGTTGTTTCCCTCAGCAGGGGTTGCGGCGACCGTGGGGTCCTCCTTTTTCTTTTCTGTTTGGCCCTGAGAGTGTTGTGGTATCTCCACAGGTGACCATGGGGGAAGGCCAAAAACTGGAAGCAAGACGTTCAGTTGCCCAGTCAGGGAAAAAACCCAGTTGCCAAGAAATCTTGCAAACAGGCATTCCTATGGTGCTGTGGTCCTGTGGGTTCGCCACACCTGTGTACAAAGCAAACAAATCATGCTTCGTGCATGCAAACATGCTTCGTGAAGACAAATGGTGCATCATTTTCAACAAACTGCAGAGCAGGCGCCACCTGTAGCCAGCCAAAGAGGCTTCGGCCGTTGCAAAGGGAAGTCAATAAAACACTCGGAAACGGTCATTGAGGCTCTGTGTGTTTCAGTTGACCTAGTTTTTCTGAGTAGAGGAATTTCGGCCGTCAGTACATTGAAGTAGGGTGGCATTTAACAAGTGAGAAAAAAACCCGAAACGGGGGGGGGGGGGCGAGGTGACAAGAGGGAATTCTATTGGACAACGCGCCGAAATTCGGACCTTTTCCAAAGTGGCCGAGTCTAGTCCGTGTTGTAGGGCGTTATTCATTCATTTATTCGTTCGTCGCATGTGTCACTGGTGCAGCGGCCGGGGCCCAGAAGTTTCCGACGGAGTCATACCCTGGCGCTATTCACCCCCGCTGTACTTGCGGCATCCTCGGCTGCTTCTGTTGACAATATTGGTGACAAGTCTCCATGGTTTCCAGGATGTGCCAAAATTGCACCAGGCAACGTCCACCCACCACATGGCAGAGGTGCGCTGTGTTGCGGTGTCGCCCCGTTGTTGGACCGACGGGGCATCCGTGCACAAGAAGAGGGTGGGGGGGGGGGGGGGGGCATCCGTGGTGTCCAACAACACAAGCGTCGATGGGGCCCTGCGCACAGACATGCGGTTCCACAACTCCAACCCTCCCCACCCGCATCCCCGCAGCGAAGCCCCAGTTGAGGGATGACCTTTTCAGCGTCTACTTTCGAGTCGGCACAGTCTGAAGTGTTCCTGCACTGGGCACTGCTGGAGCCCGACGGGGACAGATACGGCATATGGCTGCAGAGCACGCAAAGGAGTGCAGAGTATGTACAACGTCCGTGCGATGCGTGTCAGGCTCACTCTTCCCCTACACCGGGGCGCAACCAGGCCGTACCACCCAGCAACGGTTTGGGGTCTGTTGGGGTAACGCGCTACCACCCTCCCCCTCACTGCTGTACAACAAGGTCCTCAACTACACCCCCTCCCCATTTGTCCAACAGTGGCGGGCCAAAAGCTTGTATCAAGGAAGGTGGTTGTTAAGGAAGGGCATGATGGCATTTGTAGCATGTGTTGCTTCCTGGATTCCAGTCAAATGCACCGTTTCTTGGCTCAAGGCTGGCTGGTCTTAGTACTACCGCTGGAGCGTCGAGACAACATCTTTGTCCAAATCACACGAGGCATGTGTTTTTTTATATTCTGGGCCATCTTGCAACTCAGTTCCACACCATGCAAATACTGAAAGCGAAATCGCTCATGACTCATGACTCGTGACTCGTGAGGCATTGCCACTATTCGTACCTGCTAGGGTGAGGAGGGGGAGAGCAGGGTAGGGGGGTCCCAAATTGCCCTCTTTCCAAAATGTGCCCCAAATGGGCCTCTGAATAGCCCAATTGTGTACTCGTAGTCTCTACCTTCCTTCGGACAAAAAAAAACCTGCAACATACAGACAACACAACAACCATTTTGTGCCCCACTTGTGCTAAGTGCACATACACTCTCAAAATGTCTCCATGTTTCAGATTTAATTGTTCTTAGAGGACACAAATGATTACATTGCCTGTGCCTTATTGGGGGAAGTGGCTACATAACCCGAGTCACGAAAAGGTGCCTGTAGTGTGGAACAGGCCTTTTACTAGTGCGGTTCATGACAATGAGGGTTCCATCGGCAACACATGAAGTGCAAGGCAGTCAAGAGCAGTCCAAAGCTGAAATACTGCTGATTATTGGTTATTGTAATGATTTTGGGGGCATCATGTGCTGAAAACACAGTCACCAAAGGTAGTATCGGGGTCAGCTCGGTAGCAAAAGGGAGACAAAGTGTTGTTATATCAGTTGGTTGATTTCATTTCATATGGCAGCCCCTATGGACCCAACACCATCTGAAAAAAATTTATTGCTATTAGTTCTGGAAATCAGCATTTCAACTTGTGGGATCCCTAGGGGGAGTATTTGCGCTACTTTTACGACGGCTTTACCCGGAATGGGTTGGCTTTTACCCCCTCCCAAAATGGCCCCTAAACAGAGCAAACATTTGGGTACAAGACCTGTGTAAACATCCCACAAACTCAAAACACATACAGGGGGGGGGAAAATTTCGCCCGGGGACAATTTCGCAAGGGATAATTTCGCCAGGGGAAAATTTCGCCACCCTTGAAATCCCCAAAGCCCCAAGCAAGCATGTGTCTCGCAAAATGTCTCTCAATTTTCGAAAAAAAAATTTTGTCTCTCGGTCTCTATATGCACCTTGAGGACACAGGTGTCAGATATGGTCATTACTCCAGTGGTACATGCACTTGATTCTGATTGCACAGGCGTTGGTTCAAATCCTGGTGATGCAATGTTTTTCATCTGTCCAGCACTTTTGAATCTGATAAGATTGGTTTTTCATGCACAAACAAACCCTGCCTGAAGCAGTCTCCAATGGTCACAAACCAACAACACATGCACTACACAGAGGGTCCAAAACTGCAACAGGCTGGCACAACATGGTCCCAGAATTGTGTTTTCCAAGAGGAGCCAGGCGCGCCTAGGAACGCGCCTGAGCCAACCGTTTCTTGCGCAGCTTCATGAAATCTGATGCAGACGATCCAGTAACTGGTGCAGAAGGTGCAGGCTTCATTTTCAAGGCATCAACAATCCTTAATGCATGGCCATCCAGGACACCACATTTTTTAAGTGCTGCCATATTAATAAGAGTGGCCAGCAGCTCCAACACCAGATACCTGATCGTCAGATTCATGCATCTGCGCAGCAAATGGTTGGCACAGGCGCATTCGTAATCGCGCCTGGCCCTGCTCAGGAAACACAATGCCTGCAGCTGTGGTGAAGGATGGAACTGTTACGCCAAAATTTCGCCAGGGGAAAATTTCGCCACCTTTCTTAACGGCGAAATTTTCCCCACGAAATTCTCCCCTGGCGAAATTTTCCCCCCCCCTGTATACGCATGCCTCTAGTTGGAGGTTAGATGGTGACCATGCCCTTTTCACAAATTTCTGGCCGCAGCAGCATTGTGTTAAGATGGGCAACAAATGGTATGTATAACGGTATAGTGCCCCATCTTGCCCTATCCAGCGCCTCTCAAAGTGAAAATACATAAGATGTCCCCTTGGGAGCAACCAGCACCCTAGTTTGGTGTCTAGGTACCCCGGTCTGCCTGCCAGATTGTCGATTTTTCCTACTCTGGTCCAAATAGCAGAAGGAAATATTTATGCTCTTTTGGCCTAGCCACGAGTCAATCTACAACTGCTTGCTCAGGCCAAACAGCTAAATCTCTGCGCCGTGCGCGCACCACGCGCGAACCACGTCAAGTGTTACCCCATCGTTGGCTGCTGCCGCAAAGTTTTTGCCTGAAACTTTGTGCATTCCTCTTGTGCAACAAGGCACCATACACCAATCTTTGGCAGAAACCCAACCAAAGAGAACAAGGGTCTAACCCCCTCCCACTCCATCTCACATTCGCTTATTATTGCTGCCGCCCCCTGCTCATACCAAAAGAGGTAGCTTCACTCTACGCCCTAACTGCGAGAAGAACAAAGAAGGCAGCTTGCATACTAGAGGTGGGTTATAACAGAAAACAAGGCTGTCACTTACAAAAAAATGCAAAACTAGTATGTATCAAACACTTCAAATTCAATCCATGGTGTCAAGAACACAACAACTTTGTAGCAACTCAGTGTTGCCTTTTACTGATACCTCAGTTGTTGCACGTAGTTTGGGTATGCATAGCGACCACCACACTTGCGAAGGACTGCACATCTCAGGTCATCTACCTGGGCCTTAGCTCATTGGGTCTTCGGGCCATTCTGAATATGTATCTAGGCATGAACTCTCACCAGGACCCTGGCCGAGCCTACCGAAGCAGTCCAGCCACTCGGACGACCCACGGGGGAGGGGGGCGGCCGGGCCCGGTCCTTGTACGCGACACCCCCCCCCCAGAGTTTTGAGAGATAGTGGTATGGGGGCCATGGGCGCCGATCTTTTTTTTTTTTGGCATGCTTAGTTGAAGGGGGTACCATGTGTTTGGTCCTTGTTCTGCTCCCTTTGTACAGCCCAGTGACACACATGGCAACACTTGACCTTGAGAAATCGATGAAGCGAGGGAATTGCATGGTGTGCAAGAAGAAGGGCTATCACCCTATCACCCATCAAAGACGAGAAAGCGCTATGATTGCATACATACCTCTATACCCCCATGCCCCCAGACACACATCCCCCCTCGAGGTATGGATGTAGTAGTGGGTCACGCGCCCTCTGGGAACCCCCCCCCCCTTTTAAGGGACTGCAGCTTAGACAAAGCGGCACCACAAACAAAAACAATTGTCAAAGTCGAATGATTGAAACATGGCAATGAGCTTTGTAACAACAAATTGTTCCTTCAAGCAGTCAAGGGCACTACTACAACAATCACACCAACAAAATGATAACACGACATGTATTATTCCAATGCAACCCCCAGCGAATATCACTCAGTGCACGAGCTAGTTCTCAGCTTTGAAGAAAAGCCCAAGTTTCATGAAACTCAATGGTGGAAAGAGTCGAAACAAGGCAAACAATGCCAAATGAAATAAAGATTGACAGAAAATTGAGCCAAATTGGGAAGATGCAACAACAAAAGCGGTCTCGGGTGATGACAGGAGAATCGGCCCCGAAATACTTTCGGTTCCGTTAATGCAGTTCCTCCGGGCAGTGCTCGCTAGACAAGGGGGTGGGGGACGGGGGGGGGGGGGGATGTGATGTATTCCCAGAACCGGGGAGCACGGGTCGTTTTCGCATGCAGCACCATGCCCTCTCTGGTTGTCACCAGTGAAGGCATGCGACAATAGACACACAACACCCTCAATTTTCTTATCTCAATTTTCCTGCATCCAATTGTGCAACGTCGACCTTCGTCACTCCTCTGGTGGTGGGAAGAACCCATGCAGGCAAGCACGCGTACCACTGAGCACTTCGACAATCAATATATACGCTTGCGCACCTCATCACACTGCACGAACGTGCACCGCCATGGAAATGGGGATGGCTGATGGGGAGCAATCAACATGGTCCAACGGGGGTGTCCCATAAAGGCTGGTTGGTTACCACACAGCACAACCGGTATCCAGTGCTTTGTGTCGCGTGACCTGCTTGTGTTGATCGACGTGTAAGAGGCAGAGTGGAATGGCAATCCCGCTGCTCATCAAGGGTTCCAGGAGCAAGGGGGCGGGGGGGGTGGGGGGCGTCGGACATTTCAGCAGGTGACCCCCTATGAATACTGGACCCCACCACGCCAACGAAGGTGAACAATGGCACCCGACCAGGGCCAAAAGGGGGCAGGCGCAGTGCTCGGGCGGTCTTTACGCCATTGGTGCTCCCTGGGGGTACCATAACCCCCAAGGGTAAGCACGTCTCTGGACCCAGGGGCTCGCACAGCACAGCTCTACGGCAGCTTCCCAAATGAAGGGTGGGAGGGTTAACCCGCAGAGACATCAGGGGAAGACTGTATAAACACACGGTGCAACTGCAAGCACCATTTTCAATCAGGTTAGACATGTCCTGTCGGCAGACGAACAACGCGGATAAAAATTCTGGAAGTCTGAACTTGTTTAACGAAGCCTCAGAGGCAGGTGACTGTTGCGCATTGCTTTGTTGTGTGTGGCACCAAATGAGAGCAAAGGGCTCAGGGCCGCTCTGACGAGTGATTACATTGGGTTCACGCCCTCGTCGTGCAAACTCAACTCCGTCCTGACACAGCGTGGCAGAGCCAACCTGCTTTGTTCGCACATGTGCCACTGCGCTGTGTGCACTTGCACACAGCTGCGAGAGAACACATGGACAATGATACCCCCCCCCTTCCCCCAAAAAATGATTCCCCAATGCCCCAACAATTCCCCCACGTCAATGATGATTCAAATATCCAAATGATCCCCCCCCCCCTGGCTTTGATCAATTCAAACAAAGAGCGGAAACAGGCAACTGTGATCGCATGCTCAGAAGAAATGTTGAAATCATTACACAGCTTTCTGTGACACATGCTGCATGAAGCAATTGGAGCGGGCTCTTGGCATTCAGCGCACGTCGCACTTGGGGCATCATTTTTCTGCAACACATCAAGCAGATCAATATTCATTGTCTGTCGGCGGATCACAAAGCCCCGGTGCACACGAGAAGAGCCAAATAATCCCTGCCCTCCATGATTGCCCCACTTGGCCCGCCCACCAACGTCCACTTGAAAATTCCCAGAGGAAATCGTTCGGGGTGGGTGGTGGGGTTAATTGCTTCAGCAACAAAAGCTACCACCCCCGCCAATCACCACGCCATTTGCACGCGGGTCCATACAGCCTGACCGAAGGTCACTCGGAGCCCACAAACACCAGAGCTTCCAGAGCAGCTGTGATCAGACCTACTGGTTGGAGGTGCATCGCTCTGTTCCATGACATGCGATGGCCCACACACATGCGCTGGGCCGCATGCACGCAAACATGCGTGTAAGCGCACAGCCGACACAAATGTATGCGCACGCGACCGCACACTCAAGAACACGCCACGAACCTGCACCTGTATCAAGAAACATACACCCGATGAAAGATCCGAGACCTTAACTACGGACCCTCAACTGCGTGTTTCTTGATGCACAATCAAGCACTGCTGGGGGTACAGTATGGATGATTCTGCCATGTGCTGACTGGAGCGGTAAAATACCGGGGAAGGGGAGGGGCTCCTGTCCACAGAGGGGCTGTGAGAGGTCTCAAAAGGGGACTTCGAGCCCCAGGTGATCCAAATGGTCACGACACTTTTGCGGGGTCAGAAACGAGCACAGTTTCGGCACAGTTCTTGGCCATCGTGGGAACGATCGGCGTGTCATGCTGATCATGAACAACCCTCCAGCACCCGGAAACCCCCTCAAAATGTGTCTGCGATCCTTCCTCTGTGAAACGACACCGCCGATGCTTCTATCCGGATGCCTCGCTAGCAGCTTTCTTCTACTTTGCGGTTCAGCACCCCCACCGCCCATTTGGATGCACCACCGCCACTGCCGTGCCTCAGGCGCTCCACATCTCAGTAGAAGCTACGGCAGGGCAGGAGGTGGCAGTATGCTCACGGCGAGCTCCCATTGCGGCACATCTCTGCCACAATACCGCTGCTTGTTTAGGCCAATGCGGGTTTTGAGAACAGGTGGGCAGGGCGTGTGGAGGGCGAAGCCCGAAGGTTGGCGCGCGCCACGTGGGAGCGGAGCAGGTGCTTTTTTGATCAGAAAAAAAGAGGACGGAGCGGAAGGGGTCAGAAGAACTTGATCCTCGGTCGAATTACGCGGGGGAGTTGCGCGACGGTGCCATATAGAGCAAAGCCACACAAAACATTTGCACCGCTGGCTCGTGTGACACGTCTGGCATTTGCCGACGCGTGTATTGGGACACACCTGCACCGGCCCGATTTCAGACATTACACCGGGTCAGACCCTGTTGGCACTGAGATGGGAGACCACGTGGGAACACTGTGCCACGGTGGCATGTAAGGACCCCGGCATGGCGCCGTCCGGCTGTCAGACCGTGCTCTCCATCGGTATTGGAGTCAGAATGCAGGGGCCCCATGGCACCGGTCAAATGGGTCAGAGAGGGAGGTCAGCAGCCCTTCATGTGAGGCCGAGGAAAGAGGCCTCTGAGTCCAGAAGCAGTTGCCCTCCGGAAGCAGTTCCCCGAATGAGCCCAACTCCCCTTGACGATCCATTTCCACTGGCCGGACCCCGCTGCTGGTGCCACAGCCCCGAGCCCCCCCCCCCCCCCCCCAAAAAAAATTTGCGCCATTTGGGGCTACAAGTGGCATGTGTGGTGCTCAGCAGCTGATCGCGACGGGAGGCGAAACCCCCAAAAATAATAGAATCCTCTGTGGCCGTGTTGCCAGTTGCTGTGTTGAGAAGCAAGGGGGGGAAAGGGGGTGGGGAGGGGCGCGCCGCTGGTCGTGGGGTGGGGCAGCCGAAGCATACAGACGGACAGACGGGATGTCGAATCTAATGCAGCACCTGAGAGGCGGCAGAAGCCTCATCGGAAAGATCTGACAATGCGGATGTGCGTGCACGTGCGCGCGCGCATGTGTGGACTTGGAGGGGGCGTTCCATAAAGGCCAAGCCGGGGGTGCTGCCCATTGGGGAGGGATTCTCTGTCACCGTGAAGCGCATCGGTACTCCATGGGGGATGAGCCACAGACCATTGAAACACCTGACGCGCGCGTCCTCCCAGCCCCTCCGTCCCCCGTCCTCCCAGCCATCACCCTACCTCCTCCCAACTATCCACCAAAGCCCTCCTCATCTCATGTAACCCCCTGCAGCCCTTTTGGCACGGTGCAGCAGCTTGCCTCGGCTGGCCTCAAGCCTTCTTGGTTGCTGCGACGTCTCTGCCTCCCATTGAGTACACATTCGTTTTGTGATAATGGCGGAACGTCAGCAGCTTCACAACTCCGCTCCACATAGCCATGGCCATCATACTGCGGACGACGGGGAAGGGCACAGAGACTCATTCGAGAGCGGTCTTGGCACCGCGAAATTTGCATTCTGGCGGGGGAGTCTTGCAAAGCACGTACAAATCGGGTGATTGGCCACGGCTATGCTTTTGCACCGCAAAGCATGACCAGCCCATGACTCGTGCTTCCCAACGCACACACACACACACACACACATACACACACACACACACATCGTCTTCTCAGACACGCTATTCCTCCCCCTTCTGACTTTGGTTGTTGACGCGCCCATTGGTGAGCTGGAGGTGGACAGTTCTTGCACAACTGGAATGAGGATGCAAGGCAACACCATCCATTTCAAGCTTCGCAGCATATGAGGTCTGAAATGGCTGCACAAGGTGTGCTATTTCGGCCACTGACTAATGCAATTTCGCTCACTGTACCGGTTGCGTTTGTGGGGAGTGGCCATAGCCGTACGCACACAAACCGCCCCAAACATCCGGTGTGAAATACATCACGGTGTTCTGGAGGCAACTGGGCCCGCTAAATGGTCCAAATGGGGAAAGAGGTATCTTTTCTTGCCAGTGATGGCTGCTAAATGGAGGGATGCTGGTTTTGGATGGGGATTCACGCGTCCATCAACAGCCCATTGTCGCACAACACCTCACACATCCATGTCCACACAGTAAATGACGAACCCACACCTACACAAAAGAGTACCAATGCCTGTGACGCACCAAGCACACTCCCTTGCCAAATTGTCTCCCGCGCATCCACGCGCAAATGAATCATACGCACACCTGCTGTCTGGACTGATATCGAAGGTTTCAACGGTAGGTCTTGCTCCCTGTACTGCGGGACGTGGGAAGTTCTGAAACACTGTGCCAGTCTCCATGTGCGCCTGTAGAAAGAACGAAATAGTGATGGGCAGGGTTGTGTAGAACTGGCGGATTTAGTATGCGCGAAACGTGGCGGCGTATGCAGCACAGCTTGCGAGCTCCTTTGTCCCCTGGGCGTACCAGCCTCACAGCCGACTCTTTGAAGCGGGAGCTGAAGCCCAACATCTGGCCATCGTAATTGAACTTGAGGTCAGAGATTTCCGTCACGAGATTTGAATACATCTGCAGCACAAAGTGGGCAGGGGCAGGATGCCGTGTGCCCAGGTGACGGGCAGGCAGGGGGCAGGTAACAAAGTGCCCCTGCTACACCTGTGATGACTCGGTGCGAAACCCGTCCCAGCCCAACCCCTGGATACCCTTTCTCCGCACACATGGCGTACCTTCCCAGCAGAATTGCCCCCATACATACACCTCCCTCTGTCTTGCTCTCTGTTTCTGTGTCTTTCCCTCTCTTCCTGTGATTTGCGATCAGAAACACACACACTGTCTGTCTCTCTCTGTCTCCACCTGTCTCTGTATCTCTTGCACTTGCGATGGCGCCCCCCCCCCTCTCCCCTCGAGAGGGGGGGGAGAGTGAGGACGATCGCAAACGCAAAAGAGAGTGATGGAGAAAGGTGGGGGGCGGGAGGAAGGGCACAATCGCAATGTAAGAGAGAGAGAGAGAGAGAGAGAGAGAGAGAGAGCACTCTCTTCCCTTTGTAATTGTACCCCCTCCCCCTCCCCCTCCTTCCCCCGCACTCTATCTTTGGCATTTGCGATTGTGTCCCCCTTCTCTGTCTGACCTCGCCCTGACCTCCCCTCTCTGTTGCATTTGTGATCGTGCTCTCTCTCTCTCTCTCTCTCTCTCTCTCTCTCTGTCTGTCTGTCTGTCTCTCTCTCTCTCTCTCTCTCTCTCTCTCTCTCTCTCTCTCTCTCTCTCTCTCTCCAGGCCGTTCGCGCAGTTTCACTCGCGTTGAAAAAAAAGACCCAAACAAAGAGATTCCGAGGGCGAGGCTGGCTCGTTGTCCCAGCCCACCCCCCCAAATGGGCCACAGATGTGGCAAATGGAAGCACAGTGTCACACCTTCAAAGGCTTTGGGTTTCTGTCGCTAAAAACCCCATCCTTCGGTTTTGAATACACGTTGACGATCCCGGAGTTCGATCTGTGCACAGGAAAAAGTAGAGTAGGGCATGTAGACGTGCACGTGGGACATGCACACACATCTGCGAACACAGAGCCGATGCACCTGCTGGGCCCGACCTGCTCACACGCCAGGGTATACGGGAAAGTGGGGGCTAGAGTCGACTGGAGCCGTTCATTTTGAACAAGCGCATTCAGGCATGCAAGGCTCACTGTAGAAGAGCCTGCCCTTGCCACTGGATCTGCCCGCATCTGGGGCATGGGGCAAGCAAGTGGACCATCCGAGTGCGGTACTCACGGAGGGGAAGGATTCATTTGATGCGGAGAGGGGCCATTTCCTCAGGGGAACGGCCTTAAGTAGGTATGGAAGGAAGAGTTGAACATTAAAGGAGAGCAGGTCAGAGTGTGGGGTGTGGTGGGCTGGGGCCAGGGACGCTTCAGAGCAGGGACGGGGTGGGCGAGAGGTGGTCTGAGAACCACGGGTTTGTGTCCCAAAAATATCCCAAGAAATGCTTCTAGTGGAATTTTCTGTTGGACCCGGGGGGGGGGGGGGGTTCCTACTTCAATCAGCACCCTGGCATAGGGGAGGTGCGCGCAATATCTGACTTATAAAGCGAAAATGTCGATGGGTTGAGAGTGCGTGTGTCGTGGTGTGGGGTGTGCGAATCCGAACTGGTGTGCAATGTTGCTCACTTTGAGGCCATGGTCTCCGTTTTACTCAAAGCTACTGAAATTCAAAAGTCCGTTCTCATGTCCTGCAAACCTTGGAGCAAGGGAGGGCCAACCAGGCGAGGCGTAAAGGGTGGTTCGGGCGCTGTAGCATACACTTGCTTGTTGTTTGGCTTCATTTTTGTTTACATGCCTTCAGCCAATGCCCTAGCCCGCAGCCACTGTCTCTACAACGAGCTTCAGCCCATGCAGCTGCTGTGTCCCACTATTCTGAACCTCCGAGGAATCCAGCAATATCACGCATCGCACATTACCCGACAGCCACGTGTGACCGTGATATCGCCACACGCGTGCAGTCCACGGCTCCTTCGTCCCTGAAGCTCCCAATCGGCACAGCAGTAGAACGGAGATCCCAAGTGAAAACCTTGCCACCTGGACAAAGAACAACGTAAGGGGGTGCGCACCTCCCGATGGGACGTTTTGACGTTTGTTGTATCCGGATTAATTTACGCGCAGTGTGGACGGGTACACACGCAGCGCGTACACTTTGATGCTCCATGACAACAAGGAGAACTACCCCCCGTCCCCAGGTACGCTTTAGAGCTGGGGGCTGTGAGCAATGCAAGGCCAATACAACAGAAAATAGCAACATAGCTTTTCTGTACATCAGTGGGGGAATGTTTGCCCGGCGCGCGCCCGGCGCGCTACTTTTAGACTATGTTCCCCCCGAAGAGCCCCCAAGCACACCCCTTGGAAACGCCCTTAGAATTAGGTGACCCAAACTGCCCCAGCTCAAGAAAGTTGCAAACTGGGGTACACAGTACCACTCTCGCTCCTTTAAGGGCGATCTTGGTCAACACCTTAGCAAGTTGGGAGAATGGGGGGTTAGGATAGCACAACCGCATCGATCTCCAGTAGAAGCGATAGGCGTTATTGAGGTATCGCGAACAGTAGAGCTGCATCATAACATTGGTCACACAAGTGTGGGTGTCAATACATTCAGTACAATAGTGCTCCTTACACTCATCACAAACTGCGACGGTGGAGCGTTCTGGCAACACAACACACACACACTTCTGCCTCATCCTCTACCTCATCTTGCGCGCCACAACCGAGCAAACAGCTGCTCAATGTGTGCCCTATACCACCCGTGCACGTATTGTAACATTGTTGGCGGGCTGTCAAAGCGCCATTCTTTCTTCCAATGAGAGGCACAATGACATGAATCCGGCCCTTATAAGCACCATCATGGCCCCCAACTTCGAAATCAAAGAAATCACCTCGGGTACGAGAAGGTCCATACCCATCCCAAATCAAAACATCTGCTGATGTCCCGGGGACCAAGAGGCAAATCCATATAATGTTGCCCAACATATCAACGGCAACAGTCCACCGGTAGGGCACGGGTCACAAAAGATGCCCGGCGCGCGCCCGGCGCGCTAACGTTCCCCCAGTTACACAAGTCAGAATTGGACCCTGAAGAGGATTCATGAGGACGACGATGACGATGATGTTGATGATGATGACGATGACGAGGACGATGATGACGAGGACGACCACGATGATGATGCCGGGGAGGGCCAACATACGTGCCAGCGAAAATATGTTCAGAAATTTTCTGGGGACAATTGCCAACTCCCAAATGAGTTTTACCCATAGGCTGATGGCACTGTTGCTGGGTGTTGCTCAACCAAAGAGCTCGCTGTAGTTTGGAATTCAATGGGCAGAGTCGTGTTCCAATTGGGACAAGGTACCACTGCCTGGCAAGTACTGATAAAAAAAACACCTTTCACAAAGAAGAACTGTCAGACTGGTTGGCTTACACAGGCATATGCTGAGGAGCAAGACATCGGTAGGTGGCAAAAGAGGACAAAAGGATGCCTACCCCGCCCCCCCCTTGTATAAGCTACGCCAATGTACGGAATTATTACGGTCCCTACGCCTACTGTAGCTTGGACACGGGCGTAGCTTACGCGCAATAAATACAACTACCGACACACACGTGCGCGCGCGCATGGTATGAGTGCCCCTTGACCTCCGCCCACATTTCCAAGTGCATGCAAACACAAGAAGGCCTTGGGAACATGAAAATTTCAGGTTTACACAAATGTTGGCACAAGCAATGAGGAATGCATAATAATAATTGCACATGCTCACCACTTGAAGATGCCTTTGGCTGAGGCTTAGGGGCTGGTTTGGGCTTGGGCAACGTCAAATTCTTGGGAATGAAATTGCCTTGCATGTGGTCCCTTGTAAAATACAACTTACCATCGAAGACATGGGCCATTCCCCACACGCCTCGGGCAGCCTTAGCCCAAACAACTTCAGTGGGTTCATCATCGGAGTCACTAGAATCATCACTTGAGGAAGACTCAGAAATGGGACCATCATCATCGGTGTCCGTCCCGGAATCAGAATCAGAGCCATGTGGGTTGAAGTGGGTGAAGGCTTACAACAAATGTGTCCATGGCTCCATCTAATTGGCAAATCTGTCACCAAACCCATGTCTTTTGTGGCCGCACTACATACCGTACGCAATTAAAATTACGTACACAATTATTACAGTCCCTACGCCTACTGTAGCTTGGACACGGGTGTAGCTTATACAAGGGGGGGGCGGGGTACTTCAGACCGCCTTAAAATTACGATGGCAGATGGATTGTACACGGGTAAACAGAGACTCGGAAACCCTTAAAAGTGTGTGGGGGGGGGGGGGTTACACAACAAATCTTCACGCATATTTTCCCCCTTGAAAATTGTCCCTCACAAAATTTGGCCCCCAGCGGTAAATGATGATCACGATCATGCTCATGAGGATGATCATGAGGCGGATGAGGACGGGGACGACGACGACGACGATGATGACCAATGCGTCAGTGAGGGACTGAGAGTGAATGATTCCTCCCTCAGCTGAACTGCTAAAATACTGGGGCTGAAACCGGTCATGTCTCCGCCAAAATGGGACACCTAGAACTAGGAGAAGGTCAGATCGACAACACGGAGCTGCCGATATGATCAGATCCATCCTAGCGCCCAAAGAAACTGAAAACTTTGTTTTGCAAGGGGAGAGGAAGGGAGGGAGGGAGGGGGGGGGGGAGGGGCGAGGACCTAGTGGGTCACCACCTCTTCCTTGAAAAATAATCGTGGTAAAAAGTGTTTACCTATCCTTTGGCAGCTGAGGCCTCCCATAAACAAATATATACACCCCTCGGTCCCCACTTCCCACGCCTTCGACCCCCCCGGAACCTGTTCCCGTGGGGCAGTCGGGCAGCCAAAGGTTCGGAAAAACGCGGCCAATCGGTTCAAGAAGGGTGTGTGAGCATCCAGTGTCCCCACTCAAGCCCCCCTGAACGTAGGTGATACAAAACTCGATCATTGACTGCACGGTGTTCATTACACCCGCCCCCCCCACTTGCTGTATCAGCTGTTGCCCCAGCACACAAAGGCAAATCGGACTTCAGGGAATGCTGCGCACACCGTGTGCACCGTGTGTGCTCTGGGCCGGCATGGGGGGGGGGACTCAGAAACTTGTTATTTCAGCGTTTTCGAAACGGGTATTCCTGTGGACTAGACTGGACGGGTGTCGGGGGATCAGGCAATTGCTTATTGTGCACACTCGACACACGGCACAAAGCAAACAAGCTTTCAAATGTACAGAATCGCGTCTCACGGGTGGCTGCGTGAGCCAAGTATTTTTCCCCTGAGGCCAATTTCAGGTCAAGGTTTTTGGGTGAAGAGTCCGTCCCTCCCGTCTTCACGCAGACCGCACCCCTCCATTATGAGTAGGGCCTGCTGTGCCCGCAGCTCAGGACTGAGAGGGAGACCGTGAGGGTTCCTTCACGTAAAAATAATCTTGGTGATAGAGGCTTGATTCAACAAAATGGGCACACTGCCATGGAAAAGGCAACCGGGCACTACACACCGCAAAATTTCAAACCATTGGGCACACACAGTAAAGAGAAGATACATGAACCGTTATGCGCACCGTCGGTGCTGAATGAAAACATTGGCGGTTAACCGACGGCGGTTGACGGTTCACCGCCCGCCGCCCACATGGCGGTCCTTTAGGGCGATGCTTTTGGTGGGAAAAAAATCTGTTTACAAACGATACCCTGGCCTGGGTGATACATGTACCGCGCGGAGCGCGAAGACCGGCTCTGATTTGTGAATGGCCCGTGGAAATGGGACCTGGGGAATGGCGTGGTCACAGCAAAGTCACCACTGTGTGTAAGGTTGTCCGTTAACGACCGCTAGGGCTGGCAGTTGAGTTTTGTATTGCCGCGGATGGCACTACGTAAGATTGTCTGTGAAGGACCGCCAGGGCTGGCAATTGACTGGCAGCAGTTGCATTGCCGCAGATGGCGGTTGGTGCTAAGCGACCCGGTGGATGGTTCGTTAACAGCGATCGATTGTCAACGGACACCGTGCAATAACCATGCAATCAATACTCTGCAGCATGAGCATGGCGTGTTTTTGGGGTGGCCCCAAAGGCGCCCGACAGCAGCGGACGTGCCCTTGACAGGCACCGGGCGCGCACCCGACACGTACCGACAGCATTCGATAGGCATGCGACAGGCACACGGCAGCGCTCCCATTCGCACCCAACAGTGGGCAAAGTGCGGGACAACAACACACCGCCACACATGTACATTGTGTGGAGGTTCTCCGGGTCGAATTGGACATCGTGAATTTTGTCCCCAGCTTTGATTTTCGAAGTGCACATCCACGTCTGACTGGAAATTATAACCGCTTGCCCATTGTCCTTCATCCATACGAGTTGCTTGCCATCCGGAGAAATATTGAATGTGGGTAACTTGTCCTTTTTGCTCACAGCACCCCGGTCCACTAAAAACAGGAGGTAGTGATAGATGACCGCTGGCGGGACAGCTTCCGCAACTACAATTGGTTGGAGAAATAACCAATTTCCCGAATCAGTGTTCAGTGAATGCTCGCTCAACCAATGAGAACACAAAAGCCACGAACCCTGATGACAACACTGCAGCAGTAGCAAGAGCAACAGCAGCAGCAACAGCAGCAGCAACAGCAACATTAGCAGCAACAGCAGCAGCGGGAGCAGCATCAGCGCCAGCAAGTAGCAATGGCGACAGCTCTCTCTCCATCTCTCTCTCTCTCTCTCTCTGTCTGTGTGTGTGTGTGTGTGTGTGTGTGTGTGTGTGTGTGTGTGTGTGTGTGTGTGTGTGTGTGTGTGTGTGTGTGTGTGTGTATGTGTGCGCGCGCGCGCGTCGGCTGTTTACCAGCTTTGCTCGTGAGCTGTGGCTGGGGACGACATTGCCAGTGCCGCACAGTGGGTCTTTTTTTACTTTCAGTGCAGCATCAGCCAGTAGTAATCCACGAACGGGGCTCTTCCCCCGCGTGCATGCAACAACCGTGTGTGTTCAGAAGCATCACTGCGTATGACCTTCCCCACACAAGGATCCATTACTTATGACAGCCAACCCCCAGATTTCGAACACAACGTCCTGTCCTGAAGGACCTGCCCCCTGACATGAGGGGATGTCTGCTCACTAATCTATTCTGTGGCTCTGAGCCCGCTGTTTCCCATTGCTTTGCTCTTGCCTTTGCTGCGTGATCTAGCGCAACGGCGTGCATGACCCTTGTTGGGCGTCCTGCCCTCGCCCGAAAGGACATCCAATCGCTGGGTTCTGCAGCCCCGACTTCAATATTTGCCAGCAATTCGCTTACCCCCCCCCCCCCCTGTGTGACTTTCTGTCTGGTTGTTGCTCCTTTACGGGGCCCTGGACAGTCACCCGTTCTTCCCTTCGCATGTTGCGTCGGGTTGCTGCTTTTTGTCGGCCGCTGCGGCCGGTGCTCTTGTTGGTGTCGTTTCCGCGTTTGCGGAGCCCAGTAGTTAGTGTATTGGGGCTGTGCTGGTTGTGGCATGGTGTGCCGTTTGCGCGTCAGCGGCGCCCAATAATTGGCGTATTGAGGATGTGCTGGTTGTTGCCGGGGTCGTTTGACTGTTTTTGCTGTCCACGCGCCTCTGTCCACAGGCCGTCCGTAGCCTGCCTCGCTGTGTTTCTGTGTGCGTGAGGCCCAGGTGCCCTGTTTCTCCACGCGCTGTCCTGGCCGTCCACCATATGTCCTTTTCCCCCTCACGGCTGGTCTGCCCCTGATGAGCTCCTGCTCCTGGTGCGCAAACAGCCCACCTGGGCTGCGGGAGACCCCCCCCACCTGATGCCGGTTGAGCAGGGGTTGCCGTGGCACCCGGTAGCGACGGGGCTGGCTGGCCAAGCCATCCCCTTTATTGTCGCTGCCTCCCATGCGCACGCTCTGCCATCCGCTCCATTCTGGTTCCCTGTTCCCGCTGTTCTGGTTGCCTCTCTTGCCTTGCTGTGCCCCTCCTCCTTGTTTGCTGTGCTCACCCTTGTCCCTCCTGGCGTGGCTCCCGCGTTCTGTGTGTCTGTGTTGCTCCTCCCCCTGTCTGTTGGCGCTCCTGGGTGCCCCTGTCGCGCACCCCCTCTTGTCCCACCCGACTGCCCCCCCATACGAGGGTTTCACATCTTCGTACGACGTGGACTGTCCCGTGCGCGGTTGGCTGGTCACGGCCCTGTTGCCACCCCCGTGGCGGGCACCTCCCGGCGCGCGGGGCGCAGTTCCTCCCCCCTTTCCAACCACACCCACATACCATGTCGGTGCTCGTGTGTGGGGCTGTTCGTGTTCCTGCTGCCTGTCATGTCTCTGCCCGGTCACTGGACCAGTTCTAGGAGGACCGCACCTCCCTCTGATTCGGGGAACCACTGCTATGGTCTCCTTTCGTGCCAAAGGGGTGGCGCAATGGTGCACTAATGAGCCCCGCATTTGTTTGTCTTTTCTGGAAAACAGGGGCAAAACCATCGCGGCGCACATGCCCAGAACTGCAGACACAAATGCCTTTGTCAAAAAGCAGATCACGTGAACGGCAAAGCACAACTACAAGCACCGTTTCAAATCAGGTTGGGCATGTCCGGCTGGCAAACAGCATCTACGGAACCTCCGGAAGACTGGCCTTGGTCAACAAGGCCGTCCACCAAGAGCTTCAGAAACCGGTACACTCGGAGGCACGTCTGTAGCGGATCGTTTTTCCCAATTGAAACCCTGCAGGGTGCAGACCCAAGCTCCCCACACCTGGAGCAATGTATGGCTGTCAGCCATCATTCAGCATGGGGAGAATGAGAGAAAAGAGGTGAGGGCCAGCCATGCCACAGTATCAGTGGCCGGCACCCCCCCACGGCGCGACTGGAAGGTGCACAGCGGCTGCAAGGGGCATGTCTAGTTCCGTGGCTGACCATAAGCCCATTCAACCACGGCGGGCTGGTTTTCCCGTGCCCATTCCCGGTCCCTGTTGTGCCTGCCACCGCAGCAGAACCCAGGGGAACCCTGACTGCAGCTTGAGGCTGAAGAGCTCTCACCTAACCGGGCCCGTGCCCGAGGGGCTCCTCACCGTCACCGTCCTGTCCTTGGGCGTGTCCACCTATCCATAGTGCTTTCGGGTGGGTTGGTCGCTGGGAACCTGGGCATTGTGGCTGGGTAGTCGGGGGGCGGGAGGGTGGGGGGGGGAGGGGTTGCACCCCCGTCCCCTTGGCACCCGTGAAGAGGCGGCCCACTAAAAAATGCACTCGGGGGGGGGGGGGGTGGCAGGTGATGCTGTAATCAGTCCCCATTCCAGTTCCTATTCCGGTCACCTAAGCAACGGTGGAGCGCGTGGCGTGTTCGACAAAGGCTCTGTCCCGGCAGTGTGCAAAGACAACTCGACAACTGCGCAGGACACTCTGAGATTCTGCACAGGGCCACAGGCTGAGGTCTGGGGACAACGCGACACACCGAAAGTGCGCATTAATTTGGATTTCCAGGTCTCGGTGTCAATGATGTACGAGGGGGACAACCCGCTACTGACGTAGATCTTAGACCCGTCCGGATGCCACACGCACTTCTTGGGCTGCATCTCTTTGAGATGGAGGCTGTGCTCAAGAGTGTTTTTGCGCAGACCCAACTGTACGACAAAGAGGGCAAGAGCAAGAGCAAGAGCGGCCAAGGGTCCGGATCAAGGATGCATTGGAAAACGGGATGTACAAGAGGCCATGTGCCGATGCACCACAAACGTGTAGTACGTGGCAGTACAGCGTGTTAATCCGGAAGACTCGATAAATTCAAAGAGGCCAGTGCACATGCGCGTAAGGTGGAGGGTTCTAGAACATGGAAACCACACAGCAGTGGCTGGGGCAAGAAACCGATTTGCTTTTGCTGAGCGAGGGTTGGCTGCTTGTCTAATGAATGTGTTGTGGCAATGACGTACGAAAGGCGCGGGCCGCACCCGCATTTACCCTACTATTGCAAACCTTGAAGAGCTTTACGTGTTGGTCACTTGATGCAACCAGGAGAAGAGGCGTCGCCGGGTTAGGATGGAACTTCGTGGAATTGATTACAACCTACAAAAATGAGAGTGCCGCGAACGATCTACGAGGGGCTTCACCTTCAAGGACTCAATTTTGCGGCCGAGTTTGCGCGGTTAGGGATGCCCACGTATATTGCCGCTGGGGAGCAACTTTCTTCATGCTGTGGTCAAAATCCGGGAGAGAGTCAACGGCACACGTCTAGGAAGTGCCATGCACACATACTTGAGCTCGCCGACCGCAATTGAGGGCCAACACACTCGGCAATTGGGTCTGCCCAAACCCCCAAAGACGGCACACGTGCGGGGGCATCTTGGGGAAGGGTGGTTGTACTTTCAATTACTGGGCGCTTTACTGGGCAGGAAAACACCAGCACGATGCAGCATATCGCAAAAATCCAGGCCAAACGGAATAGGCGGGCGGGCCGCACGGATCCGCTGATCTCACAAGCATTGGACAAGCACAAGCATGGGATCGTCGATGGACAATGGTAGAGCCCGCAGAGCGCACACACAGGGGATGCCCAATCACAAAACTTGTCAACGTGCGAATGTGGGCAGAGAGATCCGGCGCTGCAAATGTTGTTTACTCCCTTGCTGAACAAGAAAACTTGCTGTGAGAAAGTCGACTCGTACTAGCCTGGCATGGTGGCATTGCAATCTAGATGGCACGAGGGCCAGTGCTACGTGCGCTGCAGGCGCATCCGTGCACCACCTAAGGGAGAGTAATCTGCATGTGGCTTTCTTTGCACGGATACGTGAGCGCTTTGTTTGCTACATGCGCGTACTTGCGAGCATCGACTGCAATAATGATGGCGCGTCCGGGGACTCTCTGTGCACCCATCTATCCGAGATTGACAAATATGGAAGCGGATTTGGGGTGCCGGGGGATTGGTGCACAACTTTCATCAGCAAGGCCAGTAAAGGTGAGGTGTGACCCATGACTCACACCAGTAATTGACCGGCCCACTGGGTTCCCATTTCATGGGGAAACCGAGGGTGCAAAGGGCAAATTTTGAAAATCGCAAGCATGTTGTTTACCGCAAAGAATATTCGTGCGTTGCAAACGAATGCCCCGTTCAATGTGAGCATGTCCATTAGACGTCCATCACCACAAGGGAAGCAGTGGGTTCTCGTGAAGGTAGTTGCAACCAGACCAACAAACATAAAAGGCGAATGGTTGTTGTATAAGAAAGACTCATAGACATATGCAATGCCCCTCTACTCCTACGCGTGTGCCGGAAACGAAAAAGCAGCGAGGCTAAGTAGCGAGGCTAAGGTTATTCACGGAATGCAAGCTATAAACACATGACATGAGGCGCATTCTTGGGGAGCCCCTTGGAATCGGAGTTCCCATGCCTCATCATCGGCGTCTCATTCCTCCTTTTTCGGCGGGGGACCGTGGAGGTGTCCACGGAACTCGTTGAATCGTCGAATGGCGTAACCCTATCCCTTTGCTTTTGGCGCAACATACGCTACTCCGTGACTCATAATTTGCATTGTTCCACATTTTGAAGTCTACTCTGTGCGGCGCCAGACGTCCATCCTTTGTATTCAAAAGCTTTGCAGTTGTTCGAAAAACCGCATCCAAACCGTCCACTTCCTCTTGTGCAGCATCCTCTACATCCACCTCGACTTCGATCTCTTCCTCCTAAGGTAACGTATGACGGATGCCCAACAATTGCATCGTGCGACACATAACACCTCGCGGAGAGCTCCCATCGAGAGTCATAAATACGCAGAAGCGCTCGGGCCAAATGCCGTACATGCATGTAAACTTGGTGAACAAAGCAATAGACGCCGACCTACAAGTACATAACCACAAGACAAAATTAGCATTTCGGAAGCGGGCTTGAATCGCCGAAACAATTGGATGCTTCCCCCTTGGTCTCGCGATTTTTCTTCGTCAAGTGGGGAGTCGCAACTAATCACCGCCCTCGCATACATCGTTGAAACGGCTTCTTTTGGTGCATAAGAGGGGTATATGGCGGGGGTATGTAGGTTCATGTTTGCATAGCCGAAATTTTGTTGCCAGAGGTCCCGTCCCTTGGACCTTGTAAAAGCATTCCCATTCGGGTGCAATGTGAGATTATGTGTGGGTGGTGGGTGCCTGGTGTGTTCTTCACATCTCGACTTCCCCTTGCAATCCCCCGCGAAGTGTTGAAAAATGCTCTTGTTCAATCCACTCTTCCTTTGCCCAACCCCAATTCGACGCTGCACGCGCAATATCTTAGTTGTGGTTTACCCTCGTGTCCATCTCCATTTGACTGGGCATTTGTCTTCGAGCTCTCGTCTGTGGTATTTGCACGCCTTGGCCACAATGACCTTCGAAACGAAGTATCCAAATTTTGTTTGATCTTTGTTTTTTCGGGGTGCGCATGTCGGCAAAGAAAGGCATCCGACATGAGAAGAATGGGGGAGGGGTCTCGATCCAAGCATGTATGGATCGATGCCGCATTCCATGCCGGTGCTCTCCGCTTCGCCCACCGTGGCACACCTCATCGCTCGAATCGCTATCGGTCATCTTCATAACCATCTTCTTCTTCTTTACCGTGAGGTGTGACCATTCAGGTACACTGCTTACAACCCTAAGTAAAAAAGTAGTTGGTTCGCGAAAAGCCTAGGCAAAATAGTCGGTGTTTCGCGAAAGGCCTATTTATCAGTTATGATATGTGCCCGTCTATCCAATTTCAACGGTAGCCAAGTACGAACATACGAAGGTTGACGATCATCTTCACCATCCTCGTCATTCCAAGCAGACACACGCTTACGCTTGGGGCGCCCTTCATGGCCACATTCATCGGTCATTTTCTCTTTTTTCACGAATCTTTGGAGAGGAAGGGAACATGTTCGTCTCTCTTGCCATTTAGACCCACCTCGCACCCACGAATGCTTGACGTTCGGATTCTGAACTTTGAGAAAACCTAAAATTTTAAACTCCTCGTGATAAATGTCGTGAAAAGCTCGAATGCTTGTTCACTATTTTCGTGCGCTATGGTGGCTCCCCATCGCGCCCTTCCCTACCACACCCTACCTTGCCCAATAGAGCATATGGCCCCACGTGACAATTAAAATTCACTTTTATTGGACTGCTTGTTTTCAAAAGTTAGTTGAAAATTTCGTTCCATGCCGTCTCACATCATCTTGTCAACTCACACGCAATCATTTGAAAGAAAACTTGATGTTGACTTAAGTGTGGGACAGCTCTTTGTTCTGGACGCCTCATCAATAGGAATCCATCGAAAAAGAGATCGAAAAAGACCCACACAAGTTGCTGCACCGCTCGGCGGACCAGCGGTGGAGCAATGACTCAGTCAGTGACTGGCCGAATTGTGCAACTTTCGGTCGCAGGCGCTCCGGAACGCCCGGAGGAACGCAAGTGTTATCCGGAGAAATGCGTTTTCTCCGGATAAGGGCTTACTCTAGTGTGCCAAATACAAGACCGGTGACTAATAAGAGACCGGGGTGGGTTTTGGGAGGCCTTGCACGCGCACCTCATGTTGGCAACCGGGTTCCTAATAAGAGACCAGGTTGTCACGGGGCGCCTCATGTTGGCAACCGGGTTCCTAATAAGAGACCGGGTTGTCACCGAAGGAGAGACGAGCACCCAAGCATGGAAGGCATGAGCAACAACACAAGAAATAACAATTCGTGAAACTACATCAACCTCGGCTGCTTGACGGAGTTCTCATCTTGCACGGGACCTTGGGAAAATAGAGCAAACACATCCGGAGGCAATATGAATCCGGGAGGAAGCGGAGGCAACTCCGGCAAGGGAGAGAAGTGGTTATTGATAGGTGCCATGGAACCCATAGCCCGGGGCTTGGGCTTGCCTCTACCAAGTCTACGACTTGGCTTTGGTTTTGGCTTTGGGGCCACATTGGCGGGGGGTTGCGCAAGGTCACTTGAGCTTGAGGAAGCTGTGCAAAGCAACATCTTGTGATGCTTGTGCATTCACTAGAGTGGATGCCTCCTCCTTAGCGCGCTCATACTTTATAAGCTTGACATAGCCATCAATACTTGCTCGAATCGCCAGATCGATCTGGCGATCGCTCAGCGCAGCGCACGGCGTCAAGGTTTGGGGCCAGCGGGAATGGAACCGACAACGAAGCCTCGGATCGGCGACCAGGTTCCCAATAAGAGACCAGGGCCGGCTCAAAACCCCACAAATTTGTAACAGACCAGGGACTTGTATTTGGCACACTAGAGTATCCGGAGAATTGCGGCAAATTGGAGGAATTCCGGAATCACGTGCGACAACGAGCTTAGTGCAGGCGACGCGCAATCTATGGCCGCCGCCGCACGGTGACGGTATGCAGACTGCGGCCCTAGCAGACCGGTGACGGTATGCAGACTGCGGCCCTAGCAGACTGCGAAAGACTGCGCACGAACAGGCGACACGCGTAACTGAAAAAACCACCGCAACTGACAGAAAGGTATGAATTTTATGTTGTTGTTCTAATTACCGCAAGCGGTTCGAATTTCACCTTCTGGTCACTCTGTCACTTATTATTAATTACTGACAGATGTGTGATTGGCGAGCGTTGCCCTTTGCTTCGCTGTTTTGAACGCGTTTAGCGCTGTGCGCAAATCCACTCCGTGCCCCTCAATTTCAACTCCCTCCAAGTGAATATCCACTCCCTTCTACTCAATTTCTACTCCCTCCAAGTGAAATATATACATATATATACAAATACATGTATGTACTTCTATATATATATATATATATATATATAGATGTAGATATGTAGATATATATATATATATATATATATACGCATACATACACACACATCCACACACACACATACATACATATATATATATATATACATGTATATATATATATCTATATATATATATATATATGTATATATATATATACATATATATATATATATATATATATATATATATATATATATATATATATATATATATATATGTATATATATATATATATATATATATATATATGTATATATTACTACACCCCTCTCCCCTTAAATTTAGCTAACAAGCAACAACAACAACAAGCAACAAGCAACAAGCAACAAGCACTTCTCGGTGCCGTTTTGGCCATTGCACCTTCCCAACGCCTCGGGCCTGACTCTACTTTAGCCATCCTAGAGCCTAGGTGGTGGCCTTGCCAAATCCAAGTTTTGAGTCAGAAACTCACCGGTGGCGGCCCGGGGCGGTGGCGCCAAGTCGGGAGGTGCCCTCCCAAATCTGCGCTGTTTTGGGCCAAAAACAGTCATTTTTCGCCCAAGACAGCCCTAGTAAGGGTTCAAAACAGCCAAACGAAGGCAAACGGCTGCTACACTCCACGTGTGGATTGACTTTCTCGTGACCAAGGGACCTTTGGTGCCCTCTAACTCCACGATATGTCCGAGAAACGGCCCAAAAAGGCGCCAAAAAGTCCCAAAAACTGCGCAATGTGCACTAGCACCCCGAAACCAAGAACGGGCCGTATCTTGGGCTACGTGGCTCAAAGTCCGATTCCGAGGGCACCTAGTCCACCTGCAACCCCCCACTTTTTATGGTTTCCAAGCCTCAGAATCGCCCAACGAGACACGTAGACCCCCGTACCAGTGGTCACTTGGTGCAGCTGAAGGGCCGGCCAGCCCACGCACAGTGGGGGCCAACGGTGGGTCCACCAAGGTCCCCAGGGCGAAAAAACTCATTTTTTCCAAAGTTGTTCCTAGACCACTTGGGATGCTCAAACAAGTGTTTTTGGGCAATTTTGAGCTTGTGGTGGCGCGTTTTGGGCCATGGAAAATCCCAAAATGCCTTGAAAATGGGCCGTTTTGGGACCAACAATGAGTCAAAAATGGGTCAAAAATGCGTTTTTCCAAAAATGATCCTGGACCATTTATGATGCTCAAACAAGTGTTTTTAGCCCATTTTGAGCCCGTGGGGACGGGTTTTGGCTCCTGGAATTTCCCAAAATGCCTTGAAAATGGGCCATTTTGGGACCAAAAATGTGTCAAAAATGGGTCAAAAACGCGTTTTTCCAAAAGTGATCCCGGACCATTTGGGATGCCCAAACAAGTGTCTTTAGCCCGTTTTGAGCCCGTTTTGACCGAGTTTAGCCCCTTCCACCACATGTATGCACCACTTTGTGCCCTTCGCACGTACCTTAGAGCCGTGTGGTGGAGCCACCTAGAGTTGGGAGAGGGGTGTAGATTGGAGGATATATATATATATATATCCTCTAATCTACACCCCTCTCCCAACTCTAGGTGGCTCTACCACACGGCTCTAAGGTACGTGCGAAGGGCACAAAGTGGTGCATACATGTGGTGGAAGGGGCTAAACTCGGTCAAAACGGGCTCAAAACGGGCTAAAGACACTTGTTTGAGCATCCCAAATGGTCCGCGATCACTTTTGGAAAAACGCGTTTTTGACCCATTTTTGACCCACGTTTGGTTCCAAAATGGCCCATTTTCAAGGCATTTTGGGAGTTTCCAGGAGCCAAAACCCGTCCCCACGGGCTCAAAATGGGCTAAAACCACTTGTTTGAGCATCATAAATGGTCCAGGATCACTTTTGGAAAACCGCATCTTTGACCCATTTTTGCCCCATTGTTGCTCCCAAAATGGCCCATTTTCAAGGCATTTTGGGATTTTCCATGACCCAAAACACGCCACCACGGGCTCAAAACGGCCCAAAAACACTTGTTTGAGCATCCCAAGTGGTCTAGGAACAACTTTGGAAAAAATCATTTTTTTCGCCCTGGGGACCCTGGTGGACCCACCGTTGGCCCCCACAGTGCGTGGGCTGGCCGGCCCTCCGGCTGCACCAAGTGACCACTGGCACGGGGGTCTACGTGTCTCGTTGGGCGATTCTAAGGCTTGGAAACCATAAAAAGTGGGGGGTTGCGGGTGGACTAGGTGCCCTCGGAATCGGACTTTGAGCCACGTAGCCCAAGATACGGCCCGTTCTTGGTTTCGGGGTGCTGGTGCACATTGCGCAATTTTTGGGGCTTTTTGGCGCCTTTTTGGGCCGTTTCTCGGACATATCGTGGAGTTAGAGGGCACCAAAGGTCCCTTCGTCACGAGAAAGTCAAGCCGCACGTGGAGTGTAGCAGCCGTTTGCCTTCGTTTGGCTGTTTTGCACCCTTACTAGGGCTATTTTGGGCGAAAAATGACTGTTTTGCCCAAAACTGCGCAGATTTGGGAGGGCACCTCCCGACTTGGCGCCCCCGCCCCGGGGCGCCACCGGTGAGTTTCTGGCTCAAAACTTGGATTTGTCAAAGCCACCACCTGGGCTCCAAGATGGCTAAAGTAGAGTAGAGCCCGGAGCGATGAGGCGGAGCAATGGCCAAAACGGTGAGGAGAAGTGCTTGTTGTTGCTTGCTTGTTGTTGCTTGCTTGTTAGCTAGATTTAAGGGGAGAGGGGTGTAGTAATATATATATATATATATATATATATATATATATATATGTATATGTATACATACATATACATACATATATATATTGCTGTATACTCCCTCCAAGTGAAAATACACTCCCTTCCCCTCAATTTCAACTCCCTCCAAGTGAATATCCACTCCTTCCTACTCAATTTCACCTCCCTCCTGCTCAGTTTCCACTCCCTAAGAGTGAAAATCCACTCCCTCCAAGCGAATATCCACTCCCTCCTACTCAATTTCTACTCCCTATATACAAATACATGTATGTACATCTATGTATCTATATATATATATATATATATATATATATATATATATATATATATATATATATATATATATATATATATATATATATATATATATATATATATATATATATATATATATATATATATATATATATATATATATATATATATATATATATATATATATATATATATATATATATATATATATATATATATATATATATATATATATATATATATATATATATATATATATATATATATATATATATATATATATATATATATATATATGTATATGTAGATATATGTATGTATACTCCCTCCGAGTGAAAATCCACTCCCTCCTACTGAATATTTACTCCCTCCAAGTGAAATATATACATATATATACAAATACATGTATGTACATCTATATATATATATATATATATATATATATATATATATATATATATATATATATATATATATATATATATATATATATATATATATATATATATATATATATATATATATATATATATATATATATATATATATATATATATATACATATATATATATATATATTTATATATATATATATATATATATATATATATATATATATATATATATATATATATATATATATATATATATATATATATATATATATATATATATATATATATATATATATATATATATATATATATATATATATATATATATATATATATATATATATATATATATATATATATATATATATATATATATATATATATATATATATATATATATATATATATATATATATATATATGTATATATATATATATATATATATATATTGCAATCTACACCCCTCTCCCAAGTCTAGGTGGCTCCACCATACGGCTCTGAGGTACCTGATGCATACGTGGTGGAAGTGGCTCAACTCCATCAAAACCGGCTCAAAGTGGGCTCAAAACACTTGTTTGAGCATCCCAAATGGTTTAGGATCACTTTTGGAAAAACGCGTTTTTGACCCATTTTTGACCCATTTTTGGTCCCAAAACAGCCCAATTTCAAGGCATTTTGGGATTATGCATGGGGCAAAATGCGCCACCACGGGCTCAAAACGTGCCAAGAACGCTTGTTTGAGCATCCCAAGTGGTCTAGGAACAACTGAGGAAAAAATCATTTTTTTCGCCCCGGGGACCCCGGTGGACCCACCGTTGGCCCCCACCGTGCGTGGGCGGGGCTGCCCTCCGCCTCCACCAAGTGACCACTGGTACGGGGGTCTAGGTGCTTCTGGGCGATTCTGTGGCTTGGAAACCACAAAAAGTGGGGGGTTGCGGGTGGACTACGTGCCCTCGGAATTCGGTTTTGCGCCACGTAGCCCAAGATACGGCCCGTGCTTGGTTTCGGGGTGCTGGTGCACGTTGCGCAGATTTTGGGGCTTTTTGGCGCCTTTTGGGGCCGTTTCTCGGACATATCGTGGAGTTGAAGGGCACTAGAGGGCTCTTTGACACGGTGAAGTCAAGCCGCTCGTGGAGTGTAGCCACGGTTTCCCCTCTTTTGGGCGTTTTGCCCAGGTTTGGGGGCTATTTTGGGCGAAAAATGGCTGTTTTTGGCCCAAAGCTGCGCAGTTTCGGGAGGGCACCTCCCGACTATATATATATATATATATAATATATATATATATATATAGATATATATATATCAAGGCATTTTGGGATTTTCCATGGCCCAAAACGCGTCACCACGGGCTCAAAACGGCCTAAAAACACATGTTTGAGCATCCCAATCGGTCTAGGAACAACTTTGGAAAAAATGATTTTTTTCGCCCCGGGGACCCTGGTGGACCCACCGTTGGCCCCCGCCATGCGTGGGCCGGGCTGCCCACCGGCTGCACCAAGTGACCACCGGTTCGACGGTCTGCGTGTCTCGTTGGGCGATTGTGAGGCTTGGAAACCACAAAAAGTGGGGGGTTGCGGGTGGACTAGGTGCCCTCGGAATCGGATTTTGAGCCACAGAGCCCAAGATACGGCCCGTGCTTGGTTACGGGGGGTTGGTGCACATTGCGCACATTTTGGGGCTTTTTGGCGCATTTTTGGGCCATTTCTCGGACATATCGTGGAGTTGAAGGGCACTAGAGAGCTCTTTGACTCAATGAAGGCAAGCCGCACGTGGAGTGTACTCACCGTATCCCTTCGTTTGGGCGTTTCGCCCGGGTTTTGGGGCTGTTTTGGACGAAAAATGGCTCTTTTTGGCCCAAAACTGCGCAGATTTGGGAGGGCACCTCCCGACTAGGCGCCACCGCCCCGGGCCGGCACTAGTGAGTTTTTGGCTCAAACCTTGGATTTGGCAAGGCCACCACCTGGGCTCCAAGATGGCTACATGGGCAAATGATCCGAAGCGTTGGGACGGAGCAATGGCCAAAACGGCAAGGAGACGTGTTGCTTGTTGTTGTTGCTTGTTGCTTGTTAGCTAAATTTAAGGGGAGAGGGGTGTAGTAATATATATTACTACACCCCTCTCCCCTTAAATCTAGCTAACAAGCAACAACAAGCAAGCAACAACAAGCACTTCTCCTCACCGTTTTGGCCATTGCTCCGCCTCATCGCTCCGGGCTCTACTCTACTCTAGCCATCTTGGAGCCCGGGTGGTGGCCTTGCCAAATCCAAGTTTTGAGCCAAAAAGTCACCGGTGGCGGCCCGGGGCGGGGGCGCCAAGTCGGGAGGTGCCCTCCCAAATCTGCGCAGTTTTGGGTCAGAAAGAGCCATTTTTCGCCCAAAACAGCCCCAAAACCCGGGCGAAACGCCCAAACGAAGGGATACGGTGAGTACACTCCACGTGCGGCTTGCCTTCATTGAGTCAAAGAGCTCTCTAGTGCCCTTCAACTCCACGATATGTCCGAGAAACGGCCCAAAAATGCGCCAAAAAGCCCCAAAATCTGCGCAATGTGCACCAACCCCCCGAAACCAAGCACGGGCCGTATCTTGGGCTCTGTGGCTCAAAATCCGATTCCGAGGGCACCTAGTCCACCCGCAACCCCCCACTTTTTGTGGTTTCCAAGCCTCACAATTGCCCAACGAGACACGCAGACCGTCGAACCAGTGGTCAGTTGGTGCAGCCGGTGGGCAGCCCGACCCGCGCATGGCGGGGGCCAACGGTGGGTCCACCAGGGTCCCCGGGGCGAAAAAAATCATTTTTTCCAAAGTTGTTCCTAGACCACTTGGGATGCTCAAACATGTGTTTTTAGGCCGTTTTGAGCCCGTGGTGACGCGTTTTGGGCCATGGAAAATCCCAAAATGCCTTGAAAATGGGCCGTTTTGGACCCAAATATGCGTCAAAAATGGGTGAAAAACGCGTTTTCCCAAAAGTGATCCAGGACCATTCGGGATGCTCGAACAAGTGGTTTGGACCCATTTTGAGCCCGTGCTGCCGCGTTTTGGCCCACGGAAAATCCCAAAATGCCTTGAAAAGTGGATGGTTCAACACCAAAAATGGCTCAAAACTGGATGAAAAACGCAAATTTCTGAAAGTGATCATGGGCCATTTGGGAGGCTTGGAAAAGTGTTTCTAGCCCGTTTTGAGCCCAAGATCGGGCGTTTTGGCCCATGGAGAATCCCAAAATGCCTTGAAAATGGGCCACTATGGGACAAAAACAAGTGAAATTTTGAGTCCCTTTCGGTACCGAGGGATGAGTCATCCTTGCTGTGTTTTGCCGTTTGTGTGCTTCGTTCATTGTGCCCTTTGCTCTTAGTGATTGGACTTGGAGTAGAGGTGTACTCTTAACGGAGTTACCTTCACATTCACGCCATGTCTAATCACGGGAGCAAGACTTGCAAAAATAGTGGGGAGTGTTTGGTACAAGAGGGACGAGTAGTTCCTTGTCTTTTTTTGCCGTTTGTGTGCGTTATTCTTCCGTGCCCTTTGCTCTTAGTGATTGGACTTGGAGTACAGGTGTACTCTTAACGGAGTTACCTTCACATTCACGCCAAGCATAAGAGGGACGAGTAGTTCCTTGTCGTGTTTTGCCGTTTGTGTGCTTTGTTCTTGCGTGCCTTTTGCTGTTAGTGATTGCACTTGGAGTACAGGTGTACTCTTAACGGAGTTACCTTCACATTCACGCCATGTTTAATCATGGGAGCAAGAGTTGGTACAAGAGGGACGAGTAGTTCTTTGCCGTGTTTTGCCGTTTGTGTGCTTTGTTCTTCTCTGCCCGTTGCTCTTAGTGTTTGGACTTGGAGTACATGTGTACTCTTAACGGAGTTACCTTCACATTCGCGCCATGTCTAATCAAGAGGCAAGAGTTGCAACAATAGGCTGGAGTGTTTGGTACAAAAGGGACGAGTAGTTCCCTGCTGTGTTTTGCCGTTTGTGTGCTTTGTTGTTCCACGGGTACCTGCCGCGGTTTGGCCCACGGAAAATCCCAAAATGCCTTGAAAAGGGGCTGGTTCAACACCAAAAATGGCTCAAAACTGGATGAAAAACGCAATTTTCTGAAAGTGATCATGGGCCATTTGGGAGGCTTGCTTCGTTCCTCCAACACTGCCACACGGTTACGGTACATTGCAATTTGATGGACATACGTACGGATGGGCTCTTTCTGAGCGAATATAAATTCCCATTAGCCTTCCCCTCCACCTTGTGCTCGACTCCCACATAATAAACCCACGTGTCTTTTAGGAGAGGGGTGTAGATTAGAGGATATATATATATATATATGTATATCCTCCAATCTACACCCCTCTCCCCAACTCTAGGTGGCTCCACCATACGGCTCTATAGTACGTGCAAGAGACACAACTTTGTGCATTCAGGTGGTGGAAGGCCCTAACCTCTATGACGACGGGCTCAAAATGGGCTCAAAACACTTGTTTGAGCATCCCAAATGGTTCAAGATCACTTTTGGAAAAACGCGTTTTTGACCCGGTTTTGACCCATTTTCGGTCCCCAAAGGGTGCAATTTCAAGGCATTTTGGGAGTTTCCATGGGCCAAAACTTGTCACTACGGGCTCAAAATGGGCTAAAAACACTTGGTTGACCATCCCAAATGGTTCAGGATTATTTTCAAAAAAAACGCGTTTTTGACCCATTTTTGACCCACTTTTGGTCCCAAAACGGCCCAATTTCAAGGCATTTTGGGATTTTCCGTGGGCCAAAACGCGTCACCACGGGCTTAAAATGGGCTAAAACCACTTGTTTGAGCATCCCAAATGGTCCGGGATCACTTTTGGAAAAACGCGTTTTTCACCCATTTTTGACCCATTTTTGGTTCCAAAACAGCCCGTTTTCAAGGCATTTTGCGATTTTCCGTGGCCCAAAACGCGCCACCACGGGCTCAAAACGGCCTAAAAACACTTGTTTGAGCATCCCAAGTGGTCTAGGAACAACTTTGGAAAAAATTATTTTTTTCGCCCCGGGGACCCTGGTGGACCCACCGTTGGCCCCCCACCGTGCACGGGCCGGGCTGCCCTCCGGCTCCACCAATAGACCACTGGTACGGGGGTCTAGGTGTCTCGTGGGGCGATTTTGAGGCTTGGAAACCACAAAAAGTGGGGGGTTGCGGGTGGACTAGGTGCCTTCGGAATTAAGATTTGAGCCACATAGCCCAAGATACGCCCCGTGCTTGGTTTCGGGGTGTTAGTGCGCATTGCGCAGGTTTTTGGGGCTTTTTGGGGCCTTTTTGGGCCGTTTCTCGGACATATCGTGGAGTTGAAGGGCGCTAGAGAGCTTTTTCACACGGTGAAATCAAGCCGCACGTGGAGTGTAGTCACCGTATCCCTTCGTTTGGGCGTTTCGCCCGGGTTTTGGGGCTGTTTTGGGCGAAAAATGGCTGTTTTTGGCCCAAAACTGCGCAAATTTGGGAGGGCACCCCCCGACTTGGCGCCCCCGCCCTGGCCCGCCACTGATGAGTTTTTGGCTCAAAACTTGGATTTGGCAAGGCCACCACCTGGGCTCCAAGATGGCTAGAGTAGAGTAGAGCCTGGAGCGATGAGGCGGAGCAATGGCCAAAACGGTGAGGAGAAGTGCTTGTTGTTGCTTGCTTGTTGTTGCTTGTTAGCTAGATTTAAGGGGAGAGGGGTGTAGTAATATATATTACTACACCCCTCTCCCCTTAAATTTAGCTAACAAGCAACAAGCAACAACAACAAGCAACACGTCTCCTTGCCGTTTTGGCCATTGCTCCGTCCCAACGCTTCGGATCATTTGCCCATGTAGCCATCCTGGAGCCTAGGTGGTGCCCTTGCCAAATCCAAGTTTTGAGCCAAAAACTCACCAGTGGCGGCCCGGGGCGGTGGCGCCAAGTCGAGAGGTGCCCTCCCAAATCTGCGTTGTTTTGGGCCAAAAACAGTCATTTTTCGCCCAAAACAGCCCTAGTAAGGGTTCAAAACAGCCAAACGAAGGCAAACGGCTCCTACACTCCACATGCAGCTTGACTTTCTCGTGACCAAGGGACCTTTGGTGCCCTCCAACTCCACGATATGTCCGAGAAACGGCCCAAAAAGGCGCCAAAAAGCCCCAAAAATTGCGCAATGTGCACCAGCACCCCGAAACCAAGAACGGGCCGTATCTTGGGCTACGTGGCTCCAAAACGAATTCCGAGGGCACCTAGTCCACCCACAACTCCCCACTTTTTATGGTTTCCAAGCCTCAGAATCGCCCAACGAGACACGTAGACCCCCGTACCAGTGGTCACTTGGTGCAGCCGGAGGGCCGGCCAGCCCACGCACAGTGGGGGCCAACGGTGGGTCAACCAGGGTCCCCAGGGCGAAAAAAATCATTTTTTCCAAAGTTGTTCCTAGACCACTTGGGATGCTCAAACAAGCGGAGGGGGGCTGCACGAGATGGGGAAGGGCAGTGTGCGGGCTCTGATCGCCTCCGAAGGGTATCTGTCGGACGACGAATTCAGATTGCACGATATGCACGTGCATGATCACGTATTTATAACAAAGAAAGATGAGCATGTTGAGGAAATTTCAATGAAGCAATGATACATGATGTGTTGCGGAGGGTGTGGAAAAGTAAGGTTAAATGAATCCTTCGTCTTTCGTGCTTGGTGTGGCTTTTCCTTTGCTGGTGCGAAGCACCATCAAAAGAAAAGCCTTATTACGTTTTTAGCCATTTTTGGGTCACTTTTCTATGTCGGAGATGGAGCCGGGCGATGACAAACAAACGCAAAAACACTCCTTTGCCTTATGTTTAAGCTAGCAGCGCAAGGACAGGGAGGCTGCATTGGACAAGAGTAGCGATACAGGGTGCAAATAGCATACAATTGACATATTCATACCTCGGGCCTATTGTATCGGATTTTGACGAAATCAAGGGCAATTTTGGTCAATTTGGGGGTGTTCTTTCCATTTTTGAGCTTGGAAAGGCGGCTGAGGGCGCTGAAAAACGTCAAATCCAAAAGCGGTGCAACACGAGGCTTTTAGAATCATTTATAAATCTGGTCTTAGATCGAAATTTAGTGCATTGTAGCCCGATTTCACTTTGGACAGTCAAAATGAAAGATCGCAAATGCCGGCGACTGCAAAATGCACGCGTGCACAGCAAATAAATAATATGTCAAATAGATTTCTTGAGATTTGGGGCCTGTGGCTCATATATAGTGTTGTTCGGCACCTCAACTTTGCTGGTGCACCTTAAAATCGCATCCCTAGCTTATATGGAATTAGTGGATGCTGGTAAAGAAGTTAAAACCTTGTAAACGTCCTGACTTTGCAAAACAGCCATGATCAATCGAAACAAATATGACGGCGCGAATCATCCCTTTGAGGCGGTCATTTAGAGGGGCTGCATTGTACACTTTTGGGATATGTTTCGTTTCGGCGCGCGGATTGTATATAATGGCATAAGGACTGCTTTTAGAGGGGGGCGGGGCCCCATTCCCCGGCCCCCCAATTAAAGGCCCCCATGGGGGGGGAGGTGAACAAGCGGGGGGAAATTGCACGAGGTGGGGTCGCACGGGTGCTCAGATGAGAACGGGGAGGACAAGGAGCACAAAGGCAAAAAGACCATTCAAAGGCGGAGAAGGAGAAAACCATGAAAACACGGGAGCAACGGCGCCAGCGCCGGCCGCTAGGCTCCGTTTTTGTGGGCCAAGCCCCACAAAAACGAAGCCTAGCGGGTGCTGCTTCGTGCCTCTTGCACAATATGGTTGCACCATTGGCAAAAAAGGCTTGCCAGATGGGCAGCAAGTATACATGCCAAATATGGCGAAAAAAATGGCAAAAAACTGCCTAAAAACGCACAAAATTGACCGTAAATCATCGAAACGGCACCAGATTTGGCCAATTAGGTTGCTTTTCTGACGTTTTGGCCCGAGCCGGTCATTTTAAGGGGCTACAACATGATGTAACTTCGCAAGCAAGAGCCAATACGGAATTCAGCCCCAAATTTTCGGAGACTGCCCGAAAAGCTGCTTAAAACCGTCCTAATTCACCAAAACGACCATCGTCGGCCAAAAAGAAGAAAAGTCGCGTTCTTAGAATTCGATTGCGATCATTTTAAGGGGCTGCATTGCAGGGTTTTGAGAAGGGCTGTCTTCCAGGGGGGGGGGGTGGCGTAACGTAGTAGTTGGTCACTGCTTCTGGCGCGGGGTCAGGGGCCCCCAACACCCCGACCCCCACAGAAGCCAGCCCCCTGCGGGGGGGATTTGAACAAGTGTTTTTGGGCCATGTTGAGCCCGTGGTGGCGTGTTTTGGGCCATGGAAAATCCCAAAATGCCTTGAAAATGGGCCGTTTTGGGACCAACAATGGGTCAGAAATAGGTCAAAAACGCGTTTTTCGAAAAATGATCCCGGACCATTTATGATGCTCAAACAAGTGGTTTTAGCCCATTTTGAGTCCGTGGCGACGGGTTTTGGCTCCTGGAAACTCCCAAAATGGCTTGAAAATGGGCCATTTTGGGACCAAAAATGGGTCAAAAATGGGTCAAAAACGCATTTTTCCAAAAGTGATCCCGGACCATTTGGGATGCTCAAACAAGTGTTTTTAGCCCGTTTTGAGCCCGTTTTGACCGAGTTTAGCCCCTTCCACCACATGTATGCACCACTTTGTGCCCTTCGCACGTACCTTAGAGCCGTGTGCTGCAGCCACCCTGAGTTGGGAGAGGGGTGTAGATTGGAGGATATATATATATATATATATATATACGTATATATATATATATATATATATATATATATATATATATATATATATATATATATATATATATATATATATATATATATATATATATATATATATATATATATATATATATATATATATATATATATATATATATATATATATATATATATATATATATATATATATATATATATATATATATATATATATATATATATATATATATATATATATATATATATATATATATATATATATATATATATATATATATATATATATATATATATATATATATATATATATATATATATATATATATATATATATATATATATATATATATATATATATATATATATATATATATATATATATATATATATATATATATATATATATATATATATATATATATATATATATATATATATATATATATATATATATATATATATATATATATATATATATATATATATATATATATATATATATATATATATATATATATATATATATATATATATATATATATATATATATATATATATATATATGTATATATATATATATATATATATATATATATATATATATAGATATATACAGACACACACACACACACACACACATATATATACATATATATTACACACACACACACACACATATATATATATCTGTATACATACATACATACATATATATATATATATATATATATATTACTACACCCCTCTCCCCTTAAATTTAGCTAACAACAAGCAACAAGCAACAACAAGCAACAACAAGCAACACGTCTCCTTGCCGTTTTGGCCATTGCTCCGTCCCAACGCTTCGGATCATCTGCCCATGTAGCCATCCTGGAGCCTAGGTGTTGCCCTTGCCAAATCCAAGTTTTGAGTCAAAAACTCACCAGTGCCGGCCCGGGGCGGTGGCGCCAAGTCGGGAGGTGCCCTCCCAAATCTGCGCTGTTTTGGGCCAAAAACAGCCATTTTTCGCCCAAGACAGCCCTAGTAAGGGTTCAAAACAGCCAAACGAAGGCAAACGGCTGCTACACTCCACGTGTGGATTGACTTTCTTGCGACCAAGGGACCTTTGGTGCCCTCTAACTCCACGATATGTCCGAGAAACGGCCCAAAAAGGCGCCAAAAAGTCCCAAAAACTGCGCAATGTGCACCAGCACCCCGAAACCAAGAACGGGCCGTATCTTGGGCTACGTGGCTCAAAAACGAATTCCGAGGGCACCTGGTCCAACCGCCACCCCCCACTTTTTATGGCTTCGAAGCCTCAGACTCGCCCAACGAGACACGTAGACCTCCGTACCAGTGGTCAGTTGGTGCAGCCGGAGGGCCGGCCAGCCCACACACAGTGGGGGCCAACGGTGGGTCAACCAGGGTCCCCAGGGCGAAAAAACTCATTTTTTCCAAAGTTGTTCCTAGACCACTTGGGATGCTCAAACAAGTGTTTTTAGGCCGTTTTGAGCCCGTGGTGGCGCGTTTTGGGCCATGGAAAATCCCAAAATGCCTTGAAAATGGGCCATTTTGGGACCAAAAATGGGTCAAAAATGGGTCAAAGACGCGTTTTTCCAAAAGTGATCCCGGACCATTTGGGATGCTGAAACAAGTGTTTTTAGCCCATTTTGAGCCCGTTTTGACCGAGTTTAGCCCCTTCCACCACATGTATGCACCACTTTGTGCCCTTCGCACGCACCTTAAAGCCGTGTGGTGGAGCCACCTAGAGTTGGGAGAGGGGTGTAGATTGGAGGATATATATATATATATATGTGTGTGTGTGTAAGAGGGGTAGAAGGGGTGGGGAGCTCTGGTGAAGAGGACGTTTGGGAGGTGAACTCGCCTAGATCCGGCATGTCCAACTTTGGGGGTGTTTGCGAAATCTCTTCGTCTTGCGCGTCGTCCACCATCACCTCTGCTTGTGGGTCAGGTATGGCCTCGGCTGCAACCGGTTGGTCTGACGGCTGGGATGGGTTAGGCTTCGGGTCAGGCTTTGGGTCAGGCTTCGCGCTTTGGGACTCATGTTTGGGTGTGGAGATGGGCGCAGAGGTTAGTACTTGGTGCCGACCCTCGGGCGTGAGTGTTTGTACCTCGGCTTGCGAGGCAAAGGAAACGCTCCGCTTCTTATGCTTTTGTGGGCCAGGCACGCTCCCCATTAATTCCATCAGCGATGGCCCTTCCGCTGCCATGGCTGCAGCATATGCCGTTGCCTTGGCCTTCTTTTCATTGGAGATTGGTGTCTTCGGTGGCATTCTAGAAGTGCACGTCATGGTCCAGGCGATTGGGGTTGAAAGCCGGTGCGTACATCTCAACTGAGGGCTTGGGTTGTCACACACGGAACGCAAAACGTGTCAACCTGTACCAACTCCCTGCAAGCGGATATGTACACACACACACACACACACTCCCCAGGGTGTTTGTCAACTCTGCCGCCAGGTGGTTGGCCTGTACTCGGTGGGGTGACATTCCCACCGTGGTAGGTGACGCTTGGGGTGGTATCATCAGGGGCTCCAGTTTCTCTCGGATCTCTTGAGTGAGGTCGCCCACGATCTTTGAAGTGGCTCCTCGGAGCACCTTGTTGATCTCCGACCGCGTCAGGGACCTGTTGGAGGATCTCCCCGATCCTCTACTCCTGCCTCCAAGAGACTCAGGTCCTCTCCTCAACCCACTCAACGTTGCATACCCAGGTACATACCCAGGAACATCCACATAAGTTCCAGTAGCGGGTAGTGGATGGGGATATTCAGCCGCATACCATCGCGGCGCAGAGCTGGAAGCCACCGGCTCACTGGCAGTAGTTGCCTCAGAGAGCGCAGTGGTAGGTGGGCCCATACCATAGGCGGGGTAGGGAGGCATGCCAGTAAAGCCTGTGCCCTCTGCCATAGGCGGGTTGGTTATGGGAGTAGGTGTTGCAGCGGCTGGGAGTGTGGTGGTTATAGCAGAGGGTGATGCGTGGAGGCCAGAAGCGCTTGGTGCGCCTTCGAAGGTAGGGTCATGCGTCAGGTCTTGCCCTTGTTCCTCTCCTTCGTCTGCTTCGTCTCCAGCATCCTTCTCGCTCTCTCTCTTCCTCTTCACAGGCTGAGTGACCACCTCTTCGACTGTGAGGGCCCTGAAGGCCGTCTGGAGTCCATCCAACGAGTCCTCAGCCACTTCCACTGGCCCATGTAAGGGCTCCGAAGGTACAGCGCCGCTAGGTCCAGGTCCAGATTCACCCGGTGCCGGCCTTGCCGCTGCCTCAGGCGCTGGCGCTGTCTTCACGTCGGCGACCTCCTTCCTTGTGTCCATCTTCGTTCGCCCCTCTGCTTATATGTGCCTGTACTCGGCGCACTGGATGTACGGCGCGGGGTTGCTGCCGGTGCGCCGAGACGGACTGCCTCTTGCTACCAGAAAAGTTTATAGTGGTTTCAACACTGTGTTTTTGTCTCTCCTGCTGCTTGCTGCTGGTGTAGGGTTTCCTGCTGCTTGTTTTTGGAGATGAAAAGCTTTTGTTTGCTGAAATACAGTAAATCCAGGATAGCCCAAGCCAGAGGTGTGCAAGGAGAAGAGAATCAGGATCAAAGCATGAAGGGCTGCAGTGTAAACAGTGATAGATGAAAGGATATTCACAGAAACTGCAACTCAGGTCAAATCGAAATGCATATTCACAAAGATAGCTGAAATACTTTTGAAAAAGAGTTGGAAAACTGCCCCATGGTCACTCTATCTCCATAGTGCCATATCAGGAGATGTGCACTCTTTGTTTTGGGTCCCATATGTGCTGAGGTGGCAGGGCATGTGGCGATGAGGTCACTGCCATGTCACATGGGATCTTCCTACTTAGCTAGGCTGACCGGGAATTGAACCCAAGACCTCTCAAAAAGAGGTGCCCAGCCCCCTAGGGTGCATACCACTAGGACAGCTAAGAATTCATGGAAAAACATAGATAAATTCATTGGCTCTGCCCTGGATATGTCAGCTCTCAGTCAACTCAGGAAAAGATGAATTGCCTCACATTGAAAGGGGATTAAGGGGTCCACTCCATATCCTGATTGGGTGTTTGGTTCCATAGGTCAAAATGTGTTATCACCACTTTTGGTGGGACCAATACTAAGATAGAAATGCCTGGATGCTCAGTGCATCTCTAATACAACTAGAGTATGCCTCAAAGCATTGGATAAGCACTTTTTCTTACTACGGCATGCAGACTGCGCCCCTAGCAGAATGCGAAAGACTGCGCACGAACAGGCGACACGCGCATTTACGACAACCGAAAAAACGACTGCAACTGATCTACTGCAACTGATCTTCTGCTAAAAGGCGACAAGGATGTTGGCTTGAGGTAGGTGTCAAAGTATGTATGCCTGTAATGCTTCAACACTGACCCACCAGAGCAGCAGAAGGCTGCTGCTGCAAGTAAGAAGGCCGCCAAGGCCAAAAAGAAGCCCAACCCCAAACCGGACGCTGACCCGCCGGCTGAGCCGGCCCCCAAGCCATCAAAGGCTAACTCCAAGCTAATCCCAGGCTAAGCAGGCCCCTCAGCCCCAGCCCAAAGCTGCCCCTGAGGCCGCCCCCATGGAGGTGGATGCCCCAGCGCAACCCTCTGCCAAACCACGGGCCCAACCCCCTGCCCAAACCCATGCCTAGGCCCCGGATGGGGGCGAAACCCAGGCCACGGACCCCCTTTGGGAGGACCTGACAGGCTCCAGCCTTGAGGTCTAAGTTGGCAAGAACAAGCAAGGAGAGGGGACAAAGAAAAGGAGTGAAGTGGACAGAACATATTGAAAATCGAGCAATGTTTGTGTGCCTGTGCATCTGTTCATAAAACGCATTTATAAAACGGAAGGCCCGTTCATGAAAGGAGTTCTGAATTATGAATGGAATTATGAACCCAATTATGAACAGGGGAGGATGTTTTCACAATTTGCATAAACCGGCAAAAATGGCAATTTTTCAAAAAAAACCCCGGTCCACAAAAAAAAACTCACCTCGAGGGTGTTGGCGCAGCCCCCGAAGTTTTGAACAAAAATTGCCCATGGGCACCCTAGCAAGAGCAAAATGTGTTCGTATTTCATAAAACAATGTATGATGAACAAAACTACCTTTCATACAGGTACCAAGGGAGGGGAGGAGGTGATTGGCGTTCCTCTGATGATGCGGTATTGCAGTGGCTTGCATTCAGCTTTCACGGCTGACTATGCCACTACCCCGTGGCTAGCACGCTGCGGCAGCTGGATAACGGCTAGTGCAGCTGATTGCGCCGCCACTGTGCTCTGCAATGCTGGCGGCCAGGCGAACCGACGAACCTCCACAGACCGCGGTTGTGGTGGTCGGGGAGGGGGGGGGTCAGAAGAAGGGACCTCAACCTAGACACCTTCCCGTGCCTTGGGCTCCCCCGAACTACACTACCCTGTCCTCTTGAAAAAACAAAATTTGGCAAGCAGATTTCCAGAACCCCAAAGCCCAACTTGTCCTCAGTGCCACACAGAGCTAGAACGCAAAGCATACAAAGTACAAAATGGCAGGGAAACACTGGGCATATTGCTTGGTATTTTTGAGAATGCTTGGCCTTTTGTGCATCGGTTGTAGCGGCTCTAGCAGTTCCATGTTCACTGTAGTGTCATGTGTGATGCAGGTATGACAAAGCATCAAAGCCCTGCATTCTGGTAGCCGAGATAGCCGATGAGGGAAAATGTGTGCCATGTTCTAGGGTCAGGCAATAGGGCCCAGGTGTTGTAAACCTCCGGTTGCAGGAGGTGTACCCCCACACTTTCACTTGGGAATCAGTGTTCTCATATGAGCACATGTACTTTTACATACTCGCGGTTGTTTTGTGTTGTGGTGGGGGGTGTTGTCTTGGTGCAGCGGGGCCGTAAAAAGGGGGCACCTCTGCAACCTATCATCGACACAACACTCAGGGCATAGCCGGTGTCGCTTGGCACAAGGCAAGGCCACAAGCGCCTCGTTGTCCATGCATTTGGACCTGTTTCGGAGGTTGGCCCTTGTGGGGATAGAATGCCCGTGGGCCTCGAAATGAATTGAATGGGGTAGTTTAGACAGGCATTGCATTTGAGTTTTGGATCTGAGTTTGTTTCTTGTTTGGTGTTGCCCTGCCGCTTTGTGGCATCGGGCCCGTGTCCATTTGTTTAGTTGTGCAGTGTGCATCCGATATTGGCTTGGACATTGTCAGAGGGCGCAAAATGACAACATCACATCTTCACAACAGTGGCGGCATTGGTTGTTGACCTGGTGTGGTTCAATAATTGGGCTTAGGCCCCAGGTTGGATTCATCGTCTCCGCTGTCGTTGGGGTCGTGTATGTATCACGATACCCTGGTCAAGCCAGGTGGACCTTGGTCTTTGTTCTTGCGTTGTGTTCGTGTGGTTGACGACATGTCTCATGGGCGTCTTCTGCCTTTCTTACGTGTGTTGTCGTAGCGTGGTCGCTTTCGGGTCGCACCCTCCGCGATGGAGGTCTCCATTCGTTGGGAGCTTGCCGACAAGGAGGAGGGGTGATTCCTCGCTATTGAGTACTGATATTTTGCAACGAATTTCCCAGAGCAACGGTCTCTATTTGTTGCCTTTTTGCGTTGGGCAAGTAGCACAGTCCCTTGGTAGTCCATTTGTACCTTGTAGGTGGATGACGCCGCACCCGCGGACCGTGAAAATGTTGTTGTGCGAGAGGCCAAACGTTGGGGTTGACGTGTGTGGGTGTGTGCGTGGGTGTGCAGGGTGGGGGGGGCACGATTGATATGTAGTGGTGAGATACGTGACAATGTATTTGTATGGGAAGCTGGCATGTTGTGTCCTGGGGTGTAGCTGTATTTCACGTGCTTCGTGGGGAAATGCTTGGCTTGGCATGGTCCTTGAAAGCTGCAATGCAACGCTGCAGCGCTAGAAAACCCAATTTCGTTCTAGCCAATGTGTTCTAGCCTCGACTAGATGCATCTAGATCAACACTAGAACGATGTAATGCAAACCAAGAAAGGCCATTTTGTTTGTTGCCCCACCGTGCATGCTTGCTATTGCCGATGGTGCATTCTTGCATGTCCCCGTCACGCTTAGATTTTTGATGTTTCATCCTAATGAAACGTCCCTCCACTATCCCTCTTACCCCATGCTAAACCGGGGAGGATGCCTCCCCATTGTCCAAGGCGCTGCTGGACTTGAGTGGGGCTACTAACCTCAAGGATGACCGGGTGCGCCACTACTTGGCCACATAGGCCCTATCTTACCCCTTTGCACGGCGCCAATTCAATAACGTTGTCCAGTACGCCAACGCTGCCACTCCCGCCCACACTACGGGTAAGGCATGCAAGGTTGCCGTTGTTGAGGCATACACCGCCTCCTTACTTCCCCCCACCGCCATGTGCGAGCTAGTGCTCAACTTCCGTGCCCCCAAGTTTTCGTGGAGGACTCTCTCGAAGCTCAGTATGCTCCGCAAGTCGGAGTGCCACCGCACCATCCCCTGACGTTCATCGTCCAGGGTGATGCCTACCCCGTCGTTGCCTGAGGAGCCGACCGATGCCGACTCCTGCGCCTATACCGAGAAGTCCTTTCGTACCGAGAACGGCCCAGCCGCCCTACAGCCACGTGACGAACTCTACGGGGGCCGAGCTGGACCGGCTGGGGCTGACAGCCTTAAGGGCAATGGTGGACGTGGAGCCTTATGGCTCTAGTGATCTAGGCGGAGACCCCTCCGATGATGAGCCGCCGTCGATGACTTCAGCTTCGCCCTCGGAGGACGATGACCCGGAGGACCCCGAGGACCCAAGGGGTAAGAAGAAGAAGAAGAAGAAGAAGAAGACCCGACGCCCTGAGGGACGCAGGTCTCAGGAGGCGAAGGCTATTGCCACCTCCAAGATCGTGGTGAACCTGCCTGAGTTCACAGGCAAGGACCTCAGCGAGTTCGCTGAGAATTTTGGCCGGTTTCTCCGATTGACCGGTCAAACCCACGCTAGTGGGCGAGTCAAATGCGATCTGCTCCTGCAGTGCTGCAAGACCAAGTACCTGGAGAAGCAGGTCAGGCAGATCGTGACTAACTCCGCCACCTTTGCCGATGTGTTGGTTGCCCTGGAGAGGCAGTACCCGACCTACGAAACCGACCTCTCCATCAGGGCCGAGATCCAGAACCTGCCCGTGCTGCCCAACAACCCCAAACCTGGCGGGGTCTCTGAGCTGTTGGCTGACCTGGATCACTGGGCTGGACGACTGACGCCCGGTTCCTACAGCAGCGACGACCTGCTGTTCTGGTTGGTGGCCAAGCTCCCTCGAGAGCTATGGGACGAGTGCCGTTCGACGGCGGAGCGCAAGGCTAGATCCCTCCGCTACGAGGATCTATGCGTGCTACTCCTGGAGCTGGCGCTGGAGAAGGAGAGCGACCAGCACTTGAACAATTACCGTGCTGGAGGAGGAGGTTATGGAGGTCATGGCAAAGGATACCAAGGGTCCCGACCCGGGCAGGGGACTACCCCCAAACACGCCCACGCCCGTATCATGGAGAACGTGAAGGAGCTCTTCTGGTGTGATGCCAGAGACGAGCAGGGCCACCTGCAGCACGCCCCTGACTGCGAGCAGCGAGACTGCTTCGTAGTCTAGGGGAAGCAGCAGGAGAAGAACACCGGCGCCAAAGCGAAGCTGCCGGATCATTACAGGTGCACCATCACGTGTGCTTTCTGCGGGAAGCGGAAGCACTACGAGGATGAGTGCTACCATAAGCAACGCCTATCGGCGAAGCTTAAGGGTGAAGATCCTGGCAAAGGCTCAGGCAAAGGTGGAGGCAAAGGTAAAGGCAACGACTCCCGCAAGGGCAAGTCGAAAGGACGTGGTCAAGGACAAGACAAAGGTTAAGGTGGACGAGGAGGAGGCGCTAACCGCCAGCCCGACAACAAGAACAAGGACAAGAACGGAGGCAACCCCAACCCTAATCCAGGGGGGAACTCCGAGCCCTCTGGAGGGCAGTCTGGTCCTACCACACGCTCACAAACGCAGGCCCAGCAAGAACAAGGAGCCAAGCGTGAGCATGAAGGTGGTGATGACGGCAACGCTAAGAAGAGGAGCCGTTTCATGAGGATGGCCCGCAAATTGCGGAACAAGGGGTTCGAGGTGACCTGTCCCGCGGAGTTCTGACGGGGACGCTCCGGTGGCACCCAAGGCCTGGTGTTTTGGGTACGTATACGACTAGGGGGACGCGAATACCTGGGGGTATTGGACACTGGCGCCACCATATCTATAGTTGCCAAGAAAATTTTACCTTGTGGGAGCCTGAAGAACACCATGACCGGCGCTGCTATACGCATGGGGGATGGACATGTGGTGCACAGCTGCGGGGACTGTGAAGTGGAGGTACCTATGGGCTCCCGGACTATTGCCCATCGGTTCTATGTGATGGACACTGAGGTCTTCGACTTTGTACTGGGGACTGACTTCTTCGTACAGCACTCCCAGATACAATCCCTGACGCTGCAAGCGCCCTACCTCCTCTACGTGGACCACGGCAGTGGCAGAGAGTCTGTGCCACTGGAGCAGTCGGAACATACCTCGAGTTACCTGAGGCTATCGAAGGAGGAGCCCTCGAACATGATGGCGGCCTCCAAAACTGAGGACTATCAACTATTGGGGGAATGTAAGTGCGGCTAGCCCCATCTGCTCAGATTTTCAGACATTCTGCCCAGATTGGCTACATTTTGGTCATTTTCTTTGCTTCGGCGGATTCGCCGCCTCGCAGCTCAGTCACAGGATATTTCCTATATATTTCTGATATGCCGGATTTGATTCCGCGGTCCATTTCCCGTAAATCCGCCGCATTCCGCTATTTTAGCTGGAATCGCCATTTGCCGCTGGCGCGCGCTCGCGGGCCTGATCGGCCATACAATTTTACATAAATGGATTATTTAAATTCATTCGGACAGTTTTGGACACTCAGATGTATTTAGAATAATTCCCCTCAATTTTCTTCATAGACTGGGATTTTCTGCCGGACCACAATCAGCATGGACCTTGCTTCTGTTGTCGCTGCTCTCGCCTCCGTTGGTGTTCGTGTATCCGGTTCCAACCCCAATAACAACATCCAGGGAGACTCCTCGCGTGCCTGCCCCACTGGTCTTGCCGGCCCCGAGCCCTCCGGCACCCACAACGACCCAGGGCAGCACTTTCATGGTAGCAGAGGCTACCTGAATGTTGTTCCTTTGGTGTCCCAACCACAGCTAGCCCCTCAGTATGTCCCCGTAGACTCCGCCACCTCCGGAGATGTAACGATCACGCTCCCGTGGTGCTGTGCGAACGAGGCCTTGAGAGGAATGCCTTGCGCTAGCCCAAATTGCCCAAGAAGGACACAAATCAGCAGCTGTGGAGGCCCAGATTACAATCAAGATCCCAGTCGAAATTGGCCATCAAGCAGCTGGAATCTCCCAGCTTACGCTAATGGCAACGCTCAGGTGGAGCTTACGGAGCTGGCAGGTACCCACATCCCTTACCAATGTCCCACATTCGAGACCATCGAAGCCGACATTGACGACATTGAGATGGGTGGTCCAGGTGAGGTACCTGATTACAATCGACCAGCCTCATGGGCACAATGGGACAACCATTTGTCGCCGGAAGTGACCCGTAACCTTGAGGCGCTTGAGGCCCTGTGTCTATTAGCCACGTCTAAGCTGATAGGACAAGAAAGAATCGCCTCTGATTTTTTATTTGAATATTTTTTCCTCCTTCAAGAAGAAATAAATACCAGGATGTGGTGGTGTTCTCAAGAAGATGAATCTTTTGCCATTTTCTTGCAGATCTGGGAGGCAAGCCCCTTCCCGAAGGAGAAGACCAAGGCACCTGTTGCCGGGCCCTCCGCCCCCCATCCCTCTGTCTCCATCCGCGACGATCTAGCCGCCGCGGTTGAGGAAGGAATCTTAGAGGCAGCTAGGCAGGCAAGCCTGGAAATTAGGACTGAAGGAGCTCCCCAAGTGGACTCCTGGCTGCGAACCACTGAGATTAGCGGTCCGACAGCCTGCTCAGGCCCTTCAGGACACGGTATGTACTGTCCTGCCGACTGCTCTTGCAGATCTCAGCGAGACTCTGAGCTCCAATTGCTCAAAGATCAAATGCAACTCATCATTCAGACTCTGGGAATTAAAGATCTTTTCAAGACCCACATGCGATCTGAGGGCGCATCATCGGTGGATCAGACAACAGAACCGTCGGAGGAGGCGACAGAAATTTTTTCGATTGCTCCTTCGGTGGACTCTAAGACCACCGATGCACGGATCAGCAGGACTAAGTTAAAGGAAAGGGTTACAATCTCCTGATCACAGAGTAGATCGGCGAAGGCTAGGACTGAGGTTCAGAATGCCAAAAGAACTGCCTCCCGTACTACCCTTCCTGCTGTTGATTCCAATGCAATTGCCCAGATGTTGCTCGCCCAGACCCTCGCCGGAGCTGGTGTGGCTAATGATGCCGCCAAGGTGTCTACCATTACGGCCGGTGTTGGGCTGGATTCACTCCTTAATCCTACATCATTGCGACTTCGTCAGGTTGCCAAGCAACCAAAGTATAATGGAAACCCCAGACGTTGGCCTCAGTTCCAACGGGAATTTAAACTGTGGGTTAAGACTCAAAAACTCCAGGATGATCAGTTCCTGATGGCGCTCCTGGACTGCCTTGAGGGAGCGCCGGCCAACACTTGGCTCAGAACCTGGAGTGATCGTGAAGATTCAAGTTCCCCCCTTACCTTTGATGAGGTGTGGGAACAGTTGGAGGTACGTGGATCCCGGCTGCCTGAGGACCATTACCACCAGATGTTGAAGAATTTTCCTTCATTTTCTCGATTAATCTTGCACGAAGTGCAAGACAAGAGACAGCGCTTCTGGAATCTCGTAGAAGAATCTGAACATTCAGGCGAAAAATTTTCTAGTGCCGAGCTGAAAAATCTGATTTTTGACAAGATCCCCTCAGAAACCGCCGCCACCCTTCGGAATCGACAGTCCGAAGAAAAGGTCAAGACCTGGTGGGCGGAGATCGATGGCTTTGACGCCTCGGCCAACCGGTTTACCGTCAGGGAGGCACTTCAAAAGTGCTCCCCCACGTCGTTTACCAAGGTGAAATTCACTGAAAACACGTGGAAAATCAAGTTTTATGAACACGAGGATCGGGACTTGTTTGTCCAAGTCCTCAATAGGGGAGTAAGCTACCACGGAAATCGCCTGAAGGCCAGGAACTGGGTGTTTTCCTTTACTCCGCAGGAACTGTGGGAAGAGGTTGAGAGGCTCGCTGACGCCGCCAATCAAAATTTCCATGAGGGTCTTGGGGGAAACAGGAATACCCAGCAAAACACCCAAAATGGGGCCCAAAAGGGCAACAAAAAGGTGAATGACACCCGGAATGTTCAGGATCATTGTAGCATCTGCCTTCTTTTAGGTTCTACGAACCGAGCTAAGACGCATTCCACTGCTAATCACCGATGGTCTGCTTACGATCACAAGGTGATTGGTGAAAATGTCAGTAATCCTCAGAACTCAGACAGGAATGACAGACAGGTGCATGGTGCCAAGGGGGGAAAGGGTAATTCGACTCCCTCCGGTGGGAACAAAAATACTGGAGGCCCTGGCGGGTCCCAAGGCAAAGGGAATCGGACTCCATCCGGCTTCGGTGGACAGCCAAACGGCCAGACAAGTCCCAATGTCAACGCCGGAGGCGGAAATCGAAATCCAGGCCAAACCCCTCAATCCGGTACAAATAAAGGAAATGCTCCAGGATCACAGGGTAAGGGTAAGGGAAATCATTCAGGAACCCCTTTCTCTGGTAAGGGCAGAGGGCGTGGCGACGGTGGTGGCCCATCATCCGGTGGCCGTGGCCGTGGACGTGGAAAGGGAAACCATCGTGTGGATCAGGTCTCAGGTGCAGACCAGGTGTCTGATGCGGATCGAGATTACGCCGAAAATGCTCTGAATCCAGCGGATGATCCGTTCCAAGATGAATGGATCGACGAAACAGGCTGTGTTCACAATGTTAACGCAGCCGCTGGAGGTCAGAACGCCTAGGGGAGCCACGAAAATCGCCCCTCCCCAGGCGATTTCAGGCATGATCCCCAAATTCCTGATCGACCATTACTTGATGTAGGGTCGCTTGTCTCCTCTCCCCTGGATCCGGCAGCGGATCCTTCTGTTGTAGTGGACGAGGTTGGTGTACAGTCCAAGCACAGGGCTCGTCAGTTTGTCACAAAGCTGTGGGTCTCTGATTGCAAGGGAAATTTCCACCTCGCCACCTGTTTGTGTGATAATGGATCAGAGGTAAATCTCCAATCCAATGCATTCTTACCCGACGACTGCGTGTTCGAGTCGCCTCATCCTGTTACCCTCGAGGGAGTATCTGGACATTCTCTCGCAGGTGGGCAACGCGGTTGTTATATATCCACCCATTTGGTCGCTCAAGACCTTTGGGAAGAGCAAAATGTGGAAGAAGTTGTCCTTAAGGATGACTACTTCTACCGTGCTGACATAAAATATGACCTTTACTTGGGCCATCCTTGGCTTCGCAAGAACAGGGTAGCGCCCGTAGGTCATCGTCGTTGTTTTCTGCTGGAGTCAGGTCCCTTGGAGCGTCCTGAATTTCGTTTTTTGCACGCAGGGTTTAAAAGTGCAGAAGAATTTTTGAAGCAAAAAGTGACACCAAAATTTGGTGAAGATGTCACCATTGCAGAGGTGAATGGGAGTGCCGATTACTCCCAAGAGTTAGAATGTCTTCGTAGGGACTCCCAGCCACGACGCCCTTCGCGCTGGCACTCTTCATCCTACAGAGTTGTCGACAAATGGCGCGATGCAATTTGTGAATACTTTCATGAACATCACTCCTTTTGGCCACAGTATGATGCATTTGCTAACCGTATGAACAAGCGCTTTGACAAGCACTTCAGCGACGCTTGGACCCACAAATGGGACAAGAAGTTGTGGATTAATCCTCCGTTTCACTTAATCCAGCAGGTCATCCACAAAATCAAACAAGATAAAACCCAGGCAATTTTGGTTGTGCCCTTGTGGGACGACAAGCCTTGGTTTCAGGAATTGCAAGACATTTGTGTTGATTACATCGAACTTCCCAGGAAGATTAAGCTGTATGCCAGGGACGACACAGGTCCCCTGCCACAGCGGTCCTGGAGTTCGCTTGCATTCCTGGTGGATGGAAAGCTTTCTGACTCTAATTCTGCCGATTCTAGTACAGATTCCTGTGTTGGGTCTGAATCTGAGGTTGAGCGTGGTACTGATGATGAATCTATTTTTTCCGATTTTTGTTCGTCAGATACCCAAGGTGATTCAACGACCAATGGATCCGCCTCGTCTCCCTCTTCCCCAATACGGTCGACATCGAAAAGAATCTTCAGTGCACGGGCGAGGAAAAATCTCCAATCGCGCCGCAAATTCAGAGTTTTTTATGAAAAACCCCCTGTGGAAGCTTTCATGGATCCTTTCGAGGAGCTGGATCACGAGGAAAATCTCTGGGATTTCGACACAAGACCCACCTATCTTCAAGAGGCAGTGGATACGGACCTGTTTAGGGACATCCGTAAGAAGATTCTTCCTGCCAAAGCCGAAGAAGTCGCCAAAGTTTTTTCGACAGTAATTCCTGGCGACCAGGTGGACACTGAATTGTGTTCGAGGTCAAGAGAAAAGATTTTTGAGGAACGGAAGGACACAACCCTTTCTGGGAAGTTGATCAAAGATCCCCCTGTCCGTGGGCAGTTCGGTGAAGCCTTCATCGAGCTTCGTGAAGGGTACAAGGCAAAAAAACAGCGCCCTTATGAAAATCATGGACACAAACATGAGATTCTCAGAAAAATCATCGAGAGAAATCTCAGGGAATTTGGTTGGCTTGAGGGTTGTATGACCAGTGAATGGTGCTGTTCACCCTTCACAGTCCCGAAGCCACCGCCTGCAGACCAGAACACCATTGATGGTTGGCGAATGGTGGTTGATTTTCGCAATCTCAACGCCGAAACCAAGGCGGATTCACACCCCCTGCCCCTCATTGAGGAGGAAATCGCCAAGGGGGCAAGAGGTCGTTTGTTCTCTGTGCTGGATCTCCGTCACGGCTTTCACCAAATGCCGTTGAGGAAGGACAGCAGACCTCTTACCTGTATGTGCACGCCATGTGGCCCAGTCCAGTGGACCGTCATGCCCATGGGATTGAAGAACGCCCCCTCATTTTTTCAAAGAATGATGGAGGATGTGCTGTTCACAACCCATCCGGAGCTTCGTGCCTTCGTGAGTGTGTACATAGATGACATAATCATCGCGACGGAGGGGGAGGGACTGACTGAAGCCGAGCTGGTGGCCCTACATGAGAAGCAGCTGAACCAAGTTTTGGATATTCTTGACGCCAATCAGCTGATTTGTGGGCCAAAGAAGGGAAAATTATTTTTAAAATCAGTCGAATTTTGTGGTTCTCTCCTAGAGAATGGCACTCGACGACCCAGTCCAGGGAAGCTCGTCGCTATTCAGAAGTGGAAGCGCCCTGAGACGATCACGGAGTTGAGAGGATTCCTGGGTTGTTGCAATTTTTACCACACTTTTGTGCCGAATTATGCCAAATTTGCTGCCCCCCTCACTGAATTATTGAAGGTAGGGAGAGATGCAGGCAAGGCAGGTTCAAAGGTTCGTGTCAAGTGGACTGACGAGTGCGAGGAGGCCTTCCATCACTTGAAGGCAGCCCTCTGCGAAGTCGCCACGTTGCATGTGCCCCAATTTGACCGACCCTTCTACATTAGAACCGACGCATCTAGGTACGCGATCGGAGCTGTCCTTGAACAGGTTGATGAAGCCACCGGCGATCATTACCCTCTTGCATTTTGGTCTCGGAAGCTAGCTCCACGCCAAATGCAATGGTCGCCGCGTGAGCAAGAGACGTACGCCATAATTTGCGCTCTAAAAAAGTACCAATCGTGGGTTGGCACCAATCGAGTCGAGGTCCTGACGGATCATCGATCTCTGGAGTATTGGGCCACCGAACACATTGATACTGTCGCGAGCCCAGCTGGTCGACGGGCCAGATGGCACGAATTTCTCTCTCTGTTTGACCTCCATGTGTCGTATCTGCCTGGAAAACACAACACGGTAGCGGATGCTCTGAGCCGATGGGCTTACCCCGCCTCAGAGGGGCTGCAAAGTACCAACATCCATGGTACGGAGCAGGACCGCCATGTAATCATCGAATGGGATCAGGAAGAAAAGAAACTCATTCGACGTGCATGCATGCAGTGCGCTGTCAAACAGCACACAGTGCCGTGTCACGACATCACGGCCATCACAGATCCGGCGCATGCCCATGAGATCTGCACCAAAACGCTGAAAGTCGTGGAAAAAGTCACCGATCCCTCCTCAGGGAGTGTGAAACGGTTTGACTATACCCGACAAGTAAGTCGATTTCGGTTGATCGAGGGCATTGAGCGTCGAGATCCGGCCAAAACTCCACCCCTGCCTAAGGATTCCCTGATCATCCGTGACTGGACGTCCGATTACCTGCAGGATCCCATGTTTAAAGAGGTCTTTGGAAATCTCAAATCCAAAGATGCTCACAGGGATGGGATTTTTGCAGAGTACTCGTTGGTGTAAGTGCGGCTAGCCCCATCTGCTCAGATTTTCAGACATTCTGCCCAGATTGGCTACATTTTGGTCATTTTCTTTGCTTCGGCGGATTCGCCGCCTCGCAGCTCAGTCACAGGATATTTCCTATATATTTCTGATATGCCGGATTTGATTCCGCGGTCCATTTCCCGTAAATCCGCCGCATTCCGCTATTTTAGCTGGAATCGCCATTTGCCGCTGGCGCGCGCTCGCGGGCCTGATCGGCCATACAACTTTACATAAATGGATTATTTAAATTCATTCGGACAGTTTTGGACACTCAGATGTATTTAGAATAATTCCCCTCAATTTTCTTCATAGACTGGGATTTTCTGCCGGACCACAATCAGCATGGACCTTGCCTCTGTTGTCGCTGCTCTCGCCTCCGTTGGTGTTCGTGTATCCGGTTCCAACCCCAATAACAACATCCAGGGAGACTCCTCGCGTGCCTGCCCCACTGGTCTTGCCGGCCCCGAGCCCTCCGTCACCCACAACGACCCAGGGCAGCACTTTCATGGTAGCAGAGGCTACCTGAATGTTGTTCCTTTGGTGTCCCAACCACAGCTAGCCCCTCAGTACGGCCCCGTAGACTCCGCAACCTCCGGAGACGTAACCATCACGCTCCCGTGGTGCTGTGCGAACGAAGCCCTGAGAGGAATGCCTTGCGCAAGCCCAAATTGCCCAAGAAGGACACAAATCAGCAGCTGTGGAGGCCCAGATTACAATCAAGATCCCAGTCGAAATTGGCCATCAAGCAGCTGGAATCTCCCAGCTTACGCTCATGGCAACGCTCCGGTGGACCTTACGGAGCTGGCAGGTACCCACATCCCTTACCAATGTCCCACATTCGAGACCATCGAAGCCGACATTGACGACATTGAGATGGGTGGTCCAGGTGAGGTACCTGATTACAACCGACCAGCCTCATGGGCACAATTGGACAACCATTTGTCTTCGGAAGTGGCCCGTAACCTTGAGGCGCTTGAGGCCCTGTGTCTATTAGCCACGTCTAAGCTGATAGGACAAGAAAGAATCGCCTCTGATTTTTTATTTGAATATTTTTTCCTTCTTCAAGAAGAAATTAACACCAGGATGTGGTGGTGTTCTCAGGAAGATGAATCTTTTGCCATTTTTGTGCAGATTTGGGAGGCAAGCCCCTTCCCGAAGGAGAAGACCAAGGCACCGGTTGCCGGGCCCTCCGCCCCTCATCCCTCTGTTTCCATCCGCGACGATCTAGCCGCCGCGGTTGAGGAAGGAATCTTAGAGGCAGCTAGGCAGGCAAGCCTGGAAATTAGGACTGAAGGAGCTCCCCAAGTGGACTCCTGGCTGCGAACCACTGAGATTAGCGGTCCGACAGCCTGCTCAGGCCCTTCAGGACACGGTATGTACTGTCCTGCCGACTGCTCTTGCAGATCTCAGCGAGACTCTGAGCTCCAATTGCTCAAAGATCAAATGCAACTCATCATTCAGACGCTGGGAATTAAAGATCTTTTCAAGACCCACATGAGGTCTGAGGGCGCATCATCGGTGGATCGGACAACAGAACCGTCGGAGGAGGCGACAGAAATTTTTTCGATTGCTCCTTCGGTGGACTCTAAGACCACCGATGCACGAATCAGCCGGACTAAGCTAAAGGAAAGGGTTACAATCTCTCGATCACAGAGTAGATCGGTGAAGGCTAGGAATGAGGCTCAAAATGCCAAACGAACTGCCTCCCGTACTACCCTTCCTGCTGTTGATTCCAGTGCAATTGCCCAGATGTTGCTCGCCCAGACCCTCGCCGGAGCTGGTGTGGCTAATGATGCCGCCAAGGTGTCTGCCATTACGGCCGGTGTTGGGCTGGATTCACTCCTAAATCCCACTTCATTGCGACTTCGTCAGGTTGCCAAGCAACCAAAGTATAATGGGAACCCCAGACGTTGGCCTCAGTTCCAACGGGAATTTAAACTGTGGGTTAAGACTCAAAAACTCCAGGATGATCAGTTCCTGATGGCCCTTCTGGACTGCCTTGAGGGAGCGCCGGCCAACACTTGGCTCAGAACCTGGAGTGATCGTGAAGATTCAAGTTCCCCCCTTACCTTTGATGAGGTGTGGGAGCAGTTGGAGGTACGTGGATCCCGGCTGCCTGAGGACCATTACCACCAGATGTTGAAGAATTTTCCTTCATTTTCTCGATTAATCTTGCACGAGGTGCAGGACAAGAGACAGCGCTTCTGGAATCTCGTAGAAGAATCTGAACATTCAGGCGAAAAATTTTCCAGTGCCGAGCTGAAAAATCTGATTTTTGACAAGATCCCCTCAGAAACCGCCGCCACCCTTCGGAATCGACAGTCCGAAGAAAAGGTCAAGACCTGGTGGGCGGAGATCGATGGCTTTGACGCCTCGGCCAACCGGTTTACCGTCAGGGAGGCACTTCAAAAGTGCTCCCCCACGTCGTTTACCAAGGTGAAATTCACTGAAAACACGTGGAAAATCAAGTTCAATGAACACGAGGATCGGGACTTGTTTGTCCAAGTCCTCAACAGGGGAGTAAGTTTCCATGGCAATCGCCTGAAGGCCAGGAACTGGGTGTTCTCGTTTACTCCGCAGGAACTGTGGGAAGAGGTTGAGAGGCTCGCTGACGCCGCCAATCAAAATTTCCACGAGGGTCTTGGGGGAAACAGGAATACCCAGCAAAACACCCAAAATGGGGCCCAAAAGGGCAACAAAAAGGTGAATGACACCCGGAATGTTCAGGATCATTGTAGCATTTGTCTTCTTCTTGGTTCTACGAACCGAGCTAAGGCGCATTCCACTGCTAATCACCGATGGTCTGCTTACGATCACAAGGTGATTGGTGAAAATGTCAGTAATCCTCAGAATTCAGACAGGAATGACAGACAGGTGCATGGTGCCAAGGGGGGAAAGGGTAATTCGACTCCCTCCGGTGGGAACAAAAATACTGGAGGCCCTGGCGGGTCCCAAGGCAAAGGGAATCGGACTCCATCCGGTTCCGGTGGACAGCCGAACGGCCAGACAAGTCCCAATTTCAACGCCGGAGGCGGAAATCGAAATCCAGGCCAAACCCCTCAATCCGGTACAAACAAAGGAAATGCTCCAGGATCACAGGGTAAGGGTAAGGGAAATCCTTCAGGAACCCCCTTCTCTGGTAAGGGCAGAGGGCGTGGCGACGGTGGTGGTCCATCATCCGGCGGTCGTGGCCGTGGACGAGGAAAGGGCAACCATCGTGTGGATCAGGTCTCAGGTGCAGACCAGGTGTCTGATGCGGATCGAGATTACGTCGAAAATGCTCTGAAGCCAGCGGATGATCCGTTCCAAGAGGAGTGGATCGACGAATCCGGCTGCGTCCACAATGTTAACGCAGCCGCTGGAGGTCAGAACGCCTAGGGGAGCCACGAAAATCGCCCCTCCCCAGGCGATTTCAGGCATGATCCCCAAATTCCTGATCGACCATTACTTGATGTAGGGTCGCTTGTCTCCTCTCCCCTGGATCCGGCAGCGGATCCTTCTGTTGTAGTGGACGAGGTTGGTGTACAGTCCAAGCACAGGGCTCGTCAGTTTGTCACAAAGCTGTGGGTCTCTGATTGCAAGGGAAATTTCCACCTCGCCACTTGTTTGTGTGATAATGGATCAGAGGTAAATCTCCAATCCAATGCATTCTTACCCGACGACTGCGTGTTCGAGTCGCCTCATCCTGTTACCCTCGAGGGAGTTTCTGGACATTCTCTCGCAGGTGGGCAACGCGGTTGTTATATATCCACCCATTTGGTCGCTCAAGACCTTTGGGAAGAGCAAAATGTGGAAGAAGTTGTCCTTAAGGATGACTACTTCTACCGTGCTGACATAAAGTATGACCTTTATTTGGGCCATCCTTGGCTTCGCAAGAACAGGGTAGCGCCCGTAGGTCATCGTCGTTGTTTTTTGCTGGAGTCAGGTCCCTTGGAGCGTCCTGAATTTCGTTTTTTGCACGCAGGGTTTAAAAGTGCAGAAGAATTTTTGAAGCAAAAAGTGACACCAAAATTTGGTGAAGATGTCACCATTGCTGAGGTGAATGGGAGTGCCGATTACTCCCAAGAGTTAGAATGTCTTCGTAGGGACTCCCAGCCACGACGCCCTTCGCGCTGGCACTCTTCATCCTACAGAGTTGTCGACAAATGGCGCGATGCAATTTGTGAATACTTCCATGAACATCATTCATTTTGGCCTCAGTATGATGCATTTGCTAACCGTATGAACAAGCGCTTTGACAAGCACTTCAGCGACGCTTGGACCCACAAATGGGACAAGAAGTTGTGGATTAACCCTCCGTTTCACTTAATCCAGCAGGTTATCCACAAAATCAAGCAAGATAAAACCCAGGCAATCTTAGTTGTGCCTTTGTGGGACGACAAGCCTTGGTTCCAGGAATTACAGGACATTTGTGTTGATTACATCGAACTTCCCAGGAAGATTAAGCTGTATGCCAGGGACGACACAGGTCCCCTGCCACAGCGGTCCTGGAGTTCGCTTGCATTCCTGGTGGACGGAAAGCTTTCTGACTCTAATTCTGCCGATTCTAGTACAGATTCCTGTGTTGGGTCTGAATCTGAGGTTGAGCGTGGTACTGATGATGAATCTATTTTTTCTGATTTTTGTTCGTCAGATACCCAAGGTGATTCAACGTCCAATGGATCCGCCTCGTCTCCCTCTTCCCCAATACGGTCGACATCGAAAAGAATCTTCAGTGCACGGGCGAGGAAAAATCCCCAATCGCGCCGCAAATTCAGAGTTTTTTATGAAAAACCCCTTGTGGAAGCTTTCATGGATCCTTTCGAGGAGCTGGATCACGAGGAAAATCTCTGGGATTTCGACACAAGACCCACCTATCTTCAAGAGGCAGTTGATACGGACCTGTTTAGGGACATCCGTAAGAAGATTCTTCCTGCCAAAGCCGAAGAAGTCGCCAAAGTTTTTTCGACAGTAATTCCTGGCGATCAGGTGGACACTGAATTGTGTTCCAAGTCCAGAGAAAAGATTTTTGAGGAACGGAAGGACACAACCCTTTCAGGGAAGTTGATCAAAGATCCCCCTGTCCGTGGACAGTTCGGTGAAGCCTTCATCGAGCTTCGTGAAGGGTACAAGGCAAAAAAACAGCGCCCTTATGAAAATCATGGACACAAACATGAGATTCTCAGAAAAATCATTGAGAGAAATCTCAGGGAATTTGGTTGGCTTGAGGGTTGTATGACCAGCGAATGGTGCTGTTCACCCTTCACAATCCCGAAGCCACCGCCTGCAGACCAGAACACCATTGATGGTTGGCGAATGGTGGTTGATTTTCGCAATCTCAACGCCGAAACTAAGGCGGATTCACACCCCCTGCCCCTCATTGAGGAGGAAATCGCCAAGAGGGCAAGAGGTCGTTTGTTCTCTGTGCTGGATCTCCGTCACGGCTTTCACCAAATGCCGTTGAGGAAGGACAGCAGACCTCTTACCTGTATGTGCACGCCATGTGGCCCAGTCCAGTGGACCGTCATGCCCATGGGATTGAAGAACGCCCCCTCATTTTTTCAAAGAATGATGGAGGATGTGCTGTTCACAACCCATCCGGAGCTTCGTGCCTTCGTGAGTGTGTACATAGATGACATAATCATCGCGACGGAGGGGGAGGGACTGACCGAAACCGAGCTGGTGGCCCTACATGAGAAGCAGCTGAACCAAGTTTTGGATATTCTTGACGCCAATCAGCTGATTTGTGGGCCAAAGAAGGGAAAATTGTTTTTAAAATCAGTCGAATTTTGTGGTTCTCTCCTAGAGAATGGCACTCGACGACCCAGTCCAGGGAAGCTCGTCGCTATTCAGAAGTGGAAGCGCCCTGAGACGATCACAGAGTTGAGAGGATTCCTGGGTTGTTGCAATTTTTATCACACTTTTGTGCCGAATTATGCCAAATTTGCTGCCCCCCTGACTGAATTATTGAAGATAGGGAGAGATGCGGGCAAGGCAGGTTCAAAGGTTCGTGTCAAGTGGACTGACGAGTGCGAGGAGGCCTTTGTAATAGAACTGCACATCTCTGGATCGGTGACAGTCAACAGTCAGGACTCAGAAATTCAGTAATCCAGTTGCAAGAATTGGACAGTCGTTGGCCGAGACCGGACAGGTCGCGGGTTGCAATCTCCAGTGACGAAGACAGAATTTTGGATGATTGAGTCTCGACAGATATGTTGTTTGTTCCAATCTGGTGTTTTTTCGCATTCCCTGGTCAGTTCGATTTACTATCCATTGACTGAGTCACGCCGCCAAGAATGAATTGAATATGGGTCGAGCATAATTAATTGTCGCTTTGAATTGAAGGATGTACCAGTCTAATTCGGAAGCCACGCGTATTGTTGTAATGTCGAAGACATGCATGCTTCCCTGAGAGACCAAGAGTGTTCGAGCAAATGAATGTATATTCAAATTATGAGGTGTTACACAAAGCCGTCCATAAATTAGAATCCGTGAATGTTCGTAAGGTTTCCATGGTTAATGAATGCATATTCGATCACGAGGTGTTACTCAAGGTCATCCCTAAATTAGGAATTGTGAGGTTCCCTTTACCATGTTCGTCACGCGAAGCCTTCATGGTGCCAATGGATTGTTGTCACAATCATGTATGTGTATGTTGGTCCATGTGACAATTTCGAAGGGTTTGCACACTCTTGTGGTGAGTTGTGAATGGTTGTTGGAATGCCATGAATTCAATTATCCTTGAATCTTTTCAATTGATGGGAGTCTTCCAACCTACCATGGTATTGTTCTCAATTGGGCATGAATTTTCATCTTGTTGCAAGGAGCCAATATTTCTCTTGAAGTTGGTTGATTGTTCAATGCTTCGCTTTTGAACCGTGAAAATTAATGAAGGTTAGTCTTGGATACTCTTTCGTTGAACTCTTGTGGATTTACACGACATTGGTCCATGTTGTTGTTTGAATTTACATTTCATGGATAAATAGACATAGTATGCAATTGATTTGCCATGTTAGATTAATGACCAACTTGAGGTGGCTCAAGTAGGTGTGCATGCTTCATCATGCGAGTCGATATTCGATCATGTGTCATGCCATGATATGCATTATGTATTTTGACCTCCGTGGTGTAATTACATTCATGACCTCACGAGTGAATGCAATGTTTGTCTTGAGGTTAAGTTATAGGTTTGATGTTTGATCAAATTTCGTTCCATCTCTTTTTCCATGTGTTCGACATGTTTTATGCATGGAGTGCCTCGATGACACTCTTTGATTTGGTCTGATTCTTTCGTATCTCAGGACTCTTTGAAATGAATTTCAATTAATACTCAATTCAATTCAAGTGGTGGATTATCAATTTGTTACAAGGAGAGTCATATCAATCGTGAAGGTAAGCGCCGAGCCCATTCCGCGCACCAAGCACAACCGGGACCACGAGGAAAAGTCAGACACAAAATTGTGTTGTATTGTGTGCTGTTTGCCTCGTCTTGGTGAGAGTTTGTGCAAATTTTATTAGCTTTGCTCGGGGATTTTTCTTTTTGAAATTTTAGAGAAATCTCAAGCCCCTAGCTTTTTTCTATTTTTGATTTTTGGTTAACGTAGAGCAAGGCACTACAATGGAAGTTTCAGGGGCTACTCCATTACATGGTAGCAGTACAAATCGATCCCCTTTGGGACACATGAGCGCTCAGGAAATCCATAGAGCCGAAATGGAAGAATGGGACCAAGAAGTCGAGCAATTGCTCACCCCAATCCACACGGAGACCAAAAGGTCATTATTGAAAACCCAAACTGGGCAAATGAGAGCCAAATTGACTCACATTTCAGAAACTCCGTTTGGAGATGGAATAGACGAGGCGGCACACGGGACAAACATCCCTGTAAATCGGCGGGTCAGCTATGGTGAAACAGCCAAAAGGGCCTCATTTGGCTTGGGAAACAAGAAGATCACCTATGTGCCCACCAAGTCCCGTTCCTCGTCAACCGATATGCCACCACCGCCATCACGAAAGCCTACTACATTCATCCAGCGCAAGCGGCATCGTCCTGATGAAGGTTCCCAAGTTGATATCTTGGCCCTACCGGACGCCACCATCGACACCATCGTCAAGAGAGCCATCCATAAGATGACGGCCAAGCAGACCAGACCAGAGGTGTCGAAACGAAGGTCAGACGTCGACGTCAGTGACATCGTGAGGCAATTGGACCAGTTGTCCAGGATAGTGACAACTTTGGAGGCCAAGGAGGCGTCACGTGTGGTGGAGATGCCAGCCCGGGTGGAGAAGGCGATCCAGGTGGTGCAGACCCAGGTCCAGGAAGTAGACAGACAAGGTACATCCAAATGGAATGCACTCCTTGCGGACCATCGTGGATTGGATGAGCGGATGAACGAGTTGGAGGTACAAGTCAATACCTTGGCGGCACGAATGGAGCAGCAGGAGGCCGCCCGTCGCCAAGACTGTGCCGAGCTCCAGCGAAGAGAGGCTCATCACGAAAGTAAGCTGGAGCACAGGATATCTACGTTAGAAAAAGAGGCTCACGAAGGTATCCCAAGGACGCAAAACCAGATTCTTGAGTCACGGGTTGAACGAGCGGAGAAGTGGATTGACAAGTTGGAGAAGACGTTGGACGTCCACAAAGGTGCAGCAACGCACGAGGTGGATAGCCTGGGCGCACGAATTCACGAGTTAGAGCGCCAGAGTGTCAGGGCACCACATCCAGAACACAATACCCCTTCAGGGGACGCCACAATGGCAAGACGAATCGAGGAATTCAGCAACACGGCGGTGAAGGCAGCCCAGAGTGCCAACACGGCGGTGGCCAGGGTGATAGCCACTGAAGGGGCCATAAAGCAGCATGCGGAGGATGCTGCCCAGGGCGCACGGGAGGCGAAAAGCCAGAAAGACAAGGCGGCAGAAGCGGTGCGAACCATCGCCTTCGAATCACAACGAGTGGAGACAATGGCCGCTAAAATGGAGAGGGACATGATCAGTGTGAAGGATGTGGCGACCTCTGTCCAAGAGGTGAAGCAGGCAATTGACACTGTGGCCAACAAGGTCTGTGAAACCGAGGGCCGACTGAGCACTGCTGGACAGAAGGTCAAGGCTGCCATGGAGAACGAAACCCGAATCAACCAGGAGATCCACATACAAATTCAGGGTGTCCACACTGCTGCAGTCGCTAAGGCGGAGGCCGCAATGAAACAGGTGGGCGACACTAGCAGGCAAATTGAGGAAAGGGTGCAGTACATGCAGAAATCACACACCCAGCTCGTTGCCCAGACACAGGGTTTAATGACCAAGGCCACAGAGATGGAATCATGGTTGCTGGCTTATGCAGAGTCAGCCAAGGTCAGTGGAGCAGACAATCGCTCCCCACGCACCCCACAGGGCCCAAAGAGTCCGAGCCCGGGCACTGTAGACACTACAGCCCTGAGGGTGCAGCTGGATCTGGTATATGCCACGAAGATGGAACTGGCGAGTGCGACCGCTGCACAAAACAAGTCTTTGGAGGACGCCTCGTCTGCACTGAGTACGAATTTAGCCCGCGTGGAAAATATGCAAAACAAAATGCAGTGCGAGAAGGCCACCAAATCTGAAGTCGCACAGGCTAATGAGAATCATGCCAGGGCGATACAGGGCGTCTTCGAAAGTGTGCAGGAGAGTATTGATCGCCTTGACCAAGCGAACATTAAGATCCACAATGAGAAAGTCACGAGGGAGGAGTTCAAGACGCAAATAGGTACCCTCACACAGCAACTCCAAGATTCCGACAAGGATCACAGGGCTGATCGGGAGCGCCTTGGTGAGGCTATTCAGGACCTCAACTTCACAAATTCTGAAGATCTCAGAGCGTTGGAAGATAAAATCAGAAGGGTCAAAGCCACACAAAATGAGAAGGTCGACAAAGCGCACGTGGAGTCCCGTCTGAGTCACATTGAAGAATTACAGAAGGAGAAGGCGGACAAAACGCAGGTGGAACAGGCAATGCAGGATGTGCGAGCCCAGATTGCCGCTTTCACTGTGTCCAGGGTCTCACATGGGGCTGCAGCACCCACTGCTGCAGCACCACCAGCTCATACAGCAGCGCACGACATCCCCGGAACATCGTCTGTGGTCTTAGACCATCCAGAGCCGCCACTGAGCTCGGTGCCACCCATGCACCACGCGGCCCCGTTGCCCACGAGAAGTGAGGCATCTGAGATGGTGCGCCCGTATGCACACCCATACGAGGTGGCGAGTGCCATGGGCAATAGCTCGGACGAACCTCCACCAGATTGGTGTCCTAAAGAAAATCCACTGACGTGGTTGCAAGTGGCGCCATATGTGAAGGATGGGCATTTTGTGCCTAATATGGTACGCAGGAGCGCCGATAACATGAAGATGAAGTACAGAGTACGCCCTACAGGTGTACCAGATGACATGCGAGCGTTCAAGGAGGTCCGGGCAGTGCCATTGATGGATGAGTTGCAGAAATACTTGAAGGATTCTGGTGAGGCCCCGCGGACGGAACAGGGTATGTTTGGAACGCAAACAAATTCGTGGCTTGATCCCCAAGTAAATGAAGTACTGAAAAAGATGGCCAAAGTGCCCACTTGGGATTGCGAGCGAGCGACGCAAGAGGCGTGGATCAAACGATTCAATGAGTGGAGGGCCGATTACGCCGAGCGATTTGATGAAAAACATCAGTCTGACATCCTTCTGGCGGCGCTGACAAATGAAGACGTCCGTGACCGCCATGCCAAAAATAGAAGGAGAGAAGGTCTATCCCTGGAGGAGCTGTGGCAAGACATCACTGGACGTCGCATGGTAAACATCCACAAACCTGGAGCAAAGTGGAGAAGACGTGCGTTGCCCAATGAACCCCTCACGACCCTCTCGTGGACAGATTTCATGAATGACTGGTCAGAGGAGGGCAGTCTGGTGAGGGGAGGCGTCACCCACAGACAAGCACGTGACCGACTCATCAAGGAGCTTCGCAGACATGTGAAAGAATGCCCACAGGATGCTGCAACTAAGGCGGCATACAACAAAATTTATCGAGTTCAGGCAGATCATGGAGGCCTAGAATTCAATTATTGGGAACTATTTATGCATGTCATGCCTTTCTTAAGTTCCGCCGAGTATGCTGAGATGGAGGAGGAGTTTTTGACGGATGAAGCGGCCAGTGTACGGGCAGTTTCCAGAGAACGATCACGATCCCGGGGACGAGATGAGCACCGTTCACGCCGGGATGGCAGCCAGGGCCGCCGAGACGGCAGCCGAGAACGTCGAAATGGCAGCCGTGATCGACACGATGACCGTCGGCAACATCGAGATGGTACGCCAAGGTCCCCATACCACAGAAGGGACAGCAAGGATCGCAGTGGAGGAGAAACCGGAGGCCGCGGGCCATCTCAGTCGCGATATGACGACAGGAGAAATTCTCCACATGGCAGTGTACTGTCAAGCCGGTCACATATTACGGCCAAGCTCAAATCTGAGGGTCGATGCTTCAATTGCAAGTCTAAAGACCACACTCAAAAGGACTGTCCTCATAAATTGAGGTGTTACAATTGCGATGCCACAGACCATACCTCGAAGGATTGCCTTCAGCCGGATCGCCGTAAAAGCGGACAGGACCGTGGTCGGAGCCCAGGGCGGTCCAGTGCTGACGGTCGACCACGCAGTGGAGATCGCAGAAGTGAGCGAGGGCATACTCCTGGGTATGAGAAACCACCGGATCGCGAACGAGGGCGAAGTCGAAGCAAAGATCGTTATCCTGAACGGGGGAGACCCAAGAGTCGCAGCCGGAGCCGAGAATTGCGGTCAGGGTCCAAACCTCGAAGTAGACCACAGTCCAAGGACATATGCAAGAAGTGTGGCGGAAAGGGCCACTGGGCCCAAGACTGCCCCTCAGCCCCGTAGGGGGCCAGGCGACATCGCCGCCACCACCGAAAACTGAATAAGTTCCGGAAGTGGCGTAGTACCGCCCCGATGTCATTGCCTGACCTACCGTTACCTACACGGAGGAAATTATACCATGTGGGAGCGCATCGGGTGCTGAATGTGGGTCAAGGAGCAGAGTTTGCCAACGGGAATGTGATCAAACTGGACGACCTTGATGAGGAGATTTACCGGGAACCACGTACCAGGGGCAAACGTGGTTCCAAGATGAGGAGGGAAGTACTTGTACAAGCACGGGTACAATTCCCTGATGCGATGGGCAAGGAAACCATCGTCACTCTGGCCCTGGCGGACACAGGAAGTGAGCTCGTAGCCATTGGTGGATATGAGCTATTTCAAAATATTCCACTTGAAGATGCCCCACACCCAATCGTGTTGGTGACGGCGGGAAAATCCCGCCTCAAGGGTGGTGATAAGGGCGTGAAAGTGACAGTTTCTGTGCCGGTTTACACCAAAAATGGAAAACTCAAAATTTTCAAATGCGTGGATGTTTTTGTATACGTAGCTGCCATTGGGCCCCGCCTGATTTTGGGTTTGCCATTTATGGTTCGGTACGGGCTGGCCGTCGTGCCAGGATATGATGCATATGTGCAGGCAGAATGTGTGAAACTTCGTCGCAATAAGCCCCATTATCAGCATGGGCGTTCTGAGAATGTACATCATGTTTCCCACGTACAGGTGGTTGCAGAAGCACCACAGAAGTCATCAAAACGACTGTCCGATCAAGCTGGTCATTGTACAGCGGACGACAGAAGTGGCGATGGACAGCAGATCAGGTATGGAACGCAGACAGTCTTGTTCACAGAACTGCCTGAGGCTTTTGACGCCCCCCCAGAGCTTCAGAGGGTTCGCTTGCAATATTTTTGGCAGTTCGAGTGCACCAGGCAAGGGTGTGGCAGAATTTTTTCAACAGTTACCGGTGATGACAACGCGTTTCTCGATTATGTTCCTCATTTGTGTGACTGTTGTTACCCCCGCCCTTCCTTTTCAGAACAATTTCACCATCCTGTACAATATTATCCTGGGAACCAGATGATTGTCATGGATCACGGACCTGAGGTACGGGTACATGTCAGAGCAAGCAGGTTGGTTCAGGGTTGCTTAGAGGACAGGCAAGAGGATGCTCAATTCCTTAGGAAGGGAGTGCGAGCATTGCGTGAGGCTGACCTGCAGGACCGTCCATATCTGGGAAAGTCCAGACCAGGTCTGAAAACTCAACCTTTCTTACAGCAGCCTGAGTCTGAGTACCCCCCCCCCTGCCTGGCAGGTCCTACCAGCCTCATGCCACTGCACGTGAGAATTCTGTCTGAAAATGCCACCATTCCTACAAAAGGAACACCCGAGTCGGCAGGATATGATTTGTATTCTGCTGTGCATATAGTAATCCCTCCACAGGATAAAGTATTGGTTCCAACTGACGTCTCATTGATGGGACCTCCCAGCACATATGGAAGGATCGCTGACAGGTCCTCCTTAGCGTGGAAACACAGCTTGCAGGTGAAGGGTGGAGTCATTGACCGGGATTATCGAGGCAACATCCAGGTCATACTTTATAATAATGGCTCATCGCCCTATGCTGTGTTCAAAGGCGACAGAATCGCTCAGATCATTATTGAATATTACGTTCCTACGTGCCTGACAGTAGTCCAGGACCTACCCACATCAACCAGGGGCACAAATGGATTTGGTAGTACGGGTTTACATGAGATTTCACTTGTTGACTATCCTGATTCTTTGGTGGAGGCGCCAAGCATCAGGGTGCCTGATACCCCCCCCCCTACCCCTGCCCCATCCTTACCCCTGATTGAACTCCTGCCATATGTGTATCACACACTATTATACATACATCGAATCATATTGCCCATGAATGTGGCTGGCTCAGGGGAGCCTGGTTACAATCAAAACACGAATCATCCTGTATCTTCTGAGACCCCAGGCTTGACGGTGCAGTCGCCTGGTGACCTGCAAAAATTGCAGCTCTTGCTTTCTGTCCTCCCGGTAATGGCTCTTGTGCTGCCGGTTGTAGTGACGTGTTTTGGAGCATCGACGGGGTCGAGGGCTCCAGTGGCTGGTGACTATCCACCGGTACCAAAACAGAATTCTCCGACGCTTTGTCGGCGTCTGGAGTCGTCCCTGAGTGCCGGTAGGCATTTGGGAGTGGACGCTTCTGAACATCGTGCTGAGGCCATACTAGTTAAAGCCATTCAGCTGGTTCAGGAAGGTGGCACGGGATGCCAGGAAATCCCCAGTATGGCGGAGGTACAACACACAGGTGAAGTGACTGAACCCCCAGAGGACCACTGTTTAAGGGACGATCCACAGTGGGCGCCAGATTGGTTTCAAGATGGGTGGGGTTATGAACGGAGGCAATGCCTGGAGTCACCGGCAACGCTCCCAGTCGCCGAGTGTGCTGATCTGCAGCAGCTCGACCTGTGGGCGGACATGGATGATATGTCCGCAGGGGTGTGCACGCCCTTGTCAAGGCCTCTTTCCAACAGTAAGGCTCAGAGGAGCCCAGCACGATCCTCAGATAGGAGGGTCCAGCATATAAAAACACAAGCAGGTTTCAAGAAGTACAGGAAACGTAAGATGGATGAAGTAAACCCAGTTCGACCAGAGGTTTTTGATCGGCTTGCGGCCTGGGCAGCCCGAGTTGATCCAGACAATAAGGAATTTCAGCTTGCCATTGATGTGTACGGTAATAGTAGGGGTTTGCAACGTCTTGTGATGGACGGGGCAAACCCCAGGTCAGCCTTGAACCGGCCATGGTCGGACAAGGCGGTATGGGTACATGCGCCTGAGTCCTTGTGGGACCAGACTGTCACTAAAGTAATAGGTGAAGGTGCTAAGGGTTTGGCCCTTCTCCCGGTGCGTAAGTCCAAACCTTGGTTTTGGGCTTTTGGGGAAATTGCCATTGACTGGATCGATGTGGAAGTGGGGTCCCCCCTTTTCATGAATTCGACCGGGCAGCAATTGTGTACCACAGTTCCGTATCGTATTGTACTGTTTGACGCATATGGGACAGAACCCCCCCCTGAGAGTGTTCAGAATGCATACAAGATCCCTCACACTGTCCCCAATGATGCTGATTGGGACGCCCCCACTGATCCTATCCCCAATACCCCTACTGCTCAGGACCTGTGCGCAGTCAAGGACGTCGAATCCCAACGATCTCAAATGAACAGGAAGCAGCGACGAATACTTAAGATCAGGTGTGCAGATTATGAGAAACCCAGACCTACTGCCAAAAAGGGGTCTCTTGAAACTGATGAGTTGTCAGAGGCCTCGATGGCTGAGGCGTCACCTGGACCGGTGTCTGAGAGTGACACAGATGAACCACCTCTGAAGGGGTCTGCAGAATATTCAACATCCCAGCGATTCACCTCTGAGGGAAAGGCCAAAATTGGATATGGCCATCGGGAAGGGTTGTTTAAAGATTCAGTGCAGGTTTTGGGTAGTTCATATGGCGACAGGTCCAAGTATACCAGAAATGTACGATCAGTGATCCAGGCTGACGAAATGTGGCCTGGGGCTGAAAAGTATCGTGATGCACTCCTGCAGCGCTTTGGGAGTACTGTATTTACCCCCAAGCATGCTTCCCATATAACCCCAGCTGCTCAAGAGGCGCGGGGTGAGCATGCCATTGTAAAGCTGGAGTTAATTGAGGGTGCAGAACCCAGGGCGGCCAAGCCCATCAGAGCAGTGGGATTGAGAGAAACTATGCTTCAGCAGAAGCTGAAAGATTTTGAGTCGCGTGGGTTTTTAAGGGAGGCACAGGCGAACCCCCAATGGGTCTCTAGGTGTTTCTTGGTGCCAAAGCCGGGAAGTAATAAGTGGCGATTAGTCATTGACTATCGCTGGCTTAATTCCCAGCTGAAGGGAAAAAATTTTCCAATTCCGGTCATTGAAGACCAATTGGCCAATCAGAGTGGAAATTTTTTATTCACTCTGATTGATTTGGAGGATGGTTTCCACCAGATGCACCTGGAGGAGGACAGCAAACACCTCACGGCGTTTTGCACTCCTTTTGGTGTGTTTGAGTGGAACGTCCTGCCAATGGGGGTCAAAGTGGGACCGGCAGCGTACCAGGAAATGGTACAGCACGTCACCAAGAAATGCCCCTCCTCCCGCCCATACATAGATGATATACTTTCGGCAAATGGGAGGGAGGAGTTAGTGCCAGGGAAAGTGACAGTCAGTCAGAAACAGGAACCTGAGGTACTTGAAAAATATTTTCAAAAACATTACGAAGACCTATTTTCCTTGTTTGAGGCGTTGGAACGGGCCATGCTCACTGTCAAACCGGAGAAATGTCATTTTTTCCGCAAGACAGTGAAGTATGTCGGGCACATCCTTAAGGATGGACGCCGTTTTCCCTGTCCGTCCAGGGTTGAGGCTGTCGCAAACTGGGACCATCGTACCATTACCACCCCCAAGCGTCTCAAAGGGTTCTTGGGCCTTGTGGGGTGGTACCAAATATATATTGAAAATTTTGCCAAGCATGCCCAGCCCCTTATGGAGGCTCTGAAGGGCAAATATAGGTACGAGGCCCAGGATCCCAGTGCACCTGTTGCCAGGGATGCCACAGGATTACCAAAAAAACGTCGCAGGGTGAAATTGACAGGGAAGGAAGCGAAAATTGAATGGACGCCAGAGATGGTTGAGAATTTTCAAATTCTCAAGGACAAACTTGTCAAGTTTGTTGATGGGGACGGTCTCTGGCTTCCCAACCCACACGGTAAGTGGAGAATTGTTTGTGATGCCAGCGATTATGCTGTGGGAGGTGTGCTGGAGCAACAGCAGAACCCTCAGGATGAACAATCTTGGAGGCCTGTTGCATTTTACAGCCGGAAATTGCAGGGTCAAAGGGCTGACGGAGTAAATTTTCATAAAAATTTGGGGCAAATTGCCTGGACGCCCCGTGAAAAAGAAACCTATGCCATTGTGACCTGTTTGCTCAAATTTCAGAGCTGGATCGGGGGCCAGGAAGTTACGGTCCAAACAGATCACAGTGCCATAGTAAAATGGTATAAAGAGGAGTTGACCACAATTTCAGGTCCCCTCGGCCGCCGTGGGCGTTGGCATGAGTTCCTGAGCCGGTTCAATCTTTTTATTCAGTACCGGCCAGGAAAAGACAACGAAGCGGCGGATGCCCTCTCCCGTTGGGCATATCCGGCGGGAGAGGCGCAAGATACCAATTTTCACGGCAGTGACTGCGACTTGGAGGGTTGGCAAGCTGCAGAGAGGGCAGAGAGGGACCGAATCAGGCAGTTATTGCACAAGCAATACCCAGAAAGTTTTGAACCCTTGCGATCATCACAAACATTTTCTGTCAACAAACCCACTGGGGATGAGCGAAAGGTGGAAAGGGTACAGATAGAAGGCTGGGATGCTCCCAGGGTTGAACGGGCGCTCAGGGAGGTCAGCGTCTCATCTGTACACGAGGGTATGACAGATGAAATCTGTGGCATTGATTCTGAGGGACGTCAATTTTATGCCATGGACGAATTTTTCATGCATACTTGCCCTATTCCTGAACCTGGAACTGTTGCACTTCAGACACCCCCCTCAGAACCGTCTGTTGCTTCCACTCAGAGCACAGCGAAGTTATCCAGAGCAGAACGACGTCGGATTCGTCAGATGCAGTCCAAACCAGCTTCACGCAGGTACATGACTGTTTCACAGATGTATGATGCATTTCAGCATATGTCTTGGCACTTACCAGGGATGTACAATCTGGTGCAACAGGATTCGGTGATGGGAGTCAGGGATATCAAGACCGTCAAGATACCCCCTGCAGTGGCAGTACTGACCAGGGATTGGTCCCCAGAATACGCACAGGACAAATTTTTTAGTCCTCACTGGGACAAAATGGTCAGTGACAAGTTTATTGAAATAGAAGGGAAGGAGTATACTTTCCATGAAGGGAAGGTGAGGAGTCAAGGGAAGATATGTGTACCCACTGGCCTGTTAGACCAGGTGGTCAGAGCGACGCATGCATTCAGCCATCCTGGTGTACGTAAAACCAGAGAAATGATGGACCGCAAATATTCAGTGCGATGCAAGGGTTCAGATCTGGATAAGTGTATTTCAGATGTGCTGCGAAGGTGCCCTGTTTGCCAGTCATGCAAACCACGCCGTGGCACTCAGCCGGAGGCTAACCAGCCAGCCCCCATTCCTGAATTCCCTTTCAGCAGCATCTGCATCGATTTTTGCGATCTGTCCTCTGACCCTGTAGTAAGTAACGGCAATACCTACGATTATGTACTAGTCGTGGTTTGCCGGCTAACTGGTTATGTAGTCGCTCTGCCCTGTTCAAAAACGATTACAGCCGAACAGCTCGCTGAATTGTTTTTGGACAGAGTGGTTGGTTTTATGGGATTGCCGCAGCAAATTTTTAGTGATCATGACCATTTGGTCACTGCGAAATTTTTCACAACACTCTGTTCCTTGTCGGGCATCGACATGAAGCAGAGCCCCATTTACCGCCCTCGTTCTAATGGGCGAGCAGAGCGTGCAGTGCAGGTTGTCATCGACAGTCTGCGAAAGTTTTTGGAGCAGACCAGGAAAAAGAATTGGGCTCAGTTACTGCCTTTGGCAGTCTGGGCTGCAAATGACATTCCTGGTCCGGTACATGGGTATTCCCCCCATTTTCTCCTTTTCGGTCGCCACCCAATTGGGTTTGGGGACTGCCCCCCTGTTATTCCTGAGCATGGGTCTCAGGATGCAGTCAAATTTTTTGCCGACATGATTACAAATCGGCAGTATGTACAGCGACAGCTACAGCGCATCCACGATGCGCAAGCAAAAAAGTTTTTAGCTGACCACCCCACCCATGTGTACCAGGAAGGGGAATATGTGTGGTACAGGGGGCACGATAAGGCTAAGAATTCCAAGCTCCACAGGGTGTGGACGGGGCCTGGAATGATTATGCAGCGTATGGGGCGAAACCAGTACCGAGTGAAAACGGAACGGGATCATGAGGTGGTTTTGGATAGCATGCGTGTCAAACCATACATATCAATGAAAGGGGAACGGGATCAAGAATTGACCCCACCCCTGCACTACTATTCGGACTCTGACTTTCTGGTGGAGTCTGACACATACATACTTGAAAAAGTTTTGGACCACAGGGAAGTGGGCAAGGGTAAAAATAAACGATACGAGTGGTATGTGAAGTACCGCGGCTACCCGGAACCGGAGTGGCAGCCAGCTACCTCATTTTTACATGATATTAATGAGGACTGGCGCACATACAATACCAAGCATGGTATAGACCTCACACTCAGTCAGGTACGTACACTACAGGCAAAGACAACTTCGCATGCTTGTTACAGACATAATACAGATGTGTGTGAGGAGATGGAAGCAGCTGGTTCAGTGACCATGCAGGGAAGGGCAGATGTGTTGCAGGAAGAGCAGTTGGGATGGAGATGTATTTTGAGACAAGCTGCCGCTGAACGAGCCAGACTGACTCCTTTTGTTCCTCTGGCAGTGGCAGATGCCAAGGAGTTGAGGGGTATACGTAGTCTACGGATGTATAGGGAAACATATGATAGATGGGCAGCCGTTATGATGTAAGTCCCCCCCCATGTCTTCAAGTTATTGCTGCAGGGATGTATTTACTGAGGTTCGTAACCCCCCCAATGACCCCCACCCCCTTTCTTTGACAACTGATGGGATTATGGACCCGAGATCAGTCTCGGACTGTGTACATGCACGGTCGGTAACCGCTTTCCCGGTAGACCCTGAAGGACAGATTGTTGTCAAGGCCAATGTATTGTTTTTCTATTTTTTGGGTGGAATCTTGGTAAATATATCGGCAGAAGCGTCGTCCCCGCTATATGGGGCCGGTCACATTCCAGATGCCAGTCGCATTGTTTTTTCTCAACCCCCTGAACTGTCACCCCATCCTCTTCTGTGCAATGATGCTTGTTCCCTCCCCCAGTGTCTGTTGTGTTTCCAGTTCCCGATTCCTTTACAGATTGCAGACTTCCAGATGAGATTTCCAGATGAATTCTACATGAGGTTTCCAAATGAATTCCTGAGATGCCAGGTTCTGTGCATTTCTATCAGTGTGGTTATCAGCCACTCAGTCAGGGACTTCGTAGCTTAGGAAGGGAGTGTAATAGAACTGCACATCTCTGGATCGGTGACAGTCAACAGTCAGGACTCAGAAATTCAGTAATCCAGTTGCAAGAATTGGACAGTCGTTGGCCGAGACCGGACAGGTCGCGGGTTGCAATCTCCAGTGACGAAGACAGAATTTTGGATGATTGAGTCTCGACAGATATGTTGTTTGTTCCAATCTGGTGTTTTTTCGCATTCCCTGGTCAGTTCGATTTACTATCCATTGACTGAGTCACGCCGCCAAGAATGAATTGAATATGGGTCGAGCATAATTAATTGTCGCTTTGAATTGAAGGATGTACCAGTCTAATTCGGAAGCCACGCGTATTGTTGTAATGTCGAAGACATGCATGCTTCCCTGAGAGACCAAGAGTGTTCGAGCAAATGAATGTATATTCAAATTATGAGGTGTTACACAAAGCCGTCCATAAATTAGAATCCGTGAATGTTCGTAAGGTTTCCATGGTTAATGAATGCATATTCGATCACGAGGTGTTACTCAAGGTCATCCCTAAATTAGGAATTGTGAGGTTCCCTTTACCATGTTCGTCACGCGAAGCCTTCATGGTGCCAATGGATTGTTGTCACAATCATGTATGTGTATGTTGGTCCATGTGACAATTTCGAAGGGTTTGCACACTCTTGTGGTGAGTTGTGAATGGTTGTTGGAATGCCATGAATTCAATTATCCTTGAATCTTTTCAATTGATGGGAGTCTTCCAACCTACCATGGTATTGTTCTCAATTGGGCATGAATTTTCATCTTGTTGCAAGGAGCCAATATTTCTCTTGAAGTTGGTTGATTGTTCAATGCTTCGCTTTTGAACCGTGAAAATTAATGAAGGTTAGTCTTGGATACTCTTTCGTTGAACTCTTGTGGATTTACACGACATTGGTCCATGTTGTTGTTTGAATTTACATTTCATGGATAAATAGACATAGTATGCAATTGATTTGCCATGTTAGATTAATGACCAACTTGAGGTGGCTCAAGTAGGTGTGCATGCTTCATCATGCGAGTCGATATTCGATCATGTGTCATGCCATGATATGCATTATGTATTTTGACCTCCGTGGTGTAATTACATTCATGACCTCACGAGTGAATGCAATGTTTGTCTTGAGGTTAAGTTATAGGTTTGATGTTTGATCAAATTTCGTTCCATCTCTTTTTCCATGTGTTCGACATGTTTTATGCATGGAGTGCCTCGATGACACTCTTTGATTTGGTCTGATTCTTTCGTATCTCAGGACTCTTTGAAATGAATTTCAATTAATACTCAATTCAATTCAAGTGGTGGATTATCAATTTGTTACAAGGAGAGTCATATCAATCGTGAAGGTAAGCGCCGAGCCCATTCCGCGCACCAAGCACAACCGGGACCACGAGGAAAAGTCAGACACAAAATTGTGTTGTATTGTGTGCTGTTTGCCTCGTCTTGGTGAGAGTTTGTGCAAATTTTATTAGCTTTGCTCGGGGATTTTTCTTTTTGAAATTTTAGAGAAATCTCAAGCCCCTAGCTTTTTTCTATTTTTGATTTTTGGTTAACGTAGAGCAAGGCACTACAATGGAAGTTTCAGGGGCTACTCCATTACAGCCTTCCATCACTTGAAGGCAGCCCTCTGCGAAGTCGCCACGTTGCATGTGCCCCAATTTGACCGACCCTTCTACATTAGAACCGACGCATCTAGGTACGCGATCGGAGCTGTCCTTGAACAGGTTGATGAAGCCACCGGCGATCATTACCCTCTTGCATTTTGGTCACGGAAGCTAGCTCCACGCCAAATGCAATGGTCGCCGCGTGAGCAAGAAACGTACGCCATCATCTGTGCTTTAAAAAAGTACCAATCGTGGGTTGGCACCAATCGAGTCGAGGTCCTGACGGATCATCGATCTCTGGAGTATTGGGCCACCGAACACATTGATACTGTCGCGAGCCCAGCTGGTCGACGGGCCAGATGGCACGACTTTCTCTCTCTGTTTGACCTCCATGTGTCGTATCTGCCTGGAAAACACAACACGGTAGCGGATGCTCTGAGCCGATGGGCTTACCCCGCCTCAGAGGGGCTGCAAAGTACCAACATCCATGGTACGGAGCAGGACCGCCATGTAATCATCGAATGGGATCAGGAAGAAAAGAAACTCATTCGACGTGCATGCATGCAGTGCGCTGTTAAACAGCACGCATTGCCGTGTCACGACATCACGGCCATCACAGATCCGGCGCATGCCCATGAGATCTGCACCAAAACGATGAAAGTCGTGGAAAATGTCACCGATCCCTCCACAGGGAGTGTGAAACGGTTTGACTACACCCGACGAGTAAATCGATTTCGGTTGATCCAAGGCATTAAGCGTCGAGATCCGGCCAAAACTCCACCCCTGCCTAAGGATTCCCTGATCATCCGTGACTGGACGTCCGATTACCTGCAGGATCCCATGTTTAAAGAGGTCTTTGGAAATCTCAAATCCAAAGATGCTCACAGGGATGGGATTTTTGCAGAGTACTCGTTGGATGGGGGGAAGCTGTGGATGGAGGGTAAATTGTGTGTGCCAGACGCCCTAGCCCCCCGAGTGTTAAACTGGTGGCACAAATGGGAGTCCCCCCACGCACATGGCCGTCGACTGTGGTCGATGATTAAGCATAGGTTGTTTGGATCGAGGCTCTACACTCATTGCATGAAAGTAGCTGCCGGATGTGCCCAATGTGCTGTCTCGACGCCTCCCAGCGCGAAGAAGCACGGCCATCTGAGGCCTCATCCTATTCCGGAGCGTCTCTTTAACAGAGTCACCAGTGATTTCTTCTATCTCGGTGAACTCGATGACGAAGAGTGCCATTGGACTAACAAAAAAGTCAATGGTGTGCTCCTTATTCAGTGCCGTCATTCCGGCTACATTCAAGTGTTGCCTTGCAACATTGAGTCGATGACTGGCAAGGCTGCCGCCAAATGGTGCGCGCAGACCTGGATGGGAGGCTGGGACGTCCCATCCGAGGTGGTCACGGACTCAGGCAAAGAGTACACCTCCGAATGGTGGAGAGAATTGTGTGCTCGCCTTGGAATCCACCACCTCAGGTGTGAAATCCACTCGCATCGAGCGCTGCCTGGCGAAAGAGCCGGCCGCTCTGTTATAAATATGCTTCGTAAGGAGCTGGCGAGTGAGAAGGATTTCCACTGGCTTGAAGTTCTCTTCGCATTGCTTCGCCGTTACCACAACACGCCTTTGTATCATGGCCTTTCTCCAAATGAAATTGTTTTTGGACGAAAGAAGTGTTGGTGGAACATGCCGTTGAATAATCCTCGCCCCTGTAAGGATGCTTCGCTGTTTTTGGACGAAGTCCAACGAGCAGATAAATCTGTGTCGAAATTAATCGAGAAGCATCAAGCTGACTGGCTTTGGGTTCAAAATCAAGGTCGAAAAAACCCCCACAATTTTGAAGTCGATGATCGAGTTTGGCTTCGAAAATCCGAAACCACCCTGGACGGAGATGACAAGCTTCTTCCCTTGTGGGAGGGGCCATTCGCTGTTACAGCGCGTCTTGGGGAGAACAGGTGGAGGATCCGTGTGGATGTCAGCAGGGAAATTGACGTTTCGGGCGATCGCCTTAAGAGAGAGATCCCCTCCCCCAAGGATCGAGTTAAACCCCTTTTTTGGACTGCAAAACACTTGTCCGATCGGGTAATCGAAGGGGGAAAGTACGAACTCAAGAGGATTGTTGAAGCAAGACGTGACGCCAAGGGCGAATGGGAATTTTTGTGTGAGTGGAGGGGCTTTGATTCCAGTCACAACAACTGGGAACCAGCCCAATCTTTTGTCCATGGATACACCAAGGGGTTCATTGACTTCCTGAAGAAGCACCCCGAAATTGGCGTACTCCTGACAGATTGTTTGTCGAAACCAGACAGACAAGTGGAGACCAACGGAAAACGACCTGTGGTGAATCGAGATCCAGCCTTTTACGGCCCTCAGCAGCCACATTCCAGGGCTGATCCGTCGATCCCCCCTCCTGTGGTCAGGCCAGCCCAGGAGCCAAATGAGGACCAAGCTTCGAGTTCGGCCGCTGATCTGCAGCGTCCAAGCCGTACCAGGGCCCGACCAGACAGGTTGGTGGTCACCTGTATTCGTGCTTGGCCGAATTGAGAAGCCATCCTACCACATTCTGCTCAATCCACTGTTCATTCTTTCTGTTTATGTCATGATGTGGAGAACTGCGAATGTTTGATAATTTGACGTCAATCAACTTTTCTTTGGTCTCCGTTAGGCAGACAAGGCGTAGATACGCTGACGGAGTGTGCTGCCGTGTTCAGAAAAAACCAAACTCAGGCTTAATTCAGGCAGATTCGGGGTAATCTTGTCTCTGTTGGTCTGTGCATCTTTGGAATTTGGCTACTCGTGCAGATGGAAGCAAATGTACATAATCAAAACGCTGCGCAGCGACATTCACCCCTACAGGCAACCCCTGTAGTACTGGCTGCCCTAGAGGCGACGCCAGGAACTCAGATCTCACCTTCATTTGCTGTGATGCTGACGCCAAAGTCCAGATTCAGATCCAGGATCCTCAAATTTACCTTGAATTTCTCAGGTTTGTCCATCATTCTGCCACTGTTGTACGAAACCCAGACGTCAATTGTTCAGACAATCTTCATCTAGGAGCTCTAGGGACTTCTAACAGCAACCTCTGAAGTCCGTAAGCTTCGTTGTATTTTTGGCACACGCCAATGTGAGCTCAATTCGACCAGAAACTGTCGAAAATGGTGAATCCAAGTGTCTTGTGGGACTCCATCGAAGGATTGGCCTTGTCCAAGTCGATTGACACCACCGCCACTGTAAATTCGGTGTCTCTCAGTTATATACTGTCAGTAAAGTGCCTTTAGCGAACCTTCGGCGCGTTACATGCCAAGGATCCAGGGCCAGCATGTCCCATCATGATGCATCATCACATGATCCACATTTTGATAGAATCTGTTAGATGCTCGCGAACCAACGTGCCGGAAAGCACAATTGAGCTGAATAAACGACAATATATATTAACTTTAGTCTAAACGAAGGTGTCGGTAGTTTCAGTTGTACACATTCCGCTTCATTTCACCTTCATCTCAGGGAATGTACTCATTTTAGGACAATTTAGATTGATTTCCTTGTCATCTCCTCTCATTCCTCGAAGATCTGTCGACGGCTTTGCCTAACTTCGTTGACGCTTATGATCTTCTGTGCACTTAGGGTCTGTAGACTACATGTGTATTTGTTTAACCTCTCTGTGATTGCTTAATCCCCTCAATCTCTGCTCAAATTCATTCTCATTTTTGCTGAATCTTGTGATCATCCACCAGATGCGCCAAATCTGAGCCACATGCTGTACTTTTCAGAACGAGAAAAGGGGGATAACACGATGTAGAGTTCGGCGAGGACACCGTAGCGTGCCCGCGACAGCGAAACTGTGCCAGAGCGCTGAGATGTCACTCCAATTCTTGATCCCCCCACTCAATCCACCAATAATCTACCTCATTCTCAACCAATGCATGGTTTGGTATCGATTCTCGATACGTTTACATGCTTTTTAGCCCGTGACCTAACGTTTTACTGCACGGAGGACTGTTCGTCACTTCTCATTCCGTCTCATTTCAGGTTCATCCAGCCTGATTCAGTGCCAATTCAGCCCAATTCAGGTCAGATCAAGCAGATTTCGCCCCATCGAGGCTACATTTCTATGTTTTTCTGGGACTTACCCGCACTACGTTCTTCGTTGACGTAGCGACACACCCCAGTGTGTTTTTGGAGGGGGAGTGTAAGTGCGGCTAGCCCCATCTGCTCAGATTTTCAGACATTCTGCCCAGATTGGCTACATTTTGGTCATTTTCTTTGCTTCGGCGGAATTGCCGCCTCGCAGCTCAGTCACAGGATATTTCCTATATATTTCTGATATGCCGGATTTGATTCCGCGGTCCATTTCCCGTAAATCCGCCGCATTCCGCTATTTTAGCTGGAATCGCCATTTGCCGCTGGCGCGCGCTCGCGGGCCTGATCGGCCATACAATTTTACATAAATGGATTATTTAAATTCATTCGGACAGTTTTGGACACTCAGATGTATTTAGAATAATTCCCCTCAATTTTCTTCATAGACTGGGATTTTCTGCCGGACCACAATCAGCATGGACCTTGCCTCTGTTGTCGCTGCTCTCGCCTCCGTTGGTGTTCGTGTATCCGGTTCCAACCCCAATAACAACATCCAGGGAGACTCCTCGCGTGCCTGCCCCACTGGTCTTGCCGGCCCCGAGCCCTCCGGCACCCACAACGACCCAGGGCAGCACTTTCAGTTGGATGGGGGGAAGCTGTGGATGGAGGGTAAATTGTGTGTGCCAGACGCCCTAGCCCCCCGAGTGTTAAACTGGTGGCACAAATGGGAGTCTCCCCACGCACATGGCCGTCGACTGTGGTCGATGATTAAGCATAGGTTGTTTGGATCGAGGCTCTACACTCATTGCATGAAAGTAGCAGCCGGATGTGCCCAATGTGCTGTCTCGACGCCCCCCAGCGCGAAGAAGCACGGCCATCTGAGGCCTCATCCTATTCCGGAGCGCCTCTTTAACAGAGTCACCAGTGATTTCTTCTATCTCGGTGAGCTCGATGACGAAGAGTGCCATTGGACTAACAAAAAAGTCAATGGTGTGCTCCTTATTCAGTGCCGTCATTCCGGCTACATTCAAGTGTTGCCTTGCAACATTGAGTCGATGACTGGCAAGGCTGCCGCCAAATGGTGCGCGCAGACCTGGATGGGAGGCTGGGACGTCCCATCCGAGGTGGTCACGGACTCAGGCAAAGAGTACACCTCCGAATGGTGGAGAGAATTGTGTGCTCGCCTTGGAATCCACCACCTCAGGTGTGAAATCCACTCGCATCGAGCGCTGCCTGGCGAAAGAGCCGGCCGCTCTGTTATAAATATGCTTCGTAAGGAGCTCGCGAGCGAGAAGGATTTCCACTGGCTTGAAGTTCTCTTCGCATTGCTTCGCCGTTACCACAACACGCCTTTGTATCATGGCCTTTCTCCAAATGAAATTGTCTTTGGACGAAAGAAGTGTTGGTGGAACATGCCGTTGAATAATCCTCGCCCCTGTAAGGATGCTTCGCTGTTTTTGGACGAAGTCCAACGAGCAGATAAATCTGTGTCGAAATTAATCGAGAAGCATCAAGCTGACTGGCTTTGGGTTCAAAATCAAGGTCGAAAAAACCCCCACAATTTTGAAGTCGATGATCGAGTTTGGCTTCGAAAATCCGAAACCACCCTGGACGGAGATGACAAGCTTCTTCCCTTGTGGGAAGGGCCATTCGCTGTTACAGCGCGTCTTGGGGAGAACAGGTGGAGGATTCGTGTGGATGTCAGCAGGGAAATTGACGTTTCGGGCGATCGCCTCAAGAGAGAGATCCCCTCCCCCAAGGATCGAGTTAAACCCCTTTTTTGGACTGCAAAACACTTGTCTGATCGGGTAATCGAAGGGGGAAAGTACGAACTCAAGAGGATTGTTGAAGCAAGACGTGACGCCAAGGGCGAATGGGAATTTCTGTGTGAGTGGAGGGGCTTTGATTCCAGTCACAACAACTGGGAACCAGCCCAATCTTTTGTCCATGGATACACCAAGGGGTTCATTGACTTCCTGAAGAAGCACCCCGAAATTGGTGTACTCCTGACAGATTGTTTGTCGAAACCAGACAGACAAGTGGAGAGCGACGGAAAACGACCTGTGGTGAATCGAGATCCAGCCTTTTATGGCCCTCAGCAGCCACATTCCAGGGCTGATCCGTCGATCCCCCCTCCTGTGGTCAGGCCAGCCCAGGAGCCAAATGAGGACCAAGCTTCAAGTTCGGCCGCTGATCTGCAGCGCCCAAGCCGTACGAGGGCCAGGCCAGACAGGTTGGTGGTCACATGCATTCGTGCTTGGCCGAATTGAGGAAGCCATCCTACCACATTCTGCTCAATCCACTGTTCATTCTTTCTGTTTATGTCATGATGTGGAGAACTGCAAATGTTTGATAATTTGACGTCAATCAACTTTTCTTTGGTCTCCGTTAGGCAGACAAGGCGTAGATACGCTGACGGAGTGTGCTGCCGTGTTCAGAAAAAACCAAACTCAGGCTTAATTCAGGCAGATTCGGGGTAATCTTGTCTCTGTTGGTCTGTGCATCTTTGGAATTTGGCTACTCGTGCAGATGGAAGCAAAAGTACATAATCAAAACGCTGGCCAGCGACATTCACCCCTACAGGCAACCCCTGTAGTACTGGCTGCCCTAGAGGCGACGCCAGGAACTCAGATCATACCTTCATTTGCTGTGATGCTAACGCCAAAGTCCAGATTCAGATCCAGGATCCTCAAATTTACCTTGAATTTCCCAGGTTTGTCCATCATTCTGCCACTGTTGTACGAAACCCAGACGTCAATTGTTCAGACAATCTTCATCTAGGAGCTCTAGGGACTTCGAACAGCAACCTCTGAAGTCCGTAAGCTTCGTTGTATTTTTGGCACACGCCAATGTGAGCTCAATCCGACCTGAAACTGTCGAAAATGGTGAATCCAAGTGTCTTGTGGGACTTCATCGAAAGATTGGCCTTGTCCAAGTCGATTGACACCACCGCCACTGTAAATTCGGTGTCTCTCAGTTATATACTGTCAGTAAAGTGCCTTCAGTGAACCTTCGGCGCGTTACATGCCAAGGATCCAGGGCCAGCATGTCCCATCATGATGCACCATCACATGATCCACATTTTGATAGAATCTGTTAGATGCTCGCGAACCAACGTGCCGGAAAGCACAATTGAGCTGAATAAACGACAATATATACTAACTTTAGTCTAAACGAAGGTGTTGGTAGTTTCAGTTGTACACATTCCGCTTCATTTCACCTTCATCTCAGGGAATTTACTCATGTTAGGACAATTTAGATTGATTTCCTTGTCATCTCCCCACATTCCTCGAAGATCTGTTTAGATCTAAGTGAACCACCGTTGACGCTTATGATTTTCTGTTCACTTAGGGTCTGTAGATTACATGTGTATTTGTTTAACCTCTCTGTGATTGCTTAATCCCCTCAATCTCTGCTCAAATTCATTCTCATTTTTGCTGAATCTTGTGATCATCCACCAGATGCGCCAAATCTGAGCCACATGCTGTACTTTTCAGAACGAGAAAAGCGGGATAACACGATGTAGAGTTCGGCGAGGACACCGTAGCGTGCCCGCGACAGCGAAACTGTGCCAGAGCGCTGAGATGTCACTCCAATTCTTGATCCCCCCACTCAATCCACCAATAATCTACCTCATTCTCAACCAATGCATGGTTTGGTATCGATTCTCGATACGTTTACATGCTTTTTAGCCCCTAACCTGATGTTTCACTGCACGGAGGACTGTTCGTCACTTCTCATTCTGTCTCATTTCAGGTTCATCCAGCCTGATTCAGTGCCAATTCAGCCCAAATCAGGTCAGATCAAGCAGATTTCGCCCCATCAAGGCTACATCGCTATGTTTTTCTGGGACTTACCCGCACTACGTTCTTCGTTGACGTAGCGACACACCCCAGTGTGTTTTTGGAGGGGGACTGTAAGTGCGGCTAGCCCCATCTGCTCAGATTTTCAGACATTCTGCCCAGATTGGCTACATTTTGGTCATTTTCTTTGCTTCGGCGGATTCGCCGCCTCGCAGCTCAGTCACAGGATATTTCCTATATATTTCTGATATGCCGGATTTGATTCCGCGGTCCATTTCCCGTAAATCCGCCGCATTCCGCTATTTTAGCTGGAATCGCCATTTGCCGCTGGCGCGCGCTCGCGGGCCTGATCGGCCATACAATTTTACATAAATGGATTATTTAAATTCATTCGGACAGTTTTGGACACTCAGATGTATTTAGAATAATTCCCCTCAATTTTCTTCATAGACTGGGATTTTCTGCCGGACCACAATCAGCATGGACCTTGCTTCTGTTGTCGCTGCTCTCGCCTCCGTTGGTGTTCGTGTATCCGGTTCCAACCCCAATAACAACATCCAGGGAGACTCCTCGCGTGCCTGCCCCACTGGTCTTGCCGGCCCCGAGCCCTCCGGCACCCACAACGACCCAGGGCAGCACTTTCAGGGAAGTCCTAGACCAAGGTCTGAAGGAGTTGGGTTACTCTCGAGAAGACCTGAGTGTGGAGTTGTTCGCCAGCGACAAGCAGCATGTACTGGACCTTTACTGCAGCAAGGGGAAGAACTGCAGCTACAAATTTTACTGGCCCTCTTTCGGGATGGCCTACGGGAACCCCAGGTTCAGTGAACTGGGGAAGGTGCTGACCAAGGTGGCCTTGGAACGTTCCCGTATGGTCCTGTGTTCCCCCGATTGGGGAGCCCATGGGGGCAACGAATACTGGCGAAACCTCCTGGACAGGCTGACTATCAGCTCTGTTCGGTTACCTGATGAGGCCATCTACGTGCCTCTGGGGCGTAAGACGCCTATTGGGAAACCCGGATGGGGGAGTATGCTGGGCGTGGTGGACGGAGGTCTTACCTCCATCCCCTGGGAGGATCTGGACCCGACTCTGGTCCAGGCTATACAGCGAAAAAGCGACGGACTCGCCTTGGGTGACTTGAAGGATCGCCTACGACCTCAAGATGCTATTGAGACTACACCCGGAGGAGATGAGTACGTCGTGACTGACACCAACGCCCCCAACTCTCCCTGTCATGTACCTTTTCCTGATGGAGTCTCTGAGTGTGGACTATCTGAGCTACCTAGCTCTATCCACTCAGATGACGAAACTGAGCACGACGCCTTCTTCGTGCAGACCTGTGTGGAGGAAGTGGAGAACGCCGAGTACGTCGCCCCACTGAAACCCCTACTCTCAATGAGGGTGGAAGACCCCGTGGACTAGGAGCTGGACCCTCGATCCAGGCTAAGGGAGTATGTGGATTCCAAGAGGAAGTTGGTGGCAAAAAAGCTATGCTACGCGAAGCCTACCCGCAGCTCATGGCCACTGAAGCAAGGACGTATGGGAGACCTATCCCAATTGAAGGAGGACCTCGAACAGAAGATCACCACCTGGCAAAGGGAGGTAGATCTTAAGCTCATGAAGAGCGTGTGCGGCGCCCATGTGAGGACCCCAGAGGAGGACGACCTCTCGGAAGAATGTGTATGTGAACCCCCTCGAGCGTGCCTATGCTGCCATCGTCCACCGGAGATGGTTGAACAAGACCTTCTATATGCCTACCAAGGGCTGAAGGACACTACCACGGGCGAAGAGTCGGTGGAAGACCACCTCCCGACGTCTATTACTCAGGGGGCAAGCAACTTACACTCTGACGAGGACATGGAGGACAAGATCAAGGTATTGGACCCGCGGGTACCAAAGCTTATAAGGACCTATCTGGAGTTGTTCGGAGAACTACCCCCTCCAGCCTCATGTGACAAGCTGGTACAGATGGACCTCAAGCTGAAACCCGAGTTCGTGGGTCACAAGATCCGAAGGAGACCCTATCCAGCTCCTAAAGAGCAGGCCGACGAGATTGAGAGACAGATACAAGAATGTATCGACGCTGGCCTAGTCCGGGAGTACAAGGACGGGGACTACCCCCTACACTGCAGCCCCTGTTTCCTGGTGGCTAAACCTGGGTCTACAGCCAAACGGCTGGTAGTGGACTACGGAGAGCTGAACAAGAAGACGCTGAACCACTCAGGGTCCATTCCCAATATGGAGTCTACCCTGGAGAAGATAGTGAAGCGGTAGCGGCAGGGTCTCCCTACCGCTACCCGCTGTGGCTCGCACGTGCGCTGAATAGCGCAATTTATGACGTAAAATGGGATTACGACAGCTACAGAGCAATAGCGAGGATTGCCGTTTTTTATGTTGAAATAGCAGTTTTTTATAATAAATTTATGCTGTTGTGCCCCATTTTGTAGTTATTCGCGAGATTTCACTGTTTTTCCGTGTTTTCACAGGCATCTATGTAGATTTGAAGGCCTGTGGCTAACGCCTTAGAACAGTTTAAGCAACTTGAACCGACTCACGAAATGTTCGATTCTTGCAGAAAGTGCAGTGCTTTGCATGAGGGTAACGAAAACGCTTCAAAACTGTTCTAACAACCCTGAACAGGGACAGCCGCCGGCCGCAGCGCATCGCAGCGCCAAGGAGCGGCGCCAACACGCGCTGAAGCCAGAAGGCGCTGGGCGCAGCGCCAGTGAGCACCGCAACGTGGCCGTCAGCCGCAGCAAGCGGCCAGAGGAGAGGCAGCAAGTGCCTCCGCAGCGTCCCGGATGAGCAGCAGCGACAGCAGCGGCGTCAGGACGTGGGGACCGCAAAATGGCGGCTACAACCTGGACAGCATGAGCGACGCGTCAGACTGGAGTCCCAGTCCAAGTGTAAGTGCGGCTAGCCCCATCTGCTCAGATTTTCAGACATTCTGTCCAGATTGGCTACATTTTGGTCATTTTCTTTGCTTCGGCGGAATTGCCGCCTCGCAGCTCAGTCACAGGATATTTCCTATATATTTCTGATATGCCGGATTGGATTCCGCGGTCCATTTCCCGTAAATCCGCCGCGTTCCGCTATTTTAGCTGGAATCGCCATTTGCCGCTGACGCGCGCTCGCGGGCCAGATCGGCCAAACATTTTTACATAATTGGATTATTTAAATTGTTTCAGACAGTTTTGGACACTCAGATGTATTTAGAATAACTCCCCTCAATTTTCTTCATAGACTGGGATTTTCTGCCGGACCACAATCAGCATGGACCTTGCTTCAGTTGTTGCTGCTCTCGCCTCCGTTGGTGTCCGTGTCTCCGGTTCTACCCCCAATAACAACATCCAGGGAGACTCCTCGCGTGCCTGCCCCACTGGTCTTGCCGGCCCCGAGCCCTCCGGCACCCACAACGACCCAGGGCAGCACTTTCATGGTAGCAGAGGCTACCTGAATGTTGTTCCTTTGGTGTCCCAACCACAGCTAGCTCCCCAGTACGGCCCCGTAGACTCCGCCACCTCCGGAGACGTAACGATTACGCTGCCGTGGTGCTGTGCGAACGAGGCCTTGAGAGGAATGCCTTGCGCAAGCCCAAATTGCCCAAGAAGGGCACAAATCAGCAGCTGTGGAGGCCCAGATTACAATCAAGATCCCAGTCGAAATTGGCCATCAAGTAGCTGGAATCTCCCAGCCTACGCTAATGGCAACGCTCCGGTGGAGCTTACGGACCTGGCAGGTACTAATACTCCCTACCAATGTCCACATTTCGAGACCATCGACGCCGACATTGACGACATTGAGATGGGTGGTCCAGGTGAGGTACCTACCTATAATCGACCAGCCTCATGGGCACAATGGGACAACCATTTGTCTTCAGAAGTGACCCGTAACCTTGAGGCGCTTGAGGCCCTTTGTCTATTAGCCACGTCTAAGCTGATAGGACAAGAAAGAATCGCCTCTGATTTTTTATTCGAATATTTTTTCCTCCTTCAAGAAGAAATTAAGACCAGGATGTGGTGGTGTTCTCAAGAAGATGAATCTTTTGCCATTTTTGTGCAGATCTGGGAGGCAAGTCCCTTCCCGAAGGAGAAGACCAAGGCACCTGTTGCCGGGCCCTCCGCCCCTCATCCCTCTGTTTCCATCCGCGACGATCTAGCCGCCGCGGTTGAGGAAGGAATTTTAGAGGCAGCTAGGCAGGCAAGCCTGGAAATTAGGACTGAAGGAGCTCCCCAAGTGGACTCCTGGCTGCGAACCACTGAGATGAGCGGTCCGACAGCCTGCTCAGGCCCTTCAGGACACGGTATGTACTGTCCTGCCGACTGCTCTTGCAGATTACAGCGAGATACTGAGCTCCAATTGCTCAAAGATCAAATGCAACTCATCATTCAGACGCTGGGAATTAAAGATCTTTTCAAGACCCACATGAGGTCTGAGGGCGCATCATCGGTGGAACAAACAACAGAACCGTCGGAGGAGGCGACAGAAATTTTTTCGATTGCTCCTTCGGTGGACTCTAAGACCACCGACGCAAGGATCAGCAGGACTAAGCTAAAGGAAAGGGTTACAATCTCTCGATCTCAGAGTAGATCGGCGAAGGCTAGGAATGAGGTTCAGAATGCCAAGCGAACTGCCTCCCGTACTGCCCTTCCTGCTGTTGATTCCAATGCAATAGCCCAGATGTTGCTCGCCCAGACCCTCGCCGGAGCTGGTGTGGCTAATGATGCCGCCAAGGTGTCTGCCATTACGGCCGGTGTTGGGCTGGATTCACTTCTAAATCCCACTTCATTGCGACTTCGTCAGGTTGCCAAGCAACCAAAGTATAATGGGAACCCCAGACGTTGGCCTCAGTTCCAACGGGAATTTAAACTGTGGGTTAAGACTCAAAAACTCCAGGATGATCAGTTCCTGATGGCGCTCTTGGACTGCCTTGAGGGAGCGCCGGCCAACACTTGGCTCAGGACCTGGAGTGATCGTGAGGATTCAAGTTCCCCCCTTACCTTTGATGAGGTGTGGGAACAGTTGGAGGTACGTGGATCCCGACTGCCAGAGGACCATTACCACCAGATGTTGAAGAATTTTCCTTCGTTCTCGCGATTAATCTTGCACGAAGTGCAAGACAAGAGACAGCGCTTCTGGAATCTCGTAGAAGAATCTGAACATTCAGGCGAAAAATTTTCCAGTGCCGAGCTGAAAAATCTGATTTTTGACAAGATCCCCTCAGAAACCGCCGCCACCCTTCGGAATAAACAGTCCGAAGAAAAGGTCAAGACCTGGTGGGCGGAAATCGATGGCTTCGACGCCTCGGCCAACCGGTTTACCGTCAGGGAAGCACTTCAAAAGTGCTCCCCCACGTCGTTTACCAAGGTGAAATTCACTGAAAACACGTGGAAAATCAAGTTTAATGAACACGAGGATCGGGACTTGTTTGTCCAAGTCCTCAATAGGGGAGTAAGTTTCCACGGCCATCCCCTGAAGGCCAGGAACTGGGTGTTTTCGTTCACCCCGCAGGAACTGTGGGAAGAGGTTGAGCGGCTCGCTGACGCCGCCAATCAAAATTTCCATGAGGGTCTTGGGGGAAACAAGAATACCCAGCAAAACACCCAAAATGGGGCCCAAAAGGGCAACAAAAAGGTGAATGACACCCGGAATGTTCAGGATCATTGTAGCATCTGCCTTCTTTTAGGTTCTACGAACCGAGCTAAGACGCATTCTACTGCTAATCACCGATGGTCTGCTTACGATCACAAGGTGATTGGTGAAAATGTCAGTAATTCGCAGAATTCAGACAAGAATGACAGACAGGTGCATGGTGCTAAGGGGGGAAAGGGTAATCCGACCCCCTCCGGTGGAAACAAAAACACTGGAGGCCCTGGCGGGTCCCAAGGCAAAGGAAATCGGACTCCATCCGGTTCCGGTGGGCAGCCAAACGGTCAGACAAGTCCCAATGGCAACGCCGGAGGCGGAAATCGAAATCCAGGCCAAACCCCTCAATCCGGTACAAATAAAGGAAATGCTCCAGGATCACAGGGTAAGGGTAAGGGAAATCCTTCAGGAACCCCCTTCTCTGGTAAGGGCAGAGGGCGTGGCGACGGTGGTGGCCCATCATCCGGCGGTCGTGGCCGTGGACGTGGAAAGGGAAATCATCGTGTGGATCAGGTCTCAGGTGCAGATCAGGTGTCCGATGCGGATCGAGATTATGTCAAAAATGCCCTGAATCCAGCGGATGATCCGTTCCAAGATGAGTGGATCGACGAAACAGGCTGTGCTCACAATGTTAACGCAGCCGCTGGAGGTCAGAACGCCTAGGGGAGCCACGAAAATCGCCCCTCCCCAGGCGATTTCAGGCATGATCTCCAAATTCCTGATCGACCATTACTTGATGTAGGGTCGCTTGTCTCCTCTCCCCTGGATCCGGCAGCGGATCCTTCTGTTGTAGTGAACGAGGTTGGTGTACAGTCCAAGCACAGGGCTCGTCAGTTTGTCACAAAGCTGTGGGTCTCTGATTGCAAGGGAAATTTCCACCTCGCCACTTGTTTGTGTGACAATGGATCAGAGGTAAATCTCCAATCCAATGCATTCTTACCCGACGACTGCGTGTTTGAGTCGCCTCATCCTGTTACCCTCGAGGGAGTTTCTGGACATTCTCTCGCAGGTGGGCAACGCGGTTGTTATATATCAACTCATTTGGTCGCTCAAGACCTTTGGGAAGAGCAAAATGTGGAAGAAGTTGTCCTTAAGGATGACTACTTCTATCGTGCCGACATAAAGTATGACCTTTATTTGGGCCATCCTTGGCTTCCCAAGAACAGGGTAGCGCCCGTAGGTCATCGTCGTTGTTTTTTGCTGGAGTCAGGTCCCTTGGAGCGTCCTGAATTTCGTTTTTTGCACGCAGGGTTTAAAAGTGCAGAAGAATTTTTGAAGCAAAAGGTGACACCAAAATTTGGTGAAGATGTCACCATTGCAGAGGTGAATGGGAGTGCCGATTACTCCCAAGAGTTAGAATGTCTTCGTAGGGACTCCCAGCCAGGACGCCCTTCGCGCTGGCACTCTTCATCCTACAGAGTTGTCGACAAATGGCGCGATGCAATTTGTGAATATTTTCATGAACACCATTCCTTTTGGCCCCAGTATGATGCCTTTGCTAACCGTATGAACAAGCGCTTTGACAAGCACTTCAGCGATGCTTGGACCCACAAATGGGACAAGAAGTTGTGGATTAATCCTCCGTTTCACTTAATCCAGCAGGTCATCCACAAAATCAAGCAACATAAAACCCAGGCAATTTTAGTTGTGCCCTTGTGGGACGACAAGCCTTGGTTTCAGGAATTACAAGACATTTGTGTAGATTACATCGAACTTCCCAGGAAGATTAAGCTGTATGCCAGGGACGACACAGGTCCCCTGCCACAGCGGTCCTGGAGTTCGCTTGCATTCCTGGTGGATGGAAAGCTTTCTGACTCTAATTCTGCTGATTCTGGTACTGATTCTTGTGTTGGGTCAGAATCTGAGGTTGAGCGTGGTACTGATGATGAATCTATTTTTTCTGATTTTTGTCCGTCAGATACCCAAGGTGATTCAACGTCCAATGGATCCGCCTCGTCTCCCTCTTCCCCAATACGGTCGACATCGAAAAGAATCTTCAGTGCACGGGCGAGGAAAAATCTCCAATCGCGCCGCAAATTCAGAGTTTTTTATGAAAAACCCCCTGTGGAAGCTTTCATGGATCCTTTCGAGGAGCTGGATCACGAAGAGAATCTCTGGGATTTCGACACACGACCCACCTATCTTCAAGAGGCAGTTGATACGGACCTGTTTAGGGACATCCGTAAGAAGATTCTTCCTGCCAAAGCTGAAGAAGTCGCCAACGTTTTTTCGACAGTAATTCCTGGCGATCAGGTGGACACTGAATTGTGTTCCAAGTCAAGAGAAAAGATTTTTGAGGAACAGAAGGACACAACCCTTTCAGGGAAGTTGATCAACGACCCCCCTGTCCGTGGACAGTTCGGTGAAGCCTTCATCGAGATTCGTGAAGGGTACAAGGCAAAAAAACAGCGCCCTTATGAAAATCATGGACACAAACATGAGATACTCAGAAAAATCATCGAGAGAAATCTCAGGGAATTTGGTTGGCTTGAGGGTTGTATGACCAGCGAATGGTGCTGTTCACCCTTCACAGTCCCGAAGCCACCGCCTGCAGACCAGAACACAATTGATGGTTGGCGAATGGTGGTTGATTTTCGCAATCTCAACGCCGAAACCAAGGCGGATTCACACCCCCTGCCCCTCATTGAGGAGGAAATCGCCAAGAGGGCAAGAGGTCGTTTGTTTTCTGTGCTGGATCTCCGTCACGGCTTTCACCAAATGCCGTTGAGGAAGGACAGCCGACCTCTCACCTGTATGTGCACGCCATGTGGCCCAGTCCAATGGACCGTCATGCCCATGGGGTTGAAGAACGCCCCCTCATTTTTTCAAAGAATGATGGAGGATGTGCTGTTCACAACCCATCCTGAGCTTCGTGCCTTCGTGAGTGTGTACATAGATGACATAATCATCGCGACGGAAGGGGAGGGACTGACCGAAGCCGAGCTGGTGGCCCTACATGAGAAGCAGCTGAACCAAGTTTTGGACATTCTTGACGCCAATCAGCTGGTTTGTGGGCCAAAGAAGGGAAAATTATTTTTAAAATCAGTCGAATTTTGTGGTTCTCTCCTAGAGAATGGCACCCGACGACCCAGTCCAGGGAAGCTCGTCGCTATTCAGAAGTGGAAGCGTCCTGAGACGATCACGGAGTTGAGAGGATTCCTGGGTTGTTGCAATTTTTACCACACTTTTGTGCCGAATTATGCCAAATTTGCTGCCCCCCTCACTGAATTATTGAAGGTAGGGAGAGATGCGGGCAAGGCAGGTTCAAAGGTTCGTGTCAAGTGGACTGACGAGTGCGAGGAGGCCTTCCATCACTTGAAGGCAGCCCTCTGCGAAGTCGCCACGTTGCATGTGCCCCAGTTTGACCGACCCTTCTACATTAGAACCGACGCATCTAGGTACGCGATCGGAGCTGTCCTTGAACAGGTTGATGAAGCCACCGGCGATCATTACCCTCTTGCATTTTGGTCTCGGAAGCTAGCCCCACGCCAAATGCAATGGTCGCCGCGTGAGCAAGAGACTTACGCCATAATTTGCGCTCTAAAAAAGTACCAATCGTGGGTTGGCACCAATCGAGTCGAGGTCCTGACGGATCATCGATCTCTGGAGTATTGGGCCACCGAACACATTGATACTGTCGCGAGCCCAGCTGGTCGACGGGCCAGATGGCACGAATTTCACTCTCTGTTTGACCTCCATGTGTCGTATTTGCCTGGAAAACACAACACGGTAGCGGATGCTCTGAGCCGATGGGCTTACCCCGCCTCAGAGGGGCTGCAAAGTACCAACATCCATGGTACGGAGCAGGACCGCCATGTCATCATCGAATGGGATCAGGAAGAAAAGAAACTCATTCGACGTGCATGCATGCAGTGCGCTGTTAAACAGCACGCATTGCCGTGTCACGACATCACGGCCATCACAGATCCGGCGCATGCTCATGAGATCTGCACCAAAACACTGAAAGTCGTGGAAAAAGTCACCGATCCCTCCTCAGGGAGTGTGAAACGGTTTGACTATACCCGACAAGTAAGTCGATTTCGGTTGATCGAGGGCATTAAGCGACGAGATCCGGCCAAAACTCCACCCCTGCCTAAAGATTCCCTGATCATCCGTGACTGGACGTCCGATTATCTGCAGGATCCCATGTTTAAAGAGGTCTTTGGAAATCTCAAATCCAAAGATGCTCACAGGGATGGGATTTTTGCTGAGTACTCGTTGGATGGGGGGAAGCTGTGGATGGAGGGTAAATTGTGTGTGCCAGACGCCCTAGCCCCCCGAGTGTTAAACTGGTGGCACAAATGGGAGTCCTCCCACGCACATGGCCGTCGACTGTGGTCGATGATTAAACATAGGTTGTTTGGCTCACGGCTATATACTCACTGCATGAAAGTAGCCGCCGGATGCGCCCAATGTGCTGTCTCGACGCCTCCCAGCGCGAAGAAGCACGGCCATCTGAGGCCACATCCTATTCCGGAGCGCCTCTTTAACAGAGTCACCAGTGATTTTTTCTATCTCGGTGAGCTCAATGACGAAGAGTGCCATTGGACTAATAAAAAAGTCAATGGTGTGCTCCTCATTCAGTGCCGTCATTCCGGCTACATTCACGTGTTGCCTTGCAACATTGAGTCGATGACTGGCAAGGCTGCCGCCAAATGGTGCGCGCAGACCTGGATGGGAGGTTGGGACGTCCCATCCGAGGTGCTGACGGATTCAGGCAAAGAGTACACCTCCGAATGGTGGAGAGAATTATGTGCTCGCCTTGGAATCCACCACCTCCGATGTGAAATCCACTCGCATCGAGCGCTGCCTGGTGAAAGAGCCGGCCGCTCAATAATTAATATGCTTCGTAAGGAGCTCGCGAGTGAAAAGGATTTCCATTGGATGGAAGTTCTCTTCGCATTGCTTCGCAGGTACCACAACACGCCTTTGTATCATGGCCTTTCTCCAAATGAAATTGTCTTTGGACGAAAGAAGTGTTGGTGGAACATGCCGTTGAATAATCCTCGCCCCTGTAAAGATGCTTCGCTGTTTTTGGACGAAGTCCAACGAGCAGATAAAACTGTGTCGAAATTAATCGAGAAGCATCAAGCTGACTGGCTTTGGGTTCAAAATCAAGGTCGAAAAAACCCCCACAATTTTGAAGTCGATGATCGAGTTTGGCTTCGAAAATCCGAAACCACCCTGGACGGAGATGACAAGCTTCTTCCCTTGTGGGAGGGGCCATTCGCTGTTACAGCGCGTCTTGGTGAGAACAGGTGGAGGATTCGTGTGGATGTCAGCAGGGAAATTGACGTTTCGGGCGATCGCCTCAAGAGAGAGATCCCCTCCCCCAAGGATCGAGTTAAACCCCTTTTTTGGACTGCGAAACATTTGTCTGATCGGGTCATTGAAGGGGGGAAGTACGAACTCAAGAGGATTGTTGAAGCAAGACGTGACGCCAAGGGCGAATGGGAATTTCTGTGTGAGTGGAGGGGCTTTGATTCCAGTCACAACAACTGGGAACCAGCCCAATCTTTTGTCCATGGATACACCAAGGGGTTCATCGACTTCCTCAAGAAGCACCCCGAAATTGGTGTACTCCTGACAGATTGTTTGTCGAAACCAGACAGACAAGTGGAGAGCGACGGAAAACGACCTGTGGTGAATCGAGATCCAGCCTTTTACGGCCCTCAGCAGCCACATTCCAGGGCTGATCCGTCGATCCCCCCTCCTGTGGTCAGGCCAGCCCAGGAGCCAAATGAGGACCAAGCTTCGAGTTCGGCCGCTGATTTGCAGCGCCCAAGCCGTACGAGGGCCAGGCCAGACAGGTTGGTGGTCACATGTATTCGTGCTTGGCCGAATTGAGGAAGCCATCCTACCACATTCTGCTCAATCCACTGTTCATTCTTTCTGTTTATGTCGTGATGTGGAGAACTGCGAATGTTTGATAATTTGACGTCAATCAACTTTTCTTTGGTCTCCGTTCGGCAGACAAGGCGTAGATACGCTGACGGAGTGTGCTGCCGTGTTCAGAAAAAACCAAACTCAGGCTTAATTCAGGCAGATTCGGGGTAATCTTGTCTCTGTTGGTCTGTGCATTTTTGGAATTTGGCTACTCGTGCAGATGGAAGCAAATGTACATAATCAAAACGCTGGCCAGCGACATTCACCCCTACAGGTATCCCCTGTAGTACTGGCTGCACCAGATGCGACGCCAGGAACTCAGATCGTACCTTCATTTGCTGTGATGCTGACGCCAAAGTCCAGATTCAGATCCAGGATCCTCAAATTTACCTTGAATTTCTCAGGTTTGTCCATCATTCTGCCACTGTTGTACGAAACCCAGACGTCAATTGTTCAGACAACCTTCAGATAGGAGCTCTAGGGACTTCTAACAGCAACCTCTGAAGTCCGTAAGCTTCGTTGTATTTTTGGCACACGCCAATGTGAGCTCAATCAGACCTGAAACTGTCGAAAATGGTGAATCCAAGTGTCTTGTGGGACTTCATCGAAAGATTGGCCTTGTCCAAGTCGATTGACACCACCGCCACTGTAAATTCGGTGTCTCTCAGTTATATACTGTCAGTGAAGCGCCTTCAGCGAACCTTCGGCGCGTTACATGCCAAGGATCCAGGGCTATCATGTCCCATCATGATGCATCATCACATGATCCAGATTTTCATGGAATCTGTTGGATGCTCGCGAACCAACGTGCCGGAAAGCACAATTGAGCTGAATAAACGACAATATATATTAACTTTAGTCTAAACGAAAGTGTTGGTAGTTTCAGTGCTAGACATTCCGCTTCATTTCACCTTCATCCCAGGGAATGTATGCATTTTAGGACAATTTAGTTTGATTTCCTTGTCATCTCTTCTCATTCCTCGAAGATCTGTTTAGATCTAAGTGCACAGAAAAGCATCTTTACCTTCTGTGGTGCACTTAGGGTCTGTAGACTGCAATTGTAATTGTTTTCCCTCACTGTGATTGTCTCATCCCCTTAATCTCTGCTCAATTTGACTCGCAATCTTGCTCAATTTTGTGATCATCCACCAGATGCGCCAATTCTGAGCCACATGCTGCACTTTTCAGAACGAGAAAGGCGGGAATAACACGATGTAGAGTTCGGCGAGGACACCGTAGCGTGCCCGCGACAGCGAAACTGTGCCAGAGCGCTGAGATGTCACTCCAATTCTTGATCCCCCCACTCAATCCACCAATAATCTACCTCATTCTCAACCAATGCATGGTTTGGTATCGATTCTCGATACGTTTACATGCTTTTTAGCCTCTGACCTAATGTTTTACTGCACGGAGGACTGTTCGTCACTTCTCATTCTGTCTCATTTCAGGTTCATCCAGCCTGATTCAGTGCCAATTCAGCCCAAATCAGGTCAGATCAAGCAGATTTCGCCCCATCGAGGCTACATTTCTATGTTTTTTTTTGGGACTTACCCGCACTACGTTCTTCGTTGACGTAGCGACACACCCCAGTGTGTTTTTGGAGGGGGAGTGTAAGTGCGGCTAGCCCCATCTGCTCAGATTTTCAGACATTCTGTCCAGATTGGCTACATTTTGGTCATTTTCTTTGCTTCGGCGGAATTGCCGCCTCGCAGCTCAGTCACAGGATATTTCCTATATATTTCTGATATGCCGGATTTGATTCCGCGGTCCATTTCCCGTAAATCCGCCGCGTTCCGCTATTTTAGCTGGAATCGCCATTTGCCGCTGACGCGCGCTCGCGGGCCAGATCGGCCAAACATTTTTACATAATTGGATTATTTAAATTGTTTCAGACAGTTTTGGACACTCAGATGTATTTAGAATAATTCCCCTCAATTTTCTTCATAGACTGGGATTTTCTGCCGGACCACAATCAGCATGGACCTTGCTTCAGTTGTTGCTGCTCTCGCCTCCGTTGGTGTCCGTGTCTCCGGTTCTACCCCCAATAACAACATCCAGGGAGACTCCTCGCGTGCCTGCCCCACTGGTCTTGCCGGCCCCGAGCCCTCCGGCACCCACAACGACCCAGGGCAGCACTTTCACCAAGGCCAAGCTCGAGCCGCAGTCCCGCGTTCGAGCAACAGAGGTATGGCCTTTCCAGCCGTCAACCCTATGGCCGTGGGAACCAGCACGGCGGCAGCATCGGCCGTCCCAAGAGCGGCAGTACCAGCCGCAATCCGGATTACCGTGACGGCCACCCAGCCGTCGAAAGAGAGCTCTTCCGCAAGCCGGACCATCGTCAAGCAGCGTGGGATCGCCAACCAGCGTCCTGGAGAACGCCGGAGTGCCAATCAGCGCTCCACCGAAGACAAGGTCCAAGCCGTGGTCACGCAGACCGTGGTCAAGCGTCGAGGGAGCGCCAACCTGCGCCCCAGAAAGCGCCGGAGTACCGACCAGTACCCCAACGTGGAGGAGCGTTCACCGGAAATCCACGCAACCCCAGTCCCAGCCGGTTAAGCTCGGAGATCGCCATCCTACCAACCGAGACGGTGGAGTTGAAGGCCTGGGCCGTAGAGATGGCGGCGTGGGCGAGGAATGCAGCAGCGGAGATCCGGACCCTGAAGTCGGAGCAGGAGAGTCTGCAAGAGCGAGTCCGTCGCCTGGAGAAGACGTCCAAGACGAAGTCCGCTACGGGCGAAGCGAAGAAGAAGGTGGAAGTCGTGGAGAACTTCCAGAAGCCGAAAAAGACCGCCACGACCAGCGGAGCGACCAACCAAGACAGTGGGACGCAGACGCCTGGCAGTGGCAGCCGTCGTTGGAGACGGTGATAATTTAAAATTCCGTTTGTTGGAACACCTGTGGGCAAGTCCAGTCTTGTCAGACTTGCCGTGGTGAGAGCCCAGTCTTGTCAGGCTTCACCAACCGGGTGTATATGTGGGTCTGAAAACCCATGTATATATGGGGCAGATCAGCCCCTGGCACGCACACCCGCACTTGTACAGTACAGTGCACGGTGCCTGGGTAAGGCACGAACTGACACAGCAACATGGATTTGGTGCTGAGGTGCAATGCTGTGTGCGTGCCTGTCCTGTTGTTTGGTTTTTGAAAGCATGGAGGTTTTCGGGAAACTGAAAACTTTTGCCCGGTTTTCAAAACAAACGGGGCAGGCCACCCAGGGCCCTTTTTCTTAATCTTTTCCTAGTGTGGCAAAGCAGGTTTTTGCCTGAGGGTAGTATTGGTGCTCCCCACCGGACACCTAGGAAGAGGCTACCTCTGGGGTTTGTTTTTCCCCTTGGGGGATAAACAAAGCTTCAAGTAGGGGGGTGAAGCGGTAGCGGCAGGGTCTCCCTACCGCTACCCGCTGTGGCTCGCACGTGCGCTGAATAGCGCAATTTATGACGTAAAATGGGATTACGAAAGCTACAGAGCAATAGCGAGGATTGCCGTTTTTTATGTTGAAATAGCAGTTTTTTATAATAAATTTATGCTGTTGTGCCCCATTTTGTAATTATTCGCGAGATTTCACTGTTTTTCCGTGTTTTCACAGGCATCTATGTAGATTTGAAGGCCTGTGGCTAACGCCTTAGAACAGTTTAAGCAACTTAAACCGACTCACGAAACGTTCGATTCTTGCAGAAATTGCGGTGCTTTGCATGAGGGTCACGAAAACGCTTCAATAGCCTCCTGCCGCTACAAGACCAAGATGGACAAGAGGAGCGGATTCTGGCAAGTGGACCTGACGCCCAATGCACAGGAACTACTGGCCTTCATTACCCCTCAGGGGAGGGTGTTCAAGTGGAAGGTCATGCCGTTTGGCGTGGCTAACGCACCCGCTCTATTCCAAGAGCTGATGAACAAGATCTTGTCCATCCTACGAAGGAGACCTAAGGTGCAGGAGCTCATATCCCGTGGTGCCCAGATGGAGGCTCACATCGACGATGTATGCCTCGGGACCAATACCCAGGAGGATCACCTAATCCTCTTGGGTGAGTTCTTTGCGGTCTGCCAGGAGAACCACACACGACTCAAGCTGGAGAAGTGTGAGTTCATGCAGGAGACCATGCAGTACCTGGGGTTTGATGTTGGCTATGGGTGGTGGACCCCAGCGGCCTCTAAGGCCAAACCCCTGATGGATGCCAAGGTACGACACGAAGACCCCAAGAAAGGACTTCATGATGTACGCAGTTTCATTGGGGCGTGCAACTTCTATCGCCGCCACATCAAAAACTTCACCTACACCAGCGCCGTTCTGACGGACTTGATCAAGAAGAGTACTACTTGGCGCTGGGGCCCACAAGAGCAACAAGCATTTGACGAGCTCAAAGACAAGGTAGCCAACGCTAAATGCTTGGGCGTGCCTAGGGCACAAGGGGAGATCATCCTGGTGACCGACGCCAGCAATGTGGGCGTTGGTGGAACGTTGTTCCAATGGCAAGCACTAGAGAAGGAGGAGTTCGACTCGGCCATTTCCCAATGGGGGACGGAAGGTCTCAACCGAGATGGAACCCTCAAGCACAGCTACCCTGACGACAAGTGGGTCCTAGTACCTCTGGGCCACTGGAACTGGAAGTGGAACCAGGCCAGGGGGAACTACTCCACCTATGAGCAGGAATTGCTCGCGGGTATGCTGGTGCTATCCTCACAAGTACGACTGTTGGGGAGTAACCCTGTGGTCTGGCTGTGCGACCAAGAACCTGTCCGCAGTTTCCAGAAGGGTCCCCCACCTGAGAAGGCCAAGCTACGGCGCTGGTGGACCTATCTCAGTCAACTACGGCTGACGGTACACCATATCCAGGGAGTGAAGAACGAGTGTGCCGACTACATCAGCCGCAACAACTTCGACGCCCTGATTGGTGCCCGGTCTGAAGCGCTGGCTAAGGAGGCGTTCAACCGTATGGATGTCCACTTGGACCTCAACATGACGATGATACGCCCCCTGGATGGACTCCAACAATCGGAGTACCTGAAGGAGTTTGGGGATATCTACAAGCGCCTGAAGAAACGCCTTGAACCCCTCCTGGTCAACCAAGACCAGTGGAAGAGGGACAAGAGCTACCTCTGGCACGAGGACCGCATTGTGGTGCCTAGTGACCGAGTCCCAGCGCTGCTGAAGTGGACCCATGAGTCCAGCGGTCATGTGGGTGCTGACCGTACCCTGAGGCTGTTCAAGCAGTGGTTCCACACTACGTGAACTGACGACCAACTGCGGAAAACCCTCCAGCCTATCGTGGACAAGTGCCCGTGCAGGTCCTGTAAACCAGGGGATATCAGGGACAGAGGTCTCTACTCGACCCTGCCCATCCCTCACTGTGCTAACAGTGTTCTATACGTGGACTACACGGAGATGCCGAAGTTCGGGGGCTATGACTTCGCCCTCGTGGTAACCTGTGGGTTGACCAGGTTTACCAGGGTGTTCCCATGTACCAAGCACATTACCGGGGAGGAGACTATCAAGATACTCCTGGAGGAGTGGTTTTGTGTCTATGGGGCGCCCAAGGAGATCAACTCTGATGAGGACGTACGAGTACGCTCAGATACTGGCTGGTACAAGAGGGTCCTGAGATCCCTCAATGTCCAGGTGTCTACGGGGATTCCCTACTCTCACACGAGCAACCCCCTATGTGAGCGACAGATCCGTGTCCTCAAGGAGAATGCAAGGATCTGGTGCAAAACTGAACGCACCAGAGACTGGGTGAGACTACTCCCCGTCATATCCTTGATGATGAACTCCCAAGAGAGTTCAGCTACTGCCTACTCGCCCCATGAGCTATTCCTAGGGCGCCCGGCATGGTTCCTACATGCCCCCTATCCAGAGGACACCCATTCTTCTGTGGGTGAATGGGTCCAAGAGCAACAAGCGAAGGTGGACAAGGCCAAGGCTATGCTCCAGAGAGTGAGGGAGCGTCAGTGGAACAAGAAGAACAAGCACCGAGTACCGGCCATCTACCAAGAGGGGGACTGGGTGCTGGTGCACCACAGTCGACTACCCGCCTGGCCACGCTCTACCAGCGATGACCCATACTTCGGGCCGTACAAGATTCTATCAGTGGATGGACACCGTATCACCGTGCGTTGTTCTCCCCGTCTAGGGGGGACCCTGGTGTGCGCTGCTCAACACCTGAAGCGCTACTATGATCCTGAAGACCTCTGTGGGGAGGAGTGTGAGCTGAACGACAAGGAAATCGCCGCTCTGGACCTACAAGGGGCTGCCAGCCCTATGGAAGTTGAAGGTGAACTTCCCGACATGAACGCCGAGGAGATGAGTAAGAAAAAGTCACTGCCATGTCTTTCTTGGAGGGCTTGATCCAGGCCAAGCCCCCCTTAAAACCCTTTTGTTGATGCTAAGACAAACTTAAGTGTTTTTATCACTCTTTTGTTGCCTAAAGTACACTTTCTCAAAGTAACTAGGGTTGTGACCCTAGCCCCCCATGAAGTTCACCCCTACCACTCAACTGAGCGGAGGTACCTTCCTTCATGGAGGATATACCGAAATAAAACAGGCATTTCATGCTTTAGGCCTTGGAGGTTAAGCCTAGTGGTCTCCCACCCCAAGAACCCTATACTCAATTGTTTCTACCACTTATTGTGGTCCTACTTTGTAACTGTTTCTGAATTCAGTTGCTTGGCCAAGTCATTTTCTGTGTGGTCCTGACATCTATGCCCCACATTCCTAACCAGCACCATTTCACCCAAAAGAGTGCACATGAAGTGCCTAATGCAACCTCTGAGGCAAGAGTCAGACCAATTTTCATATGAAATCTTTTGTATTATCCATTTGTGATTGAATCTATGTGTATAAACCTGCTTTGTCTATCTGCAGCCCTTCTGTGTTACACTGGATTCCAAAACCAATCATTGATTCGATCCATATCCTGTTCTTGCTCTACTTGCTGCTTTGGTTTGGGTTTTCAACTACAAAACCTGCAGGAATACATCAAAAGATCTAGGGCATAATTCAAGGACATCTTTCCGGTAGCAGAGGCAGTCTCTTGTGACCTTTTGAACCGACCCTGAGAAGAAGTGCAGCACAAAAGCTCAACAACAAGTTCATCATGTCCACGCCAAGCGTCAGGACCTGGCCCATCCGAACTGTCCAAGTGCAAATGGGCAGCATGGCCCACCCAATGAGTGAACCACCATACCGAGCTCCACATCATCTCAGTGGCGCATCTGGGTCCCAAGGAGATCCAGAACGCAGAAGGGCGGAAGAAAATAAAGGCCTTACCACCGACGCCTTAGCAGCACACGGTGGAGACAGCTTCAGTCACCTCCACAGACGTGTAGCTGCCTCAGTATCCAGATCCAATTGTCCTGCTCCATCCTCAACAGCGATTGAAGGACCTGAGGAGTATGAGGAATTGAGGAAGAAGATGGATGAGTACATCCTACATGAGGAGTACTACAAATCCATCCGTGGGGAAGATGGAGAGGAGCCATTGGCTGTACATGGATCCAGACCACGTACAGACCTAGGGTCCTACGCACACTCTGGTCCTCCGTCCACTGCATCCCTGCCAAGACGACTAAGACCTGAGTATCCAAGACCATGTTGTCCAACCCCAAGGGCTCCCGGAGTGGGCCCGACTCGAGTCCAAGAACAACATCATCCAAGGCCAACCTACGGTGCCCTGGATCATACGGCCGAGCTGTTGGCCAAACTCCTGTCTGGATCAGAAGATCCAGATGTGACGGCCCTATCGGAGGCCATTAAGGGTAAACTGGGTATTGCAGAACCCCTACCCAAGCCAGAGTTGCCCTCTCTCTCTCCAGGACTGAGTACCCTGGCCGAAGATCTCAAGAGATCAAGGGTCTCAAGGCTGTTGCCTAAGGTCACCTGCCCCAGCCCCTTTCCCCCCCGTGCCAGGACAGTGCCTATGGCTGATCTACAGGACGTGCCTGTCACAGGGATTGAGAGAAGAGGTCTGTCAGCCCTGGCACCTCTTGCCGGCGTGTCGCCTTCAGGCCTAACTCCGGGGGGTGGGAAGACGGGCAGACCAATTGCCCAGGCGAACATCCAGCTGGAACTGCCGGAGTTGGACCCCAAAAATCTGCCCGAATGTGCAGAAGAATTTGCAGAGTTCCTTTTGTTGACTGGCCAATCCCATGTGGATGTGGCCACCAAATGTTCACTGCTAAAACGCTCATGCAAAAAGAAGTTTTTGCAAAAACAGGTGAAACAGATTGTGAAAACCTGTTCTACCTGGGCAGAGGTACTCCTGAGGTTGGAGAAAACATTCCCAGTCTATGAGACTGACCTCAGCGTACGCACACAGATCGAGGAGCTACCTATGCTCCCTGAGTTTCCATCCGCTGCGCGAATTTCTGAGTATGTGTGCGACTTGGAGTACTTGTTTTCGAGGATGAACGTGGGCTCCTACGGAGCCACTGAGCCCCACCTGTGGCTCATGAGTAAGATCCCCCAGCGTACGTGGGATGATTGCCGCTCCACATCTGAGAGGAAGAGCAGGACCCACTCGTACGATGAACTGGTGGATCTCTTGATTGAGCTAGCTCTTGAGAGAGAGAATGACTCCCACATGGAGAAATTCCTCAAGAAGCATTCCGGACGAGGTGGTACCCCTACCCCCGAACGTGGCGAAGGGAAGGGGCATAAAAATCCCACTAACACCAACCAGGGAGGTGGTAAAGGGAGGGGCAACCTACGCGCCATGAACCAGGTTCAACCTGAAGCAGGCACACCCCCCCTGTTCTACTGCAGACCTGTCAATGACAAGGGGGGACCTTGTCATGCCTCTGACTGCGATCTCCGCAGTGGCTGTATGCTGCAGATGAAACGTCAGCAGCATACCAAAGATGGGAAAACTGTGACCCATCAAGACCATTTCAGGTGTACCATCACCTGTGGTTACTGTGGCAAACGTCGTCACTATGAGGACGAATGCCACATCAAGAGACGCGAGAGTGACAAACTCAAGCGTCAAGAGGCGGAACGCCAGAAGACCCAGACGCCCGCCAGAAATCCCCCGAATGGGGATAAAGGTGGTAAAGGAGGTGGCAAGGGGGGTTTGCAAAACTGGACCCCCTAACCCCCAGAGGCGCTCATCAGCGCCCGTTGCTACACCCACTCCTGCTGCTACACCCGCTCCTGCCGCAGGTGACCCTAAGAAACGCCCCCAAGGGGATAACGCTACCCCTGAAGGGAATAATTCCAAGAAGAGGCGCTTGCCCTGGATGGCCAAGTCCCTCATGGCTGCAGGGGTGGATGTGAAGTTCCCTGATGAGGAATAGGGGGGCGGCTCCGAAGAGGAGGACTTGGTTTTCTGGATCCTCGTGAAAATCGGGGATCAGGTTTTTCGAGCGGTGCTTGATACCGGTGCAACTCTTTCCATAGTGGCCCGGCGCCTGCTTAAGACTTTCAGGAAAACTAAGACCGTGGCCATAAGAGTGGGGGATGGGCGTACCATCCATTCCTTGGGGGGGGTCGATGTGACTATATGTCTGGGCGACGAAACCGTGGCCCAACACTGCAGAGTGTTGGACACTGACGCCTTTGACATCGTCATTGGCACCGACTTTCTACGAAGAAACCCCCAGGTAAAAATGCTGTCCCTACAGCGTCCCTATTCTTTGCATTGCGACTTTGGCAGTGGGCTATTCTCCGTTCCTTTGGAGCTGTCAGGACGAAAAGAGTCTGGGCTGCGCTACGCAGCCAAGACGAACTATCGTACTGACAACTACTAACTGGCCCGTCACGTTCTTGAAAATGGACTGGCGGCCCTTCAGGTAAACCTGGATGAGATCCAGGTGAAATTGTTTGCGAGCCAACAACAGTACATCATGCAGTTGTACTGCTCGAAACAACTGAACAATGCTTTCTGTTTCTTCTGGAAAGCAATGGGCCTAGCGTATGCTAACCCTCCCTTCTCCCTGCTCGCGAAGGTTCTAACCAAAATCGCTTATGAGGGAGGAAGGGTTGTTATGTGCACCCCTGACTGGGGTTGCTCTGGTGAACATGCTTACTGGCGCCGTATGCTAGATCGAATGACCGTGGGAAGAGTGCAACTCCCCGACGGCTCCATCTATGTGCCTGAGGACTCAGACACAGCTATGCAGGCCCCTGACACCTAGGATTTTCTGAGGTCCAATTATCCCAGAACTGGTTGAACCGCGAGATGAACTACAATTCGACTTTCAATGTGCGGCTCAACCTTTGTTTTGCACACCGGAGGTATTGTTCTGTTACTGATGCTTTGAATTTTCATCAATTTTTTCTCATGTCACCCTGTCCTAACCAGCAGGTGTAGTTTCTTGAGAAAAGCTGGCCTTCAGTCATGAAAATAGTCACTTTTGAAATGAACTGCTACTTGGCGTTTCAACGTGCGTTTCAATTAATTGAAGCGCAACTTGGCGTTTCAAAATGTATCTCAAGTAACTATTTAAGCAAACGTAGATTGAGGGTGGTAGGCTGTAGCTGCAGGCTTCCGGACTCATGTAACAGTAACTTGCCCTAACACAGTTGTGGAAGCAGTGCGAAAAAGCAGTGAGCAGGCCACAAAAACGTTATTCGTGAATTGAACCTCAACATAGCGTTTCAATCAGTATCTCAACTCTCTGGGCATAACATATCATTGCTTAACACTGTCAATAATCAATGATCAATGTCGAAGTGGTCCAGCAGCAAGTCCAATTTCCGTTCAATTCGTTGCAGGTACCGGCTCCCCGCTTGTTCAGTCACCTCCTTCGCCCTTGGTTGGACCACAAGGTGCCCTTCGTATTCCACAAATAGCAGATAAATGAAACCGCGACTGTTTTTTGGCACAATCAGAGTGTCACACAGTTTGAGCACGTGGAAGATGCAGCCTGTGGCCTGTTTTGCCTGGCGTTTTTGTCCATCAACACTGTGAATCGCAACAATTTTCTTAGCGCCCAGAACCATCAGAGCTATCGACTTCTCAGTGTCACCATCAAAATCCATGATGACATTGTCCTTTCCTTCGTTGACACGGAATACATGCGTGACCCCTGGGTCTGCTTTCAGGCCATGGAATTGAATGAGCGAAGACAGTCCATCCAGCAGTCTTTTGATGTTCCTGCTGTCCGGTTTCAACAGTGCATGCAGTCCACTATCGTCTTGTGTCGTCCATGCGTGGGACTTTTGCTTTGCTAAAACCTTACACAAAACTTCCACCTTCTTCTGCACCGAGGATTGTGTTGCCCAGTAGCGTACAGCAGGCTCCGATGAATAATATTCATCATCCTCTGGCGGCTCAACTTCCTCATCGCTGTCTGCAAACGTTGGATCTGCGAGAAAAGTAGCGACAGAATCTGAAAGTCATGTTTGCGTCTCAAAGCGCAGCTCAACCGGACAAACAAAAAAACTAGAACTGCACTCAGAAGTTGTTACAACCTGCACACTCTGCAGCCTTGGGCTTTTCATCGGCGCCGGATTCACTGGAGTCGCTAACGCTTGTTGAGGAATCGTTGCCGTCGTCGTGTGAATCCTGTGACTCCTGTGATACATAACATATCATTCGTAGTAACAGTAATAATAGTAATGGTGAAAGAGTTACACGCACCTCAGAGTCGTCTTTTTGGACACATTGCTTCTTAGACTGTACCTCCGACTCGTCCTTCTGGTCTTTCTGGACACATTGCTTCTTAGACTGCTGCGACTCCGCTGCCGCCGGTGCCGCTGTACTGTGTGTCCGCTGAGACGCAAAGAAGCGCAAATGACACATTTGAAGCGAAATAATAAATGACAATGAAATTATAACAATATTTCATCAGACTTTCATAGTTTTCTTCATCCAATACATCGCAAAATCGGCATATTGCTTTTCAAATCTTTCCAAGCAGCGTGAAGATCGCGATGGCGACCGCTGTACTGTGTCTCCGCTGAGACGCAAAGAAGCGCAAATGGCACAGTTCAAGGGAAATGATAAATGTCAATGAAATTGGGACAATATTTCAACATACTTTCATAGTTTTCTTCAGCCAATACATCGCAAAATGGGCATATTGCTTTTCAAATCTTCTGCAGGCAGCGTGAAGATCGCGATCGCGAAGTTACCGGCGGTTACGCTGTTTACAAATTTGAACTACCATTTCGGATTTACTGGGTATTTGGAGCACATGAAGGAACCATTCTGTCTCTTGAAAGCAATCCTTATCATCTCCCATCCCTACTGGCCACCAAATGGTCTCAGCAAGCAATCAAACGGTAAGAAACAGTTGAAACGCACGTTGAAGCACACCTTGTGGGACATTGAAAGTCAAATTGTAGTTCATCTCGCGGTTCAACCAGTTCTGGGATAATTGGACCTCATAAAATCCTAGGTGAGTGGGCCAGTTTCCTGTCCATCGTCGATGGATCTCTAAATCCTGTACCCCTGTGTGACCTAGACCAGGTGCTACTAAAAGAGGTCATGGCCGAAAATCGTGGCCTGACCCTTTATGATCTCAAAAATCGATCTCCTGAGCACCTATCTGCCACACTTACAGGGTGTGAGTCTCCTGATGACTATCTGGAACCTGCAGCTGTAAAAGAGGATACTGACGACCAACTGTCTGAGATCGCCAGCACTATTCCCTCTGTTGATCCCAGCTGTGTTGACCTAAAACATAGTGCTTTCCTAGCCCAGCTGTTACTAGAGGAGGTAGATCTAGAGTCAACCTCTGAACCCGCTTCCCCTGTTGGGAAGCCAGTGCTACACATGCAGCATGTGCAGACAGGTGAACCCGTGGCCCGGAGTGCTGATGCTCTGGCGCGGCCTGCTGCTAATAACATGCCATTGTCTGAGCATGACACTCAAGAACTCCGGCGGCTGTTGTACCTGAAGGCCGAAGGTATTGAGCGCCAAGAGCGGCTGCAATACCTCAGACAGACCTGGAAATACTCCATCTGGTCTGAGGAGGACGATGGATCCTATACTCTGCCTGATGCTGAGATACCTCTAGTGTATTCTCTACACTATGGGCAACAATGTCCCCCTGAGTGGGACGATGGTACTGTGCCTGCCGAAACTGCTGATCGGCAGAAAAAGAAAAAACATGGAAAAAGCAACCTCCATGCTGAGGAGGATTTCCTTCAGAAACTCGAGAGTCTTACCCTTGACCCCCGCCTGAAGAAACTGCTGATAACCTATGAGGAGGTGTTCGGCGCCTTGCCGCCTCCCCTTTCTTGTAAAAAACTGGTCCAGATGGACCTGAAATTGAAACCAGAATTTGAAAAGACGCGAGTGAGGCGTCGTCCCTATCCCGCTCCACAGGAACAGGTTGAAGAAATCGAGCGCCAGATCCAAGAATGCATTGATGCTGGCCTCGTTGAAGAGTATAAACACGGGGACTATCCCCATCACTGCAGTCCCTGTTTCCTTGTTGCTAAACCAGGGTCGACTGCCCTACGTCTTGTTGTAGACTATGGTGAGGTCAACAAGAAAACCCAGAACCACTCAAGGAGTATTCCTAACATGGAAAACACCCTGGAGCGTATTGCCAAATGCAGGTATAAGACCAAAATGGACAAACGCTCTGGTTTCTGGCAGGTGGACCTAACCGCCGCAGCTCAGGAGCTGTTGGCCTTTATAACCCCTAAATGTCGTGTCTTCAAGTGGAAGGTTATGCCTTTCGGGGTGGCTAATGCCCCAGCGCTCTTCCAGGAGCTTATGAACAAAATTTTGTACATACTGAGGCGCAGGCCTCTAGTACAAGAGTTGATTTCTCGGGGTGCAGAAATGGAGGCTCACATCGACGACGTGAGTTTGGGTACTAATACCAAAGAGGACCATGTCCTTCTCCTCCGTGACTTTTTCATTGTCTGTCAAGAAAACCATCTCCGAATCAAACTCGAAAAATGTGAGTTTATGAAAGAGGAGATGGAGTATTCGGGTTTCGACGTGGGGTATGGCTGGTGGAAACCAGCCGCGTCTAAGATGCAGCCCCTACAGGACATGCAGATTCGCCATGACCCTAAGAAGGGTCTACACGATGTGAGGAGTTTTGTGGGCGCCTGTAATTTCTATCGGCGTCACATCCACAATTTTACTTACTCCTCCGCACCCCTCACTGACCTGATCAAGAAAACTACTCCCTGGAGGTGGACCTCCCGAGAGGAAGAGTGTTTCCAGGAGTTGAAGAAGAAGATTGCCTCCTCCAACTGCCTGGGAGTGCCCCGCCCTGAGGGCGAGATAGTCCTGATCACTGATGCCAGTGATGTAGGGGGGGGAGGTACGATCTACCAGTGGGCAGGAGCTTAACCCCGCTGAACTAACCCGGTGCCATTATCGTACTACTGGACTGAACCGTGATGGTTCGTTGAAACATGACTATCCTACCAGTGAGTGGCGACTGGTGCCACTGGGACACTGGAATTGGAAATGGAACCAAGCGCGTTCCAACTACAGCACCTATGACCAGGAACTCCTGGCCGGTATGTTGGTGCTATTGTCACAATCCCGACTCCTGGGATCTAACCCTATTGTCTGGCTGTGTGACCAGGAGCCTGTGAAGTCTTTTCAGAAGGGCCCACCACCAGAAAAAGCAAAGCTAAAACGGTGGTGGACTTACCTGAGCCAGTTCAGGCTGACAGTGCATCATATCCCCGGGATTAAGAATGAACTGTCTGACTATATATCGCGCAACAACTTCGATGCGCTTATTGGTGAGAGCTCTGAGGCGCTCGCCAAAGAGGCTTTCCAGCGTATGGATGTCCAGCTTGACCTGTCCATGCGCACTGCTCGAATCCTGGAGGGTTGGAGTCTAACCGACTATCAGTCAGAGTATGAAGAAATTATCCAAACCCTCAGCACTGGTCTCAAACCCCGTGTCATTGACGGGCACCAGTGGTATAAAAACAATCAGTACCTCTTCTACGAGGACCGAATTGTTGTGCCTGAGGCACGACTGGATGGGTGCCTACAGTGGGCCCATCTCAGTTCTGGTCACACTGGCGCTAATCGCTCAGTGGACTTCTTCCGTGAGTGTTTCTACTCTAGTCTAACCCTGACTGAACTGAGGTCGCGTATGCAGACCATTGTGGATGCTTGTGGCTGTCATGCCAGCAAGCAGAGCGACAGTAGGGATAGGGGCCTGATCTCCCGCTTACCCATACCCTATTGTGCTAACTCTCTTCACTACGTGGATTTCATCCACGGCCTACCACGCTTTGGCGTCTATGATAGTTGCCTCGTGGTCACCTGTGGTCTATCTCGCTTCACCGGAGTGTTCCCGTGCAATAAGAAAATCACAGGTGAGCAGACTGTGAAAACGTTGGTCAAACAATGGTTCGAACCCTATGGAGCACCTAAGCAGGTGCACTCTGATGACGATGTACGCATCCGCAGTGACACTGGGTGGTACAAACGAGTGCTAAATGCCCTCAACGTGGAGGTAACCACAGGTGTGCCCTATACCCACACGTCTAACCCTCTCTGTGAGAGACAGAACCGTGTGGTGGAGCAAAACTTAAGAATCCTGATGAAACAGGAGCGCACCAGGGACTGGGTACGCCTAGTGCCCTGGGCAGTGCTGTCCATGAACTCACAGCGAAGCTCTTCTACCCCACGCACTGTTCCATGGAGGACGACCTGCTTGGTTCTTCAAAACCCCCTTTTCTGAGGACTTCAAGAGCCCTGTGGGAGATTGGCTGGAACACAAGCAGTCTCTGGCTAACCAGGCTGGTACTAACCTGATGTAAGGTTTTCGTGCAACCTATATTCTCGCTTTTTTCAGTGCAAAATCCTGATATATGTACACCCACAGAAAACCACGATCCCAGCACTGTTTTGGACAGTGTTGGTATCAGTGGATCAGGAATTTCTGTAGTTTTACATTCATGGTGTTTTCACCATTTTCTGTACTATAAAACTGAGTTTGGCTCGGCGACGGCCAGTCCTGAGATCGCGCGCGCCGATCCAGAAATTGTCGATTTCTGACGATTTTTAAGATATTTCAATCAGTTTTATCGATAAGATTAATTCTATATCAGTTTTAGACATAAGCGGATGTTACGGCACCATCGCGACGCCGTTCCGTGCTAGTTTTTTTGGCGCAAGTATGCCATGTTTGTGAATTTCTATAAAATTGTAGGTGTCTTGAATGCTGAAGTTAAGTACACCAAATCACAGCCCATTAGTAGGGCTTTGCATGCATATGCTGATTTGGTTTCCAAACGCGTCGCTGCACCGGCACCACGCGTTGGGGGGAGACCCATGATCATGTTGTAAATATGCATTGTTTTGGTCATATTTCAATGTTATATGTCCCCTTTTGTTCATATCTTCTTAGGACATGAAAGGGACCGTTTCGAAATCACTCCCGTGATTTCGTCGAATGTTGAGTATGTTGCCGTCGCCTTGTGTGGTCGCCTTTGGGGTACATTTTTGGGTTATTTGAAGGAAAACTTTGATAAGTTTCAAGGAAAACAAGTTCTAAGTCATTCATTTCCAAAAATGAAAAGAATTTCGAAACGCCCTCAACGACGACGACGACGACGAAGACGACGTTGAAGACGACGACCAGGACGACGCAAACATCTTCGACGAGATTTTCGGAGCAATTGGTAAACCCCAAAATCATGTTCAAGAAGGTCCTTGGTGCCTACACCATTTGAGGACCATTTGACTACTTTGAGCCCTATTACAAGGACATTGACGACAAAGGAGACCTTCACCATCGCGCTGGGACTGCGTAGCGCTGAAGAACAAGTTGCAGCGCGATTATCCAAATGGTGTCAGCGCGTGATAGTTTTCAATTGATTACTCCAGCTGGGTGCCATGGACAAAGTGCCATGGACCTTTGGATGGTTCTCAAGATTGATTACTCCAGTTGGGTGCCATGGACAAAGTGCCACGGACCTTTGGATGGTTCTCAAGATTCTATCATGATCGTTGGTGAGTTCTCAACCTCCAGCAAGGACGACAGCGCTGCCCACATCCTGCAGATTACGAAGTGGTCAAATTGGAAGTCAAAAATATGAAGATTTCAGAAAAAATAATTCATGGTATGGGCCAAGAAGATTGGTGACCAGAATTGTAATCATAATAACTATGGGCCATGAGAAATGGTCTTATTGGTTATTTCTGTATAATGTTATATGATCAGTGGATGATTTTACAAACTGTGAATTTTTCTGATTTGCTTTGTGTTGTCTTTGGTTTTAGGGTCAGGACATCTCAGAAGTGCATTTTTTTATTTTTTGTTTGTTCACTATTTTATATTTTAAATTCTGTGCAGAGGTCATTTTTTTATGATTAATTTCTTTCCAGGATTGCAGAAATTTTACTGTGATTGAGCCTGGGGGTCAGAGGACCCTATGTGTGAGGCACTTGTGAGTGCCATGAGTGGTGTGTGTGTAGACATGTACATTACATGCCGGTACCGGAACCCAGCGGTGCCTCCTAAAATCCCAGGTCCGGGATCAAAGTAAAAATCTGTGTTTTTTTTATTGCTCCGCGGCTTATCTTCATAGATTCAGCCACAGAAGCACCCATTTTGTGTGGGTGTTTCTGAGCTTGGGAGGGGAGTGTTAACCCGTGGAGCAATTCAGTTGCGTGGTTAACACCCGACCCAAATGCTTTGCATTTTTCCCACCCAATTTTGTTGTTGCACTGCACCTTCTTTGTGCTTTTCAGCCTGAGATGTGTCTCAGGACTTGGGAGGGGAGTGTAAGGTTTTCGTGCAACCTATATTCTCGCTTTTTTCAGCGCAAAATCCTGATATATGTACACCCACAGAAAAACACGATCCCAGCACTGTTTTGGACAGTGTTGGTATCAGTGGATCAGGAATTTCTGTAGTTTTACACTCATGGTGTTTTCACCATTTTCTGTACTATAAAACTGAGTTTGGCTCGGCGACGGCCAGTCCTAAGATGGCGCGCGCCGATCCAGAAATTGTCGATTTCTGACGATTTTTAAGATATTTCAATCAGTTTTATCGATAAGATTAATTCTATATCAGTTTTAGACATAAGCGGATGTTACGGCACTATCGCGACGCCGTTCCATGCTAGTTTTTTTGGCGCAAGTATGCCATGTTTGTGAATTTTTATAAAATTGTAGGTGTCTTGAATCCTGAAGTTAAGTACACCAAATCACAGCCCATTAGTAGGGCTTTGCATGCATATGCTGATTTGGTTTCCAAACGCGTCGGTGCACCGGCACCACGCGTTGGGGGGAGACCCATGATCATGTTGTAAATATGCATTGTTTTGGTCATATTTCAATGTTATATGTCCCCTTTTGTTCATATCTTCTTAGGACATGAAAGGGACCGTTTCGAAATCACTCCCGTGATTTCGTCGAATGTTGAGTATGTTGCTGTCGCCTTGTGTGGTCGCCTTTGGGGTACATTTTTGGGTTATTTGAAGGAAAACTTGGATAAGTTTCAAGGAAAACAAGTTCTAAGTCAATCATTTCCAAAAATGAAAAGGGTTAGGGTTAGGGTTAGGGTTAGTGACCGTGAACAGAGCCGACGGAACCGCCTACGGCGACCTGCCAGCTTCAAGGTTGGTGACCTTGTTTTGGTACACCATTCACGCCTACCCTCCTGGCCACGTAACTGCCTACAGGACCCTTACTTTGGACCCTATCGTATCATCAGGATAGATGGATGCAGGATCCATGTCAGGTGCAGTCCACGTCTAGGTGGTGAACTGCTGTGTGCACCTAAGCAGTTGAGGCACTATCACTCCCCTGACGACTTGTCTTGGGATGAGTGGCGCCTCAGCGACAGTGAGATTGAACGTATAGACCTAGAAAACGCTGCCAGTCCAGAGGAGGCAGACGAACTCGAAGAGATGACTGCCGATGAGATGGCAGTCGATGGTTACTACGTGGTGGCAGGTATTGCTCGCCACGAGTATAAACAGGGCTGGAAATTCCTTACCCTGTGGGATGGCTATGGGTTGTCTGAGGCGACCTGGGAACCTATGTCAGCCTTCATACAACCAGATGGGAGTATCAACCCCATATTCCGCACTTACCTCGTTGAGAACAACGAGGGGCAGCTCCTAACCCGTGCTGAGACTATGTCCCAGCGTAAGAAGCGAAATCAATCTCCCTGTGTCAGTCTGTGCCCTGCAGACCCATGCCTATGGTTTCCAGCGTGAAGCCAGGTGGCCGCTTATCATGATTGCAGCCACCCAACGAGTGTGTGCCTTGTTGACCATGTGTTGCATGGGTACTGCCCTAATGTAATGACCCTGGAGAGCCAACGAAGAACGGTGGCTTACTACACCAGGGGGGAATGACAAGCAAGGTGTTATGAGGCAAGGTGTGTCTTCCCTCCTTGGGGACAAGCGAGCCCACAGTTAGGACCCCTGACTGGTCCAGACCCATGGAGTTCTACCCTTCCTTACAGGGTTTACCATACCCCTAAGTGTGCTACGTATGTCTGTGTGTGTCTCACTTCTCTCCCCAGCGTGGCTCCCGGAGACCGGGCTTCGCTGACGTCGGACCGAAGGTCCTAATCAGGTACTATTACCACTCCTGTGACGCCCAATTTCTGTGCTGGCGCCTATCCTTGGGGTGAGACGGCAAAAGCCCTACCTACTAGAGGGGAGGGGTGGCCAAGTGTGCTAAGGGCATACAAAACGCCCATTTTTGCTACAGGCCAAAAGCTAACGCACTCCCCTGCCCAGAAGGAAAAGCACGCGGGACAGGAGACACCACTACACTACACTCACTAACGCCAGCACCGACCTTCGAAGGCAGGGTGAGCACTCATCACTTGCACTCAAATCCTGCCAGGCCTGCTGACCCTAACCCCTACACACGCTACTGGGTGCTGCTGTCGAAGATCACTCAGGCCCTAGTGGCCCTCCTGTGAAGAGGACAAGAGAAGACAGCGCTCCTAAGCAGCTGTGGCCTAACAGGGGACGCCACAACGCGTTTCCCCTGCTAGGGCTTGGAGGGAAGGGGTGCTCTCGTTGCGTGCACAGCGCAGATGTCGTTGAAGTCGAACTGCCCTCGCCAGTCCTGGCTGAGGCACAGTCATTTGATTTGTGATCAGCGCCCCTGTTTTGCTGGGGCAGAAAAATGGATAGCCGCCGAAGGCAGCTGCTGCGTGCACCAATCACCCTTAACCTCTCCCACCTGTACAACAGAGGCAAATGAAGGGGTGTTTGCGGCGGAGGAATGAAGCCACACTCCAGGTATTATACCCTTCTCAGTGTGACCTATAATACACTGTCCGCAAACACGCTGACGGATCAGCTCCCCTGTCAAGCAAGCAAGCTTTAAGAGACTCCTCAGGTTCTCTTAAAGAACGTACCGAGGAGTGAAGCCGGTTCGGACCCCCGTGGCCATCTTGGGGTCACTTAGGGTGTGTATCTATGTGCCGGCAAGCCGCCATTGGCTGATATCATACTCTCCCATCCACCTGACCTAACCCGATGTGACAGTGTGATAGGTTGGGCCATTCCGGCTATGAGCGGCCATATTCAGTACCGAGGCACCGCCAACGGAGATTTATATATCGGAATATCAGGAATCAACAGGGTTTTATTATCATAATGTTTCCGTAATTTTTCAGCCTTTCGTTCTGATGGTCAATGTATCGGCGACTGTCAGTTGGCTCGCGATTTTGCGTTAACCGATTGGTTAACTGTTATTTCCAGATATTTTGGCGGATACTCCGTTGAAGGGTCAGATTTCATCAGCAAAGGGTTCGTTGCTTCCGCAATTTTCTAAATAAGCACTCGAAATTTTAATCTGAATTTTTCGCGATGTCGAAATCGGATTTTCGACTTCGACATCGCCGCACTTGATTTGGACTTCTTCGAGTGGTCATACTCCTTTCCCTATGCCCGAATCAGGTTTCCCTTATAGTTGCCACCCATTTGCCTTGGAGATATAAGGGAAACAAAAGTGAATCGTGGGACCACTTTGAAGGACCATATCTACGCGCGAGGGTGAGGAAAGAGAATAAGGAAGGTTGGGTTGCAAACGCCTTGGTCTCAACTTAATTTAGGAAGCATCAAACGCCTTTGGTGAGTACACATGCCCGATATAGCAAGGGATAATGGACAAGAGGGTATAAAGTGATATATAACTCTTGGACCGTGCAACCGAACATTTTATTGTGACTTTCGAGTGTACCGCATGAGTGTTGGGGTTGCATAGCAACTTTTCTTGGGTTCCTACGTATTTTTAACGTGAAGTTATGTCAATGGAGGGACATGGTATATCATGGTGGGAGCCATATTTTGAGGGTATGTGTTGTATGCATGGTATATGTTTGATATGCTCACGCCCATGTTATATATCTTCGTGTGGCCGAAGAGATGGGGAGCCATACGTGACAAGGGCTTTGCCCATGTCCCAATTGTGGAATTCAAAGCGCTAGACCAAGTCTACCGCGTATGTATTGCTCATGGTATGTTTGACAAAGAGATCCATGGGTGCACTCCCATTTTCATGGGGCATGTAGATATTAGTGGCGAAGGTATCTCCATGCGCCCGATTGGGGATCCAAGTGGGGAAATTGTTCGCATATGGTTCCAATCATTTGTGTATTGAACCATGAGCGGATATCATGGGTGAGCATAGAGATATATTATCATGACAACTTTGTGTTTGGTCATATTTTCATGTTTTTGACCTCAATTTTTGCTCATTTTTGCATTTTGTGTACTTACCTGGTCAGCTAACAGCAAGAAGCCAATGGAGAGTCGAACCATGGTATGTTGTTCATATGTTGGCATACGCTTTGGAGTTGAACACCACCATATGCCGGATCGCGTACTCCATTTGGCTTGGCGCACGAGGGATCACAAGAATTGGTCTCAAGATCATGGGCGGACTTGGGCAGTGCGTGGCGCCCATATCCGAAGGGGTTTCGAGGGTAAAATGGGGATGTACATAGGCATTGGCCTTTGGTCTCTATCCTCCATGAATACTAGACTTTGTCTCCATGCATGCTTTGTGCCTTCGGATAAGTGGTAACCTCAATTTTGAGCATATATTTGATATATGGCCAATATGGTGTGAATTGGCAGTTTTTTGGCATGTTATGAGTTCAAACTCATAGGTCATTTCTCTAAGCCCATTCAACTCCAAGTCCAACCAAGGTTATGTCAGGGTAGGGCATGGTCCTGAGTGCCACTCTAGGCCATGACACGCCACCTCCCCTATTGGGCTAGGATATATAGGCTTGGGAGTGAACACATTTTTGGGGTTTATGTAGTGACTTGTGACACATGGCATTCAGCCATCTCATTTGACCTGGTTCAGGGCAATATGTTGGTGAGTCAAGGGAAGGTCTTGAGTCCAGGGAATGGGGGGTTTATGGCTGTGAATGTGTATGTTTACCTCTTTCCCCAACTATGTTTGATATGTGTTCATATGCCAATTTCAGGGCTTTCTTCCTTGGTGCAATTCTTGTACATGCCCGCCACCGTGGGAATACCGGTGTGCTGAACGAAAGCCCGCAGCCTGATGTGGATTGTGAATTGGGTTATTGCTGTATTTGTGGGATCTGGTTGCCATTCAGGGTTGAAGGAGGATTTTATTTTCTATATTTTTGGATTTGGAACCTTGGATTTTGATAAATGCAATCGTTGACCAGGAGCAAGTCAGCAGGGGTTACTGGCGGAAGGGGCACAGCGGGGGCCGGTCCTGGTAGGGACCTTCTTTATGGTAGCAGAGGCTTACCTGCTGCCCCTACCAACCGCCGACCCGGGGACTTGGGCCCTTATGAGCCCTGCCCAAGTACGCCCCGGGTGCGTATTGTGGACTCGGTGGAGACCACGCCGGAGATTGGAGCCATAGAAGGACCGAGACGTTCAAGAGCATGGCGAACTCCGGAAGTTGAAGCCCGAAGAGAAGAACGACACTCGGGAAGAGGAGGACGTGACATGGAGGACCTGGTCTCCATGTGTGAGCGTCGCTGCCGAAAGGCATGCAACCTCCGCTCCGCCGCGGAGGACTCTGATGAGGCCTGCCATTCAGGCAGCAGTGGAGGACGGGCCCGGCGCTACCGGAAGCGCGGGTCACCCAAGTCCGCGGCAAGGGACGCCGGGGCTATGGACACGGACCCAGCCCGGTCAGGCTGTGGGAATCCGAGGGGCACTCCGAGGGCTATCGGACAGCCTACGAGCCACCTTCGGAGCCGGAGACGCCCGCGCCGATCGTCAGGGCGCATACGGCCCCTGAGCCCGCCCTGCAGCACGACGCCGAGGGCTTGGAGAGGCCAGCCAGGGCCCGGACGGCACCTGTGCCCCGGCACACGGGACCAGAGACGGACACCATAGGCGATACGCCCATGGGCCATGAGTCCGAGGTGCCGGGAACCGCGGGATGCGCTGAGTCCGGCGGAAAGCACGCTGCGTGCCACTGCGAGCACGTGTCCTTCCTCATGGGCAAGTACCCGAAGATGGGGATGGACGCCATCGTGCATCATCTTGACCGCCTGGACAACGCCAAGGACGCTCTAGAGGAGGACGTCGCGGGGATCCTGGACGACCAGTCGGCCGCGGAGAACCACATGGAGGAGCTGCGAGCGGATCAGGCCCGGTACCGGGAGAATCTAGAGCTGGCCCTGCAGAAGCAGCAGCAAGTGGTGGACAGCCTCCTCCACTTAGTGGAGGACATGTCGGGACGCCTGAAAAGGCTAGAGGAGCGACAGCCCCTCGCCTCGGGTCCGGAGCTCCCGGCAAAGCCGGCCGCGGTAGAGCTGGTGGAGCGGGTTAAGACCCTCAGGAGCGCCATGGAGAAACCCATGGGCGGCCCTGCAGAGGCACCCTACGCGCCTCCGCGTGTTGACCCGGGTGCGCTGCCGTTTGTTCCCCTGTTCAGCGAATCCACAATGCTCGGGGAACACACCGCACCGGCTGGGTCCATGCGGGAAGGGCACGTGACCACGGACCCGAGGAGCCTGACGGTGCAGATGTCCCATGCTGCCCAGGATGTACCGATCACGACGAACATGGTGGTTTATGCGGAAGAGAAGATCGAGAACCATGCCATGCAGGGGCGAACCATGGGAAGCGCCGACGGACATGGTCGAGGTCATCCAGGCGGAAACCTGTGGGCGAAGGACCCCAATACGGGAATATGGACGGCCGATGGAGCAAATCCTTCCCGCATTCCAAACCCCATGGGTTCAGGCCCGACTGGACCGCACTCCATGGAGGAGAGGGATGTACGGGGAGTGTACTCACACCCCGCGGCCACAGGTGGTATCCGTCTCGGTGGAGTGGTGGCTGGAGACGTCGGAGACGCCATCAGGATTGACGACCTCAGGGGAGTCAAAATCCCCTATTACGACGGGAACCCGTCCAACCTGGATGACTTCATCCTGGACTGGGAGGACTTCGCCGAGGAGGTCGTCGGCGAGATGCGGGGAGCGCCGCGGGACAAGTGGGTATGCCGGACATTCCCACACCGGCTGGCGCAGGACCTCAAGGAGGAGCTGCGGGATCAAATCCGGGAAGGATTGATCCGTACGGAGCAGGCCTGCCTCCAGTGGTTGGAGGATGAGGAGCGGGTGGACGCTCCGAACCAGAAGCTGGAGGACCTGTGGTCCATTCCACTGCCGCTGGACCGCGGTGAGTTGCGGGTCCGGGAGTGGAACCGGTATCTGCGGAAGTACCGCAGATGCCTCAAGTTGGTGGAAGACTGGAACGAGGCCAGTGAGATCCGCCACTTGCTGAAGGACGTCCTCCCCGGCAACTGGAAGAGGAGAGTGGAGGACGAGGAGAAGAAGAGGGCGAAGAAGCGCGTGGCGGTGAGGATTATGGCGGCGGAGGATACCCATGCGGGTATCATGGAGTTCTTCAGGAGGAACCTGGGCGAACCCAACCGGATGTTGGGCCTGAAGAACGCCGTGTATGTGGAGGTGTTTGGAGACTCCATGGGGCAAAGGTTGATGCGCCTCAACAACGTGGAGTGGAGGCGCGGGGAGCCGCTGAGGATGCAAGTCATCTTCGCCCGCATGAGCCTGGACGAGATCGTGAAGTACATCACGGTGGAGTTGAAGCTCAATGCGAAGAACGAGGCCCACGTGCAGGATCGACACGGTCATGGACAACGAGGACACCGAGAAGACCGCCATCATCGGGAGATCCAGGAGGACACGGCCAACTCTGCGGAGGTTGGTAGTGGAAGTGGCCAAGACCACTGGTCCCGGGAGGATCACGAGGAGGCCAATTTCTTCGCGTTTGTGGCGCACAACGTGAGGAACCATGGGCAGGATCGGTCCAGATGGAGCCAGGTGGGACCCAGGAAGAACAAAGAGCCAAGGAGGATCGGGAACCCACCGCTCTCGTTCCGAGAGTACAGGTCTCAGCACGACGGGTGCTGGGTCTGTTATGGCAAGGGAAACAACCATGCACACGACCACCGTCAGTGCAAGGCGTATGAGGCGGACAAGAAGGCCTACTTCGCCGCCCACCCCGAGAAGAAGCCCAAGGAGCAGCGGATTTCCGATTGGAAGGCGAAGGGCGGAGACGGGGGAAAAGGCCAAGGCAAAGGCCAAGGAAAAGGCGGAGGAAGAGGCTATGGTGGTGGACCTGGCCAAGACCGACGAGCGAGGTCGATCGAGGAGGTTGCTGAGGACATGTCGAGGACGTTGGAGGAACTCAAAGCCCAGCAACGTGGTGGACAAAGTCCTGGCGGATCGCAGCCGGAAGGGGCTGCGGGAAGCCAAGTCTAGAGGAGCCTCCACGGGAGTGGGACCTCGGAGGTCTCTCCTCCGAAAATCAGTGGAATCCCTGAGGAATTCGAGGCACATCTAGTGCCGAAGAAGGCTCCGGAAGAGCCAAAACCACTGAGTTTCGCCACTCCCAACCCCTGGAGCGCCCTGCCAAGGGAAGTACATGTTGGTACGGGACATGGCAAGAAGGAAGGAGCGACCACGGAGAGCCCCGTGGACGGGCAGGACCAACCCAAGATCTACACCATCCGTGACCATACCCTTGAAGTCCTGATGCACCCGGACGTGCTAGAGTTGCATGCCGTGAGAGTCGTCCATACACCTCATGGCGACGAGCGGCAGTTGCACTTGAAAGTGCGAGTACGGTGCGGACGAGAGGAGAAGGTGGTGGATGTGTTAGTGGATACGGGTGCCCAGGTGAGCCTGGTCCGGAGAGGGTTGTTCAAGGAGGAACTCCTGCAGCCCAGCCGGAGACCGGTCCGCCTGAAGGTCGCCAACGGAGAGATCATGGGTGGGGGCACCCATGAGGCCACTATCAGTATGGAATTCTGGGAACATGAGCGCTTGAACCGCCCTGATCAGGCGAAGAGAAGCACTCTATCCGGGAACTTCTATGTGGCCGACATTACCGATTGGGATATGATCATGGGGTATGACTTCATGGTGACAAATGCCATTGGAGCTCTTCCCCATCGCGCAACGCTGGTCCGGGAGGATGACGAATGCCTCACATGGCTGTCCACGGATTATGCGTGCGGGTCATCCCAATGGAATGCTGAGGAAGAGGATCGGATCGTCCGAGCGGTGCAAGCTGTGGGTGCCAAGTCCGGAGGCGACCGTGGAGTTCAGCTCACGGAGTATGGAATGGCGCCGCAGGTGTACGCCAGGATGATCCAGACGCTGGGAGCCGAAGCGCCCGAGACGGACGTCTTCGCTTCCCGGGATGCCCCACTTTTGCGGAAGTGTAGGAGGCATTGGCATCGAGGAGACTCAGCCTGGCACAGGCATTGGGGTTTGAAGGAGTGGGGACCCATGTATTGGCATGGCTCCCTGGACAATACCAGACGTACGGTGGAGAAGATCATCGCGGATAGGGCGAAGGGGATCCTGGTCATAACCGGCATAGGATCCACCCCATGTCCGCTGGAGGGTCTCAAGTCGACGCTGGACTCCATCACCCTGAACGAGATGTCATTCGGGCCAGAGGAGGAGCTGTTCATCGACGCCAAGGGTGTATCAATGCCCTCCCCGGGTCAAGCGTGGGGTACCAAGGCTTTCCTGGTGGATGGTGCGCAAGCCCAGCCCACGGGTGATGAAGCATTCATCCGTAGGGTGGAGGCGGTGCCCATGAAGGTCATGTTTGAGCCCAAGGAGGGGACGGATCAGCCTATTGATGGCATTGACGTCCTGTCCCACGCCGAGCTCGATGACGTCGTCAACTACATGCGGATGGGGGTGCAGGACCGTGTGGCAGCCAAGAAGAGGCGGGCCATGGTCACATCTCCGCATTGGTGGGATGACAAGATGTTGGTCACCGGCAAGTACGAGAAGGATGAGTTCGTGGCGAGGGTCATGGATCACATCGCGGACCAATACGATGGTCCGGTTGGGTCGGACCCACCAACGTGGGGTTTTCCAAGAGTGGGAACCGGTAGCGACGAGCACCAGCCCGAGGCCGCAAATTTTCGAAGATTATCGGTGGGAGTCGAGATCCACGACGATGAAGACGGCATATCGGACGAGGAAAAGTCGGACTCGGACCCAGAAGAGGCCTATACCGCAGTGCGGTCGGTTGTATCGATACCGAAGCAAGCGGCTGAAGAGGCCCAGGAGAACCCGAAGGTCGCCGAGCTGAAGGAGAGGCTGATCAAGGCCTATCCGCGGCTATTCAGTGGCGTCGCAAACAAGAACCCTCCAGATCGTGGGAGGTTCGGCACAGCGAAGATCAAGCTGAAGCCGAACCCCAAGATCTATCGTCATCGGGAGTACCAACTTCAGGGCGATCGAGCCGAGGCCATGAAGAAGCTGTTGGCCGAGTTCATTGAGCGGGGATGGATCGAACCCTCCGACAGTGAGTGGGCCAGCCCAGCCTTCATCGTGCCCAAGAAGGAGAAGGGCGAGTGGAGGTTGGTGGTTGATTACAGAGGTTTGAACGAGCAGACCGAGCACGACTCGTACTCGCTTCCCCTGATCGACTCCATCCTCCAGAAACAACAGAAAAAGCGGATCTTCACGGTGTTGGACCTGAAACACGGTTATCACCAGATGCCGCTACACCCGGACTCCAGGCCCTGCACAGCGATGTCGACGCCGCTGGGGCCCATGCAGTGGAAAGTGGTGCCTATGGGCGCCAAGAATGGCAACGCCGCTTTCCAGCGCATGATGGAGGACCTACTCGGTCCTGTCCGGGACTGTGCCGATCCCTTCGTGGATGACATCATCATCGGGTCCGGCACGGAGAACATGACTGAGGACGAGCTCATCGACGCGCATGAGAAGGATCTGCGCCGAGTGCTCAGCGAGCTGGACAAGCACAACATGGTGTGCAAGCCCACCAAAGCCTCACTCTTCGTGAAGGAAGTGGAGTTCGCGGGTCACGTGGTTGGTCACGGGCAACGCCGTCCCATGCCTGGGAAACTGGCGTCCCTGCACCACTGGGAGAAGCCCCAGACCATCAGCGAACTCCGATCCTTCATGGGGTTCTGCAATTACTATTCGGGCTATGTCCGGATGTATGCAGAACTGTCGGGGCCGCTGCACAAGATGTTGCAGGTGGGGAAGTTCGATGGCCGGAAGGGGAGCAAGAAGAAGCTTGCCTGGACCCCTGAGGCTGGGAAAGCGTTCAACCGCCTGAAGGAGCGACTCCTGGGGCAGTTGGGGTTATTCCTGGTGGACCCGGACAAGGGACTCGGACTATGCTGTGGGGGCAGTCCTCGAGCAGATCCGAGACGACGGGTCACATGTACCCGTGGCGTTTTGGAGCAGGATCCTAGCCGAGGGCCAACGCCGAACATGGACCGCGAGGGAGAAGGAGACATACGCCATTGTATGTGCGCTCAGGAAGTGGTCTGACCACGTCGGACTGCAGCCGGTGGTGGTTTGCACGGACCACCAGTCCCTACAGAGCTGGCACAAGGAGCATGTCGACACCCCCTCAGGACCAGCGGCTAGGAGGGCCCGATGGCACGAGACGTTCGCCAAGTTCGACCTCAGCGTCGTGTACGTCCCGGGGAAGGACAACACTGTGGCAGATTGCCTCAGTCGCTGGGCCTACCCCGCGGGCAAGGCGTGGATGGACATATCCAGCCATGGCGACGCCGAGGAGACCGAGGAGGCCAAGCGCATCATCGAGATGGAGAAGGTCATGGAGCAAGAGGGGGTCAAGTGTTTTGTGGTGATGGCAAACCGTACAGACCGGGCCAAGTTCCGGGGCGCCCGCGTCCAAGCAATTCGAGAGGAAACCCTCGAGCAATGGATGGTGGCCCCTGTAGAGCTAGTCAAGTCGGTGCTCACAGAGGACTGGTCGGATGACTATGCGGCATCCGAGCACTGGAGCAAGTACTGGAATGCCGTGAGCGCCCCGTCGGACGAAGAATGGCCCGAGGGCTTGACCGAGGATGGCGACAAGTTGTTCCTCAAGGACAAGCTGCTGGTGCCCGAGAACCGAGTGGAGGAGCTCATCGACCATTGGCACAACGCCCAGCTCATGCACCCTGGCCGAGACAAGATGCAGCAGGACCTGGAGTGGCGTTTCAAGTTCCCTCCGGGGTACTACGCCATCCTGGATAGGTATTGCAGCGACTGTGCCGTGTGTCGGGCCACGAAGAGCCCTAACCACTCCACAGCGGGCAACCCGGTGTACACGGCTATACCGGAGGCCCCTATGCGGTCCGTATCCATGGATGTATTCGCCATGCCTGAGGTCACCGTGGAAGGAGAGACCTACGACTGTGTCATCCTGGCGGTGGATAGGCACAGTGGGTATATCGTGGCGGTCCCTGGCAAGAAGTCCAAGAAGAAGGACAAGAAGGACAAGCATGGAGTGGGGCTGCAGGCCAAGACCATCGCTAATGCCATGATCAGGCACTGGCTGACGATTTTTGATGTCCCAGCTGTCATCTGCAGCGATCGGGGCAGTCAATTCGTGGGGACGTGGTTGAAGACGATGTGCAAGCACATGGGGATTCGGCACGCCAAGACCGTGGCATACCACAGCCGGTCGAATGGCCGGGCTGAGGTGGCCGGGCGGCAGATGTTTGAGAAGTTCCGCCAGCTGCACATCGACGAACCGGGCCGGAATTGGTACAATTCGCTGTGGAGAGTACTCCAAGCGTATCATGACCTTCCGGGACCCACTGGACTTTCGCCCCATCGCATCCTGTTCCTACAGGATCGAGTGTCACGCACTCTCCCGTGGATGAACCATGGCAAAGTGGCCCGGGATGCGAATGCCATGATGGCTGAGGCGGACGACACGGCGGCCAAAGTGTGCAAGGCACTTCAGGACGAGCATGACAAGAGGGCCAAGTACTTCAAGCAGGGAAAAGTCCAGAAGTATGCTCTCCAAGACACCGTGTGGGTGGAGCCGCACCACAAGGATGACCTGTCCAGGCATCGGCAGGCATCTTGGTATGTGCCGGGGGTAATCGTGCAGAAGGTCGGGCAGGATGTGTATGCGGTTCGTGTGGGGGATAACAAGATCCTGGACCGCGACCATACCCAGCTTCGTCCCCGAGCACCAGACCCCAGCGGACGTCCAGTCACCTTCGAGTTCACGGCCGGCGATGTGGACTCGGACGATGAGGGTGAGGACGACGACTTCACCGCTGAAAAGATCCTGGCGGACAAGCCGGACCCGGGGACGCCTGGGGGTAGGCTTTACAAAGTCCGTTGGAAGGGATTCGCCGCATCCAGGGACTCGTGGGAGCCTCCGAGCAGTTTTGTGCCGAGGTACACCACGGTCTGGATGGACTACCTAAAGAAAAAGAGTATTTCTTTGGATGTCAAGGACGTGTTGGTCCATTTGGTTGCTGCTGTGGCACCGTAATGGATTCCCCCTTGGCATTTTGTTTGTTTCTGTGCTTGGGGAGACGGGTGAGGGCGTTCATCCGGGGATTTTTCGGCCTTGATTGGCCATATACCCCCTTCACTCGATCTCCACGTATATATTTCACTGTGGTATACTTTTTTAGGTCGACGGACGACGTTTTTCTATCTTTGATCCCCTTGGTCCATGTTGTAGATCAAGTGGAGACCGGATATGGCGTAGGGCGCTGAGTATCAGTGTCCTCACCCCTCCCTTGGGGCATGGGGGACGCCTACGACGTGTGTGGGGCCTCCATGTGTCCTTGGGACATGGGGGGGGGGGTTGGAGCCCATTGGGGTCCTCCCGTCCTCTCTTCAATGACTTCCGAGCGGTAACAACGCTCTGAGAAGGGGGGTGAAGCCGGTTCGGACCCCCGTGGCCATCTTGGGGTCACTTGGGGTGTGTATCTATGTGCCGGCAAGCCGCCATTGGCTGATATCATACTCTCCCATCCACCTGACCTAACCCGATGTGACAGTGTGATAGGTTGGGCCATTCCGGCTATGAGCGGCCATATTCAGTACCGAGGCACCGCCAGCGGAGATTTATATATCGGAATATCAGGAATCAACAGGGTTTTATTATCATAATGTTTCCGTAATTTTTCAGCCTTTCGTTCTGATGGTCAATGTATCGGCGACTGTCAGTTGGCTCGCGATTTTGCGTTAACCGATTGGTTAACTGTTATTTCCAGATATTTTGGCGGATACTCCGTTGAAGGGTCAGATTTCATCAGCAAAGGGTTCGTTGCTTCCGCAATTTTCTAAATAAGCACTCGAAATTTTAATCTGAATTTTTCGCGATGTCGAAATCGGATTTTCGACTTCGACATCGCCGCACTTGATTTGGACTTCTTCGAGTGGTCATACTCCTTTCCCTATGCCCGAATCAGGTTTCCCTTATAGTTGCCACCCATTTGCCTTGGAGATATAAGGGAAACAAAAGTGAATCGTGGGACCACTTTGAAGGACCATATCTACGCGCGAGGGTGAGGAAAGAGAATAAGGAAGGTTGGGTTGCAAACGCCTTGGTCTCAACTTAATTTAGGAAGCATCAAACGCCTTTGGTGAGTACACATGCCCGATATAGCAAGGGATAATGGTCAAGAGGGTATAAAGTGATATATAACTCTTGGACCGTGCAACCGAACATTTTATTGTGACTTTCCAGTTTACCGCATGAGTGTTGGGGTTGCATAGCAACTTTCCTTGGGTTCCTACGTATTTTTAACGTGAAGTTATGTCAATGGAGGGACATGGTATATCATGGTGGGAGCCATATTTTGAGGGTATGTGTTGTATGCATGGTATATGTTTGATATGCTCACGCCCATGTTATATATCTTCGTGCGGCCGAAGAGATGGGGAGCCATACGTGACAAGGGCTTTGCCCATGTCCCAATTGTGGAATTCAAAGCGCTAGACCAAGTTTACCACGTATGTATTGCTCATGGTATGTTTGACAAAGAGATCCATGGGTGCACTCCCATTTTCATGGGGCATGTAGATATTAGTGGCGAAGGTATCTCCATGCGCCCGATTGGGGATCCAAGTGGGGAAATTGTTCGCATATGGTTCCAATCATTTGTGTATTGAACCATGAGCGGATATCATGGGTGAGCATAGAGATATATTATCATGACAACTTTGTGTTTGGTCATATTTTCATGTTTTTGACCTCAATTTTTGCTCATTTTTGCATTTTGTGTACTTACCTGGTCAGCTAACAGCAAGAAGCCAATGGAGAGTCGAACCATGGTATGTTGTTCATATGTTGGCGTATGCTTTGGAGTTGAACACCACCATATGCCGGATCGCGTACTCCATTTGGCTTGGCGCACGAGGGATCACAAGAATTGGTCTCAAGATCATGGGCGGACTTGGGCAGTGCGTGGCGCCCATATCCGAAGGGGTTTCGAGGGTAAAATGGGGATGTACATAGGCATTGGCCTTTGGTCTCTATCCTCCATGAATACTGGACTTCGATTCCATGCATGCTTTGTGCCTTCGGATAAGTGGTAACCTCAATTTTGAGCATATATTTGATATATGGCCAATATGGTGTGAATTGGCAGTTTTTTGGCATGTTATGAGTTCAAACTCATAGGTCATTTCTCTAAGCCCATTCAACTCCAAGTCCAACCAAGGTTATGTCAGGGTAGGGCATGGTCCTGAGTGCCACTCTAGGCCATGACACGCCACCTCCCCTATTGGGCTAGGATATATAGGCTTGGGAGTGAACACATTTTTGGGGTTTATGTAGTGACTTGTGACACATGGCATTCAGCCATCTCATTTGACCTGGTTCAGGGCAATATGTTGGTGAGTCAAGGGAAGGTCTTGAGTCCAGGGAATGAGGGGTTTATGGCTGTGAATGTGTATGTTTACCTCTTTCTGCAACTATGTTTGATATGTGTTCATATGCCAATTTCAGGGCTTTCTTCCTTGGTGCAATTCTTGTACATGCCCGCCACCGTGGGAATACCGGTGTGCTGAACGAAAGCCCGCAGCCTGATTTGGATTGTGAATTGGGTTATTGCTGTATTTGTGGGATCTGGTTGCCATTCAGGGTTGAAGGAGGATTTTATTTTCTATATTTTTGGATTTGGAACCTTGGATTTTGATAAATGCAATCGTTGATCAGGAGCAAGTCAGCAGGGGTTACTGGCGGAAGGGGCACAGCGGGGGCCGGTCCTGGTAGGGACCTTCTTTAGGAGCCTCTGGGTAACCTAACAAGGTTTACCGTGCGCAATTCGCGTGGCCTACCCTTTAATGCATCATGTGCACGCAGGGAAGGGAGGCTGAACCACTGACTCAACCAGGAGGTGAGCTCCTCCTGGGCTAACCTACCTTACTCACCATGCATCGTGTGAATGCCGAATTCAAACGAACACAAAACAAGGCTAAGCGTTTTAAGCAACCCTACTTTAACGCCACGGCCACACACGAGCAATCGCTTTCTTTACTTACCTGTGAAGAAGAAAACAAGGGTGAATTTGGGGTCAGGGAAAGCGTCACAGCGTGTGAATGCCTCGATTAGGCACATGCATCGCGAGCACAGCGCATATTCTAACCCTACGTGCGCGCTGCGCGCTCCATTCGCATCGCATACCTTTCATTCCTGTTCTTACCTGTGCAGAGCACGAGAGAAGAACACCCGACCCCCAACGAGCACAGCGTTGACAACCCTAAAGTTTTAACGCAACAACCAACACGAACGCAATGCGTGAGTGTGAGGTGACACTGACGTACCTGAGAGATGGGTTGTTGACCTGCTCTGTGGTGTGGGCTGAATTTGAATACTTGACTCTGAAGTTTATAAAAATTTTGATGCAACTGTGCAAAGATTTCCTTTAGAACTTTAAAAACTACGGCTCATACCTTCTTTTCCAAAAGCCGTTTACGCTTGCGCAACCCTTCTCTTGGAGTCCGCTTCCTTGCGCTTGTCTGCGACTTTGAGTTATGTGTAAAAATGACGATTTCCCGCGTGGTTTCGTCGATTTTTAACGATTTCACTTGCTAAATCGCAACCCCTTCCGCTAAGCCGCAGGAATCACTCCCTGCTGGTTACATTTTCTATTTTTTCCAGCTCCTGGAGATTTGTGTCCTCCATTGGGAGTATTGCTCCGCCCTGGCCCTTGGTCAGGACGTTTACTAAAACGCCGTTTATACAGCGATAGCCGACCGCATTAGAGCGTTCGACTGTACCCTAGTGGGCAAGCATATGTGCTCCAGGGAGGGAGTCCTGGGTTCAAACCCCACTACCCCCAAACTTTTTCCAAAAGTTTTCGTCGCACGCCGGCGACTTTTGAGGAATGCCCCTTCGAAGGGACATCATTCACGGTACATTACACTGTTTTTCAAGGGTACCTACAGTGTGATAGGCTTCTATGAAGTGATGAGGATGTTTTTGGCAAGTTTAATGCATTTTCTGAGGTAATTGTGGGAATATTTGAGCCTTTTTCCTTGGTCCTACTAGCCTAGCTAACTAGTAGTCCAGGGGGAAGTAAGAAAAAGTCACTGCCATGTCTTTCTTGGAGGGCTTGATCCAGGCCAAGCCCCCCTTAAAACCCTTTTGTTGATGCTAAGACAAACTTAAGTGTTTTTATCACTCTTTTGTTGCCTAAAGTACACTTTCTCAAAGTAACTAGGGTTGTGACCCTAGCCCCCCATGAAGTTCACCCCTACCACTCAACTGAGCGGAGGTACCTTCCTTCATGGAGGATATACCGAAATAAAACAGGCATTTCATGCTTTAGGCCTTGGAGGTTAAGCCTAGTGGTCTCCCACCCCAAGACCCCTATACTCAATTGTTTCTACCACTTATTGTGGTCCTACTTTGTAACTGTTTCTGAATTCAGTTGCTTGGCCAAGTCATTTTCTGTGTGGTCCTGACATCTATGCCCCACATTCCTAACCAGCACCATTTCACCCAGAAGGGTGCACATGAAGTGCCTAATGCAACCTCTGAGGCAAGAGTCAGAACAATTTTCATATAAAATCTTTTGTATTATCCATTTGTGATTGAATCTATGTGTATGAACCTGCTTTGTCTATCTGCAGCCCTTCTGTGTTACACTGGATTCCAAAACCAATCATTGATTCGATCCATATTGTAAGTGCGGCTAGCCCCATCTGCTCAGATTTTCAGACATTCTGCCCAGATTGGCTACATTTTGGTCATTTTCTTTGCTTCGGCGGAATCGCCGCCTCGCAGCTCAGTCTCAGGATATTTCCTATATATTTCTGATATGCCGGATTTGATTCCGCGGTCCATTTCCCGTAAATCCGCCGCGTTCCGCTATTTTAGCTGGAATTGCCATTTGCCGCTGACGCGCGCTCGCGGGCCAGATCGGCCAAACATTTTTACATAATTGGATTATTTAAATCTTTTCAGACAGTTTTGGACACTCAGATGTATTTAGAATAATCCGCGTCAATTTTCTTCATAGACTGGGATTTTCTGCCGGACCACAATCAGCATGGACCTTGCTTCAGTTGTTGCTGCTCTCGCCTCCGTTGGTGTCCGAGTATCCGGTTCCACCCCCAATAGCAACGTTCAGGGAGACTCCTCGCGTGCCTGCCCCACTGGTCTTGCCGGCCCCGAGCCCTCCGGCACCATCAACGACCCAGGGCAGCACTTTCATGGTAGCAGAGGCTACCTGAATGTTGTTCCTTTGGTGTCCCAACCACAGCTAGCTCCCCAGTACGGCCCCGTAGACTCCGCCACCTCCGGAGACGTAACGATTACGCTGCCGTGGTGCTGTGCGAACGAGGCCTTGAGAGGAATGCCTTGCGCAAGCCCAAATTGCCCAAGAAGGGCACAAATCAGCAGCTGTGGAGGCCCAGATTACAATCAAGATCCCAGTCGAAATTGGCCATCAAGCAGCTGGAATCTCCCAGCCTACGCTAATGGCAACGCTCCGGTGGAGCTTACGGACCTGGCAGGTACTAATACTCCTTACCAATGTCCACATTTTGAGACCATCGACGCCGACATTGACGACATTGAGATGGGTGGTCCAGGTGAGGTACCTACCTATAATCGACCAGCCAATTGGGCACAATGGGACAACCATTTGCCTTCAGAAGTGACCCGTAACCTTGAGGCGCTTGAGGCCCTTTGTCTATTAGCCACGTCTAAGCTGATAGGACAAGAAAGAATCGCCTCTGATCTTTTATTCGAATATTTTTTCCTCCTTCAAGAAGAAATTAATACCAGGATGTGGTGGCGTTCTCAAGAAGATGACTCTTTTGCCATTTTTTTGCAGATCTGGGAGGCAAGTCCCTTCCCGAAGGAGAAGACCAAGGCACCTGTTGCCGGGCCCTCCGCCCCTCATCCCTCTGTTTCCATCCGCGACGATCTAGCCGCCGCGGTTGAGGAAGGAATTTTAGAGGCAGCCAGGCAGGCAAGCCTGGAAATTAGGGCTGAAGGAGCTCCCCAAGTGGACTCCTGGCTGCGAACCACTGAGATTAGCGGTCCGACAGCCTGCTCAGGCCCTTCAGGACACGGTATGTACTGTCCTGCCGACTGCTCTTGCAGATTACAGCGAGATACTGAGCTCCAATTGCTCAAAGACCAAATGCAACTCATCATTCAGACGCTGGGAATTAAAGATCTTTTCAAGACACACATGCGGTCTGAGGGCGCATCATCGGTGGAACAAACAACAGAACCGTCGGAGGAGGCGACAGAAATTTTTTCAATTGCTCCTTCGGTGGACTCTAAGACCACCGATGCAAGGATCAGCAGGACTAAGCTAAAGGAAAGGGTTACAATCTCTCGATCTCAGAGTAGGTCGGCGAAGGCTAGGACTGAGGCTCAGAATGCCAAGCGAACTGCCTCCCGTACTGCCCTTCCTGCTGCTGATTCCAATGCATTAGCCCAGATGTTGCTCGCCCAGACCCTCGCCGGAGCTGGTGTGGCTAATGATGCCGCCAAGGTGTCTGCCATTACGGCCGGTGTTGGGCTGGATTCACTTCTAAATCCTACTTCATTGCGACTTCGTCAGGTTGCCAAGCAACCGAAGTATAATGGGAACCCCAGACGTTGGCCTCAGTTCCAACGGGAATTTAAACTGTGGGTTAAGACTCAAAAACTCCAAGATGATCAGTTCCTGATGGCCCTCTTGGACTGCCTTGAGGGAGCGCCGGCCAACACTTGGCTCAGGACCTGGAGTTATCGTGAGGATTCAAGTTCCCCCCTTACCTTTGATGAGGTGTGGGAACAGTTGGAGGTACGTGGATCCCGGCTGCCTGAGGACCATTACCACCAGATGTTGAAGAATTTTCCTTCGTTCTCGCGATTAATCTTGCACGAAGTGCAAGACAAGAGACAGCGCTTCTGGAATCTAGTGGAAGAGTCTGAACATTCAGGCGAAAAATTTTCTAGTGCCGAGCTGAAAAATTTGATTTTTGACAAGATCCCCTCCGAAACTGCCGCCACCCTTCGGAATAAACAGTCCGAAGAAAAGGTCAAGACCTGGTGGGCAGAGGTCGAAGGCTTTGATGCCTCGGCCAACAGGTTTACGGTCAGGGAGGCACTTCAAAAGTGCTCCCCCACGTCGTTTTCCAAGGTGAAATTCACTGAAAACACGTGGAAAATCAAATTTAATGAACACGAGGATCGGGACTTGTTTGTCCAAGTCCTCAACAAGGGAGTAAGTTTCCACGGCCATCGCCTGAAGGCCAGGAACTGGGTGTTTTCGTTCACCCCGCAGGAACTGTGGGAAGAGGTTGAGCGGCTCGCTGACGCCGCCAATCAAAATTTTCATGAGGGTCTTGGGGGAAACAAGAATACCCAGCAAAACACCCAAAATGGGGCCCAAAAGGGCAACAAAAAGGTGAATGACACCCGGAATGTTCAGGATCATTGTAGCATCTGCCTTCTCTTAGGTTCTACGAACCGAGCTAAGACGCATTCTACTGGTAATCACCGATGGTCTGCTTACGATCACAAGGTGATTGGTGAAAATGTCAGTAATTCGCAGAATTCAGACAGGAATGACAGACAGGTGCATGGTGCAAAGGGGGGAAAGGGTAATCCGACCCCCTCCGGCGGAAACAAAAATACTGGAGGCCCTGGCGGGTCCCAAGGCAAAGGAAATCGGACGCCATCCGGCTCCGGTGGGCAGCCAAACGGCCAGACAAGTCCCAATGGCAACGCCGGAGGCGGAAATCGAAATCCAGGCCAAACCCCTCAATCCGGTACAAAAAAAGGAAATGCTCCAGGATCACAGGGTAAAGGTAAGGGAAATCCTTCAGGAACCCCTTTCTCTGGTAAGGGCAGAGGGCGTGGCGACGGTGGTGGTCCATCATCCGGCGGCCGTGGCCGTGGACGTGGAAAGGGCAACCATCGTGTGGATCAGGTCTCAGGTGCAGATCAGGTGTCCGATGCGGATCGAGATTATGTCGAAAATGCCCTGAATCCAGCAGATGATCCGTTCCAAGATGAGTGGATCGACGAATCAGGCTGTGTTCACAATGTTAACGCAGCCGCTGGAGGTCAGAACGCCTAGGGGAGCCACGAAAATCGCCCCTCCCCAGGCGATTTCAGGCATGATCCCCAGATTCCAGATTGACCATTACTTGATGTAGGGTCGCTTGTCTCCTCTCCCCTGGATCCGGCAGCGGATCCTTCTGTTGTAGTGGACGAGGTTGGTGTACAGTCCAAGCACAGGGCCCGTCAGTTTGTCACAAAGCTGTGGGTCTCTGATTGCAAGGGAAATTTCCACCTCGCCACTTGTTTGTGTGACAATGGATCAGAGGTAAATCTCCAATCCAATTCATTCTTACCCGACGACTGCGTGTTTGAATCGCCTCATCCTGTTACCCTCGAGGGAGTTTCTGGACATTCTCTCGCAGGTGGACAACGCGGTTGTTATATATCAACTCATTTGGTCGCTCAAGACCTTTGGGAAGAGCAAAATGTGGAAGAAGTTGTCCTTAAGGATGACTACTTCTATCGTGCCGACATAAAGTATGACCTTTTCTTGGGCCATCCTTGGCTTCGCAAGAACAGGGTAGCGCCCGTAGGTCATCGACGTTGTTTTTTGCTGGAGTCAGGTCCCTTGGAGCGTCCTGAATTTCGTTTTTTGCACGCAGGGTTTAAAAGTGCAGAAGAATTTTTGAAGCAAAAGGTGACACCAAAATTTGGTGAAGATGTCACCATTGCAGAGGTGAATGGGAGTGCCGATTACTCCCAAGAGTTAGAATGTCTTCGTAGGGACTCCCAGCCACGACGCCCTTCGCGCTGGCACTCTTCATCCTACAGAGTTGTCGACAAATGGCGCGATGCAATTTGTGAATATTTTCATGAACACCATTCCTTTTGGCCACAGTATGATGCCTTTGCTAACCGTATGAACAAGCGCTTTGACAAGCACTTTACCGACGCTTGGACCCACAAATGGGACAAGAAGTTGTGGATCAATCCTCCGTTTCACTTAATCCAGCAGGTCATCCACAAAATCAAGCAAGATAAAACCCAGGCAATTTTAGTTGTGCCCTTGTGGGACGACAAGCCTTGGTTTCAGGAATTACAAGACATTTGTGTAGATTACATCGAACTTCCCAGGAAGATTAAGCTGTATGCCAGGGACGACACAGGTCCCCTGCCACAGCGGTCCTGGAGTTCGCTTGCATTCCTGGTGGATGGAAAGCTTTCTGACTCTAATTCTGCTGATTCTGGTACTGATTCTTGTGTTGGGTCTGAATCTGAGGTTGAGCGCGGTACTGATGATGAATCTATTTTTTCTGATTTTTGTCCGTCAGATACCCAAGGTGATCCAACGTCCAATGGATCCGCCTCGTCTCCCTCTTCCCCAATACGATCGACATCGAAAAGAATCTTCAGTGCACGGGCGAAGAAAAATTCCAAATCGCGCCGCAAATTCAGAGTTTTTTATGAAAAACCCCCCGTGGAAGCTTTCATGGATCCTTTCAAGGAGCTGGATCACGAAGAGAATCTCTGCGATTTCGACACACGACCCACCTATCTTCAAGAGGCAGTTGATACGGACCTGTTTAGGGACATCCGTAAGAAGATTCTTCCTGCCAAAGCCGAAGAAGTCGCCAAAGTTTTTTCGACAGTAATTCCTGGCGATCAGGTGGACACTGAGTTGTGTTCCAAGTCAAGAGAAAAGATTTTTGAGGAACGGAAGGACACAACCCTTTCAGGAAAGTTAATCAAAGACCCCCCTGTCCGTGGGCAGTTCGGTGAAGCCTTCATCGAGCTTCGTGAAGGTTACAAGGCGAAGAAACAGCGCCCTTATGAGAACCATGGACATAAGCATGAGATCCTCAGAAAAATCATCGAGAGAAATCTCAGGGAATTTGGTTGGCTTGAGGGTTGTGTGACCAGCGAATGGTGCTGTGCACCCTTCACAGTCCCGAAGCCACCGCCTGCAGACCAGAACACCATTGATGGTTGGCGAATGGTTGTTGATTTTCGCAATCTCAACGCCGAAACCAAGGCGGATTCGCACCCCCTGCCCCTCATTGAGGAGGAAATCGCCAAGAGGGCAAGAGGTCGTTTGTTTTCTGTGCTGGATCTCCGTCACGGCTTTCACCAAATGCCGTTGAGGAAGGAGAGCCGACCTCTCACCTGTATGTGCACGCCATGTGGCCCAGTCCAGTGGACCGTCATGCCCATGGGCCTGAAGAACGCCCCCTCATTTTTTCAAAGAATGATGGAGGATGTGCTTTTTTCAGCCCATCCTGAGCTTCGTGCCTTCGTGAGTGTGTACATAGATGACATAATCATCGCGACGGAGGGGGAGGGACTGACCGAAGCTGAGCTGGTGGCCCTACATGAGAAGCAGCTGAACCAAGTTTTGGACATTCTTGACGCCAATCAGCTGATTTGTGGGCCAAAGAAGGGAAAATTATTTTTAAAATCAGTCGAATTTTGTGGTTCTCTCCTAGAGAATGGCACCCGACGACCCAGTCCAGGGAAGCTCGTCGCTATTCAGAAGTGGAAGCGCCCTGAGACGATCACGGAGTTGAGAGGATTCCTGGGTTGTTGCAATTTTTACCACACTTTTGTGCCGAATTATGCCAAATTTGCTGCCCCCCTTACTGAATTATTGAAGGTAGGGAGAGATGCGGGCAAGGCAGGTTCAAAGGTTCGTGTCAAGTGGACTGACGAGTGCGAGGAGGCCTTCCATCACTTGAAGGCGGCCCTCTGCGAAGTCGCCACGTTGCATGTGCCCCAATTCGACCGACCCTTCTACATTAGAACCGACGCTTCTAGGTACGCGATCGGAGCTGTCCTTGAACAGGTTGATGAAGCCACCGGCGATCATTACCCTCTTGCATTTTGGTCTCGGAAGCTAGCCCCACGCCAAATGCAATGGTCGCCGCGTGAGCAAGAAACATATGCCATCATCTGTGCTTTAAAAAAGTACCAATCGTGGGTTGGCACCAATCGAGTCGAGGTCCTGACGGATCATCGATCTCTGGAGTATTGGGCCACCGAACACATTGATACTGTCGCGAGCCCAGCTGGTCGACGGGCCAGATGGCACGAATTTCTCTCTCTGTTTGACCTCCATGTGTCGTACTTGCCTGGAAAACACAACACGGTAGCGGATGCTCTGAGCCGATGGGCTTACCCCGCCTCAGAGGGGCTGCAAAGTACCAACATCCATGGTACGGAGCAGGACCGCCATGTCATCATCGAATGGGATCAGGAAGAAAAAAAGCTCATTCGACGTGCATGCATGCAGTGCGCTGTTAAACAGCACGCATTGCCGTGTCACGACATCACGGCCATCACAGATCCGGCGCATGCTCATGAGATCTGCACCAAAACACTGAAAGTCGTGGAAAAAGTCACCGATCCCTCCTCAGGGAGTGTGAAACGGTTTGACTATACCCGACAAGTAAGTCGATTTCGGTTGATCCAGGGCATTAAGCGTCGAGATCCGGCCAAAACTCCACCCCTGCCTAAAGATTCCCTGATCATCCGTGACTGGACGTCCGATTATCTGCAGGATCCCATGTTTAAAGAGGTCTTTGGAAATCTCCAATCCAAAGATGCTCACAAGGATGGGATTTTTGCTGAGTACTCGTTGGATGGGGGGAAGCTGTGGATGGAGGGTAAATTGTGCGTACCAGACGCCCTGGCCCCCCGAGTGTTAAACTGGTGGCATAAATGGGAGTCCCCCCACGCACATGGCCGTCGACTGTGGTCGATGATTAAACATAGGTTGTTTGGCTCACGGCTATATACTCACTGCATGAAAGTAGCCGCCGGATGTGCCCAATGTGCTGTCTCGACGCCCCCCAGCGCGAAGAAGCACGGCCATCTGAGGCCTCATCCTATTCCGGAGCGCCTCTTTAACAGAGTCACCAGTGATTTCTTCTATCTCGGTGAGCTCGATGACGAAGAGTGCCATTGGACGAATAAAAAAGTCAATGGTGTGCTCCTTATTCAGTGCCGTCATTCCGGCTACATTCAAGTGTTGCCTTGCAACATTGAGTCGATGACTGGCAAGGCTGCCGCCAAATGGTGCGCGCAGACCTGGATGGGAGGCTGGGACGTCCCATCCGAGGTGGTGACGGATTCAGGCAAAGAGTACACCTCCGAATGGTGGAGAGAATTATGTGCTCGCCTTGGAATCCACCACCTCCGATGTGAAATCCACTCGCATCGAGCGCTGCCTGGCGAAAGAGCCGGCCGCTCACTTATAAATATGCTTCATAAGGAGCTCGCGAGTGAAAAGGATTTCCATTGGCTGGAGATTCTGTTCGCCATGCTTCGCCGTTACCACAACACGCCTTTGTATCATGGCCTTTCTCCAATTGAAATTGTCTTTGGACGAAAGAAGTGTTGGTGGAACATGCCGTTGAATAATCCTCGCCCCTGTAAAGATGCTTCGCTGTTTTTGGACGAAGTCCAACGAGCAGATAAAACTGTGTCGAAATTAATCGAGAAGCATCAAGCTGACTGGCTTTGGGTCCAGAATCAAGGCCGAAAAAACCCCCACAATTTTGAAGTCGATGATCGAGTTTGGCTTCGAAAATCCGAAACCACCCTGGACGGAGATGACAAGCTTCTTCCCTTGTGGGAGGGGCCATTCGCTGTTACAGCGCGTCTTGGTGAGAACAGGTGGAGGATTCGTGTGGATGTCAGCAGGGAAATTGACGTTTCGGGCGATCGCCTCAAGAGAGAGATCCCCTCCCCCAAGGATCGGGTTAAACCCCTTTTTTGGACTGCGAAACATTTGTCTGATCGGGTCATCGAAGGGGGGAAGTACAAACTCAAGAGGATTGTTGAAGCAAGACGTGACGCCAAGGGCGAATGGGAATTTCTGTGTGAGTGGAGGGGCTTTGATTCCAGTCACAACAACTGGGAACCAGCCCAATCTTTTGTCCATGGGTACACCAAGGGGTTCATCGACTTCCTCAAGAAGCACCCCGAAATTGGAGTACTCCTGACAGACTGTCTGTCGAAACCAGACAGACAAGTGGAGAGCGACGGAAAACGACCTGTGGTGAATCGAGATCCAGCCTTTTACGGCCCTCAGCAGCCACATTCCAGGGCTGATCCGTCGATCCCCCCTCCTGCGGTCAGGCCAGCCCAGGAGCCAAATGAGGACCAAGCTTCGAGTTCGGCCGCTGATTTGCAGCGCCCAAGCCGTACGAGGGCCAGGCCAGACAGGTTGGTGGTCACATGTATTCGTGCTTGGCCGAATTGAGGAAGCCATCCTACCACATTCTGCTCAATCCACTGTTCATTCTTTCTGTTTATGTCATGATGTGGAGAACTGCGAATGTTTGATAATTTGACGTCAATCAATCAATTTTTCTTTGGTCTCCGTTCGGTAGCGTATCGAAAGTCGAAAACCGAAAGCCACGGAGTGTGCTGCCGTGTTCAGAAAAAACCAAACTCAGGCTTAATTCAGGCAGATTCGGGGTAATCTTGTCTCTGTTGGTCTGTGCATCTTTGGAATTTGGCTACTCGTGCAGATGGAAGCAAATGTACATAATCAAAACGCTGGCCAGCGACATTCTCCCCTACAGGTACCCCCTGTAGTACTGGCTGCACCAGATGCGACGCCAGGAACTCAGATCTTACCTTCATTTGCCGTGATGCTGACGCCAAAGTCCAGATTCAGATCCAGGATCCTCAAATTTGCCTTGAATTTCTCAGGTTTGTCCATCATTCTGCCACTGTTGTGCAAGAACCAGACGTCAATTGTTCAGACAACCTTCAGATAGGAGCTCTAGGGACTTCTAACAGCAACCTCTGAAGTCCGTAAGCTTCGTTGTATTTTTGGCACACGCCAATGTGAGCTCAATCCGACCAGAAACTGTCGAGAATGGTGAATCCAAGTGTCTTGTGGGACTCCATCGAAAGATTGGCCTTGTCCAAGTCGATTGACACCGCCGCCACTGTAAATTCGGTGTCTCTCAGTTATATACTGTCAGTAAAGCGCCTTCAGCGAACCTTCGGCGCGTTACATGCCAAGGATCCAGGGCCAGCATGTCCCATCATGATGCATCATCACATGATCCACATTTTCATAGAATCTGTTAGATGCTCGCGAACCAACGTGCCGGAAAGCACAATTGAGCTGAATAAATGACAATATATATTAACTTTAGTCTAAACGAAAGTGTTAGTAGTTTCAGTTCTAGACATTCCGCTGCATTGCACCTTCATCTTAGGGAATTTGCTGATTTTAGGACAATTCAGATTGATTTCCTTGTCATCTCTTCTCATTCCTCGAAGATCTGTCGACGGCTTTGCCTAACTTCGTTGACGCTTATGATCTTCTGTGCACATAGGGTCTGTAGACAACATTTGTAATTGTTTTCCCACTCTGTGCTTGTTTAATCTCCTTCATCTCTGCCCAAATTCATTCGCAATTTTGCTGAATCTTGTGATCATCCACCAGATGCGCCAAATCTGAAGCACATGCTGCACTTTTCAGAACGAGAAAAGCGGGAATAACACGATGTAGAGTTCGGCGAGGACACCGTAGCGTGCCCGCGACAGCGAAACTGTGCCAGAGCGCTGAGATGTCACTCCAATTCTTGATCCCCCCACTCAATCCACCAATAATCTACCTCATTCTCAACCAATGCATGGTTTGGTATTGATTCTTGATACGTTTACATGCTTTTTACCCCTTAACCTAATGTTTTACTGCACGGAGGACTGTTCGTCACTTCTCATTCTGTCTCATTTCAGGTTCATCCACCCTGATTCAGTGCCAATTCAGCCCAAATCAGGTCAGATCAAGCAGATTTCGCCCCATCGAGGCTACATTTCTATTCTTTTCTGGGACTTACCCGCACTACGTTCTTCGTTGACGTAGCGACACACCCCAGTGTGTTTTTGGAGGGGGAGTGTAAGTGTGGCTAGCCCCATCTGCTCAGATTTTCAGACATTCTGCCCAGATTGGCTACATTTTGGTCATTTTCTTTGCTTCGGCGGAATCATCGCCTCGCAGCTCAGTCTCAGGATATTTCCTATATATTTCTGATATGCCGGATTTGATTCCGCGGTCCATTTCCCGTAAATCCGCCGCGTTCCGCTATTTTAGCTGGAATTGCCATTTGCCGCTGACGCGCGCTCGCGGGCCAGATCGGCCAAACATTTTTACATAATTGGATTATTTAAATCTTTTCAGACAGTTTTGGACACTCAGATGTATTTAGAATAATCCGCGTCAATTTTCTTCATAGACTGGGATTTTCTGCCGGACCACAATCAGCATGGACCTTGCTTCAGTTGTTGCTGCTCTCGCCTCCGTTGGTGTCCGAGTATCCGGTTCCACCCCCAATAGCAACGTTCAGGGAGACTCCTCGCGTGCCTGCCCCACTGGTCTTGCCGGCCCCGAGCCCTCCGGCACCATCAACGACCCAGGGCAGCACTTTCACATATCCTGTTCTTGCTCTACTTGCTGCTTTGGTTTGGGTTTTCAACTACAAAACCTGCAGGAATACATCAAAAGATCTAGGGCATAATTCAAGGACATCTTTCTTGGCTAAGGAGGGCTTCTACCTGGTGAAGTCTGTCCTACGCCACCGCTATCGCCAGGGTTGGCGCTTCCTCACCATCTGGGAAGGGTTTGGAGTCGTAGAGGCCACCTGGGAGCCCTTCTCTGCATTTGTTCTACCTGAGGGACGCCTAAACTCAGTTCTGGTTGACTACCTGTCCCAGAACAACCTTGGTGAGTTGCTGAGGCTCGCCGAGACGCTTGCCTCCAAGACTAAAGCTAGGGACTGAACCTTACCCTTACCTGCCAAAGCGTATGTGTGAGTGTGCTATTCCTAAGGTTCTGAGAGCAAGCCGCAGAAGTGGTGTCCTAATTATACCCAAGTCTGCACGCTTACTAAACCTGGAGGGTTGGCTTATTGATGCCACGGGGTACGCCCCGGGTCTCCCCTCCCCTGAGCGCCCAATTTCTGTGCTGGCGCAAAACCTTTGGGGAATGCCCAGCGTACTAATCCAGGTATTGTTTTCCCTACCTATCTGTCTACTACAGGGAGGGGTGGCCAAAAGCTATGAAGGCATGAAAACGCCGTTTTGCTAAATGGCCAAAACACTGACCTAACCACTGCCACAGCCCACCAACCCTGCTAAAATTGCAGGAAACGGGTGGGACAGTGACACACGCACTACAGGTCCTACACACCCTACAGTGGCACCATCCTGGTGGGCGAGCACTGCTGCAACCGGCTCAAGCCCCCACTCAGGACTACCACTCCTACACGCACACTCTACTGGGTGTTGTTGAAGAACATGTCGTGGGTCCTAGCGACCCTCCTGTGAAGAAGACAAGAGAACACAGCGCTGCTAAGCAACTGTGGCCTAACAGGGGACGCCACAACGCGTTTCCCCTGCTAGGGCTTGGAGGGAAGAGGTGCTCTTGCGTGCACAGCGCAGATGTCGATGGAGTCGGACTCCCTGCTCTGCCACAGGCAGAGGGGAGTTACTTGATTGTGTGATCTGCGCCCTTGTCTAGCAGGGCATGAAAAAAATGGTATGCTGCTGCACCAATCACCCTACTGTAATGTGTAGTACTGAATGCCGACAGATCGCTGTAGAATACTGACAGATGGCCGCTGATTGCAGACAGATCGTCGCGCCTGAGGGTCGCGCTACAGGAATGTAAGTCGCGATGACCAGAGATTGTCAGGAATGAAGAGAGAAGAAAGGAATTACAGGTAAATTTGGAATCTTTTAATAGTCAGCGAGTTGCATGGATCGTTCCGATTCCAATGCTGCTTCACTGACAGGTGCGAGAAGCAAATGAGATTCCAGGGTACATGGAGTGAAACACCTCCTTTCCCCTATGTACTTCACTTGCAATGTCATTTTGTCATGTGGTCATTCAAACATGATGTGCATATGAATTTAGATTCATTGACATATGACATTTGTGGCAAGAATAATCGTTTGGGGAAGACTCGCTTTCGTATAGAATAAATATTATGCATGGCATGTTTTCATAAGTGAGTTCGCTTCTCCTTTGCGTTAAGAGAGAAGGCTTGATTGTATTTTGCACATGTGTGTGCTCCTTTGTTGTGCAGGATCGTGTATTTACAATATTTTATCAATTGAATTCATCAAATTCAATTTGATTCAATTCAAGTCAATTCAAGTCGATTCAATTCAACTCCGAGTTCATCCCTAAACTAATTGGGAAGTGGAGCTTCTTCAAACACGGATCGTGGGACTCATTCAAGTACGCTTTCAGTCATTTTGTTGTCTTGTTGAGTGTCAGGGGTCTCGATTGAGGTTGGAGTTATTTTCAATTTTATTGTAAAAGGAGATTTATTTTTATTTCAAAATGGAGCCCATTAGCGATAGTGAAGCTACAATGGAACGTGTTAGTAAAGATAGCACAAGTACATTACATGGTAGCAGTTCGTTTGGTTCTGCGCCACATCAAATTGCGCAAACTCCGCGCAAGTCGTTCCCTCAAGTTAAAAAACCCGGTTTGGGTGAAGATGAGGATTTTGAACGATTTTTGGAGTCGGTGACCCCAACCCCCGTGAAGTCGTCGTCCGTTGGTTTGTCGGTTCGTCATTCCCCATCACATGACATGGACAAGGACGAAGAAGAGATGGTGAATCGTCGTGTGAGCTTTGGGAACAATGTGAAGTCCAAGGAAGAGAAAAGAATGGACTATCCAACACAAAAGAAAAGACGGCGCGAGCATGATGTTCATGACACGGTGTTCATGACGGGAGACATGGAGACCATGATCTCCAAGATCATCAAGAAAATGATGATGCGGAAACCGAAGTCAACATCAACGAGGACATCGGCGCCGGGCATACATATAGAGGAGGTCACATCAAGTATGCGGGTTTGGGAAGCAAGTATGCGGGCGTTGGAGACAAGGATACAAACCATTGAGACGGCGACGGTTGAGGAAATGAAAGGAGATTTGCGGCAAATTCGGGACCAATTGAAGACAACGAATATCGATGAGGAGCGTTTGAATACGATAAAGATGACACATGAGAAATTCGGGGAGTGGAAGGAAGAAATGGAAAGGAAGATGAATTCGGTGAAACAAGAGGTGGGTCAGCTCAGAGGAATCAACAAAAGCCCGAGGAGCATGCAAGAAGTGGCGGAGCTCAATGACCGAGTCGGGTTGATGAAGCGAAGAGTTGAAGGTATTGATCACGAATTCAAAAGGGATTTCGAGCGTGTGGAAACGGAATACAAGGAAGGGAATGCACACGTCGCTCGTGAGGTTCAAGAACTTCGAAATTCCGTGAACACTAGGATCAACCAGGTTTGTGAACAAATTCAATACGAGAAGTTGGGTCATCAAAAGCTACACGGAGAGACATCCAATAAGACCAAGGATTCATTGGGAAAAATACAACGTCAGATGGAAGTGATGACACGCAAAGTGGAGGAAAGTGCGAAGGCGTATGAAGTGCAAGTTCAAATGCAACGACAGGAGGAGTGGCTTAAAGAATTGGATACAATTACCGACAACATGAAGGAGCACTTTACCAAGGATAATGCTAAGTTGGAGGAATGGATCTTGCAACTCGAACGGCGTGTAGATCAACGACCACATGTGTCCGTGGAGGAGAGTAAAACAAGGCGGGGCGATGAGGCCTTGGAAGAGCAACGGGTGAGCCGAATGCAGAATCTGGCAGATCAAGTGAGAAAGACGGAGAAGACCTTTCATCAATCTGTGGGAGAGCAACAAAAGGTGCAAAAGGAAGTTACTCCTGCATGTTCGGAGGTCCAGGCCATGGAGAAACGGATGCAAGCCCAGGTGACGGAGATAACTACCCTGGTGGCGGAGACGGTGCGGGACCATGGAAACAAGATGCATGAGATGTCCGTGGCGAGTGAGGACTTGATGGCCAGAGTGGAAAGCCAGGAGAGGGTGGCAACCCGGGTGCTTGAAAATGCACAGGATCTCATGCCCAAGATGCAGGATTTGGCGAAGGAGTGCAGAGCAGCAGTACTCACGATACGAGAGCAGGACACACGACCCAAGGAGACTGGACACCAGCAGATGTTCACCAAGGAAAATGTGCGGAAGTTCGAAGAACAATTGCACAGCATTACGGAGAATGGAGGCAAGCTGGAGAAGGAAATTCAAGGAGTGCAGCAGAAACTGGTACACGTCCAGGAGGTGATTCAATCTGAGCGAGCGGAGGTTGCACAGGTACGTGAACAAATCAGGAAAATGCAACAGGGGTGTTCGGACAGATTCGAGGACAATGCCAAAAGAATTGACAGCACCGCGCAGCAAGGACAGACCGAGATGCTGGAGATACGACAGCGGGTGCAGGGACAAATTCAAGAGGCACAGAGGCAGATGCAAACTTCCTGGGACCTGAAGCTGACCGAGGTACAACGAGGGATGAAGGAACAGATGGGATCACAATATGAACAGGTACTGAAGGAGTTCACTGCCACAGGTGATCTTCACTCCATACGCACAAAACTGCAGCGGGTTGACGAAATGTTGGCGCAAGCTGCAGCCAGTCCCAAACACGGTCCGAGCCCGGGCATTGGAGACACTCGAGGGGCTGACGAAGTGCGGAAGGAGTTTGTGGAGGTGCTGGAGAGGAGAGATGAGCATACGAAGTGGAACTTTGATCAACTGAAGGAGCACATCAGGGCTGGTGAAGAGGAGTTGCAGCGAAATACGGATCTGCTGGCAGACAAGGTGCAGCAAGTATGTACTTCTGAGGGCCGCAGAGAGGTAGATAAAGAAGCCGATTGGGAAGAACATTCGGGTCGACACAACCAAGGCCGTCATGCGAGTCGCAACACAAAAAGGACAGTGCAAGAGCCGCCTGATTGGTGGGTACCAGGACCTGTTGAACCTGAGCGGGCATCAGTCCCTGGATATCGCCAGGATGATGATATCCGGTGGTTGCAAACAGAACCCTACTTTAAAGATGGAGGGTTCGTACCAACTTTGGCGTTGGATACAGCTGCCGCGAGAAGTGGACGACGCACACGGATAACACCGATGGGAGTTGGAACAGGTGTTGCATTCCAGGAAGTGCAGTTGCCTCCTGGGACGGACCAACATCAGGCAACAGCAGCTGAGCCCACGTTGTTGGGAAAAGAAGTTGGTCCTTATGGAGATCATGCAAAATCATGGATGGACCCCACTACCAAGGAAATTATGAAGAAGAGAGCTAAAATACCGTCATGGGATGGAAAAGAGGAGACCAAAAAGGAGTGGCTCAAGCAGTATGGACAGTGGAGACGTTCGCATGCGTCCAGGTACACCGAGCACATGCAGTGTGAGATGTTGCTGGCAGCACTGACGAATGACGAAAAACGCCAGGATGATACAGAACGGTTTGTCGATGAGCAGCTGGGTTATGCACAGTTGTTCGAGGTTGTTACGGGTGAAAAGATGGATGATATCTATACACCGACCCGTGAGTGGCAGGACGAAAACTTGCCAGAAGGACCGCTTACCAGTGCCAAGTTCGCCAAGTGGATGACGAGCTGGAGCCGAAAAGGAAAGCAGGTACCAGGAGGTGTGACAATGGAAGCGGCGAAGATACAAATGATGACAGAGTTAGCGTTGTATGTCACACGAAACCCGGATGATAGGACAATGGGAAAGGCCTATGATCGGCTGTGGCAGGCGGAAAGTGAAAGCGATTTCAGCCACAGTTATTTGGAGGTGTTCTTGACTATTATGCCGCAGTTGCGCACTCAGGAACGCAGAAAGAAAGCTGAAGGCCAACTGCTACGTCATCTGCAGGAGACACAAGTCAATTGGGTTGGACGAAGAGGTTCCGACCGAGTTAAACCTGAACGAGCCGGAAGAGATCGTACCAGTTCTTCGGCGGAGAGACGCAGATCGTTTTCTGGAGGGATCCAGAAGTCGATGACTGATACAAGGGAGAGAAACCGATCACGAGAACACGGCCGGGATCGGGAGAATAGCCGAGGGCGTGGTGAACGTTCAGGCAGTTCGGGATACAGGGATCGCGGCAATAGTAGGGACAAGGACAGGAGTGGCGAGGGACCAACCACACCACACACCAGCCACAGAGCAAGCGCCAGCCGAGGAAAGGCAAAGGGAGGAACAGCCAGGCGCCCCCCCCCCCCCCCCAAAAAAAAGGGGGGGGGTGGGCGCGCGAAAAGAGCCCACAGCCACCAAACCGCCGCCAACAACACAGAAGGGGGCCAAACCCCCCACCCAGAGGGCACCGAAGACAGGACCCCCAAACAGGTACAGGGGGACCACCCAGCCAAAACCGGCGACACCAAGCCAGGAACAGCGGCCCAGCGGGAAAAGGAGCACCGAAACAAGCAGACAAAAGAAAAAAAAGAAAGCCAGCAGCCCAGCCCGAAAGAAAGGAGACGGGGGGAGAGACCACAAGGCCCGGGACGGGGACACCCAGCAACCGGAAAAAAAAAAAAGCGCAAAAAACACAGCCCGACAACCCAGCCAAGAAGGGCGGGGCACAGCCGAGACCCGGGCCCAGCACGCACGCCCACACCGCACACCGAAACCGGAAACGGCGGAGGGCAAGGGAAACGCGCACGAAACCACACAGGTCCAGAAAGCAGGCCGACACCAAGGTCAACCACGAACACCACAAACAGCCGGCAAAAGAGGGACAACACCACAAACCGAGCCCAAACACACCCACCCAAGACCCCAGCCACAACAGGCAGGGGTAAACAAAACCCACCACCAAACGCAACCCGGACCCAACCACAAACGCAAGCCAACAGTAGGAAACCCAGTGCCCACAGCCCGGGCACTGAGGCAGCCCGTGCCATGCAGGTGACCCGGCCAAACGAGATCCGGAGCCCGGGGGTAAGGCTGCATCCTAAGGCCAGCGCTGCTTTGGGACTCGAGGCGGAGCGTGCGACACCCAAGCGCCTCGGAACCCTAGTACCAAGAACATGCATGCATGCCTTGGGAACGGGATACGCCAGGAAGTCCGGTGAACCCCTAGGGTTCCGCCCAAAGGAGGGGACGTGCGCAAGCACGGGGGCCCACCCTCCCGGCGAGACAAGCACGTCACGCTGGCGGCGATCAGCCCTCCCGGTGTAGCCCGGGGCCGCTTTGTTGGGGGCCAAAAGTCAGGTCTAGCGGGATGTAAGCCGCCTCCCCTCTTCACGCGCGGAGCCTCTTCCTGTTCGTCACAGGGGCGACGCCAGGGGGAACCATGGGGCGCCTCTCCGCGACCGAGTGCACCTACCTACCTACCTACCTACCTACCTACCTACCTACCTACCTACCTACCTAGGGACAAGGACAGAGGTGGACGTTATGGTGAACGACGGTCGAGTACTACGAGCAAGTCCGATAGGAGGGATGGCCGTGAACGGTCCAAATCTCCTGCTTTCACCACGCAGAGGGGTCCCAGTCCAGCCAGATCCAGTGCGAGCACCAGTACGAGACTGTCTAAGGAGGCCTTGGATGCATTGGGTAAATCAATATGCTAATACTGTAAAAACCCCTGGGCACATTTCCAAGGAGTGCCCGCAGCTCAAGGATGTGGTATGCCACAACTGTGGGCAGAAAGGACACCAATCTGCCTACTGTCCGCAGAAAAAACGGGGACGAAGCCCTGGCCGTGGGTCTAAAGATGGAAGGAGCGGCAGTAATTCAAGTGGCAGATCCAAGTCGGCTGAGAAACGAGGAGAATGTCACAATTGTGGCAGGACGGGACATTGGGCTGCAGAATGTCCGCATCCCAAGAAGCAATAGAGGCCCGGCAAGTATCGTTGTCGACATCCGCCGAAACGGTGGTATAATTGGCGGCAACCAACAAGCGCCCTGATGCCAGAGCCTGCGCAGATCCAGCAACGTAAAGCAATTCGGCTGGATGTCAGCGCGGTACTGCAGAAAATTCGCGAACGGCCAGCTGAAATCAGCACGTTGAACTTCGACGATACAGTGGTCGAAGTGCTTCGACCACCACGCAAGTGGAGAAGGAAAAGTGGAAAAGAACCACTTGAATTGGTGGTGCAAGCAAAGCTGCAGTTCCCCGATGATGTAGGGGTGGCAGACATGGCGGTCCCTACATTGGTTGATACAGGGTGTCAGGTTCTGATTTTGGCTGGTTTTGAGCTTTTTTCTACTGCGGTGCTGCAGAAGGCGCCCCAGCCCATTGTTTTAGTCCACGCTGGGCGGTCCACTATTTCTGGTGGGCAAATGGGCATTTTTGTAACTCTCTCTATACCAGTGATTACTCCCGACGGTATCAGGATTTTCAAGTGTATCAATGCATTTGTACATGTTGCTGACATCGGGCCCCGTCTCATTGTAGGCTGCCCGTTTTTGTTACAATGCGGGTTGGCGGTGGTGCCTGGTCAGCCGGGTTTGGTTCAGATTCCAGATAGGCTGATTAGACGCAAACCCACGCGCCGTTACCAGCATGTGCATGACGTCATTGGTGCATGCTCAGCGAGTATGACTGCATCTGTGTCACAGGAATCAATTCCGCAGACAAGATGTCAGAATATACAAGCCGAGACTGCAGGTATCATGTTCACGCCCGACCAGACATCAGGTACTGTGTCACAGCAAGGGAGCAGGGAGGAACAGAAAGTCACTCGGCAGAGGGAGTCAAGGGTACATTTTTCTGAAGTGCCCATATTTTATTTTATTTCTGAATGCCTGACGCCCGGTTGTGACAAGCAGGGTTACACCATGCACACCACGAGACATTTTAGAGTTCGTTTCAGGTGCCCTGAGTGTGACCCTGTGAAGCACGAGAAGTCTTATCTGGAAAATAAGGCCCGTGAGATGGGGCAACGAGTCCGCAGGATTACCGAAACCTGTAGGAAGGGGGTACAGCAGATGTCCATCACTGTGCCCCCCTTGAGTCTGGAGTCGGCAGAGCGAGCCGGTACGACACCAGATTCACCTCGTATGGAGCCCCCCCTTTCCCCCCCTCTGGCACCACGGAATCCAGACACTTTTGAGTCACCACGGGACTGCTCAAGTTGGATCCCACAGGGTCAGAATTTTGTGAATAGCGCTGCGTTGCCGGCATTGTTGAGTCAGTACACCAGTTCAGTACGCCTCAAGGTCCGCAGGTTGACAGAGAGGGCTGTAATGCCTACCAGGGCCACACCTGGAAGTGCGGCCTATGACATATATGCTGCAGGTCCGACCACGGTGCCGGCACGGGGCCAGGCGCTAGTGGATACAGACCTAGCCATGAAACTGCCTCGTCATGTCTATGGTCAGATTAAGAGCAGGTCGGGTCTGACAACTAGGAATAGGGTTACAGTGCAGGCTGGCACCATTGATCAGGACTACAGGGGCCATGTCATAGTGGTCATGGTCAACGATAGTGATCAAAATTTTCCGGTGCGTCAGGGGGACAGGATAGCACAGATGGTGAGTCAATGGTGCTGGAGTTGCACCTCACTCCCGAGGTACAACAGGTGATAGAACTGGACAGCACCACACGAGGGGAGGCTGGATTTGGAAGCACTGGTGTGTCAGGCCAGCCTCCAGGAGTGCAGATGGACCAGAATACCCCCCCTGATTCCCCACCCACCTCCCTTAACCCCGACAGTGTGTCGGCATACCATGCGCCACACACAAATTTACAGCATATTTTCTCTGTCGTTTTGAGGTGTTTTTATTGGTTGTGTGTGGAGAAGAGTGAGAAGGGTTCGGGTGGTGTGAAGAGCAGCGGCTCAAGTGTCTGTAGGACACCAGAGCCTGTGACGCCTAATGGGGCGCACACGGTGCCCCCTCTGCCTAAGGTGGAGGAGATGGCAATGGCCTTTATGTGCCTAATGTCAAGCCTGCAGAGAAGGGGAGATAGTCAGTATTTCCCGCAGACTGAGGGTGTGTACCCTCCAGTTCCTGAACAGAATTCCCAGGTCCTGGTTCCCAGGACTGTTGGTTCGTCTCCTGAAGCTACGTCTTCGGTTGCAGCGAAGCATGCAGAATGTGCCGAGCGGCTGCTACATGCTGTTTTGAGTGACGAAGTGGTTCCTGAGTTTACCGCCATGGATGCAGGGTCCAGGGGGCAGACAGAATCAGGAGGGTGGGATAGGGACTGCAGCCCAATTCCATACGCGCCTGATGAGTTTATCGGGAAGTGGGGATTCCCTAGGGTCGAAACAAATGCGGCCCTGGTGGATCCACGTGAATATGCAATGCGAGAAGTTTGCCACTTCCAGGCTCTTGATCTGTGGGCAGACCCTGAGAGTTTTGCCGGTACAGGGTACAATGTACAGCGGGTGACTGCAGGACAGAGTTGGTTGCGTGGGAAGGGTGATTCAGATGCGAAGACAGACAGCATGCACCTTCGTTTGTTGAGGGAGTCTCGTGTTCGACAGGATGGATCTGTGTTGCATGTTTTGAAGCAGGCAAGGCGCCGTAAATTGCGAGTGTTACGACAGGAGGTAGCCCCTGTTTCGCTTCGGCTAGATGTCTTTAGGAGAATAGATGAGTGGATGCGGTCAATTGGAGATGATTTCATTTTTACAGTGGATGTCTTTTCATCCAAGAACATGGCCAAACTGCCACGGTTTTGGAATTCCATGCGTGATGGGCTTCATCAGCCATGGAAGGGGGAAGTGTTATGGCTACATCCCCCTGCAGAAAGATGGGCGGAGTGTGTACCGAAAATTTTGGTGGATGAGGCCCGGGGGGTGGCTGTCATGCCAACACGCAAGGAACACGGATGGTGGTGGGCCATGGGTGAAGTGGCGTTGGACTGGGTTGATATACCGGTCGGATCACCGCTCCTGGTTGACAGCCAGGGCGAAATTTTACACACGCAGGAGCCCATGCGTCTTGTCCTGTTTGATGCATTTGGGCATAAGGACGGTCAGGATAACGATCCTGAGGACACAGACACGCAGCCACAGAACAAGCAGAAGGGGGATAGCATGGATGACTGGGATTTACCCCCTGAGTCTGTCCCAGGGAAACCTCCGTTTTTTAAACAGGACCCCCCCCCAGATTACCACCCTACCCTTATGATGGACAGAACGGAGTCCGACAGATCAGCAGACAGTTACAGTATACAGGGCATCGAGTCAGAGTTTTGTTATTCCTCTGACTCATCCTTGTCCTCTCAGAATGATCTCCAGCGGATTCCCCGGCAGATGAAGAGACGATGGATTAGGACGAAGCAGAAATCCCAGACCACACGGTCAGAAGAGGATTCAGGTACGGAAGACACTCCAGGCCCATCTGATATTTCTGTGTGCAGTGAGCCTGAATCTGTAAATAATAATTCCACTGGGCAGAATGCAGTATTGCGTACGCGCAAATGGAGGCGCAGACTGCAGTATTGCTCAGAGTTCAAGCATAGAGTTGGTAGTGGTAAGCGGGAGAAGAGAGGTGTGCAGGTGGTCGGAGACCTTCAACAAGGTCTGGATACTTATCAAACAGGCTCTGCACATCGACAGTTCTCCCGCAGCATTAATTCAGTGATTCAGGCGGATGAGGACTGGCCTGAGGGTGAATATTACAGACAGAAATTAATGCAGGATTTTGCGAAAACAGTTTTTACTACCAAGCATGTGGACGAGACAGACGCAGCAGCTCAGGCAGCGCGTGGTCCACATGCGAAGGTGCAGTTAAAATTGTTACAGGAACACCCTGGGCCGCGGGCAGCTAAGCCCATTCGCGCAGTAGGTCTTAGGGAGCAAGTTTTGTTGGAAAAGTTGGAGGATTTCCGCAAACGCGGTATGCTGAGGAAAGCAGAAGGGGATCCGCAGTGGGTATCCCGTTGTTTTTTGGTACCAAAACCAGGCACCAACAAATGGCGCCTGGTCATCGATTATAGGTACTTAAATTCTTGTCTGGAGGGGAAAAATTTCCCTTTACCCATAATCGAAGATCAGCTTGCCAATCAGCAAGGCAACTTCATTTTTTCGCTGATCGATTTGGAGGACGGGTTCCACCAAATGCATCTTGAGGAGGAATCTAAGCACTTGACGGCTTTTTGCACTCCTTTTGGTGTATTTGAGTGGAACGTCCTCCCAATGGGAGTAAAAGTGGGGCCTGCAGCATTTCAGGAAATGGTGCAGCATGTTACACGTAAATGCCCTGCTTCCAGACCGTATATCGAAGACATTTTATCGTCGTCAGGCAAAAGCCAATTACCCACACAACAACGGGACATACCACTGCAGATATGCTCTTCTTTCCCTTGTGTAATATAGCATGTAGTGCTTGTTTGAACGAACCGCGATCAGTCCTCCACATTGAGTGGTTTTTCAGCCATTATCATGGCTTAGGAAGGGGGTGTAATGTGTAGTACTGAATGCCGACAGATCGCTGTAGAATACTGACAGATGGCCGCTGATTGCAGACAGATCGTCGCGCCTGAGGGTCGCGCTACAGGAATGTAAGTCGGGACGACCAGAGATTGTCAGGAATGAAGAGAGAAGAAAGGAATTACAGGTAAATTTGGAATCTTTTAATAGTCAGCGAGTTGCATGGATCGTTCCGATTCCAATGCTGCTTCACTGACAGGTGCGAGAAGCAAATGAGATTCCAGGGTACATGGAGTGAAACACCTCCTTTCCCCTATGTACTTCACTTGCAATGTCATTTTGCCGTTGCGCGATCGCAGCAGAAAAATAATACAAAACTAAGAAAACGACGCACCGCCAGCAAAAATAAAGCGAAAAATCGTTTTTTCCGACCTCAGAAACCCCCCAAAACATTTTACGCCGCTGTTTGGCGAGGTCGCAAAATTTAGGACACTCACAAAACAAAGACGAACAATAGAGTCGCGACGGCGAAGAACCTGAGCGTTGCATGCTCCAAAACACCTAGCAAAGTGCGTGTCCTAGACGCTAGGGACTTGTGCGCGCTCCACAAACAAAGAAGAAGAAAAGAGGCGAACACCAAAAACCAGCAAGCCACGACGACGAAGACAAGAACAAAGCGAGCGCCGAGCCACCTAGCAAAGTGCGTGCCATAGGAGCTAGGCGACATGTGCGCGTCAAAAAAAAAAAAAAAAAAAGAGAGAAGGAAACGCAACAAAAAGAGAAACACCAAACCACAAACAAAAAAGACGCGACCACGGACCACGGGAAAACGAGGTATGGCAACCAAGTATGTTACGGCCCCATGCGTCATACATATCGTATCCACCGCTACATATACGTGGATGAGAAAACCAAGTATGTTGCGAAGGAGGGCGCCCAAGGGACAACACCGCACGCAAAAAAAAAAAAAAAAAAGAACGACGAACCGCCACGCACGTCAAAAGGCACGCCCGCAAACACAAACCACAACCATATATCTCCCATATTTTTTCCTCCATAGGCCCCGACCGCCGCGAGAAAAAAAAAAAAAAAATTCCACAAAAGCGCAAAAGGTATGGGGCGGCCACGGACAAAGGGGAAACAATGAAAAGGCGAACAAGCGAACGTTCACCAACCACGAGGAAACAACGGTACGGCGAGCAAGTATGTTAACGATACGAGGGAGGGCGCCAAAGGGACGGACCACGCACACACGCACACACATAAACAAGACCGCAAGGAGCGAGAAGACGGAGACAAGAACAAGGAAAAACAAGGTATGAACCCCACACCGCCCCGCCCGCAAACACACACACGCTCCCGCTATAGGGAATGACCACGTACCACGGGGAAACAATGGTATGGAGGTATGACGAACAAGTATGTTAAAAATGCGAGGGAAGGCGCCAAGGGGACGAAAACACAAACGCACACAAAGCCGCAAGATGCACGAAGACGGAGACGAGACAAAAGAAAGTCATGGTATGCAACCCCATCCCCGCCCCACCCACAAACAAACACACGCTTTCTCTATAGGCGACGGCAACAAGAAGCGGCACAAGGTACAACAAGTATGTTGAAAAAAAAAAAAAAAAACACGAAACCGCCTTCCACGCCCTCTCTATAGGGGAAACGCAATGCGGAGAGGTATGTTATCGAAGACGCAGCGAGGAAAAAAAAAAAAAAACACGAGGGAGGAGACACAAACCACAACACGCAAAAAAAAAAAACAAAAAGGACCTGCGCACGCTCTTTCTCAACAGGGGAAGAAAACATGATGGGACGAAAGGACAGGTACGTGCTACGCATCACACATGCCACGCATCTCTGCTACGCATCTACAGGACCTCTTCTTCTGCCTTTTGAAACATGCCGACGACCGACGACGAGAACCAGCCAAGGTATGACACACCCCACCCCACCAACCACACACCGCGAGCACACGCACGCGCACGCACGACAGCCACACCGAGCGCGACCCCCCCCCCCCCACGCCACCCACACCAACACGAAGGGCCACACAGCGCACACACACACACCAGGGCCAAGGGGAAGGGCACCCGGAAGACACACCCACCGCAACACCACACCACACCACCACCGGCAGCGAAACCCAGCCAGGAGTGGCGGGGAGTAGCACACAGGAACCTCCGCCAGGAGTGGCGAGGGACCAACCACACCAGCCACAAACCCACCACACACGCCACCGCCGCACGCCACACGCCGCACACCACACACCGCACACCACGCACCACCGCCGACAGCGAAACCCAGCCAGGAGTGGCGGGGAACCACGCCCGGGACCCTCCGCCAGGAGTGGCGAGGAACGCCCACCACCGCCGGCAGCGAAACCCAGCCAGGAGTGGCGGGGAGTAGCACACAGGAACCTCCGCCAGGAGTGGCGAGGGACCAACAACCAACACACCACCGCCACACACCACACACCACCGCCGCCAGCGGACCCCAGCCAGGAGTGGCGGGGACCGCCCACCACCACCGGCAGCGAAACCCAGCCAGGAGTGGCGGGGAGTAGCACACAGGAACCTCCGCCAGGAGTGGCGAGGGACCAACAACCAACACACCACCGCCACACACCACACACCACCGCCGCCAGCGGACCCCAGCCAGGAGTGGCGGGGACCGCCCACCACCACCGGCAGCGAAACCCAGCCAGGAGTGGCGGGGAGTAGCACACAGGAACGTCCGCCAGGAGTGGCGAGGGACCAACCACACCAGCCACAAACCCACCACACACGCCACCGCCGCACGCCACACGCCGCACACCACACACCGCACACCACCCACCACCGCCGGCAGCGAAACCCAGCCAGGAGTGGCGGGGAGTAGCACACAGGAACCTCCGCCAGGAGTGGCGAGGGACCAACAACCAACACACCACCGCCACATACCACACACCACCGCCGCCAGCGGACCCCAGCCAGGAGTGGCGGGGACCGCCCACCACCACCGGCAGCGAAACCCAGCCAGGAGTGGCGGGGAGTAGCACACAGGAACCTCCGCCAGGAGTGGCGAGGGACCAACCACACCACACACCACCCACAACCCCGCCAACACACCACCGCCGCACACCACACACCACACACCACGCACCACCACCGCCAGCAGGCCCCAGCCAGGAGTGGCGGGAAACCGCACACCACCACCGGCAGCGAAACCCAGCCAGGAGTGGCGGGGAGTAGCACACAGGAAGCTCCGCCAGGGGTGGCGAGGGACCAACCACACCACACACCAACCACAACCCCACCACACACCGCCGCCGCCAGCGAACCCCAGCCAGGAGTGGCGGGGAACCGCGCCCAGGGCCCTCAGCCAGGAGTGGCGAGGACCGCCCACCGCCACCGGCATCGAAACCCAGCCAGGAGTGGCGGGGAGTAGAACACAGGAACCTCCGCCAGGAGTGGCGAGGGACCAACCACACCAGCCACAAACCCACCACACACCACCGCCGCAAACCACACACCACACACCACACACCACGCGCCACGCACCACCGCCGCCAGCAGGCCCCAGCCAGGAGTGGCGGGGAACCGCACACCACCACAGGCAGCGAAACCCAGCCAGGAGTGGCGGGGAGTAGCACACAGGAACCTCCGCCAGGAGTGGCGAGGGACCAAACACACCACACACCAGCCACAACCCCACCACACACCACCGCCGCCAGCGAACCCCAGCCAGGAGTGGCGGGAAACCGCGCCCAGGGCCCTCAGCCAGGAGTGGCGAGGACCGCCCACCGCCACCGGCATCGAAACCCAGCCAGGAGTGGCGGGGAGTAGAACACAGGAACCTCCACCAGGAGTGGCGAGGGACCAACCACAGCCACAACCCCACCAACACACCACCGCCGCACACCACACACCACACACCACATACCACGCGCCACGCACCACCGCCGCCAGCAGGCCCCAGCCAGGAGTGGCGGGGAACCGCACACCACCACAGGCAGCGAAACCCAGCCAGGAGTGGCGGGGAGTAGCACACAGGAACCTCCGCCAGGAGTGGCGAGGGACCAAACACACCACACACCAGCCACAAACCCACCACACACCACCGCCGCCCGGAGACCTCAGCCAGGAGTGGCGAGGACCGCCCACCACCACCGGCAGCGAAACCCAACCAGGAGTGGCGGGGAGTAGCACACGGGAACCTCAGCCAGGAGTGGCGAGGGACCAACCGCACCACACACCAGCCACAACCCCACCAACACACCGCCACCGCTCACCACACACCACACACCACACACCACACACCACACGCCACTGCCGGCGGCGGAACCCCAGCCAGGAGTGGCGGGGAGCCGCACAACACCACAGGCAGCGAAACCCAGCCAGGAGTGGCGGGGAGTAGCACACAGGAACCTCCGCCAGGAGTGGCGAGGGACCAACCACACCACACACCCGCCACAACCACACCACACACCGCACACCACACACCACAAACCACGCACCACACACCAACACAGACACCACGCGCGCACGCACCGCGCCACAAACACACACACCGGCGGCGAACCGCGACCAGAGGAGGGGGCGACACGCCCGCAAGCAACACAGCCAGGAACAGCGAACACCCCCCCCCCCCACCACCACCACCCCACCCCGGAGAGACGGGACACCAACCACCGCAAACCGCACAGCGAAAAGGGGGGCGGGACGAAAAGGGCCCACGGGGGGCGCCGGCGAGGGACCCACCCTCAGGGGTTTGGGGGCCCCCCCGGTGACCGTATCGGCCCCACCTGAGCACACGCAATAAGGTGGGATACGCCCGGGACCGTTGGTCAGCGGCCAGCGGTGGCACCGGCCTGGGGGGGTGACCAATGGGCCTGACCAAGAGCACTCCCCACGGCACGTACTGCGGTTCGGGCCCAGCGAGGGGCTGCGGGTAGGGCACACCGTCCATCGGGGCAGGCAAGAGACGCGCCTGTCCCGCGAGGACTCCCCGGCGACCCACAGTGTACCCGACCCCGGTGTGGGGAACGGCTGGAGTACCTGGCTACGGAACAGGTCCATGGACGGCATCCGTACAACAGAGTTACACCCTGACGGGGAGTGCAAGCACCGGCTCCCCCACGGGGAAACACCAGGGGAAGGGACCCGAGCCGGCGACAAGGACCCCCCCCCACACACCACAGCCGGGAAGGCCCGGGCACGACACCGCCCCAAGCGACACGGAAAAGAGGAGGGCACACGCAAAGGGGACAGCAAGGGGACGCACCACCAACAGACCCCAGCCAAGGGGGGCGGGGAACCACACAGCCGAGACAGGGGGGGGGGCACGACACACAGCCCCCACACCAAACAGGGCCGCCAAACCACGCCCGCAAAGGCGAGGGCAGGCGCCCCAACGCACCACCAACACACCGCACACACGCCCGAGCGTGCACACAACACACACCCCCACAACCGCCACCGACACGAGCCCCACAAGCGCACACCACACACCAAAGCACAGGCGCCGCCCGCACCACACACGCAACACACACAAACCCAAACAACAGGAACCCAGCAACCCGCCAGGGGGACTGCAGGGCCGCCAGAAGCCGCTAGGACGCAAAGGAGGACCCACCAAGCCCGCAGCCAGGAGTGGCGAACGGCCACACCCAGTAACACCCGAACGGCCACGCCCAACACCAGGACCGGGCACTACGACACCCACACCAGCACCGCCACCAACGCCCAAACCGGACGCCACGACACCCTCACCAGCGGACACACCTGAAACCAGCGGAAGCACCATCGGCAACACCAGCGACCCCAGCACCCACCAACAACAAACCAACACAAAAAGCCACCCAACACTGCCCAACGACCGCACCCAACCGATCCGGTCCCCCACCGGCTCGCACCCAGAACCACCGCCACCGACATCCACGCCATCAGAAACACCAACACCGCCAAAAATCAAGCCAGCACAACACCCTCACCAACACCGTCACCACCGGCACCAACGCCTACGACACCGCCGGTTCCAGCACCTACATCACCCAAGCCAACGGCATCAAGCACACCATCGCCGGCAACACCCCACCATCAGCGTCGCCATCAGCAACCTCTGCCACCGGAGGACACCGAAACCGCCACAGCCGGTGAGCCAACAAACCACCAAGCCCCGGCCAGGGGAAGCGAGGGCACGCGCCCGGAACCACCATGCAATCCCCGGCGACACCCACACCACCGGCGCCGCCAACACCACCCTCACCCACGACACCACCCGGAGCAACACCTACGCCACCTACACCGACAGCAGCACCAGCAGACCACACCACCTACTGCACACACCCCCAGACAGAGCCACAGAAACCAACCACCGCCCTGAACGCAAGCCACGGACCACCCACACACAGACCCACGCCGACCACCACCAGCATCGGCAGCGTCCGAGACGCCGAGAACCATAGCGACACCCACAACGACCTCACCACCGGCATCACCGACACCGACACCGGCAGTACGGCCTCAGCACCGACAAACCAGAGCGTCAACGGCAATCGCCACGGCAACACCGCCCGGTACGACACCAATCATCAACAACACCAAGGGAGCCAACACACAGGCCAGCGACACCCATGGGTACCTCCACCAGGAGTGGCGAGGTCCCACCCCCGCCGTCAGAACACCACCATCCACCAGGGCAACACCCGCAGCGCCCACATCGGCCGCAGCTCCACCGGCGGCGCCCTCGCCAACACCGTCACCAACACGGCGACGGCCAGCCACGAGTGGCACGCCCGGAACCGCCGACCACCCAAACACAGGCCGCGCCCAGCACCAACACCAACAACGCCCACGCCAACAGACCACCACAACACACGCCAACCACCAAGTAACACATAAGGCACCCTCGCCTTCGGCAACACCAACGCCACCAACACCCACGGCACTATCCACACCACCACCAACCCCACCAACGACGGGCCGAGGTGCCGTCACCTACAACGCCCCCAACACCACCACCACGGCCCCGCCACCTAGGGCAACCCCACCAAGGACGCCAGCACGGCTAGCGAACGAACGCCACCGAGCCCTCAGCCAGGAGAGGCGAACGCCCGCACCCAGCAACACCCGAACGGCCACGCCCAGACCCAGGGCCAGGAACTGCGACACCCGCACCGCCGCCAGCACCCAAACCGAACACCACAACACCCTCACCAACGGGGACGCCCGGAACCAACAACGGACCAACAGCGGCCAAGTTACACCCAAGGCGTTCCAACCGCGCCACCCACCGGCCCGCACCCAGAACCACCACCAGCACCAGCAACAGCCACTGACAACCCACACACAGACCCACACCAACCACCAGCAGCATCAACAACATCAGCGACACCGTGAACCATAGCAGCGCCCGCAACGACCTCACCACCGGCACCACCGACGGCGCCACCGGCAGTGCGACCTCACCGACAGCAACCCGGAGCATCCCCCATCCCGCGTCCCGGTGAGACACCATCGGCAGCAAGGACACCGAGGGGGCCAAGGCCAACCCACCAGCCAACGACGCACGTGGGAACCTCCGCCAGGAGTGGCGAGGTCCCCCCTCCGCCGTCAGAACACCGCCAGGGCAGCACTTACAACACCCTACAACGCCAACACACACAGCTCCCCCGGCAGCACCCCCACCAACGCCAACACCGGCACCACCGACAGCGGCAACACGGCGACACCACCACCCAACCGCAGCAAGGTCACCCTAAACCGCAACCGCAGCAACACCTGTCACTACGGACCCACGGACAGCCGACACCACCAGGACCACAGACCGGCCAAACACCAGCCACGAATGGCACGCCCGGAACCACCGAACACCAGCACACAGGCCACCGGACCACCGCGAGACACACCACCGCCCCTAACACCCCTAACACCACCACCACGACCCCGGCACAGAGTAACACCTAGGGCGCCCCCATCGACGACACCACCCAGGACGCCACCACGGCTGGCGAACAAACGCCACCAGCGCCGCCCACCAGGCCCCCAACCAAGGGTAGAAACAACAACGCCACACGCCATCGCACCCACCACATCGAAATCACCCGGAGCAACGTCAACATCAACCAGGGGTCCCCACCACCCACCCAAGCAGCACAAAACACCACAGCAACACCACCACACCCTCACCACCAGCGACACCACCGCCAGCACCCTCCGCCAGGAATGGCGAGGAGAAGGCCCAACAGCGCGGAGCCACCCAACGTCCCCGGCACCCTCACCATCGGACCGTCACCACCGGCGCCGACCCCCAACACACCACCGTCACCAACGCCACCGACCCCGGACGCAAAAATCACACAGCCCGCACACACGGCACCAGCCAGAGCAACGCCGACACCACTCCCGGCCAACTCACACGAACACCACCGGAAGCACCACCGTCGACCGAACACCAGGGCGACCCCAGGGTACGAGTCCCCCCCACCATCTGCACGGCCAGCGACGCCGTCACCGGCACCAACCGGAACACCGACAACGACAGCCTCACCAACAACCGAGACCCCCCTACCGCTGCCACCCACCAGTCACGCCACCCGCCGTCAAAGCCACCCACCAATGCCGCACCCCGAACCACACTTACACCCGAAACCGGCACCAGCGCGCCCGGCCGAACCGTCAATGGCACCACCGCCATGGCACCGCCTACGCTCACCACCGCCACCACCACCCCACGCGAGGCCAGGAACCCCCGCCGTCGCCAACGGCCTCAACGAGCACCGACACCACCAACACCACCACCGCCGGACAGGGACTACCCACAAACCAGGAACATCTCCACCACCAACAACCAATACACCACCCGCGGCACCCCACCATCGCCGACACCACCACGGCACCCATCACACCTCCACCACCGGAGGCGACATGGGCCACACCACCCGTCAACTACAGCACCCTCGCCACCACCGCCACATCCGGCCCACGAACGTTACCGCCGACAACACCACATACGCCCATACGTCACCCACGCCATGCTCACCGACCATCACCTCGTCATCAGAGACACCAACACCACCGGCGACGACGACAGCGACAACAGCTGACCCACCAGCTAACCACCATCAACCATAGCCCAGCACCAGCTTCATCTACTCTAACGCCCATACCACCCTCGCCAACAGCGCCGCCACCGACACAATCATCCACTCCGGCGCCCACACCACCCTCACCACCAACATCACCAACACCACCACCCCCAAGGTCAGGGCCCGCGGGAAACAGAACGGCAGAGCGAGCACGCCACCACCCGCACGCGTCGCCCACCCTATCGTACACCGCTCCGCAACACGCCCCCCCCCGCTTCCCCTGACAGGGCGTGCGCTCCAGCCCACTGCTGGGAAGACGACTTCGACATCCTCCCGGCCATCCGACACCTACTGGCAGCCACGGCCCCGCGCCCACAAGCCCACCAGCAACCCACGGAACCGCAAGAGCCCGACCACCCCATGCCACCACGCTCCATATCCCCCGCGTCCACCGCAGACCGGAACGCGGAACACCGGCGAGAGGAGCCCGACCCCGGCCGCGCCGCCACGCCCCCACCGCCCCCCCCCCCAAAGGACATCTACGCCACGCTGGCCACCACCCTAGCCCCCATGGACGCCGAGCAGTACTACCAGTCCGTCCAACGAGACCTCCCTGAGGACCACGCGACCCTCCAGGGGTGGAAGCAGGAGAAAAGGTACGACAACGAGTGGGGCACAGAGGAAGACCTTCTCTGGGACGACACCTGGAAAGGCACCGCGGACACCTTCCTGGAGGCAGCAGCCGAAACCTACCCCCGCCCGCCCGGGGACACCAGACACGGCCTCCACGCCCTCCTAGCGTTCCACAGCTGGAAACACCGCCACACCGTCACCCTCCACCCCCTCGACCACAATCCGCACCGATGGACACCTGAAGACGACGCCACAGCCACCATCACCGTACAGCAAAGCCCCGAGAACCCGGAGGAATACCACATCACCTGGGACGATCCGGCACCCCACCCCCCCGCCTCCCCCACCCTCCCAGATGTCTTCGCCGCCATCAGTGCAGAGCTCCAGGAGGCCAAAGCCCCCCACCAACTGGACGAAGACATGCCCCAGGCACCATCACCATCAACCACACAAGACCAACCCCGCACAGAGCCCCTCACCCACCCCATCACCACAATGGAGCTCCCCCCACAACACCGCACCACCCCAGACCGAGACAGGTTTCGAGACCTGCCGCGGGAATGGGCGGTCCACAACGGCACACTCCGATGGGACGAAATCACACCGGGCCTCCAGGCCATCCGCCTCCACTCAATCGCAGAGCCCACCACCACCTGGGCACTACCGACGGACCGCCACCACCTCCTCCTCACCGTCCAAGGCGATGCCACGATCACACCCACGGAAGGAGACCCCGTAACAGCAGCCGCCGCCCACGCCGTCCACATACCCCCGCAAGCATCGTCGGCACCTATGACGGTGCATCCAGGCCCCACCCCTTGGCAGGCCATCGTCGTCACCTACCCCGCCCCCAATGACCACACACATACCTGGCAGCAACGATGGGAGGACATCCGAGGGGACCTCCTCCAAGAACACCTAGGGCTCACACGCACCCACCACACCCTACAACCGATACGAGGAGTAGGCCAAGCGTCACACGGCATACACGCCCCGGGAGTATGGGCCTACGCCACACCCATAAACCCACAAGCAGCGGAGGACATCAAGACCGCCCTATCCATCCAGCAAGCCCAGACCCAAACCCCGCACCGCAACACCCAACGAGGCTACACAATTTGGTGGGCGTACCAAAACCATGACACCCTCACCCCCCAACCGGGGGCCCCCCCTCTAGACACCAACACCACCGCCCTCCTCCAAGCCGCAACAGCGGCAGCCACACAGGTAGGGGCCCCGGAAACCTGGGGCCCACAATACCTGGTCGAAACCAAAGTGGCGCCCCACGCGAAGGGCCAAGACAAGCCCCCAACACCGAAGCCGCTCCCCCCCCCGCTCAAGCTAGACCCGACGGAGCACACCCCCCAGGATGAATGGGCGACCCACTACATCATCCCCCACACCACCACCCGCAAGAACGACGCCGCCAAGATCACCGTCACCCGCCACCTCCCCCACACCACACAGGTGTATGAGCTGACGGCCCCCAACGTCCTCGTCACCCGTCGCCGACACGACGAGCGATACACCATACAGGCGGAAGGGGCCGCCGCGACCACCCTGTACACATGGGCAACACGGGGGGACCTCCCACACCCCACCCTCCACCACGCCCCCTCCTGGCCCACCCCCTTCCACACAGCGGACCGCCCCAACAAGAAGCCCAAACACACGGGTGTGCACACCCACGCCCAGGAGGCCCAGCACCGACACGAAGCGAAGCGCAAGGCCCGCACCCTCCACGACGACCACACCATCCCCCGCATCGGCGCCCCCCCCGCCAGGGTATCAGATACCACCCACAACCGCACGATCACAGGCATCACCACGGACTGCCTGAACCCAGCGGCATCGCGGGCAGACGCCGTATGGATCAGCGAAGGGCGCTCCCACACACGGGCGGTGGCGCGCCTCCACAACATCCAACCCCACAAACTCCAGCGCGCCGTTGGACCCTTCGCCGTACACGTCACCCCGTACGGCATCGACCACCCCCGGTGTGAGCACCATGACCCGCCCTGCTCCACCCCATGCACCTCGCCCCTCCGCCAACCGCTGCCGGCCCCCACCATCACGGGCAACATGTACCTGGGCACCGTACCGGGAGACCCGGGCATATACATCCTGCCCAACAGGTCCAGGGAACACGCCATCCCCCTCCACTGTGTGGAATCCCTCGCCCTGGGACCACCCCCACCAAAACACCAACACCAACACATCCCGGGGGACAAACGGACACAGGCCCCAGACGGGGGAAAAAAGGCCCACCAACGCGCCCTGGCCCACATCACCCTCCACCCCGCAGCCCACCTACCAAAGGACTTCGGCACGGAGCGCCACATCGTCCTGGAGGGCCAAGCCCACCACATCATCACCGCCGCCCTGTACACCCTCGCCGCCCACGAACGCCACTGGGACCCCACAACCATCCCAGCAATGCCCCCACCGCCCCAAGGCCCCAACGATCCCGTCACCCCCTTCCACATCGATCAACTCCTAAGCCGCAAGGCCCCCCCACACCTCCACCCCTCCAGGATACCACTAGCCATTGCATCGTGGGACACCCTGGACACCACCCCCCAACAACCCGCCATCCACATCCTCAAAGCGGACACCCAATGGTGGGTCCTCCACTGGGCACACGGAGTCCTCATGGCGGCCCAGGCCTATACCCCGGAAATGGACCCGGAAGACCCCCCACGGGGCCAGCAGCGACTCCTCCAAGCCACCACCCTCACAGGCCGCGAAGGCGCCCCCTGGGAAGCCCTCCACACAGCACTCTACTGGGCTCAAGGCTCCCCCAAAGGCCCGGACACACCGGAACCCACAGAGGCCTGGGTCAGGCAGGCCAAGGCCATGAGGAACTACCACCTACACCACCCCTTCGACGACAGCCCCGCCGCACTGCCATGGCCAACAGATCCCCCGGAGACCGTACGCAAGCTCGCCGACATCGTACGCAGCCACGCGAAAGCGAAAATGCAAACACCGGCAGAACCCCCACTGAGGGATCCAGACCAGCAAGCAACGCACCCCTTCTTCCAACCCCATGCCCCCCCAGCCCCGCCACCTCCAGTCCCACCCAAGCGAACGAGACGACAAAAGGGCGCACCCGCCCCCAGCCAAGCCGGAAAAGCAGCAACCTCCCGACCCCCCGCATCCCACCCGACCCACCCGACGAACCCAGACCAAGCATCCTCGTCATCCTCCCTCCCACCACTACCACCGCCCCACCCGGACCAGGCATCCTCATCATCCTCCCTCCCGCCACCAGCACAGGCCCCGCCCAAAGCGTACCCAGGGTTCGAAAAAGGTGCGAAGGTCCAACAGCCCTTCCGCAACGACCACACAGGCGACTGGATCTGGTGTGAGGGCACGATCCAGTACCGCCTCAAGGGACAAGGGGACAACGGGGGGCCACAGATCCGGGTAATCTGGCACCGCCAAAAGGAGCTAGACCAGGGCAACAGCGCCCCGGACAAACCACTCGGCGACACCCTGGAACTCACCAGCGCCCACTTCATCCGGCTCCGCACCGAAGAGAACAAGGCCCACACAGGCACCAAATACACTGGGGAGCTCCCCCCGGAGTGGAGCCAAGGCCTCCCCCCGCCGCGCCTACCCAAACGCCCACAAACCGGCAAAAAGTCCCCAACCCCCAGTCCCCCTCCCTGACGGGGCAAGGGCCGAGGGCACAAGCCTCCACAGCCCCGGCCCGCCCCCACCGAGGCCACCGTCAACCTCCTCGACCTCAACCACCCGGCCGTCACATACTCCAAGGACGCCACAACCGCCCTCCAAGAGCTCCCAATGGCACAGGGGCCGGGGTGGGTCCCCCACCTCCTCACCTTCCAGGAACAAGGCCTACAGCGCGACGACCCCCCGGAAACCACCCCCATGTATACCCCGGACCAGAAAGCGTACAAATGCTACTGGCACAAGGGGACCCCCCTATACGCCCAAACCGGCATCCACGTCCACCTCGTCCACCACCTCAGCGTCCCAGGGAGGCTAGGTGTCTATGAGGTCGTCGGGGACGGATGGCAACTCAACGTCATCAACACCCACGTCCCCTTCGGCGAAGCCACGGAACCCTTCCTCCAGGCCCTGGCCGAGGCGTACCGCCAAATGGCCATGCTCGCCCCCACAGTCATCATCGGCGACATGAACGCCGCCCCCACCCCAGCGGACCGAGGAGGACAGGCCACACCCCAGGACCAAGCAGTCCGCGACACCATCGAAATGCTGGGGCTCGTGGACCTAACAGCCAGCCTCGAAGGCCAACCATCCCGCTTCCCCCACCAAACAGATGCCGCCCCATCCCGCATCGACGTATGCTATGGCGACCCCACCACCATCATCCGAGCGGAGGCCCGATATGGACCCCTCCCGCTGGGACCCACAGGCCATAGCCCCCTGCACATCCGCCTCACCATCCCCAACCTTCCCCCCAGCCCCCCAGAAGATGCGGACCAAGGCCTACCACCCCCCCTGAAGATGCCCCCGCTGCATGACAAGCATGCCTGGTCCCAATATCACAGGGCCATAGACCGCGCCCGGCGCATCCAACCAGACCCCACCGACCTACTCACAGCCATGCGCACGGCCGCCGTCGCCTGCGGCTTCCAGCAACACCCCCACACAGACGACGACCAACCACCCACGGCCCTGGGGGACATGCTCCATGACCTCTGGCATGCGAAGCAACAACTGGCAACCCTCCTCCACACCGACACCCCCCGAACCCGCCGCCAGATACACCACTGCAGGACACACATAGCCCAAATCAGGGCGGACCTGCAGCGGTGGCACATCCACAGGCAACAGCGCATCGCCCAGGAACACGAACGGTATGCGCAACACGAACTCCCCTACAAGGCCATCCGCCACCTCAACGACGCCATGACCGATACCGGCCACCGCACCATCACCACGGTCCGGCAGGAGGACGGCTCCCTCACCAACGACCCAGGCAAAGTGCTCCAAGCCACCCAAGACAGCTTCCTCCGGCAACACACCCCCACCCAAGACACACTGGACCCGGACACCCAGGCCAAAATCGACCGCCTCCCTCGGGTCTTCAACCACGCCCAGAGGAGGCACCTGGAAAAACGCCCCTTCACCATCCACGAAGTCCGGAAGGCCATCCACAGTCTCCGGCAACACAAAACCCCAGGCTACGACGGCCTCCCTGCAGAGGCATACTACCACCTCCCCGCCCACCTCCTCCGCGTCCTCGCCCACCGCCTCTGGGACATCGTCACGGGGCGGACCCCCCTGCCACCAGACTGGGCAAACGTTGTCCGCCCCCTCTACAAAAAAGGGGACTGGGCGAACCCGGACAACTGGCGCCCCATAGTCTGTGCGGTCACGGAGGTCAAAATCGTCTGGACCATCCTCCTGCGCCGCATCCGCCCCCAACCTGGACCCCCACATACCAGCGAGCCTCTGGGGGGCCATCCCAGGCCGCTCCCCACACGAGGCCATCTTCCTCCAGGACACCATCGCGGACATGGACCCGGTGGACCTCATCATCGCCTCCCTCGACGTCAAGGGAGCCTTCCCGAACACCCCCTGGCTCCTTCTAGAAGCGGTGTGGAAACGCCTAGGCCTCCCCTTCTACAACTTCACCTCCGACTACATCCGCACCCGCAAATACACGGTCCGCACAGGAGCAGGCCTCACCCCCTTCCTGGAGCCAGGCAGCGGGGTCCCCCAAGGGGGAGCAGAGGGCCCCTTCCTGTACCTTCTAGTGACGCTCCCCCTGGCCCTCGCAATCGAGCAGGATTACCCGGCCTACGCACCCTACCCCCTCCTCTCCCCCCTGGTCGGCTTCGCGGACGACACCAACCTCACCGTCGCGCACACCCCACACGACCCCCATGCCCCGGACCCCGGACCAACGGTCACCCAACAGGCCAACGACTTACTGGACGTGACCGTCTCCTACCTCTCCCACAACAACCTCATCGTCCACCCCACAAAGTCAGTGGCCATGATCAAGGGGTCTGCCACACCTCCCACCCTGGGGCCACAAGGGCCCCCCATGCAAGTCGTGACGACCACCACCCACCTGGGGGTAGTCCAGGCCGCCAACCCTGAGGACGCCACCCTCCCTCCCAAGTTGCAGTCACACCTCGCCCATCTCCCCAGATATGCGTCCCCGACCACCAAGGCCCTCTCCCTGTCCCACCAGAGCCTGGCGTACTACCTCACCGGGGTCTTGAACGCCTCCATAGGCTTCCAAGCACTCCACCTAACACACCCCACCACCGCCCTCCAGCCGGCCACACGCGCCGTGACCAAGGCATGGGCAGCACACGGGGGCTGGCCCACCTCCATACCCACCCGCGCCATCCGAGCGGCATGGCCCCACTATGGAGACGCCATAGGGGACGAGGTGAAAGCGGCCTATACCAGACACACCGCCCTCCTCCTTCACCGCATGACCCACAACCACTCACCGGAGGTCCGCGAGGTCACCGCCATCCGCCTCCAAGCCGCACAACGGGCCCGCAACACATGCCCGCGCTGGGTACTCCACCAGACGGGCATGCCCACCAACATGAACACCCGCCTGTGGAACCACCTGCAGCTTCTGCTCCCATCCCCACACCACGCCATACTCACCAACCACACGTGCCCAGAGAAAGGGCCACTAGCGGTCCTCTGCGGGGACCTCCACCACCACCCCAAGGGCACCATCCACACCATAGACCTTGTCGGGGCCTCCATCACCGTAGTATACGTCACCCTCGCCCAAATGCGGGTCCTGCACCACAGCGGGGCACACCACACCCCCTTTCTACAGCTTCCCGAATGGCCACAATACCGCCTCTTCCACCACTACCTCACACAGACGGCACGAACAGCGGGACACACTCTACCGGGCAGCAAAGACATGCGCAAAGCCTACCGAGAATTCACAAGACAACACCCGCGACCCATCCCAGAGACACCGCCCTACGCACCCACCGGATCGAAACACGAACCCGTCCCCCCAGTAACGGGCCCAGTCCCACCACTAACCCTACTACTGGCCCCGAATGAAGCCAAACCCACGCAGACCACCGTCATCCACCACGGCACAAAATGGCGCATACCGAAACACCACATGACCGCCCGAGACCTACCAAAGGTCCCCCAAGATTCCCAGAGCATGCCACGCACATGTTGGGCCTGTGACCCCGAGGCACCAACCGCACCATGGCCCGTGCTACACCTCATAGCACGCCACCACACCCACCCCACGACCCACCTACCACCACAGGCCTACGCATGGATAGCCCCATGGTTCCACCGCACCGACACTAACCCCACGGTAGCATGGAACCCCGACCACACGCCCAAATGGCTCTTCACCACTACACCCACATGGCCCCGCCCCGACCCGGCAGGGGTCGCCATCCGTTACAGCATGTACGAGCCAGGCAGAACGGGCAAACACGAGCACCCCTACTATCCACTCCACCACTCCTGCCACACACCGGAGCACCGAACACAAACCCTCACATGCCACGACCTAAACCCCGACACAGCCTACATCCTCCACTACATCTACTCCTACCTCACACAAGGACAGCCGGAGCAGGGACTCATAGCCCTGTCCCCCCAAGCAAAGCACATCATCTCCAAAGGAATAGGGGTGTACGCCACCCCCATCCTACAGCCCACAACCCCAGTAGCCCACCTCGCCACGGGCCTTGCCATATTCGCCTACCTGCCCATGAACCCATGCCGCCTCCCACAACCATCACCGGCGGACCGGCTCTTCTTCACCGACGCCTCAGGCGAATCCGCCCTCACGCCCATCACCGGGGGGGCCACCCTGCAACTAACCCACACCGGGGAACACTACCACATGGACCACCACACGGGCCACACCACCTATGGGGCCTCTTCCCACGGGGATCTAGGGGCCATGGCCGACGCCATCACCGAGGTCGCGGCCCACCTACCCGCCCACTCCCCGCACATCGTCCGGGTCTGGTTCGTGGTAGACGCCACTGTCGACACGCACCTGCTCCTCCGCATAGCAAGGCAACCACTTCACAAAGCAACCGCGACGAGCCTCGGCACCCAGGCACTGCTACTCTGGAAAGCCCTACGCAGCCTTCCCCCCTACGTCCAACTCCACATCGTGAAACAAGAGTCCCACAGGCACCAATACGGAAATGGTAAGGTCGACAACCAGGCAGTACACCAGCGCACAACACACCTACCAGCCCTCCAGATCCCTGACCTCGGCCGCAACCACACACACCTCCAACACGTGCCCCCTGTACCCGAGCCCCATCAGACCCCGGACTGGGTACCAGAGGACGCCCCCTATTCCTCCCACGACAGAGCGTACCACTACCCCAACCCCGTCCAACATCTCGCCCGCGTGCTCGGCGACGCAGACAGCCGGGCGCACATCCAGGAGCTCCAGGACAGACTGCAAGTCCCCCTCTACCACTCAGCGCTCCGCCCAGCAAACGTCCCAGCCCACCTCCAGAAACGACGCATCCAGCTCCTCAGGGAGCAACTGCCTTTCCTCACCAGGGTCGCCAGATGGCTCGCCCGCAAGCACATCCACGTCCCCGACGAACACACCCGTTGCCCATGCGACCACACCACCCCGGAGGACTGGGAACACTTCAAGAAATGCCCCCTCCATACAGACAGGGACACCCTAGTGGGCTGGTCCCCGGCGGAAACCCTGCGGCAACACGAAGGATGGCCAGCCCACAGCCACGCACACCAGGCCACCGAACACCTCTTCCGGGACCCCCTGATCAAAGAAGCCACCATGAGAGGGGCAGTGACACAGGCCCTGCACCGACACCTCACCAAACACACGGAAAGCCCCATGGAAGCAGCAGCACACCTCCAGCTAGAAGCGGTCCGCAGAGCAGCAGCCCAAATGGTACACCGCAAACACCTCCTGCTAACACACGCGGAACAACTCACCGACCCCACCGCCAGGGAACACATGCAGCGTCTCATCCATTACCATGCCGTGCATGACCCAGACGTCCACTAACCCGCTCCGCGCCCCGCACGCGCCCCCCGTCTCCATCCACAGGTCTCCAAGGCACCACCACAGCGCCCCGAGACCCGTCTCGCACCCACGAAGCCACCCGGCACCGCCCAGTCCGGCCGAACCCAGCCAGGGCCAACCATCCATCGACGTAGACGCGCAAGACCCCGGCAGCCCATCCAGCCCACCCCCCCCGGACCCGGGACGCCCTCCCCTCACACCGGCCACCATCCGCGACCCCGACCTCCTCCGAGCGACCCTCCAAGACAGGGCCCCGACCACCCCCCTGGGCTGGTACCGCCTACAAGAGGACTGGACCAAGCTCACCGTCAAAGCCCTCCGGGACCTGACCACCCCAGGCAGCGGCCTCCACGAGACCATAGTAGACCTCGTGCTCTGGCGAGCCCGCAAACACACCCGGGGCCAGCCCATCTGGATCCCCCCCATCGAGTGGGGCCAGGCCCTGACGCACGACACCGGCAGCAACGTCACGCGTCGAGGGACCGTACGCCTACGGCGGGCCCAAGCGGAGACGGACCACCCAGCGGACCCGAACCACCCGGAGCAGTGGGAACAGGCCACCGCGCCCAACCGCGACACCGCCCTCCGCGCCGCCGGCCTCCGCACCCCGGACGACGACCTCCCCCCCCCACCTACAGACAGTGACCACCCCCCGCCGGAGGTCTGGGTTACAGTCCTCGAGCGCGGCCACTACTACGTGATAGCCGCTATGGCTACGTCCCACGGCCCGCAATGGATCATCCAGGGGACAGACACCATGTTCGCCCCGGAGACCGCCCCACCAGGGGCAGTGGGGGACCCCACCACCCAGCACAGGATCCTCAGGGGTCTCCTCCAGCCAGGGGACACGCCCCCAGCCCGCGCCCGGGCCCAAATCACCTCAGGGAAGGCGGGCTACCACCTGGGATTGTCCATGCTCTGCCTAACCCACTGGATCCAGCGCCACTGGCCACCCACGGGGACCGTGCCCTGGGTTTGGGCCATCCCCACCGCCCACACACAAGTCGAAGCAGGCCCGGACACACGACCAAACCCCCCCCCCAGGCCGCAGCAGTCCCTCACCTGCGGGTACCACGCCATCCACAGGGTCCTCAACCGCGCGGGTCTTAGCCCAAAGCTAGCATGCCCCCTTCCCACCACTGACCAAGAGGTCCACCAGATACGAACGCTCGTCTGCGAAATCCTTGCCGCGGCAGCAGAAGACGGCAAGCTTCTCCTCCAAACCGCCCGGCCTACAACTGCCCACGCAAGCGCGCAGCAAGCGGACACATACACCGGCGCAGCACAACCCCCCGCACAATCCCCGCCCATGCCCCCCCCCTCTCGCTGCTCAACCGGAGACCCACACACGCCCACTATCGCGCGCACCCCCGGGCCCCGCGACACGGGCCTCCCCCACCCGCCCGAACACCAGCACACGCCCGCCACACACCCACCCACCGGCCACCCTTCACCGCCCCCCACACTCGACAACCCACACACACCCGCCAAGGGGAGCCCCACGCCCCGCGGCACGCCCACCCCACCCAGTGGCCCGCCCACGCCCCCCACACACACCCCAGAGGACCCAGGCCCACCCCCCCCGGCCCCTGAATGCAGCCCACGCGAACTGTTCCCCCCCGCTGACACAAACCCACACGACCTCGCACATTGCAGGACCCGGGCCCAGCCGAGCCCAGAAAGAGAAGGCCGCAGCCCCGCGCCTCCCTCCCCCGCCGCAGCCGACCAGATCGGCCCGCCGGGCCGCCAGGTCACGACCGGGCCCCCCCAGGCCGCCCGCCCCCAACCTACAACCCGGGGACATGCCCTCCATCCTCCCCGCCGTGGCCGCGGCGGAAGCCGCCGCCCGCAAGCCCGCCCGCATCACAGCCCAACCCGCGTCCACCACCTCCTCCTCGTCCTCAGCCTCGTCCACCTCCTCCACCTCATCCTCCGACCCCCCCCTCCCCGCCAAACTCATCCTCAAGGCCACGGCGAAAGCCAAAGCCGCGGCCGCACGCAGCAACCCCCCAACCCCCACACAGGCGACTCAGGCACCCCGGCAACCCACCGGGACGACCCCCGACCCGGCATCGACGCCCTCACACCTCCGGACAGAGGTACTCCTCAACCTGGAACCGGACCCCAACCCCAAACCCGACCCCAAATTCAAACCGGACCCCAACCCCAAACCCAACCCCAAACCCAAGCCGGCGCCCACGCGACCACACACAACACCGCATACGCAACGACACAAAACCACCCGATACCACCCCCGCCCAGGCCCTCGCCCAAGCCAGGACCCCCCACCCACCTCGACCCGCGCCCCCCTCCCGCCGGCACCCACCACCACCGCGGAGACGGCCACCCAGCACGACCCCCTCCAAACCCTCGTCAAAATCCCCGTCATCAAACGCCCCGTCATCCATCCCCCACAAACCACCACCACCGCCGGCCAAACCGACCCAGGGACGTGGGACCCCTCAACCATCGTCACCGTCAAGCCCGCCCCCCAACCCTTCCTCCATGCCCACCACATAGTGCAGCCCCGGGGACTGCCCACGATGCCCAACCCCCCACCCCCACAAGGGGGACCGGAAAACCCACAAGGACTCCATGGGCCATACCCGCAACACCAACCCCACCACTACACACACCACCACCACCAGCGGCCCCACCACCACCACTACCAACACCACCCCCACCACTACCACTGCCCACCGCCCTACCCCACCGGGCCACAACCCCCCGTACACCAACAGCACCAGCGGACGGGATGGCAGCCGCCGAACGCCCCGCCCGCATACCCACCCCCCCCGTACCAGCCACCACCCCCGTACCAGCCGTACCCCCGCGGCCACCATCCGATGGCCGAGGGGGCCCCATGGACGACGGGGGATCTCCCCCCCCAACCAGCACCGCGTGACGCCCCGTACCCCCCCGGCCACCATCCGATGGCCGAAGGGGCCCCAAGGACGACGGGGGACCTCCCCCCCCAAGCGGCGCCGCGCGAGCCCCCCCAGAGGCCGCCGACGCTTCCGGACTGGCCCGACTCGAGCGACGACGGCCGGTCCCGCAAGCGGCGGCGCTCCCGCTCCCCCCCCGCACGGCACACTCGCCCACGGCGCCCACACTCCCACCGCGCCTCAACCACCCACTCGCGCCGCTCCCGCTCCCCCAGGTACCACCACGACCCCCAGGGACCCCGCTCCCGTCGCTCCCGCTCCCCCGGGCTCCACCACGAGCGCCACCGCCGCCCCATGTCCCCCTCCCCCTCCCCCCACCGGCCACCAAGGCCCCGCCACCACCACTCCCGCTCCCCCCGACGCAGCCAGGCACGCCGCCGCCGCCCCACGTCCACCTCCCCCTCCCCCCACACGCCCCGCCGGGCTCCCCGTTCCCCCCGCCACCCGTACCCATCCACCACCCCTAGCCCCCGCCACCACCACTCCCGCTCCCCCGGACGCCACCGAGCGCGCCACCGCCGCCCCATGTCCACCTCCCCCTCCCGCTCCCCCCTCCGCCCGTACCCGTCCTCCACCCCCAGCCCCCGCCGCCGCCGCTCCCGCTCCCCCAGGCACCGCCACCCCCGCAGGTCCACATCTTCCCCCCGCCGCTCCAGGACCCCAGGCACGGACCCCTCCCCCCCCCGGGCCCCCGCCTACCTCGCCTGGTGGTCTCCCTCCGCTCTGCAGGAGCTCCGCCGCTGGGTGAAATGGGCCGGGGGAGCGGGAAGACACAGAGGGGTGCACACGGTGCATACCTTCGAGGAGGTGCGCACCCGCACCCCCGCAAACCCCAATGAGGCCGCCCCGGAGGCCATCATGCCGCAAGCGGCATGGGAGGCCCTCCTCCGCGATGCGGTCCAGGGCCTCCGCCCCCCCTACACCCCCCAAGCCCTCCGCCGGTGGCTCCAGGCCACCCACCCCCAAGCCTGGGCCACCGGCGCCCCCTCCCCACCCCGCCCCTCCCACCACCACCACACCAGGAAGGGGCAGGACAAGGGCAAGGGAAGGGCAAGGGACACCAAGGACCACACAGGCAAGAGGGCACGGAAGGGCCCCAAGTGAGGGCAGGCACACGCAGGGACAGGGCGCCGGAAGCGACACCACATGGGGTCAGGACACCACCCAAGAACCAGGAAGGAACGGGAACGGGGACCAAGACACGGAGGAAAAGGGCACCACGACAGCCCCAGAGGACACGAGACCAAGGCACAGGCCCCCAGGGAGGGCAACCCCACGGACCGTCACGCGACCACACCATGGGCTATAAGGGCCGGGCTGCGCTACCGTCGCGGTTTGACGCAGAGTATTGCTACGGGGGCTTGATCTCGGCTGGTCTCACGTCCGTGAGGGCGTCCGTCACCAACCTGTTGCGTCCAGTGGAGGAATGGCACTGCGGCGGCGCACCGATCCCGTCCATGATGAATATCGAGCATCGCAAGGGGAAGCGAAACGCTGTGATCGATCGCGAAGGCTTTGGTGCTGCTGGACGGTGCCCCCCTTCAACGCCATCTCCGAGCGCCGTGAAGACTGGAAGTACCAAGAATACTACCGATGCCCCGGACCCCAGCAGTCCAGCACCGGAGATATGGACATCCCCCTGACCCTACAGTGTGAGCTCATCCCTGCCGGCGGCACCGACCCGGACCCTGCCAGCGCAGCCGAGCTGCAGTGAAAGCCATTCGCCACTCAAACAGCGTTCGGAAGCCACCTCCACCGTCCGACTCCTGATGTCTGTTTGTCTGCCTTGGAGAAGGAACGCTTTTCCTACACCCCGAGTACACCTGCCTGTCTGCGAGGCCCGGTGAAGATTGAGTCCATGGGTGAGAGTCAGTGTGCACGCCCCAAGGACACCGTGATCATTCAGCAGAATTTCCCGAAGACCTAACCGACCCACACAGGCCAGGCTGACCTCCACTGACCCACCGCGGCACCACGCGAGACCACGGCACACCACACCACAGCGCGCCACAGAGCAACGCACCACAGCACGACGCGACGCGACGCGGCACAGAGCGGCACAACACGACACAACTGACCCTAACCTGAGGGACTAACCGAAGCCAGCCACCGCACACCCGGGAAGGCGCCGCGCCACCACGCCACACACCGGCACCACAGGCCACACACGGGACCACAGAGCGCCAGGCGACAACGGTGACGGACCACCCAGAAGATTACAGCCGGCACCGCGGAGGGGTAAGGACACGAGCAACCCCAGCCCCCTAACCCAAAACCACAAGCAGCCGCCTGGCGCAGCCGCCCAGCCGGCAGAGCCAGGACCTAACCCAGCAAGAAGGGGCGCCGAGCCCGCAGTGTACAGAGCCCACCCGACCCATGGGGCCGGAACATGGCCACACAGAACGCAACTGAAAACAGCAGCCCGGAAGACAACACTGAATACAGGCCAGTGCGTGCGCCAGCCCAGGGAAGGCAGAGGGAGGAACAGGCAAGCCCCCCGCCAAAAAAAAAAAAAAAGGAGGGGGGAAGGGGAAAAGGCACGAAAACAGCCCACAGCCGCCCAACCACCCGCCAACACCACCACAGGCGGCCAGGCCCCCCCCCCAGAAGAAAAAAAAAAAAAAAAAAAGGGGGGACCCCCGCAGAGGCACAGGCGAACCACCCACCCAAAACCGGCAACACCAAGCCAGTAACAGCGGACCACGGGGAAAAGGGACAGAAAGAAAAAAAAAAAAAAAAAAAAAAAAAGAGAGCCACCAGCCCAGCCCGAAAGAAAGGGGATGGAGGGACAGGGACCACAAAGCCCAGAAAAAAAAAAAAAAAAAAGAAAAGAAAAAACCAAAGCAAAAAAAAAAAAACACACCCCGACAACCCAGCCAAGACGGACTGGGCACAGGCGAGACCCGGGCCCGGCACACACGCCCACACCGCGCGCCGGAACCGGAAACGGCGGGGGGCAAGCGGGGCGCCCACGAAACCACACACGTCCCAAAAGCAGACCGAAACCGAAGCCCAACCACGAACACCACAAATAGCCGACACTAGGGGGACAACACCACAAATCGAGCCCAAACACACCCACCCTAAACCCCAGCCAGGACAGACGGGGTTAACAAAACCCGCACCCAACCGCCAACCGGACCCAAAAACAAACACCACACAACAGTAGGAAACCCAGTGCCCACAGCCCGGGCACTGAGGCAGCCCGTGCCATGCAGGTGACCCGGCCAAACGAGATCCGGAGCCCGGGGGTAAGGCTGCATCCTAAGGCCTGCGCTGCTTTGGGACTCGAGGCGGAGCGTGCGACACCCAAGCGCCTCGGAACCCTAGTACCAGGAACGTGCATGCACGCCTTGGGAACGGGATACGCCAGGAAGTCCGGTGAACCCCTAGGGTTCCGCCCAAAGGAGGGGACGTGCGCAAGCACGGGGGCACACCCTCCCGGCGAGACAAGCATGTCACGCTGGCGGCGATCAGCCCTCCCGGCGTAGCCCGGGGCCGCTTTGTTGGGGGCCAACAGTCAGGTCTAGCGGGAAGTAAGCCGCCTCCCCTCTTCACGCGCGAAGCCTCTTCCTGTTCGTCACAGGGGCGACGCCAGGGGGAACCATGGGGCGCCTCTCCACGACCGAGTGCACCTACCTACCTACCTGGAGTGAAACACCTCCTTTCCCCTATGTACTTCACTTGCAATGTCATTTTGTCATGTGGTCATTCAAACATGATGTGCATATGAATTTAGATTCATTGACATATGACATTTGTGGCAAGAATAATCGTTTGGGGAAGACTCGCTTTCGTATAGAATAAATATTATGCATGGCATGTTTTCATAAGTGAGTTCGCTTCTCCTTTGCGTTAAGAGAGAAGGCTTGATAGTATTTTGCACATGTGTGTGCTCCTTTGTTGTGCAGGATCGTGTATTTACAATATTTTATCAATTGAATTCATCAAATTCAATTCGATTCAATTCAAGTCAATTCAAGTCGATTCAATTCAACTCCGAGTTCATCCCTAAACTAATTGGGAAGTGGAGCTTCTTCAAACACGGATCGTGGGACTCATTCAAGTACGCTTTCAGTCATTTTGTTGTCTTGTTGAGTGTCAGGGGTCTCGATTGAGGTTGGAGTTATTTTCAATTTTATTGTAAAAGGAGATTTATTTTTATTTCAAAATGGAGCCCATTAGCGATACTGAAGCTACAATGGAACGTGTTAGTAAAGATAGCACAAGTACATTACACCTACCTGCCCACCTGTAAAGCAAAGGCAAATGAAGGGGTGTTTGCGGCGGAGGAAACAAGCCACACTCCCCGTATTATACGGTTCTCAGTGTGACCTATAATACACTGTCCGCAAACGCGCTGAAGATCAGCTCCCCTGTCAAGCAAGCAAGCGTTAAGGGACTCCTCAGGTTCTCTTAAAGAACGTACCGAGGAGCCCCTGGGTAGCCTAAACAAGGTTTACCGTGCGCACTTCGCGTGGCCTACCCTTTAATGCGTGTGTGAATGCACGAGCATGCACGACGGTGTTGGGCAAACCTGCCCATCTTAACCGCAATCTCGAACTCCACCAGGGGGTGGCCCCACCTAGGCGTACCTACCTTGCCTACCGCTGGAGAGTGAAGCAAGGTGAGGAGAAAAACGGGGCGCACGCGAAGAACGTTGCTATGCACTTGTGTGTATGTCTAATCACCCTGATCTGACCTCTAATCATCTGCAATCTTTCTAATCAATCCCTCTATCGCGTCCTATCGTTGTTAGCGCTGCTACAAGACTCGTTCACGGAGACATGAGACGAGCAATGTGTATGCGGCATACGAGACGAGCATACCTGTAGTTTATACCTGATTCATTGAAGTCTTTTTCGTTGATTTTCGAATTCTTGAATTTTTGATACTTCTATTGGTGTAGGTGCAATCTGTATGTTTATTTATTAATGTGTGTCTCGTCATTTTCAAGACTACGTGAGACATACATTTATAATGCCATTATTTCTGCATTTTCCGGCGCTTCGCTAGGAGCCGCTCCTGCGCGCCGCCTTTTTATGCATAGGAATTTCTTGATTTAAAAAATCTAGAGATGACTATAATTTTTATAAAAATGTGCTTCAGATGCACAATTGGATTCTGCTCAGGTGTGTTGTCTTAGAAAAATTCTAGGCCGTCATTTGACGGATTTTGGTGTCGTCGCTTCGTTTTTGCGTGGATTGGTCCATAATTCTCCCATTCCTGCCTCTGCAGATACCCACGCGCAGCCTCGCTGAGTAGGCCGTGTTCTGGCCGAAACGCAGCAGCCTGGAGAGACTGAGCAGAACCCAAGACCCCACCAAGGGGCAATTTAATTTTTTCACGACTCCCTTCGCCCTAAGACAGGTCACAGGTCGCCAGCAGGTTTACGAGAACCCATGCGAGTGTGTATATTGTATCTTGCGTTGGGTTTGTGTCGCGCTGCGTCTTGGAGGGAGGGATGCACATGCACATGTTTTGGCATGCTCCCCAACTAACCCAACCAAGCCACAGGAGCCCCGGCAGCGCCATGAGCGCTGAGTCTTCTGTAGGAAATGTTACAAACAGAGCAGCAAAAGAGCGCCAGCCATGGTGAGCGCCCATTTTTCTGTGTGAGGGAAACTATAGGTATTTTAAAGTAGATGTGCAAACCAAGGAAAGGCCAAGAAAAAATCCCTTTTTCTTAAAATGCGACAGTGGTGGCCACCACAGCACAAGGGGGGAGTAAGAAAAAGTGCTTTTCCAATGCTTTGAGGCATACTCTAGTTGTAATAGAGATGCACTGAGCATCCAGGCATTTCTATCTTAGTATTGGTCCCACCAAAAGTGGTGATAACACATTTTGACCTATGGAACCAAACACCCAATCAGGATATGGAGTGGACCCCTTCATCCCCTTTCAATGTGAGGCAAATCATCTTTTCCTGAGTTGACTGAGTACTGACATATCCAGGGCAGAGCCTATGAATTTATCTATGTTTTTCCATGAATTCTTAGCTGTCCTAGTGGTATGCACCCTAGGGGGCTGGGCACCTCTTTTTGAGAGGTCCTGGGTTCAATTCCCGGTCAGCCTAGCTAAGTAGGAAGATCCCATGTGACATGGCAGTGACCTCATCGCCACATGCCCTGCCACCTCAGCACATATGGGACCCAAAACAAAGAGTGCACATCTCCTGAGATGGCACTATGGAGATAGAGTGACCATGGGGCAGTTTTCCAACTGTTTTCCAAAACATTTCAGCTATCTTTGTGAATATGCATTCCGATTTGACCTGAGTTGCAGTTTCTGTGAATATCCTTTCATCTATCACTGTTTACACTGCAGCCCTTCATGCTTTGATCCTGATTCTCTTCTCCTTGCACACCTCTGGCTTGGGCTATCGTGGATTTACTGTATCTCAGCAAACAAAAGCTTTTCATCTCCAAAAACAAGCACCAGGAAACCCTATACCAGCAGCAAGCAGCAGGAGAGACAAAAACACAGTGTTGAAACCACTATAAACTTTTCTACCGTCACCGCTAGCAGACTGCGAAAGACTGCGCACGAACAGGCGACACGCGCATTTACGACAACCGAAAAAACGACTGCAACTGATCTACTGCAACTGATCTTCTGCTAAAAGGCGACAAGGATGTTGAGAAATGTTCTGCAGCCCAAATTCATAAAATAAGTGCATCATTTTATCGCCCTCCAAGTGAAAATCAACTCCCACCTACTCATTTTCAAGTCTCCCCTGCTCATTTTCAACTCCCTCCAAGTGAAAATACACTCCCTCCTGCTCATTTTCAACTCCCCCCTGCTCATTTTCAACTCCCTCTAAGTGAAAATTCACTCCCTCCTACTCAATTTCAACTCCCTCGTGCTCATTTTCAAATCCCCCCTGCTCATTTTCAACTCCCTCCAAGTGAAAATCCACTCCCTCCTACTCATTTTCAACTCCCTCCTACTCATTTTCAACTCCTCCCTGCTCATTTTCAACTCCCTCCAAGTCAAAATCCACTCCCTCCTACTCATTTTCAACTCCGTCCTGCTCATTTTCAACTCCCTCCAAGTGAAAATCCACTCCCCGCTGATCATTTTCATCTCCCTGCTGCTCATTTTCAACTCCCCCCTGCTCATTTTCAACTCCCTCCAAGTGAAAATCCACTCCCTCCTACTCATTTTCAACTCCCTCCTACTCATTTTCAACTCCCGCCTGCTCATTTTCAACTCCCTGCAAGTCAAAATCCACTCCCTCGTACTCATTTTCAACCCCCCCCTGCTCATTTTCAACTCCCTCCAAGTGAAAATCCACTCCCTCCGACTTGCTATGGGGTTACACGGGTGCAGGAGGGAGTATGGGGCCACCGACCTGTGTTTCCAGGGAGGGAGGGAGGGGGGGGGGGGGGTCCGGCCATTCCTATTCTCAACCGAAAATTCTCAGATTGTGGCATATTCATGCAGCGACCGCGGCGGCCCGCAAGTGTTATCCGGAGAAACGCGTTTTCTCCGGATAAGGGCTTATCCGGAGAAAATTGGCGCGGAGGCGCCAGAACAGCCGCAGAACAGCCGCCAGAGTCAAAAACTTGGGATTTTTTTAAGTGCGCTGGCGCTGGCGGCTGGCGCAAAACAGGCCGGCGGGGATCGAGCTGCCGCTGGCCATTTGAGAAACCGCCGCATTACCACTGAGCTGCTGCAGCGCTCATACCACTCCGAAAATTATTTGATATGGATTTGTCTAGACCAAAGTGAAATTTTTAAAAAAACCAAAGGCCCCGGGCCAAGCCCGGGGCCACACTGACCGGAAACTCACAATGGGGCTTGCACACAACATTGCACGACACATGTCCACACCTGCATTGCCTTACAATCAGGTTTGGGGGTGTGGGACAAGGTGGAAGTGCCCTTTTATTCGACCCAAGAGTGTTTTTGACAAACCATGGTGCCAAGGTGTTAGGGGGGTAACTTGGCGCCACCGTGGAGTTTTTCCAATCCGTTTGGACCGTTGGAAAGCCTAAAGTGTGTACTTTTCACATATGCATGGCTAGGCTAGGAAGTCCCACACCGGCTTGGAGCGGTCGGACCGTCATTGGTTGGAGGTTGGGGGGGGTTGCACCATAGTAAGTCTTTAGGGGGTAGGGTTGTGCGAAGGGAATCAGTAGACCAAGAAACAGTCTGTGTGTAGATGTACACAAGCAAACTGGATTGCAATTGAGATGGAAGGTATCACCCCAAAAGGTGTGGCTGCATTTGCATCTGCAACGCCAAGGGCATAGTAGTGGGTGCCAAGGGCATAGCAGTTGGTTGCCACAGTGGTTGCGTATATGACTCCGACAGCATTCCTTGTGGCAAACCCAATGACATGTTGCTCGACATTGCCACAGGGGTGGTGTCCAACATTTGAGGAATCAACGGTGCCAAGGGCAACTGCGACATGTCGGGGAAGGGAAGTGCCACATTGCCCACTGCTGTGGGCAACGGAGTGGGAGTTGTGCTCACAATAGGTCCAGGATAAGGCGTCGGAGGAGTAGGGGCCTCGGTTGGGTGCCTTTTGGACGTCGCCACCTCCACTGGCCCCACGTTGGTTTAGATGCCACTTCCGACCATAGGGACATTGCAAATACAGGTATAATTCTTTTTTGCAGGTGCCGGTGACCAAGTCATAGTCCATTCTTCTGTTGACCTAATATGAATAAAATGGGTCATGTGTTATGAAAGGGCCAAAAGTGCATTACAAAACGGATCAAAACAAAAGAATACCTCCGCCGTTACGTCTTTATTGGAAAGATTCTTTCCAAAAATGTCACCCACCTTAATAGGAGGGAGAGGGTCTTCTTCCTTGGAGTCTTCTTCTTCCCCCTCACTATCCCCAAGGTCACCAATGTCATCACTAAAAGAGACGTTGGAGGCCTCCTCCTCCTCCTCAACTTCATCGGACTCTGCATCCGACAATCCCATGACATCTTCTTCTACTTGTGCTTCTACTTGCATCTCTTCAATGTCATCAAGTTCTTCTTCTTTGATTCTTGGGGATTTAGGTCAGTGGCATTTTGGGGATGATACATCACTCAGCAAATCAACATCAATAATTTTGGGCCTTTTGCCCCTCATGGTGCTATGGGCTTGCATTTTGCCACAATAGGCTAAGGAGACAAATTTTGACAAATCGAAAATCTGAAATTTAACGGCTAAGGAGACAAATTTTGACAAATCGAAAATCTGAAATTTAAGGGCTAAGGAGACAAATTTTGACAAATTTAACATCTGAAATTTAACAGATGTACCATAGAATAATAACAGTAACAATAATACAAATGTAGAAAAATATAAAATATACTGTACTGTCCTACAATGGGCTGAAATTGACCAAAATCTGGCTGCGCCGCCGATTTTCTCCGGATAAGCCCTTATCCGGAGAAAACGCGTTTCTCCGGATAACACTTGCGGGCCGCCGCGGTCGCTGCATGAATATGCGACAATCTGAGAATTTTCGGTTGAGAATAGGAATGGCCGGACCCCCCCCCCCCTCCCTCCCTCCCTGGAAACACAGGTCGGTGGCCCCATACTCCCTCCTGCACCCGTGTAACCCCGTAGCAAAAGACACACGCACCAGATAAAGACCAGCATCCTCACCACACTGCATCTCCTTTCGAAAATCTGTAACCTTCTTGTCATTCCTACTCAAACACCAGTACATTTCCAAGTTGTCCTCAATTTTACGAGCTGTGGCATACATTTCCTGTAACGCGATGAGATTTGCGGATTGCAGCAATGGCTACAATGTCCAACTTGGTCTTCATAGTGTGAAATTTGGCGCCATATGGGCGCTGCGCAAAAAAAGTACGAAAAAACGACTTTTTCCAAAACCAGCCAAAATAGGTCGGAAACGCAAGGCAATACAATACTGTCAACGGGCCGATTAAATCACAATTGATTCGTCATCTTACAAGCAAGCAAACACGCAGCAGAAAAGAACAAGGTTCCAGCCACAGAGGGTAGTTTTTGGGTTTCCGGCAGTCCCGATGACGAACTTGAGAATGGGAATCGCCGGAGCCCCCCCGTCCCCCAAATTTCTCAGGTTGTCGCTCATTCTCCCCCCAATTCGGGGTTCCCAATCTTGTCTGCGATCTCCTGAAACTCCTGAGAAAGCTCAAGGTAAAGAATTTTAGGTGAAGACCATATGGAACTTACTTGTATGATCTACTATACTTCGAATACAATCGAATGGTCTCGTAGACATGCTCACGGGTGTGAGACGTGACCTGAAATTGTAGCTGTATGTCCAATATGTGCCTATTGACGGCTTGACACCCAGGTTTGCAAAAAGGTAAGAATTAGACCAAATGGTCCCATGTACCATTTTATCTGATCTTAGGCACGTTCCCTTCGTCGAAATTTATCAAGGGTTGTGCAGCAGATTAGTGCAGAAGGTTATAGCAATTGCTATTTGTGGCGGATTTTTGTCTCGTTTGTGAGCCGTTTTTTGGGCAAATGAGGGTTGTTTGAACTCTTTTCGCCATTTGGATCAACCTTGTCTTTGGGGAAATGATGGTGCAACACAAGAGCATGATTTAGTAATGACTCCGAAAACCAGCAATTGGATGTAGTAGCCATCAATACCACATGTGCAGGTGGTGCGCACAACAACAAAACTTGGTGATAGGGCTTTGTTGGAGGGGTGTAGACGCTTTCCAACTTGAACATTGTCCAGATTTTGCATACGTGGTCATGATTAGATTGAGATTGTCAATTAACGGGCGGACAAAAACTGTTCGTAAGACCAAGACCAAATTCTTTGATGCATTTGTGAGCAGTCTTGTGCTTGTGGCCCTACCAGCTCCAAAGTCATGCCACCGTCCTTCCAAGCCATGACACAGGAAAGGGTACCCCAGCGTATCAAAAGCTAAGGAGTGTCACATGTCCAAACATGTCCTGCTTTGGAATTGTGGAGAGCACAATCGGTGTCGGTTACACTGCAACACCATCCGTCTTCTTGCCACTGGCAGCAAACATGGTAAGACTAGGCTTGCTAGCAACCTATGTACTCATTGCTCAACTGCATCCTCGGCAATGGAGGTCAACACGGTCTTTGCGTTGGCATTCTTCGGGTCCAATATTGTCTGCAGCATGTCCCCCGTTGATACAAATCTTGTATTTGGAGCGAAGCACTTGCGCAATGTTCTCCATGCATTGTACGCATTAAGTACAGAATTTCCTCCAAGGCATTGATACATTCTTTCACCGCCGCGGCAGTCACAAGCCATGACACGGCGGATATGGTGGTCATCCGCATCCTTTTCCCCCATGTCCGTGCTTCAGATTTGGTTGATCATGCTCGCCAACATGCCGTGGTAACCGATGAAATGCAGAAGTGCTACTTAATAGTTGCGATTTCCCATGCGGCTGCTATGGAGTTCGGAGAATAGGCAGGGGGGGGGGGGGGTACTTTTCAGGTCCGTGTTGGGCCCGTGTTAACACAACACATGAGGGGGTGGGGGGGTACTTTTCACCGCCTGTGTTGGGGCCGTGTTAACACGTCCAATAGGTACGTGGTACGTGTTGTGTGTTGTGTTGTGTTGTTTTCCTTTTGTGTTACGTTGTGTTGTGTTGTGTTGTGTCATTCCTTGTTTTGTTTTGGGTTTTTTTCTTGTGTCATTTTGTGCAGTGTTCTTGTTTTTTATTTTGTTGTGTTGTGTTGTGTTGTGTTGTGTTGTGTTGTGTTGTGTTGTGTTGTTTTGTGTTGTTTTGTGTTGTGTTGTGTTGTGTTGTGTTGTGTTGTGTTGTGTTGTGTTGTGTTGTGTTGTGTTGTGTTGTGTTGTGTTGTGTTGTGTTGTGTTGTGTTGTGTTGTGTTGTGTTGTGTTGTGTTGTGTTGTGTTGTGTTGTGTTGTGTTGAGTTGTGTTGTGTTGTGTTGTGTTGTGTTGTGTTGTTTTGTGTTGTGTTGTGTTGTGTTGTGTTGAGAATTGGTCTGCTTCAGTGGTCAAGCAATTGTTGCACTACCTTTGCGTGTCTCCATTGCAAACACAACACAACACAACACAACACAACACAACACAACACAACACAACACAACACAACACAACACAACACAACACAATTCCTAGTTGAGTCGAAACTCCGCAGATAGTCGGTGCACTATAGCTGACCGATAGCCACCTGTCCCTTGTGGCGATTACCCGGACAGTATAATCCGCAACTTGCATACTATGGGGTCAGGGCCCTACACGATACCCTGGCAGGCGAGGAGAGAGAGCGAGGCGAAGAACGCGACCAAGCAAGGAAGGGGATTTCAACACACTGGGGGCAGTGGCAGAGCTTGAGAAACCGGGTGGTGCCGCGCCATCAGCATGTGTTTTTTTATCCTTGGAGCTTGGTCTACTTGTTAGAGTACTAGACGAGCAATCGTCAAGTCCCGGGTTCGATTCCTAGTTGAGTCGAAACTCCGCAGATAGTCGGTGCAACACAACACAACACCACACAACACAACACAACACAACACAACACAACACAAAATCTGCGGGTTCGTGTGTTGCCATAGGGGGGACAGAGGGGGGGGGGGGTATTTTTCAGGTCCGTGTTGAGCCTGTGTTAACACAACACAGGAGGGGGTGGGGGGGTACTTTCTACCTCTGTGTTGGCCGGCCGTGTTAACACGCCTGATCTCCTTCGGGCGTTTCATCGTGGTGAATAAGATCTTATAGATCTAAATTCTATAAGACTTTAGGCGGCCCTTCATTCCAGAGTGGCAAAAATCCTTGTTTCCGGCTCGTTGGGCTTGACTGGCTTGCTCACTTGTGTGGTGTGAAACGAAAGTACCTGTACGAAACGCCCCCACTTTCGGAGTGAAAAATTAATTTTGCATATGTGCAATTTAGGAGGGCCTTGGGGGGTGCCCACAGTCGCAAGCGGTCGCAGGCGGTCGCAGGCGGTCGCAAGCGCTTGAGATGCCCTTTTTTGGCCAGAAACCCCCTTTTGAGGGCTCCATGCAGTAGTACTGCGGCTTACGCACCTTTAATTGTTAGCTTCCATTGGATCTGTCGCTTGCCCCTTTTGTTTGTCCGCCTTTTGTAGGGCATTGCGCGTGCGCTCATTCCTATCTTTTCGAACATTTAAGATGCCTTGCAACGCCGGCGACCTTGAGACGGCCTAGTGGTCATTGTACCCCTCTTCCTCGGGTGCTAGACGATGGCTATGAAAAGAACGCAAGACGCAGGCAACCATCGGTGGCACATCAAATTGTGACGCCACTGGGGGATACCCATTTTTGCGCCAAGCTTTTGCATGAAGGTCACGAAGTACTTTTTGGGCCTTACGTGCACGACGACAAACATCAATAATGGGAATAGGAACCGATTTGCCACGGCAGCAAAATTTGGTCCTTTAGACCCCATCGTCACTTTTTTTCATAGCCATGACGTCATTTGCCTATGCAATTGTTACTTTCGGGTACAAAACCGTTTTTTTCGGTTAAAATAAAATTTTGGTGTAAACTACTTTCATGGCAAAGAGCACAAGAAAATGTGTGCGTAGACGGGTCACACATACACTCACTCCCCCAATCCCTCCAACCCGCCCTGCCTCCCTCCCTCCGTCCCTCCAAGTGTGCAATGCATTAACCCATTGAAGGAAAGACATATCACAATTGTCTCTTGCATTAAATAGTAGCATTGCCAATGGCTTGTTGCCTGCCTCATTGTCAACTCAAGCGGTTGGATGCAAGGAGCCTTGGCCTTTTGCCACTTGGCACAATGGTTATGCCATCTGTAGACGTGTACGAAAATTTTCTTAAGCGGTCGCAGGCAGTCGCAGGCGGTCGCAGGCGGTCGCAAGCGGTGGGCACCCCCTTGGGAACCAAGATGTGTTCTTTAGATCGAAAAGGTACGGAAAAAGTGGAACTTTATTTGGTGGTGTAATGTGTGGGGAGCTAGTGTGTGACTCTAAATTACAATTTCTTTTACGAAAGCCCCCCCCATTCGTGTGGGCTTTCATACAAAATTTGTACACGAAAGGGGGGTTTTGCACCAAATCTTGGCAGAATAGGGGGGGGGGGTGTTCATGACGAAAGGGGTACGATAGGGGAAGTAACTAGAAATGTAGAGTTGCAGTTGGAGGTGGATTCCAGAAACAGGGTCTCGAGAACCAACATCTAGTGGCATTGGTTGCTAGTGTTGCGGCATCGAGGCACGCCCCTGCAGCAGCCTTCAGCTGTCCAACAGGCCATTTTCCACTATGTACTATTGAAAATGTACGAAAGGGGGTACGAAAGCCCCCCCCCCCCCTTTCGACCATCAGGGTACCCATTACTCTGTCCCAAAACCTCTCGCGCTCGCAAGATTCTGAGGCTGGCTCTTCAAGAGGAAAAAGTGTCGCTTGGTGGCACCCATGGCGTGCCAGCACACGCCTTAGCGACGGAAGTCGTCCCATTTTAATGGCCCCAGCTGCACGCTTGCAATATTTACCCATGTGATGGTTTCTCAGGGCTCTCGCTTTTTCGTAGTGCTCTCTAAACCGGTCAACGAGGGGGCGTTCGCCTTCGATGGCGCCACAATGACTGACATAGGTCGGGACGGGGCCGCAGACCGCATAGATAACGCACGCTGGAACCGTCAGGTCAAAATTGTCAGACAGTAGGGACAACCGAGCAATTCTCGACAACTTTCTATCTGGGGACTTCCTGAGGAGTTTATTTGCCAGCTAAAGGTTATGGGCAATCTTCCCCCATTTTTCTCCTCTCTGGCGGCAAATTTCTTCTCTCTCCTTCGCTTACGAGTTCCATTGATCCCGGAAATCATTGCGCGAGAGGACATTTGAAGGGGGGTGGCAGGGGTAGGGGGGTCCAGGGCAGGCGCCCCGGGGGGCATGCCCCTTGGCTATACCATTCCATCACCTTTGCGAAATTCATCACCAGAGCGTGGCCCATTCGCAGGCAGGGCAAACTGCTACACTTCTCCTTTGGCCCTTTTACATAGACTATTCAGGACCTTGTGTACTCCCTCGTGATGCAACTACTCTGGACTGGCAAATGCACCAAAAAATATGCACTGGAAGAAAGTCCCTGTTGAGGGGTTTGACTCATTATATATTATACATACATATACATACATATACATACATATACATACTACTATACATATACATATATACTTACACATATATATTATATTATATAATACACAATATACACAATGCATCACCCGCACATTCCACGCGGCAGCCAACCAGTGGGTGCAGCTCCCGGAGACGCCGACACGGACATGTCTACACCGACTGTGTGGCAACGGAGAGTTGTAGAATTGTACATCAGGCACCAAAACGCTACATTGTAGTTCCCAATACGCCGCTGTGGCAGCCACAATGCCATTTTTCCCTAATGAGGCCCTGCACGGTGCTGCTGTCCGCACACGTCAACTTTGCCTTTCTGTTCTGCAGTTTGGTAATGTGGCAGTGCCCCCACTTGTGGTGGCGGGTTGGAGTCGTGCTGTCTATTGCTGCTTTCTTTGTTATGTCCGAGGGGCCTTGCGCTTCACTGACATCTTTGAAGGCAACCTGTACGAACCTGGAGCCCAATGGATGCTACGTCTTGACGGATTCATGGACAGGCAAGTCATGCGATCAATACTGCTCTGATCATGGAATGCGGTGCATTGGCGCCGGGGAGGAGCAGAGCAACAATTGCCTCATGGTCGCAGCTTGGAGTTGCAGCCAAACCAAGTACACAGACGGCACCCTCACATCCGATATATTGTGCCACTGTGACCCCTCAGGTAAGCCGTACTCTGTCTGTCCAAAGTGTTGCAAAGATGATTGCTTTGGGCTCAGGGCGCAGTTCAGAGACAACACACAGGATTCCTAGCATTTTCATTGTTGATGTGTTTTTGTTGGCAACTGCATCATACATAGAGTGTACGCTTGTATTCCATTTAGTAACCCCCAAAAGCCACACATTACACCGTTATGAATCACGGATAAAACATCCCCTGACATCTTGATCCAGGCAAGAAATAATCAAGCAGGCACGTCTCCAAGTCGTTTTCAAATTGCTCCATCCCAGAGCTTCCGGCTCTACTCTACTCCAGCCATCTTTTGCAGTGACGTGTGCCCTTCCAAGATCCAGAGTTTGAGCCACAATCTCAACGATGGTGGCCTGGGGTGCTGGTGCCAAGTTCGGGGAAGCTCTCACATCTAAAACAGCGCTTCCCCCCCCCAAAAAAAACGGCCCCAAACCCTGTAAAACGACGGCATGACGGAAAACGAACGTCATATGCTGCATCTCAAGGAAGTCTCTTCCATTACTCTATGTTGACGGGGATATGATCCATGACTTATTTACGAGAGTGTGAGCTGTCGTGAGGATACAACGCGCGATGTATAAGGGCGCAATCTGTGATTTCTAATGATGTGATCTGTGATTTACACGGAAATGCTCTGCGATCATGAATGTTTGTGTTTCCGAATTGTTCGCTGTGCAGTCGTGCTTAATGGCCGGCCGTCCTGAATCTGCTTCTGCTTCCGCTCTCGTTCGATGGCGCCCGTTTCTGTGTCCCTCAGGCCCTGGTGAACCAACGTGCAACGATAAGATTTGGAATGGCGACGAAGCGACCATCGATTGTGGAGGAAGTTGCGGAGATTGTGGTGTGTGAGAAGCGTTCGTGGTGCATCAAATGTCCGAAAGCGCCTGCAAATGAAGAGGATCCCCGCGCGTGCTCTTACGGACGCGTGGTCTTGTTTGGGAACAGGACGCAGACCGCACAATGACTGAGGCAAACCAAAGCTTTGGTATGGCCGGCGCCTCAGCGCGTGGGCGTCGAACAGAATCATCCTTCTTTATCGGTCCCATGCTCCCACGGCCCTCAGTCGCAGAACACACCCGGGGACGGTTTGGAAAACCCCATTCAAAGAATACAGAACACCCCAAAGAACCGGCAAAAAGGTCCGCCAGAATCGAACCACAGCTTCGTACGACAGTGCCTTGATGCGCACACATCATCGCGCTTCCAGCGGGACCACAAGGCTCCAGATCGCCCTCTCGCATCTGCAGGTCAGTGCAGCGCGTTTCAAACGGCGCCGACAAATCTTCAGCTGGTCTGCCCCGCGCTGGACCCCCGGGGCTGCTTTGCGCTCACGTCTGATTGGACCGGCAAGTCATGCAACGAATTCTGCAGTGCACATGGGCTGGGCTGCATCGCTGGAGGCGATGAAGTGAGCAACAACTGCGTGCTGACGGAGGTGTTGAGTTGCAGCCGAACCAAAACCAGCACCTCCGACATCTTGTGCCAGTGCGATCCGTCGGGTGTGCCGCCGCTGCCCAATGAAGTAGTCGGTGCCACAGTGTATCTACGTACGTTATGCGCACCGTAGGCGCACACATGGGACCAGCCCGTGCCCCCCGGCCGTGTCACTGCGGTCTACCCCATGGAGTGTCTTGTTGCGGGGGAACATACTGCAGCACGGGCTGCGTTACAGTACTTGAGGGTGCTCATGGGCACTGGCACGTCACCGGGTTGTCACTGGGCGTAGAGGGCTGGCCCCGCTTGGGAGGATTTTTTTGTGAGGGGCGGGGGGGATAGGGGGATTGTTTTCATCGCCCCAAGCCTGCCTCAGCCACTACCAGACGCAGTTGTGGGCGCAGATCGGCGATGTGGAATGGCGGCCTCTGCGCGTCACGGCATGTGGAACGCATTCGGGGTCAAGCAATTGCTTAGTGTGTCGGACGCCCTACCCCGGGGGGGAGGGGTCAAAGGGTGGGTGGGTGGGTCAAAGGCCTTTTTCAGTTGTTTTTGAGAGGCATGGACCCCCCCCCCGGGGGTGGGGGTGGGATTTTCTTGGGTGCTGCGAGCCTTGGAACTCAGGGGCAATTAAAATTTTGATATAGTGTTACGCCACTAGTTTTTTTGGCCCCTACTTTCAGATTGTTCCATTTTTGTCATTACAGCTAGTGTGGGCCGACCGAGCAAAGGTATATGACAGGGGGCGGAAGTTGGTGGGTGGGTTGAAGGGTGGGTGGGTGGGTGGGTGGGTCATTTCCAGCCCTTGAGCCACCCCCCCCGGGGTCCCTAAGCCGGAATTCAGACAGGCCCTCAGGCGTAGCGGACGGTGTGTCTACAACCCACACCTCGGGTCTGCTGCAGTGGAAGGCGCTCATGTCACTGAAGATCTTTTGTTTCGTCTCAAGTGCTCTGACCCATATCTCTTTGTGCCCATGCAGACGCATCTTTATCCGATAGCTCGCGTGAGGGGGGGGGGGGGTCTGGATGACTGCCGCAAGGGGCTGTTGGCTCAAATTTGACTGAGCCAAAGAGTCAGGGGGGCTGAGGACCTCTTCCCCGCCCGCCCCCTTCCGCGGGCAGGGGCACAGGCTCAAGCACAGGGAAGTGCAATGGGAGTGATACTCAACGTGGAGGTCCAGTCGCGCCTGCTCGGCAATGCCTGTGATCATTGCCGCGATGTGCATCCCGGTCGGTCATCGTCCGGCGGCGGTGGAGCGATTGCCGTTGATCACCTCCCGCCGTCGGTTACACGACGATGCGTCAACGTCTGACAACGAACGTTGCACCAAAGGGCTGGGCATTGCGCAGATAAAACGTTCGTGCTCTCAAATTGCGTCTCACATCAATTGCAGTTTTTCAAGTGCCCTTCAATTTGTATTCCGAGGCCTTCTTTGCCCGCTTCTTGCGCCGGACATTTCACTGGCCTGCCGCCATGGCCAAGGACCATCCGGGCACTGTGTCACAACAAATCAATGCCGCAGCATGAAAATTGTCAGCCATAAACCCGGGGGGGGGGGGGGGGGCGGTCCAGTCCTCGTATGCCCCCCCGCCCCCCGCTGGGCAGTCAGGCGGTCAGCACAAGCGTTTAAAGAGGTGCTGAGAGATAGGGATGTCAGGGACATGTGGCATGACTTAGGGCTCGAGGAAATGGAAGAGCCCAGTGATGACAATATGAGTGGTGGGTCACGTGACAGCGATGTGTCGGACAGTGCAGAGTCAGCCAGCAGTGCTGACGAAGAGTTAGACAGTGAGGCCAGTGATACGTCGGAGGAATCACTGGCGGTACCCGACAGTAAGAGGAGGCACACCGGGTTCTGAGGGAGGGGGATGGGCTGACCTGTGGCAGCACGTGAACCAGAGCTGCAGTGCAGCCGGACAAAGGAACGAAGATATACTGATAAACTGAACGAGCAATGACCGAACGGCCTGTGACAAGTATCTGTCGAGAACTGGGGGGGGGGGGAGGCTGGTCTGGGGGGTTGGAGGGGGTATCGGGGGTTCAGAAGGTCAGAGGAGGAGGAGAATGGGGCCCTGAGGGATGATGGCGCCATGCCTTTTAAGAGAATCCGTCAAAACCCAGCGGGGGCTACGAAGCAACGGATACATAGCAACCGAACGCCCCCGTGTCACCTGGGGGTTTAGGTCACCGCGCGACTGGGCCATCCAAGGGCCATATTTGCACCATTTGAGTGCATCGCCGGGGGCACCCATGTTCAACCCATAAACCCGCTTTTCCCCACGTTTTTAATCAAGCCCATTCCTCCCAAATTTGTTCCTGGCGAAAACAGAAACTTTTTTGCACGTCCCGACGCGCGCGCGTGTAACCAAAATCGGTTCCGGCCACCGGGCCAGCCCTCAGCTCCGGGCACCCCTGGTATCTGCGCGAGCTCATGAGGGCCTCTTTTATCACCCTGGCTCTCGCTGTGGGACGTGGCTGCGGGGCCCCGTTGTGTTGGTGCCATTTCTTAAGGTGTTCCATGCTTTGCGGGGGCTCAGGAGGGGCTCCTCGAGGCGTTGCCCCTGATGAAGTGTGCAATCTTCGTCCCGGCAGGGCCTGTTCTATGCCTTTGTTTTTATGATGTTTCTGCAGAGCCAACAGCCACAGCATCCGTCACGCATTCCTGGACCACCGCGGCATTGTCAAGTGCCACAGCTTCGCCGACCGCAACTTCGGTGCTGACGGACACGGACACCGCCACTTCATCACCCACCCCCACACGATCCGCAAGTGCCACAACATTGCCCCGTCTCGTGGCAACTGCAACCGTCTCACCCACCGCAACAGCTTCACGGCTTCCAACATTCTTTTGGTACCCCTCCACTGACACCGCATCTCCGTCATCGACCATGTCCCCTGCAACGACTGCCACAGTGTCGCCTTCACAAACCTCGGGTTTGACTGCCACACAATCATCGTCGGCCACAGGTTGGCACCGATGCTCGACAGTGCAGTGCAGTGCAGTGCAGTGCAGTGCAGTGCAGTGTCGGGCATTCCACTCCCAGAGGGAGTGGCAGGCACCGTGCGCGGTGCGTGTTCTGGGGTCGGACCAGGAATCCGTCCTCTGTTTACCCCGCTTAAGATACACAGTGCAGACCACAACCCAATGCGGAAGGCACTGCTCGGCATCCGTTTGTAACCACCATTCCTGTGTATTGCAGACGTCTTGCCCCCCCCCCCCCCCTCCCCTGCAGATTGCCCAGTGGCTTGGGACGAGCAACGCCACCAACTTATTCCTGAAAACTCAAACCAATGCCTGCCCCCGGAAGTACCAACCGGCACACTTACTGAGCCTCTATGGCAAACTCCACCTTCCCCACTCCCCCAGTGGGGCGTGCGGGGTCGTACACGTTGCTGGGGATATTTGCTGGTGGTTGGATCTGAGAAGGGGCAGGGGTAGGTGGATGGTTGTACGACGTGGTCGACTGGCTGCAGAAGAAGAAGAAGAAGAAAGCGACCAGGCCCAGTTGGAAGGATGCAGCGGCGGGGGTCATGGCGAAAGGGGACCTTGCGAGCAGCGGCGCCCGCAAGTTTGCTGCATGGGCAGAAGACCACCTCCCGTGGGGACAGGGAACACGAAACTATGGCCTCTCCCTTGTTCTATGGAGGTTAAAGGCCATTTCCGGCGCGCTGCGCACACCAGCCAAAATTCATGCGTGCGCATCAGTGTCTGTCAAAAAGTAGTCAGTGCGGCAGTCAGTGCAGGAGCGAATGCCTCGATCACGTGATTCGAGTTCTGCTCAGCGTTTACTGCGTCGCATGTGAGCCATGGCACTACATGTGCCGTGTGTAGCACTATCGACCCGCGCCTCATTTTCTGATTTGACTCAGGCCGTTTTACGTCGACCCCATCGTCCAGTGCAAGTCGAAGCGCGACTCTTGTGATTGAATTTCCCTCCGAATCATCCACCAGCACCAGCACAGGGACCGTTTCTGGTATGTACTCCGGAAGGCATAGTGTATGACAAACTCTGCCCCCCCCCCCCCCGTTCTTCTAGGTGTCCGCTCGGAGGCTTCTTGGTCGTGCTGCTCTGCGACTTCCACGTACCGTGCTGCTTCCTTCGGCCCACAGCTCGCTGCGTTTGTCACTGGGCCGGACACACGTCGGGGTTCTGTCGTCCATTCCTATGAATCTCCAATGGGAAAACCGTCAGTTGTAACTGTAAGTCGTCAGTTGTAACAGTCAGAGTGCACCTCCTGCCGCGTTGCAGTCCTCCGTTGTCCGAAAGCATTGCGTTGAGTTTGGGCGTGAGGTGTCCATTCTGGAACCCGTTGCCCCGTTGCTGGGGGTCGGTCGTGCAGAGCGCAGTCGGGCATTGCGCCGGGACGAGAACGGCGGCCACCCCCCTCCCGATCCCCTGAGAAACCCCGGCGCATGCCATCGCTGTATTGCGGCCGGACCGTGCGTGGCTGCTGCTCCTGTCATTGTCTCTGACTCTGGAGGAGGACGCCTTTTACTCCCTTCCGTGCACCAGGTGTGTTGACGTCCACGCCAGCGGCAGCTGCAAGTGGCCGAAGTAGCACCTCAAGTGGTACAGTCACTAATGCAGGTATGCCGGTGCACGTGGGAGCGTTGTCCTGTTGTTGTTTGTCGGATGATGGGACCAAACCGAAGGCGCGCATCTTCATGTCGATAGAAAAGGGGCCGCCAACACCCGAAAGCCCTCTCTCAGAGCCCTTTCCGGTGCACTGGGCGGTTGCTGCCGCTCAGACCCGCGCCTCCTTGACAATGCCGCGGTTCGGGCACGGGGGGGGGGGGAACTCCGCTCGGTTTAGGAATGCGACTCCCCTGCACCACCACGTGTACGTGAGCCATGGCACTACATGTGCCGTGTGTAGCACTACCGACCCGCGCCTCATTTTCTGATTTGTCTCAGGCCGTTTTACGTCGACCCCATCGACCAGCGCAAGTCGAAGCGCGACTCTTGTGATTGAATTTCCCTCCGAATCATCCACCAGCACCAGCACAGGGACCGTTTCTGGTATGTACTCCGGAAGGCATAGTGTATGACAAACTCTGCCCTTCCGCATCGCCCCCCCGCGCGCGGGGGGCGGGGGGGGGCTGGGGACATGAGGCCGCCTGGGGATGGTTTGCACGCAGTATTGGGAAGGGAATAGGTGAGGGTGCCAACTATTCGCCCCCGAACATCGCGAGGGGCTTCTGATGACATGGTCTGTGAAGCCCGTGGGGTAGTCGCTTTAGAGACGCTTCGTTGGGGCGACCGGATTGTGACGTGCGGGGGTGTGGTGTGGCGTGACGTACGGTTTGCTGCGGCGCCGTACGGTTGAGTGGGGTGGGGGGTCAATCATGTGCTGGGCACTGCATTCGTTGTGTCGAACAATTTTCGTTTCAGTGACATTACAACGAGGTGCTGTAGCGTTGTAGTTATGGTTAGGGCTTTCGCTCCGGTCGCCCCGGCCAACCCTCTTTGAATCTGCCACCCCAGGGGCTGTTTGGAAAGCGTTTTCGTGTCCACGCGGTTTGCACGGGCAGTAACGGTAGGGTGGCGGGGGGGCGAAGGCCCCCCAACAGCCCACCAAGGGCACCAAGGGTCCGCCCGTGTGGCGCGATCGGTTTGGTGAAAAACGGGTCCGCTGATTTGTTGGGAATTCTTCGCCGATTTGGGGCGGCTGGGGGGGTTGTTGCGCGCGCACACATACACACACACACACACACACACACACACACACACACACACACACACACACACACACACACACACGTGCACACGCATTGTTGATCATGGATTCTCTTCCATGCCCATGCTCGCCCTGGTGTAGTGCAGTGTGCAGCCAGGGGCTTACCAGCTGCACTGTTTGCTTTGTTCGCTGCGGCGTTTCCGCGGGCGGCTGTCGGGTGCTGCAATGTTTGCTGCGGGATGGGGAACTGACCCTCCGTACCTGAATGTGGCAAACTAAGGCCAAGATCTCCCGCGGGCCACCTGATGCCGAATGGGGAACGATGAAGCAACGCGGAGGGATGGCGTCGGCTTCTCAAGGGATAAGAAGCTGTGAACTAGTGTGCTGGGGTTCTGACTGAATTCTTGCTTAATGGCAGCAGGCGTAGAACACAGGAGTGCAACCTCGCAGTTTGGGCATGATTGGAATGCGTATCTTGGCGCGCACGCGCACACACACACACAGACACACACACACAATACATACCCCAATACACATACAACACACGGGGCAACATGGCGATGACGGGCTCGTCGAACTCATGCCGTGGAGCTGGCCCGGCGGAAGCCACGGAGCCACCACCCCACTTCCAGGGTGGTCCTGGGGCAGCGAGCCAGGTTCTGGCCCAAGTGCATATCGCACTGGTCGAGGGGTAACACAGGGACGCACTCACACCCCTGGCCTGCACCGTGGGCCTGCTATGATGGGGTAAGCGACCCGACCCGAGGACGCCAGTGTGGCCTATACGGGCTCAACCGGGAGACCTGGTAAAAATGGTACAACCAGACACACACACACAAATACACACTCACGCGCTCACACACTGACCAGGGCTGTCCTTAAGAAGCCAGATTTTTTTTGGTCAAGGACAGCCCTTCAGGACAACCGCCAACCGCCGCCAATCGCCACCAACCGCCAACCGCCAACCGCCAACCGCCAACCCCACCAACTACCAACCGCCGCCAACCGCCACTAATCGCCAACCGCCAACCGCCAACCGCAAAATTTTGAAGTGGAGAAGGTCCCATGACCAGGAAGCAGAAAGCGTCCCCGTGAACGTTCGTTTCTGTTGGCGTTACGAAGGTCTGTTTTTTCCTCCCTTAAGGACAGCCCTGTCGCTCACTCATGTGCTCATTTGGTCGCTCATTCACGAACACATGCCCACCCCCGGCGGGCGATCAACACCCCTTGAAATGTGCGCCCATGGGGAGCATCGCTTGGACGCGAATTTTTCGAAAGCTTCAGTGAATTTTAAAAAATCTGCGAGAATTTGCGGAATTTTTTTCAAAAGTTTGCCCCCCATGTGTCTGCGTGGTCGAAACGCTCAAAATGCAACGCGGAATCCAAATTTGTCCCCCGGAACTGGACGCCCCTCCCTCCAGACCACCGCCGTCACGCCGCGGGTGTTTGGGTCCAGAACTACACTCAACCAACCCCCAGGGGCACGATGGGAGACAGAAAGCAGACGGCAATGCAGGGGCTAACACAAGGAACCCTTTCTTCGAGTCTACTCGATGCACGTGTCCGTGCCGTCTCCTCGGATCTCACGTCGTCATATTCTGATGGCAGTCCACGTGCTCCCTCGTGCAAGAACTACGACTAATGCTCGTGCACGGGGTGCCCCTGGCACGAGGGCAAGGGGTCGCCAGCGAAAATACCTTTGCTTTTGAACTGGCAAGCAGCGCAGTGGATTGAAGTGCATGCGTTTGCTCAGCAACTTCCGGTCGAACTTGCACTGTTTTGGGCGTCGGCCATGCATTGCATTTCCTCCTTCAATTATTCCTCAGGCGAACCAACGGTCACCCGGTCAGCCACAAGTACCACGACCCGCTCCCATGCAGCTTCGGTATCAAGCACGCAGACCATATCAAGCAGTGCTACACTCTCCAATGCACCGTCAGTATCATCCACAGTCACCAGCTCAAGCGCTCGCGCGCTTCCCGCTGAATCTTCCACATCGTCCACAATCACCACCACAAGCACCCCAACGCTCTCCCCTGATGCTTCTGTATCACCCACGCGGACTACCACAAGCAGTACAACACTTTCCGCGGCACCCTCTGTGTCATCCACAGTCACCAGCGCAAGCACCCATACGCTGACTGCTGAACCTTCAGTCACTGCCACAACGCGGCCCCATGCAGATTCCATATTCCCCACAATCACCAGCTCGGCCACCCGGACGAGGACGCATACAGCTGACGGTATGATAACCCCACACCCAACCACATGTCCAAATAGGACGCACAGGCACTCCTCGATCAGAAACGATGAGCGTTCCAGTGCTGGCGACAAACACGGTTGCTTTGCCATTTCTTTTGCCCGTGCCTGACGTGCACCTCATGCTGCGTGTCCGGAGACCCCCTGTACTGTTTTCATGCTGTTGTTGACTCTGGCGGGGGAGAAGACCACCTGAAACAGGAAAGGGTGCACTGCTGCCAAGCGTTGTTGTCTCTCAGCGTCGGCATTCAGTGTACAGGGCTTGCCGTGCGCCTGTGCCTTTCCCCTTCCTCACCTCACAAGAGGGCCCCCCGTAGAACTCCTGCAGACGAATACGAGGCTTGCGTCCGTGCCGTTGACATCCGTCCATCTGTCATTTAGTGGCAACGGGGCTCCAAAGACCCGGTCGATGCACTGGCCGCTGCAGAGGGCGTGGGCGTCCCACGTGAGTGGCCCTCTTGTGGCGTGCATCGCGTGCCGCGGTCGTTGCTTGCGACGCTTTTGGGTCCCTCCTCCGTCTCTTCAGTGCGCGTCTCAACCCCCAGTCCGACGCCGTCATCGACAAGCACCGAAACGGGCAGTTTAAGTCGCGGGGCCACAGGTCTGTTTTGCGCAGGGACTCCGTGGCCCAGTTTGCGCGGTGGCCGCACGGCGGCGCGGCCAATGCCATCGACCGTCGCGTGTTGTTCCGTCTGGTGTCTTTTTCAGTCGAGCCGACTCCGACCCCATCCGTGACCGCGCCGTCGACCACAAGTGGCTCTGCCTCGGCATCTGCACGATCTACGCCATTGGGCACGCCGACGCTTTCAGGTGCAGACGCTTGGCATAGGCTTCAGCCTTAACCCCCCGCCCCTTGGCACGCAGAGCCGGGACGCAGGCGATTTTTGGTGTGGCCCGAGGGTTCCGATGTTTGGGCCATAGGCCGTCTCAGTCCGGAGGCACGCCTCCGAAGAACACAACCAAGTCATTAAACCCGCAGTGTCAGGCGGCAAACCTACTCCACTTTCGATGCTTCAGCCCCCGTACGAAAGCAAAAGCAGGGCCGTCCGGAAGGATCCAGATTTCTCCGTTTTGTTCCCATTGGCGACTGGGATTATTGACGGCGCCCCGTTGGAGGGTAACCGACGGCGGTTGGTGGGCAACCGACGGCGGTTGGAGGGTAACAGTGGGCATTCTACTTTATCAGTGTGACGAAGGGATTTCCCTCCATTTCCCCCCGTGACGGACGGCCCTGAGCAAAAGTGTGGATGTGGTGCATTGCTGTTATGTGTGACCCTTGAGGGGCAAAGCACTGCACTTGTTCAGTTGGCGGCGGGCTGCGGCGGGGGAGGAGTCTGTGTGTTTTCACAGGATCGGAGAGACTTTGGAAAGGGGCGATAAAGTTCTCAGCACGTTCCTGCAGTCCTCGACATGACCGCTTGCGCCTTCCCATGGCCAGGCCGCTGTGTTTACATGCTCGTCGCCGTGCAGGAGGATTTTTTCTGCCAACGAGGGGCATGAGCCTTCCCTCATCGTGAGTCTTTATGACTCGTCCACCGGCGGTGGTGGAATCATTCAGGCACCCCGGATTTTCTTAATCTTGCCACTGATGATACGCCCGCCTGCAATGGATATCAACCTAAGCAACACGACAATGTCACGTTTCAGGGCATGGGCATGGCCAACAATGACAGGGCTCTGGAAGAGATATCCAGAGTTGTGTCCACTTCAGTGCCCCTCTGCGTGTGGGGGGCTGCATGCGTGCTGTCTGCTCATATGCGCGACCGTCCCGGTGTAGATTGATATCTCTTTCGCTGTCGGCGATCAGAGCGCCAGCTGTCATTCCTGTTCCATGGCCCGTTGCCGTGCCAGCTCTCTTTGTTGTCCCACAGGTTCCATGTCACCAACGGTCGCACCATCAACAACTGCGAGTCATTCAGGTAACAAAGTGGCGCGTCGTGCAGGAGGACTGAGGGAGGGACAGAGGGATATGGCCGTTCCAACGGAAATGTCAATGGTACGTACAGCCTATGAAGGAAATTTTGTGGATTGTAACGGGAATGTACCGGAGGGTAACCGCATTTAACGAAGTGCAACGCAATTGACTTCTCCATGAAGCGAGGCAGGTCTCGCGGCTCCATCGTGGCCTCATGACGTCCAAAAAAAAAGGGAGTCCATAAGTAGAACAGCACCGACTGTCCACTGCCAGCCCCCCCGCCCCCCTCCCCCGGTGCCTGGCCGGCCTGGGCACACATTCGCTTGCATTGTCGCGCTGCCATTTGTCTGTTTATGCCTCAGGAACCACGTCGCCCTCTCTGTCCCCAACAGCAGGCGGCAGCCCGACCGCCTCTTACACCGCGTCCGTGACGTTTGCCAACAGCACCACGAGTTCCGTGACGCAAAGTGCCACAGGTATCTGCACAATGAAGGGGCTCTCGCACGGCTGCCACTTGGGGGTCACCATCGAGGGCCCAGAGCCTTTGGGTCATTGGACCGGCCTGGCGACGCACGTGGCGGTTACGTTGCTCTCCGCTGCGGTTCTGTCGTGGCCACCCTAAAGCCCCTTGCGCCCCATGACGTTGTCGTTGCGCTCTGTGCCCTTCCCATGACACGCCGACAGTGCGAGCACAAGGCTCTGCACTGTGCATTTGCCCCCCCCCAAAAAAAACAACAAAAAACGCTCTTGGCTTTGTTTTTCGGCAAAAGTGGGGGCTACTTCGGAAAAAGGTTGGGAGACTCGAGGGTGTTGCCGGGGCGCAACTTTCTGGGGGCGCAAGTTTTGGGGCATAGTGTTCCGGGACCAAAGCGTTTGGGGTACAGTGCTCCGGGAGCACAGTGTTCTCGTGGCACGCCAGGGAAAAGCGCTTAAATGGCGTACGGTTTGCGCGCCGAAGGTCGTGTCGGATGCTGCCCTTCCAACACATGACTAATACCCCAACACGTGAATCAAAGGAGGTGTGCAGCGAGCCCCCGCCCCAGCACTATCCATGCGGCTACAATGTCTGCATCACCGATGTGTTTGCGCCATTTCGGATGCGAGAGCCATGCAGTCAAGACTTCAGGCACTATGAACCCCCCAGCCGTGATGTGATGACTTGGAGCGGGCATGAGGCAGCTGTTCGTGCTTTGCTGGCTCCCACGCGCAAGAAAGAGAACCCAAGCCTCGTTGACCACCCCCTCGAATCGGGTATTTAAAGAGTCGGCTGGTGCCACCATCGAGAGGGACGATGCACAACAGCACATACGTACTTACGATCCTCCGCTCCAAATTACATTTATCACCAGCGTCTGGTTTGGTCTGCAAGGGGCGACAAGGCCATTGATGTGAACGAACCCTTTACCCCGTGTACCAGACGACCATGGGGTCCATGAGCATTGATCTGGGGGAGACCCACACCGCCTCCACGCCTTATGGTACGCCAACGGCCTACGGGCTCCTGGGTTGCCCTTTGTATGTTACCCGGAGGGTCTCTCAGGCTGCCCAGGGTCCACCACAGTCCGATCCATTTGCGAGGGTGTCTTTGTAGGACAAGGGGATCCATGGGCTGCACCTAGTTGCACCTACAACCCCCAACAATCCCCACTTACCCCCCACAACCCTCCACAACCATCTCCAACCACCAGCAATCCCCACTTCTCCTCCAAAGTCCTCCACAACCATTTACAACCCCCAACAACCCCCATTTACCCTTCACAACCCTCCACAACCCTCTACAGCCCCCAGCTACCCTCCACGACTCTCTCAAATCTGTAATAGCACTGGTTGGTGCCGTACGAGCCTCTATGGCCCCCTCAACAGCCCTCGCTCTGTCGCCGGGGAGACTGCTGCGCTCCACTAAATCGCTGGTTTGCTCCGGCGGATTGGAGCCACTCTCGTCTGTACACTCTCTCTTTTGATGCCCAGGAAATACTTCACCAAGTCCCACGGGCACGTCCATCGCGAGCGCAACCCCCACGTCGAGTGGGACCAGAAGTGCTGAACCGAGTTCCACGGCGGATCACACGGCGTCTGGCTCCCCCACAATCACCAGAACTGCTGAAGCAAGTCTCACCGCCGACCAGACGGCGTCTGGCTCCTCCACAGCCACTGGCACAACGTCCCCAAAGGTGACCGTGACAGGTACGTGTGCACCCGCTCGGTGGTTGCATGACCTGTGTGTCGTCCCTGGCGTGGCCGCTTCAAGCCTCCGCTTCAGCCCACCTCCCCTTCGATTTGCCTCTCTCTGGCCCTGAACCCGTCAGTCAAACCCTCTATCCTCGTGCCTGGCCCTCGTCCCCACCCCTCATCCCCCCAGACTCCCCCATTGCCCCCCACACTCTTTCCCGCCTCTCAGGGAACCCGTGCGACCCGGACTGGTACGGCCCCGGCTGCTCCGTCCACTGCACCCCGGCCTCCTGCGCCGGACCGCCCTCCGGTCCGCAGCCGCACTTTCGGTGCGAGCCCGACACCGGGGCCTGCGTGTGCCAGGACGACGGCGCGGGGCACTTCGGGGGCCCCAACTGCACGCAGTGCGCCCCAGGCTATTGGGGCCCCACCTGCACTGAGCCGTGTCGCTGCAGCGGGCACGGGCACTGCCGCGGGAGGGACGGGGCGTGCCAGTGCTTTGCGGACGATGCGCGCGGGTATTGGGCCGGGGAGGCGTGTCGCGTGTGCGCTGGGGCTTACGTTGGGCCCCGGTGCGCGACCCGGAGCGTCGGGCTGGCGCGCGGCGCCGCGATGCCGTTCGCGGCGCCGGACGCGCACGGCCCCGGCGGCGTCGTGGTGGACGAGGGCCGGAGAATCGCGTACGCCGGGGCCGGGCCCCTAGTCCTGTTCGACCTGAACACGGGGGCCCCAGTGGCGACGCTGGCGCTCGGGGGCACGCTGCGGTGTGGGCGCGTGGAGGAGGGCGTGATGACGCTGCTGCTGGAGGCGGTGGTTGCGGGGAGAAGTGAGGTCCGCGCCGTCAGACTGCCCCGCGGCCCGCGGCCCGCGGTGCTCAGCGACGACGCGTTTCACTGGACCCCGGGGCCCGTCGCGCTCCTTGAGACCGTCAAAGTGCAGAATGTCGTGTACGCCCTCGTCCTCAGCAACGGCCTCTTAACCGCCACGGAACTCCCGGGCGGCGGCGCGGCCGCGTCCCGCCGGGCAATGCGGCCGGCGGCTGCCGGGGCCGCAGTCCCGGCCGACGCCCTGGGGCTGGACCGCGTGGGCGGGGCCGCGCTCTGGTGCCGCACCGCGCCTGCGGACGACTGCCAAGACGCGGACGGGGCCGCCGCGCTGCTGCTGGCGGGCTCGCGGAACAGCACGTGGCAGATCGTCGTGCTGGCCCTGCCCCTGCCCGGGCGTGTCGAGCCTCTGGAGGCGGTGCTCGGGCCGCAGCTGCCGCGGTGCTCGCCCACCGACCCCTGCGTGGAGGCCCCCCTCGTGGCCGTCCAGGGGGACACGCTCTACGCCGCCCTCGCGCAGCGCTCGGGCCTGGCGATGGTGACGGTGGACATGGCCGCGTGGCCGGACGCCGCGGGGGTCCGGGTGCTCCGGCACGAGACGCTCGAAGGGGTCGCCACCGGCGCCGTCGTGACCGCCGTGGCCCTGGACGCGGCCACAGACGCCGTGCTGGTCGCGGCCCACGTCCCGGGCGCGCCCAGCGTCATCCACAAATATCGCGCCCAGTCCCTCGCGCTCGCGGGAGCGGTGCGCATGCAGCACCACCGGGGGGCGCCGGAGGTCGTGCGCGCCCTCCGCGTCGCGCGCGCGCTGCGGCGGCTGTATGCCACGACGTCGGTGCTGCAGCAGCGCGCCGCGGTGACGCTGCTGCTGTGGGGCGTGGCCTCGGTGAGCCCCGGCGTCGCGGACGCGGCGGGGGGCACCGTGGTGCAGGTCGAGGGCGAGGGGTTCCGCGACGGGATGCGCTGCTGGTTCGGGGGCGCGCTGCGCGACGCCCCCGCCACAGTGCTGGGCCCCCGGCAGCTGCGGTGCGCGACACCCGCGACCGACAGCACGGGGCCTGAGGCACTGGAGGTCATGTTGGGACCGCTGGACGTCACCGCAGACCGCGTGGCCCTGCGGCGCGTGCCCACGCCCGCGGTCACTACGCTGCATCCGTCGCGCGGGTACTACTTGCGGCCTCAGGAGGTGCTGCTGCAGGGCTATGGCTTCGTGCAGTCGGGGGCGGTCGCCTGCCGCTTCGTCTCGGCGGAAGGGGCCGTACGGGTGTCGGGGGGCGGCAATGTCACGGTGCTGAGCAGTACGCAAATGGTCTGCCGGCAGCCGGTGCTTCCTCTGCTGGAGCCCCCGGTCTTTGTGGAAGTGTCCATCGATGGGCAGGTGTGCAGCGGGCAGGAGTGGGGGGGGAGGTTCGGACTTGCCACTCGCGTGTGCCGGGTCAGACGTGAAGAGGGGGGGCTGGGTCCCACTGGGTTGGACGCGGGGTGCGGCCGGCTCCTACCGAGATTCGGTTGCGACGGGTACAGACGTGGCTGATTGGCTGATTCCTCACGCCTGGGGCGTCCATGCGCAGGGGAATCGACCCTCGGGAATGGCCTGCAACCTCCTCCCCTCAAAGCCGCATTCGTTTGGACCCCCGGCGTCTGCCAACCGTACCTCTGCCAACGGTTTTGCACCCGCCACACATTGCCGCCCACCCCTCGGCAGTAACCGCTGTTGCAACTCTGCCCCTGCGGAGCTCTTTCAGCGCAGCCCCTCCTTGGGGCTCCTTTGGTCAACTTTTGGAGTGAGAGACAGGCCATGAAGGCGTTGCACAGGGTTACAGTGGGCCTCGGCCATGATCCGACTCGTGACTCGGCGCACGGAGGGTCCGGAAGGCGAGTTTTGGGTTTCTCTGTTTTGCAATGTTGAGGGCTCTCACGCTCCGGCCCTGTGGCCATCGCTTCCTGCTGTGTCCCATTTCCTGCGGGGAACGGCTCACCCGCCGACGACTGCATTTAATGGCTGTGGCGCTCCGCGTCGGTTCGTGACCCTGACAACAACTCACCCCTGCCCCTCGTCGCGAGACTGTCGATGGCCCTCATTTGTCGTTGGCAGTGCAGCAGGACCCTCAAACGTAGGTAGGCCCCCTTCCTGTTCCCTGGGTGTGCTACGCCCAACGACGTGTCTACACTGAGCCGCGTTGGTTGGTGGACTGTTCACCAAATGTTTACTGGAATGGGTCAGAGTGGGGCACAGAGGGACAGACGGCTGGGGGCGGGCTTATAGGGGGTTGTGGGGGGTATTTGAATTTGGATTTGGGTGCCGATCTTAAGGCTCACAGGACGTCCGGGGGGGGGGGGGGGGCATGAGGGGTTGGGAGGGGGTACGGGGCTATAGGGGGCTGTGGGGGGCACGGGGGGCTGTGGGGGGTTCTGGGGGTTGTGGGGGGTACAGGGGTTCGGTGAGGATTGCTGACGCGGTCCCTCAACACACCCAATCGCAGATGGCAGAGGGTCGCCTGTGGGCCAGGCAGTGTAGCACTGTCACACATCTCGTGGGCATGTGGCTTGACCCCCTCCTTCGGAGCGCTCCCAGGCCCGCCCCTCCCCCAAAAAAAACAAACGACGGCCCACGCGTGGCTCTGTGCGCGTCGCTTCCCGCAGGTCTTTGCGCCGAACCGGATCCCGTACACCGTCGTGGGGCCCGCCGTGGCCCTGGTTGCTGACCCCCCGCACTTGACGGTGCGCGCGGCGGACCAGGTCCGGCTCGCGGCGCTGCACCGCCGTCTGGAGGTCCACACGGTGGACCGGCACGGGCACCGCGTCGGCGCGGACGACGGCGGCGCATACGACGTGGTGGCGTCCGTGGGGTCGGGGCGGCTGCCGGTGCCCGTCCGCGAGGGTGTGGGCAGTTACGCCGGCGTTGTCCTGCACGGCCCGCAGGTCGGGGCCCACGCGCTGCGCCTGCGGCACGAGCGGTTCGAGACGATGGTCCACGTGGTCGTCGAGGAGGGCGACGTCGCGGCGCTGCACGTCGCGACGCAGCCCCAGCCCATCACCGACAACCGCCAGGCCCTCGCGCAGCAGCCGGTGCTGGTCCTGCACGACGGCGCCGGCAATTGGGTGCGGCGCCCGGCGGTCGCCCCGGCCGCCGTGCACGCGACGCTCCGCCCCGCCCCCGCAGGGACCGCCCCCGCCGCGTTCACCGCCCCATTCTCCCCCGCCGACGCCGCGTTTGCGTTCACGGACGTCACCGTCGTGGCCCGGCACGGGACGGACTACCGCCTGCTGTTCCGCGTGGCGGCGGCGCCGGCCCTGGAGGCGATCTCCGACGCCGTGCGGGCGCAGGGCTGCGGCGCGGGGCAGTTCCACTGGCCCGGGGCCGTGGCCTGCGAGGCCTGTCCGGAGGGGGCGGACTGCCCCGGGGGCGGCGTCGAAACCCTCCGGCCCCGCGCGAATTTCAGGCGGTGCAGCAACGGGACGGGCACTGTGGTGCGGTGCCCGGCGTTCCTGGCGGACGGGGCGTGCCAGGCCGGCGGGGCCTGCAAGGCGGGCCACGGCGGCCCCCTGTGCGCCGTGTGCGGGGCCGGCCGCGCGTTCCCGTCCTGCGAGCGGTGCGGTGGCGTGGCCACGGTCCTCGCGCTGGGCTTCTTCGGGGCGCTGGTCCTGCTGGCGCTCGGGTGGACGCTGCTTCGGGCGGCCGTCATGACCGCCGACTGCGAGTGGCGGCTGACGGTCTCCGTGTGGAAACGCGCCGTCGGGTACTTCCAGGTCCGCCCCCGCCCGTGCGCACGCGCGTACGCCCCTGACAGTGTCGACCACCGCCGCGCACCCCCAAAGGGCCTGTGCAACGCTCTGCGAGTGACCGTTGGGTCCGTGGAGGATGGCAGAGGGCCGTGGGATGTTGCGGATTGGGTGTTGGCAGAGGGCAGTGGAGGGCTGTCAGACGTTGTGGAGGGGGTTGTCGAGTAGTGTCAATGGAGAGGGGCATTGAGCCCCCGCTCCAAACACGAACATGCGCGTGGTCTTGTGGTGCCTCTCCCAGAGATTCCCAGTCCCGTTGAAGTTGACAACATTGTTGAGCTTGTCAGAGAAAGGACCGGCCACTGGTCACGCCCATTTGCCTCAAAGTGCCTGCGACTGAAGCGAACTTGTTCTGATGATGCGTGTTCTTGTTTGGGTCGGTTGTTTACAGGCGCTGTTGCGCGTCATCCCCGTGCGGGTGTCGGTGGTGGACCCTCCCGGAGCCCCTCCCCGCCCCTCCAGAACAGGGCTGTCCGAAAGCGCCACCAGGACAGCCCAGAAGCCAATCGGTTCCCCAAGTTCAAGCCTTTTCGGAATCAGCGCGACGAAAGGGCTCGTTTCCTCTGCGCACACTCCTCAACGACGGTTGACCCCCAAGCAACGCACAACGCACACGCCCGTACGTCGATGGGCCGATGGACGGTATCGGGGGCCCACGATAGGCTGATGGGCCCACGCGATGGGCTGATAGACGGCATGGGGACCTCGGAAATTGGAAAGAGGAACCCCCCCTCCCTGTCCCCTCAGACCCCCCCCCCCCTCCCCTCACACCGCCCATCCCCTCTTCCCCCTTCGAAGTCGTATGAAGTTCAGAGTGCGGTGACCCAAAAAATTTTTCTTCGGGGCCTCCGGCGCCAGGAGGGTGTCAACCATGACGGAATTTGTGTGGCGAGCGTCTGTTGTTCCTTGAGTGCTCCATGTTCTTGTGTGCCGCCCATCCGGGAATTGGCATCCCGGGTAAATAGGAACCATCCACGAACTTACAGCAAGCATTCAGCATCCACCGGAAAAACGTTAGACAAGATGTTGGGTTCGCAAGGGGGAGCCCCCCCCCTCCCCTCCTCCGCTCAAGCACATCATCGATGGGGTCCCTCCTCCTTCCGGCACAGCCCTCAGTCATCCTCGGCCACTCTACAGCACTCCACACTTGTCGCGCGGTCCTGCAGATGCTGGGCGTTCTGGCCCCGCTGTTCCTTGCGACCCCGTTAGTACAGCGCCTCGACAGCGCAGCATTCTCTGTCACGGGCTTCAGTGCCCCGACCACGGCGTTGCAGTGCGCCTTCCCAGGCCTGACGGTGCACACGGTCTTCTACGTGTACATGCTGCTGCCCCTCGTCAGTCTGGTCATCGGTGCACTCGCGATCGCCTACGACTCGGTGGCCGGCTGCTGTTCGCGCCGACATCGGCCCCCGGCAGCCGGGGCCCCACCCAACGTCTCGTTTGAGCGCGCAGTCGAGGCCCCGGATGGGCCGCGGCCCGGGAAGCTCCTCATCACCGCCGTATCGGTGCTGCTACTGTTCCTGTACCCAACGCTCGCCCAGAAGGCGGTGCAGATGCACGACTGCGTCCAGTACGATCTGGGCCCCAGTGCGGGCGCGGCGGGGGCCTGTGGCACGCGGCACCTGCTGCGCGACAACCACGGGGTGGACTGCCTCAGCCCCGAGCACCGGACCGCGCAACGCATCGGCAGCGTGTTGGCGGTGGTCTACGGGCTGGGCGTGCCCGTGCTGCTGCCGCTGCTTGCGCTGTCTGTCAGGCGAGCGTGCGACGAGCCGGCCGAGATGGACGCCTTCGCGTTCCTGTTCGCGGGGTTCAAGAAGGTGCCGGCGTCGCACGCACGCTTCCCACCTACTGTCCCATGCACGTGCAACGAGGGTGCAGGCCTTAGGAAGGGGCCGTGGGCAGGGGCAAAGGTGCCACAATCTGCACTTGACACCGGGGCTGGTCCTTCTCACCAGACACGCTTTGTGTTTGGCAGCCTCCGTCAGTATGCCCCGGGCCTTTGAGAATTCCCCAGCAGCCAAATCCCCGTGGCCGCGTCGATCAGCGGCCGTGAGGGCAGAGGGGGCGGTAGGGCGGGTGATAAAGCTTGCGTGCAAGGACGTCATGATACATGTAGTAGAGGAATGTGATAACGGAAGTGGTAGGCAGTGGGATGTCCCCAATTGTTGTGTTGTGGCTGTGCAGTAGCGTGAGCTGAGGCGTGCCGTTGGGTTGATGAGTTTATTGAAAGGTCCCCAATTATGTCCACTGGCCCTGCAGTAGCAGTGAGCCGAGGTGTGCTGCACAGCAGTTTGGATTGGATTGTCAGTGGAGCACACATACACAGCCCTTGTACCGCAAGTAGTCTGTGCGGGGACCGGTCGCACCGGCAGAAAACGACACCCTCCAATCCCCTGCTCCTCCTCCTCCTCCTCCTCCCACCTCGCTTCCTCCCCAACACTCCACCACACAACCTGCCCCCAAGGCATGCCCCTTGGACGCGCTTTGCAACAACCGCATCAACAGACAACCCACCAATTTGCAGGAGTTCCGATACTGGGAGTCAGTCAACATGATCTGCAAGTTGTCACTGGCGGTCATCGTGGCGTTCATTCAGCAGCCCCGCCTGAAGACCTACGCGGCGATGTGGGTCACCGCATTCTGTCTGCTGCTGCAGATCACGTTTCAGGTGCGCGGATTTGAATGCAATACTGAATGTTCGGCAGCAGAACTAACATGCGATGGGGCACCGCTTTGCAATAAGGACTGCCTCCGAGGCCCACCATCCGTTGATGGTGGATTGACGGCACGTATTCCCGGCGTGAGGCAGGGGTTTGGGACGTCGTCTTTCTTTCTCTTTCTTCCTCCGAAGCACGTCCAGGAAGGGGGGGGGCGGATGGCGGCAAGGCTAAAATGCCAAAAGAACGGGGGGCTGCCTCCGGAACTGCTGTTGGGTACCGGCCAAACAGCGTCGGTGATTCGCCAACCGCCGTGGGTTGACTGCCGACCATCGTGGAATGGCCGCAATGCCGCCACCCAAACCGCTCTGTACTGAGTGACGAGGGCGGGGAGAAACGCAAAAAGAAGTATGTCACTGCGACACCACAGCGCTGCCTGGCTGGATGGCATGCCGTGACCTGGCCTTGCCCCATACTCCCCCCTTCCCTCTCTTCCAATGCAGACCCCTTTTGGGCCTTTGATCCGCAGGGTGGCCAGGGTGCAGGGGCATTACGAGTGCTGGTCATGCATGTGGCGGTCACTCAAAACGGACGAAAATCTCCACCATATCGCCAATGCAGCACACAGACCCCTGCCGCCGCTCATCATCACGGTCTATAAAGCATGACGGTCCATCGCCTATCGACCCCGCCGCACTCAAAGTCGAGGGTGGGGTGCAGAGAGGCTACACACTGTGCACCAAACCGCGTGTCCCGGAAGTACCAACCAGCCGCCCCACGTTCCTCTTCGGAGTACGTAGTCCTGAGTGTATTGGAGGTGATTGGCCTCTGTGCAGAACGCGTTGTGTTTGGCACCGGATGCCCTGTCTTAGTCTGGCCCCAGTCTCCACAGCGCCCATCCCCCCAACGGGTTGCCGGGCGAGGCCCTTGGTCACACTATCTCATCAGCCGTCTTCCACCGTGAAGCTCAACCGAGTGGACACTCACGCTCTCTTGGCTCTGGTCGTCTGCCTCAACATTTATCTGCTCGTCTCGGCCCCGGATTCCATCGTGAGCCATAAGTCAGCGGGGACTTACGTGCTGCAGGTGGTCATGTTGGTGCTCCAGGCAACGGTTGCAGTGCATCTGCTGGTCCTCTTTGCGCGAGAACTCCAGGACCAATTTGTCCGCCTCAAGGCAGCCGCTGCCGCAGGCGTCCGGCGGCTGTCTGCCACTGCGTCGCGCCGGAACTCCATCAGTCCGGAGGAGGGCCGCGCCTCAGGCTCGGCTTTCGTACACCGGCAGTCCATGGTCCAGGTCAGTGTAGAGGGGGATATGGCATCCGACGGGTCCGGGGACTCTCACAAGGACGAGCATGTGGCGGTGATCCCAGTGCCAAACCTCGGGGTCCTGCGCGTGCCCTCGGATGATGAGACTCAAGTGTCGTGCATGAGCCCCACGCCTGTCGTCAGGTCTGCCTCTCCGTGTCCCACACACTGCGACAAGCTGGCACTAGTCAAAGTGGTTGGGCCTACAGCATCTTGTCCATCCATCAATACACGTGAGACGGGGGGTTGGGTTGAGGGGGAGAGAGCGGGGGGAGGGGGTCGCCCCTGCGCGGGGTTGGCAGCCGGCTACGCAGTTGAACATTGGGCAGCGACCCACCACGTCACTACCCCACCAAACACCAGCAGCCAGCCACGCTGCAGGTTCGGGAGCTTATGCAAGAGCGCCACGTGCCACTGGCACCACCCCGACAACAGTGGAGCAACCCTGCAGCGTCCGGCGGAGGAAGGGGGCCAAGGCCTGCCGCCCACACCAACGGCAACGAGTGCACTGCTCGGAGAGACTGTACCGCTGGACGGAGGGCACAGACACAGCCAACCAGCCTAGAACTAGGGCACATTTTGCAGCGCAGCCGATCACACCCCAAAAGGGTAAACCACAACAAACAGGGGGGGCACGCAGCACAAACGCTAGCGTGAGCACCAAGCACAGCACATGCTGAACGCCCCATCAGCAGCTGGGGCATCCCCGCTACCCCCCCCCCCCCCACCGGGAAGCCCGTGAACTCCGCACAGTTGGGGGCTCCACCCCACACGCAGGGGGGTGCCCGCCGCAAGGGTGGCAACAGGGCCGTGACAAGTGACGAGCCTACCGCATGTGGGGCAGGCACCAAGGTGCGGGAAAGCGGAATCCTTGCACAGGGGGACAAGTGCATGGGAGAGCACAGGCGAAAACAGGGGGCACCGATGCGCGAGGGCAGGGGCGGCACAACCAGGCAGGTTGCGGGAGCCACACCACGAGAGACAGGAGAGCCAGCAATGGACAGGGAAGCAAGATGGGGCAGCAAGGCAGAGGTAGGCGTGACGAGGATAGCAGGGGAAGCTGGGATGCAGGTGGCGGAGGAGAAAGGAGCGTGCGCATGGGAGGCAGCGACACCACAGGGGATGGCTTGGCCAGCTAATCCCATTGCTACTGGATGCCAGGGCAATCCTGCTCAACCAGCATCAGGTAGGGGGTGTCTCCCGCAGCCCAGACAGGCTGTTTGCACGACATGGGGTGGAGCCCACTAGTGGCAGACCAGCCGTGAGGGGGAATGGGACAACAAGGGTACCCCACACCGACATCAGCAACCCACCCCCTGGCACCCATGTCCCCCACACCCCACCCAGGGTCCGCCCCACCCCACCCAGTGCCCCTCCCGCGCTTGTTCACACAACAGGTAACAACACCGCTAACATCAGCGAAGGTGGACTCCGCGCAGGGTTCCAACCATGAAGCCCACCATGATAGCCGGGGGTTGTGGTCCAGGGCGCACAGGGGATGTTGCGTCTAGTGGACCAACCCTGGGGCCTGCAGCACACAGTCCTGTTCTGCCAACGCCCAGGGGATCCGGCACCTATTGGGCCACCAATGGGCCTCCTGAGGCAGCCTGTGCAAATGTCCGTGTGCACAGGGGTGTCTGGTGTCTGAGTGCCTGGAGCCGATTCCACCGGACGCACCGGATACGGCCGCCCCGGCCAGGCTGGGCTGGACGTCGCCACACCGTGTGCGCAGGGGATCGGGCACCCAGAGGGCCAACCCTGGGGCCCTGCAGCACAATGTGGAACTGTCTGGTTGGTGAGGAACCTCCGACAAAACCGGGTGGGAAGAACACGGGCACAATGCAGTGCAAACCACCCTTGCCATCACGAAGGCATGCAGGACACCGGGCGTCAACCACAAAGGAACACATACCACCCCTGGGGGTGCACACGAGACCTGCAGAAACCGTGAAGTGCGCGTGCCCATGTGCACCGTGCAGAGAGGTGGCATAGTTGGGCCTCACACATGACAACGCACCGCACGGAGAGGTAGCACAATTGGGCCTCACACACATGGCAACCCAGGGAGGCAGGTGGCGGACTAGGACAACACTGGAAGGGGTGGAGCAATCGGGCCTCACACACATGGAAACATGGCAAGACATGGTGTGGAAGACCTGAACGTGAAGGAGAGTGGGCAGCAAAAGCAATAAAACAACCTTCACAACAACCAGTACAACCCCAGTGTACCAACTACTGGGCCCCGCTAATGCGGAAACAACACAACAAGGAACACTGGCCGCAACGGCCATAAGAAAGAATTGGCCCCAATGCAGCACACGAGGGGAAGAACGGGTGACTGTCCACGGCCCCGTAAGGAAACTGCAACCCGGCGAAATGTCACACAAGGGGCAGGACGGCGACACAACAAGGGAAGTACTGTGAGGGAGCAGAGGAGAGACAAAGACTGCCAGAGGGAGAGGGGCGAAGAGGAGGGACAAAGACTGCCAGAGGGAGAGGGACCCACATGAAGGACTCCTTCACCCCAACAGTTGTCCTTCGCAGTGCAGGTGTGGGTGCAACCTGCTGTGTAGGTTAGACACAACACACAAGATTCGAGGCTGTTTCTTTTTTTATGTGTGTTTGTTGGCAACTGTGGTCACACCCAGCCAATTCATATTGACGACAGCCCTTAGGGAGAGGCTAGGACAGACGGCAGGTTCCGGGTAGCCGGCGAGTGTTACGGGATACTGCGGGCCATCAATTGCTATGTCGAGCCTCGTGCCCCCCGGTCATTCGTTGGTGCTCACGTTGTGTGGCCTATTTAGTGCATGTGCCATCTTGGCCTCTATGTGGAGGGCTTCTGCCTCTTTGATGAGAGGGGTCCATGGTAACACTTAGTAAAATTTCTTTTAAACACTAAGTTTTCCCTCTGCGGGTGGGGTTTTTTACTAAGTGATTTAAGTAGTAAAAAATTTTTCACCAAGTAATGGTAGAAAATTTTTTTTGACTAAGTAAATTATTGAGTAAACAAATAAAATTTTCCACTAAGAAAAAAATTTACCAAAAAAATAAGTTTTTCCACTTCTGAAGGCCACTGGTAATTCTGCCCCCCGCTCTGAAGCATTGGGAACCCCCTAGGCGGCAGGGATTGTGTAGCCACCCGGCCCACTTAAGGGCCATTTCTGATTCTACCACCCGCTCTGAAGCGGTGGGGACCCCCCAGGTGGCACGGGTTATGTAGCCACTTGGTCCATACGTGACTACCCCCCCATCGGGGTTGCTGAGGGTACCCAGTGGAAGGAGACCTTTTCCGACATCAATTAAGGCCGGTGTCACGTGGATGCATTTCTTATCCTTCCTCTGCATTCACCTTGTCACAACGGAGTTTTGCACGTGTGCCACGTACTCCACCCTTGGTATTTGTGACGGCATTCTGCTATGGCTCCTTGTTAAGGAGCTCGGTTCCTTTGCGGTACTCATGGAAGTACGTTGGTGTCCGACCTTTCAAGTACGGCCGTGAGGAGTTGGCTGTTGTGGATTTGATTGCCGAGCGAGAAGGCATTCAACCACAACAACGGAAGAAGTTTTTGGATGCTTTCGGTGCCCTTGCATTTGCAATCGCACCCCTACATTCCACCTTCATCGGGTAGATTGATGGTGTCAGTTGCCATCTAGCATGTCTCTTGACATTGCATTGTGCCCTGTCTCGACACGTTGTGAAGGGCATATTGCAAGTGCCACATGACAGATTGTGGTTGCCGCGTGAAATGGTTTAAGCTACTCTGTACGTTAGTCGTTCCAAGTTGGCCTCCACCCCGAAGACCCTGGGACTGCATTGGGAGGTGGATCTCGAACCCAAATCGGTGCACCCTGTTGACACATGCTTTTCTTGTGATGGCACACCTCACATAGCCTGCCAGGAATGTAAGGTTCTTCACTGTACCTTGCATTTGTCTGTCTTGTGTCAATTGGAGATTTGTGTTGGATTGCGCCAAGTCTGGGTGGCCAACCTTGCTTCCGCTTTTGTTGTCGCTTCTGCGGTTAACACCCGTCCTGTTGTGTGGATCTCTTGCAAGTGGTATGCCGTGCCTCCTCAATACCCCCAAAATGCTAATGGTCAACCGAGAAATGAGCAAGCATTTGGCACAAAGCTGTAAGGGGAGTTGAAAACGGCTCTGTTTGGGATGTGCACCAATAATCCCACAGTGCGAGGCAAACCACGCCATGCAAATACCAAGTGACCGACTTGATTTTCAAGCGTGTGTTTTGTAACTACTTGTAAGTAGTTGGCACATATGTTGGCCATGGCCCTGTTAGAACTCTTTTCTTAAGCTTGATTTTGTTTCTGGTGCCCTATCCCAAAAATGTTTTGTTATGTTGGCCAAGTGCCAACTACTTGGTGTGCATGATGGTTTGGCCTAGGTGGGGTGCCACTGTCAACAGTGGCCGGGATTGACCCGGGGGCAAGTGTTGACTGTTGACTACCTTGTTTAAAACAGCCGTGGGCGTGGGGGGGGGGGGGACTTGGTAGAATCGAGGTAAAACTTAGTCACAAAAAATTTGAAATTTTTTGTTTACTAAGTTTTACCTCGTTTCTACTAAGTTTTACCAAATTTTACCAAGTTTTACCTTGTCTGGTACTAAGTTTTACCAAATACCCTGGTGAGAGTCCCTAGTGCCTCCTAGTGTGCTCAGTGCTCTCCCTCTTTGTGTGGCATGCTGCTGCTGCTCTGACGGCTGCTCTCCTCTTGGTGTGTCCCCTTGTGGTGTGGTTGTTGGGTGCACCTGACATGACCCCTTCTAGTCGACACATGTGTCAGCTCTCTTGTGGAAGCTTTGGGAGTGAATGCCTGCGTGCCATTTGCGCACAGGCTTGGCACTGAATGCCTGGCATCTGTGGAGCCTTGGTAGTCTTGGTGCTCCAAGTGCAGGGATGGGGTCGCAGCCCAGAAGGCGCCATTTCCTGGGGACAGCAGGGTGCATGATGATGGTTAACTAATTCTGATCGACATGCTCTCTCCTCTACAAGGCTGAGCCTGCCCGTGGGAGAGGGTGGCACCAAAGCCAGGGAGAGGGAGAGGGGAAGCGAAAGGGGGAGGAAGAGGGAGAGGGAGCATGAGAAGGAAAGCTACAGCAAGAGGGCGACTGGGAGATGGAGGTGGAGAGAGAGAGAGGGAGAGGACGAGGGGGTGGGAGATGAGGAGGAGTGTGTGGCGCTCGCGTCTTCTCTCCCATTTTGTAACGGTTCCCTCCCTCCTCCTTGCCATTTTCTCTCCACACCCACTCTCACGGAGTGCAGGTTGCATTTCTGGTGCATTCCCTGCCATCTTCACCACAGGCACATGAATGGGGATGCCATGGATGAAGACGACGACGAGGAGGAGAAGGCCCAGGATGAGGCACGACCTTCCCTTGACGTTGCCAACAGGCAGCCAACCAAGGAGATCGAGAGCCCAGAAACCACGGTGGGGGCCTATATTACGGGGTATGTGTTTGGGGACCCAAGCCTTCAGCCTGGCGCCATGCCGCCCACGGAGGACCCCGCTCCGGCAGCATGCACGCCGTCCTCACGCCTGACCGAGCAGCTCGGGGCATCTGAAGTGCTGGGGGAGCCCCCAACGCCGCAAAGCGTGACGTCATTCACGGTTGCGCATAACGTCCAGCATCCCGCGCTTCTGCAAGCGCCGATGGACAGCCCATCTTCACAAAAACCAGCGAATCCTTTGAATTTCCTAAAAACTAAATGAGGTGCGGTCTGAAAAGCTCAACTGACGTTGGCGGTTGAAATAGACAATGAGGCACTTTCCCTTTGGTTGTTTTTTGTTTCTTTCCATGTTTTGCGTGCTGAGAGATCCGCCAGACTCAGGCAGCAGGCAGTTGCTCGGCGCTGCTTGACAACGGATCGATGTGGATTGGCCATTAACGGATAGCATTTGGCGCTTAATCGACGATGATTCCTTGGGATGGATGCATAGTCTCATTCCTGCGTGTGCATGTGTGTGCATGTGTGTGTGACTGTGTGTGTGTGTGTGTGTGTGTGTGTGTGTGTGTGTTGGATGGATGGATGGATGGATGGATGGATGGATGGATGGACGTAGGCACGTATCTACATACACAGGTCACTCAGACCACCATTTATTGCTCTTTTCCGTCCACGTTACGCGCGTGTGTATCATCTACCCTGGCGTATCATCTACCCTCACCTTCAATATGGTATGGCGAGTGCAGTGGGTCGAAAAGCCGTTTGCCGAGTGGCACTGCGGAGCCCCCTGCACTCGTCTGCGACCCTTTTATAGAACCCCCTCCGGTCCCCAGCGACTCATCCCGAGGTAGTTGGGCTGTGAGGGCTTTGGTCTTGTGCTTGTCTTCCTGCGGTCTGGACTGGTGGTTGGGACCGTTGTGTCCGCAGGGACCGTTTTTGAAGCATCGTCCCTCAAAGGCGCCGCCCTCTGGCGGTGTTGTGTCCCCCGCGTGCGCAATGTCTGGCTGTCGTCTGGCCTGAAGGACCGCACTGCCCGACGCACCGATTCGCAGATGGCACTGTCGATACCCCGCGGGTCTCTGAGGGCCGACCGTCAGTATCCAGGGCAACGGCCGCATGAAAACACCGCATCACGCCAGGAAACGCTGATGGTGCCGAGTGCGCGGTTCTGGGGCAAAGTCCCGGGAGCAGGGCCTCATGTGTAGAGGCGGTGCAGGGCCGTGCACAAACATCTATTTCCCATGGCCGCGGGGTGTCCTCGGCCCAAGCCAATGCTTCCCACACACCTCAACACTGCGCTCAACACTTTGTACAGCACTTTTGAAAAGCTTCAAACCTCCGGCTAAGACGGCTGATGTTGGGTACAGTGTTTGCACTGCATGCTGAGCATCGGGTCTCGTTTGTTTCTCTGCGGACCCGACTTGCGGGCACACATTGGAGCGTGCTGCAGGTGTTGTGTCAGTTCACATTCCCTGCTGAGGGCCCGTGGGGCAGCATACGAGTTTGCCTCGTTCACCTGGTTCACTGGTTTCGGATGGTGGCAGAGGCTCTCTTGGGGCTAGACCCCATCCAACGATGTACCATACCCCCTCTGCTTTCATTTTTGTCCAGGGTTTTTTGTGCAATGCACCAACAGCAACAACATGTGAATTAGCTCAGCGTTAGTCTGGCCTCAATGCTGCTCAGATCTGTAGTCTTAGACAGTGTTGAAGAGCTCCCTTGCCTGTCTGCAAAGCACGTTGTCCGGCCAGAGCAACTCCTGCTAGTCTTTTATTTTCCCCTAGTATTGCTGCATCGGGCGATAGTGACCGACCAGGGTATCGGGGCCTGTCGACCGTGTGCACGTTCAGCGAACGATTAAGCGTCGTGTTTGGATCGCAGTGTACAGGTACAGCCCACCATTGTTTTAGAGCATAGGTTTGCTCTTCGCGAATGTATACGTCCAACTTGAACTGCCATTCTGACCCGCTCTGCTGCAAATCAGGAGGTTTCCTTCTGATTGATTTCTTTGCAAGAAAGCGCTGCTTGTCCTGCAGCAAGTAATCGTTGCCCAAGCGTAGTTCTGTTGAGTAGCTATACGCATTGGATGGCACACAAACTGGAGTCCGCAGCTGAGTACAGCCGCTTCTAATTGGAGTTTCCTGCTTGGGTTCGTTTGCTAACCGACAAACCCCCAGAGCGATTCCCTAACCCTAACGACGATATTGTTCCTTGGCACAACGGGGGCAGAGAAATGGGTCCTCCCGCCAGTTTCTGTTTTCGATGCTTCTATCGCCTCGACTTTGGGTGATCCTGGGTGGTCAGATTTGAAGACTGCAGCAGTGCCCACATGTACCCTCCCGAGAGGGTAGTGCAGTCCTGATTGAGTCAACACCAGTTTGACCCGATGGCACTCACTTCACATGCCTTCATGGGTCTCGCCCTGTCTTCATGGGTCTCGCCCTGTCCACGGGTCTCTGGAACCGTGGCTCAGGCTGTCTGAGACCGTATGGAGGATACGGAACACATCTTTTCTGTTTTAAGGTTATGGTAATTTTTCAGAGGCTTTTGTGCTGGTCTGCTTTCAGTGGACGACTAGGACTTGGCCGTGATTAAGGTGTATTAGAGCACTTATAACGAATATTGCATGTGTCTGCTCGTGAACCTAAGGAGAATATTGGCTGCCTACAGATGGGGGCATCCAATATCATGAAGCCCACCTTCATTGTGCCCTCAGTGTTACTAAGCTGACTGGATCTCACCCTCACCAACCAGCTTTCCTGAGGCATCAGCTCTTACGTACCCGGATTCAACGACTTGTGTTCTAAATGTGTTCTAATTGTGGACTCCCCCACATGCTTAACTCTTGTGGTATCAACTCCTCTTCGACCTCTCACGATATGCCCCAGGGTTTCAGCACTGAATGCTGTGCCTGGAGCGCTAACACAGTCCTGGATGGCGATTGGCGCCGGGCTTGGCAGCCCATCGTTTTCGTTACCAGTAGCGCATTTTTTTATTTTGTTGTGGGGTTCCAGTCATGCTCCTGCTTGTGTGCATAAGAGTTGTGTTCATTTTCCCGTTCCTCCCCTCGTAAAGTTGCTTCCCTAACCATCAGACGAATATACACAGCACAAGGGTGGGAAGGGGTGGGCTTGTGGCACATTGGAACCTTGATTTCCTGAATGAGTGATGTGATGTGTGGCCCAGATGTGCATTTCGGGGGCTTATTCCTTTATTAATGCATGACAGTCCTGCTGCCCCAACAACGTGCTGAATCATTGCACACTGAATTCACCAAAGGATAACTGCAATCCCCGACTCTGGACAGACAACACCATCCCATTAGGGATGGTTTCGCACAGTTTTTTTTGCAGTGTGTCCCCTGTTGCCTAAGGGATGTATCAAGGCCAAAAGGCCATAATTTCTTCTGAACATTTTCGTTTTTTGCTACTTTTTGTGCCGGGCCATGATGCGGTGCATGGGACAGCTTGTTTGGGTATGCAGCATTTCTTGCATCAGACCGGGATATCAAATTGGTGTTGTTTCTTGGAATCCGACCGTGAAATCTGCACAGTTTTTTTTTTGGCAGTGTGTTCCTTGTTGCCTAAGGGATGTATCAAGACCAGAGGGGGAGCGTTAGCGCGCCGCGTGCGCGCCGGGCATCTTTTTTGACCCGTGCCCCACCGGTGACCTTTTAGGGGGTGCACTAAGCGCAGTGCGCGCACAGTGCAACTATTGGCACGTCTAGCCGTCCTAGAACCCCCTGCTTTGTGATACTATGGGCATTATTGTTGTTGACAACGGGTATTTTGATGCTTCTGTCACATTCGGGATATGGTATATTTGGATTCTCACCCAGTTTCACCCATTTTCATCCATTTTTTGCTCGTTTCCACCACATCCACTCCTTAGTAAAAATGCCCAGAAGAAATTATGGCCTTCTGGCCTTGATACATCCCTTAGGCAACAAGGAACACACTGCAAAAAAAAACTGTGCAGATTTCACGGTCGGATTCCAAGAAACAACACCAATTTGATACCCCGGTCTGATGCAAGAAATGCTGCATACCCAAACAAGCTGTCCCATGCACCGCATCATGGCCCGGCACAAAAAAGTAGCAAAAAACGAAAATGTTCAGAAGAAATTATGGCCTTCTGACCATGATACATCCCTTAGGCAACAAGGAACACACTGCAAAAAAAAAACTGTGCAGATTTCACGGTCGGACTCCAAGAAACATCACCAATTTGATACCCCGGTCTGATGCAAGAAATGCTGCATACCCAAACAAGCTGTCCCATGCACCGCATCATGGCCCGGCACAAAAAGCAGCAAAAAACGAAAATGTTTAGAAGAAATTGTGCCCTTCTGACCATGATACATCCCTTAGGCAACAAGGAACACACTGCAAAAAAAGTGTGCAGATTTCACGGTCAGATTTCAAAAAACAACACCAATTTGCGGCATGCTGTGGATACTCCCCCAGCGACCACGGCTGGTCAAGCGGTGGAACATTGTTGTTGTTGCGCATGGCTTGGGGGCCGGGGATGTCAAAATCTGCAGTGTTTTGTCCCTGTTCATATAGACACTAAAAGGCCCAATGTGCCAAGACAGATATTCGCATGTACGCATGGCTATGTTGGAGGCCATGTGGAAGTGCTATTTCCTGGTTTAACAGGCATAAAACGGGGAAGGGTCATCCCCAAATTGACCACATCGACAACAACAGCAACAACGCTGTCAACAACTTTCACAACCAATTCTTTGCAGAGACAGGGCCAGATCGTTTCGGTAAATAGCAGGTGAGAGCAGGTACGTGCTTGAGCAGGACATGCCTACGTTGACCGGGTGTTGACATAGTAACAGGTACGTTGGGTTGCATCAATGCAAATCCGAGGCCAACACTAGAAGTACCCAACACTAGAAGTACCCATCGGATTTCAAAGCAACGTGACACCTCAAATCGCCGCACAATCGCATGTGGGCAAAGGACCTGCACACAGAATTGGACTGGCTTGCGCTCCGTGTTGAAGGCCTTGTTCTATCTGATTTGCAGTCGTAGTTTTTTATGAGTGCAAGGTTGAACTGCATTCTTCCAATGGGGATGCATCAGGCACTGCATGAACAAGGTATGCTACAGTTTGAGACCATACGTGTCTCTCTATTTGTATCTTATTTCAAGAACACCTCTTCTTATTTCCTGAACTTATGCTCTTGATGACTACAGTTGATTCGATGCTATTGGTGCCTTGTTCAATTTGGTTTATAGGGCTTGGATTAATCTTGGTTTATAGGGCTGTCCTTGGGAACTTCAGTTTTTTTTTGTTAAGGACAGCCCTCAAGGACAGCCCCCAGGGACCTGTTTTACAGGGTTTCTGATTTTCTCCCCGCGCTGCTTCAAGGCAAACAACAGCCCCCTCCGGCCTGGCAATGCATGAAAGAGGATCTCTGCATGCCAGCTGGCCCCCTTCCAATGGTTGTATTCAAACAAAACGATCACTACATATTCAGCACTCAAGTTCTATTTGCCATTGCTCCCAAGCTACTACGTCAGAGTGGCACAGTATCAAGATTAATTTTCAGACTGTGGATGATGATGAGCAGGGCCATCTTGCTTAAGGTGCCAGAAGCAAGCACCAAAAGACTGCAGCGAGATCTGGTCGAAACTAAAAGGCTATCAGTGGTTTGGTATAAGGGGGTGCTGCCCACCCCCTTATAGTCCTCTCCGTCCTGGGCACATGCAAGCAAAAGCGATCGAAGAAGCGGACAACAACGACTGCACAAACAAGGCAGTGTAACGGTAGGCAACAGCAGACCAAATTCCCTGCACACCCAGGGCAGAGGAAGGTTATTGGTGGAGGCTTTAGGTTCGAAGGGAGTGTCTGCAGGGAGACCACCAAGAGATACACAGGGAAGAGGTACACTCAGGGGTTGTGGGTAATGGAAATGGGCAGGGGGCGTTACAGGCTTGGATATTGTGTTGTGCCTTGTTTGTGCGTCAAATTGGACTGAGGGATCCAGACTATGTTCTTTTTGAGCTGTGGTCTGGTAGCAGCATGGTTGGAAAATGTTCATTTGTTTAAGGAAGGTTGTTCGAAACTAGCTGTAGGAACCAAGAATTTGTCCACTTTGCGAGGGCCCGGTTCTTTGCCTGTTGCCTCAATATCCTGATTCACAGGGGGGCGGTCATGATGGGGATCTGCTGCGCCTCATATCAGCAGAACCAATGGGCAATTGTGGCCAAAAGCTCCTTGCATCCGGCGTGCATACTCAGATCACTTTCATAGGTTGGACAGCGCTCTTCGGTGGCCCTTTTCCAGCCAAGATTCGATATTTTGCACTAAAACCCTGGCGGCTATCCAGGTCTCTCTTCTTACCTGCCTTCAGTAATGGTTGGAAAGTGGGACCTATTTTCCGTACATACAAAATTGTAACCCAGTTGGATGAAAAAATTGTGTGATTGGACCCCGCATGTCCACAGCAGGAGCTACATGATTACAGAACAAAAAGAGTGGATGAAATGAAACGCGTGCACAACAGGGTACAGTGCCAAACAAAACAAAAAAGCGTCCGCATTAATGAGCAAGAAACTTTGTGAAAAAATAATGGGAGCCATGGATGTCCATGCAGGTCTCAGAAATGGGCCCTCCTCTTCTTGTTTTGTTTTTTTGGCAATTGCGCACGGTGAGGACGATCCAAATGCCATGACAACACGCCACAATGTACCCACTGCCTTCTCACATTCGTACGATTCGTCACGACACGTTGCAGAGGTTTGGGGGCACAATGAGCAAGCAAGAGCAGGCCCCCCCCGGCCCTGCAGTCCCTCCTGGCGACCACGCCGAGTCCGACAATGACCCCGGGTTGGGGACTCGGACGGCCGCGGCACCTTCCAAAGCCCTTGACGCCAGACCCCTCTCCACCGCAACCCTCAGTGAACTGCTGGCGCTGTCGGACCCCGCCACGCTCCAGGGGCCAGAGGATGCCCAGCGCCGCGTGCAGGCCATCGCGACCTGCTTCCGCACGCACCACGATCCTCGGGGGCTCTTCGCGACGGTGTACCGTCTGATCACGGACCGTGCGGTGGAGTCCATCGCCGCCGGGGCCTACGCGCACCCGGACTGGGCCCGGCGCCTCGTGACGGAGTTCGCGCGGCGGTATCTTGCGAACCTCCACGGCCACCTCGACGGGTCCGGGGTGTCAGGGTCGTGGGCGCGGTACTACGCGTTGGCGCAGGACTCCGGCAGGAGCCGCGCGCGCACTCTGGGGGTGGCCATCGCGGTGCACTTGATGGTGGACCTTCCCCACGTCCTGCACGGCATTGGGAGCGCGGCGGAGCAGCGCGCGGACTTCGTCGTGTTCGGGGACATCCTTTTGGAGGTGTTCCCGCAGCTCGTGGCGGAGGTGCGGGCGGACTACGCCACCGACGTGACGGAGCTGCTGCGGGGCTTCTGCTTCGGGGCGTGGGTGGACCGACTGGTGGCGCAGGAGGGAAGCGTGACGGGCTTTGTGTACCAGAGCATCCGCTTGAAGGCGTGGCGTGACGGGCAGAATTTGGGCACGTTCCCCGCGGCGGTGGTGGACCTGGACATCCGCACCGCGTGGGGCCTGGCCGACACGGCCCTGGCGAACTTGGAGCGTGCGGGCCTTCTCTGAAGGGCTGGGGGGCTGGGGCTGGAGTGCTACTGGCTGAGCCGTGGTGGTCCTAAAGGCGGCATTCTGGTTTGTGTTCCCCATGGCGTTGATGCTGCAGGCGCGACAATCCGAAGCGTTGCCAGGGATGGCGCATGGCCCGGATTCGCTGGGCGTGGGGCAGGCACAAGCACGATGGTGTATAGCATGTCCACAGACAGTGCAGCATGCAATCAACACCAAAAACAAAAGGCAACACGCCGTATACTATGTGCATACACATATGCATAGTCTTGATACACAACATTGCCCACAAGCCCAATCCTGAGTCCTTGGTGAAATGCCAGATGGGATACCTGAAACATGCCACCCCAATCCAAAAACTTTAAATGGTCCTAGCCGCGTATCAACTTCAGATGGCCTGTGAAGGAAGGGCGTACCCTTGCATGCCACATCCACTCAACCCTCATGCTTATGGAGATATACTGGATGACACAAATTCCAAGCAGGACCATGGCAAGATTAGCAAGGCCATATGGGCACTGACCACTTCAGAGGGAACCTGAAGCTGCTGAGGACGAGCCTCTAACCTTGACTGGTTGGTGCGGCATAGGACTTGCTCGCATTTCAAGGGAGTTGCGGGGTTGAGGTCAAAACGCTCACCTAACGAGTCAGGCTCTTACATATGCATTCTTTCCTTCCGTCCCGAAGGCATTATCAATTGCTTGCGCATCCGAAGTGTTTTTGCATCCGGACGTTTTGTGTTGGCATGGCTGCACCCCGATTTCCCCCCACCACTTGGAGGAGCGTGTATGTGGGCGCCAGATTCGGTCCGACTTCGATTCGAGTTGAATTCGAATTCCCGAATTCTCGTTTCCTTGGAACACTCCCCCTGGGAGCAGCTCAGTCGCATTCCCCTTTTATGGTGAATTCCCCAAAGACAGGCCTTCTACCCCTGAGCACATGCTGCACAACCGGCGGGTGAGAGGAGGGGACAGCCCTGTGACTTTCACACTTTACCTTTGAGTCGGAGGTCAGATGCTCGATTCCTTATTTCTGCAGAGCCAAGCCATACATGCCATTAGATGCCACAATGCATACCTGGGGGACGGCTTTGCATGCAGTACACACGCGGTGCGCATTCGGTGCGAAGTGTTTGTACCCCTGGAAGTACCAGGTCCCAATTTCAAGCCTCACTCTGCTCTGAGTATAAGCCAATATCATGGGTTATGTGCAAATGAGGATGCCTCCAGAGACGATGATGCCCTTGGAGAATCGTGTTTGGTGCATTTTTCCTTGCGCTCTCGGGGGATTGTGATCTTCATGGGCATACAGCAACACATTTGCACGCAGTATGTGCAAAGTGCGCATGCGGCACATAGTTGTCCTGTGGATGCTGGGGTTACTCATATAATGATCTTCACAACAACTTCAATAGACCTGTTGTTTAGTGTACATTCTCACTGGTGGTTGTCCCGTTGAGACACTAACCAGCTTCTCCGCGGCTGCTCGCCCCAGTAGCATTGCACTTACCGGCAAGGCACCCCGGGCCGCCAAAGCGCATCCCGCATCATTATCACTCCACTGGGGCCCACACCGATCATGGCCTCAACACCACCTACTTTGACTACACACTTACATCAACACCAACATGAACACTGCAGCGATGACAACAGCACTACAACACAAGGATGTCATAGCCGCCATTACATGAGCAGTGGAGGCACATGTTCAAGCGAACAAGGATGTGAAGACCCCCAATCGAAGCCTGAAGCGGAGCAACTCGACCACAGCAAAAACCCGCGGTGGCAGCGCAGTGGCAGCGCGTACATCTGACAGAGAAGCACCAACTTCAAGCTCTCCAGCCACGAACCCCAAAATGGAGGCATTGCAGGCAGAAAATGCAGTGCTCAGGCAAATCCTCCAAAATTCGAACAAAACTCTCAAGCAACCGAAGGAGCAGCTGAAGTCCAAAAGAGTTACATCACTTTCCTTGGCAAGGCAACGCCAAAGACAATCACCGCGATGTGTCTCGTTCTCTCAACAAGGCACGCACTTGCACAAGCGCCAAAATCGAATGCGGAAGCGCGTTCAACCCCTACATAAGGTGAAAGCCAAGATGACAATTTAGGGGGAACGTTATCGCGCCGGGCGCGCGCCAGGCATCTTTTTTGACCCGTGCCCCACCGGTGGACTGTTGCCGTTGATATGTTGGGCAACATTATATGGATTTGCCCCTTGGCCCCCGGGACATCAGCAGATTTGGGATGGGTATGGACCTTCTCGTACCCGAGGTGATTTCTTTGATTTCGAAGTTGGGGGCCATGATGGTGCTTATAAGGGCCGGATTCATGTCATTGTGCCATTAATTGGAAGAAAGAATGGCACTTTGACAGCCCGCCAACAATGTTACAATGACGTGCACGGGTGGTATAAGGCACGCATTGAGCAGCTGTTTGCTCGGTTGTGGCACGCAAGATGAGGCAGAGGATGAGGCAGAAGTGTGTGTGTTGTGTTGCCAGAACGCTCCACCGTTGTAGTTTGGGATGAGTGTAAGGAGCACTATTGTACTGAATGTATTGACACCCACACTTGTGGGACCAATGTTATGATGCAGCTCTACTGTTCGCGATACCTCAATGACGCCTATCGCTTCTACTGGAGATCGATGCGGTTGTGCTATCCTAACCCCCCATTCTCCCAACTTGCTAAGGTGTTGACCAAGACCGCCCTTAAAGGAGCGAGAGTGGTACTGTGTACCCCAGTTTGCAACTTTCTTGAGCTGGGGCAGTTTGGGTCACCTAATTCTAAGGGCGTTTCCAAGGGGTGTGCTTGGGGGCTCTTCGGGGGGAACATAGTCTAAAAGTAGCGCGCCGGGCGCGCGCCGGGCAAACATTCCCCCTTAGTTGGCAGCCATGGACAAACTAGAAGGTGATGCAGTACAACCAACAGCGGAAACCCGGGCAATAGAGGCATCACATATCAGTGCGGCAGCACTGCAACCGGTCGAAACTTTCCAGGAACACGAAAGGAGAAAACTTAGGAGTTCCCATATCTCCCCTGACCAGGCAGCAGGCATGTGGAATGTCACAGTGCGGCCCCGAACTTTTAAACAGGTTCTGTTGGCTGGAAGAAGTCGAAACAACTGTGTCATACAAGCCGAGTATGCATCAACAACACATGCAGACATCAAGAGGATATCTATGTTGGTCCACATGCCACGAACAGGTGCAAGGTTAGTAGCTTCCATCGCCACCGTAATGCAAACCATGAAGGTGAGCAGAGCAGATCTCATCACAAGCAGGGCAGACCACTCTATCCATGGAGGTGCGCACCAAAGCTGCACCATGGCAACACTCGGAAGGACAATCCAGAAAAATCTAGCACCTTCAACTGGTCCTTAGCTAGAAGCAGGTGGAGGAAGGAGAGAACGAGGTGGAAAAAGATCACATGATGTAGGACAAACAAGAGGTTCTGTGTCCGATGCAGACCAACAACACGGTCGGAATCGTGGCAGTCTTAGACCCTCTGGAGTTGTACAAGGATCAAACGCCCCCAACCGAGGCCCACATATGGGCAAAAGAAATGGCATGGGGAAACATGAAGGAGGACATCAGGTCACTTCCTACACCCCCACCTATGATTGTATCCCAACAAGTGGACAACTACGCGGTCACCACACAGGTGCCAACATCAGCTGCCCCCCACCTGCTGAAGAGAAGCGGAATCATACCAGGGCTGGAGATTAGGCCTTGGCTGACCAACGAAGAGCCACCTGCTGAAGTAGCCAGCAAAATAATTTGGCTCAAAGTACCGGATATGACTCCAAAACACTCCAACGAAATGGCAAAAACTAAGTACACAAAACTGGTTTGCAGGCCTAATATCTGGAAATGGAAGTGGCCGATTGGGCATTCGCCAATGGGGATCAGACCCTATCACAGAAACGCGGCAATCTAGGTTAGGTCAGGTCAGGTTGTGCCAGCAACCACTGCCCGCAAGCCCATCAAATGATGTTGAGCGGCAAGACACATGGCCGTACACACACACTCCAAGAGGTAGGGCAGGATGGCCCCTCATAGACATTGGTAGGACGGCCAGAGAAGCATCAGGGGTGACGAGTAGGACAGCTGGTTATGCACCCACTGCGGCTCCTTGCAGGAGAGAGCAGTAGATTGAACGTTTCTGTGATCATCTCGACACTTGGTTTAGTAGTGGTGTCTGCCTCATCCGGATAGCACCGTCCCCAGGAGGGGTGCCCTGTATTGGCTGGTCCGGTGGTGGGGGCCTGCTCTAGCGCATCCGGCTGGAAACGCAGCAATCCCACACTGCAAAAATCCTGGGCATCTGCCGCACCAATTGCAACCATAGTGAGAGTCCATGGATATGGCATTGCCTTCAAGATGGGCCTAGAACATGCACAGTCAGAAGCCCTTGGCGTCTTTGGAAAGAACTCAGGGGTTTGAGTACTGTCATACAAACATCAATCCCAATGGAATGAATTGCCCGTGTTCAACGTGCGAACGGCATGAGTACCCGTTGACTGGGAATCAAAAGCACTGCAAGGAGAGGATGTTAGAGATAGAATAAACCTGGTAGCGAGGCAAACGGGTCATGGCAGAAGGACATCTAAATCATGTACAAAAGAGGGGAAATCTCCCAGAAATCGGATCCAGGAAGGAGAATCTAGACTTTGTGGAAGGGGAAAACCTAGAGGAAATGAAGGACGAAGATGATGTGCTAAAAATCACAACATCGGTATCCCTTTTGTGGTCAATTACCCAAAGACAGGCCTTGTACCCCTGAGCACCAGCACATGCTGCACAACCGGCGGGTGAGAGGAGCGGACAGCCCTGTGACTTTCACACTTTACCTTTGAGTCGGAGGTCAGATGCTCGATTCCTTATTTCTGCAGAGCCAAGCCATACATGCCATTAGATGCCACAATGCATACCTGGGGGACGGCTTTGCATGCAGTACACACGCGGTGCGCATTCGGTGCGAAGTGTTTGTACCCCTGGAAGTACCAGGTCCCAATTTCAAGCCTCACTCTGCTCTGAGTATAAGCCAATATCATGGGTTATGTGCAAATGAGGATGCCTCCAGAGACGATGATGCCCTTGGAGAATCGTGTTTGGTGCATTTTTCCTTGCGCTCTCGGGGGATTGTGATCTTCATGGGCATACAGCAACACATTTGCACGCAGTATGTGCAAAGTGCGCATGTGGCGCATAGTTGTCCTGTGGATGCTGGGGTTACTCATATGATGATCTTCACGACAACTTCGATAGGTTGCGCAGTGGCTTGATGCTCCCTAGCCTGTCTGCCAAACCTGTTCTGTTGTAGCACGTCTATGTCTGACACATTGCAAGTCAATGGCCAGCCTTCCGGGCTGCCGAGGCTCCCCTGAACGCCGTTCAACAACCCCGTCCCCCGGAGCGGCCAGTGAGGACGGCCTTGCCGCTGAAACGGTCCCTAAACGGCGATGGCTCCCCCGGAGGCTTCGGCAGTTCCCTCGGAAAAGCTCGACACCGGATCGGCACGGTCTCTGACTGCCAGCGACGGGCTCACTACGGGGCGCACTGGGAGCTTTGACAGCGCAGCACCTGAAGTGACCTCCGCCCGTCCGCTGACCAGGGACCCGCGAGTGCCCCCTCTGGTCCTCGGCAAGCCCCAAGTGGCAGGCGCGACTCCCGGGGGCAACGCACGTCTCGAGGCTGTGGATTTGCTTCGGGGAGTGGCATGTGTGCTCATGGTTTGTGGGCATGTCCACATGTATTTGGTATGTGCCCCTGGCCGTGGCCTCGCCCTTGTTGCGTTGAGGTCCCTCCCTCACCGGGGGTGCGAGGCAGGGGAGCGGTGGTGATGAGCAACCGGGAGCTATTGCGGGGCACTGGCAATGGCAACCGGCAACAGCACCCAATGGGGCACGCGCGGTTGACTGCTTTCCCCGCCTCTGCGCAGACTTCCGTGCCTCCGCGGGGCATTTGAACTGCGGAGCTTTCCCCGTTGCAGTCTGTGTGTACCACCCCCCCCCTGCGAGAGCAACGCCCTTGTCAGAGCAACAGTAGGTGTTGTTTCCGTCAAATTTTTGAGAGTTGAGTGTTGTTCTCGCAAGGGGGGGGGGGGGTTACGAAGAGGGCCTCGTTGTTGGTGTTGGGGTCGAGTGGGTCATGGGGTTTTCGGGTTCTGGTTGAGATTGTTCTTGGCAGTCAGATCTTGGGGGCTGCGGCAGATTTGCAACTGGCGTCCGATTTGCCGAGTCCTACTCCATGGGGCACTGGGCGCACGTGTTTCTGGGGCTGGCAGGAGCGGGTGTTACTGAGTGGCAAAGGGCACGGGGCGGATCCCAAGCAAAGCTCAGTCGCGCTGCCAGACGGTGGCAAATCGGGCTGAGGCCTGGGACCTTTGGCCACAAGCATTGCGACGCCGCATGCGCCAGGGAACACGATCGACGGGGCACCGGATTGGGGCCCAAACGCGAGACGGATCCAGACACCAGAGCTCGAGCGTGGGTGGGTAGCGTAGATGGGACTAGCTCAGCAAATTAGCCAGACCTCGACGCTGAAGGGACGAGCTGAGCAGGATCAGCTAGACCTGGAGATGCTTGAAGGCGTCGAGGCTCTCGGCCTTGTCGGCACTCTTCAGCCCCTCGGCCCTGTCTCCTGTCTGCAGTACGCCAAGCCTTATCACATCGGGAACTTCTACTACACCGGCCCCCGTCATCCGGCCACTGCGTGGGGCCCACAGCTGCTGTACGTGCCGTGCAATTCCCTCCCCATCCCCATCTTCTCCCTCTGCCTGGGCGTGGGGGTGCCTTTGATGGTGCTCTCAAAGCGCAGATCCGGCTTCAGCACGGGCCAGATCGTCCGGTTCATTTGGGTGCGGGGGTTGCTGCTCTGCCTCGTCGACCAACTACGGGGCGCTCTGTCCCCGAACAGTGGAGCATGGCCATCGGTATGTCCGACGGTGCCCGGGACGATGCGCGGGGCAGGGGGCTGTCGAGCACATTTGGGATGCATCGTTGTCCACGAACTGTTGGATCCCATTAGGCTGGTGTGGAAACCTTTTAAGATCACCCCCATATTTTCATGACCCCTGCATATGGCAGTTTGTACAGTTTGCAATTTGAATATTTATCCCTGTGTTTAGATGCATTTTCTGGCTGGTGCTGGTGCTGGTGGAGGGCACTGCCACAAAAACACCATTGATTCGGGCGCAGAAGTGTGCGGCATGGCCGATGGCAGAGGAGATTCGTGCGCTGTGTTGTGGTGTTGGGTGGGATGCAGCGGGGGCTTTCCGGGCGTGCCACAACCCCATGCACCAGCGGCATGTTGCGCCATGCGATGCATTGCGTTGCGGCATGCCGCAGTGGCCATTCTGTTGTTTGGGGCCTGTGGTGGAACACGGTGTGCTGTAGTGCAATATGCAGCCGCCCATGACCAGTTGTCTGGGCATTTTGAGCAGTGTCAACTGTGGCCGCGTGTTCCCCAAACCACGGGGGGCGGGGAGGTCCTTGACGTCAACCCCCCCCCCTCCCTGGAAATCGGCTGGAAAGTGCCGGTCCATTGGCGGCAAAGCCGCCATAAGCAACATGCTTGATTTGGTAAAGGGTCAAAGAAAATGTCTGTTCAGCCCATGTGTCTATACTCAGTATACTCGGAATTTTCTCGGAGAATTCAAAAATGGGCAAAATTTGGCACTTTTCAGGTAGCACAAAACTAGTATCCCATCTCAGACCACTGGTTTTCAGAGATGGCCACTACCCTAGTTGTTGGTGCACTGCGCCTGCAGTTTGAGGGTCCTGGGTTCAACTCCTGGTTCTGGCACAATTGGGCCACAAGATAATAGGGGTGGTGTGGGGCTGGAAATGTTTCTTTCCTTTATTTTTGCCAATGCCTCGTCATGAATCACTTTTTCAAGGATCTTTTGCACTGATCCACTTTTGCCACTTTTGATTTTGTCCCCTTTGTTGGGCACAAATGCATTTTTGCTTGTGCCTGGGCATCACTTTCACTTCAACCCGCTCAGCACAACTCTGTTCGAACCAACTTGGTCCTTGCTTGCCCGTGGGCAAGAGCTCAGAGCAATCCCGCCCCCATCTGCGAAACACCGCCCAACACTCCTCTCTCCATATTTGGGACCCTTGTCTCCCCACTGTGCATGTCTAGTGCATCCGCATGTCCTCTGCAGTTCCAATTCTACCAAGGCCCCCTTATGGCCCTGGGGCTCAGCTCGTGTGCCCTGGGAGCAGTCCTACCCTTTGTGGTCCAACCAGAGTCTCGGGGCTTCTCATCACACACCCAAGTGCTGTTGGGCTGCGTAGGGGCTGCATTGTTGGTGGGCACCCATTTCACGGCACTGTGGGCCCAAGGCGGCGGCCTGCCAGGCCCAACAGCCTGGCCTGCGATGGACGCGACACCCCCAACTGGGCTTCAGGTCTGTCTTCTTTGCCGTGCCCTGTGTACCATCCCATGCCCGGTACTGTGCTCTGCCCTGTGCTCCGCTGCGCTCCATGTCAACCCGCACCGTGCCCCACTCCCTGCCGGGCCCCGGTACAGGCGACACGCGGTGCACCACGCCGTGCTGTCTACACTCCGCACTCCTGTGCCATGCCATGTCCCATGCCTGTGCTGCGCCGCATCATGTGTGCCGTGCGCATTGCGTTCCTGGTCTTTAGTGGAGTGGGCCCAGTCACGGAGGGGGACCAGGCATGACAGGCAGTGGGATGTCGGGGCCCAGAGGCTGAGGGCGCGTTCGTGAAGACTGTTACAAGTGATGTCGTTGGGGGTTCATCTGCTTGAGACTGGTCTCCCTTTTTCCCGCTTTTCATCGCCTCTCTCTCTCTCTCTCTCTCTCTCTCTCTCTCTCTCTCTCTCTCTCTCTACCGTCTTTCTTTTCTTTTCTTTCGTGCTCCTTCTCTTTCTCATTCTTTTTTGTCAGCAGTCTGGCAGGATTTGTGACCTGACCACCGGGATCACCTTGTCGCACGGGTACGGAAGTGTGGACCGTGGGCCAGGGCGGCTGGGGGAGGCCCTGAACCTGCCCAACCCAAACCTCTTTCGGGCGGGGGCTCCAAGGGCCACTTGCCCTTAGGCCTCTCTGGGGTCGGAATCTGAGGGGCTGCTGCCGCCCCATGCAGCAGTAACATGGGTACCTCAACCCTTTGTGTAGTGCTCACCATTTGCTGTTGAGTTGGGAACTGCGGGGCTGGCCTTGGAGCCTTTTTCTGATGCCCTCTGCCTGAGATGCATAACGATGGTCCTTGGAGTCCTCGTGTGGCATGCCGACCGAGAAATTAGGCTTGTGGCCCTTGAAGCCCCTTTTTCCAACCCCCCCCCCAAAAAAAATCATTTAAGGGGGCTGAAGGGCCTCCCTCCCCAAATTCAATTCTTCACTACCGTGCAAATCCTAAAGATTTGCGAAAATGATTAATTCCTGGCACAAGGTGTTGTTGTCCGAAAAAAAAAAAACGCAAAAAATTGATTATTGATTTCATGCCTGACGCAAAAATGGGTTCCGCAAAAAAAATCGCAAAAATAAAACAATTTTTGCCCCTGCCCCCCTTTTTCCAAGAATGCCAGAATTGCAGGAGAGTTTGCCCCACCACTTGTTGTCCCCCTCTTCCGTGTCTCATGCCCCATTCTGCACCTTGCTTTGCTTTCAGAGAACACAAGTGTTAAAATAGTGGAATGCGGCTGTTGATGTGCCCCAAAGCAGATAAAGGGGCTAGTTCGGGACATGCATATTTGAATGCGGCTGTTGATGTGCCCCAAAGCGGATAAAGGGGCTAGTTCGGGATATTGGGTTGCCAGTCATTTTGTGATTCAAATTTGTTTGTTCGTTGTTGGTACAAAGGAGTAAACCCGCGGGCCGAGGGTCTCTCCCGGGGGGAAAACAGGCCCACGAAATGACAAGGCAGCATTTTACGTGCCATGCGCACTATTATGGACAAGTTTGGAACTGGTTTGTTGAAAAACTGGTAGAAAAACTGGTAGACCTGAACCATGCTTGTTGGTGCTTATCTGTGCTATGGACTGCAATCCCAGAGTCCAACAGATCGACATTTGTATGCCTGTGTAGGAATGGATTGCAATCCCAGAGTCCAAGGTACGCACGGTTTCTTGCAGTAGCAACAAAATGAATCAACCCCAATCCCCAAAACGCAAAAAAACCGCAAAAAAAATAATTTTTGGTTCAACACCCTACGCAAAAATGGGTACCGCAAAAAAAACCGCAAAAATAAAATAATTTTTGTCCATTTTTGCCCATTTTGGATGCTGCCGCAGAATTTTTGCTATTATTATTAATTATTATTTCAATTATTAATTCAAAACACCCAACACAAAAATTAGGATTCCGCGAAACTTTAGGATTTGCACGGTACCCCTGTTCTGCAGCTGCATCCTCTGTGGCGGCTCCGGCAGCAATGATCCGCGCCCATGCGAACGCCTGCAATCAACATTTTGTTTGGGTGCATGAACTCTGAACCGTTGCAATGAAATGAAGTCCTCTGGGGACAAAACAGGCTGGCCCCCATCATCATCTGCGGGACATGCTGCCACTCCGGAGTGCCATGCCGTCTGATCAGAACAGCAATGCGCTCCTCTGTGCGATGCTGTCGTGCCTGCCATTGATCTTGTGCAGGCAGTCATTCGGTTGCTGGCCCTCCCAGGGCCTGTCAGTGACCACTTCAAGGTCGTGTTCAGCCTGGCGCCGGTGGCTGGGTACGCCTTTCTGGGGGCTGCCATCTCTCCGGAGTTGAACCGTGACGACGAATTGGGGTGGCAAAGCATTGGGGCCATCGGCGCAGTCAGTCTGACGCTGTTTGTGCTTGTGCGCTTCATCGGTATGCGTGTGCAGGCTTCGCTCTGAGGGTAGCCTCTCTGGGAGGCAAGTGACAGCAGCCAGGACAGCGCTTAGGGGCCAGCCAGCTCACTCGACAAATGTCCACTGTAAAACGCCCTGGACCACAGAGATGCCTCCCTCATGTGTTTTGGGATTTGTGGCTTAACGTCATTCACGCACAGACTCCCTGACACACACACAGATGTTGACCTGTCAGTATGGTATGGTATAGTGGCCAAGGTATCGTACGCTGGCCGGAATGTGCCAGGTTCGAATCTGGGGGGGCTCAAAATGCGTAGATTTCGTGTTATGATGTACGAATATCTACCTAATATCTAGGTTGTTTTCAGCGACTGGGCGCCCGGTATCGAACCTGGCCCCCCCTCCCTTGAGTCTCCAGGGATGCATGGGGCTGGGATGTGGGGAGCGGTAGGGCACACCAGCATGCAATGTGTGTCTTGCTGTCGTGTGGATGGTTCTAAGGGCAGGAGCCGTGGTGCGTTGGCGGCATCTGTACTTATGGCGTCAAGTGCCCGCTAGGCAGCCCCGCCTGCAGGGCAGAACAAACGAACTCATGGTTTGTAGCAGTGATAGGACTTTAGGATTGTTGAACCTCGCAGTTGGAGCAGATTCGAATGGATTCCTTGGCACACCACAGATGTTGTGCTGCGCCCCACGAGAGCAGCCATTGCCAAGGTCTTCAAAGTCAGGAATGCCTTAGAGCTAAAGCCCCCAACGCCATCAAGATACTTCTTTTTGGGCATATTGCAGCCAGTCAAAGGCAAACGCAAAATGGGCAGACCGTAGGCGACTTGAGCAGACCGCAATAGTTCCCTTGCTACGGGCATTGGTACATGGCCGTCAGGAAGGGGGCTTGGTGGTATATGGCTTCAGTTTTGGGAAGGACCACCCAAGAAACTCAGTCCGGGTGCTCCCGAGAGCCTTGGGCGAAGTGGATGGGGAAATGCAAGCAGTGGCAGAGGTATTGGACATTGTCCCCCAGGATGTCCAGCTGCATGTAGTCTGTTCGTCGGTCGGTATTGCGAATATTGGACTATTTTTTCTATCCTCTTGGGAGACCTAGGGATGGGCCACAGTGCCTCAGTTGGTCGACATTCGTCTACATACCATGCAGTGTGTCCACCACCGGTTGGCAGGTTGGCAGAGAACTGTATGAAAGTGTCATTGTCGTTCTGTGTGCTCGGGAACTCCCTGGAATTGACAGGAATGATCACTCGGTCCGCTGTTGTTGTTGAGTGTTTTGTTCAGTCATCCCAATTGCTAGGGCCACAGCCCATGATAGTAAATAGCCCTAAGAGGGCACGCCCTTCACCCCGGCATCCTCAATATACTCCAGGGTGGCTAGGCCTTTGACACAGAGCCTTGCTTCTTCCATTTACTCGCGTGTGACTTCACTCACACCGAGTCCGGTTTCCTCATTCTATTCCCAGATAGCCAGGTCACTCACACCGAGCCCCTCTGTGCCGGCCTCGCTAGTAGACTCACTGGTGGCACGGTTGCTCACACCCGTGTGGCCTTGGTACGCATGCACGGACGGGGCGTCACTGGAACGTGACAATGACACTTCGTAGAGGGGGCCGGACTGCCCAACAGGCTCCACCTCATCGGTGCGGCCAGCAAAACAAAAGAGAGCATGGCTACTGTTTGACTAATCTGCAGCACGTCTGGGTTGTTTGTTGCGTTGTTTCCGTGGATAAGCTGATTGAGCACACAGTTTGCTGCGGGGGGCGGATGAGTCGTGCTGGGACCTGCTTGCGTTGCTGCTCCTGAATTCGCTTCCACACCCCAGAGCTGTGAATCAGTGTGCTTGTGGATGGCCTGCCAGCGAGGTCGGACGAACACTGGACTCATGGTTTCGCTGATGTCTTGTGGGGAACGTAGAAGTGTTGAACCTTGCAGTTTGAGCTTTGGTTGAGTTATTTGGGTGTCACACACACACACACACACACACACATGCACACACAAACACAAACACGCATACACATGGGACCAATAAGCAGTCAACCAGGTGGACTGAAGTGCGCACCAACGGCCCCAGCTGTTGAAAACGAATTCACACCCTGGGGCGGGTACGGCAACAGCCAATGACGTGTGCCACAGAGTGAACCCCGCTGCTTCACAAGCTGCGACCCAACCCCTATCAGCAGCAGCACTACCATCACCAGACACAGAATCAGAGTCACCAACATCTGCACCTACACAGTCGTCCTGGGGCACTGGTTCAGGGTCCATGTGAGCCTCCAGTATCCCAAGCAGGTATTGGTGCATCAGAGCCAATCACAAGATACAATGAAGGCGGAGACAGATGCACTCGCAGAAACTCGCTCGTGAACCCCGCGACCCCACTCGACCGCGCCGTGTTCTTCCAAAGAGTGACATATTGCTGTGCTGGTGCCAAAGTGTCGTTTGAAACAAATGACCGTGGGTCTTCCTTTACAGAAATGATGGTACGACACCGTGACGTGTACGCAGATAATGACCGACTCTGCACCCTCAGCAGGTTCGGGGAAGAGGCAGATAGATTCTGGAGGCGTTCAAAGTAGAGGTCCGAAGTTTGTCAAATCAATTGGGCGCATGTTTCATTATTAAAGGTATGATGGGCTGCTTCTGGGCCGTCGCTGTATTTGAGCCGCTAATGGCTTTGAATACAAGCTGTGCCCATTGAAGTGTCCTCACCGAAGGTCCTCAGTGTTGAAGTACCCCGGTGAATACGATGTGCCCCCTGGAACATGGATGTCCCCACACTGCGCAGCGACTTTGCAGTTCGCAGCACAACGTTGTTCGCTGCGCCCGATGAGCCATTCCATGCCGCGACATGCTGCAACAAGAAGTAATGAACAATGGCATACCACCGTTGCGTACCGTGTGTGTTCGGGCCTGTGGGGGCGCGTGCACTTGCGATCATTTGCAGGCGGCGCTGCATTCAACCTCCGCGGCCCTACACGAGGCGAAGGGAAAGCGGACGTTGTCTGCCGTTTCCTGTGCCTCAGCAAGGCGCCCCCATCTCTTGCTTACGACCTCTTCGTGGTGGGGACCTCCGGCTTGGCCCTGTACGCGTTCCACAAGGCCGTGCCCCGCTGGAGCCGCAGCCCCGAGGACCGCGAGGCCCGCGATGGGGCCAAAGGTTTAGGCGCGCGATGCTGCAGTTGGACCGGGGACATTGTGCTGGATACCCTGAGTGACTTGGGAGGCGCCCCGCTGTTTGTGTATTTGGCGCAGGTCACTTTGCTCTCACCCCTCTGTCTCCCCCCTCTCATTCTCTTCCTACCGTGCCAATATTTTTTTTGCAAAAACAACAAATTCTCAGCACAAGGTGTGAGCAAAGCGCAAAAAATGAAAACGCAAAACAATATTTTCAGCCGCATGCTCTTCACAAAAATAAATTCGAAAAAAGATTGATTTCTCGCCCCCATCCCCCCCTTGAAGACACTTGTGCTGCATGGTGCATCCCTTTTCTTGGTTGCCCTCCTTTACTTTCATTGGGCCCCGTTGTGCTTATTGCTTCCCATTGTGGATGACGATGATGGTAGTGTTGTTGATGCAGGGCAAGCTGTAGTTGCGCCCCCTGCCATTCTTGATGCTGGTAATGCAAGTAATGCGAATGTCTGTGGAGGTATGGACTGCAATCCCAGGGTCCAAGGTACCCCAGATCCGTTTCAGGGGCACCAAAATGAATGAAACAAACCCAACCCCAAAAAAAGCAGGTCAGACGCAAAAAAAGGCAAAAAGAATATTTTTTGGTCTCAGTCATCCCAAAACAAGTACGCAAAAGTTTTTTGGAGATGGGGATGGGGTGCACGATGCTGAAGTGGAGGGGGGGGTCTTCGTCCAGGTACCAGTAGGCGTGGGCGTGGCGGTGCAGGTTGCTGTTGCAGTGTAAGTAGGACCCAGCGTCCGATTGGCGGAGCATGACGAAGATGGGGTGACAGAAGAGCTGGTCGTTACAGTAGGACTGCTGATGGGGCTGTTCGTGCCAGATGCAGTCGAGCTGACTGTGCCACTGGTGGTGGAGCTAATGCTGGGTGTGAGCGTCGGCATGTTGGTGAATGTAACGGTCGGTGACCATAGCCCCCTTGTTGCTTGGCATGGCGACTGGTAGCGGTGTGTGTTGCTGCTGGTGGTACTGTGATTGGACCCTTAGTGCAGTGGCTCGCCTCTCATAGAAATCGACGACGTCAGTGAGGCTTCACACCAAAGGTGCTTGCAGGTCGCGGGAGATGCCTTGGTAAACCTGAGTTGCCGCTGGCCCTGAGCACCAGTCACTGCTGAATGTTGTGTGCCGTTGTGGATTACAGAATCTGCGCCGCTGTCAGATCTTTTGCGCTTTGTTGCTGCATCAGCGGGTGTACACATGGTTCTTAGTTCTTGAAGTTCCAACGTTGTTTGGGGGGTCTGTCTGTCTGTTTGTATGTCCGTCTGTCTATCTCTCAGCCTCTTTTTGTTCTCAGGAAATGGCCCTGCAATTGTTGGGGAACGTCAAGACCCTCAAGTATCGACCAACATATCTCATCATGCCCCTCGTCTCTGTCCCCCTCATCTGGGCTTTGAAATGCACTGCGCATGAGTACAGGTCACTCAAGCGCAGTTCGTCCCCTGACTCCTGCTGGAGGCTGTTCTGATGCTGCACGTTCGGATTTGCCCTCGGCAGCTCTGGCTGCGGCCCGTCACATGCCGCATCGGTGGTCAAATGCGGAGATTTTGACCTTTTTTTTTTTTTGCAGTTCGCACTGCGCACTGAGCCTCTACACGTGGGCCATCAGGCCCTGACACTCAAGTCCGGTGCCTGATCCCCCGGGGGTGTATCACACGCCCCCGTACAAATGCCTTCGGCCCATTGTGCCGGCACCTCCGGATATTCCGCCTGGAAGGCTGGAGCTCCTCCCACACACGTTGCCCCCGCTGCACTCCAACACCCCTCAACAAGGGCAAGGGAGGGTCAGGGCGAGGCTTTGGCTTTGAACGTGGATACACTGGCGCACGCCTGTCGTTGGCTGCTGTCCCCAGACCCGACCCTGGCGACCCTGGCGACGGCCAGTGGCACGATGGATGATGCGGGATCGGAGGGCCGCTGGTCCCGGTCCCGGCCACCAATCGCCCCCCAGAAGCCCGAAGACCTCCGAGCCCACGGCGCGCGTTGCGGAAACATACCTTCATTGTCGAACATGCTCGAGCCTTGGATCGCAATCGGCGCGGCCTTGTGGAAGCTCTCATGTGCCCAACAACGTGCACCGCAAACCGAAAGGAACGACGGCCATTTTCGCAGTCTGCATTGGAGGTCCCGCCAGGCCCCCTCCCCAGTGAGGAGGTGTCGACTCAGCACCATTCTTATCCTCAGGACCGATGCTCGTTGGTCCCGTCACCTGCACAGCTGGGACACTGTGCCCATTGCAGACAGCCGGTGCCTCCGAAGGATGGGAACACAACAATTGGGAGCTGCTGAGGTGACTTCAGCCACAGGTTTCGTAGACGTCCCATCTCCCGGTCTGTTCAGCAATTTGGAATACGGGGATGTGAAGCCCGCAGGCGTGGCCCTCGGTAGAGTGCTCCTGCTTTTTCGGGTGCTGAGTATATAAACCTACACATCGGATGCAATATATACGTCGCAATATCTGTCTATATACGACATATATCGTCATAGCAATGGAAGGGGGAGTCTCTGCCAATGCGAGAGGGGGCGGGGCTTCAACAGGATCCCGATGGGAGGGTCCAGTCAGGGGCCTCCAGCCCCCCACCCCCACGGCCTCCCTGAACCTTTTGGTTTCTTCATTGGGAATGCACCCACACTGCAGGCCTTCGCCTTCGGGAGAATATATACCAATTTCTGAACGAGGCCTGTGAGCTCCTTCCACTACAGGGTGCAACCGGACACACCATTGTCTGGAAACTATATACCCTCTGAAGGAGGGCGAGAGATTCTTGGGAGCTCGTTCCAACACAGGGCTGCATTGGGACATGCAATGGCACATGTCTCCAGATTTTTCAGCCGCCCATTGAATACTGCACATGGAGCGCCACTGCCCACCGTATTATCCCGAATTCGAGGCTTCATGAAGGCCCTGATGACCTGATGACATCGATTAACTGAGGGTCATATTGCCGCTGGCTTGAAGGTCAAATCATCGAGGAAAGTGTCGCTCGCTGGCAGTGTTGTTCGTAGGGGGGGGCTGCAGCTGCTGTGCGCGGGCTGCGCAAAGATGCTAGCGACACTGTGGCCTGACGTGTAGCACCGCGTTGCCCCATGTGATGCCCATTGTTTTGTATGGGCCATTTGCAGGTGAATGCCCCGACGTTGTGTTGTGTTGTATCATCGGGCTTTGCATGAGAGTCCACGCAAGGCCATTGTTCGCCCAGCCATGGGTGGCATTAAATGTGCCCCTCTTTTTCGGAATGTCCCTGGATCTCCCTCCCACCCCGACATTGATGGCATCAAGGCATCTAGTGCAAAAGAAATCTGAGACCCCCAGAAAACAACGGTGGCACCAAAGTAAGAACAGGAACGCTTCCAAAGTATTTTAAGCCTCATTTTGACCGCCTTTGTCAACTGTTCGATCCGCTTGCACAACGAGTGAGAGGATGATGGCGCTCTTCTTGATCATATGCCCTCGGCTGTTCGCCCCCTGACCCTCCCCCCCGAAAAAGTTTCTGGATATTCAGCGCACCACTGATGTGTAACATTTGATGACACATAACCCCTTGGAGCTGTGTTACATCGGATTTAACGGTCTGGCAATGCCTCAGTGTGAAGCTCATCAGAGAGGGTCGGGGAGCGGAGCCACAAGGGCGGAACATGGCGACTGAGAGCAGTGGACACACATTCCATTTTCAGTAACAGAATTGTATCCACCTCAAGCCCCGCCCCCCCCACCACACACACACTAGGGAGGTGGGCAAAGGGGGGTGGGGGTTGTTCGAGCCCCCCTTACCCTGGAGTGTATAGACAAGAGGCTCCTGTGACAGAGGGCCCATAGGGGGTGGACACCGGGGTTCGGGGGGTCCGGGGTACCTCAATATATCCACCTCAAAATGGCCGCCACAACATGCTCATCATCATAGTGGTATCCACCATGGCAGACATGTTTCTCAAATTTTTGCGTCCGGGCCGCTTTGCAGCTCGATTTCTGAGCCACGAGTGGTCCTCAGGCTGCCACCCAGACGGGCTCCAGTCACGGAAGCCACCCACGGGCTGGGGGGGCCTTGAAAAAGGACTCAAACGCCCCTCCCCCTCACGCAACCCCCCCCCCCCCCGACTCCTACCCCCTCAGTCGCACAACCACACACGGTCTCGGGCACGCCTCCAAACGGCACAACCAAATCTGTTGATCCGTAAGTACCCTCATCCCCCCTTGTCCATTCCCCCTCCCTTGTCCATCCCCCCGGGCGTGGGAGGGAACCGTCACTTCGTCAACCACCAAAAAAAACGCATGTTGCAATGTCTCGGCGCTCTGTGTTGCCCCAGTGCCGTTGTTGCCCATCCGCTGTACATATTGTGACAGGATATTTTCAGTTCCATATTTTCTCATGGATTTGGATAGCACAACCCTGTTTCCACCTGGAACAGATGTGATTTTCATCCGCTCAACAAAGGAGCCTGTTCAGGTCCAGCTAATCCTCACCACGTGTGAGATCCGCTGCCACAGTTCCTTGTGCGGCCATCGTGGAATTGGACACCTCTGAAGTTGAATTCTGAAAAGCTTTCTTGAGCACCGTACAATGTGCAGACTGAGCCAGCTCAATGTGCTTTGAACCCCCCAAAGAAACAATTGTTTCCATTCGTTTTCTGTGCAGTCCAGTGCTCAGTTATGGTGACAGTGCCCCCCCCCCCCTCCCCCCCCAGGGGGGAACCGTCACTTGGCAACTGTTCCCCCCGGGGTATGGGGGGACCATCACACGCCAGGGGGCAGTGGACAAGGGGGGCCGAGGGTACCGTGGCCTTCGATGTTTCATCCCCCCCTCCTTCTGGAATGCATCGGCTGCCTGCATGGCCTAGAGGAGGGAGTGCAAAGCCGGGGAGGGGGGGGGGGGGGGGCGTTGGAAGTAAGGGGGGCGGGGGGTGTCAGCAGCGGTCAGAGAATCCAGCCGCACTCATACTTGGGGGAGCTGCTGCCAGGTACCGCACGTCTTCCTCCTCAGCACGTGTACTCACTGAAGCGCTGTGCACTGCGGCGTATTCGTCAGCCCGTGTAAATCGACGGTCCGTGTCGTGCATCCACCCGCCGTGTGCTGCTGAGGCGCCGTGAAGGGTGATGCTCTGCTGTGGTCGACCCCTCGTCCCACCGCCCGACTTCGGCCTCGCACACCCCCCGTCCCTGCGACCCCGCCGTATCGGCCGTGAGTCCCGCGGTCATCTGCTGCTGCGTATTGAATCGCACGCCGATGACCACCGTTGCCAGGACCACAGTACATCGCCCGGGGGTCGAGGCTATTGTTGCGTCGAACACTAGCGTTCATTGCCGATTGCAGTCGTGGAGCGGACACTCGAGGGCAGCCGCCCCAGTGTCACCGTCCCACCGCGTCCTGTCCTGCGTGCAACTCCACGCCTTCGGGGGGGGCGGGGCAGGGGAGGACAACCGCTCGATTCCGAGACGCAACCCCCGCCCCCCCCCCCCCGCAAATAAGGGCGTCTACGCGCCCCCGCCCCCCGCCCTCAATGCCTGGCCCCAAGTACCACAAGGGCTTCTGCACTGCCCTTTGCCTTTGTGCCCCTTCGGAAGGGACTCTCTGAACGGGGGGTCCAGGACCTTCGATCCTGAGCCTCAGGGTCACCCGCAAGGCTCCGCTGTCCTAATTGCTCCAGCGCTGCGGACCAGCGGCCGTGTCTGCGGGCGCACGTTCCCGAGTTCACTCCACTTCGATCTCCTCCGCAGTGATTTGCCCCCCAAATGCTCCATTGAAGAGCACGTCCGGAGTCACTGGTCCGTGGGCCGAAGTTCTACCCCCAAATCCGCGCCGCTCCCGCACGTTTCTTCGGGGCTTCAGTGCCGGTCCTGCGCCGTTTGGCATCGTCTGAGAGTTCCGTATGCCCCCCCCCAGCCCCCCACTCCCTTGAACAGTCCACCGGAGGCGGGGCCGGGGGGGGGGGGGGGCACCGTCATTTTTTTAAGGTCCACGGCGCTAAAGGCACCCACGAGAATGTCCCTCCGGTTGTACTGCAAAGGGCAGGTTTGGGTCCCAGTTCCCCCGGGGGCGGGGGGGGGCGTCGTTTGGTGACAGCCCCCCCCCCCCGACGGTAGGGGGGCACCGTCCAGGGGGACTGCACAAAGGGGGAGGGGGGGGGGGGGCATGTGTCTGCCAAGCGCTCCACGTCCGAACGCCTCTCACATGAATGTCGCGGACGTCCCAATGCGGTTCAGCGGCTGACCTACGGAGTCTCGTCCCACCCTCCGCTACGCCCCCAGCCCCTCCCCTACGCCCGTACACGTTCCCGGGCAGGGGCCTCTCCCGCCGCCGGGCTCCTTTGGCCCAGGGAGCGCACTTCACAAGCGGCAGCGCGGGCCAAATGTCTGGAAACTGATGTGCCCTCGTCTGACCCTGTGGGAGGGCTGATCCTGCAGCACCTGCGGCGCGCCATTCGGGTAATCGTCTGGAAAACCGGGGATTGCGGGACCGCGGACATATGGGCATTCGTGTTCATGTGAGGCAACCCACGACGGACCGTTTTGTTCATGCGTCTCTCCTTTTGCAGGTCAGCCACAGTGCCAACAGATCAACACGACGCACGGAACCTTTCCGCTCCCCTGCTTGTTTCCTTGACAGTGTGCACAGCCAGGCACCCGTACCCTGCGGCGCCTGTGGCGCGCGGTCCGCTTGCGCTGTGTTACGATTTCCCTCATCGGATGCGGAGGAGAACATAAAAGCTTCATGCTCTTGGGGGGGATTGACCCGTGGCAGGGGGTGCCATGAGACCAGTCACGGGCAAAGAGACCCGCGTCCTCAGGAGAGGCACACGCACACCGCAAACACGCAATTGGGGGCAGAGAAGGCGCGGTGCAGTTGCGACCGTGTCCAATCGACGCTGCGCACCCTGTCCCTAGGAACTCGGGGAGGGCCCTCAGACGCTTTCCTGACGGGGCCACCGCTTGCAGGGGTATGCCCCTCCCAGCGGTGGGTCCTTGGGGGGCTGGGGGGGTGGGGGGGGGTCCAGGGACTTGCTTTAATTTTCATTCCGGCAGGGGGGGGGGACCCCTACCCCCTGGACCCCCTCCCCCCCTGAGAGCTGACGTTTGGGGTCACACCGAGACCCCAAACGTATCCCCTCCGCAAGGGTCACTAACCAACGGCCTGTTCACGTCCTCGGATGAGAGCGCATTTGTCCTGGACCTGCGGATATCAGTCCCACTGCCTTTGCGCAGGCATGCACGGTGGCAACCATGTGTGTCTGAGACCTGCAGTGGTGGAGGATCCGCCTGCTCGGCGCGTGCGGTACTGACCGTGGCGTACTGCCAGCCTTGCTTCAGAAGCTGAAGGTCAAGTTACGGCTCAAGTTCAGGTGTTCAGGTGTTTGTCTGTCTACAGGACAAAGGTTGTCAAATACCTGGTTGACTCCTCCGGTTGGCACGCAGGATGTTTTGGCGTGGGCCGCATGTGCGGACAGGGCATTGGAATCAGGGTATGGCCCGTTGGCATCTTCACGTTGCCAGGGACTAAAGGGATGGCGATGAGCTGCAGTGGCTGAGCTTTGATGGGTATATCACAGGCACCATAATTCGACACTTCGCGTTGCAGTACCGAACACTTGTGATGGAAACGGCAGTCCGTGAATTTTAACGGTGCGAGACCTCCATGAGAGGGGCGGCGGTCGATCTGAACCCCGAAATGAATGAAGGTGGACAGCCGACTTGTGGCTTTGCATGTGGGAGGGAGGTACAAACCTAAACCTCAACGGTGCAAGATCTCCATGTGGGGGGGGTGTTTCACAGAATGACCGAACAAACGCAACAAGAGTTCCACATGAAATGCACAGCTTCTTTGCGAAGCCTTTGTGTGTTGGTGCATGCTTCTACCACCCTGAGGGGCGGGGTGCCCCAGAAATTGCCCTTCCATTGCTCGCCCTTTTTGCCTTTCTTGGCCGTGCTCAGCTATTTGTTGTCTCACAACAATCTTGGCCCCTGGTTTGCTTGGGAACCTGCCGCCTGTGCAGTGCGGCGCGTGGTGCGACGCCCACCTGGTGCGCACATGAATTATGGTAACAATAAACAAGCTCAAAAGTGGGCACTGAATGCAACAGTTGAATGATGCTGTTGGTGTACGTGTACGGCACTCTTTGCGGTGTTATTTTTGGGGAATTGGACGTAATGGATGCATCCACATGAACAAACGTTTCACATTGCAATGTGTGGTCTCCTTTCGTCTCAACAACGCACATGTAAACGAGGGTGCTCTTGCCACGGTGCGCGCGCGGTGCAAACTTTGGGTATATCTGGGGACCTGCAGCGCCCATTGAGGAGGCACTAAACACGTCTTGCTGTGCCCATTTGCTGCAGGAATGCTGCCTACACTAGAGGCCAGTGGCTCCAGGCAAGGGTATGTAGCACCAGAAATTTTCCAAGGGACTAAGCAAACGGTTGGCAGTCATTGAAGTTTGGATCTGCAGATTGTTGGTGTCTGTTCCCTGTGGGGTGGGGAGTCGGTGTCAGGGTGGGGTCGGGGCATGCCAACAGAACCGAAGTGTCCCATGGAGACTGAGGCTTGTGGGGTGGGTGGGGGCATACCTGAGGCTGATTCTGAGGCCGAGGCTGTGGCTGGGACCCCCCCACCCCCATGACAGTGTATGCGGGAAAGAGAATACCGTGGATGACCTAGAGCAAGCCCGACAAGCACACCAGCACGCACCCTACACACACCAAGAAGCAATATGGGTACCCAGGGACACCCCCCCCCCTACGCTGGATACTGAAGTGTGCACACCGACCCTGCGGGCCAAGGTGTGCAAGCTGCATACTCCATCAAGTGCCCTCCCACGCTATACACCTCGAATACAGCCCTCTCAGCAGCTGGGCATCGCGACCCCCAACGCACACCACACCCACACAGACCACACCACCATGTGGCACTACAGCGGATTACTTTTCGGACGCCAGGCCCCCTCTCCCCAATGACTCCAAGGCAAGCGACACAGCGGCTGCAGTCCCTGGAGCTAGAGCTGCTTGATGAACCGCGGTCTCTGTTTGTGACAGACTCAGACACGGAGGATGCCGCCACCGCGTCCACCTGCAGCACATGCATGTGGGTTGATGCTTAGTTGATGCCTTGTAACGGGGGACCCAACCACTAGTAGCGTACTATCGGCGCCATGGGCGCGGCCGCAGGGCCGCATCGTGCCTCCCAGGGGCTAAGCAACAGGTTGACAGTCATTGCAGGTCGGATGTGCAGATTGCTGGTTTGTGTTGCCCATGGGGTGGGGAGTCAGTGTCGGCGGGGTCGTGGCAGGGTTAGGGCATGCCAACAAAAGTGTTGCATTCAATTTCGAGTAAGTCTTCGGAAATCATCAGCAAACATCCAGAATCCTCTGCTCCTGTTGATACTTCCGCTCCAAATACCTCATGTGCCGCTTCATTGGCCCCACAATTTACACTGGGACAATGCCTTGTTGGCAGTACACATGCCAATTCTGACAAGAGACTCGCAAGAATGCGTCTGTAGGCTCTTCTGGAAAGGTGTGTGCAAATAACCAGCCCTCAGACTGTTTTGCGCCCGTTTGGCAGCACTTTGGATGTGGTGAGCATCGGATCAAGCCGCTTACCTCAGCCTCTAAGCGGGGGCTCACAGGGCGCCGACCGCGTGGAGAACCGCCGCCCTGTTTTCCCCCGGGGCGATGCTCTTCTTCGGACTCCTGCTCCTCCGCGGTCTGGGCTGTGCACTCCTCGAAAGTGCCCCCATCTTCAATGCCTTTGGGCAATCGGTTCGCAGTCCCGGCGTCCAGTACCGCTCCATTTTGGGGGACGGCGGGATGCAGTGGCGCCCAGCACAGCGGGCGGGCTTTGCCGCGCCGGCCCCGCCGCCGCCGGGGCCCCGGATGCAGGTTTTCTTCTACAATTTGTGCTCCAAGGCCGGGCCTGCGAACTATAGTGTGATCCCGTCCCCAACGGACACTTGCCGAACGGTCAACTCAGGGGATCGCGTTGGGATCGGCGAGGTGATGCAGGTGCGCGCGACCGACTGCTGCAAAGCCTGTCTGGAGCGCCCCTGGTGCCTGGCCTGGACGGACCTGGGGCGGGGTACCTGCAGCCTCAAGGACAACGCCATGCCCCTCCGCCGACCCACAAATGCCACGCAGCCGCCGGGGACCGGCGCCACCCGCTCCGGCTACCGGAGCTTTGCCCCGGCGCAACGCCTGCCCTCTCCGCGGTACGCGAACTGTGTGACGAGGGGGACGCAGATCATCCGCGCGGCAGACAACTTCGCACAGGTTCCCCCGCCCCCTCGCCCCCTGTACCTTCCGTAGTCTGTAGCCGGCACGGAGGGGGAATGCGGGACCCCTACCCTCCTCGACCAGCCCGGACTCAGCGGTGTGGCATGAAGGCCAGTGTGCCGCGCCCCCTTTGCGCTGGGTAGACTGGGGGGATATGGGGCCTGCAGTGCTGGTGCAGTGTCCCTCTCAGCCTTTGCTCCCATGCGACAAACCGGTAGTGCAGCCGGACTTTTGGCTCCTGTGAGGGCACTGCAGCTGCACCCCATGGGCAGCATTGCCTTTTGTAAACCCCCCCCCCACTTATGACCCCCCCCCCACTTATAACCCCCCCCCCCACTTATAACCCACCCCCCGGGAGATCCGTGCCACCTAGGGACTTATGACCCCACTTTTTCAGCACACAAGCATAGAACAAGAAGTGCCAGCGGATGGATTGCCAATAATCGGGAATCTGTTACTTCTTCATCCCCCTCCGGCAAGTCAACGAGCTCCTCATCTGAAAATTTCCCCACGTCATCATCATCAGGAGCTGCAGCACCACCAGGGTCTCCCACAGATAGGTCCAAATCAATTTCCATTACAAAAAGATGAATGACGTCTGAAGGTGCAAATGTGTCTGGGTCTGGATCCATGCCACCAAGGGACTTATAACCCCCCCCCCACTTATAACCCACCCCCCCGCACCCTCAACCAATCCGCAATGCTACTACCACCGGGGGGGTTATAAGTCGGGGGGGGGGGGTTTACTGGTTGAGAGTATGTTCTGCCGTTCCCCCAGGGAGCAGTACGACGGTGGAATTTCCGGTGGTGGATGGGATCGTCAGGTCCGGTCTGTGACGTCGAGCTGTGGGAGGAGGTGGTGTAAGCATTGGCAAAAGAGAGGGATTTGATCCATTGCCCCCCCTCCCCCCACCATCGCCATTTGAAGGAAGTGAAACATCGCTGAGGGGCTTTGCTGGACTCCTCTCGCGTCCATTTCCTGGTGCCGATGAGCACCTCCCACACCGCGTGCACGGCACAATGGTCCCCCGTCAAGAAATGGGGGGAGCAGAAAGCCCCGTGTTGCGTTGCAGCACAAAATGCTGGGGTGACGTGCCTGGCCCTCACTCTTTGGGCCACTTTTGGAAACTGGGGGCAACTTTGGTGAATGCTGCGCAAACCTGAGCCGAAACTGGTCCCCAGGTGCGTCCTGCGGAGGCGGTACTGCAGTCAAGTTTGGGAGGGGGTGGGGGGCTCTCCTGAGGGGCCTGAGATAAGGAAATGACGATTATGAAATTCCCATGTTTCACGGCGCACACCTTCGCTGAGATGAGCTGCGGGTCGTATATGGGGCCACTGAACGAACTGTGTGAGTCCAGGGCTGACGGTGATGAGGCTGCCATTCGTCGGATTAAGGCCAAGTCCGTCGTCAAACCTCAGCAGCACTCCTTTTCCGTCATATCAGGCCCCATGCCCAAACCCCCTGCGGTGCTTTGTCTCTCAGATGGGGCACTGCTGATGTTACCGTGGGCTCACTGACCAGACCAGACTGAATTTCCTCAACCCCCTTTCGTCATCAGTGGGCAAAGGGGGGGAGGGGCGTTGGCACAAGGCCTTGGTGGTTGGCTCTGTTAGCGTTTGGGTGGGGGGGGGGGGGGGGCACCCCCCCGCCCGTGGGCAACTGGCGTCCCTTGTGGTCGTCGATGAGTCGATATCCGACAGCAGCTCCTGGTCGGCCGGTGCTCTGTTGACGGCCGGGCCTACCAGCGTCCGGTAGTCGTTTCCCGTCGTTGTTGGGCCATTACGGCAGCCCCGACCCTCGCACAGGTCCCCGATCTCGTCGATGACGAGTGGGCAGCGGTGCTGAAAGAGCAGCATCTCGCCGCAAAGTGCGCCGAGACGTCACCGCCCGCGCGCGCCGGGGGACCGGCCACGCCCACATTCTTCTGGACGGTCATGTCCCAGAACGGCAACGCCCCGGCGGCGCTGGGGCTGGATGCGTGCCTGCCGCAGTGCTACCACGGCGACGCCGCGCACGCGGCCGGCAGCGGCTGGCCCCCGGCGGTGAACGCGAGCGCGCGACGGTGCCCCCCCGGCCGCGGCCCAACCAGTCCGCTATTCAACAACCTCCCCATGAACCAGCCCAAGGTCCTGATCCACTACACGGACCCTAGTGACCCCCACCTGCACGGCTCCTTCAACTGGACCTTCGAGCTGGAGGCCGACCTGGCGGTGCCGGAGGCCGCGTTCCCCGCAGACCACAGCCTCGGGATCTGGGAGTGGTGGTACGATGCGGCGCAGCGCAAGGGCGTCACGCGGGTGTACCAGCGGGTCTCCGCGCGGTACCCCTGGATCTGCACGTTCTTCGGGGCAGACGCGGGGCGGGGGGTCAAGGCGAACCAGGCCTACGACGGCCGGGGGATGATGACGGAGGCGCCCACGCCCCCGGACTTCCTCGTCCGCTACTTCCTCAACATCACGGCCGATCACGTGGGGACGGGGGGCGTGGGGGCCTGGTACGCCCCCAACATGGAGGCGTGCTGGGACCAGGCTACGGGGGAGCCCTGTCGCCCCTACGGCGACCCCAACCGCATGGCGCACCAGCAGGTCCTGCTGAACTACGGGGGGGCGGACCTCTGCACGCCCGCGGCCCCGCAGTACTGCCCGCGGTACCACATCCGGCGCGACGGGACGCGCGTGCACCGGACGGACCCCGCATTCCCGTACAGCGCCTACAAGTCGTACTGCGGGCCATGCCAGGCCTGCGGGGAGATGCTGCCGGGGGAGAACTGCTGCGACCCCTACTCCAACCCAAACGCCCAGAGCATCTACAGCCTGGCCCCCGACCCCGAGTGGGCGCACTGGGGCTTCCCCGCTCATGCGGGGGACGGCTTCGTGGGGGACCCCAAATGGCACGAATTGAATGTTGGGGGCCTCTTCACGCAGATTTGGTTCCCGTGCATGACCACGAAGCCCATCGAGATAGTGACCGTGAACATTGGGCCTGAGACGGGGTATGGCACGGGGTCGCACGATACAAATTTCCTGATCTCCGATTTCGACATTTTGGTGCCGAGCGCCGCCAGGGGCACACAGTAAAGTGTATTCTGCCGAGGGCACACAGTAGAGCCCCTCCAAAGGCACCGGGCCTCTAGCACTAGAGGCGGGGTGGGGCACTCAAACGCAGCTTCAGCGAGCTGGAGTGAAGGCACCCGAATGACACCGGACGAACTGGGCGGAAAAGCACGGGGTTGGAGATTGGGACACAGCGCGCCAGCACCATCACCCAGCCCCACATCCGCTGCGGGGTCGCACTCCTCACCGCCCAGGCGGCTACGGGCAAAATCCTACGCTCCACTACGAGGAGTGTGGCCCCAAGCCCCCCGCGCGCAAAGGCAGGACGAGGCAGTCCAGCTACAATTGGCCACTGTACCGTTGGCCAATTGCAACTTATTTTCGTTTGCCGTAGGCTTACCCGTTTCGCACCCATAGTGACGGCGTAAATCGTTGCAAATCAATGTAAATTTGATGTAAATTTTATCATTCTTGCGATTGTGGACACATACGAATGGGTTCCGCCTGGGGATCATGTTACACTGGGAGCTATAGAAGTCATTGAGGGTGTTCTATTGGGTGTGTTTCTTGCGATCAGCTTGTTTGCCTTTCATGCAGGTGTATCAAGCCAGTCTCAGGCTATAAATTCTCAACACATAGTTCACTCAGGGTCGGGGAGAGCTTTAAGCAAGAAGATTCTTCAACCAGTACACGGAGGGACAGACAAGTCGAATATGTAGCAATGGCTACAAGGAGTTGCGTGTAGCATTCGAAATCAGCCTTCCACATTCCCATGAGGGCTGCAGCAGCAGCAGAGCCAATAATTGCTGCCCCTTGCTGCCCCCTATGTGGGTGCGTCCGGTGGTAGCTGCTCCCTCCGTCAATCATCCCCATGGCCTCTGACAGCGCAGCAGGGAGAGGCACCGCCTCATCATCCACATCCTTGCCAACCAACTGTGGGTAGACGTCGATGTCTGCCTGCAACATGGATAGCAAATGGTGAAGGAAGGGAAAGGAAGTGGTACAGGAAGGTCATTGGAAGGGGTTTATGAAGGGGGTGTTCCTGTATAGGAAGAGGTGGGGGGGGTTCTTGTGTAGGAAGAGGTCTAGGATCGGGTTCTTACAAGTTCCTGTGCATGAGGAGGGGGGGGTTCTTGTCCGCGTAGAACACTAGCTTCCCACACCTCATTGCATCCCACTGCCCCAACGTCACGTGCAATATCTGTGTGTATCCCATGCATGCATCCGTATGCATCCCAATGCACTCTACACCCTTCCAAAAGTGTCTGCCACCGAGAAGCACCCAACATTGCGGCACACAGGGCCACAGGAACAACCTTCGCACCTGCGCACCAAAATGCTTGCACATGAGCAACCTTGGTGCTCCAAACGATTGGCGCCGTTGCCAGCAGCATACTCGGATCGACTAGCTATGGCTCCTGCCGCATCATTTCCCACCGGTGCATCAGTATGTCACTATCCTTGACAGCATCCCATGAATATCCTCCAAATCGGCCATTAACCGCCACCGGTATTAGGCTAGACGGAGTGGCAGGCAGGCATTGGTGCATAGGCCGCAGCCATGGCAACCACTCACCCTTGGGGCAATCCTCCGGCTTGGGGGTGGTCCTAGGTGTCATCACACGCAGCACAGGTGCGGGGTCGGAGTGCCTGTGAAGATGGTGCTCCCCTCAGGCACCGTATGTTGGAAGGGTAGCACGCAACTTGGGTTCCATCAGCAGGGGTGTCCATGCAGGCAGCCTCCGCGGAGCTGTTACTCCCATCCAGTGTAATTGCAGTCGAGAGGCTGTACACCACAGCCAAAACACTTCTCGACATTGCCTTTCTGGCGGCATCTAGCAACCCCACAAGTACTCAAGGCCCAAAGGATGGGGGTCCTTTCTGCAGGGCATTGAGCCTGGTAAACGTGTTGGAGATGTGGAGCACAGCTTGTATCAGATTGCAAACGCTATTGTGAAGTATATCAATGGGATTCTGAAATCCGTGATCGAAAGTTGTAAACCTGATGTAGCACATGCTACACAGGAAGTAGGGAAACAGTCGGTTGTGGGGCTCTGTCTGCCTCTTAGATGAAAAATCTTTTAAAAAATGTGCCACATACCGAAAGATTGGCCCCTCCCCCAATGGGGATATGACAGAGGGCAAAATTTTTGGAAGATGGGGACCTGCATGCACGGGTGGTGACGATCTTACGTGGCAATCTGCCCAGCCAAGTTTTACAGCATACACCACACCTGCCCAACACCTGCCCATGCGCCTTCCTCCACCATCAACGCAAAGGCGCAATGGATACAGCACACAAATACCTGTGAGCACGACACCCTCCTCCTCGATTCCAATGTTTCCTTGTGTTACGCTTTGCCCCAGAAAACACCCAGTGCTCCTTGAATTTGCCCGCCGTGTCAGCCCCGTTTGATGTCCACTGCATACCCACATTCCATGTCTCATGCCACAGCAATGGAGCCTTTGCTTTTTGATGGCCGCCCCAACAGCCGACCAGCCCTTGAGGCTCCGACGCGAAGGACCTTGCATTCTCCGTCCACAATTGCTGTTTCTATGATCGGGGCTTTTGCAGCTTGTGTGGTGCTTCTGCTTCAGGTGAGAAACCTTCATCTGCCCTCAACTGTGTACTGGCCCCGCCCTCAGGCCCATGACCCCCATTCCACTTGGGCACGTACTCACTGCAATGGCTGGTGCGCACAGTGTGAGGGGCACAGTCTGCACCTGATCCAGGGGGAACGGGGCGCAAGAAGAGGTGGCGGAGCCAGGGGCGTGACACTGGCACACCACCGCCAGCACCCCCTCCACTTCCACAGGCACACGCAGCAGCTTAGGCGCCCAGCGTTCCTGCAATGTCCCCGCAGTATTCCCCCTGCCCTGCTGCGGCCGTTGCGCCTGTCAGGAGCAATTCAATCCAAGCAGTGCATCCTTCGGGTCTGTAGTGAAACCTAGTAAAAAAAAATTTTTTAAAAAAAATTTTTTTTACTAGGTAACAGTTTACTAGGTAACAGGTTTTTTTACTAGGTATTGGGAACCTAGTAAAAAAAAAAGTTTTTTTTTACTAGGTTTCAAAACCTAGTAAAAAAAAAAGTTTTTTTTTTACTAGGTTTCAGAACCTAGTAAAAACAAAAGTTTTTTTTTTACTAGGTTACTGGGTAGCCACCTTGCCCACTTGTGGGCCACTTCTGATTCTGCCCCCCGCTCTGCAGCGGTGGGGCTCCCCGATACGGCAGGGGTGAGGTAGCCAATTTGCCCACAAGTGGGCCACTTCTGATTTTGCCCCCCGCTCTGAAGCGGAGGGGCTCCCCGATACGGCAGGGGTGAGGTAGCCAATTTGCCCACTTGTGGGCCACTTCTGATTTTGCCCCCCGCTCTGAAGCGGTGGGGCTCCCCGATACGGCAGGGGTGAGGTAGCCAATTTGCCCACTTGTGGGCCACTTCTGATTTTGCCCCCCGCTCTGAAGCGGTGGGGCTCCCCAATACGGCAGGGGTGAGGTAGCCAATTTGCCCACAAGTGGGCCACTTCTGATTCTGCCCCCCGCTCTGCAGCGGTGGGGCTCCCCGATACGGCAGGGGTGAGGTAGCCAATTTGCCCACTTGTGGGCCACTTCTGATTTTGCCCCCCGCTCTGAAGCGGTGGGGCTCCCCGATACAGCAGGGGTGAGGTAGCCACTTTGCCCACTTGTGGGCCACTTCTGATTTTGCCCCCCGCTTTGAAGCGGTGGGGATTCCCGATACGGCAGGGGTGAGGTAGCCAATTTGCCCACTTGTGGGCCACTTCTGATTTTGCCCCCCGCTTTGAAGCGGTGGGGCTCCCCGATACGGCAGGCGTGAGGTAGCCAATTTGCCCACTTGTGGGCCACTTCTGATTTTGCCCCCCGCTCTGCAGCGGTGGGGCTCCCCGATACGGCAGGGGTGAGGTAGCCAATTTGCCCACTTGTGGGCCACTTCTGATTTTGCCCCCCGCTCTGAAGCGGTGGGGCTCCCCGATACGGCAGGGGTGAGGTAGCCACTTCGCCCACTTGTGGGCCACTTCTGATTTTGCCCCCCGCTTTGAAGCGGTGGGGCTCCCCGATACGGCAGGGGTGAGGTAGCCAATTTGCCCACTTGTGGGCCACTTCTGATTTTGCCCCCCGCTCTGAAGCGGTGGGGCTCCCCGATACGGCAGGGGTGAGGTAGCCAATTTGCCCACTTGTGGGCCACTTCTGATTTTGCCCCCCGCTCTGAAGCGGTGGGGCTCCCCAATACGGCAGGGGTGAGGTAGCCAATTTGCGCGCAGAAGAGGTGGGACAAGTTTTTGGGTGAGTTCGGCAGTGTAGCTTTTGCTATAGCCCCCCTCTACTCCACCTTCCTACATCAGGACGACCTTGTGAGTTGCCATCCTGCCTGCCTTCTGATGCTACATTGCCTTTTGTCTAGGCGTGTTGTCAACGGTAGCATCCAACTTCCACAAGACAGATTGTGGTTGTTGCGTGAGATTGCACAGGCAGCTTTGCACTATCGCAGTTCTCCACATGCCCCCCCTATTGAGATCACACCCAGTTGGGCCTTGGCACGGATGTATGCTACGCCCTATTGTTCACCCAGCCGTTCGTCGTGCTTTTTTTGCGATGACACAGCCCACATCACGTGCCCTGAATGTGGAGTTTATCAGTGTGCCCTGCATGCTTCCGGTTTGTGTTCCACGGAGATATGTGTGGCATTGCGCAAATGGAGAGTGCAATTTACTGCCACACTGGCATGCATTGTGTTGGCATTCGCCTTGGGTGACCGGCTTGTGGTTGACAAGCCGCCTTCTGTAGATGAGGTCCGTCCAAAGGTGGTGATCCGTGGTGAAGAATTTTTTGTTCCAGAGCATTACCCCAAAGATGCCTCTGGGAAATTGGAGTATGACAAAAATCTAATCAAAGAGTTGGAAGAAAAGACCACGGGCGTGCTTCGCAACATGTGCAAGCACAACCCTCCCTCTGCACAACCCACCTACAAAGACAAGAAGTCGGACCTCATCTACAAGCGCGTGTTTTGCGACTTCATATAAAGCACACGTGTGTGCACCTCATATATGTATATATATATTTATGATATAAAAGCTCCTTCTTTTCTTGAGCCTCATTTTATTTTTGCTGACCTTGCAATACACGGTTTGGCCCGGGTGGGGCGCCACTTACACAAGTGGCCTGGAATAGACCAGGGGGCACCATGCCCTTAAACATAAATACCACCTACCGTTGACCCCCCCCCCCCATAAACTTGGTGTTTTTTGTTCAAATTCAAGTCCAAATTTGTCACTACCTAGTAACCTAGTAAGGGAAAATTTTTTAAAATTTTTGCTTTTTTTTACCTAGTAAAAAAAAAAAATTTAGAAAAAATTTTTTTACTAGGTTTTGCTACATTTTACTAGGTTTTGCTACATTCTACTAGGTTTTGCTACGTGCATACTAGGTTTCACCAAATGCCCGCATCCTTCTCTCCGGCAGGTTCTGCAGTGCTCCTGATTCCCCTCCTGCAGCACTGAGACAATGCTCTATTGTGAGGCGGGCAGAGAGGGGTTACGACTGGAAGCCCCGATTAGGAGTCATGTGTATCAGGGCGGCGTGGATGGCGCCAAGGAGGATAAGCGACGGGGTACCTCCTTCTGGGGTATCTATCCACCAGGAACGCGATTGCCATGTGGGCAGATACCGCCAGCAGTGGTAGCGACTACTGATCCCACAGACTCTCCAGAGCACACCAGGACACACGGCGTGCCTGAATGATCAAGGAAAGAGAGAGACAAGATCGATGGGAGTGTGTGTGGATGACACACACAGAATGAGAGAGAGAGGGGGGGGAGATAAAGCGAAGGGAAAGAGGGGGCGGCGGGGGGGGGGGCAAGGAGAAGCCGTACCAATAGGGCGAGGACGGGAAGCAGGTTGTGCGGTGGGCAGCAGAGAGGAAAGCAGAGCAGTGTGGCCGAGTGGGGTAAGCGAGGTACAGCATGGACAGGACAGCCAGTACATGTCGGGCTTGGCGGTTGCATCCAGGTCGGTTAAGTTGTGCCATTCCGCGGGTGTTCATGATGCAACGTTGGCGGCTTGACTTACCACTTTACTTTACTTTGTGAGGCCGGTCGCGTTGGGTCGCACTTGTGTTTTGTTGGCCTGAACTACTGACAGCGGGTGCAGACACAGCAGCCAGGATCTATGGGGAGGAGGACGGCAGAGAGAGGGAGAGAGGGAGGGAGAGAGAGAGAGAGAGGGAGCCAGACTGGCGATAGGGTTCCCGAAGGGCAACGGGATGGGAACTGCCCTATACAGGGGTTGCGGCGCAAGAGCATGGAGAAGGGGGCGGAAGGTTGTTGATGTGGTTTCAAGGGCTGGGGAAGGCCGAGGCCACCGCTTGTCAAGGCCTCTCCGCGTTCCTCGCCGCACTGCTGCAAAGCACACCAAGCATTGTCCCCAGTGCAGGTGCAGACGTTGTGGCACCCATGGGTACAAGCACTATGCCCCCGTTTTGGCTCGAGCAGGGCCATGCATTGTGGATCATTGATGAATTGAAGAGGAGACGGCAGGGTGGTGGCGCGCCGAGGTGGCTAAATTTCGACTCGGGTTTATTTCGCACAGCGTCCTCAACATTGAGTGAGAAACTTTGCACACATTTAAAATACGAAATTTCCCGCAACGAAAGATTCCCATCGCCAAGCCCCCGCCCCCCCCGGGGTATTTGCTGCTCACTGTCACTGCCACTTGCAGACACAGGCAGAAACAGGTGCAGAAACAGATACAGAAATAGATGCAACAGATGAGCTGTCGTTGGAGATTGCTGGGGATGAAGAAGAAGTGCGATCAGTTTCAGAACCTGGAGGGGAAATCTCAGCATTTTGTGCTCTCAGTTGGCTTCCACTTCTGCCTGTCTTGCCCCTACTTCTGCAATGAGCTGCTCTGGGTCCACAACATCAAGTAACACAATACTTGGGTCCGAAAGTGTCAGAAGGAGTGGCTGGCAGAAAAATTACTGGGGGGCTGGGGGAACGTCATCGACAGAAGTAAGTGACTAGGAGCCTTTCCAGTAGATGGCGTGCAGTCCAATTCTATGGGTATGAAGCCCCTCGCCGTTGATCACCTCCCAGCTGCACAGTTGTCCATTTTCTGCATACACTGTGCAGTTTTGTACCCGCCATGCTTCGTTTTTTTGGCTTCCACGCCCAAAACTGATGACCGGTAGGAGAAGGTTTCTAATGGTTCAGCACCTCAAAGCCCCAAGTTCCTCTATGCTTTGTGCGGCCCAACTGTTTTTTTTTGTCTCAACTGATATCCTCTAAAACAGTTCTTCAACTGTTTATTGCAGCCCAAACCACCGCCCAAACTGCATTTTCACAAACACATACACCAGGAGTACAAGATCACTAGAACACCAGAAGAACTAGATCTCCAGAATACAGCAGTCTCAGCTGCGGTTGGGGAAAGAGGGATCGAACACAAACTGAGTGTCTTGGTGGCACTTGGGAACTGAAGCGCTGAGTGGAGCTCAAGGTGGACAGAAGGTGACGAAAGCTGTGAGGCAGGCGCAGCCAGAGCCTTGGCGGACTCACCTGACCAATTTGATGCTGGAGTACAAGTGGAGTGCTGTTGCTGTTCGTAAGGGTGGCGACCATCGTTGATCAGTGAAGTCAGCGAGGGGTCGGACTGCAGCCTCCGGGGCCCTTTGTGGGGGGGGGGGGGGGATGGAGGTAGCACTGTGGGCCATATGTCCGCTGGGGGATTTTAGTGCTGCTGTTCAGATGATCGCAGCAGCTCGTGAGTGTTTGACAGTAGAGCCCGGACATTCGGTGGTTTGCACCATCGACTGCTGGGACCCCAGGGTGCTTCCCATTTCACCCAGTCTTTTTTTTTTGCGCTGAGCAGCGCCTGTAGGGAGCGCTGAGGAGCGCCCAAAACAAGAGCTCAACTGCCGTCGGTCATATGCCAACCTTGCAACCGCCCGGTTACCGGCCGAACATCACCGAGCGTACGGTCGCCCATGTTTCTCTTTTTGTTTTGAGGTACGGGGCGCCCTGTGGGGGCCCAATGTTGTGCCCACGCGTGCCGGTCTGCCGTCCTCTTTGCATTTTGTAGATGAAACCGCTGCCAGAAAGCGTCTCTGCGTCGCAACTGATCGCTCTTCCCACTGCACGTGTTCACAAGACCACTCCTCCGCCGGGTTCAGTGCCCTCTGCCAGCGCCCTGCGTGCAGCGTCCCCAACACAAGGTACCAGTGCACCCCCTCGACTTGGCAGCCCCGTGAGAAATAGGCCGTGGACTAACGGGTGTCAGCCGTGGGTCCGCCTTTGTGGAAACGCGGCCTGCCCCTCTGACCACACAGCGGCAGGGGGCGCAGCACGGCTCTCCTTTCAGGGAGGGCTCTGGGGGGGGGGTCGGTCAGGGCTCCAGTTTGTTCGGCCCTGGGGGGTCGATGCCCCATGGCGCCGGGCGGTTGTAGTTTTGGGTGTGAGACCAGAAGTGTGCGGATCTGGCTCCGAGTTGGCATTGCGCACACACCAGCGTGAGCCAGACAAACGGGCTGCAGGGATCGACAACCGATTGGTTCAGAGTGCCACTCACCACAAATTTTCCCACCCTGGAAGGGAGATTATGAGCAGGCAAAATTTGGAATGGCACATTATGTGTGCCAAATTATACCATGGTATTTGGAGGTCCGAAGCCATTTTTCTAGGTATCGCTGTTAGCTCTATTGGCATGCACATTTCCATTGTGCCCAACAGCCTCCACGAAATAAGAGCAACCATCCAAGGAACCATTTAGAAGCCTCCAACAACTGCAACCAACCAAAGGCCTTTTCAGTTGGGCCAACCGTCGCTCAATGTCAGCAATTTCTGCAAGTCCCCAATCGCCGGTCTCCACGTTGAGTTGGAGGCCGAACATGCGGTTGAACAGGGCCATCTTCAAAAGTACTTCATGATGCCCAAGGTGTAGACCAGCCCAGTCTAATAGGATGTCGACATTGTGCATATCGAAACCTTGCATGAGAAGTCGGGCATGGCGCTGTGCCGCAGCAATGCCTCGTTCTTCAGGTGACATAAAAGTACCGGAGGGGGGGATTTTTGGATTAGGCGAAATTTGGAATTGCGAAATTTGATGTGCGCAACATTTGGCACGAGTTCTTGAATACCATGGCGAAATTTGGTACAAAATTTCTAGATTGTGGCCAGGGAAAAATCGTTACACTGGGAATTGAACCAAAGAGTTTTCATTTGATGATGCAATGCCTCACCAGCACACCTACCAGCACAGCCTGCATAAATTGTATAGTGAGGTGTATCAGTGTATTGTGACAGTGGGCTCTTTAGGCCCAAGCCCCCCACACCCAGCCCCAGTTCAGAGTTGAGAAACGTGTAGTGGGAGGCTGCAGGATGATTTCAGACCGTGGGAAGGCGGGGCAGGGGCTGCAAGTTGGGAATTTCTTTTCGCTATGCTGTTGGCTGCCAAGCTGCCCCGGGCAGATTTCTGGGGTCTCTACCCCAAGTGTCCAAAGTTATGTAAATAATTTTAGTTTTGCCACACTACGGGGGGGGGGGGGGGCAAGCAGCCTACAATCAAGCACAGATGCAAGCCAATGCACCACCGTCTACCAGCAGTGTGTTCGGGGTGGGTTTCAATTGCGGCATGTACGGTCACTAGGCGCACAATTGTGCCAATCAATCCCACGTGGCCCCACAGGTGCCGCCTTTCGGCTCTGTCTTCCAAGCGAATCCCCTTGGCGGTCCTCGACCGCAAGCCCCCGTGGGTGCACACCCTTATTGTGGCGGATTTACTCAAGGTGGGGTCCACACTCTTTATATGGTGTTCTCCTCGGGGCAAAAAGATTATGCATCTAGGCCCCCGCCCTACCCTTGTGTCCGCTGCTCGAAGCTCCACCGGTCCTAGCCAAGCTGCCCGGGCCCTAATGCCCCTAAGGTGCCCCCCTCTGCGGCCTAGGTGCATGCAACCCCGGCTTCTATGGCCTCGTCGGCCAATGTGGCCCCTCCGAGTTTAGGGGAAGCCCGGTTTATGTGCGGGTAGCGATGACGTCTCCCGTTCTCAGCCGGCCTTGGGCGATTTACCACCTCCCCGCCCTCTCCCCTACTGGTCAATTTTGTTACTTGGCCACACCTTGTCAGACATTCATGCAGCCAATCCATGACCAACGACCTGGCCTTGGCCATCGCCCGTGGGCCCTTGGTACAGTGTCCGGGTGGTTGCCCACCTTGCGCAAATTATCCAATGTAGCCATCAAGTATCCCAAGTTGATAGCTGGGGCACCTTCTCTCCGCCTACCTTCATTTGTTGGCCTCCCAAGGTCAATCGTCTACGTCTTTTAGGGTGTCTTGTCCACCGTCCGCCTCCGCTAAAAACTTGAGCTCCTTCCCACCGTTGTCATGCCTAAGCATTGGGCAATGGCCGCCAGGGTTGATCGAGTCTACGCTTTTCTGTTCGTAGATGTATGCATCCTGTACATAGCATCTCAAAGACTTTCGAACTGTTGCAGTGGAATCATGACCGAGTCTACTGTCACCAAAATGGGGTTGGGGAGACCCGGAACTGCTTGTCCAAATGGCCCCGCACATATCCAATTCATTTGACACCGTCACGCTGGCCCTGGTGTGTCTCTTCACAGCCCATCTCCTCCTGTTAGTGAAGCTACCAGTGTGTCCGAGACCAATGTCACCCAGCCGAGACAATTACGCTTTTTCCACCAAAAGCTCCAATGGCAGTCGCATACCGTCCCATTGGGACCGTGGTGTGAGGCTTGGTGCCACTATTTGGCCGTGTATGTTGCCCAATCTGACCGCCCAAGGTTTTGTCCCCCTTGGGACATCTCCACAGGCATTGCACGGCGCTCAATGTTCCTTGCTCTGGGGTTTGGGACAGTATTGTATTGTGTTGGCGCTTCCTTGGAGCCGCCCTGCTTGCCAACGCATGGTTCCCCAATATCGCAACAGCTCGGTGGGGTCTCTAGAAGTCCGAGGCACGCGCGGTGGGATATGCTAGCCCACCTTTGCCATGGATAGTCCACTTCCCCGTCCTCTTGCCATGGCCCGACACTTGCATGTGTATCAACCCCAGTTCCTCCAATGACATATGGCCTATATGAGTACTCCGAGTGGACAAGGGTGCCCTCACGCAACCGGCAGTCATCAACCCGTCCACTGCCAGCGATGAATCCATGTCGCCCAAAGAGCCCCGCTCGGTTTTAAAGGGGCCCCATTTCCCATCTCGTAGAGTATTCCGGCTGCCCCGCAAGGCCGCAAAAATTGTCGCCTCACAACGGCGTATGGTGTTGTATCCATCCCATTCAGCGGGCAAGTCAAGTGCATACGAGTACCGGTACGCCCCAAGGGGCATCTCTGGAAGGTCATGCGAGGGTGTTAGTGTCAACGGTTGCCGAGCCCGCGTCCCCGACAACTAGCTGCCCCACACAACACTACAAATCAGTCCAACGCCGGGCTGCTGCCCGTACACGTGAATCTGGTGGACCCGGTGAAACAGCAGTAGTGCGTTTAGTGCGGCGTTAAACTAGCATAAGCACATTTTGGAAGCTGCATCAAAAATGTCCTCCCTTTGGAGAGCCCCCTATGCTTGTCTTTTGCGCCTTGTACATATGTGGTGGCAAGAGTCATTGAAGTGGATTGTTGATAGACCACCCTCCCACATTTCTACTGCGCAACGGGACGTCAGCGCGGTTGAAGTTGTGTTGCACCGTTTCGCAAAATTTGGCGCCCCAATTTTGCAAGCTCACCAACTTTGGTATGAACACAACATGTGATCTTGGAAACAACCAGCAAAGGGATTGGGATTGTAGGGTCCGTGAGAATCCTTGAGGACCTATGGGAACTGTGGGGCGATTGAGCCTATATCTCTGTGGGATTGTCGGCCCCCACTCAGCCTCTGGCGCAGAGCCCAACAACGCAAGCCATGCTTCGTGCCCTATCCTTTGAAGGCGTGCTGCAGCCGACTGATGACCCCCCCCCAACACTCAAGTTTTCCTCAATTATAACTTCCCCGAAAAAGCAGCAATGATAGTCAACATGACGCAATTCAATGCCCGTTGCTCTAGGAAGGCCCGCAAATTTCGTCTCCCGTCGCTTCAAGGATTAGTACACATGCGTAGGCAGAGTTATGGGGATCTATTGGCGTCTAAATTAAATCTTAAATTTTGTTACCGGTCGATACATTTGCCAACCCAGCCTTCTTAATGCAGTCAAAATTGGAGCAGAGAGGGATGAATATTGCATTATTGGGGGACCCTAGCCTAGTGTAGTATTTGATTGTGTGTTGATTGCGCATTCCGTTTGAAGTTCCGGCTGACACGGTAGCTATTTTCCAACATCTTGACGATATTGTGTTCGTCTCTAAAGATGCAACCTGAGATATACAGGTGACTTGCTTGGCTGCGGAGGCATTGGAGAAGGTGAGGTTCATAATCAACCCAAAAAGCATGATGACGTCATCTCAACATGCGTCATGGACGGGGAAAGATCTAACCTTCTCATTCCCAAATTGCTCTGTCTAAAATTTTTGTAGCAGATCTTGTGGCGCACTGTATGATTTTCCGCCAAGCCCTGACGCCACAAGGCACAGCACCGCCTTCTGGGGAAAACTTGGGCTGGCAAGCGTGGAAACATTGCACCCCCTTTTTTGGCACAGCCTAGAGCTTGGCTTAACTGTGGGCCCCGCTGGGCACCACATGTCCCACTTGCCCTTACCCGATCTCTTCTTGAAGCCATCACATGTTCCTGTCGAGCGTGGGAGCCAGCCCACATGGGCCTAGGCTGTCCAGCCATTGAATCCCATCAACTAAGAGGGTAACATGGACAAAATTTGAACCATATGTACACAAGGTCTGGCCTTTGTCTGTATTTGATAGCAGGCTGCTTCCCCCCCCCCTTGCGGTGTAGCAAAACTGAAATTATTTGCACAATTTTAGTCTTGCAGTGATGACGTCTATTCCGGCCAATGCCCCGGTGTTGACCCCCCCCCCCCCCCCCCGGACAATGGACTCCGTCAGAAGCCTTACAAGCTCAAACACAACTCAAACCACTGAAAATGACACATTATTTACAATGTGATTGGGCATTGTCCCAGTCTGCCACAGGACCTCAATATATGTGTTCACCACAACGATAATAAAGCGATTCCCTAGCATGTGCCTCTAGCACTGCATCCCTAGGATCATACGTACTGAGAATCCAACTGATTGGATCGTCCAGATTATGAGCTGATTCGACAAAAAAAAATCAAAGGTTGGTTCCCATCCTACGCAAACGATGCACCAGCCTGCGCAAAATACGTTGCTGTGGTGCCACTGTCGGGCCAGCTCAGCCATGTAGGATCTGAAACAAGGCCCTTAATTTATCCAAAATGAGTTGCATTCTGCCATAGCGTTGTTGCTCAGCTGTTTCAACAGCTGCAAGCACACCGTACAGTTCTGCAGCCTGTTGGTTATTGACCCAAAAGGAGACCAAATTCACCCCAGGGTCCCACCAAAAACTCATGACTTCGACCAGGACAGGGGGCAGCATCTGAAAAGATATGCACACACCCTGGGGAGGGCCCATGTCACATCTACTGTACGCCAACCAAAAGGTGTGGAGCCTGGCGTCAGCCATTTCATGGCTGCATCGCACTCTTTCGAGTCAGAGCCAAATCCAATTCAATCTCATTCTCAGTGGATTGACTTGTGTTTGAGCTTGTAGGGCCTTTGATAGAGTCCATTGTCCCCGGGGGCGGGGGGGACCAGGGCATTGGCTAGAACAGGCGTCATCACTGCAAAACTGCGTAGGTACCCTGCAACGGGGTTTCCTTTGAACTGCGGTGTCACAAAGGGGAAGCGACCCCCCCCTCCCCCCTCTTCAAGGGTGCCATTAAGTGTGGTACATCTTTTGTTTTCCAGCACAAATCATGGAGGGGAGAGGATTGTTTTGGCTTGACCCAAGCACTTGGCCGCAGGAAGTGTCACCAAAATGGGACTATTGAACGGTTGGTGAATGATTGGCAGCAATACTGAGGGAAATGGGGATGTGTCATATCCGTTTCGCCTGTGTGCATCAATGGGGGTTCGAGTGTCTCCCTGGATGATGGCTGAGGTTGTGTGTAGGGGGGCAATGGGGATTCTGGGAGACCTGCACAGGCTGCTACGGGGCACGGTGCGAGCTTTCCTGCACACCGACCCCCGTGTATGGGCATCAGGGGGGGGGGGGGTATGTGTGCTTACATGGGCATTGGGGCGCCGGGGGGGGGACTCCGGAGGGTAGAAGGCCAGGGGAACCAAACACGTTGACAATGCAACGACGCTTTGCATACGCAACCGTGGACTTCATGGAAGCACAGTACAAAAGTATAGTGCGGGCCCGCGAGTGGCAGCTGGCCCGCACACCGATGCCCAACATGACCACGGGTGAGGTGTGGTACCTCATATGCCCAGGACTCATGATGCCGGTGGTCCGGGTACGCATCGTGGCCGTGGGTGTGTATACCCCGCAGTGTAGCTGCCACCCACATGGGGTGTGCTACACACATGGAGACTGGCAACCGGTTGTGCACATAGACGGGGACCTACCAGGAGAGCACGTCCTGGTCTCGCAACCGGGCAGATTGCTGCCCACGGATCGCCTAGCGCAGCTAATCGCGGCAGCCTCCCGGAGGCGTTAAGGAGTTCAGCACAACGCCCAGGCATGCAGATCCAACAGAATGCAGCACAGTGCAGCGCAACGCAAATGAGAATAACATAGGGCAACACGAAGCCCAAGCACATGGAGCGGACGGAGGCACACAAAGGAGAGCAGTGCACAAACCTCGTAGGCAGGCCCCGGAGGCTCGGATTCGGCCCCGCCAATGGTTGGGCAGCCCTGTCCAAGCACTTCGGAGGTTACCTGGGCTCGGCCCCGACGGGAAGAGTGGCCCTGCCCGGGTAGCCGCGGCCGCCACACCTCATGGAGGCAGCGTAGCGCACAAGGCAGCGCAGCACCGAAGAGCAGGCAGAGACACATAGCAAAATTTGCCAGCACACAAAAGCACGCAGCACACCGTACAGCAAAACAAAGCAAAGCAGTGTACCACAATGATGGTGGCAGACAGCCACACCACCCGCCGCAAGCACCAGCGCCAGCCCAACACCCCACGCCCATTGTGGGGGGCAGACCCACCACACGGGCACTGCACCCACGCACAGCCACCGCCGCCCACAAACGGGGCGCGCGCGCGCAAGAATCACAGGCAGGCCCCGGGGGCTCGGACTCGGCCCCGCCAATGGGTGGGCGGCCCTGTCCAAGCGCTTCGGAGGTTACCCGAACTCGGCCCCCACGGGAGGAGCGGCCCTGCCCGGGTAGCCGCGGCCGCCGCGTCTCATGGAGGCAGCGTAGCGCACAACGCGGAGGCAGCATAGCACATAACGCAACACTGCAGGCCAAAGCCGGCAGAGGCACACAATGCAACTCGCCAGCACACAACAACACGTAGCACCACACAACTACAGAAGAGCAAAGCAAAGTAGTATACCACAACAACAGTGGCGGACAGCCACACCACCCGCCGCGAACACCAACACCAGCCAAACACCCAACACCCAGGGTGGGAGCCAAATCCACCACACGGGCACTTCACCCGCACCCAGCCACCGCCACCCACAAACAAGGCACACACAGGGAGCACCACCAAGAGCCCAAGACCCCACACCCCAACGCCAACACGGCGCCCACCACACACGCAACAACCAAGGCCACACTTACACACAACATAGAAGGGATGCTTCCCTGATGCACTCCCGGGAGCCATCACCATCCCGACCACACCGGGAGGGGAAGGCAACCCAAACCTAAGTAAGGGGGTCGCCCCTGCGGGGGGTTGGCAGCCGGCTACGCGGTTGTCCATTGGGCAGCGACCTAAAACATGTACTGCCCGCGAGTAGCTAAGTTCTGTCACCAAGGCCTAGTGCAGGGGCCTTGGGCACGCTTATGAGACACAGCGTCCAAACCATTGGTGGTCACTGCACACGACCAACCAAGGGGTGGACTCACACGAGTCCCTAGCTCTGAGGCGTGGACAGCCCGGAGTGAAGTCCTCAAACGGGGAGCCCCTCAGCAGCCCAGAAAGCAAAAGAGCAACAACGCAACACATTCACCCCAGAACAACCCCAACAAACACCAGTGACAGGTCAGTTTGTAGATTTGGAGACATGTGCAAAAGTGCCTGGTGCCCCTTGCACCACCCAAGTGCGAGTGGGACAACCCAACAGCCACAATGGGATGCGGGGAGCGACATGCTACCCCCCTGGCGCCGCAGACCAGAAGCAGTGAGCAGGCCAGCAGAAAAAGAAAGAGCCCGAAACTAGGAGGAACGCAAGCAGCAAAACAGCTGGGCACAAGGCCGCCCTACACACGGCAGGGAGACGAGCCCCAACAGGACACACAACAAGACACAAGGGAACCATGAGGTGCGAGCACTGCAGCAACCACCAAATGCAGCGCACGCCGAGCGAGCCATAGCAAACACCCCCCCTCCCTCTACAAGGTGCCCACGTACTCCACAAGGGCGGGGGCTGCGCCCCGCGCTCCGGGAGGTGCCCGCCACGGGGGTGGCAACAGGGCCGTGAACAGCCAACCGGGCACGGGGCAGTCCACGTTGTGTGGAGATGTGAAATCCTCGTATGGGGGGGCAGGCGGGTGGGACAGGAGGGGGTGCGCGACATGGGCACCCAAGAGCGCCACCAGACAGGGGGAGGAGCAACACAGACACACAGAACGCGGGAGCCACACCAGGAGGGACAAGGGCGGGCACAGCAGACAAGGAGGAGGGGCACAGCAAGGCGGGAGAGGCAACTGGAACAGCGGGAACAGAGAACCAGAATGGAGCGGATGGCAGAGCGTGCGCATGGGAGGCAGCGACAATAAAGGGGATGGCCTGGCCAGCCAACCCTGTCGCTACCGGGTGCCAGGGCAACCCCTGCTCAACCGGCATCAGGTGGGGGGTGTCTCCCGCAGCCCAGATGGGCTGTTTGCGCAACAGGAGTGGGAGCCCATCAGGGGCAGACCAACCGTGAGGGGGAAAAGAACATATGGTGGACGGCCCGGACAGCGCGTGGAGGAACAGGGCACTTGGGCCGCACAGAAACACAGCGAGGCAGGCGATGGACGGCCTGTGGACAGTGGTGTGTGGACAGCAAAAACAGTCAAACGACCCCGGCAACAACCAGCACATCCTCAATACGCCAACTATTGGGCGCCGCTGACACGCAAACGGCACACCATGCCACATTCAGCACAGTCCCAACACGCCAACTACTGGGCTCCGCGAACGCGGAAACGACACCAGCAAGAGCACCGGCCGCAGCGGCCGACAGAAAGTAGCGACCCGACGCAACATGCGAAGGGAAGAACGGGTGACCGTCCAGGGCCCCGTAAAGGAGCAACAACCAGACGGAATGTCACACAGGGGGGTCACCATTCTCTCATTGGGGGTGTTACAGTTGTACCTGGTGATGGGGACCGGTGGTGGTGCGGGCCGTCCTCCTGCCTGCCCTGACCTGCGCACTTCACAGATGCAGGGCTTGCGCACCGGGAACGCCACACAAGGCCACCGCCCTCACCGCTGGATGTTGCCACTTCAAGCGACAACTTTGCACATCTCCAAACAGGAAACGGTGCCCTGCATCATGCGATCCAGGTGATGCCTCACACTCAGCGCGCCGGCCGAACTCGGTCTTTCAACTCGTGGGGAGGGGTCAATAGAGCCCCAAACAAATGGCTCAGTTGCCATGCAATGCAGACTCTGCCCCATCGGTTCCTCAATGATAAAATCCGGTACCAGCCGACTTTGGAGCGTTTCAAACGGCCAAAGCGTGCGACACGGAGTTTTCATGAGACTCAGGGCGCATAACGGGGGGGTGTGGGGGTCCAGCTATTGAGGTCCCAGCACGTCGGGGATGGGGAGGCCGGGTCCAAACACATGACTCACCCCTCTCCTCCATCTGTGCCCCGCAGTTTCGGAATATTGTGCCCCGACGGCGCCGAAACCTTTTCACAGTGACTTCCGGATGGGGCATTGAAATTTTAGATTTCATTGTTTTGCAATTGTTCTCCACTGGCTTTGCCCCGTAGACGCGGTGCATTTCGTCCGTGGGTCCGATTCGATTGCGCACCCATGCCCTTGTACCCACATCTCTTGATTGCTTTACCTCAGCGGTTTTTGGCACGAATGAAACACAAACGCGGGCTGCCGGCAATGGCCACATGTCCGATGGAAGGCTGTGACGGTGCGTGTGGCGTAGTGTTTCGTCACAAGTCATTACTGTTGTACGTTGTGCTTGTTCCCACATTACCGACACTTCAGAAGTGCTGGACAGCCCCCACCCGTTGCCATGGCGTTCTTCGCGGCCCACCGCATCACCATCCCACCCACCCACCCCTTTACTTGGTGGTTGTCTGGCGTCCCCCACACCCCGTCCACAGAGCACGGGGGCCGGGATGGGGCGGTCTCGGGTCTCTCGGCCTCTGCCCGTGGTTGGGCCGCCTTTGTGGCATGGCGGGTCGGGTTCTGGATGTGGTGGCGCCTGCATGCTTTTGTGCACGGCCGGTGCTATGCATATCACCTTCCGCATGCCAAGGGTCGGGTGCTGCAGAAACTCCTGCATGAAGAATCTCTCAGCGGCATTGGCACGGATGACAAGCAGCATTCTGCGTTTTCAATGGCCTCTTGCAACTGTTTTGTCAGTTTTGTGGTACACGATCAACATGTGTGTCGTACCTGTCTACCCAGCGCCATATGTGGCAGTCTCGTGCAGTCATCCGATGTGTGAATTCAATTGTTGAAATCGACACGGGTACGGTCATGGGTGCAGGCCACAAGCCCTTAGGCCAAACAACTGTGCAGCACGAAAGACAGACGAGAAGTTGGGTGGGATGCCAGAGGAAACTACGTGCCCTTGCTGAATGTGGGTGAGTGGTCATGTATTTGCCTTCCATCATATGCCCCATTGCATAACCCTATCCATGCACTTGCATGTGATAATACCCGCCAGTACACAACCCCATGCACGCATTCATTGCATCGGACCTCCAAATACACAACCTGAGTCATGGGAGATCATGAGGGCGGTTCCAGCAATGTGAAGTAAGGTGGGGGGCAGTATTCACAATTCAGAGCTTCGATTCGTATGGACAGTGTTCTCTTGTCCCAATAAGTGGAGCGTCAGGTGACCCATCCACGTGCTTTTCATCTTTGCAGATTACCTGGCCTCTGCTGTCAGCTCTTGTGTCGGTGGTTGCGGGGCTTGCGGTCCATTATCGGAACCGGCGTCGCGGGCATCATCAACAGCACCGGGTACACAACATTCCGCACATGTCCATGGCCGCTGTCTCGGGGAGAACTGTGGCGAAGGTGCTCCTGCGTGTCGTTGCCACCCCGATCTGGGGCCAGGGTCAGGGCACAGCTCGGCACCGTAGGTCTCCAGTGGGTCTGAGCAGCATGAATGTGGTGGCCGTCGTTCTGACTCTGCGATACAAATGAATCAGGCACCCATACCCCCCCCCCCCCCCGTGCTCGGCCTGCAGCACCCCGTGAGCCTGTTGTATGTAGTGTGACCACCTGACCGAGACCTTTACCCGCCGGGTTTGTCAACCCAACGTCCCACGAATAGTCTAAGGGCGGTTTGGCCGAATGGGGCCAGCGATTAGCAACACAGCCGCACACTTAGCGCTGACCGGTATGAACGCCTGACCCTGTACCATAGCCACGATGGGCCTTTCCGCTGCCCCACGCCATAACGGGGCTACGATCATTTGCGGTCGCTGTTTGGTGGTTGGAATTGTCACCCAGAAGAGGGGATAGCCAAGCCCCATGGGTTCGTTTTGCGCAAGGAGTTGCCCCCCCCCCCCGGCCCCCACTACCCCTCTGCCCCACCGTGCGCGCGTTAGGCACCGCCCACACATTGTGCACGCGAAATGTTTTTGGGTTTCCCGCCTATGCCATGATGTGCTGTGCTGTGCTGTGCTGTGCTGTGCAATGCTGAGTTGTGGTGTTGTACTGTGTTGTGTTGTGTTGTGCAATGCCGTGCCGTGCTGTGCTATGCTGTGGCAGAGGGAGTGTGCTGTGCTGCTGTGCTGTGCAATGTTGTGTTGTGATGTGTTGGGTTGGGTTGGGTTGGGTTGTGCAATGTTGTGTGCTGTGCCGTGGGGGGGGGGGGGGGGTGAGGCTGTTATGCTGTGGTGTGGTGTGTTGTGTTGTGTTGTGGGTGCCGACGCCACGGCTCGCTTCCCACTCCTACAACCCCTCGTACAAAAATGGACAGAAGTTGTTCCGGCGGCGTTCAAAAAGGTCGTTCCGAGCACGCCACGACCTCAGAAGGATCACAACGGGGCTTGACCACGGGTAACGGGGGGTCAAAAGCTGACCCTGACGCACAATGGCCATGTGGAGAATGGGCAGTGGGCGATGAAGGCCGTGGTGTGCCATCAGCGGCTGCAGTCGAATGGGACATTGCGACCTGACCTCTGATTGTGGCCCCTGTGCGCAAGCACGGCCTTGTCCAGGCACGACGACCGCGTGTTACCATCGCTTTTGTGCTCACCATTTGTGTGGTCTGGCATCTGACATCCCCCGAGTCACGCCTGTTGCCTGTGGGAAGACCAGGCAAGAGAGGCCTTTGAGACCTGCTTCGGTCCATCGCATTTTGGTGGGTTGTGATGTGGCTACCGTTGCCGTGCCCAACACGCACCCCCTGCGTGTCCGCGCACAAGCACGGCCTTGTCTTTGCATGGCACCTCTGTGTTTACCGTCGTTCTCTGGGACTGTGGGAGAGGGGGCTTTGGTAGAGCCAGGTCAATGGCAGTGCACCGCGTGTCCTGTCCCTGGAATGTGCTGTCTGTGCGGGTTGTGGGGGGTGTTGCTCATGCTTGATGCGCCTCCATTTCTTCGCTGGGATACGCCTATCCCGGGCCCTTTTCAGGTCCTGTTTTGGGTTGGGCTTGCCGAACGTATTGAATCGGTTGCCCCGTTCTCGCTGTACCGCGTGGGTGCACCAGACCGGGCCCGTCCATTCTTTTTCTTCGCTGTGTAGAGCCCTGTCAAGTTGGTGCCTGGCGACCATGTGCTGCGCGTCATCATCGACTCCGACCACTTCAAAGGCTTTCAGGATTCTTGGGCCTCGGAATTCCCGGAAGGATCCCCGATTTACGACTACAATGCACAGGAGGATTCAGCGAAGGTGATGCGATCCCCCATCCCCGATCCCCACCCCCGATCCCCACCCCCGATCCCCATCCCCCTGTCAATAGCTGTGTGGCTTGGCAGGCGTGTAGCCAGTGTCCAGGTGTGGATGAGATATGGCGAGGAGCGGCTGGGGCCACAGGCGACGGTGGATGGCACCATCGTGCCGACCAACAACCCGTCCCAGCTGGAGATTGAGGTGAACAAGGCAATGGAGCATGCGGAATGGATGAACCTGGTCAATGACCCAGTCAATTTTGCACCGATGCATCGACGTGCAGCGAGATGACGGCCATCAGGTCATCCACCATCATGCGGGGCGGAGGTGAAGGCCAAGTCACATCATGCCTTTGTGGCTGGTATTCAGCTGCAGCGGCAAACAAATCAGTATTCAGGGTGCCGGCATGTGCTGACAAGAGTGCGGTTCCGCGTGCCGGGGCTGGTTCTGCCGCGCGTCATGTGGACGCCAAGACAGCCGCCACCGACACTAGCGAAATGCGCAGGAGCTCGCAGCCATAATGCACACCGTGCCTAATATGTGTGCCCCGCCATGGGGGCCTGCGTGCCTCGTGTGTGGCGGTGATTGGTCAGTCAGTTCGCAGTAGAAATTGGAAATTAAAGAACGAAGTCGACGATCAGTGGGCAGATACCGCTCGGTGGGGACCCCAATTTCTGCACACAAAGTGAGTGGCACGCCGTTGGTATGAAAAGCCATTTCAACAAGCTGTGCCTGCAGGGCGTTGCATTGGTTTGGTTTGCGTCAGAAGGTTGGCAGGAGTGTCATGCAAACAGAGATGGCAGTGGCATGGTAGCACTTGCCGGGGGGGGCGGGGTTTGGCATAAGGCCTCGGTATTGGGGGGCACCCGCGCCGACCCAGCGGAGACCCAAAGCCAAAGCCAAAGCCAACCTCCACCCCTCCCTATCCCTATCCCCATTTGGAAATCCGGTGGCCATGGGATCCAGGCAGGTGCTTGGGGTGCGTACTTCGGTTCAAGCCAATACAAGCTTACACCATCTTGTCCCTGTGCTTGCCCTCAAGTGGGGGCGAAGGGTATGCCTGCATTTTGTTGTGTGCGCCCCGCGCGCACACCGCCCATGCAAGCACATCAGGCGATGCAAGTTCCCGGGGGCAGGGTCTGCGCAGCGCGGGACGAGGGATAGAGTCCGAGCCAAAATACCCGTTCGGTCCTGCTTCACCGGACCGGACGGGGGAGAGGGGGGCATGTCAAACCAGCCAATACAGTGTGACCCCAACTCCCAATCCAAGCCCCACATTTGCCCTGCCTCAACCCCCGCCCACGCCCCAATTCCCATCCGCCCGTGCCCCACTGATGCCCCACCCCACCCCCATCCAAAAACCAATGGCAAAATGCCCGTAAATGCTGCGCACCACTGATGGGCAACACTTGGTGATCCGGAACCCCCTGGCTCACATTTTGCCACGTGAGATGTGGTGGTGAGCACCCTCCAAAGTTCACTGCCATGGGAATGCTGAACGTGAAGCGGGAAGCAGCACGTGTGAGTCGAGGGACAACTGTCCAACTCCCATGAACCAAAACACCTTCTCCCGGTGGCTTGGGACAAGCAATGTAGACAATTTATTCCGAAAACTCGAACCAGTGCGCACGCCCGGAAGTACCAACCGGTGCTGAGCCTTGATAGCAAACCCCCAGCCATACCCAATGGCACTGCGAGCGACAGGCTGACCCCATCAGGGCATCCCTGGGGCGTATCAAATGTGTTCAGGAGTGCCCGCGGAGGTAAAGAGTTTGAGATGCGGGATGCCGCTGTGCGCCGATAGTCTGCGTCAAAACGCCGCAAAGGGCCCCCCGTGACTCTTTACCGTTTCAGGCGGTAGACGCTGTCAATGCCTCGTTTGCCCACACAATGCGGTGGCTGCCCTCGGAGCTGGTCAATGAGCTCCTCCGGTTCCCGTACGCGGCTGATGCCCCTTCTGCCATCCTCATTTCTGGTCTCCCGGTGGATGACCCACTGCCACCCACGCCGAGCCTTGACTCTTTTTCCAATGTGAAGGTGCTTCCTTGCGGTGTTGAAGGAGCTAGTTTTGTGGCCCAAGGGGCAGCGGGAAGTTTGGTCTTGACAGTGAGGGGCCCTCTCTGCCTTGCCAATCGAAGGGAGGCAACGCGTGTAATCATTTGCATTTGCACACGACTCACTCTGAGCCCTCCCTTTGCACTGTGCGTCTGCGTGTGTTGCACGTCGGAGATGGATGCGTTTGGCAGTGCCAGCGTCGAAAGGAGTGGCGTGGGCTGAGTGTGACAATATGTTTGAGTCCTTCATCACGGGCAATATGTTGCGGTTGTTGGAAGTTGTTGGCTGCAACCCAAACCCACTGCCGATGTTGCGACCTGTGATGTGGGAGCCGCATCCAATGATGGAGTGGGCACTTTTTCTCATGGTAAGTCGCCGCCTGCTTTTGCAGGGCGAAACGAAACTGGGAGTTGAGTGCACGCAACGAGCCCGTGCACTTTTTGGCTCACGAGATGGGTGTCCCTTGTGCCGTGGTACGCATTCTAAAGTGCTGGAAAATGGAGTGAGTGGGGTGCGGCATCATTTTTTTGTCGATGCTTAATTCACGTGTTAATTTCCTTGCGCCCAAGCAGAATCGGAGCTGTTGGGATTTTCTCCTGGATCTATTTTGTCGTGTCGTATTGTGTTGTGTTGTGTTGTGTTGTGTTGTGTTGTGTTGTGTTGTGTTGTGTTGTGTTGTGTTGTGTTGTGTTGTGTTGTGTTGTGTTGTGTTGTGTTGTGTTGTGTTGTGTTGTGCCGAAGGCGCTGTTACCAGAAGGCAAAAGGCCGGGACGTCTACCCACGGGTACAGGTAAACGGGAGAGCTGTGTGTGTCGCGTGCGCGCTGTGTGCGAGTGTGTTTACCACGGCGGAAAGCGGGGGTATGCACTGGTCCCCGCCGCTCTGCCCTGCGGAGGCGGCTGCGGGTCCTGTGCGGCGGGGGGCTGTGCTGTGTTGTGTTGTGCTGTGTTGTGTTGTGTTGTGTTGTGTATGCGGGGGTGGGTGGGGTGGGGTCGGGTTGGGTGGGGTAGTCTCATGTTGCTTATGTATGCATTCATTGTTTCCAGGCAACCCCCATTCTGGCGCCTCTGGCCGAGTCCATGCTGTTAGGAATCACCCGTTGCTTGGGCCACCCATTCGTCCCTGGCATGGCCAGTCCCAACGCCCGTGCGCTGGTGCGGGACATGGTCCCCATCGCTGGCGGCGAGGCCAGCACCGGAGACTTGCTGGTCCACAGCGATTTCCCTCGGAATGTGACGGGGGATCAATACCCTGAACCCGAACATCTGCTGCTTTACGCCGTCAGGGGCGATCCCACACATGAGGTACCACTGCACCGCCCTTCTCTGCCCCGAACGGGGCTCAGTGCCTGAGGTGCATGCAGCAGACGGGCGCCGGAAGTGCAATGCAGAGCGCGGCTGTGGCTGAGGGTACCGGACGGGACAATGGGTAACAGTTGTGTATTGCTGGGGACCGTGGCCCTCAGACCCGGCCTTCCACCGCTGCCCTTTGCTGTCATGATGACGGTATCCCTTGCCTCCCGGGGGAAAGACATGGGTGGGTATTTCTGAAGGGGCGGAGGGGGGGCGTATAACCTCCCGTGATTTCGGTGTTGCACCACAAAAAAAAGTGATGACCGCGGGGTATAATGACGGAGGTTTATTGCCAAACCCCTCACATGCATTTTCCTCTCAAATTCACCTCCCTAGCCTTCTGCAGGTGGTTCTTATGGAACCTGAAACACACGCCGCCGCATGCGTTCTGTGCTGTGTTGTAGGCGCGAACAAGAGTGGTCGACTCCGCACGGCTGCTGGCCGCTTTGGATCCATCGGACGTGGCGCTGTTGAGCGCCAACAAAATGCAGGTGTGCACGAACTTCCGCATCGAGTCACGAGGCGGTGGCCCCCGGAACGTCCTCCCTCCCTCGGCGCGCACGCGACTACCGATTGTTTCCGTGCTCCCACAACAAATGCCTGTGACAGAGTCGCGCATCGTGTGGGGCCCCGCACACACACGGGCCCTCGTGGTCCACGCGGTGCCCTCTTTTGCGTTGTTTCTGCGGTGCCGCGTCGTGAACGCGGGCCCCTCGCGTTTGGTTTGCAGGCGACAGTCATAACGCCGGACGGCAAGACGTTCCCCATGGGCAAAGCGTTCCACGCCATTGACACGGACCCGGGATCGGGGCAGCCCCACGTGACCCTGTACAACCTCACGAGCTCCAGTATGCGGGTGTCGAGCCCCGGAGGTCCGGAGGTGGACGCGGCATGGGAGCGACTCAACGCGGCGGCCTTTGCCATGGCCGATCCCATAGATTTGCAGGTGCTGCGCTGTGCCTCGGGTTGCCTGGGGCCTCTCCATCAGACACACCATACACCAGGGCATTCTCTGAGTCACCTCAAATATGTGATACGTGGCCATTAGGGACACAACAACGCGCAGAACTGGGCATGAAAATGTAAAATGGGGGAAAAAAGCAGTCCCCATATAAACAAACATCCGAAAACGTTGCACAATGTACTGTCGCACCACCGGGGCCGTCTCTCGGGAACCAACCTTTGTTTTCCCTTTTAAGGAGAGCCCACAAGGGCAGATCAAGGGGCCCAATGGGGCGCCTTTTTGGGGGGCATAAGCTCTGTGTTCGAGGACCGCTCGTGTCGCTGGCGGCGGATGTCCAACCATCGCCCTCAAATCCTGGGTTCGAGCCCTCGCGGTCGGTAAGAATGTTAGGAGGGGCATGGCTTTACTCCCGTCGGCACAGAAGAATTGTCCTACCCTCACGACCAACTGACTTTGAGTGAACAGTTGTTTGTTTGTTATGAACAGCCCGTAAGGAAGGACTAAGGCTGAACGCGGTAACTGACAACTCCACGGGACTCTGCATCCGGGATCGGGTGGCGTCTCGGAGATCGGATACAATGCTCAAGAATCCCGCCCCAATTGAAAAAGCGGGGGGGCGGTTACTGTGTTTTCTTGGGGTTTTGTGCGGCCATGGGGGATCGTCGGCTCTAGGGAGGACAAATGGTCCCCTGTATATGCGCTGGTGCGAAACGTGGAAGCCTTTCCACAATGGCGCTCTCCCCGGGCTTCAGGAAGATGGAAGTTACTGCAAGAATGTCGTATGGAACTGGCAGGCCTACATAATGCAACCCTCCCCTCGATTCCACACAACTGAGCAAAAGGCATCATTGTGCATAAGTCTGTCAGCAACACATTTCTTGGTGGATTCAACAACGCTGCATTTGGTGAAGGCTGCGTTTCAATTGTACTGAATTATCCTCAGGCTTTCCGGAATTCTACCGAGTTTTCTGAATGTTTTGCGCTTTGTGCCCCACAGCGTTTCGGTCTCTGGTCAAGTTGTGCACACCATTGAAATCCCTTCACGCCCTCCCCTGCTCCACCGCAGAAACAGCAACAGTCTAGTTGCAGAGGTGAGGAGCCTGTGAAGCCATTCCGTCTTTTGCCTGAGGCCGTGCAAACAACTGCACACGCATGCACCGCGACAGCTGCACTGCCACCATACAAGAAAAGAAAGCATGTGCCCACACGATCCGTTGCTGAAAAACCAAGTTTGGCCGACGACAGGCCCAATGGTTTGAAAATTTCATGCGGACGCGGTCGCCCCCAACAATACATCCATCCACCAAAACTGTTTGTGCTTCACACCGACTGGTCCGCTTGTCTACCTTCGCGACGTCCACCACGCCCCACCGCCGAGCCTGGACCGCAAAACGGAATGCCCCCTCCCGGACCCTTGGCCCCCGTCCCATTTCACGGTCACAGGCCGGCGACTGTCTGATCCTCAACAACACCCGATGCCATCACGCCCGGACCGCTTTCACGCCGCGATTCGATGGGAAGGACCGATGGCTCCTCAAATCCTACGGCACTTCCAACCTGTGGGCCCGCCCCGGGACTGGCAAGCCCGCCGATGGCACGTACCCGAATCTGTGCCTATGAGGGCCCTCTCGACGACGGCCCAGGGGGTCATACGGCCTCCCGGGGCATGTGGAGCTTCAAGCCGCGTCCGGAACTGGGGGAGGAAGGGCTCTGCCTCCCACACATCAAGACATTCAGTTGAGGGAGAGTCGCCGCAAGGTGGGCATGGTGACCCCAAGGAATGAGGTGGACCTCACGACTACTTGCTGAGAGGAAGGAGAGGAAGACAAACCAACCTGTGATCAACAACCATGGCTTACTACCGCGAGCCAGCACAGCTCTGCCCTGTGACTGTACACATCATTTGTCATATTTCACACTTCGAAATGTAAAAAGGTAGGAAGCAGGACATAAGCCACGGGTAGCAGCAAGTATGAACGCTAGATGGAGACAGGGCATCGCCCCTCTAGTATGCAGCATAGGCGGTGGTACCTGTGCTCACAACCCATCCATTATGAAAATAGTAGCCCAAGGGATTATGGAGGGGGTCCACAATGTGCGCGAACCCACTCTGTGGCACCCGCGGCCCTGAAGACTGTTCCCCAGTGTGGACCTGAAACCCCACCTGCTCCCTTTAGTATGGCACGCCCGGCGGTTGCCCAGAGGTCGGGGGTGCGGGGGGGGGGGGGGGTTGCTAGTAGGCAGTGGGGTGCAGGGGGGCCTCAAGGAAGCGGCCCTCACTCAGCAGAGGACGTTGTGAAACGCTCTGGTCCTTTTCAAAGCACAATTGCGATTTTTGGGCAGTTGAGGAAGTTGTGCAACCCTCAGACAAGTGACGTGACGTCGCGCCTCTCCTGCCTCTGCTCCCTTCCGTCCAAGAGCCGTCACATGGGTGTTGCTTATGAAGGGTCCGGAGGTCTCCAAAGATGGCGTCGCATGGCTGGGCGCCTTGGATGCTTAGAATACTCCGTGTCATAGTGTTCCTTATTGCTACGTCTCAGGGGCTTCCTGTCTTAAAGATTCATCTCCCGGCATTTTGGCCATTGTTGCTTCATTGTTGTATGGTCGGCACACCCCAAAGCCTGGCGTAAGTCTTCCGAGCGACGGGATGTTGCTGAAAGCGAAGGGAATCCGCGGAAATGTGCCTCTTGGTTCGTGGTCAATGACCACCCACGGGCAGTTGATGGTCTACCGTCACCAGTGAATGGCAGTTGACACTTGCCTAACCTGGTTTTCTAATGGTCCCACGGCAGTTATGTCTGCCTGCTGTTGACATTCCAGCTTTCTTTCAGGTCCGGTCCAACGGAGGTGTACCAGTTTGGGTGTGCCGTTGCGATAGGACAAGGTCTGCATTCTCATCACGAGACCGTTGGTGCTATATATAATATACACGCTGCACGCGGGGGGGGAAGTGTTCTTTCCTCCTCCGTGCCCGGCATCCCGATGCGATACATGTATCTGTGCACAACTGATCCAAATATTTTGTGTCCGAACCCGGACTCGGGGGTCCATGGGACCCGCGAGTTGCGGTCGGATTGCTCGGGGTAACAATTCCCAACCTTTTCGTCGTTCCGGGGTCCCTGTCTTCGGCCAGGCCCATGCGTACACCACGGGGCCGGAGGGAACACATGACAGACAACACTGGGGCTTCAATGCGGTACTCTGCGCGGTTTTGGGGTTTCGCCCGGTTCCAGTGCAGCACGTGATGACGGTTGCTGAAACCTCCGCACTCTGCGCCCTGATGGTTGGCCTTATTGGAGGTCAGGCATGAGAAGCGCCGCTTTCTGTTTGTATATGTGGCCAGACTGGACGATGAAGGCAGAAAGCAAAGGACCTGCAGGCGCATGAGATCCACGTGGAACCAGTGCCCCAAGTCTGACGACACAGTGGCTCTTGGTATTGCTGCGCGTGCACAAGGTACGGACCGGGACTGTCGGGGCTGGAAATCATGTGACGCAACGATCGGTGGTCCCTTGGTGACTTACTGATCTCTTCAAAAAAGATAATCTCTGGAAAATTCATGCCACGGACGGAAACACGACAAACACGGACTATGTATCAAAGTCACACTACCACGTGGGGTAAACCCTTTTACCACTCATCACAAATGGGGGAAAATGGGGGGAATGGGGGGGAATTGCTGTGGCCCGGTCCGCAGAGGCTAAAAGAATTTTCCTGGGGGCTGGGGGCTCCGGCCCGACACGTAAGGCCCCCAGGTTCCTCCTCTTCCGCTTCTCTCTGCCCCCCTTGGCCCCTCATCCCCCTTTCCTTGCCGCCCTCCTTGACCCTGCCCGTCCCTCTACCTTCCCCCGTGGCTTGTGTTCACTTCTGTTCGGAGCTGCTGCCTCCGGCCTCGGCCCATCCCCATCCCCCTTCTCTTATCCTCGGTCTTCCATTTGCCCTCTCCCCGTGCCCCCATTCCTGCACCCTTCTCCATGTCCTGCGCTTTCTGCCCCTGCCTCCCCCAGACGAGCGCCCCACTCTGTACAAATAGCCGTGTCCCCTGCCTCTGTGGCCTTTGTTCGTCCTTTGCCAACCCTTTCTGGACTATCCCTCTCGCCAGTTCTGGCGCCTGGTGCCTCACCTCTCTGCCACCGTCTTGTGCATATTCAAAATGCTCAGAATGAAACAGGGAATCAAAAAATGCCCCCAAAACCCGAAAAAAAAAACTGACTCCCCCTCCCTCCCTCCGTATGGACCCCCCTGCCCACGCGCGGGGGTTGGGGTCCGGAACTGAAGTGAACACCCCCTCGTGCACGGACCACGTACCGAATCGACACCACATTCAAATCACAGATTCGAATCGTGTTTCCAGCAGGTGCCGGTGCAACATACATCACCGATGCATGTTTTAGTTGAATTCAAACACACTGCAACTCCTTCAACGGTGTGCCAACACGGCTGATGCCAGAGCAAGAAAACCAAGAAACGTTGCCTGAAACACCCTGATCTTTTTGGAGTATATAGAATGATGTGGAAACCGTGTTGCCCACCTGCAGGCCATGCAGATGCCGTGCTGCAGTCCTGTTCTTCTGTGAGGACGGTTGAGGTTTATGTGTCTTGTTCGTTCGTGCCTCCATTGGCTTTGTGAAGTGGCGTCTGTTTGCCTGCAGCGTCACCAGCCTGATACCGCATGCCCAACGCCCAACGCCCCTGATACAAGTACTACTCTGGGTGAGAGCAGGGACCCAGACACACCAACCGAACTAAACACGTACCCTCCCCCCCTCTTATCCCCCCCCCCCTTGTGCTTCCCCGGGGGCTGGGGGTGACCGTCACTTGGTCAACACTAAAATTTTGTTGCGAGTCACTGTGTTGTCTTGAGAGTCAGTGTTGTGAGGCACTGCCACTTGTATCCCTCGTATTTTGGCAGGAATCTTTTTCTCTGAAATGGAACCTGATAGCACAATCATGTTTCCCCGTGCGACGAGTGTGATATTCATCCGCTCGGGCACCTGCTGGGGCGCACGTCGCTGCCTCAGGGGGGGAAGGACACAGGGGGGTGAGGGTACGGAACTGGCAGCCAGCTCTCGGTGCAGCACAACCTCCAGTTGCAGAACGGCATTACTCATGGAATCAACGCGCACAGGAGTAGTGCAATGGGAAGTTTTGGTTCTGTTCTGCCCGAGACGTTTTTACGACTCCCCGTGTCTTTTCAAGACGGTACCAATGCTTTCAAGGCGATGTTTTTGTCTGACCGATTGTGCTAAGACCGCCTTCAAGGGCGCACTGGTCACCCTCCAAACGCAAGTCTGAGTGGACCGCACGCCGCAGTCGAAGGGACGGCTGAACTCAAGGACCCGGCTGCAGGCCCCAGGCCCTATGCTCATGCGCATGCCGAATTTCAGTGGCCAAAGCAGCGGATGGGTCTGGATGGGTCGGGTTTGTGGGTTTACATTTCGGCGCTGAAGTTTGTGCCACTACATTTGTACCCCAAAAAGCTACGCAACCTCAAAAAGCTACGCAACCCCTGACATCTTGGGGAGAACTGAAATGGCAGTGCAACCCCTGCCGCCCCGGGGAAATGAAAGGGCTACATCAGTCCTAAAAGCAAATTTGATGCCAGCACAAAGACGCCCCCCCTTCCCCCCCACCCTCTGGGGGACGGTTGCCAAGTGACGCCCCCCCTCCCCCCCCCCATCCCCTGGGGAACTGTTCTACCACCGGACACGCACACTGTGGGGCACAGAAATTGCAGCAGAAAAGGACACAATAAAGTAGCAGAAATTCTGGTGTGGCTTCAAAAAGGCGTGAAGCGTGCTCTGCAGAGACCGTTTTGGGCGGCAGCCGACAGCTGCCTGTTGCTCTGCCTGAGTCGAGGATGAAGCCTCCGAGTGGGCAGGGCGGGGCGGAGAGCAAACACGTGGCAGTGAGGCAATGGGCAGATGCACAGTCATGCAGCACTGTCTTGCCGTCACGCCCATGAATGATGCGGCGATATGCATCACCATGATTTTCTGGCTCCGTTGGATGCGAAGCCATTGGCCCAATGCCCAGTCTCAACCAAGCCGGCTTCCCCGTCATTTCCTGACAGTGTATTTTGCTCTTTGGTGGCAACGCATTATGGAGGATCCGTCCGAGACGTCTCAACTTATTTCCTCGACACCCGGCATCGAGGGGGTGTCTGTGAATCTGAATCCTGCCAGAAAGCCCAAGACCCGAATGGCCAAATTACGTGCTGCTATGGAGGTTCAGAGATTCGTGAGCGAGGCTGCGGCAGCCAGGCGTCCGTCCATGAGGGAGAAGCCCGCCCGCCCGCCCCGTACGCAGCTGTACCGTATGATCCGTGACCATTCCCACCGGCCGGAATCGCAGCTCTATAGGGCCTGCCTGACCACTCTGATCCTCCTCAACGTGGTGGCGTTTATTTGGTCCACCGATGATTGGTTCTGGTACAACTACCAGAACGTTTTCTACTACTTTGAGGCCATGTCCTCGTGCCTGTTCCTATTGGACTACGCCTTTCGAATCTACAGCGCTCCCCAGAGCCAGAAATTGAGCCGAAAGGGGACCGTGGGCGAGACCCGCGCCCGGCTGAATTGGATTTTCTCGTACCCGGGGCTTATCGACCTGCTGTCGCTGCTGCCCTTCTTCCTGGAGGTGGCTCTGCAGGACTACCACGTCAATCTCCCAAACTTCACGTACCTGCGGATCCTGCGGCTGTCGCGGCTGATGAAGAGTTCCGTTTTCAAAGATGCGTGGGACTGTTTCGAGCGGGTCATGTACTACAACCGGTCCATCTTGGGGGTGTCTGCGACCCTGTGCCTGGTGCTGCTGATCCTCACCAGTACGGCCATGTACTACTTGGCGCCCAAAGAATCCGCGTCTGACGAGGATTTCAGCTCCATCCTCGCCTGTATCTATCTGTGCATTCTTATGCTGACCGGCCAAGGGGGGCCTGAGGGGGAGCTGCCATGGTACACCAAGGTCGTGTGCTCTTGCACCGCCATCTTCTCAGTGGCTCTCTTTGCAATCCCGGCGTCCATGCTGACGTGGGGCTTTGAAGCGGAGGCGGAGCGGCTGATGAAGAAGCAGCACCAGCGCAAGAGGAACGCGCAGGCTCGGGTGGCACAAGGGTTACCCCCCGTTGCGGATAGCAGCAGCAGCAGCGATGGCATGTCCACGGACAGTGAGTGGGAGGATTACGAGGGCGTTGTCGTGGATGACGATGAAGATGACGAGCCTGAGGGAAAGCCCAGCCCCGAGGGCGATGCAGGCCCTGGTCAACACGAGGTGCTCAAGGCTATAGAGGCGATGGCCGAACAGATTCGGGACTTGAAAAAGGAGGTGGCGGAGATCAAGAGCCTCGTGGGTCCGAACTAGAGGAGGGATGACAGCCCCAGACTCAGGTTGCGCATGCAGCAGTGGCCAGTCTAGGCGCCCCCGACCACCACCACTGTATGGCACGCAAATAATTTCGCCACCAACTTTAGTGTGACCATCTGTCGCCACACTTTTTTGGTGTACTTCTTGCCATTTGGTGTGGACCGACAATGTGTGTTCATTTGTGTCTAATGCTTTTCCAGCTATTCCAAGGCACGTGTTGATGAGTATCAACGCGCGCGCCCGCCCGCTTATCCGCCCATCAACACAAACGCAATCACGCAGAGAGAAAGCATTGTGTATGCCGGATTCGGTGAAGTGCATTGCTGTGCAGGGCAGTGCTGCGTATGTAGTCAGTACTGATTGTCTTTGACATGGCACAAACGTGTGTGTGTGTGTGTGTGTGTGTGTGTTGTGCGCGCGCGCATGCACACACACACACATCCATGTCACAGTGCTGATTGCTGTTCCATAATCCTCTGTTTCCTGGTTTGACCCGGGATCAGGTGGAGCAGGACTCGTCTTCGGTGGCACTGCCCAACGGAGGACCTCATGCATGCACCGGGTGGAGAGGCATACATTGCAGATGGCCACGGGCTGGTTCAGTGGGCAGACCTGAGAGGTGGGGAGAGGGAGCCCAACAGCCGATGATCAGGCCATCCAGCCATGGACCTGGACAGACATCATCAAGCCCATGGGCTCCTTAATCTGCTTTCCTTCCTGCGTCTCCTGCAAACCCATGCTAATTTTCCTCTGTTCATGCCCCATGGCTTTTGCACGAGGAGCCCGTGTTTCTCATGTGGGCGTAGGATTTGTGACTGTCAGGTCACGTTCGAGGCCGGGTCGAAATGGTATCCGGACTCCTGTGAATTGCGGGAGGGTTCTGTCGACAGTCGTGGCACCTGAGCAAAGAGACTGCTGGAGCCCGTCTTGTGGCCATTTGGTGGGCCCTGCGTGCACCATGGATGCTCTGAGCGGCAACCCATGATACCCGTCTTTTGCACAGCAACATAGACCCATCTGTAAGTCGTCACGAATTGTTGATATCTCTGTTTTCTCTACAGTGTGAATTGGACCAACCAATTATATATTTTGCATGAACGGCGCACGTATGTCGTTCAGGGCAGTGTGCACACTGTCTTCATCGTCATCTTCATCTTCATCTTCCATGACACATGCTGCTGGGAAGGGGGGGGGGCATGTTTAAAAGCTTAAATGGAAACGAAACGGGACTGAATTCACAAGTGCAATGCCATGGTGCCCCTGTTGTAGACACAGGCTAGTTGGAAGAATAGAGTTTTCTAGTGGCCACTGCTGTGGGCTGCTAATCTGCATCCATGTTGCCCCGCTGGGCAACCCTCGTTTTTTGTCTTTTAATTCACTGCTAATTTTGGGTTGCATTCCCGTACACTATTCAGTATCATGCAGTGTGTCAGGATTGTGCCATTTGTTGGTGATGTGTGCCCTTGTAGTGCACTGGGACCCTCCTTAGATTTGGGAATGGGGTGAATTGTACTATGATCAGGTTGGATGCCTGGGTTGTACTGGGTTGTACAAACAGCCCCGGCAACTGTTGCTTGGCACGCCCACTGAAGAGTGGAATCAGGAGCATCAACCATTGGTCGTTGTGTTGTATGAGTGCAAATGGGGAACAAGTCAGCCCACCCCCAAATTTGTCAACCAGTGCAAATGAATGAATGAATGAATGATTGAATTCTTGCAAGGTGAATATTCTTCGGACATATTATGTCCAGAATGTTGGCGCAATGCAGTGTACATACCGGGGTATGCTGGCTGGCTGTAAACATTGCCACTGGTCACCAAGCTAGCCCAAATAGCTCTACACCACTGTATGTGGCAGCCAACAGCAGCTGGAACGGGCGGCGGAATCATGACATTTGTTAACCGATGTGTGCAAGCTGCAAGCGGCACAAAGCAATTTGGGGGGGGGGGGCATGGAGGGGAGGACCAAATCAATTCTGCAGCCAAAGGCCTCAAATAGGGTTGCATCAACCAATCAATCATCAATCAATTGGTTTTCTTTTCAACCATATCCTAGTTGAAAAAGGAAGCCTTAAAGAATGAATTCTACTGTGCATCTTGAGTATTTCATGTTGCAAATCAACGGGTGTTGGACCACAAGGCATCTTTGAACAAAGCATTTTTGAATTTGTTGACAAGAGTCAAATTTGATTTTTTAAAGGCACGTTTCCAGCCCAAGAGCATGACAAAAGCGGCTTCCCCAAGGGCAAAGTGTGCTTGGCGAGCCGAAGTGCAACCGAAGGACAGCTGCACTGAATACAGCATGTCAGGGCGCGATGCGCTTCACTGTGGAACCAAAGGCCTGACTTGAGGTGCTGAATATATGAAAATTCAGTATAGTGCAGTGAGCATGACCCTAGTGAGTGCCACATGGGTGCATCCGCAACGGAGGGAGACTGTCACAATTTCATTCATGGAAAATGCAAATTGTCGTATTACATGAAGAGATACTAAAATAGCACACCAATTGCAGTCGTAGGTGTTTTACCGCTATGCAATGCTATCCCATCGTTCGGCCACATCACACAGTGCGCTGCCCGTTGCATCGCACTTAGCCAAGCCCAGGCGTGATCAAGTATTGTTGTTGGGCAACGGGCGAGCGGTTTGAGACTGGGTTATACAACCGGTGTTGGAGCTTTCACGGCAGCTTGCCCCATGTTTCAATGGGGATGGTATGCTCCATGGGCATGGCCCAATACAAGAGGAGGTGGTGTGTGGAGTGTATGTAGTGGTTGTAGGCTAGAACATCGAATTCTGAGAGTTATTTCTCAAAAAAACTAGTAGCTTGAGGTGACTTGAATTTCAACGGCCGTTGATTGTCAATATTTCAAGTTGCCGCTTTTCAACATTTTGGAAAAATGGCCGAGGCAGTAGACTCTGAGAGAACGGTTGGTTGTGACCTAGGTAAACTGCGAAATAGACGGTGCCCCCAAGATACAGAATTCAGAAAAATTAGGCATGTCTACGTTGATTTTTGAATTTTGAAGAAACCATCAACGTTGGAGAGAATAAGTGGTGTAGCAAAGTCAAGCATAATTTCTTATTTACCCCGCTTTCCTCGGGGCTTAAAGATCGCACAGTGCTATTGGTGTTTACGTAGAATGAAATTGTGTTGACAATAACTTTCTTCATTGTTATTTTGCATTTACATTCTTGTAGCTTCATGGTCCATCTTTGTATGTTCCTCCATACACCCACACTTGTTTCGCCACTTTGCATTTTGTGACTTTCTACTGCTTGTATTTTTGGTTCGGATATTTGGTTGTTATTGCATCTCACAAATAGAGGTTTGTTGAACGCAAACACATTGAGCTTGTTGTTGCATTGTTGCTACAAACAGTATGCCATTAAGGTAGAATCCCCAGTTTCTGTACCACATTTGGCGCAATTGTGTAGATTGCAGCGATTATTGCTAGAAGCTTTATAGCGGCATACAGTTCCGTAAAACGTTGATCTATAATTTGGTATATTGGTTTTTATTTGATATTTGATGTTTGCCTGTGAGAATGCTGCCACAGCATGCCGCTTGGCGGTAGCGCATTTCGGGGTCGCGCCAGAAGGTGTACCGACCTATTGGAAGAAAAAGAACAAGTAAATTTGTACGAATTTCAAATCTAAAAAAGCCGAATGCAAAGGAATTCTATACTTTAATTTCTCCATGTTAGCAATGCGTGAATCCGCAAAGAAGTGCTGTGAGGTAGTCGCCAAGCCAAAAAGCAAGCCGAAGCAGCCGAAACGACGCGACCCCACAGCGCCACGGCAGGCCCCTGCCGTGGCGCTAGCAGTGTACCACTTGCCGAAGGATGTGACACAGTTCGAGCTGGCAGTCGCCGAAGCCTTTGCCAAAAGAAAAAGCGTGTGCAGCGCCTCCAAGGCACTTGGTGTTCACCGCACCACAATAACTAGCGCCATGGACAGATACAAGTATCTACGCGACAACTGAGCTCATTCTTAAAGTTGCGTGCCAGCATAAAAGTGTTGTGCGACAACCTCGCCTTATTAGCGAGTGTACATCCCTTCGCCCCCTTCCCTACCCTACTTGTAGCAAAGGCGAAGCAATGCAGCCAAAGCGGGGTCCCAAACCAGTCGTGAACGAAACAGGAGTTAATTCACTGGATGGACAGCCACGCAGATGCGAGTCAGGCGCCCACAATGAAGGACATCAAAGAATATACTGAACTGATGACAAACGCCCTCCGCTGTGATGCTTTGCCTCGCGTGAATTGCAAGTTTGGGAAAAAGTGGCGGGCACTTTTTAACCAAAGGCACAAGGACTTTGTGGGGAAAAAGCCTTAGTTGGTTCAAAGCCAGCGAGCCACAGCCGGATTAACAAAAGAGGAATGGTTGTCTTTCTTCAACACATCCCTAAAGCGTGCTCTCAGCCTGGTAAATTTTGAGGGAAGATACATCTACAACATGGATAAAACAGGCTTTTTTCGTAATTTTGAGACATTGGAGACTGTAGTGTGGGTCAACGAGGTCGAAAACATGTGGCAAGGAAAACGGGTTGTCAAAAACCTTTCGTGATGTATTCAAATTGAGTGAAAATCAGTGCAATCTCGAGTTTTTATGCATCGTGGAGAGTTAAGAAACAACATGGTAGAAATATGAGAAATTTGAAACCACGGAAAAAACTGCATGAACATCTGCGGCCCGTAGCTGGGACTACCCAAGGCTATATGGGGCGAAACAGTTTTTTCTTAAAAAAAACCAGGTCCTTTGTCCACCAAAGTCACAGAAAAGTACCAATTTCAATTTCATGGCCCCAAAGACTAAAACAACCAGTGTGCTAAGCATAGGCCAAAATAGGGGTAAATACAACCTTAAATACCAAACTTGGGTCAATTATGAGTGCAACAATGTATATGTCAATACTTTGAATACCCCGAGCCAATAAAAATAAGCATTTTACTATACAACTTTGCCAGTCAGTGTTAGGTGGTATAGGGGCCCTGTACAACATCTTGTGACTGGTACAATAACTGGTTATTTTACCTTAAACATGTGCATAGTGTAGCCGCAAAGCAACATCTACTACTATACTACTGCTGCTGCTACTACTACTACTACTACCCATTGCGCTGTAGTAGCTGGGTAGAAACATTCTCCCCTACCGTTTTGGGCTCCGACAACAAAAAGGTTTATCAAATGATTACATAACTCTTCCTTGTCTCTGAAGCCCCAAACCTCGGAATCAAATGGGTGGCCATTTGATGCGTTCCCATTTCGGAGATAGCAAGTGGGAAATGTTGCCCCAAGGGCCCTAACATGGTTGAGTATGCAAACCTGGCAAAAGGCATGATCAAACATGCACCAGCACCTCCAACCAGAGGGTAGATGAAACTTCTCTTCCAAAAAAACAAATCATGCATGGTTCTTACGTTTTGGTAGAAACTCCTGCTTTTGGATGCTAATTCTTACTTTGTAGCGCATTCTTTCACCACAGCATCTTACTTTTTGGCTTCATCTGCCATGTATGCTATTCTGATCTTAGTGAAAGTAGTAAACTTCAAATTCCTGCTGTGCTTGAAGTGAAGTTGCACGAAAAGGAAATTTGGGGAGATTTTCTGCTCTGAAAATGCCATTAAAATGGTTCATATTCCTTTGGCTACCATATGCGAATATTTTCAGGACCGGTGCACCGGTCTTTGCAAACTTACCACTTAGGGTCACTTTAATAACCAACCGTTCAGTTTAGACCGCTTCGTGCCACTTTAGTGTTTTGGGCTGAAACGTTCATTTCAGGAAGACCGGTCGGACCGGTCGGACCGGTCTTTGCAAACCGAACGGACCGGACCACTTTAGCACACTTTAGCACACTTTAGCACCTAAAGTGGTGTAAAGCGGCCTAAAGTGAAGCGGTCCGATGCGGTTTACATCACTTTGCAAAGACCGGTCTGACCGGTCCTACTGTAAAGTGTTCTAAAGTGGTCCAAAGTGAAGCGGTCCGATGCGGTTTAGATGATTTTGCAAAGACCGGTCTCTGCAAACCGAACGGACCGGACCACTTTAGCACACTTTAGCACCTAAAGTGGTCTAAAGTGAAGCGGTCCGATGCGGTTTAGATCACTTTGCAAAGACCGGTCTGACCGGTCCTATTGTAAAGTGTGCTAAAGTGGTCTAAAGTGAAGCGGTCCAATGCGGTTTAGATCACTTTGCATAGACCGGTCTAACTGGTCCTACTGTAAGTGTTCTGAAGGTCCCCGGAAAGTGTCAGACCACCTTATTTTATCTATGTTGCGTGCTTTTCATGTTACACACAAGGCTAAAGTCGTCAAAGGGACATGGGAAGCACATTAGGTGTTTGTGTGTACCGTGTGTGTACGGTGTTTGATGACTTGCATGCCGCAATGGGCGCGCAAAGGCAAGTATGGGAGGGAAGTGTCACCAAGTGCTCCAAAGTGCTCCAAAGTGTCACCAAGCGGTATAGAAAACAAAGACCGGTCTCACCGGTCTCTGAAACCGGTCTTACTGCTTTTCTTTAAAATATTGTTGAATCTAAGAAAACCATCTAAACCATCATTTCGGCCAACTTTCCAAACCCTTGACCCTATCTTTGCCCAACAAGTGGCAATTTTACCCACAAGACCGGACCGGTCCTCCGTCCGGTCTGGTAGCCAAAGGAATATTGCATTGAAATCTCTTTTTCCATTACATCCTTTTTTTGTAATGGTACTTCAGGTTTTGGCTGTGATGGTTTTTGAATGACAACATGACACAGGAAAAGCAACCACCAGCGCAGCTGGATTAGGGAGTGCAAAAACTTTCCTACACCGCACACGCATCCTCCGTCATCCTTTTTTTTTTTTGAGTCATTATGCAAGATAGCAAGCAGCTTGGATGGGTGCTCGCCCGAATGGGTGTTCCTGGTTTGTGACTGCATTCATTCACCACCCTTGTGACGCAGCATGACACACAGGCTTCCTGTTTTGCTGTACTTGCTGCACATACCACATCCAATGTGCTGTTCCAATGTCTCCACCATAGGTCAGTCTCCTGGCTGCCAATTTCTGTTACAAGGCAGAAGATAGGATCACTTCCCCAAACCCCCTCGCCTCTCACCCACTTTTTTCGTTTCAGGTGTGGGAATCCTACCTTTCCAACCAGTTTCGAACAAGCGGTCTGTCCGAGTGTAAAACCGTTTTTTTTTGGTTTTCCCAACTCCACTTCCTGCACTGATCGTTGAAGAGATTGTGTTCCGTATTTGCTCCGTTGTTGGAAAGGTCGAACAACTTTGATCGACGAGTTCCGCTGCGTGCTTAGTGTTGTGCACATCGACAGATTTCTCAGAAAGGGACGGCAGTGCGCAGTGGGTCCCTTTGAAATGCAAACCTTCGCACTGGGACCGCGTGACACAACACCAGTGCACAGGCTCTGAAGAACAAACAGAACGTGCAGAGAAGAAAAAGGTGTGAGCACGACCGAACATGCCTGTTCAAAAGTATTCTTCAAGAGACGGAAAGAATTGTTCAGGTCAGCACGGGATAAAAGGTTCATGCAAACAACACTTAACAAACAAACAAGGAAGGAATTTACACAAGTCAAGGACACAGCTTACTTAAAATTGCTGTCGACGGCTGCAGAGACGAAACTCGGTGTTCGCTGAGCGATGTGTTCAAGCATCCTCCTTTTCTTTTGTGGCCTGTGTGTCAGCCCCATCGGACGCTGGTCAGTTCCACCTAAATGGTGTTGGTGCCCTTCACGTGGTTGGGGATGATGATCCCCATGTTGATTGCCCGTGTGACCATGTTCACAAAGGCGTGCTTGTCAGAGTTGATATCGTTCTGAGTGAAGGTTGTGCCCTCAAGCTCAGACTTGTAGCACGGGCCCTGGGCACCATTAAGGCAGGCGACCTTGGTCACGGTGGCCTTCTTCCCATACACGTAAACCTCAGTCACATCCTGACCTTGGCTCATAATCTGGGTAAACATACACATGTAACTGGTAAACCAGAAACAAGGCACCGAAGAGCAGCGTCACTGAAAAAAACACTTGCACAGGAAGGCACAGGCGAGGCCAACGCACGCAACAACCAACTTGTTACGGAGCATACCGCGTTACTCAACCGCCAAATTTCCGTGTTTGCGGTCCAAGGGACATAGTTCTGGCGCGGGGGCTTCGCAGGGTCTGCCTTTGGGAGGGGGTTGAAGAAGTTGTACGACTGGGGGCCAGCAAACGTAGAGCAAATGAGAGCCAGGAAGAACACAGCCTTGATCATTGTGATGGGGGAGCGGGCTGAGTGAAAAGCATGGAAGTTGATTGAATTGCATTGATCTCCACATGAAAACCTCAAATATTGTAATGGCAGGGCAATTGCATACTAGTTTAAATAAACCTTGAAAAACTGTTTGGTTAGGAACGGTTCGCCCAGCCGCACCAGCGACCCTTGTTTCAGGTCGATAAGACTGGGCCAACCATTTGGGACATTGCGAGACTTTTTTCCGCTGTCATAGTACGGTTAGGCCTTTTCCTCCCAAGCGTGTTGCAATCACACACATCGATCCACGGCGTGATCGTGTTCCGTAAGGAACTTTCGGTCGCATTTTTCGAGTATTTTGAGTTCCAGAGTTCATACCTAGGAAGCAACATATGGATGATTGCATGGGGTTTATATTGGCAAGAGAGCAGAATCATGAAGAAATACAAACGACACCCGTGGCGCGTCCTCATTCCCACGCAACCAGCTTTGTCGTTTTCCCAAATGAGTCTCGCGTATCAAACATACAGTAAGTACAAGAGCGTTGCGGAGTACTTCATTCCTGTCAAGACAAGTAGCTCCTTTGTGGAGAAAGGAGTGTTAACCCCCGAGGAATTCGTCATGGCTGGGGATCTCTTGGTGAGCATGCACCCCACATGGTCTTGGCAAGCACCCGAAGATAGCAACAAACTAACTTCTTATTTACCGGCCAACAAACAATTTCTTATTATCAAAACTGTTCCATGTTTGAAGCGGGCAAACGCATTAAACGTGGATGGCAACGAGGAGGACCTTGAAGGGGATTGGCTCGATACACATAAAGATAGAAAAGCTGCTGATGAAGAGGTTGGTGAAATGACGGTCAAGACTGGCGAAATGACTGTCAAAGATAGCGCAGAGGACGACGACGAGGAACCACCGGATATGGAAACGTTCGATGCAACGGACAATGTAATCGTGGATGATGCGGTTTGCCAACCCGCCGCCGTCACGGGCAACAATCCCGACCTTGTGCGTTCAAGAACGTACGACTTGACGATCACATATGACAAATATTTCCAAACACCACGAGTCTGGTTGCTTGGATACAACGAAGATGGTGTTCCATTGGGCAAGGAAGAAGTATTCGAGGACATTTACGCGGACTATTCCAATAAAACGGCAACCATTGAGACCCATCCGTACCAAGGATATCCGTGCGTGAGTATTCACCCTTGCCGCCATGCTGAAATGATGAAGCGGATGATAGACCGTTTGAATGAGCGCTATCAAGAGCAGCAAGCCGACGGGGGCGACAAAAATGTACCAGTCACGATGCGTGCGGACCTCTATTTGATTGTATTTCTCAAGTTTATTCAAGCGGTCATTCCGACCGTGGAATACGATTTAGGGGCCATCGATTTGTAACCATATCTTTGGGTTGCTCGTTGAACAATCCCATTTCATCCTCTGTGTTGAGTCGAATGTTAGAGATGGCTCCAACCTTGCATTTTTGTGGTCGCCACCGGGCGTTGCAAGTGCAAACATTGTGTGCAATCAATGTTCCAAGGATATCATCCGTCATCTAGTCATCAAGTCAAGGTATTTAACCACGTAGTCGCCCTGAAACAGTGTTTGCTTACCCGACACAAATGAATGAATCGTCTATCGACATCAGTTTTTGGGAGCACGAAACCAATGTAAATTTCCTCCGTCCGCAATTGGGGGCGTTGGCAGTGAGTGGATCGTCGTTGGCTTTTGCATCCGCCGGATCTCGTTAACCCACCTCAATGTGTCTCGTGCAATCTTTTCTAGGTCCGTCAGATTTTTGCCAAAGGAGTATTTGAGGACACGAGGCCTAGATTTGCGTGCGCACAACGCTTTGCGTTTAGCGCGCACAATCTTTCACCACCTTATCCTTTGTAATTGTCATTGCTCTTGCCAATGTTTTGGCTCAGTGGAGGGCTACGACCTTCACTCTTTTATCATCTCCGAGCTTCAAACCACCAAATGCAGCAAAAATGTTATAGGGCTACAGGGTCATCAGATTGATTTTGTGAATTGAGTTTCCGAGAAGAGTTTTGCAAAGACGTGCGGCATGAGGCATGAGGCTTGCCAACTTTCTTCAAAATTGTACTAGTATATTTTGTCCGAAGAACGTGTCTTGGTGACTGGTTGGTGCCCCATTTCCGTTCCAATGTATCCTCGTGGTGGGGGTTGGTGAGGATTCGTGTTCCTATGCACACACACACCCATTGCAATTGAGCTCTCGCAATGGCTATCCACCAAAGGTTGCATGGGGCTTACATACCACACCACGCACAATGGGTTGTGTGAATGCTCCAGGGGTACAAAACCACGCCACCCTGTGATCACGATGTCCCATGTGAACACCTATAGGTGAATCGAGGCACTGTGGACATTTGTTTGGCCACACCGTTGGGGATCCAAGGGCTTTGCTTGTTGTGACAACTTTCTCACCGCCGCAAAATGAGCCCCCTCATTATCCTTGCAATTGGACGTCACTGCGCATGTAACACATGAAACGCACGTATGGGATTGAGCACGAACATAAGGGGCGTTCCATAATCGCAGGTGGGTAGGTCGTACGTAGATGGGATTCTTAATTTCCAAGGTCATTTTCCCTCTCATTGGGGTGGGGACCGTAGTGTCACACTGAGGGATGATGTTGTCTTTCGATCTTGGAGGAGCAAATTTCCATTTCGTGCGCGTAAGGCCGCGGTAATTGGGATCTTGTTTTGTTGCTTGTCGCTTCTCCTTTTGTTTGGCCTTTTGCGAAGTATCACGTCCTCTTGTTCAGCTTTGCGTTTCGCTTGCATGTTGAAAAAGATCGCGCCTTCAAAAGGAATTGCACGAGTCTTCGCCCAAACCCTATCACATGTGAGTTGCTACTTTGTGAGTTTGTGAGCAGTCAAACCACGTACTCAAGAATATTACCCGTCAGGCGGTGCTACATGATTGACCATGACTAACCATGACTGACCGTGACGGACCGTGACTTGACCCACCCCCATGTGCAACCATGGCTTGAGATTTCAACTAGGCATCCTTCAATTCAATTTCATGCCATACCTAGTGCCAATGTGTTCCCTTTGGCCACCATCCGCTTGTCCTCGGGCACCCAATAGCCGCCCATTGTACCTCATGGGAGCATCATTTGCAAGGCCACACAGACAACAATGCCTTCATCTTTCCATGGGCAACGACAATTGAATGTCATCGTTCTCAACATTGCTATTGATGACCGGTGCATTCTATGTGTCATGCATGTTGAAGACCCAATGTTTGTACCATGATGTCATACCGTGGACGAGGACTGGGTACACCAAGTCTAACATGTCCACCACACTAGCGAAACCCAACTATATTATTGGAGCCCTGGACTGTGATGGAGCTTGGTGCATCTCCCTCTTCCATAGCCTTGGGGATGATGTGTGATTTTTTGGGATGATATGTTCCCCAATTTTGCGGGGATTGGATGGTGGGAAAGAAAATCGGTGGATAGCTATTATGAGTGCTCCCAAAGAATGTTACGGCGCATCTTATGCATTTCATTAGTGTGCCAATGCACAAGGATGAGGAGTTTGGAATTTAAAGAGGAAACATTGACAGACTATGAGAAGGAATGAGTCGATGACACCCCAAATCAAGCTCTTGGTCTCCTTATCTCTTATCTCCCAAGAGTTGAGTTCAAAGGTACGAAGGATAGAGGTGCCGGCATGCATGGGTATTCTTCCAAAAATGCTCTCACTTGCTCTCACTTTGGTTTGTGTCACTATCCAGTCCCCCCATCCCCACCTCCGCATGGGAGGGGGGTGCCAAGGTTAGTCTAGCAAAGGTGCCACCCACATTTTGCTTAGATCACCACTCGTGAATAGGTGGGTTGGTTGCCCACCCATTGGGTGGGGGAGAAATAAAAGATTGTGAGAGGGGAGGGCAGCCTGTTGGGCAAGGAAAACAGCCAAAAAAAAGTTGTTTCTTATTTCTAGCGTGTGAGAGTGGGACAGTCGTGCCACTGCTCACAAGTGCTGCTTCTGCCCCTTGGCGGCCCTCCCATTCGCGCTGGGGGTGAGACTTGAGTAAGGAGGATTCCGTTCTCAACAAGCGAACACATACATACACCAACCGGCATACTCTTTGAGCCTTTATGGCACCCTCCCCGACAATACCCCCACGCAGCCAAACCTCCAACCCCCCCCTTTCTTTTAATTTTGGTCTGGAGGGGTTTAATCATGCGATCCAAGTCCGAGAACCCCCCCCCCCTTTTCTCACCATGATATGCCTGCCATGCATTCCTCCTTCTCCTTGCCACCAAGTATTGATCCGGTCACGACTATTTTGGTAGGTCTTGTGCTGAGTTCGTGAACCCTAGAAGTACGTGTGCCGTTGGGTTTGTGGTAAGTGTGCTGCAGAATTTTATGTGCACTCCAGGCTGCTGAAGTGTCACATTTGTGCAGGCAATAGGCGGCAATGGTGTGGATCATTTGGGCATTTTTGTGTGGCATTGCCAAACCCGATCAAAGTTGCAGATCAGCATTGGAAAGGCAGAAATACTTGAAGGGCCATTCACCTGGCAGTAAATTGAGAGCCATTTCAATGTGATGGGCATGTTTATGGAGCGAACATCAAAGAATGGAAATCACACACCTGTACAGACGCAGCACAGCTGCCATAGAATGACTGAATGAGTCAGCGATCGGGAACTGACTCCGAGCACTCGGCACAAACATGGGTGGCATCGGAGCCAGCAATGTCGATGGTGACACTGTGATGGTCAGAAAAGGTTTTACATGCAAATGAATTTCCAGTGGCCTGCATGGTGTGAATTGACCAGCTTGATCAGTTACGCTACCCCTGTGGCGCTTGTCAAGCACCACACAGGCGAGGTTGCATCCTTTTTGATCCGGTTACGTAGCCACCTTGCCCACTTGTGGGCCACTTCTGATTCTGCCCCCCCGCTCTGAAGCGGAGGGGATCCCCGAGGCGGCAGGGGTTATGTAGCCACCTTGCCCACTTGTGGGCCACTTCTGATTCTGCCCCCCGCTATGAAGCGGAGGGGATCCCCGAGGCGGCAAGGGTTACGTAGCCACCTTGCCCACTTGTGGGCCACTTCTGATTCCGCCCCCCGCTCTGAAGCGGAGGGGATCCCCGAGGCGGCAGGGGTTACGTAGCCACCTTGCCCACTTGTGGGCCACTTCTGATTCTGCCCCCCGCTCTGAAGCGGTGGGGATCCCCGAGGCGGCAGGGGTTACGTAGCCACCTTGCCCACTTGTGGGCCACTTGTGATTCTGCCCCCCGCTTTGAAGCGGAGGGGATCCCCGAGGCGGCAAGGGTTATGTAGCCACCTTGCCCACTTGTGGGCCACTTCTGATTCTGCCCCCCGCTCTGAAGCGATGGGGATCCCCCAGGCGGCAGGGGTTACGTAGCCACCTTGCCCAACTGTGGGCCACTTCTGATTCTGCCCCCCGCTTTGAAGCGGAGGGGATCCCCGAGGCGGCAGGGGTTATGTAGCCACCTTGCCCACTTGTGGGCCACTTCTGATTCTGCCCCCCGCTATGAAGCGGAGGGGATCCCCCAGGCGGCACGGGTTACGTAGCCACCTTGCCCACTTGTGGGCCACTTCTGATTCTGCCCCCCGCTATGAAGGGGAGGGGATCCCCGAGGCGGCAAGGGTTACGTAGCCACCTTGCCCACTTGTGGGCCACTTCTGATTCCGCCCCCCGCTCTGAAGCGGAGGGGATCCCCGAGGCGGCAAGGGTTACGTAGCCACCTTGCCCACTTGTGGGCCACTTCTGATTCTGCCCCCCGCTTTGAAGCGGAGGGGATCCCCGAGGCGGCAAGGGTTATGTAGCCACCTTGCCCACTTGTGGGCCACTTCCGATTCTGCCCCCCGCTCTGAAGCGATGGGGATCCCCAAGGCGGCAGGGGTTACGTAGCCACCTTGCCCAACTGTGGGCCACTTCTGATTTTGCCCCCCGCTCTGAAGCGCTGGGGATCCCCGAGGCGGCAGGGGTTATGTAGCCACCTTGCCCACTTGTGGGCCACTTCTGATTCTGCCCCCCGCTATGAAGCGGAGGGGACCCCCGAGGCGGCAGGGGTTACGTAGCCACCTTGCCCACTTGTGGGCCACTTCTGATTCTGCCCCCCGCTCTGAAGCGGAGGGGATCCCCGAGGCGGCAGGGGTGACGTAGCCACCTTGCCCACTTGTGGGCCACTTCTGATTCTGCCCCCCGCTATGAAGCGGAGGGGATCCCCCAGGCGGCAGGGGTTACGTAGCCACCTTGCCCACTTGTGGGCCACTTCTGATTCTGCCCCCCGCTTTGAAGCGGAGGGGATCCCCGAGGCGGCAAGGGTTACGTAGCCACCTTGCCCACTTGTGGGCCACTTCTGATTCTGCCCCCCGCTCTGAAGCGGAGGGGATCCCCGAGGCGGCAGGGGTTGCGTAGCCACCTTGCCCACTTGTGGGCCACTTCTGATTCTGCCCCCCGCTCTGAAGCGGTGGGGATCCCCGAGGCGGCAGGGGTTACGTAGCCACCTTGCCCAACTGTGGGCCACTTCTGATTTTGCCCCCCGCTCTGAAGCGCTGGGGATCCCCGAGGCGGCAGGGGTTATGTAGCCACCTTGCCCACTTGTGGGCCACTTCTGATTCTGCCCCCCGCTATGAAGCGGAGGGGACCCCCGAGGCGGCAGGGGTTACGTAGCCACCTTGCCCACTTGTGGGCCACTTCTGATTCTGCCCCCCGCTCTGAAGCGGAGGGGATCCCCGAGGCGGCAGGGGTGACGTAGCCACCTTGCCCACTTGTGGGCCACTTCTGATTCTGCCCCCCGCTATGAAGCGGAGGGGATCCCCCAGGCGGCAGGGGTTACGTAGCCACCTTGCCCACTTGTGGGCCACTTCTGATTCTGCCCCCCGCTTTGAAGCGGAGGGGATCCCCGAGGCGGCAAGGGTTACGTAGCCACCTTGCCCACTTGTGGGCCACTTCTGATTCTGCCCCCCGCTCTGAAGCGGAGGGGATCCCCGAGGCGGCAGGGGTTGCGTAGCCACCTTGCCCACTTGTGGGCCACTTCTGATTCTGCCCCCCGCTCTGAAGCGGTGGGGATCCCCGAGGCGGCAGGGGTTATGTAGCCACCTTGCCCACTTGTGGGCCACTTCTGATTCTGCCCCCCGCTCTGAAGCGGAGGGGATCCCCGAGGCGGCAGGGGTTACGTAGCCACCTTGCCCACTTGTGGGCCACTTCTGATTCTGCCCCCTGCTCTGAAGCGGAGGGGATCCCCGAGGCGGCAGGGGTTACGTAGCCACCTTGCCCACTTGTGGGCCACTTCTGATTCTGCCCCCCGCTTTGAAGCGGAGGGGATCCCCCAGGCGGCAGGGGTTACGTAGCCACCTTGCCCACTTGTGGGCCACTTCTAATTCTGCCCCCCGCTCTGAAGCGGAGGGGATCCCCGAGGCGGCAGGGGTTATGTAGCCACCTTGCCCACTTGTGGGCCACTTCTGATTCTGCCCCCCGCTCTGAAGCGGAGGGGATCCCCCAGGCGGCAGGGGTTACGTAGCCACCTTGCCCACTTGTGGGCCACTTCTGATTCTGCCCCCCGCTATGAAGCGGAGGGGATCCCCCAGGCGGCAGGGGTTACGTAGCCACCTTGACCAACTGTGGGCCACTTCTGATTCTGCCCCCCGCTTTGAAGCGGAGGGGATCCCCGAGGCGGCAAGGGTTACGTAGCCACCTTGCCCACTTGTGGGCCACTTCTGATTCTGCCCCCCGCTCTGAAGCGGTGGGGATCCCCGAGGCGGCAGGGGTTGCGTAGCCACCTTGCCCACTTGTGGGCCACTTCTAATTCTGCCCCCCGCTCTGAAGCGGAGGGGATCCCCGAGGCGGCAGGGGTTACGTAGCCACCTTGCCCACTTGTGGGCCACTTCTGATTCCGCCCCCCGCTCTGAAGCGGAGGGGATCCCCGAGGCGGCAGGGGTTATGTAGCCACCTTGCCCACTTGTGGGCCACTTCTGATTCTGCCCCCCGCTCTGAAGCGGTGGGGATCCCCGAGGCGGCAGGGGTTATGTAGCCACCTTGCCCACTTGTGGGCCACCTCTGATTCTGCCCCCCGCTCTGAAGCGGAGGGGATCCCCCAGGCGGCAGGGGTTACGTAGCCACCTTGCCCACTTGTGGGCCACTTCTGATTCTGCCCCCCGCTTTGAAGCGGAGGGGACCCCCGAGGCGGCAGGGGTTATGTAGCCACTTTGCCCACTTGTGGGCCACTTCTGATTCTGCCCCCCCGCTCTGAAGCGGAGGGGATCCCCCAGGCGGCAGGGTTTACGTAGCCACCTTGCCCACTTGTGGGCCACTTCTGATTCTGCCCCCCGCTCTGAAGCGATGGGGACCCCCGAGGCGGCAGGGGTTGCGTAGCCACCTTGCCCACTTGTGGGCCACTTCTGATTCTGCCCCCCGCTATGAAGCGGAGGGGATCCCCCAGGCGGCAGGGGTTACATAGCCACCTTGCCCACTTGTGGGCCACTTCTGATTCTGCCCCCCGCTCTGAAGCGGTGGGGATCCCCCAGGCGGCAGGGGTTGCGTAGCCACCTTGCCCACTTGTGGGCCACTTTTGATTCTGCCCCCCGCTCTGAAGCGGAGGGGACCCCCGAGGCGGCAGGGGTTATGTAGCCACCTTGCCCACAAGTGGGCCACTTCTGATTCTGCCCCCCGCTCTGAAGCGGAGGGGACCCCCTAGGCGGCAGGGGTTATGTAGCCACCTTGCCCACTTGTGGGCCACTTCTGATTCTGCCCCCTGCTCTGAAGCGATGGAAATCCCCCAGGTGGCAGGGTTTACGTAGCCACTTTGCCCACTTGTGGGCCACTTCTGATTCTGCCCCCCGCTCTAGGGGGACTCTCAACCCTTTTTTGATTTTGCTCCCTGCGCTAGGCGTTGGGGACCCCTGAGAATGCAAGGGTGACGTAGCAAGTCTGCCCTCTTTTGGGCCTCCCCTTTTTCCTTTTGCCCTTCGTGTTTGCAACAGATATTGTATCACACCCTATATGTTGCTTAGCACCGTGATTGTGTGAACCTTTTGCACTGCCCCACTATATGATTAGTGTGTTGTCTATTTCCACCACTAACCAATCCACACATCAACAGCATTACAAAAAATCAACAAGTACAAAGCATACCACAACTCAAATTCCAATCAACCACAAATACTCACAGCATATACAAACCCAACCACACACCAATCAAATGCTCGTCTCAAAAAAAATTTACTCCGTTTTGGAATTCGGGGCGCATGCATGTCCAACATAAGGTCACATGACTCACCAACATTCGGGTCACAGTCAAGGCAATAACGGGGGTTGGGTTGAATGCTGACATCTTCCCGTGGTCAAGGCTGTGTGCCATGGTGCTAGCCATATGTTTGTGTGAACGGGCAACATAAACCTAGGTGTAACAAGAATGTTGTTGGGTGGGCTGATCTGTACCTTCATCTAGTTAATGGTTGTTTCACCCCCACTGCCGCCCAGGGGCGCGTGACCTCACCGTGGTGTGGGGGTGAAACGGGGGGGGTCCCCTGGGCTAACACGCATTCTGGGGGGTGACCTGGTCCAACCGCGGCGGCCAGGTCACGGGATCACGCGCCCCACCCCTCGCCGACCACCGTGGGGGAGCCACGATGGTACAGGGCGGGCTCCACCGGGTGGTGGCGGTTAGCGAGCATTTCTGCTCTGTTTTGGGCCTCTTAGAAGATAAGGGTGAGGTGGGCACCTCTGATTTTGTTCCCTGCACGTGGCATTGGGGACCCCTGAGCATGCTGGGTGACGTAGAACTTCTGCCCTCTTTTGGGCCCCCGAGAAGGTATGGGTGATAGAACCCGGTTTTGGGATCCGGAAAACACACGAGACAATCTAGAATTGGTTCATTACAAAACTAGTGGGCGTGAATGATCCGAAATGGTTCCGAGTTGGTTTGCATGTTTGTGCTCCAACTAGTCCGCATTTGTGTGGTGATGTAGGGATGGACTGCAATCCCAGAGTCCAGGGTATCCAACGGAGAAGAGTGGCAACACCCAGCAGCAAAGAACTGTTTTGGTGTTTTGTGTGTAAACACCCTGTTTCTTTTTTTTTTTATTAGAGTTAGGCAACATCGTGGTTTAAACACTCGGGCATGTGGCGAAACTTATTACATGGAGTTGAGGGTGGCAGGTGTTGCGAGGCCAATAGGCAATAGCAACAACCCTCCAGAAAGCAATAGGATATGCAACCAGAAGCCTCCAAGAAATACTAAGCACCATCGACCAGCGAGTACCAATGACCCAGTTCCACCGTGCGCACTGTGTCCACACCGTGCCAGCTATTAGTGGTCAGACACTGGTGAACCATCGCAACATGTACCCGCCCAAATAGCCCATAGATCCTCATAAACCCTTCGTGGCAAACACACCACCTCTCTACCTAGGTTTTGTCCTGTTGGCCACATTTTCCGGAGGCTTTCTGGTACTTTCGTTAAACATACTCATGGTTGTAGTTATGGGGCGGTACTGGGTCATTTTGTTGTTGATCCGCTTGTGTGTGTGTGTGGCTTGTTTTGTGTCGTGTGTCTTTTGCATAGTGAGCGGGGGTGCGAGGGATCCGTCACTTATGGTATTTTGTGGCATGTTTTCTCGGACAGGTTTTCTATGCTCAAAATGTCAGGCAAAGGCAAAGGCAAAGGCGAGGGCAAGGGCATGGGCAAAGGGGGACGCAAAGGCGGGGATGCAAGGGGCTGCGGCGGCAAGGGGTATGGGAAGGGAAAGGGGAAAGGTGGCGGCTGGGAGGAGGGGGAGGGGTGGGAGGAGTGGGAGGGATGGGAGGAGTGGGAGGGATGGGAGGAGGAGGAGGAGTGGCATGTTTTCTCGGACAGGTTTTCTATGCTCGAAATGTCAGGCAAAGGCAAAGGCGAGGGCAAGGGCATGGGCAAAGGGGGACGCAAAGGCGGGGATGTGAGGGGCGGCGGCGGCAAGGGGTATGGGAAGGGAAAGGGGAAAGGTGGCGGCTGGGAGGAGTGGAAGGAGTGGGAGGAGTGGGAGGGATGGGAGGAGTGGGAGGAGTGGGAGGAGTGGGAGGAGGAGGAGTGGCAGGCGTGGCGGGATGCGAGGGGCAAGGGTGGTGGCGGCAAGGGTGGTGGCGGCAAGGGTTGCAACGTGGTCATCATCGTCATCAGCCCATCAGCCATCGACAACCAGCTGATGGATTTGATACAGGGCATGCAGGGCAATCTGATCGGATGATACAGTCTCCTTCATCCAACAGAACGGCAATTGGGCAGTTGAGCACATGATTGAAATCGTCAACGAGGCATGTGCGAAATGGGTCTTGCCGGACGTTGAAACAGGTCGCAGTAGTGCCGGTGTTGATGCAAACGAGGCGGCTGTTGCTGTAATTGATGCTGCACAAAGTCGATCTGGTGTTGACAAGCTAACCCAGGTCAGGTGGGTGCTGTCTGTTTTTTGATGCGTGGTTTGCCGCTGTGTGCCTGCTGGTGCGGCGACCAAATGAATGGCACCCTTAAAATGGATCTTTTGGCCTTGAAGGGTCACTCCCTTGTACCCAACAGACTCTTCATATGCCTCCCCCCCCCTGTGCAAGCGTGGCCTTGGTCAAGCACGCGAGTTCCGGATATTGAAGCCAGAGGTGTCAGAAAAATTACCACAGGGATAACTGGCTTGTGGCAGCCAAGCGTTCGAAGCGACGTAGCTTTTTGATCCTTCGATGTCGGCCTGCGGATATTGGCTGAAAGCATCTTAGTCTGAACCGGGCACCCGGCGTGTGCACACCCCATGCGACTCGCTGCATCCTGTACCAGAGTGTCCGACAAACATATATATTTGTATATATATTATTTCATCACCATCTCTGTTTACAACAGAATTTCAGACCACCTCCCACAGATGAGTGACAGAAGGCTCTTGCATAATTGTATGCCGCAGCACTGTTCCCATGGGGAAATGCGTGGTCGCAATGCTCCACAACCAGTTGTTCCCAGTGCCTTTGATTACATCCTCTGTGACCAATGAGCCTCTTGTTTGAAGCACCATGTGTCTGTCACACATATTGTGGGACTCGTTCAAGGGATGTCCCACACACACAGTTGGTGGGGCATCTATGGCGCATGCAAACAGTGACAACTGCATCTGGTGTTGATGCATTGCTGTGTGCTTCAGATTTCTGCCATGCAAGGCACTCCACGGCATCATCTATCATGCACAACACTTTGGTTTTTTGTTTTTTTTTGCAATTTCAGCCATGCATGTTGATCATGCTGATGTGTATGGGGGCTGGCAAGTGTTTTTGGTAAGTGAAAAATGTACTTCATGTGTGATGTTCGTGAAGCAAAGTGCTTGCCACAGGGGCTGCAGTCGCGTGCCAAGACCTTTCCCAACAGTGCTCCCAAAGGTGCCAACCCTCCCACCAAATTTTCAACCAAGAATGCAGCCAAACCTGCTGCCAAGGTGGCAGGCAAGGTTGAGGCCAGACTGCAGCTGGAGACCCCATTCCTGTGGCTTCTGTTGTACATTTGCACCTCTTCAGTGTCAAATACATGCGGCAGAAAAACTGCCACGTAGGGCCACACTGCCTCCCATGGGGAAATGCGTGGTCACAATGGTCCACAACCAGTTGTTTCACATGCGGATGGGGAGGAGGAGTTAGGGTATGTGGGCCCTTGCCACAGCATGAGCCACAAGATGCATGTGACGATGTCATGCTTGTCTTTTTGTTCACCCCATTGATACACAGCTCCCCCCTCCCCCCCGCACACAGACTTCATTGGGATCCCTCTGCATTGCTACATGTATTTGACATTGAGAAGCCGCACATGGTTAATGGGGAACAGTCAAATTGGCACCCAATGGGCCAAACCACCAAGCGTTGTGCATGGCACACAGTGCAGCAGCATGCTGTTGTGGCAATAAATTTAAAGTAGTTGGGTAGATCCTTGGGCCTCACGCACACAAAAGCACAGTGAGGCAGGCTACGGACGGCCAGCGGACAGAGGCGCGTGGACAGCAAACGTCAGTCAAACAACTCCGCCAACAACCAGCACATCCTCAATACACCAATTATTGGGCGCCGTTGACGCGCAAACGGCACACCATGCTACATTCAGCACAGCCCCCACACACCAACTACTAGGCTCCGCGAACGCAGAAATGACACCAGCAAGAGAACTAGCCGCAGCGGCCGACAAAAAGCAGCAACGCGACGCAACATGCGAAAGGAAGAACGGGTGACTGTCCTGTAAAGGAGCAACAACCAGACGGAATGTCACACAGGGGGGCGACTCTGTGGCTCCCAGGACGCCAACTACCCCCCCCCCCCTCCCCCTAGGGGCCTGTGGCCAACAGTTAGTTGCCAAAGGTGTCGCCCTCAGGTGTCCATGGGCGCCAAAGGCGCCCGCCGCTTCATGGGTTGTCGCACAGACAACTAATCCCAATTTGGGGGCAGGTCCGGGCCAGGGGCTGAGTCAACCACACCATCAATGAGCCACTGTGTAGTACAGTACCGAAGGCATGAAACATTTGTGGGTGGGAGACCGAACATCGTTCGGAAATTTATCTTTGCCTACAAGATACCTGGTCATTGCGCTGGGTGCTGTGTAGGGCCGTCAGCGCCAAATTTTATCGCTTAATACTCAGGTTGGGTGCCTCTGGTTTAAGGCTCCGGGTTTAATGTTTCGGGGGTGTGCAAAAGTAGAGGGGGACAGGAGGCCCCATACTAGATTGGGACATCCGGTCCCATATTGGACGGTGACAGCAAGCCCCATATTAGCGCCGTAACACGTTGTAACACGGCGTCATCAGGGCCTGTATCAGAGGGGGGCATCAGGCCCCATAATAGAAGGGGACGTCATGCCCCATATCAGAGGGGGGCATAAGGCTGATCCACACATACGGGAGATACAGTGCAGAATTCAAAGCGCAACAACATCTTGAGGTAGGGGAGTGGTCAACGAGAAGGAAACCTTGCCCATGCTCCTTCGTTTCTATGAATGCAGCCTGCAGCATTGGGCCGTTTGGCTCTCATTGCTATGCTTTTCGAACCCGTGCATCGTTCTCATTCCATAAATCGTGCTCACACCAAGCGACAATCAAACCAAGGCGGAGCATTGTTTCTGTTGTAAAGGAGTAAGTAGCAATGGCGCTCACATGTGGTAGCTGATAGGCGGTCCCATTATTTTCCTATGCCCGCCACTTCTCCCTTACTGCGGGTTTGGAATTGTCCTGCAATTTTTTTACAGGGTCAGATGCTCTGTCGGGCGCATGCATGCCGCCGCACATTCCGGGTACCAGCCCCACGTTGGATTCGACTACTGTGCCAAGGCTCCTGTGCAGGCGGTGCGCAGGATTGGCGCTGGCAACTGTGTGCTCCAAGGAGAACAGCACTTGGCAGGTTCGTTGCTGTACTTTTGTGGGCATCTTCTTCACCTGCGTACTCTCATGGACAGTGGACCACCGGCTGTGTTTTTTAGAGGCAAGACTTGAGTGTTCCCTGTCTCTTGGATGAATCCATTCCCAACAGATTGGGTGTCGTGGATATGCTGCCATGTGTTCGCAAAGTGTACCCACGGCCCGGGACGCATCATAACAACTTGAGACACCCTTCCAATTACCAAGATAGCCCCTACCCCACCCTCACCCAGATATCCTCTGCAAGGGACCGCCTCTTCAGATGCACCAAAGGGACAAGGTCTACGGGGTGGGAGGCTGCGGGCAAACCGAATCCGTCTTAATTGGTTTGCGCCCCACACCAGGCACCCAATGACGCAGTTTTGTGCAGGGCGCCACCAACTAGGCTCATAGGCCCACGGACCAACAGGGACGGCCTGGGAGATTTCTGCAAATGGGCGCAGGGACGAGCAGAATCCGGGAAGGTCCAGTGAGCTGCACTACACAGGATTTGGGAGAAACTGAAACACACACAGTGCAACCTGTGTGCTAACATATGGCTGATCCTGTCTGCCCTGGAAAGGAGCTGTGACCCTGTTAGCCCGCTTCCACAGATCCAGTCCGACGGAAATCACCGGGCTCTGACCTCATCTAGTTACTGTTGCTGTCGGCACATTGTCAAACTGGGAAGCAAAAAGAAAGCCTATGGCAAAATGACTGGAAATGCTGCGCACCACTGATGATGATGGGTACCACTGGGTGATATGGAACCGCTGGCCCTGTGTTACATTTCACATTTCCCGCATCAGTCGTGGGGAGCCTATGAACTCGACGGTCTTGGGAAGCCTTTGTGTGAAGCATGCTGGCGCTGGCATGGGAGGATGCCAAGGGGCAGAAGCAGCACTTGTGAGCAGAGGGACTACTGTCCAACTCTCACCTGTTAAAAATACGTCCAATGTCATTTTCACCGTCCTGTCACTGTCACTATCACTGTCCTGTGTCATTGCAATGGTCCACTGTCCATTGTCCGTTGTCCATGTCCACTATCACTGTCCATTGTCACTGTCCTTGTCAGCATCCACTGTCCATTGTCCATTGTCATTGTCTACTGTATACTGTGCATTATCATTGTCATTGTCCAATGTCCACTGTCATTGTCACTGGTTGCTGGCCAATAACACTGTCCCCATCCACTGTCACTATCACTGTTCACTGTCACTGTCACTGTCACTGTCATTGCCACTTCCCATTGCCCAAGGAGTGCATCAGCTATCTGATCCATGAGAAAAAAACAGGTGGGAGAATTGACGTACCTGTCAGTTATCCCCACCTGAGGTGGCATGGTCGTGCATATTGTCAAGACCAAGGGTGTGACCAACTCAACTAGCACCCGGGACACAATATGGATATCACATGTGTGACACCAAATGTCAGGCAACAAATTTGTCGGGAAACATTTGGGGATGCTACATGGGTGCAACAAAGAAAGCACCAGCTATTGCATCCAAGCCCAGCAGGTGTGCTCAAAAGCGCCGCCGCTCCGTTGCTCTGAGGCTTGTCTGACTATGGTCTAGAGGTCCAACAGTCCCCTGGGGGTTCTTTCACTTAGCCAAAACTGTCACTTTTGTCATTGTCACGGTGTGGTCATTATCACTGCTAGTGTCACTGTCATGGTCATGGTCACTGTCAATTTAATTTGAATTTCAATTCAAAAGTCTTCTAAGGAAGAAGAGTGTTCTCACGAAGAGTGTTCTAGTGTGTTCTGGCATTCTAGGGTGTTTTTTCTTTTACTGTCAGAACACCACTCAAAGGTTTTGTTCACACTCACTAGATCAAAGAAGCCAAACTGACAGTAATCCCTGCCCCCACCCCTGCCGAGCGTACAATATACATGCACCCTATGCACATTGTGAGTGCCTACACACCATCTGTGAACTGTGCACCATGACAGTGACCACACCACAATACACCCCGGAGACAACCCCTCCTCATAATGTTCCCCACACCAAAATATGGTGAGGAAGTGAGGAATTGAGCCTTGAGTAAAGGGGTCAGGGTTGCAAGTGATTTGAGATTGTGTGACTCCTTCCCCTTGTGGATTGTGTAACTGCAATGTGTGTGCATGTGTGTTCGTAGATTGTGTGTAGGCACTGTGTGTGTTGTGGTGTGTTATGCCATGCTGAGTTGTGCCATCATGGTTGCTGTCATTCAATGTCACTACCATGTCATTGTCAGTACCATTGTTTTGCTCACTGCCAATGTCATTGTCATGGTTGTTGTTGCTGTTGCGGTCCCTGTCACAGTAATAGTCGTCAGTGTCACTGTCATTATCATTGTGTAGTGTGCTGTGACCTTTTGTGATGTGATGTGTTGTGCCGTGTTGTGTCCACACACTGGGGTCGAGTGTGGTTGGGTAGGTACCCAGATGGGGAGGGGAGAGGGGATAGTTGTGTATCTATCTTTTGTATTGGTATGACCAAACGAGGCCATGCGGTACAGTTTGACTGAAACCCCCGCAAAACAGCATCACACAGAAGGCCAAAAATGTTCTAGCAACCCTGTTCTTGCTCTTCTCACCGAAACGTCCTAGCAATCTGGTTCTAGTTGTTCCAGCTGAGAACGCAATTGGGCATTCTAGCATGCACTCCTGGTTGTATCAGTGGCAAGGGTAGCATGAGCTGCGAGCTCTCCTAGACACAGGGCCATATCAGAAGGATGATCAATAGTGATGGAACCATTGACCCTAACAACATGAAACAAGCAAACCGACCGGCAGCAAGGAATGAGACCAGGTATGACATGAATTTACAAAAAGAGAAGCTAAGTCTCACCTTTCAATTCAACCCAAAGTGGTGGCCAGCTATTTTCACTGGAGGCGAGTGGATGCATTAGGGGGTGCGTGTAGCTTTCCCTCCCAAGAGGAGCTACCCCCCCCCCCCCTTGCAATGCCCCCCCCCCTGGGGGGGGACCGTCATTTTGACAAAAAGGCATCGGAAATACCAGGCGCCGAAGAAAAATTTTCTTTAGGTTATATTGGGGCTGCTGCAGTTATAGTGCCACCATTGTGTGGTGCAATCCCCCCTCCCCCTGGGGGGAACCGGCCTGACATTGGGGGGGGATTGCAAAGGGGGGGGGGTAGGTGGCAGTGTGGACTCTATAAACCAAAAAGGCCACGTAAGGAAAAGATACCAAGAGGATCAACAAGGCATGCACGAATCTAGAACTGGTGCTGGTGGCGACAAAAATGACCTGTGAAATCCTCAACAAGAACATGAGCGTGAATGGAAGATTGGTTGCCACATCCTAAAGTTGCAGCATGGACATCACGGACTCCAGCTATGCCCACTGGAGGTGGCATCAGCAGCCAGCTTGCCATGTGGGGTGTGCAGTTGTGGGTTGTGGAGGATGACCGAAAATACTGGTCCGCCCCAATGCATCCTCTATCACAACTGTCTCCAGATGAAAACCCTGCTCTGAGGTGGAGATTGTGGGAGACAAACTTGGTTCCTGCAAACAGAGCAGCTTCTTGGCCTGGTGACCAGGGTCACAGCTCCTCCTCCTCCTCCTCCTCCTCCTCCCAACATGCAAGAAGTTCACACAGGTGACAGTGGGGTCCAGCTTTTTGCTCAGTACGTTGCAACGGGGGTAGCAGCATTTTTTACTGCGGTTATTTTCCAGAGCCTTTCTCCCCTGATCCTCTGCCTTTCAGGTGTGGGTATGCCACTTTGTGCAACCCATTTGTGGGCCGAGAAGTACCCCCGGTCTGTGCCGAGATGCAGTCTTTAGTGCATGAGCATGAAGTCATCAGCGAAGTCTTGGAGTCTCTGGAAGGGTTCTTGGTGGCCATTAAGATATGTGCTGATGGTGACGGGGATGGGCAGTGGACATGGGATGCAATGATGCAAGATCTGGAGGGTGTGGTCCAGTTTATGGAACAGTACGTCGATGGCATGCACCATGTTAAAGAGGACAATATCTTATTTCAGGTGCAGTTAAAGCCACACGTGGGGCTGTGAAGTACAGGAAACGCGCACGCCCAGAGGACAGAGGCACAGTCGGGTCATGGTACAGTCAATAGCAGTCGTTGTGCAGAGGGAGCAACCCTGGGTCTGGGAATAAAGCCGGCCCGCAAGATCCATCCATCCATACCCCTGAGTTGCAACCAGGCAACTACACATTCAGGGACAAGGGGAACAGAGCACAGACAGAGCCAAGGCCTAGCAGATCCAATGTGGCCTGTTGGTATGGTGCACACTGTCAGTACAGCAGTGTGTGTGCTTTTCACCAGCCACAAGAAGGCCATGCAGGCGCCACCCGAGAAGGCAAAGAATGTGAAAAGCAGAATGTTTTCTGCTTAGACCAGTATGATAGAGAACCCTCAGGGACGCTGCTTGACGGCTTGACTGCTTGACGGCAGCAAGCAAATAAATTGATCGAAGTGGGATTGTAAGTCCCTGCTAGCTTCATATTGGCCCCTTGCAGCACAGCAAACAAACACAACATTGACAAACAGGGCGAAGTAAGCATCCCACGCCCCGTGTGGGCCAACAATACAAAGCAGCGTAGACCCGTGCAGAAGCAACCAGCGAAATCCATCTGCAAACTCATGTAACCAATCATGCCTGATCTCAGTGGGTTCTTGTAGCCATAAGGGTGCATAATGATTGTACAGGGTGAGTAATCTCAGCGGATTTGTGTAGCCATGAAGGTGCATGATAAGTGTGCAGGGTGCACACTGTCAATGCATAATCCAGGGTGCATGATCTCAGTGGATTCGTGTGCCATAGGGGTGCTTGACAATGGTGGGTGCAGGATGCACCATGCCCCCCCTCCCCCATCATGTGATTCCCCATAATGATGTCAACCCCCAAGGCCTGAGAGTATTCCAGCATAGCTTGCGACAACAGACCACATTAGAGATCCCAACAATTTTGCCAGATGGTCTCGCAAGGTTTATTGAATCCCCTTTGATAGGCATTGAAGGCGTCTCCAATTTGTGTGCCTGCTTGGCTCGGGTGATGCCAGCTGCTCCTGTTCCACATCAGTGTTAGTGTCAGTGATGCTTGTTCACTATGCCTTGTGATGACTTGTATTGACCACACAGGTTTTCTGCCTCATTTTTCAGGGTCCTCTGCAACTTTTGCATTGTTTGACCGAGACTGCACGCCTCGTTGAACAAGGCGCGGGGGGGGGGGGGGGTTTGGCGCTAACGAGGCGCACAGGGGGGGGGGGGGTTGCGAACGAGGCGCGGGGGGGGGTTTGGCGCTATCGAGGCGCGCGGGGGGGTTTGGCGCACTAACGAGGCGCGCGCAGGGGGGATTTGGCGCGCTAACGAGGCACGCGGGGGGGGGGGGGGGTTGGCGCGCTAACGAGGCGCACGGGGGGGGGGGGTTGGCACTAATGAGGCACGTAGTCCACATACAAGTCCGTGCATACACAAGGCGGTGCACACACAAGACGGTGCACACAAAAGGCGGTTTGTAGCCACCGCAGGAGTCTTGTTATTTAAGGGGCCACAGGCAAGGCGGTACACACAAAAGGCGGTGCACACACAAGTTGGTGCACACAAAAGGCGGTTTGTAGCCACCGCAGGAGTCTTGTTATTTAAGGGGCCACAGGCAAGGCGGTACACACTGAAGGCGGTACGCACACAAGTTGGTGCACACAAAAGGCGGCCTGTAGCCACCGCAGGAATCTTGTTATTTAAGGGGCCACAGGCAAGGCGGTACACACAAAAGGCGGTACACACACAAGTTGGTGCACACAAAAGGCGGCCTGTAGCCACCGCAGGAATCTTGTTATTTAAGGGGCCACAGGCAAGGCGGTACACACTGAAGGCGGTACGCACACAAGTTGGTGCACACAAAAGGCGGTCCGTAGCCACCGCAGGAATCTTGTTATTTAAGGGGCCACAGGCAAGGCGGTACACACAGAAGGCAGTGCACACAAAAGGTGGTTTGTAGCCACCGCAGGAATCTTGTTATTTAAGGGGCCACAGGCAAGGCGGTGCACAAAGAAGGCGGTACACACACAAGTTGGTGCACACAAAAGGCGGCCTGTAGCCACCGCAGGAATCTTGTTATTTAAGGGGCCACAGGCAAGGCGGTACACACAGAAGGCGGTACACACACAAGGCGGTGCACACAAAAGGCGGTCCGTAGCCACCATAGGAATCTTGTTATTTAAGGGGCCATAGGCAAGGCGGTACACACAGAAGGCAGTGCACACAAAAGGTGGTTTGTAGCCACCGCAGGAGTCTTGTTATTTAAGGGGCCACAGGCAAGGCGGTGTATACACAAGGCGGTGTAGATTCAAGGCGGTGCATACACAAGGCGGTGCACACAAAAGGCGGTCTGTAGCCACCGCAGGAGGCTTGTGGTTTAAGGGGGGTGCGGGGGTGTCCCCCGCATCGAGCGAAGCGAGCCGAAGTTGAGGGAGGTCCACATACAAGGCGGTGCATAGGGGGGGGGGGAGTTTGGCGCTAACGAGGCGCACGGGGGGGGGGGGGGTTGGCGCGCTAGCAAGGCGCACGGGGGGGGGGAGTTTGGCGCTAACGAGGCGCACGGGGGGTGGGGTTGGCGCTAACGAGGTGCACGGGGGGTGAGAGTTTGGCGCTAACGAGGCGCACGGGGTGGGGGAGCTTGGCGCTAACGAGGCGCACGGGGGAGCGGGGGTTGGCGCTAATGAGGCGCACGGAGGGGGGGGGTTGGCGCTAATGAGGCGCAGGGGGCGGGGGGGGAGTTTGGCGCTAATGAGGCGCAGGGGGGGGGGGGGGGGTTGGCGCTAACGAGGCGCACGGGGGGGGGGGGGGGCTGGCGCTAACGAGGTGCACAGGGGGGGGGGTTTGGCGCGCTAGCAAGGCGCACGGGGTGGGGGAGTTTGGCGCTAACGAGGCACACGGGGGGGGGGGAGTTTGGCGCTAATGAGGCACACGGGGGGGGGTTGGCGCTAACGAGGCGCACGGAGGGGGGGGGGTTGGCGCTAACGAGGCGCAGGGGGCGGGGGGGGAGTTTGGCGCTAACGAGGTGCATTGGGCGGGGGGGGGAGTTTGGCGCTAACGAGGTGCATTGGGGGGGGGGGGGGGGTTGGCGCTAACGAGGTGCACGGGGGGGGGGGGGGGGGTTGGCGCTAATGAGGCGCACCAGGGGGGGGGGTTTGGCGCTGACGAGGCGCACGGGGTGGGGGAGTTTGGCGCTAACGAGGCGCACGGGGGGGGGGGGGGGGTTGGCGCTAATGAGGCGCACGGGGGGGGGGGGGGGGGGGTGGCGCTAATGAGGCGCACGGGGGTGGGGGGGGGGTTGGCGCGCTAGCAAGGCGCACGGGGGGGGGGGTTTGGCGCTAGCAAGGCGCACGGAGGGGGGGGGTTGGCGCTAACGAGGCGCACGGGGGGGGGAGTTTGGCGCTAACGAGGCGCACGGGGGGGGGGGGGGGGGTGGCGCTAATGAGGCGCACGGAGGGGGGGGGTTGGTGCTAACGAGGCGCACGGAGGGGGGGGGTTGGCGCTAACGAGGCGCATTGGGTGGGGGGGGAGTTTGGCGCTAACGAGGCGCACTGGGGGGGGGGGGGGGGTGGCGCTAATGAGGCGCACCAGGGGGGGGTTTGGCGCGCTAGCAAGGCGCACGGGGTGGGGGAGTTTGGCGCTAACGAGGCGCACGGGCGGGGGGGGGGTGGCGCTAATGAGGCGCACGGGGGTTGGCGCTAACGAGGCGCGCGCCGAGCCCAATTTGCGCCTCGTATAACGAGGCACGCAGTTTCAGCCAAACACTCAACATAGGGGGGGGGGGTTTGGCGCGCCAACGAGGCGCACGGGGGGGGGGTTTGGTGCTAACGAGGCGCACGGGGGGGGGGTTGGCGCTAATGAGGCGCACGGGGGTTGGCGCTAACGAGGCGCGCGCCGAGCCCAATTTGCGCCTCGTATAACGAGGCGCGCAGTTTCAGCCAAACACTCAACTTTTGGGGCTTTTGAGGATCATGGGGGCGCAACTGAGCAACTGAGCACACAATGCACACCCATGGAGGTAAGTGCAGTGAGCACCCACAAAAGGCAGCCAACACGAGGCACCTTCGGTGAAGCATCCTGCAATAAAAGACCTCCGCCGATGAGTGACCACCTGCACCAAGGCACCCCAGGCAAGCAATCTCCCGTGTTGGCATATTTCAGCCGGTTTGGACCCTCAACTCAAAGTAAACGCAGAGTGAAGGCAGCATAGGCCGCCACATGCGCATTTTGGGGCATCAATCTCCCTCTTTTTTCAATAGATATGTGTTGATACCATTGGAGTGTCTTCTTTGGAGTGTTTTCGGGCCATTTTGCTTCATATTGTCTACTTCCCCTGAGCCTGTTCCGCCCGCCGCCCCCCCCATACTGCAGGGGAGATGTCACCGTTTGTTCCCTACCTCAGCCCTCACACACTGTGTCAATTGGGCGGTTTGGGTCACCATGTTGATGCCTAGTTGGTGGATTCCTTAGGGGTTTCACTTTTGGGGTTCAACCGGGATGTCTGCTCAAAGGTGCAGTGCATGGCGTGCACACAGCGCTCGTTTCACTGGCGTTGCTGTTTGTCACTGGCATTGCAAGGGATTATCCCGTTTGCATGTTTCAACAGAGGGTTGCAATGGTTTGTTAAAAGGTGTCGGGGAAATCATGTGCCCTACATACCTCCCCGTTTTCATGTCCCTTGTCCACCCCTCTACCAGCAGCACTCTTCCTGTCACACCGTTACATACACCCTGAGCTTAGGACCACCAATAGATACCGCACCATTTAAGCGGTTCCTGCACGGTGCTGACGCAATTTCGGGGCCCTATGAATTTTTTCCGAAGGCAATCAATGGTGCAACCACCCATTAATCTTTGCCTGAACCCCCTATCCACAGGCTTCGTGGACACTGACTGTCCACCTCCATATCAAACTGCAGCACCACAGAGGAGAGTGCAAGGGGAAGCTTTCCAGAATATGAACGGTACAACCGGCAGATGGCACGGTGCACAGAGGTTGGCCGGCTCACGTCCCGACTTGAACTTGAACTTGGAGACCGCTTCGACGAACAACCAGTCCATTGGGGGTCCCAGGAACCTGGAAATCTCGGCCTCTCGAAGGATGTGGGTTCTTGGGAAGCTGGAAGCAGTGTGAGAGGGGTTTGCACATTTTGTTTTGCCTCAGACCTACTGTGTATCTGAGAAGCAATCCCGTCATAAGGCAACCATCTTTGGACAAGCCCCCATGGGTTGGTTTTTCGGGGGGGGGGTCCCCATTCGTGTGCAACGTCCGTCATGTTATGATGGAGTGACCATTCCTCGTCTCCTTACCCATTTGCATCGCCAAATTACTCGCTGCTCTCTATCAGGCGATGCTGCAGGACGGTGGTTTCCCCAAAGCTCAAGGGCCAGTGCCAGTCCTCGTCCGTGAGCACGCCTTGATGAAGGATTTGACAAAGGCATTACGTGAGCTACGCAAGTCAGCGGATGTGAACGATATTTTACGGGTGCACAATTTCGCTGTGGGGTTGCAGTGCAGTCATCGTTATATTTGTGTTCATTTGGGGGGTGAAGCATAGGTCCAGAAAAATAGACCACTGAACGCATCCGCTGTTGGGGGTGGCTGGTCAGCAATGCAACAACAACTCAGGCCACAACGGCTGTGCACATTTACAACAGACAACAACGTGAGGAAATGAGATCCATCAATTTCAGGACAATCTGCGGCACCAGAGCAATGTGAACCCCCCGCCCCCAAAAAAAGCACCAACATGGGTAATCATTTTGCATGCAGTGCGCACGCAGCATTCACGTAATGCAAATTTTTCTCCATGAACAAATACCGGAACCCTAGTTTTGGGTCTTTTCCACGAGCTACTGGGTTTTTTTCCTGCGGAAAATGGGTTTGATGCAGAGTCCCTCCCATCACACCCACAAGCATGTGTCTAGCATAATTGTTGGTGCTGTATTGAATGTCCAGCCTTTCTTCCATACGGGTTGCCTGTTGAGCATCACCGCCTGGTGTCGAATAGCCTCTTTGTCAGACTACTCCCAGTCTACCGTGTTGCATGCGTTGCACTCTGCAGTGCCCTGCATAATCAGCCAGACATGCTGGGACATCGACAGCACACTAGCACACTGCAGTGGTGCTGCCAAGCAGTGTACCACGCCCCAGCCACCAAGGACGCGATCCTTTTCTGCCGACACAGGTGGCTCAAGCAGCACGCAGTCTGGTCCCAACATGCATACACCTCCTGGCACATGCCTCATTCAGGGGCTTGTACGTCTCTCTGTGCCGATTGGTGCCATGATTTTCCGATATTATCCTCCATTAGTCCTCTACTGGATCCGTCGACTTCCGTCCACTTGGGGCCTCTGCCGTTGGGGGGGGGGGGAAGGATTTGTCTATTTGCAATCAGCCAATGAATAGGGTAGTGTAACTCAAAGCATTTGACAGTCAGATCCGGTAGCACCCGCATGGCGGAGGTTGTTGACGTCCCAGAGGTTGTTGACCCCCGGCGCAAGCCTGTGGCTCCCTTCTTGGTGTCCTATCCAGGATCATCTTCCTGCCTCAGTCTTTGCGACAGAAATGGTACTGATGGTCTTCTGAGCCACTGACAAGCCAATTTTCTTTCTCCGCCTTTTGCTGATCGCCTCTTGTGCGCACGTGCAATAGCCCAGACTTCATTTTTTGGGGGGGGGGGGTCACTACCTCCATCCCTGCACCCAATATCCCTGAGTGTGGGTTTCCAAAAGTGACGTCTTATCTCCCTTTCACTTTTGGGCACAACAGCTGCTTGCCTTGGTGTGCTGAATGTGGTGGGGTGTGTATCCCCTCTTTTAGCCTGCCTGCATCTCTTCAACAGATAGGCACACGTTACGTCGATCTGATGGAGCAGCACATCGAGAAAGAGAGTTCCGTCGTGTTACCGCTAGTTTCAGAAAAGCTTTCTGCCGCTGTCCTCATGGTATAGTATCGCACTGCCCCCAAGTCCCCCACCTCTTCATCTGATTCACGCCCCAAATAATACACTGCGTTGTGGAGGGACCGGCGACCGCCTGCAAGTAGCAGAAAGGAGATGGTGAAGGCAAATGCACTGTTTGTGCCAATTCTGCAATGGCAGCATCATGGGAACATACCCATGGAAAGTACACACGAACTTCTGGTTGAGTGATGTGCAAGCCCTGAGGGATTTGAAGGGAAACGGGGATGTTACGACATCACGACATCTGTGGCTGTGGGGATTCTCAGAAGAGCCATGTCTCATCTCTAGTTTGGCGGGGCATGAGCCAACCAGTGTGGGAGTGGCAGTGTCATGTGGCTTACAGCTTGTGAGACTATTCCAGTGGCACTTCTCCCTTCTTCTTGCGAACCTAGACCATTTGTGCAAACCAGTGTTGGCAGATACCGTTTTTGGTCCCTGCTCCGTGCGTGGTTTTACTTTGATGTTGAGATGTTTTCTCCGACCCTTTTTCTGAAGGTGTTGCATCGACGTTTGTGTTTGACCGCAACATTATTTTGGTTGGGTGTGGTGTAGGGAACCGGGTAGTTATGTGCTTTTAGACGCCCAAGATATTGTTTTCTTGGAGGGAGGCAAGGGAGGGAGGTGCGGAGAAGCTTGGCAAGTGGAGACATCAAGGCATGCCTCCGATGGCGTTTGACGGGGTGGGCAACAGTTGGGCACGGTCTGGGAGGCTCATCACACCCATCGAGCCCGCGCCTCTCCTTCATGACCATCAATACGCCTCAGCAGCTGTGAACAACAGCCCTTGACAACCCTCTGCAATCAGGCTTCTTTGGGTTATGAGCGTGACTAGCTACGAGCCGTAAGTTGTTGAGGGTATGTGGAGAACAGTTTTTGCTGAGGATCGTGAAGGACAGTTGAGGGTTTTGAAGGGTTGGTAAGGGTTGTGGAAAGTTGTAGAAGGTTGTGGAGAAGTGCTGGTGACGCTGAGTAAATGCTGTGTGTGGGGGGGGCAGCGGGGTGTGGGGGGTTGTTGAGGATTGTTGGGGGTTTGTGAGGGCTGTCAACCACCCATCCTCTACCTCATAACCCCCCCCACCTCCGTGGTCCTCATCCTGTGGAACCCTCTGCAACACTCCACAGCCATCACCAACCTTCGTGCACAGAATTTAGCAGAAAGGTTCAAGGAAGTGGAGACGAGATACGATTGCAAGGCATTGGAGACGTTTGCATACGAGTTTTCGAAGAAGTATGGTGCTGTGGGGGCCTAGTGCCATAATGAAGGCTGCAACATATTTGAATACTCGAACCGCGCGCAGACAGTCCGAGGTGCCGGAGCAGATTGGTCAACAAGTTCGCGACAAGTGTCTGACAAACGTAGAACTACGCATCACTTTCAGAGGAGGCTGTCCGCATGAGCACGCACGCACACGCACACTCCCACGCGCGCGCGCCACGCACGCTCCCACGCGCGCGCAGTGGCGGAGACCATCTGCAGAAGCTCGAACTCACTCTGCCGACCCCTTCCTCCATGGTCTCAGGAGATGCGGGAGCACTAAGTATTGCACGCGCCCCACCATTGGGCCCAACATGAGGAGGTCTCCTTCCCAGGACTGACAGTTCTTCCCTCAAGACCCACCCCCCCCGACCGGCGGCCATCGGCCAACCACTGTCCATTTCTGTCCATCTGCCGCCGGGGAGTGGCCAAACGTTTCCCATTAATCCTTAACAGCTCGCCACCCACACCGCCGAACCCCCATTTAACTGTCCAGTGCCATTGTTGACCAGCTAACCCCATGTGTGCACACGGCTGTTGTTGTCTCCTTTGAAATCGTTCATGACGGCGCCCGTGTCAGGCTGGCCAGGCCCAGCAGTCGACTCTTGTGAACGGGGAGGGGGAGGGGAGAGGCTGGGCGGGGCCCAATGAACAGTTCAGATCCCAGACTGGGCACAGGGAATGAATCTGTTGTACGCAGTGCCCGCCGCATGTCAAGGACACACAGCATCCCCCACGTACAGCACACGGGGAGGGCTGTTGCCCCAGACTTGCATTTCAATGGAGGTTTGCCGTACAGTTCAGGGCTGTGCCCTGTGGAGCACTGCTACGAGGGCGGGAGGGGGGGTTGCGTCTCAGACCCCCATTTCCTCAGGCTTTTTCTGCTGAGGGGGGGTTCTGAGACTTACGATACCCAAGGGGGAGAGCTTGCTTAGCGACAGGATTGTCAGGCCTGCGCTCAGAAGGGCAGGAGGGACAAAGCAGGATCTGGGGCAGGTTGCGGGGGCGGGCAATGATGATGTTGTCTTTGAGGTGTCCGCCCTTTGCTGGCGGCACTCTCTGCAAAGTCTTGGGATTCTCGCTCCATATCGCCGTACCACCCTGCGGCCACAGCATTGCGTGTACGCCGTCACCTCCAACCAGCCCATGTCGGGCAGCGTCTGTTCCCCCAACGTGCCACTCCCGCCCCTTTAACCTGTATCTATGCCATGCACTCCATAGCGCCATAGCACCACAGGCCGGTGTACCATACCTGCTGGCGCACCATGCAAACCGCCCTGAAGTGTGATGCACATTGTGACCCTGCGCTTTGTTGATGCAGGTAAGAGGTGGCATCACCCTACCCCCCCCCCCCATCAGTACAATCTTCGCCTTTGGAGGCACCAACACCTGAGGCTACCCCATTCCCCCATTCCCCCATGTCCGATCCTGCCGTGTCTCCAGCTGCTGGCCCCGGTTGCCTTTCCATCCCTCCCATGACACCCGTTGTCACCTCCTCTTTTTCGCACTCCCCCTTTTTCACCTTTCCAACACTAGAGACATTTGTCCCGCAACATCTACCCACTACTCTCTGAATTCTCGTTTCTCAAATTTTGCTTTTCAGCACAACTCCAAAGCTTGGCGCGTACAGGCCGATTCTGCTGCCCTCATGGCACAAACAAGATGAAGATCTTGGCATGGATAACTGGTTCCAGCTGAAGTCTCTGCCATGCAGAGACTCTGTTACATGTTCAGTCCAAGTATATGGAAACAGAAAATATGAGATGCAATTTAATAATAACCTAACCAAAATCAGTGCTGCACTGGTAGCAATCTCGACCTGTTCTTACCCCCCGGGGGGTAGTTCTTTCATCACACTCACACAGACGCGTTCTGTTTGTGTTCCAGTCTGTTACCGCCATTGTGCTCTGCGGGTCCCAGACACTACATGACAGCACCACACACCACCAGTCACCAGGGCACGGCAAGACACAACACAACACAGCAAACAACAGTGTGACAAAGAGGCCCCAAAGCGAGGCGGCACTACGAGGGGCATACCACATGCAAAGCAAGGGCAGTAAAATGAGAACATGAGGAAAAACTGAGTGGCAAGGAGACAACAACGGTGGAACAAGAAGAAACAAAGATGAAAAACAGTAAACAAAGGCAAAGTAAACTGCTCCCCCTCTCCCAACAATGACAAAGATCCCCAGGCAGAGCAACGGCAACAGAAGGCACAGAGAAAACCACAAGAAAGCAAGAGACAACCCAAAGCCAGAGTTTGCGGTATGGCCACTCACGTCACTAGTGCAAGCATACGCCAATGATGGGGTGCCCATAGCGGTGGACGAGGAGGCCCAATGCCTGGTGCAGGGGGTCATGCAAGGGTATGGGGAGGATAATGGGTTAGGGAGGAGCATGGACAGATCAGCGGTAAGGCGAAGGTGAGGTGCAGAGGTGATGGAGATGAACACGGGGCAGGAGTGCAGTGGTTGAAGAGGGTACAGGAAGTCACGGTGCTGGGGAAGGTGGAGGCTGTGAGGGCAAAAGAAATCCGCCCCGCAGACAAGCTGCTCAGGGCAATGATGGTACTGCTAAGGAGGTTCCTGCCATCCCTGCAGGCCACACTGTATTACCTCAGGGCGGTGCTCAACGCAGCAGCGGTGGGTTACCAGGCCATGTACCTCCTGAGGTGGAGGCTGCAGCTGGGGGACCTTGAAGTAGAGGTGAGAAGATTGATACGGCGCTATGAGGGGTGCCCATGCAGGTGCCCAAGTGTGTGGGAGTGGCGCCCAAGGAGGTCATGCCTAGTGCGGGAAGAACGGGTGTGGGACACCCTGCAGGCAGTGTGGCCACGTCCATTGGTGGTCCAAGAAACAGATCTGGGTGGAGGGAGGCATTGTCAAATGAGGGAGGTGGAGCTGGAGGGGCTACAGCGACAATCCTACATGTACAGCACACACAGGTATGCACTATGCATGTTTCATCAAGGGCGGCAAGATGGTGGGCAAAGGAGAGTTTTGGAGGATCATGCGCAGAGGAGGCAGAAGGGGGGACATGGGATGGGTCAGGTCGGTCAACAAAATGTGGAGGGACTGGAGGAAATACAAATGGGACAGCGGGGAAGCGGGGAAGGGGTGTGTGTAAGGGTGTTGAGGACAAGAAAGAAATGTGGAAGTCGTTGCATCGGGACCTGCTGTGCACGCTTTTAAGTTTAAAGGGACCCACCGGGGTGATAAATATTGCGGACTGGGGCCAAAGGTGGTGGTAGGTACAATTGCAACAGTTCCGCAGGGGGGCCAGCGGAGTAAGAAAAATTGATTTTGCTAAGCTCATATCTTCACTAACTTTGCCGAAAGCTTTCCAATTAAATGCTTTTTGACCTAATGTCATCTAATCTAATCTAGTCTAGTCTATTTTAAGGTTCGTGAACAATTTTACCAATGAATAAGAAAAACTAGTTATTAGCAATTATTGGGGGTTATTTTCAAAACAGTCGGCATACTTGGTTATTTTGAAAACTATTCAAAACAATCAATTGGGGCGATTGTAAGTGGTCAACATTTCTTTGGTGATACATCATAGGTCTTTTTTGCCCGGAAATGAAAATGCTGTGCCATACAGCTTTACATTGCAAAACCATTTTTTTTTTTAGAGTAACCACATTTCTATTTGGGCTTGTAAGGTTTGCTGCGTGAAAAACTAGAAAATTGGTTGCTTTGAAAACGAATAGTTGCCAAAATCCAGTTATTTTGAAAACTGATATTCGCCAAGACTAGTTGCTTTGAAACAAATAATTGAAACGAATCAGTTTTTTTAAAAACTAGGAGGTTTCAGACTTTATTACTTCAGACTTTTATGTCCTTTTTCAGGATGTGTTTCCGATGATAAAAATCAATTGTGTAATGACTTTGGACAACTTAGGCAATTGAAAACATCAAGCCATTTTAGAAATGGACGCCAAAATCAATGAAATTTGAGATTTCTACTTTAAATGAGTTTGAAATGAAATGCGGCCTTGAGTGTCTTGAATCTTGCAATGTGTTTGTACATTTGTATTTTTTCACTTTTTTTGGGTCCATGACTTTAGCCCTTAAGTGCTGAATGTTACAGTATCAATCACAATATGTGTGTATGGCCCCAATGGATCTTTTATCTACATTAGATTTGCATTGTGACCTATCATTGTGAACTATGAATCAATTAAATAATTCTGGGCCACTTCTGACAGGGTGGCAAATTTGTATCTAACCTTTTGCCCATAGTATCTTAAAAATCTCACTGTCTTAGTTGATTGAATACCAGAGAAAGAGGGAACTCCTTTTTGTAGGAGCCCTAGTTCAATACTCGGTAGCCCGGCCAGATCGGATCAACCCATGTTGATGTTCTTATAATGCAGCATGCCACATAGGCACAAAATTCAGTGCTATCACTGGACGTTTGTTTCATGACAAGTGCCGGCATGGGCCCCATCCTAGCCTAGAATGTAACAAATCAACGCCTGAAAGTGCAAAGTAGTCTCCTTGTCAATGCAATTCAAGCTTTTAGCGCTTTTGTTGCACACGTATTATTTTAGTAGCATAACATGCATGGGTGCCACACTTACTTTTAGAAAACTAAATGGTAAAAACAATGTCCCTGATGCTACAAATACCCTGCTTACTCGAGCCTTTGATTGACGGTACGATGGTGGTACCCAAAACCCACGGTGGTACCCGAAACAATGCATTTGTGTAGCTTGTTGGTAACTTAGCAGTGTCATGCAGGCTTGCAAGATGTTGCAGCTTGCACATAAAGTGGCTCGTATTCGTATGGAGTCGGCACTTTGAGCTCTTAGCTAAAATTCAGCATACATCTGGCAAAGTAGGTCGTACAACATTGAATTAAAATTTGAAATTGGTACATGAAATCAGCCATGTTTGCAAACGATGAACATTTGCCGCAAATTGAGCCATGCGGGCCTCAATGTTATGTGACAAAACTTTCAGGATTCAAAATGTGCCTCTTTCTAACAAAGTGAATTTGGGCAATTGGATCACATTACAAAGCTTCCACCACCAAGTGGACAGATGCATCCCCATTTGTGGAACAAAATGATGAACCGTTCACAATCGAGAAATGCATACAACTATACAAAAAGTGTTCCTATTACATCTTGAGGTCCGACAACATTGAATTAGATTTTGAAATTGGTACATGAAATCAACCATGTTTGCACACAATGAACATTTGCCGCAAATTGAGCCATGCGGACCTCAATATTATGTGACAAAACTTTCAGGATTCAAAATGTGCCTCTTTCCAACAAAGTGAATTTGGGCAATTGGATCACATTACAAAGCTTCCACCACCAAGTGGACAGATGCATCCCCATTTGTGCATTTGTGGAACAAAATGATGAACAATTCATAATTGACAGATGCACAAAACTACACAAAAAATGTTCTTATTATAACTTGAAAATGGGAAACTAAAAAAATGCCATAATTACCCCTTTACCAAACCACCACAAACTTTCTACACGCACTTGAAATATATCATGACAGATGCACATATGCTCCTGGGCATCCTAGGTACATTGTCTCAATAAAACACTGCATTGCATTTCCAATATTGTTCAGTCATGCACCAGCCGAATTAAAATAGCAATCAAACTTGCATCTTTTGCTGAAACCTTCCATGTCATCTCTGTCTTTTTTTCGTATCATTTTTGGTAATGAAATAGCCATATTCTCCACACAGTCGATTTTCCCAGTTTGTACAACTTGTAATACACCATTGAACCAACGCCTTCATTTTTTTTTTTGCAAAATACATGAATTCACCTCTGCGATCTTGTACAATTGTGCATGCTTGGCCAACTCACAACAAACAATTGCAAAATGGAGTGGAAATTTTGACCATCATTTTTTGATTGCATCAGCCAAAAACACAGTCATTTCTCCTGTCTGGGCCTGCTACCCTGCAACTGCAAGCACAGAGGAAATCTGCTTTGCATTCGGCCAGATATACGAGCAGATCAAACAACTTCTTTGTTGCAACTTGGGTTCATTGGCTGATACAGTGCTGATATGTGGTAAACTGACCTATGGAGCCTAAACCTGTTTTCTGGGCTGTGTGTGTGGCAAGTGGCTGTGGTGTGGAATGGCATTGGGTCAGCATTTTACATGCCCCAGCTCCGTATCCCACAAGACTGTCATAGCATCCAATACAAGACAGTCCGGGATGACAGATCATATCCATTCCCTCAGACAGAAGGTACAAAATGAAGCATGAAATGGTGCATGCGCACACCAGAAGATCCCATTATGCTTCCCCCCCACACGTCAACGCTGCACTCAACACTTTGAAAAGCTTCAAACCAGCTGGCTGGAGATGGCTCATGTTGGGCGGTGCAGTGTTTGCACTGCATGCGGAGCATCGCATCTCGTTTTGCTTCTCTGCTGAGCAGACTCGCGGGCACACATTGGAGCGTGCTGGGGGTGCTGCATGTCAGTTTGCATTTCCTGACAGGGGCCTGTGGGCAATTATACGAGTTTGCCCTGCTCACCTGGTGTCAGCTGGTTTTGGATGAGGGCTCGCGCTCTCCTGGGACCAGAACCCATGCAAAAAAGTACGAACCCCCTTCTGGTTTTCTTTTTGTTCAACAGGTTTTCTTGGGTATGCACCACCAGCAGAAACATGGGAATTTGGTCTCTGGTGCTCTGCCTGGATGGGGGCAGGCATTTCTGTATGCCACCCACCCATCAAAGAGCTGAAGGGGAATGTGAACAGGACAAAATGGTCACTGTGCCTGCTCTGGAGCTGATGACCAGCAGCAGGAAAGCAGGAGCCCCTGCATCGTGTGCTCATGGTGTGGTACTGAATGAAAAATCCCAAAGTGTCAACCAAGTGTCAGCATCCACAAACACTGACCCCTGCTAGCCCATTGGCAATCAGGCAGCCTTTACCCAGGGAGGGGGGGGGAGGGGGCTATAAAGGTTCAGTAAATGTGCTGGTTGGTACTTCCAGGTGCACGCACTGTTTGGGTTTTCACATAATTTTCCGTGGCCGACAGGGAACAGCATTTATGGTATGTGAGACTGGAACAGTGCTCACAGGTGCTGCTTCTGCCCCTCTGCGGGTGCCGGCATGCTTCACATGAAATCTTTCCCAAGACGGTAAAAAGGTGCTCACCACCTCTGATGTGTGGGGAGGGGGAGCTTCCTGGAGAAGGCCCAGTGTCCAACAAAACATGTTTCGAACACCGCACAAAAACGAAACTCCACTTCGAAGTTGATGGGTTGGCGACAGCAGGACACGAGCCACTGGGGGAGGGCCTGCGAAGGCTGGGCTTTGGAACATGTGTCAAACGGAAATGGCGTGTTCTGTGCTCTCGATCCTGTCACTGAGGTGCACTCATACTCACACTGGGCTGAGGCGGCTGCAGAAGGGATTCAATTGGTCAGATGGTCACCTCAAAACTTAGCTCTAAGGCTTCATAATACCATTAAAATGTCACAGGTGCTGCTATTTTTCATTCGAGCTACACAATGACTTTGCTTCAATACAGGAGGATCGGGAGGCGGGGCTGCAGCTGCCAATTGCGACTACTGCTGCAATCGCTGCAAGCTGCTCCGGCGTTGGAGCATTATCACACATACTTCATGTGCTGTTGAACGTCCAATGTGTGGTGCACGACTTTGAGCACAACAAGGCGCACGACAATGCGGTACGAAATATACCACGGGCAGCGGCCCCATTTTATTTTTGATCCCAATCAACGCAGAGGTCATTGGAGCCCAGGTGTTGGAAACACGGCACAGTATGGCAACACACCCTGCACCACACTACGCCAGGCCACGCCACACATCACACCACACTGCACCACACTGCACCGCAGCACATCATACCTCATCTCAAATTGCTACTCTACCCATAGCCCACTTCCTGGTGGTGCACTAGTTCCGTGGTCTGGAGGAAGGTGCGAAGCAGTCTAATGGAGGGGATGGGGCCCAGCGTTAAAAGCATTTATTCAGAGGCACTTGATTGCTGGCAGACTGGGGCGCCACAGGGCGTGAACAGCGGTCAGAGCTCTCGAGGATCTGGTCAAGGTCTGTATAGATTAACACAAAAAAACACCCCCCGGTCCAGTGAGTGCGGTTTGCGTTGCAGCCAAAGTGGCCTGCATGGTCTCATCTGCAACCCCGTTGTCAAACTGGAAGCCACAGTGGGTGATTCTGAGAGCTCGGCGTGCACTGTGCACAGGGGCAGCAAGGCATGCAAGTAGACACGTGCACTCGGACACCATTACGCACCTCCGGGATCCAAACAATGGAACAACGCAAGAGCATCACAAGAGCAGTATCCCTACAACCACCTGCCTGTACTGCCCATCGTTCGTGACCCATGGCCGGCCTCGGGCTGCAAGTCATCCAGGTATCTCCAGAAACACCCTGCCCCTGCCCCGCAGGCCGTCCCTCACCTCCCACACGTGCGAAGTCAGACCCCAGGTATGCTGATGCGAGAGGGGAGGGCTGCGGTCCCTCCGAGGCCGCCCCGGGACCGAACGAGTGAAGAAGGGGGGGAGGGTCTAAACTAAATTTGCAGGGGCAAAACTTTGGTTATGAAGGTGATCAGGCCACTGCAGCGCCTGAGGCCTGCTCCTGCTGCTTGATGAACTCCCAGTACTCCTGGTCATCAGGAAGCCCCTCTTCGTCATCCTCATCGTCCTCGCCCTCGGGCATTGGCTCCGCCCCCTCCGGCAGCTCCCCCAACTCAATAGCGTCCTCAACTTCCTGATTGATCTTGCTTCGCACCTCAGCGTCGAAGCGTTCAAGGCAGTACTTTACCTCTTCGTCGGTCACCTGTAAATGCAGTGTAGATGTCAGTGCATGACTGCACGACTGCACCACTGTACGCACATGTGCATGCCCACACGCATGCGCACGACACATACACATCCAAGCGCAACTGATAAATGGACCAGTAAAGCGATTGTCTGAGTGTTACCTCCTCAGGCCGCAAACACACGCACACACGCACGCACGCACGCACGCACGCACGCACGCACGCACGCACGCACACACGCACGCACGCACGCACACACGCACACACGCACGCACGCACACACGCACGCACGCACGCACGCACGCACGCAAACACACACACACACACACACACACACACACACACACCCTCTTGTAATGTACCACGCAGTACAATACAAAAAATGGGTGTACACTTGGAGGAATTGCCTGACACACAGACACACACACACACACACACACACACATGCTTCATGCGTCACGCTGTCTGTGAAACTGCTCTGGAGCAGGCCTCCTCTAGTGCACCTGGAGTCCACCATTGTTACCTGAATCCACTTGTGCAGACTCCACGGCCCCCATATCACTCGACTGCCCCATTCATCACAGGAGCAAGCTGGCCATGACCTGTCACCTCCTGCCACCACGAGCTCCACCTTCTTCTGTGCCGTTGCAAAGTGAACTGTTTCAATCCCAACTGCACATAAAATCCTGCAATTTTCTACCAAACCACTGAAGACACGTATGAACCCCTGAGCCCCGTCTCTTGTTTGCTTTACCACTGCATCCCTGCACACACCCACACACCCCATGGCAATCAGTGGGACCAATCACTAGGCATCTATAACATGGGGCAGCGTGAAAGTCGTCCGCTTGTGGTGCTCGTTCAACTCGTCCCTGGTGTACACACCCACACAGGTTCCCTTACATGTCCACCTTCGAGGTTTCGCTCGTCACAGATTTTGGGTGGGGGGGGGGGTGGTGGTCAACAAGGTGCACCCCTCCCCCCGGGAGGACATGGGGGGGGGGTTGAGGCCTAACTAAGGTGAGCGAAGCCAGGTTGTAGGTGGATGGGACGACATGGCGGGGAGGGGGGTTGATGGCGCGTTGTGGCCCGGGCCATCCACAAAAGTGCAGTCTGGGCATTAGGGTCAGCGAACTGGGACCCCGCCAACACCACGCAACCATCAGGTGTGAGATCAGGACCCCGGATGCAGCGGCACACCTCGGGCCCATAGCAAGTCATTCAGGATCCCGTGCATGGGCATATGGGCACATGCACGCCCACACGCATGCACATACATACAGGTGAAGTAGCAGCACAGAGTCGTGAACAAACTAGGGAAACATTCACGGCCACGATGCGACGGGTGCTTGTGGCCTGCTTCCACTGCTTCCACTTGGATTCAGCAAATCATTCCTCTCCATACGTGCCACACCCACACCCACAGGCACACCCCGCGACACACCCACACCAGCACCCACACCGACATGCACATACACAGCCACATTCACACCCACAGTCACAGCCACATTCACGCCTGTACCCACATACCCACCCACTCACCCAGTCACCCACCCAGTCACCCACCCACTCACTCACTCAGTCAGTCACTCACTCACGTTGACACTCACGTGCACAGGCACTCTCGCACACGTGCACAGGCACTCTCGCACTCACACTCACATGAACCTGCCCAGTCCAGGCCCGTGGGGGTGGGGCAAATCCTGGATGCGGCGCAGGAGGCGCTGCGCTGCCATTGACCGCATAGCCCATTGGGGCCCCAGCCGGCGGTGGTCGCCAGGACGGCGCCGACGTGTTCAGGCCCGGCGCGGGGCTGGGCAGGGGCTGGTTGGGTGGAGGGCCAGGGCCCGGGCCTGGTGGAGTAGGCCCACCACGAGGGCCAGGCCCGCCCTCCTGCGCCTCTAGCTCCTCCAGCTGCCGCCGTAATGCCTGGATCTCGCGCTCTTTGTCGTCAATCTGCTGCTGCACTATCTCCTCAGACGCAAGTCCGGGGGCTGCCGGGCCCGGGTAGGGCGCTGGGCCGCCCCAGGGGCCTGCTCCGGGGTTCACCCTCGGCCCACCATATCCCGGGTCATACCCGTAGGGCGCGGGGGGTTTGGCAGGAGGAGGAGCCATGCCGTAGCCCGGGGTGGGAGGGGCACCTCCGTAGCCGGGGGGCGGCGGGTTGTAGGGCATAGGGGCAGGTGGCCCCTGCCCCCACTGGTCGTAGGAAGTGTTGTGGTCGTCCCAGCTCTCCGCCCCTGCTGGGGGGTACTGAGCTTGGGGTGGGTAGGGCTGCCCATAGCCCCCCTTCCCGTTCCCCTTGCCAGGGGCCTGGCCATAATACGACATTGAAGAGGATACCACAGAGCCCAAACAAAAAAGCTGCAGACAGTGAAGCAAGGGCTGAGTAGTGGGTAAAGGTCAGGCATTCTGACAGTAAGTGAGTACTGCAGACTTCATCAGACTCGGTGGAGCACCATCCCCTTTAATAATGGAACTGGGGTTAGGGTAGTTGTTGCATTGTTGCATAGTCTCTTATCCCGATGCCCTTTAGTAATGGGAGTAGAATTAGGTCAGTGTGTTACATGGTACCCCAGCAGCAAGTGCAGACTTCCGTGCCAGTTGGTCCCAAGGTGAAAGCGCAAATCCAAATGCCAAAATCAAGTGCAAAGGGACTGGGAAGACATGAAACTGCCACCTTCACAAAGAGCTGCAAGCCCGTGCCAAGCTGGGGAGGGAGGGAGGGGATAGGGGGTTGAATGTGTGTTGGTATTGTAGGCCGTCGTGTATTCATCCCCTTTTCACCCCCACCACCTACACGCGACCATGGGGCCACAAATCCAATATCCCCGGACTATTCGCCGGGGGCCTGCATGCAAGTGTGCAATGAGACAATGGAGGACTGTACACTGCAGAACTACACACGCGGGGACTGTGCCGTGCCTGGGGGGTTGTTGTACACTGAGTGATTGGAACGATGAGACCCATGGTTCCAGTGCATCCATGTCACATTTTCTGGAAATCACAGAAACCCTGTTGCCGCTGCGTGCACAACACATTCAGTGCGCACAGAGGACACCTCCCCTGGCCTGTTTGTTCATATCACATTTGGCTCATCACAGAAGCTCCAGTGCCGATACCATATGGTGTGTATCATAGATACCCCCGTTGCCAGTACACACGTACCACGTTTTTGTGCGCCTGTGCTTCCGTGTTACAGTTCGTGGGCATCACAGACACCCCTTCGCAAACGAGCCCATATCAGATTGTTTTGCAAATCACGCAAACTCCGTTGCCAGAGTGTCCATAGTACACTTTTGTACCCTGGAGGGTAGGCATCATAGATACGGGGTGCGAAAAAAGGGGGCTCGGGGCGACTACTTCATGACAGGCTGTGGTCTTAGCATGGTTGCGCAAGGTGCTGTAACCTACCGCTTTCATCATAAATGGTAGGGGCTGTGAAGCGATGGACTTAGCTACTGATGTAGTGTGATGTAGTGTGACACAGGCGATACGGTCATTGCTCTTGCAAGTTCAATCACCAATCCCCTGCTAAATGTTGCCTTGAGTTCGCCCATGGGCTATTGAATGTTGCATAGGCCGGTTTGGGCCAGCTCTGCCTCCTCGAGAATCCGGTGAGTCGTTGTTTACCCCCTGGCACCCCCTCTGACTCTTCACTGGATTCACTAACAACATCCTCATCTGTAGTTGCCGACACAGCATCATCAGTATCAGTGCCCTCCGCTGACCCACATGTGAGGTTGTCCGACGAATCTGACTATGTTTCTGAGCCACACTGTGACCCTTCTTCCATTTCTTCTCGCCCGAACTATTGCCAAATATCTCGCACTTCCCTTCATCATAAATGGTAGGGGGGGGGGGGTATCAACTGTGGACTTCGATTCTGCAAAAGGAGGCCTCAATCTCATTCTGAATCTGATATCGTAGATTCTGCGGTATCCATTCCAGCCCCAAAGAGTAGAGCAATGAAGCAAATGCCCTTCCCTGTGTTGCGCCCTTTGCATCCCTCCACCCTGTCTAAAAGCAAACCCTCTTTGCTGATCCCCCCTTGCGAGAACAACAGTAAAAGCACTGACAAAGACCGAAACAACACCTCCTGTCCTTCTGACAAGGGCGTTGTTGGCGCACACAGCGGGACAACACAAGCAGCGCGGGTCCATGTATGATGACCTGCATGCCTGGACCACAGGACAGTAATCGGCATCCCCAAAGTGCCATGGCATGCGTATGGCCACTGTGAACCCCAGTTTCCCACTTCGTACACGGCTCTGGTGGCTTTTGGGCAGTACTCCATTCCCAAAACTGGGTCCAATAAGCGACGGATACATTCGTCACCCACCCCACGACCGGCATCGGGGTAACAACCAACACGTCATACTGCACTGTCCTTGGCCACGCATGCGAATGGGAAGCAACACAAATCTCGCCCGAAACGGATCGTTGAAGCCCGAGGTCTGGGCGTCAGCACTAGGCACACAGACACGTGGTTACAGTTTGGCTGGGTGGTCTTGCATGGTACTGTGATGCGGTGTGGCAACAACCAAAGAGCCCCTGAACACTACCGATGCAGGTTTATGGGTAACAGTGAGGCAAAGAGCGACCAACAAGACGTGGCAGAGTGTTCTGGGGGCAAACAAAGGCAGGAGCAATATCGGGCAGAATGAGGAAATCTGTAGAACTTTCCTCTTCATCATCCGCACATCACGCATCCTCCTCAGCACTTCCTCAGCCTCCTGACCCTCCCTCCCCCTCCACCTCTTGAACCCCCCTTTGCGCGACGATTGCCCCCTGGTCAAGCGGCGCTTCGTCTCGCACTAGTTGCTGAACCACAGCCTCATTCCACACCCCCTGATTGTGTGCCTCCCACCACTGCCCAATGACCACCTTGCAGTCAACCAGTGAAACGTTATGGGTTGTTGCGTCTTAATTTGTGCCTCACTTTAGCAAACCAACTCAATGGAGCTCAATCAGCACAAATGATGCCAAGCGGTCCCTGAATGTGGACATGTATGGGAAGGCAACCCCCCCCCCCCAGTCCTCCTATGCTTGGGGAGGCCCTCCTTCTCCCTCCCCCTCCCTCTCTCGCTCTCTCTCTCTCTCTCATACCAGATGTTTGGGGAAGCCAAGCATGAGAGAAGAGAGAGGGACAGGGTATGAGAGAGGGCATGCCTCCCTGAACATGAAAATATGAGAGAGAGGGGGGGGAGGCTGTCTTCCCAAACATGACGTATGAGAGGAGGGGCTGGTTGTCTCACCAATAGGGATGGGGGGGGGGGGTCCTCCCAGAGAGGTGTGCTACAGCGATTGCAAAAGTACCCTATCCACACCACCCCAGCACTACGCACACTGCAGCAAGTCTATTCGCTGCAGGCCTCTGCTAATGCCATCGGCATCCGGTAATGTATGAATCCAGGAATCGCTGGCTGCAGAGGATCCTCTACCTTGAAGGTATGCAGTTCACTGTTGGTCCCCAAGGAACATTGCTGGAAATCTCAGGGACCCCCGCCCTGTCATGGTGGCTGTGTGGCAATGGGTTGTTCAGACCCAACCGTTGAAGTAGGCCCCTGAGGCACGGGGGGACGGGGCTTGCCACAAAAGCTGAATAAGGGGACCTGAATTTTCGAGGGACAACTGGTTCACATTGCTTGTCCCAAGCCACCGTGGAAAAAGATTTTCAGTGGGGGAGAGTGCAACAGTTGTCCCTCTGCCCACCGCTGCAGCTGCAGCAGCTTGGCGTTCCTCACCTGCCGGCGCCGGTATATTTCACAGATATTCTTCCCAAAACAGTGAACTTTGAAGGGTGCTCACCACATCTGACATGGGAAATGTAACACAGGGCCAGGGGTTCCGGATCACCAAGTGTTATCTGTTGGTGGTGTACAGCATGTCCAGGCATATGCCATGTGCTCTTTTCTTTTTTTGCGTTTTTTTGAGCAAGCACCGACACCCGGGGTAACGCCTCAGCCCTGCAGCGGTTGTGGGTACGTTCCGGGGGAGGGGGGGGGGCTTGTTTGTCCCAGGTCTGCCACGCAAAACCCTGTCAACGACAGTAGTGCAGAGAGGCCACTCCGTAGAGACTGCCCTCTTCCTGCCTGAGCGCCGCAGTGTTGAACAGAACGCCCACCCCACGACCGGCATTGGGCATACAACCAACACGCCACACTGCACTATGCTTGGCTTGGCTTCCACACAAGCGAATGGGAAGCAACACGAATGCTGAAACGGAAAGGTTAGGCCCACCGGTATTACCGCCTTTGGAACCGCTCTTAAACCCCTCGTTGGGCCCCTCAAGCACACCACTGGGGTAAAGGCAAAGGCGGATGCACATTGCAATGGGCACTAATGGTACAGTTCGCCACACTGCACTGAGGCGATCCCCGAGAGCGGCAACGTCTGACCTCAGCATTGCTGCCCAAGCGCTTGTCCAGACGAAAGGATGCAAAGCGCCTAAACCGACACTCAGCCTCTCAACGCAGTGACACTCAGTACGCCCGGAAGTGGGATGTGTGGTGCAGGATGTGCGCAGAACAAACCGTTGGTGTCATTGCCCACAGGCAGGCCACCGCACACAAAAGGAATAGCCCCTGGAATACCGGACCCACAGAGATGCAGTGGGGGGGTTGCACATGGCCCATGAAGGCATAGCCCGGCACGTGGGGGCGAGGGCACTGGGCCCACGGTCGTGTGGTCTCCGACTTCGGGGGTATTGGTTGCCGCGGATGGCAGTACAGTGGCCGTGAATGGAGGGCGTCTGATGCCAACGCCCCCCCACCCGCAGGAACTGTTCCAAATGCGTGCCGTACATGTCCGAGACGATGCATCCCCAGGGCATCCCCCCCCCCCCCGTCCCCTCCGGGTCCTGATACCCTGGCACGCCCACCCCCTTCCAGGCCCTGATACCGAGTCAGTCCCGGTACCTCCAGAAGACACAGGCTGAGGGCAAAACCGCGCCCTCTGTGCCCCGGGGCGTCTGCATTCGGGTTAGAGCGGTCCCCCATCTGTGATCCGCGGTCATGCGCCCCCTCGGAGAGACCGGGCCCTCAGGGCAGAGGGCGGAGGCTTCAGGCGGCTTCATTGGGTTCCTTCACAGTCCACGTGAACGTGTCCCAGTCGATGGTGAAGTTGCGGCGCCGATACGTGTCCGGGGCCCCGGGGAACGCGGGGCGCTTCACTGAGAAGGAGCAGGCCGTCACGCAGAAGTGAGCGGGGGCAGACGGGTACCACGAGGACGGGCTGGTGGTGCTGGTGCCACAGGGAGCGCTTCCTGCGCACCGCAGGCGCCGCGGGGTCAGGGGAATTGGGTTGAGGGCAATTGGCACCGCATTGATATTCCTCAATTTTGGGTGTTCCTCAATTTTGGGTGAAGGAAGTAGGTCAAACGGGCACAATGGCGAGGCACAATACTCAAAACTGACAAAAATGTTGCGATAACCACTCCCCATTCAAAAGTACGGTTCACAAAGGGTACAAGTTCCCCTGTTCCACGATGATTACCCAAATTGCGCGCCACAGGCGCCTCAGGATCAGCACCCCCACAGACCCAATCGAATGCGCTGGTCCTGTGCACCCCCGCTCTCCCTGGGCCTTCCCTGTGTACCGGCCATGCACAGCCTCAGCCTCGGTCCTGTGACGGGGTTGCCATAAAGGCTGAGGGAGTCCACTACCCAAAACAACTGCGACACATTCCTTCTGATGTGCGTGTGGTCGCAGGCGAAGACGGCGGACGTGCTTTTGTGGTCAAAGGCAATGCGGTCACTTCAGAACACTTTGGAGCGGAGCAATGGCCACGGCCTTGAGGGGCTGGCCGTACGCGCAGTGGGATCGCGGGCCCCGGATACGGCGGGGCGTGTGCCGGTTGGTGGTTCCCTTTTTGGGTTCTGGGGAGGGACTTGTCTGCAGCAGTCGTCCACAGACGGTAGGGCACCCTCTTTTGAAAGTAAGGGTGGGGGGGGATGGTCCCTCTGCGCATGGCTGCTGCTGCTGCCCCCAGGGCGTCCATTCCCGTTAAGTCATTCCCTTGACCGTGAAAACGTGGAGGTGCTCAGGCAGTGTGCCTTTGCACGAACAGCGCGGGGGGCTTCGCGCTGTGGTCCTGGGGCAGGGCTGCACGGCCCCCTGTGCGTTCGTGCATCACCACTCCGATTGCCCCGGCGGCCTGGGGCGTGCCTCCGCGTGCGTCGCTGTCCCTGTGTGTGCGGGAAAGGGGTGGGGGGTTTGGGGTGTTCGGGGAAAAGGGGGGGGGGGCGTTTGCTGTTGAAGGGGGGGGGGGGGGGCGTCTAGAGTCATGGACACCGCAGCCTGGCTCCATCAAGTCCCCTCCGTCAAGCGGATGGAGATACCGGAGGCGTCTTCATACATCTCCTGCACGGCAGTGATGCGCTGGAGCATGTCCTCATCGGCCGACTGCAGTTCGTCCACTAGTTCCCTGTGCGGAACATGGACGTAGAACAGGGTCAGCAGGTGGACACCGAGGCATCAGTGCAGACAAACCTCTGCCGCTTTGATGTGTGTGGATGCCTCATCCAGAGAACTGGAGGGACCCGCAAAGCCGACGGGAAGCACATAAGAATGGGTTCGAGTATGGATGTGTTACGAGCCCAACACAGGACAGTACAGCACAGCAACAACCTCCACACCAAACCAAACCACACCACCACGCCACACCACACAACACCACATCACACCCCACCACCCTACCCCACAGCACAGCACAGCACAGCACAGCACAGCACAGCACAGCACAGCACAGCACAGTACACCCCAACCCCCCCCCCCCCCACCCCACCCCACCCCACCCCACCCCACCCCACCCCATCCCATCCCACCCCACCCCACCATACCACACCACACCCCACTACACCTAGGCTGTCGACCTCGTCCTCCGGGGGCAGGGCCACCGGGCACATGGTGTTCTGGGGTGCGGGCCACCACATCCGGGTGGGGCTTGTTGTCCCGGGCCACCGGCCGGGTGGCAACCACCAGGAGGGGGGGTCCGAGAAGAGGGTGCTGGCCTAGTAGTGGTAGGAGGTCACTACCAGCGAGGAGTCGGTGTGGCGGGCCACCATGTCGATGCGGCTGCCATCACCCTGGAAGCACGAGTAAGTGCTGGGGGCGACAGCATGTCGACGAGGTCCTGGAGGCCAAAGGCCTAAAGGAAGACGCGGGCGCGGACATCATCCCCTTGGGGCCTACTGCACTCCTCAGGCCATGCTGCCGAGTTGGTGTCCGCTAGGACAGACATGGGGTCAACGACATGAGTGACCTGGCACCACATGTCCGCCCACCACTGGACGTACATGTCCCTGCCCACATGGGATTGCGTGGAGTGCAACGCCAGTACATGGTGCTTCCCCGTGGGGTGTGAGGACGTCCATGAGCAGGGCATTACCGTCGCCTTGGTCCCATAGGATGGTGGCCTTGGTGGCAATGCCCTCGCAGACGTAGACATCGATGCCTGTGCCCGCCCGCCCCGCACCTACACACATGTGGCAGGGAAACCCTTCAACAAATACCGCTCCCGGATGTTGAGCCACAGGGACCCCACAGCGTGGGCACCGTCACCCGCCACTGGTCGCTGTGGGGAGACCTGAGTTGGTGCTCCACCCCTGCCTGCTGGGCCGCTAGGCTTTCTTGGGGGGCCCCAAAGCCGTGCACCAGGCTTTGGGTACCTACTGGTCTATCGCCAGCCAGCTTGCGGCTTGAGCCACTCCTTCACGGCCTCGAAGCCCCCCCCCCCCCCCCCCCGAGCTTGAAGGGGGCCAGCTTAGACGGTTGAAGTACTAGGTGTAGGGAGGGGCCCAAGCCCCTCCATGCAGCATCCCGGATGGCCTCGGCCCCCTGTGCATTGGGGGTGATGATGGCGTAGTGGTCACCGAGGTTGCTTTTGGGCTTATCCCACACGGCCTAGGCAACCATGTCAGGGGTGACGGTGAGCTCCACGGCCCCTGTGGGTTGGAGCACCTAGCGAGCTTACTCCTGACGGGCATCCGCCATCGCCACTACCTCGAAGCAACTGCGTTTTTTGATGAGGATGGAGATAGGGTGCACCGCCGGTGGGTCTTGTGGGCGGGGGGGGGGGGGGTCACCGGGTGGCGGATGACCAGCAAAGGGGCCTGCGTGTCAGGGGGCACCTGCACTGGAGGCTGTGGGGCGCTCCAAGCATAGGTATACGCCATGGCCTGAAGCCACCAGCCTGTGCACTTACCCCTGCGAGCCTCAGCTCCACCCAGCCTTCCACAAGGAAGTAGCTTGCGAATGGGGGGTTGGGGTGGGTGATGTCGTCTCCTTCCCAGCTGCGAAGCTCATAGCTCGGGACCCCCACCGCGAAGTGAGGTGCAGCTGGTCCCGGATGCATCAGGCGCATGCATCCATAGCTGGGCCGAGATTGTCCCCATCCGGGGAGTGGGGTCCCGGGATGGGAGTTGTCGTGTCGCCCACCTCATGCAGGCAGCCCCCTGCCACGAAACGTGGGGTGTCGACGTGGGCCGCCACATTGTGTGAGTGGTACAGGTCTGCCTCATCCACGGCCCCGTCCGCCACACCACACCAACCACACCCCACCCCGCAACACCACAGCCCACCCCACACCACACTGCGCCACACCATGCCACACCACACCACCGGTGGACATACGCGACACCCAGACAAGCATTTTGCAGAAAAAAGGTCGAAAGGATGCCAAGCCCCTGTAGACTCTGTAGACTCTGTAGACTCTGAATCCACGCTCTTGAATGACCCTGAATGCGACTCAAATGTGGAACAGTATCCCGCGCACTTCAGTAGTTTTGGCATCAACAAAGCAACCGTGACACGTTCTCTCTCAGAACAGGTCCGAGGCCTCGGAGCCCCTTCCTGAATCCCAACGCTGCGCTTGAAGGACGTTCCAATGGTTTGAGGCTGATAATTCAGTTTTTGCCGCCCCGAGACAAAGCCAAACCCACTCTTTCTGATCATCGATGGACACCTGCAATAATCGAAGCTCAGGCCTCCGAGTGCCACGGTATCGCCCTGGCGCTGCTCAATGTACCCACGGCGCCACTCCTCCTGCGCTTCGGGTGAGGGCAGCTGGACCTGAAGTGCAAATGAGCGCGCGCCCTCCTCCAGCAGAGCCACATGCAGTCAGCAGCCCCTGGTCCACTCCGCCTCAGCGCCGAGTGTGCCCCTCCGCAGAACACCCCCCCGCCTGCACGACCACTGCATCTCAGAGATTCGTCGTTCCAGGCCCTGAACAGTTTCCACGCGTGCATTCCTTCAGCGGCGCTGCGGATAGGGACTCTCTTCACACGCAGCTTTGTGAGCCCCGAGCAGTGTGGCCCGCAGTCCATTGCAACTCCGGGAAGGGGGGGCCCTTCGGTGTGCATTGGAGAGGGGGGGGGGGGGGGTCCTGGAAAACAGGCTCAAAAGGCCAGGCGTCATTTTTCCCACTTAAGTTGGTTCAGACCAGATTTCGAAAAAAAAAAGGGGGGGGGGGTGGACCAGATTTGCCGAGATTTTGTGTCACATCACTTTTCTGAACAATTTCAGACGTCCTGCGGTGCGTTTGGTGGGCCCGACCCTTGGGGCTGAATTAGAGGGGGGGCGGGGTCTGAGAAACAGGTTCATCTGCCATCTCAGGGTGCTCCAGTAGGGAGCATGCAAATGGGCTGAGAACCCTTGCCGTCTCGGGGTCCCCAGAGTGGGGAGGCATAGAAGGCATAGAGGGCAGAGTGGGAAGGCATAGACGCTTGATAACCCCACACCCGCCATTACCCACCTTGACTGCTGCCAGTTGGTGGTTCACTGACACACTTTGACACGTAACTGCCAAAAGTTGGTGATTGGCCGCCAGCAGCTGCCCGGTAACCGCTGGCCTAAGGGGCGGTCTTCATGGGCTATCCTTAGTATAACACACACACACACACACACACACACACTTCGTTACAACCAAGGCAGAAGTGCCAAAAAAGAACAAGTCTCACTCCAGAACAGATGCTCTAGAGTGCAGGGAATGTGATCAGCAGCAGGCAACCCACAAACAGAACGAGCTAAAGCTCAGCCCTGACAAACACATACACGCAGCTTGCGGGAGGCAAAACTGACACAGTACACGATCAGCGATTGGTGCTCTGGGCCCACTGCAACCTGGGTTCACCCAAGTCATCCCTCTCCATCAGCGAGCACCTTGGTGTGACGTCTCACTGACATCGCCAATTTCTTGAAGGGGTGGGCCGCTGCACCAAGGGTCCAATCACTCATACAATACCATACTAGACACACAACGTACCCGGTATGCTACTCGCCACACATACACACACCTGGCATGTTGCCACCTCCGTGCCCAGCCTGACAAACACCTCCTTGGGGGCAACTGAAATTAAGGCATTAAAATATAGGTAAACAGAAAAAGCAAAAAAAGCAACGAGGACATCAGAGCCCTGAGTATGGTTCTGCATGCCAATGCACCTGGATGGGCCACACACAGGTGCAAACACACACACATACACAAACACACACACACACACAAACACACACACACACACACACACACACACACACACACACACACACACACACACACTGAGCCCCCCAGGCTCCCAGGGCTCCCACAGAGAGAGGGACTTGAAAACATGGTTCACAACAGGGGAGGTTGGCCGTGCACACAACGCCAGAGCTCATGACCGCTGCGATTCCGGTGGCTTCCAGAGAGGGCCCATGCACATTGCCTTGGGTTGACGTGCAAAGGCCCTTCAGGGGCCGCACTGCAGAGGGCAGGAACACCCGCAGTACACCCGACACAAAGTAATGACCACCGGGTCGAGCAGAGGCCGGGGCGCAGATCAGAGACTGAAATCAGGCGGAGCGTGTTGGGGCACAGAGGGCAGTGTGCCATACCGCGTTGTTGAGCACTTGAGCCACCCACTCGGCCTGCAGCTGGAACAGGAGAAAGGGACACGAAATGGGTCCCGGGATGCCCAGAAAGCTTAACGTGGGGTGCTGCGTGTGGAACACGTACTTGTATAATGGGGGCAGCAGCCCACGCGTCTTGAAGGGGTACAGCTGCAGGAGTGCGTGGAGTCAAACGGCGGATGTAAGCAGAGCCGACTACACTGTGACCAAGAACAAACCAAACACTGCCTTGCAAATCTCTTGGGGACGTTGAGAATTGCACCTCGGTGGGTTTTCGGGGGTCGCTGCCATTGTTGCCTCATTTGTGCCCACTGAGTGTTCCGGAGGTAGGGGTACGTGGGGTATGTTCGGAAAGCCTTGAAAAGGGCCATTCGGAATTCACGGGTCTGCATGCTGCACTGACGACATGTTTGAGATTTTTGTCCTTTTTGGACAGTGCCTGTGTTGGTTTCTGCCTGTTTTTGTCAACAGGCAGCCATGTCCGCGTACGAATTCACGCCATATTCTGTTGCATCCCCAGATGCACCCCAGAAACCTCTGGTTCGGAAAAGAGCACACTCTGGCGGTGCAAACTGGGTGCAGGTTACTCATCAGATGTCCCCAAGCACAGCAAAAAGGCCTCATACAGCCGGTTTGCAGCAACCTGCATGCACCCACGAAGAACACCAGATTCTGTCCACTGCAGAAGCCACTTCTTTTGCAAGCCAATTTTGGGATTGTGAAGTACACCCCACGAAGGCTTCACAGCAGGAGTTTCTGGCCACGTGCATTGACGTTGATTCGGAGAAAAATGTCAAGCATGCACAGTGGCACAAGTGGAAGGGAAGTGGAAGGGAACAACAATGCGGACGACTCGGATTTGGAATAATCAGCGGCCCCCTGTGCATTGCTCTGTCCCGTGTATCGTTTGCCGTTTGCTCAGAAATATGGTCACCTACCCCCCCCCCCCCTACATTCCTGAAACGGCCTTTTCTCACAGATTTCAAAAAGTAAACACATACCCCCCAATGGAACGATATTTTGGCGCATCGGACGAAAAATTCAAAAACTCCGGGAAAAATGCCAAAACCCACCGAGTTGGCGCACAATGAATGCCCCCGAGAGAAATGCTTCCCACAAAAAAAAAATGATCTGGGCTGACACCCGGTTTTTCACATTCCACTCATTGGACCCCAAATGCTAATAACTTGTCAAGGCCAAAGGCCAGAAGCTGCGCATTGCAATCCCCCGGTCTGGTCTGTGTTGTCGGACACTTCGGTGGCGGGAGGCAGGGCAGGGCCTCAGGGTCAAAGGCCATTGACACATGATCTGGGATGGCGATGCGGAGCGGTAGCAGCCCATCCGAGGGCAGGCATGGGATGGGTGGGGGCTGGCATGCGAGCCCCCACCCCCACCCTCAGCCCCACCCCTGCTTTTGACAACTACTTATCTGAGCTCAGGGCGCAAGAAAATTGTTTCATTATTACATTGTTGCTTTGGCCCCAGATATGTGCACTCAAACTGCTCAGAATTTGATGTAGAAATCAAATGAAACAAATCCATGGAAACCCATTTTAACCCACCTTGTTTTCTCCATTATGCAGACCCTGATATGGCAGAGGTTATGTAGTCATTCTCGGTCCTCTCCTGTTCCGGAGGGCCAATACCGCACATCACTCATGCAATATGTAGTGCGCAGTGTGCAGCGTGCAAAATGCTTGCACATATCCCACCCGCGCGGGTGCAGCCATGGCCCCACAACCTCAAAGGTGCTACCCCACAACCCGGAGAGGCCACACAACCCACAGGCACACCAGGCTATTGTCCAAAAAGGGAAAGCAGTATTGATATCCCGTCGCCAGAACAATGACGTCCACTTGACACCGGGTTTGATCCACAAACTGCACCGTGCCATCGCTGTGCACCTGCTCAATGACTGGATGCCGCGACAGGTTTGCGAAAGTGCCCCCCTGCGAGAGATGGGAGAGATGGCAGGGGGTGCCCGTGCATGTGCAGAGCCTAAGGCTTGTGACACGTGGCAAACAAAGCGCATCACTGTCATTCACCGGTGCCGTTGTCAGGGCATACCTCGTGTGATGTCTTCACAGACTGGTCAATGACATGCACCTGCAAACAAAGAGCCCCAGCCCTGGGCCCAACTCAGACAGACGTGGTACCAAAACCACAGTGTGTGACAAAGCAACCCTCCATCCTGCCATTCCCCAACCTCCGCACCCCTACTGAACCCCGGCACCGCAAAACAAGTACCGGCGCATGGGCAAACAGGGGCAGGGCAGGGCAAGGAAAGAACAGGGAAGCGACAACAAAACTTCCCCCACAGCGAGCGGAGGCAACCCAGTGGCGGGGTCCTCCACCAAACAACCCCAAACTCACCCTAAGCTGATATCATACAGAAGAACCATACCGTATCCAACCATACCACACTGCACCACCCGACACCATACCACACCATACCATGCCATACCATACCACACCATACCATATCATACTATACCACACCACACCACACCACACCACATAGCGGAGTCCCCCCCGGCGAATCCGAGGTTCTTCCTCGAAGGGGCCCACGAGCCCAGGGGACGCCACCGGGTTTTTCGGCTAAGCCGGACGGAGCTCCCACCGGCGACCCCCCCCCCCGCATGGGTGGGTGCACACAACAACCGCCAGCCCCCCCCCCCCCCCCCCTCAGCCCCCCCCCAAAAAAAGGACTCCGGCGCGGAGGGTTGGGGATATAGTCCCATGCCGCGCGGCCATGAATCGACATGGCCCTACACCGGGCGATACACGCCCGCCCCCCCCCCTCGCTCAAGAGGGGCCCCCGTCGTCCCCCGGGCAGGGAGCAACCCCCCCCCCCCATGGAGCGGCCGCCCTCGGGGGCCCTCACCCAGCCCCCGGGAGCCTCTCGGGATTCGGCCCCGAGCCAGCACAGCCCTCCAGCCCCTCCCCCCCCCCCAGCCGCAGCCCTAGGGCCCGCCCGGTCTCCCCCGCGCCGGCCCACGCACTACCGGGACCCGGGCCTCGGAGCCCCGGTGCCCAGCCCTGCCCGCCACCCCGGAGTCCCTCCGGCGGGGCCCGTCCCGGTCCGGTTCGGCCGTGAGGGGACGGTGTGGCACTCCCCCCGCCTCCACCAGGATTCGCCCCCGTGGATGGTGCTCGGCGGGATTCGTCCCCGCCGAGCGGGGTGCGGGCCCCATCGCCGTCCGCAGCCCCCCCGTCACCAGCAGCGCCCTGGGCTCCCCGGCCCACTTTGGCCAGCCCCGGCCGCGCACCCGCTACGGACGGCCACACGGTGACGCTTGGCGGCCGAGCGCACCGACCCCCTTCCCCCCGAGCATGCGCGCACACGCCCCCTCCACGCCCCCCTCCCCCCCTCTCCCCGCACACGCCGCCCCTCCCTCCCTGTCCCCTCCCTCCCTGTCCCCTCCCTCCGTGTTCGCCTCACAAGTGCAGCGAGAGAACCAACCTCGCGTCGTGACGTCAAGACAACTACGGGCCCCCCACCACCGACGGGGGCCCCAGGCCTACTCCCTCTCTCCTGCACCCCCCCCCCCCCTCGCCCCCCTCCGGCTACCCCCTGTAGCCGCATGGCAACGCGTGCGTCACACTCCTCCCCCTACGCACCTCCTGCCCCTTGCCCACATCATGCCCCTATGCGTCAGCAGCACCTGGGCACATGGTACTGTGCAGCACTGTGCGCCCTGACCCACAATATCAGGCAGTGCCACAGGGTGCACAGTGCCTAATCGTTTCCGCAAATTGGACTGCGGGCAAGCACAGTCAAATGAGGCTGGTATGCCCTCAGCTTTCCCACGCCCCAGCGGCGCCCCACACATCGCCCCGGCGTGACCCCACACTGCGTATCAGCGCAGTCCCGGCCCTCGGCCCCCCGCCTGCCGCTCCCTCCCCGGCCCCGCACGCCAAGGCCGCACCAGCTGTGCAGTGCAGGCCCCACGGGAAACGGGCAGTGCCCCTCCGCGCCCGCTCTCGTGCGGTTCGGGGGCACGCAGGCAGATCACCCCCATGCGCTCCGGGCAGTGCGCAGCCACAACACCCTGAGCGGTCCCGGCGGCCGCTACACCTGCGGTGGGCCAGTGAGCCACCCTCCAGCCCTGCTCCACGGGGCTCCCCAGCACAGCCGCAGGCTGCGCCCCAGCGCGACCCCACGCTGCGCCCCCTGTGCAGCCGCATGCAGCGCTGCATCACAGACCCACGCCGCGCCCCAACGCAGCTGCGTGCTGCGCGCCTCCGCGGCCCCGTACTGCGCCTCTGCGCAATCCCACGCTCCGCCCCAGCGTAGCCACTTGCTGCGCGCCAGCGCAGCCCCGCGCTGCGGCCCTTCCGCAGCCGCTGCGCCCCAGCACAGGGAATAAACCATACATATACCCCGCCCCCTCCACCCCCTTACACCACCTTCGCACAGGAAGTAGCCCCCTCCCCTGTCGCGGGGGAGCGGCGGCTGGAAGCAAGGGGAGTCGGGGCCCCGCATGTCCCCGGACAGGTGGTCCCTCCATCCTGCCCCCCCTCCTCCACCGCTTCTCACAGGTCGGGTCACCCTCCCCCCCGCAGCGGAGGAGGGCTCCAGGGTAACATCCACAGGTGGCCCCACCCTCCTCCACGCGCGCACGCCACCCCCCCCCCCCGACACGGCGGACCCCCCCCCCCCTCGGTTGTCGTCGGCGCCCGCCCGGCCAGCGTAGCGCCGGCCGACTTCTCCCTTGCGCCCTGCCCAGGGAGAGCGTGTCTGGCAATTTCTCCCGCCGGCACGTGCTGGGTGCCTCAACAACAACAACAACAACAACACACCACACCACACCACACCACACCACACCACACCATACCATACCATACCATACCATACCATACCATACCATACCATACCATACCATACCATACCATACCATACCATACCATACCATACCATGCCATACCTAGCGGAGTCCCCCCGGCGAATCCGAGGTTCTTCCTCGAAAGGGCCCACGAGCCCAGGGGACGCCACCGGGTTTTTACGGCCATGCCGGTCGCGGCTCCCACCGGCAACCCCCCCCGCGCATGGGTGGGTGCACACAACAACCGCCAGCCCCCCCCCCCCCCCTCAGCCCCCCCCAAAAAAGGGACTCCGGCGCGGAGGGTTGGGGATATAGTCCCATGCCGCGCGGCCATGAATCGACATGGCCCTACACCGGGCGATACACGCCCTCCCCCCCCCCTCGCTCAAGAGGGGCCCCCGTCGTCCCCCGGGCAGGGAGCAACCCCCCCCCCCCCCCCTCAAGGAACGGCCGCCCTCGGGAGCCCTCGCCCAGCCCCCGGGGGCCTCTCGGGGTTCGCCCCCGAGCCCGCCCGGCCCTTCCACGCCCCCCCTCACCAGCCACAGCCCAGGGGCCCGCCCGGTCTCCCCCGCGCCGGCCCACAACCACCAGAGACCCGGGCCCCGGAGCCCCGGTGCCCAGCCCCGCCCGCCCCCCCGGTATCCATCCGGCGGGGCCCGTCCCGGTCCGGTTCGGCCGCGAGGGGACGGCGTGGCGCTCCCCCCCGCCTCCACCAGGATTCGCCCCCGTGGATGATGCTCGGCGGGATTCGTCCCCGCCGAGCGGGGTGCGGGCCCCACTGCTGACCGCGGCCCCCCCGACACCTCGAGCGCCCTGGGCTCCCCGGCCGACTTTGACCAGCCCCGGCCGCTCCTCTGCCCGGTCGGCCGCACGGTGACGCTCTGCGGCTGAGCTCACCACACCCTCGTCCCCCTCGCGCGCGCGCACACCCACCAGCCCACAGCCCCCCCCCCCCCAACGTGCACGCCGTGCCCCCACCGCCCCCCCACTCTCCCGCCCCTCCTCTCTCAGGTAGCAAAGCCCCCGAGGTGGGCTGCCGCAGCCGCCGACGGACGGCCGCCTTGCGAACAAGAGGACCCCCCGCACGCGGTGGGGGTCCAGGCCTTGCACCCCTTCCCCCTGCCACACACATCAAGGCGTTGCATGTGTCATACCTCCCTCCCTATGCACCATGTGTCATGGCCACAAGTGGCCTTTGCCTCCCCTCCCCCACACCAAAACCGCACGGGGGGGCCGAAGGCCCCTGGGTGGGGCCCCCAGAATCCCTGCAGCTGCGCCTCCCGACTGGAGAGTGGTGGGGCCCGCCGGTGCGCGGTTCGAGCCTCCGCCACCCTCCATCCACCTGCCGCGACCCCCTGACCCCCCCCCTGTCCCCCCCCTGTCCCCCACCCGGGCTGGGGCGGCGCGGCCCGCGTGTGCGGTTCGAGCCCGCGCCGCCCCTTGTTGCATTATACGGGCAGTGCGGGGTGCCAGGAGAGCGGAGGGGCCCCGCACTGCCCCGAGCGCCCCCCCCCACGACAGCTGGCGCTAAAGGCCAACCGGCGCCTGGCGGGCTGTTGTGCAGGGGGGACGAGGCGACCGGGCGCTTCGTACCCGCCCCCAACGGGGGTCTGTACCCACGGCACCGGGCACAGACACCCTTTGGGGGGTAGTCACACCGCCACCCACCATAGCACCACGGCCACGGGAGGAAGGGAATAGCCCCGGGCAACGGCCTCCCCCAGGCCGAGGGAAGGTGCCGACCGCCAGGCTCATCCTGGCCCCCCATTTCCTCTTCATTGTCATCCCCCTTGGCCGTCCCGGCCCACAGTCCCCGCGGCGGGTAAGTTCCTGGGGTAGAACCCTAAGAACTTCGGTGACGGAAACACAGGTCGTGGTTTCGCACCCGGCGGACGTGGGGAGCCTCCGCCCCCACGGGACCCTAGGGCACCCCGGCCATCCCAGCCGGGGATAACCCGCGGCCAGCGCCCCAGCCCCCATCCCCAGGCTTTCCGGCCTCAGTTCCCCTGCGTCTTCCTCGCCACATCCTCGTAGTGAACGGCTAGGTAGCAGGCCACACCCCCACACCACCCCACGGCACGCCCCCCACGCGCCCCACGCCGCCCCCGGCCTCCCACCAGGGCCCAGCTCTGGACCGTTGTCTGTCGAGCAGGGCCCCACACCCCCCGCCGCCCTCACGCCACCCCTTCCTCTACCCTACACGACAGCCCCACGCCGCTGCGCCCCTGCGCAGCCCCACACTGTTGCGCCCCTGCGTGGCCCCGCGCTGCTGCGCCCCTGCACAGCCCCATGCTGCCGCGCCCATGCGCAGCCCCACGCTGCGCCCCTTCGCATCCCCACGCTGCTGCACCCCTGCGCAGCCCCACGCTGCAGCGCCCCCGCGCGGCCCCGCGCTGCTGCGCCCCTGCACAGCCCTCGCTGCTGCGCCCATGCGCGGCCCCACGCCACTGCGCCCCCACGCAGCCCACACTGCTGCGCCCCTGCACAGCCCCACGCTGCTGCGCACCTGCACAGCCCCCCGCTGCCGCGCCCCTGCGCGGCCCCACGCTGCTGCGCCCCTGCACAGCCCCACGCTGCGCCCCTACGCAGCCACATACAACACCTTTGCGCAACCCCACGCTGCTGCGCCCCTGTGCAGCCCCACACTGCGCCCAAGCGCAGCCCCACGCTGCTGCGCCCCTGCGCAGCTCCGCGCCGCGCCCATACATGGCCCCATGATGCGCCCCTGCGCAGCCTCCCACCACTGCGCCGCCGCTCGCTGTGCCCCTGCACAGCCCCACGCTGCGCCCCTGCGCAGCCCCACGCTGCTCCCCTGGGCTGCTCCGCGCTGCGCCCCTGCGCAGCTCCACGCTGCTGCGCCCCTGCGCAGCCCCACACTGCGCCCCTGCGCAGCCCCACACTGCGCCCCTGCGTAGCCCCGCACTGCGCCCCTGTACAGCCACATGCTGCGCCCCAGCGCACCCCCATGCTGCTGCGCCCCTACGCGGCCCCCCCACCACTGCACCGCCCCACACGGCTGCTCTGCGCGGCCCCACGCTGCTGCGCCCCGGCGCAGCCCCACGCTGCACCCCTGCGCAGCCCCATACTACACCTTTGCGCAACGCACAACCCAAGCGCAGCCCCACGCTACGCCCCTGCGCAGCCCCGCGCTGCTGCGCCCCTACGCAGCACCACGGCGGCCCCTGGGGCCGCAGCCCCACGCTACACTCCAGTGCAGCCCCACGCTGCTGCGCCCCTACGCAGCACCACGCAGCTGCGCCCCTGCGCAGCCCCACACTGCACTCCAACGCAGCCCCACGCTGCTACGCCCCTGCACAGCCCCACGCTGCTACGCCCCTGCACAGCCCCTCGCTGCGCCCCTACGCAGCCACATACAACACCTTTGCGCAACCCCACGCTGCTGCGCCCCTGTGCAGCCCCACACTGCGCCCAAGCGCAGCCCCACGCTGCTGCGCCCCTGCGCAGCTCCGCGCCGCGCCCATACACGGCCCCATGATGCGCCCCTGCGCAGCCTCCCACCACTGCGCCGCCGCTCGCTGTGCCCCTGCACAGCCCCACGCTGCGCCCCTGCGCAGCCCCACGCTGCTCCCCTGGGCTGCTCCGCGCTGCGCCCCTGCGCAGCTCCACGCTGCTGCGCCCCTGCGCAGCCCCACACTGCGCCCCTGCGCAGCCCCACACTGCGCCCCTGCGCAGCCCCGCACTGCGCCCCTGTACAGCCACATGCTGCGCCCCAGCGCACCCCCATGCTGCTGCGCCCCTACGCGGCCCCCCCACCACTGCACCGCCCCACACGGCTGCTCTGCGCGGCCCCACGCTGCTGCGCCCCGGCGCAGCCCCACGCTGCACCCCTGCGCAGCCCCATACTACACCTTTGCGCAACGCACAACCCAAGCGCAGCCCCACGCTACGCCCCTGCGCAGCCCCGCGCTGCTGCGCCCCTACGCAGCACCACGCTGCTGCGCCCCTGCGCAGCCCCACGCTACACTCCAGTGCAGCCCCACGCTGCTGCGCCCCTACGCAGCACCACGCAGCTGCGCCCCTGCGCAGCCCCACGCTGCACTCCAACGCAGCCCCACGCTGCTACGCCCCTGCACAGCCCCACGCTGCTACGCCCCTGCACAGCCCTCGCTGCTGCGCCCCTGCGCAGCCCCACGCTACTGCGCCCCTGCGCAGCCCCACGCTGCTGCGCCCCTGCGCAGCCCCACGTTACTGCGCCCCTGCACAGCCCCACGCTGCTGCGCCCCTGCGCAGCCCCACGCTGCTGCGCCCCAGCGCAGCCCCGCACCGCGCCCCTTCACGGCCCCATGCCGCGCCCATACGCGGCCCCACGCTGCGCCCCTGCGCAGCCCCACGCTGCTGCGCCCCTGCGCCACCCCACACTGCTGCGCCCCTGCGCCGCACCGCGCTGCGCCCCTGCGCAACCCCACGCTGCACCCCAACGCAGCCCCACGCTGCGCCCCTGCGCGGCCCCACACTGTTGCGCCCCTGCACGGCCTCATGCCGCGCCCCTACGCGGCCCCATGCTGCTGCGCCCCTGCGCAGCCCCACGCCGCGCCCCTGCACGGCCCCATGCCGTGCCCAAACGCGGCCCCACGCTGCGCCCCTGCGCAGCCCCGTGCTGCGCCCCGGCGCAACCCCACGCTGCTGCACTCCTGCGCGGCCCCGCGCCGCGCCCCTGCGCGGCCCCATGCTGCGCCCCTGCGCCGCCCCACACTGCCGCGCCCCTGCGCAGCCCCACGCTGCTGCGCCCCTACGCAGCCCCACGCTGCGCCCCTACCCCAGCCCCACGCTGCGCCCCTGCGCAGCCCCACGCTGCGGCGCCCCTGCACAGCCCATGCCGCGCCCCGGCGCAGCCCCACGCTGCTACGCCACTGCGCAGCCCCACGCTGCTGCGCCCCTGCGCGGCCCCGCGCCGCGCCCCTGCACGGCCCCATGCCGCGCCCCGGCGCAGCCCCACGCTGCTGCGCGCCTGCGCAGCCCCACGCTGCTGCGCGGCCCCGCGCCGCGCCCCTGCACGGCCCCATGCCGCGCCCATACGCGGCCCCACGCTGCACTCCTGCGCGGCCCCACGCTGCGCCCCTGCCCAGCCCCGCGCTGCGCCCCTGCACAGCCCCACGCTGCTGCTCCCCTGCGCGGCCCCACGCTGCTGCGCCCCTGCGCAGCCCCGCGCTTCGCATCTGCGCAGCCCCACGCTGCGCCCCTGCGCAGCCCCACACTGCTGCGCCCCTGCGCCGCACCACGCTGCGCCCCTACGCAGCCCCACGCTGCGCCCCTGGACGGCCCCACGCTGCTGCGCCCCTTCACGGCCCCATACCACGCCCCTGCGCAGCCCCACGCTGCTGCGCCCCAGCGCAGCCCCGCACCGCGCCCCTTCACGGCCCCATGCCGCGCCCATACGCGGCCCCACGCTGCGCCCCTGCGCAGCCCCACGCTGCTGCGCCCCTGCGCCACCCCACACTGCTGCGCCCCTGCGCCGCACCGCGCTGCGCCCCTGCGCAACCCCACGCTGCACCCCAACGCAGCCCCACGCTGCTGCTCCCCTGCGCGGCCCCACGCTGCTGCGCCCCTGCGCAGCCCCGCGCTTCGCATCTGCGCAGCCCCACGCTGCGCCCCTGCGCAGCCCCACACTGCTGCGCCCCTGCGCCGCACCACGCTGCGCCCCTACGCAGCCCCACGCTGCGCCCCTGGGCGGCCCCACGCTGCTGCGCCCCTTCACGGCCCCATACCACGCCCCGGCGCAGCCCCACGCTGCTGCGCCCCAGCGCAGCCCCACGCTGCGCCCCTGCGCAGCCCCACACTGCTGCGCCCCTACGCAGCCCCGCGCCGCGCCCCTGCACGGCCCCTTGCCGCGCCCCCGCGCAGCCCCACGCTGCGCCCCTGCGCAGCCCAACGCTGCTGCGCCCCTACTCAAACCCCGCTGCGCCCCATTCGCGGCCCCACGCTGCGCCCCGGCGCAGCCCCGCGCTGCTACGCCCCTGCGCCCCTGCGCCGCGCCCCTTCACGGCCCCGTGCCACGCACATACGCGGCCCCACGCTGCACTCTTAGCGGCCCCACGCTACGCCCCGGCCCAGCCCCGCGCTGCGCCCCTGCGCAGCCCCGCGCTGCGCCCCTGCGCAGCCCCACACTGCTGCGCCCCGGCGCCACCCCACACTGCTGCGCCCCTGCGCAGCCCCGCGCTGCGCCCCTGCCCAGCCCCACGGTGCGCCCCTACGCAGCCCCGCGCAGCCCCACGCTGCTGCGCCCCTGCGCGGCCCCATGCCGCGCCCATGCGCAGCCCCACGCTGCTGCGCCCCTGCGCGGCCCCGTGCTGCGCCCCTGCGCAGCCCCACACTGCTGCGCCCCTGCGCCGCCCCGCACTACCGCGCCCCTGCGTCGCACCACGCTGCGCCCCCGCGAAGCCCCACGCTGCGCCCCTACTCAGCCCCACGCTGCGCCCCTACTCAGCCCCACGCTGCGCCCCTGCGCAGCCCCACGCTGCTGCGCCCCTTCACGGCCCCATGCCGCGCCCCGGCGCACCCCCACGCTGCTGCGCCCCTGCGCAGCCCCACGCTGCTGCGCCCCTGCGCAGCCCCGCGCCGCGCCCCTGCGCAGCCCCACGCTGCTGTGCCCCTGCGCGGCCCCGCGCTGCGCCCCTGCGCAGCCCCACACTGCTGCGCCCCTGCGCCGCCCCACACTGCCGCGCCCCTGCGCCGCACCACGCTGCGCCCCGGCGCAGCCCCAAGCTGCGCCCCTACTCAGCCCCACGCTGCGCCCCTGCGCAGCCCCACGCTGCTGCGCCCCTGCGCAGCCCCACACTGCACTCCTGCCCGGCCCCACGCTGCGCCCCTGCCCAGCCCCGCGCTGCGCCCCTGCCCAGCCCCATGCTGCGCCCCTGCGCAGCCCCACACTACTGCGCCCCTGCGCAGCCCCACGTTATGCCCCTGCGCTGCCCCGCGCAGCCCCACGCTGCTGCACCCCTGCACGGCCCCATGCCGCGCCCATGCGCGGCCCCGCGCAGCCCCACGCTGCGCCCCTGCGCGGCCCCGCGCCGCGCCCCTGCGCGGCCCCATGCCGCGCCCATACGCAGCCCCCCGCCGCGCTCCTACGCGGCCCCATGCTGCACCCCTGCGCGGCCGCACGCTGCACCCCTGCGCAGCCCCACGCTGCGCCCCTGCGCAGCCCCCCCCCCTGCTGCGCCCCTGCACCGCCCCACACTGCTGCGCCCCTGCACCGCACCACGTTGCGCCCCTGCGCAGCCCCACGCTGCCGCGCCCCTGCGCGGCCCCACGCTGCGCCCCTGCGCAGCCCCGCGCCGCGCCCCTGCGCGGCCCCATGCCGCACCCATACGCGGCCCCACGCCGCGCTCCTACGCGGCCGCACGCTGCACCCTGCGCGGCCGCACGCTGCACCCCTGCGCAGCCCCACGCTGCGCCCCTGCGCAGCCCCGCGCTACGCCCCTGCGCAGCCCCACGCTGCTGCGCCCCTGCGCCGCCCCACACTGCTGCGCCCCTGCACCGCACCACGCTGCGCCCCTGCGCAGCCCCTACGCAGCCCCACGCTGCGCCCCTGCGCGGCCCCACACTGCTGCGCCCCTGCGCCGCCCCACACGGCTGCGCCCCTGCACCGCACCACGCTGCGCCCCTACGCAGCCCCTACGCAGCCCCACGCTGCGCCCCTGCGCAGCCCCGCGCCGCGCCCCTGCGCGGCCCCACACTACAGCGCCCCTGCGCCGCCCCACACGACTGCGCCCCTGCACCGCACCACGCTGCGCCCCTGCGCAGCCCCTACGCAGCCCCACGCCGCGCCCCTGCGCGGCCCCATGCCGCGCCCCGGCGCGGCCCCACGCTGCGCCCTTGCCGCTGGTCCCGCAGCCCACAGAGGGGCCCTCATCGGGCGCGCCGGCGCCCTTGCACACGCGCCCCCCGCAGCCTGGCCTGCGCAGCGCGCGTGCCCCCGGCGCGCCCACCGACCCCATGGAGTGGGGCTCTCAGGGCCGCCGCCGACCACCGGCCGGTCCGCCCGCGCTGCCCCGCGGCCGCCACGGGCCCCGCACCCGCATGGCGCCGCTTCCACCTCGGCTGCCCGCCGCTACCCACGCGCCCGGCCCCGGCCTCGGCCCCCAGGCCACGCTGCGCCCTTGCCGCTGGTCCCGCGGCCCGCAGCGGGGCCCGCATCGGGCGCGCCGGCGCCCTTGCACACGCGCCCCCCACGGCCTGGCCTGCGCGGCGCGCGTGCCCCCGGCGCGCCCACCGACCCCATGGAGTGGGGCTCTCAGGGCCACCGCCGGCCGCCGGCCGGTCCGCCCACACCGCCCCGCGACCGCCACGGGCCCCGCACCCGCATGGCGCCGCCTCCGCCTCGGCCGCCCGCCGCTACCCACGCGCCCGGCCCAGGCCTGGACCCCCCCGCCGGCCGTGCCGCGCGGCCTCCCGCACACGGGACACAGGGACGGGCACCAGGGAATAGACCATACATAGTCCCCGCCCCCTCCACCCCTTACTCCACCTCCTCACAGGACGTAGCCCCCTCCCCTGTCGCGGGGGAGTGGCGGCTGGAAGCAAGGGGAACCGGGGCCCCGCAGGTCCCCGGACAGGTAGTCCCTCCATCCCGCCCCCCATCCCGCCTCCGTTTCGCACAGGTGCGCACGCCCTCCCCCCACGGCGGGGGAGGGAACCAGGGTCACACGGACAGGTGGTCCCTCTCACAGCGACGCGCGCCCCCTCCCCCCCCAGACAGAAGGCGGAACCCCCCCCCCCCCCCTCGGTCGTCGTCGGCACACGCCCGGCCAGCGTGACGCCGGCCGACTGCTCCCTTGCGCCCTGCCCAGGGAGAGCGTGTCTGGCAATTTCTCCCGCCGGCACGTGCTGGGTGCCACAACAACAACAACAACAACAACATGCCATACCATACCATACCATACCATACCATGCCATACCATACCATACCATACCATACCATACCATACCATACCATACCATACCATACCATACCATACCATACCATACCATACCATACCATACCATGCCATACCATACCATACCATACCATACCATACCATACCATACCATACCATACCATACCATAGAATAGACCCATTCTAATGCTGCCTACTGATGTTACTGGTCACCATCGGGGACCACACCACACCACACCACACCACACCACACCACACCACACCACACCACACCACACCACACCACACCACACCACACCACACCACACCACACCACACCACACCACACCACACCACACCACACCACTTTGCACCGCACCGCACCGCACCATACCGTACCGTACCATACCACACGCCGGCCATACCACACCACACCCTACCATACCATACCATACCATACCATACCACACCGTACCGTACAATACCACACCGTACCGTACTGCACCACGCCACACCACGCCGCCACACCACGCCACACCATGGCATGCCAAGCCACTTGACACCATGTGCGGCACCATACCGTGCTGCACCTTACCGTACTGCACCAATACCATTCTACAACTACGGAGATGACGTAGGGAGGGATAGCAGTCACCTAAGATTTGGCAGCTACTGCAGCGTTGGCGTTGCCTAGCCATCCGGTCCAGAGCCTAAAGGGGCTCCGACAACAAGTGCAAGCAACCCACTTGATGGGTCCCTGCCTCAGTTTCAGCTTGGGTGGCTGGACACCTGCAACCATCCAGCTGAGGGCCATTTGCTGGTGAGCCCTTTGACCCGGCGGTAAAGCGCCCTCTCAAGGTGCACCCCAATGACCGTGGCGTCCAAACGTGGGCCCCATTCCTCGTAAATCAGACCCCACAGCACTTCTGGACATTCAGAAGAACAAAACACAGAGACACACACAGGCCCACACCTCAGCGGCCTCCTGTGAAATCTCTCGTGCCAAGTCCGTCCCACTGGCACGCGCCCCCACAACCAGAACACGCTGTCCCTTGAATTGGGCCGGTCTCCGGTAGTACATGGAGTGCATCACCGTGCCTGAGGGGACACAAATGCAGAAAAAGCCCCTCAGTACGCCGAGACATCCAGCACGTGTTCAGCGACAAAAACCGGCAGACTCCAGTACGCCTGGGCGTCAACAGTGTACCGCTTGGTCAGGAGCTGCTGTTACGGTTACCGTCCAACCGGCGCGGTTGACCATCAATCGCCATCGCTTAACCACAAGCCTGCCACGAAAGACCTCAGGCTGACCTTAGTGGAGGGGGGGGGGGGATGCAGGAAATGTTTTATTCCTAAAGGACAGCCCTGGTGTACATGCCTGGGGGTGCACAGGCGGTGAGGGGACAGGTCTGTGTGGATGTCAAGGGGGGTTTGTGTACATGTGGACGGGCGCACAGGTGAAGGTCGGGGCTTGTGGGGCGTGCATGTGCACGTGTGGAGCGTTCCTCTGTGCCAACGGAGATGCACGTCATAGAGCACAACCCTAAATCCACACGTACCTTTGAAGTTTTCGATGCCTGGCAGTGGTGCTTCATACGGCACTTCATAGTGCCCGTTACATATGACCACTGCATCGTATTGTTCCGTCGTCGTCGTTTGAGAAGCTGTGCTGCTGGCCTCCCCTCCCCCCTTCTGAGCGTCACTCTGTACGAGTAGGAGTAGGAGTGACAGTGTGACATAGACCAGAGTGGGGGAACAGGGCCACAGGTTGAGCGACAATGATGGAGCACAATGGCAGTGAGGGCTACACCTACGCGCCGTAGGCACGCCGCAGGTGCCGCAGGGGCCGCAGGGCAGGAATAATCTTCTTAAACTGTAGAAACAGTGAAAATTGCAACAGGAAGGAAAAAACACCACTCCATGACCATTTGGAGTACCTGCCTGTACAAAACCAACTGAGTGAACAGCACAAGGACCGCACTTGAGCCGGGAAGAGCTCCAAATGCAGGATCTTCACTGACCAACCAACAACATTTGTATAGGGCCTCGTCTTGCAAATCTAGCGCTCAAAGCATGGACGTTTGATGAGAGGGAAGCGAAGGTAGGGTAGCTCAAGTAGCAACATAACCCCTGCCTTCTTGAGCATGACCACATGGGCTAAACTATTTTACTAACCCCTTCAAATGCACCAAAATGTAGAGGAAGCAAACCTGGTACCCATAGACCGTGGGCGGAACGGCTACATAGCCCGGCATTCCCCATCACCCCAACCCCAAGCCCCAACACACACGGGTCAATGGGGGCGGTGGGGGGGGGCTCAAAAAGGAAAAAAGAGTCCCCAAGGGACATATTGCACAGCGCAAAGGGGTGGAGTGTAAAAAATAGTGAATCCAATAACACTGAATGGATTATTCCTAACGCGGGCCGCAGGCGCCACAGGGGTGCAGCCCTCAGTGGGTGCCATGGTGGAGTGAAAGCACATTGGAGAGTACGCAGCACATGGTCATTCGGTGGGGGCCTTTGATGCAGAAGGGAGATGATGAAACACCTGCCCACAAGAGATTTGCTGGCGTGTACCTGGGGCTGGCAAATATCGAGAGGGGGGGGGGGGGGGCATGATCCTTGAATAATGTCACACAGCAGTGGACATAGCCACCATGCTGTGCTTTTCTCATCATGACACCTGGCACACTGTCACATGCATGGCACGGACCACATGCACTTCCAAGACAGATACAGCCTTGGCCACAGGGGACGTCCCATGATGACACGACAAGATTGAACTGGTATTGGGTGGCAGCCAACAAGGCTGCCGGTCCCAAGCAATTTGAACACATGGTGTGCACTCCACTCAACCATGAGCAAGGCTACCGCATGCCTTGTGGGTGGGATTGCGACATGCGCCCACAACTCTGAGGCACACTGTGTGCCAAGGTCATCATTCAATCATGCTCAACCTGCGAGGTTCAACATGCCTACATTCCTATGGACTGCAGATAACAACGTGTTTCGTGTCCGGCGACCTTGCAGTGGCTGTCCCCTTTGGGGCTCGCTGGCACCGTGCGTACACTGCGCTGCCAGCGCACCACGGCTCCTGCCCTATGGTCCCATCCACGGAGCACCAAGACACACATGCATGCTTGTGCCACCTCACCCACTCAGCCCATGGGCGAGGCACACTGTGTGCCAAGACAATTCCAGTCATGCTCAAACTGCGAGGTTCAATCATCACCTCTCCTACCCATGAGTTCCGCAAACCGATGAGTTCAAGGCTCACTGCGTGCGCAAACCTGTGTTTGGGTGTGCGCGCATGCAAATGCTCTACTGCTGCTATTTACGAGGGTCAGCAGCACCACGGGGCCCAAGCACCGCAACGTGCATCACTGCTGCTCCCGCCACCAAGTGGGGCACAAATAGTGGGCAATGGTGTAGAGAGTGACGGGGCCAGCGGCGTTCCCGTCCAAGAATTCACAGTTCAGTATGCTCTGTAGAGGCTTTACCATGTCCGGCTCCGAACAGGCTTCGGCCGACGTCCTGTCCTCCCCCGTCATCCTGTGTGCATGTGTGCACAAGGCTTGTAAGGCACGTGAACCTGCAGACTGGAGGTGGACCTCATGTGTGGACTTGTCGCGTAAAGTGCAGAGAAGAGAAAATGTGGGCGTCAGGGGAGGTCTGGTGTAGGGCAGTACAGCGCAGGACAGGCTGGAGGATGCTCGGGGCAGGCCCTCCACAACGTACAGCCTTGTTGAGAACAATGGTATGTGTTGGCCAATGCCTGGCAGCGTGACAAGCTTCGCCGGTTGTGGAGGGCACGGAAGCGCCACGCCCACTGCACGTGGCTTTCAGTGGGGATGGTGCCCATGGCTGTGGGTGCAGACACAGGCAGTTCGGGATGCAACACCAACCCCTTTCCCTGCAGATGGGGACCTGGTTGCTGGACACCACAATCCACGTATCCCCGTCTTCGGAAGGCTCACGCTTCACCGACTCCACTTTGCAGTTCAGGCGGATCATAGGCCACAGATCATGACTGTCGGTATACATCTGCAGGTACTGCAAGATCTCGCTGTGGTGGAGGTAGGACCGCCAGTCCGCTGGGAACGGGGTGTCTGGGTATTGCATGACCTCCTGCCAAAATAGAATCGGAGCTGGGCACAAGGGGTGTGTGTGTGTGTGTGTGTGTGTGTGTGTGTGTGTGTGTGTGTGTGTGTGTGTGTGTGTGTGTGCCAAGGAATCCATTCGAATCTGCTCCAACTGCGAGGTTCAACAAAGGTTCCTAAAGTCCTACCACTGCTGCAAACCATGAGTTCCATTGTTCAGCCCTGCAGGTCGGGCTGCCCAGCGGGCACTCGACGCCATAAGTAGCGGGCACTCGACGCCATAAGTACAGATGCCGCCAACGCACCACAGCTCCTGCCCTCAGAACCATCCACACAACAGCAAGACACACATTGCATGCTCGTGTGCCCTACCGCTCCCCACATCCCCGCCCCATGCATCCCTGGAGACTCAAGGGGGGGGGGGGGGGCTCGATACTGGGCGCCTGGTTGTTGAAAAATAACCTAGATGTTAGGTAGATATTCGTTGATCATAACACGAAATCTACGCATTTCAAGCCCCCCAGAATCGAATGTGGCACATTCCGGCCAGCGTACGACACCTTGGCCACTATACCATACTGACGAGGTCAACTTACTCGCTCCACAGACATAAAAGGGCAGGGCCGCCTCTCCGCCCGGTGTATCCCAACCCTCCTCGGGGTTCGAACCACCACCTACGGCATGCGAGACCCGGTGCATACCATTCATCTACAGAGACGATACAAACTTATACCTCACCAACATGCAACGTGTGATTCATACTGACAGTCAGAGGAGGGGGGGCATGAGCAAGCTTTCATGTCCCCCCCTGCTGGTCCTCAGGACCGCCAGCCAGCCAACCATGGAGGGAGGGAGTGGTATATGTCGGCACACAGTTTCCCCGGTTCCACCCCGCAGCAAACTAGCAGAACCAGTTAAAGGCGGAAACACTGCAACGAACAAACATACAAGCTGCGGATTAGCGTCATACTGTGGCATTCTCAAAGTAGGCCGCCCGCGGGGTTAGGTTTTGGCCGCCTACTGCAGCGGCCGTGCAGCCGGCTGCTGCCCTGAAGACGCCAGTTCGAACCCCCGAGGGGGAATACGAGGAGGAGATGCGGCTCCCGTCGGTGCCGCTAGCGGGGCGCACTGCTACAGGTATGCTGGTGCCTGGCGCTATTTTGTTGAGGAAAAATATGACGCTATTTGTGGTGAGGAAAAATATGACGAGGACGAGACACGCCACCCATCCACTGGCGGTGCCGGCGGTGGCGCGGGATGCTGGGGGGGCGGTGGCGGGGGGCGCTGCCAACAGCCCCTGTACGGAGGGGGGGTTCAAACCCCCGACGACGACGATTGCCAGTCCATGGCGCATACCACTATACCGTCCATGCCTCTTAGGCCTTAAAGTGCAAAAATGGCTCAAAGCTGACAAGGGTCTTCACCCCAAGGCAGAGTGTAACTATCCCCAGTAGCGAGGGCAGGCTAAGAGGCTAACACCACCGGGCGCTGACCCTGGCGGGCAAGCTGGTCCTGGAGATAGCGCACCCTATCAGGGAGACGCCGCCGCCCCTGATTCGCCAACGAATCTGCTCGTTCATTACCAACTATACCGACATGACTGTATACATGCTTCCAGAGTGTCTCTGCCGAACGGGCTTGCAGCACCGCTTTGAGGGACTCCCACAGGTCCTAGTTGGTGACCCGGCGGCCCTGTAGCGCCCAGCGGTGCATGTACATGGTCACACCATCATAACCATCCTTGCTGTCGGTAATGATACGCAATGGCTGCGACAATGGGACTGCCCGCAGGGCCTCAAGGCATGCAGTCAGTTCCGCTCTATTATTTGTCTGAACTGGCCCTGGCAGGGGAGAGGATATATTCAGGGGGTGGAGGGCGCCAAACCACACCCCATAACTAGCAGACCCCCCCCCCCCGGCCCTTCCTCTGCATACGAGCCGTCAGTATAAGCATCAGGCACATGTATCGCCTCCACTACCCTCCCTGCTTGTTCCGCACGGGCCCGTTCCGCCCCACTTTGTCCGCACCAGAGGGTCGGAACATGTAGGGGTCCGGGGTCTCGGACGAGTCTGCTGGGCGCTTCGCTCTGTCTACCTCCGAGCCAGGTAGGACTGGGACTGGGATGCTGCCATCCGAGAGCCAACCCTAAACACCACGTAAAAACAAATGCACCGCCTCATGCGAGAGGGACAAGGATGGCATCTCCAGCCACTTGGACACCTGAGAGTACAACACCCGCATAAATGCCGAATGATCTAGGGCCGCCCACCGGATGTGAACATCGCAACGATAGAGCCACAGCACGCGCGCTATTTTCCAGAGTAAGAGACCCGGGGCTCGAGTGAGGGATAGCAGCGGATAGTCTGTGCAGAGCCGACTGATGGGGGCGCGAGCCGAAGCACTACACACAGGACCAAAGGTACATTGCAAAATGCGGACAGGCACCGTAAGCCAAGAGCAGGCTTCTGGAGTCTGTGGTACACATCTTCTTGAGCCCCCTCAAAGGGGCAAGTGGGCGGGACCCACGGGAAAAACGCGTGAAGGCGTTGTCCCACTAGAAGTTTCTTCCACAAGCCCGTGTGGATAAAATCTAAGTCTTGGGGAGGAAGGCATAGCCGGTGAAAGGCCCACCAGACCGCCGTCTCTTGGCGGCGATCCACCTGAAGCGCAGAAGCAACAACGTGTGTGATAGGTGTGAAGTGAAGACCATTCGCCACTCGAGGCCTACCCGGCTGCCTTGAACCGGCAAATGACCCTCCCACGCCCGCGCCAACTGACGCAGGGTGGCCAGCAGCGCAGACCAGTGCGGGGCCCGCAGCTTCTTGGGGCCCCGACAGGCGTCAGACAAGACCACAGACCACGTAGACTCATCAATGAGATCAAGAACACGCAAGACCCCTCTGGAGATGAGGTACCACTGTTTGAGAGTTAGACAGAAAGATACGACTATTCTAAATAGGCGCATCTGGGACCGCCTGCTAGCCAAGCGAGGCCCCTGAGCGCAACTTATTCAGTTTTGACACTGCGCGCACACAATACGCCAACCATGGGGCGCCCCGCGTGGCACAGGGCGACAGTTGCAGCAGCGACAATTGAGACACAGAGGGAACAATACCCTTACATTCCAACCAGTCACGCAACACATTACGCTATACGAACCCAAACCGCGTTGGGTGCTGCAGGTAGCGCCAGAATGATGACGCATGTGTAGAGTAGAGGTAGACTTCTAGCATCCAAAGCCCCAAGCCCCTGTCAGAGGGGGCCAAGTGCAGGATGTCCAGGGTCATCTTCCAGTTGCGAGACCCAAAGGCAACCCGTAGGGCCGCCCGAAGGCGAACCAGGACAGACTGGAGGGGGTAGGAGGCCACCGCTGTGACCTGCAACAGTGGGTAGCACCAGGTGTGTATCAACCGCATACGTTCCTTCGCCAAGAGGGGCATGCGGGAAATATGCAGGCACCGACTCTCAAAAACACCGACGGATTTTGTACGCTTCAGTGGGGGAAACGTCCCCAAACAAGGCCCCTAGACACTTAACACATGACACAACCTGAAAACCTGACAGTCGCATTGGCCACGGGCTCACCCCTTGCAGGAGCGCTTTCGTTTTGTGCAGATTAATACGAAGGCTGGTGAATGCCCCAAACTCCGTGAAATCATCCAAGGCAGACTGGACCGTGTGTGTGTGTGTGTGTGTCAGTGTGTGTGTGTGTGTGTGTGTGTGTGTGTGTGTGTGTGTGTGTATGTGTGCCAAGGTATCGATTCCATTCATGCTCAAACTGCGAGGTCCAACATCCCTACGTCCTACCACTACTGCAAACCATAAATTCACTGTTCAGCCCTGCATGGGGCTGCCCTTATGACACATGGAGCATGCACGCTCCCCGCACATGCCTGCCACGCCGCCCGCCCCAAAACGACGGAGACCCAAGCCACCATGCCCCCCTCCCCCCCCCCCCCCGCCCCGCAGCCATGCGAGATGATGGGAGAGGGAGAGCCGGAACACGTCAGTCGACTTCTGTTTGGCGCAGAGCACGGGAGAGCTTCCACGGAAATAACATAAGCATGTCGGCGCAGAGGTTCTGACTTTTTGACCGCAGAGAGCAGGGTAGGATGTAGTTGTTGAACCTCGCAGTTTGAGCATGATTTGAAAGATTTGGGTGTCACACACACGTGCGCACACACCTATCTGCCCTCACATTGTAGTCAAAGGCTACTGAGTTCTTTCTGTGCTGCTCTAGGCAGTGGGCTATTGCCGGTGCACCCCCCCCCCCCCTTTGAGTCTCCACGGATGCCTGGGGTTGGTCTGTGGGGATGGGTGGGGCACACGAGCATGCAACACGTGTGTTGTTGCACTGTGGTGAGGTTCAATGGCCAAGAGCTGTGGTATGTTGGCAGCACCTGTACATGCAGACTACGACACCCTGTGTGCGTGCGGGGCTGCGGGCGGTGCGCAGCCGCTTAGCGGGTCCTGTGTCCAGCGCGGCTGGCCGCTTGCGTACAGGAGTGTGCACTTTGTGGTGCCCTCTGGCACAGCAATTTCGGACCCCCCGTTGCATTCTTGTGCACCTGGCGCAGGCCGGCAATCCATGCTGAAGGCACGTGACTGATAGGGGTAGCCTGTCCACATACCCTGGCCGATGATGCCCGAGGGCACAGCACTCGTCCCGTGACTTGCGCAGACGCTTGCATGTGATGCATGGTGCGCGCTGGTGTGTGTTGCACAGGTCAAGAGCCCGTGTGCATGTATGTGGCGCCGGTACTGCCACACATGCTTGTGGCGCTGGCGGAGCCGCGAGCTTGCACTGTCTTGTTGTCTGGTAGGGTGCCTGCGGGGCTTTGCCCTGACCGATGACGGGGAAGAAATTTGCTGCGAATGACCCCCCCCGCCTTGGCGGTTGCCGAGGAGGAGGGCATAAGTCCTGTGTTTAACGCTCCCACGAGGGCCCGTTGAATCCGGGCCTCCTCCACCTCCGCTGGACTGCGCCTGTGTCTGTATACATACGTGCGTGCCTTGTTCTGTCTAGAGCGCGCGCGCAGTGCCCAAGTTTCTTCGCGGTATTGACTGAGCTTAGCAATGTGCCCCACCATGGCCTGTCTGGACACAAAATACGGGCGCCGGTTGAGGCCGCTTTGCTGAGGCCCCCCCAGCGGGACCAATGAATTCCCCCTGGTGATTACCTTAGTACGGTGCAGGGCGCCCCGCGTAACCAATTTCTGCATTGTGCATAACGCTAGCCTGAGAACCCGGGCTCGCTCTTGCAGCGGCAGCGCCGTCCCTCTGTATTTGGCCTGTGGTGCTGTGGGTAGGGTGCGTTGTGACGTTTCCTCGAAGTCTAGCGCGAGCTCTATGAATGTGACCGTGCCTGGCTCGTCGGCCCACACCAGCTAGCGCGTCCATGACAAGAGGTCAGCTAAAAAAGGCAGCTCCCATGGCCAGGTTCTGGCAGTGGGCTTGGCGAGCGTCAGCGTGCCTAGATCTTCTGTGCGTGGGACTGGGCCCGTCAATTGCAGGTACGGGTACCCTATCTGTCTGACATGTCTGGCACAGGGGAACAGCATGGGGGTCTGCTCGTCCCGAATCTTGCGGGCCGCCAGGATGGCCACATACATGACATGAATGGCTTGTAGGAATTCCAGGCTGGTGTTCCGCTCTTGTCGGGTGACAGGCAATGGAATGTCCGGTGCTAGCCCACACGTGAGTAAACAGGGGGGCCAGTGGGCAGTTTGTTCTAGCCCAGGAAACTGCTGGGCCAGATGCTCAATGTTGGGTGTGTGTGAGTCTCGGATGGTCTGCCATGCCTCGTAGGACCGGAAAATATGTTGTTTTGTCTCCGCGGCCTTACCGCAAAAAGGGCAGTCAGAAGAAGGCCGCAGGCCCCTTTGACGTGCGCGAAGCGCTGTCCAGACCCCCCCCCGCAAGGATGGTTCTGAGCAGCGAGCGCTCGAGCTCTGAGGTGAGAGAAAGTATGCTCTGCGGGACCCAGCGTCTGTTGGTGGTGTAGTGCATGCCTGAGAATTGCCGTGGCCTACGCTGGACGAGCTGGGCTATCATCTGTGACCTGAGCTGTTCACGAACATGGTGCTTGACCTCTGCCTTGTCTCCAATGAGATTCAGGGGTTGGGCGACACCGGGCGCTTTCCACTCCCACCACCCTTGGGCTGGAGTCCAGCCCCAATTGTGTAGTGTCTGTAGTGCTCTGCCAAAAGGTCCCACAGATTGCGGAGAGGGGTGCTTCTCCCATATGGCCTAGGCCAAAAAGAGTGAGGGGCCCCGCGTTCGGCATAGCTTCGCCAGCCATACCGCACGTTGATACGGGATGATCAGGGTGGGGGTGATCCTGTGCCCTGCACAGAGCAGGCAAAAAACGATTTCCTTAGCACACGCTGGGCGGGAAGGGCCCCAGATGGTGGTGATGATTTTGTTCTCAAAGGAGCTCAGGCTTTTGGGCTGTAATGGAACTATTTCCGCAGCGTGGAGGCCTGTGGCGGTGATCATCGTAGAGACGACGGAGCATCTCCTTTCAAAATGTCCCTGGGCACCGTGTACCCTGTCCAGCAATTTGCTAGCTCCCGCAATACGTTGCAGTATGAGGGGGCCCGAGCTGGGATCCCCTGTCGTGCGCACCCCTGCCCCCCATGACTTGAATTTTGTCGAAATTGGAAAAGGCTCCTGCCCCATGCGCAGTGGGTCTTTGTCAGCGAGGCCGACTTGAAAGCTTACCGATTTCAGCGGGTTCACAGCCTGTCCAGTGTCAGTCAGCCATCCCTCCGTGCGGTCCAGCAGTCGCTGTGTGCGCGGTCGTACGGTGCCCTATCCGTAGGTGTCATCTGCGTATCCTAAAGCTGTGATAATGAAGGATAAAGACTCTGTGGGGGAACCCCCTGGTGGCATTCGGTTCGCCGAAACCTGGATCGCTTGTGACTGTGTGTGTGTGTGTGGGAGGGAGGGAGGGAGGGAGGGGGGGCGGGCAGCTAGGCTGCCAGAAAGCCCGGCCTCCCGGATCTTGCCCGTCACCTTGGTGAGGACCTCCCGTGATGGAGCATTATGTGACCACCATCCCTGCGCCCCATGGCGCGCCGTTCCAGCCTCCTGAGCTGACGCTCAGTGTGTTTCTTGGGGGCAGGGTCCTGGCAAAAGGGGTACCGACTGAAAATCAAGGAGCTGTATGCCATGGCGCACGTTGTGACACTGCACAACGACACAACCATGCGTGACAAATGCATTGGTTGAGGGCGGCGGGTTGGGTGCAGGAGGTAGCGACGGGATCCCCAGTGCTGGGGGCGGAGGGATCCTGACAGGAATGCGCTTGAGGGGCGATGGGCCCAGCTATGGCAACGTGGGTCTCAAGAGTGGCTGCAAAGGCGGGGGACGGCAGTTGGAAACACGGTTGAGAGGCAACGTCTGGCATGTACAAACGGGTTGGAGGGCCGTGCGGGGCAGAGAGGAACTGCTCGTCACCCAAAGAGTGGTGGGTGGTCCATGGAGCAAAGAAGCGGGCCAGGTCAGACACGGGCCAGCAGGCAATCTCAACGCAGTTCGGGTTCGGGCCATAATAGTTGGAGTACGAGGAAGAGTAGGTAACATGCGCGAGTCCCTGGCCCTGTCAGACTTAGTTTAGGCGGTCCCCTCCGCCAGCCCCTCTGCGTCCCTGAGCCACATTGAAGTGCTGTGTTCCTGCATCTGCGTCTGCGTCGGGTCCCAGCTCTTTGGGTGCAGACAGGACGTGGGCATGGGTCCATGGGGGAACCACAAGGCTGGCCCATGAACTGCAACCCACCCTCCCATGTATTACAACTCACCCTCGCATACACTGACCGCTCTTCCATGTAATACTACACACACTTAAATGAGCTACAACCCACCCCTCCACCCTCCCGTGTATCACAACCCCCCTCCCCATGTAGCGCTACCCGCAGTCTCATCCGCTACAACGCACCCTCCCATGTACCACTACTCCACCGGAGGGCCCGTAACCCCCCCCTCGGTTGTCCTTGCAGCAGCCATGCCAGCCCCCCAGCCGCATGCAAAGGGGACAGTGGTGCGTCGAACCATGGGTCATGATACATGGGAGGGGTAAGTGGTGCTTGGGTATTCACCAGCATGTAAGAGTGCTGGTAGCGTTGCATGGGAATGTGGTCAGTGGAATATGTACTGCCCACCTTCCCGCACTAACCATCCTCCATTGTCCTCTGTTGTACAACCCACTGGCGAACTCCAAGACACTTGGAACTCGTGGGGGCGCAGGCGCGTGTTGGGGGGGTACCCCTTGCTCACAAGGCTGACTCAGGTTTTGTTGCCAAGCAGGAGGCCAAGGATATGCACCTCTGAAGCACTGGGTCTGGTGTATTTGCCCCCTCAACATCACTACCAGAGAGGGGACAATTAGGAACGTGGTGCAGAGAAAATTTGGCACCAATTCTAAACTACCACTGCAAAATTCGGTACATTCCCAGATTGTGGCACAAGAACAAGCATAGACCGTGAATGGTGGTTGTTATTTCCCATGGGCTTTTGGTTGGTTGCGGTTGTTTCTTGGAGGCTTCTAAATGGTTCCTTGGATGGTTGCTCTTATTTCGTGGAGGCTATTGGGCACAATGGAAACGTGCATGCCAAGAGAGCTAAAAGCGATACCTAGAAAAATGGCTTCGGACCTTCAAATACCATGGCATAATTTGCCATACTTCTGTTGTGCCGAATTTCGTCCTTCCAAATTTCCCCTGTTCCTAACCCTCCCCTCCCCAGTACTGCGTTCCGGCGAGGGGTGGTGGTACCGCAGAACACCGGCCCTTTGTCCACAAGAAGGTCCCAACAAAGGCACCAGACCTTACAGGGCATCACAAACAGCACCTTCGGCAAGTTGGTCACCAGAGACGTGTACATGGGTCCGTCGTTCTCGCGGTACAGCCAGACACCTCCCACTGTGTGTTGCTTCTCAAAGACCGTGACCTTGAAACCAGCCTGTCGACATATGGCAGGAGCATTCATTGGCGAGGTGACGGCCTCCAAAGTTCTCACGCAGGGCTGTCTGCTGCCTTGGACTTTCAGCTGCCGTTATGCTTGGGTTGAGGCTTCCCTTTGTTGGTGGCCTTCTACACCTGAGCCCCAGACCAGACCTAAAGCTGATTGGCCCACCCAAGTATCAGTATGCCAGGAGTTTCGCAGGCACATAACAACTTCAACTAAATGCAATGGCATACATCAGTAGCAGGAGCGTGGGCTGACTCCAAAAAAAAAACGAATGAATGTCTGAGAACAAACACACTGCCAGAGGCCCAACCCCCCCTCGGCACACATTCCGGACCAGCCCCTTTCAGCAGCGCATGAAAGGGCAATTTCTATGAGTTTCCCTTGTTGCCATCTCCGGGTGGGAACAGGCATGGCGGTGTAAAATGGGAGCAACAGCCATGACAATACCGACGCCTATCGTGAAATCATAACTTAATGAAAGCGGCCCAGGAGGGGGTTGGCACTGGGCGGTGTCTGCAAGATTAAGACACTGGCGTGCTGCGTGCTGTACGGCGACGACTGTGCTTGTGTTTGTGGCTGCGTGTCCAGAAGTGCGGCTATGGCTGTGAATACTTTGGCCGTGGGTGTGGGCGTGGCTGTGTGCAAGAGGAAGCAGATCGGACTGCGGTGATCAGTGTGAGGAGTCATCCCAAGACCACCAATACATGTATTTCACAAAGCAAGTCTCACCACACCAGACCGCTCCGACACAAGTGTGCGTCGAGATGCTCTGCCACTCCTTACACAAGCCAGACGCGTTCACACGCATACGGTGGTGGTAGCTCTGTGGCCGTGGCCTTGGCTGGGTTGTGTGCTGTAATTTGTCTGCCACTGGCACTACCTTCAAGCTGCAGGCGGAGGCAAAGGCTGTGGACGACTTTTCCGGAACGGGCTGTGGGCGACGGGTTTGTGGGACCGCAGAGAGCATACCTCACGCAACACTTTGCCTGCCACTAATCCAGCAGGCCCAGCCCCAACGACAGCCACCATCCGGCGGCCCTTCACGGTCACCATGACCACGAATCTACAGACGCCAAACAACGTAACGAAGCATTGCTCTGAGGTACAGACACAAAGACACAGGGGACAATCACATCACACCAGTTGTCCACAAAGCCCCTGCACGGCCCTTCACTGACACAACACAACCATTGATCAGAGACAAAGGGGCTGAGCGTGCGAGGGAAGCCAATCTGTGGTCTGGTCTGGGAAATATTCTTAGCACGGATGTTGGGTCGTCGTGACGGCGTTCACCAGTCGCCAACCCCCACCAAAGCTGCTTGCTTCTTGCTGCTTGCAGCTTAATCTATGTTACTCTGTCCCTTGTTCCTTACATGCACCCTCCAATGCACCACTACCCGCCGTATACCACTCACCCTCCCAAGTCCCACCCTCCTATGTACCACTACCTGCCCTACCCAGGTGTGCCCTCGTCATGTACCAAGGTGGTTCATGGGTAGTCAAAAATCCAATGAAATTTTCTGTTGGTATGTATGCTTAAAACTGATGCTATATTTGGAGTGAAAAAGTGGGTGTGGTTTCGATGCAATGTGCATTCAATTTCAAGTGAAGGTAGACCTCCCCATTTCATACTTGGCAAAATTACTTGTGGCAGAAACACAACGCTTGACTGTGTGGGTAATGAAAACATTTTGAATAATAAAAGTGTTGGGTGGGGGGACTTCACAGAAATTACTTCAAAATGACAGGTTGTCTAGAGGTGGGCCTAGTGCTCAGTGTGCACTTGCTGCAACCTGCTGCATCTGGCCATAGCTGAATGACACAGCTCATGGGGGGAGGGGGGTCCGCACTTGCTTGTAGAGGAGGAGGGGACAACCATGACATCTCAGTGCAACACCCCCCTCCCTTTCCCCCAGGGGGCACCACCCAGACCTTTGCGTAGTAATACTAGGGGAGGGGGGTTCCTTCCCCCCCCCCCCCACCCACCCACCCACACCAGAAATTTTTTCCTGAGGAAAAAAATGAAATTTATCAAAAGGGCCCAAACTTGGAGATCGACTTCAGGTACACCAAATTTTTTTTGCCTCTGACCCACAAGTTTTGATCTTAGATCCGGCCAAGCCCTCAGCTTTTGTCCAACTTCTTTTTTCTTGAAATGAGGGGTTTGGAAATTGAAAATTGAAAATAGCAAGCAGAAAGCAACAAAGGCCATGGGGGGGAGTATCCGCACCACGCGCGCACCGTGTCAGGTATTTGAACAACTTCTCCAGGAGATGGTCTACTGGGAGAGGAGTTGTAGATGGAACCTGGTGGGCTCTGAGGCGTTACCATTCCCCCTGATTGGCTGTGGATGAAAGGGTCTACGGAACAACCCCAGTACCCGCACCGCGGCAGGTACTCCCCCATGCAGCAAGGAGGCTGGGCAGATTCTGTACGGCAAGTAGCAGCAACAGCAACTAGCAGCTCCCCACTTCCAACTGTGCACTGAAGTGTGGGCCCAGATCTGAAGGCCATGGCAGCTTGAGGGGCAGGAAACATCCCATCCCATCTCGTATTGGGCTGGCCCATCTCGGATCCTTACAATCCTTGTGCAGGACTGACCAGGGCATCTCAGCATCTCCGATGCTGACAGGGGTGGTGCCAGGCCTTTGCTGGTTGATACTATATCCGGGGGGCACAGACTCCTAAAAGGAAGAACATATTCAGAGATTCTTCACCCTATCTTGCTCTCTAGGCACCTTGGGTTAGCGATTTCGGAGTCTACCTCTCCTCTTCATGTGCCCTCTGGAGGACAACAAAAGAACCAACATCCAAAAGTGTGTGCCACGTTTGAATGTGACTGATTCCAAAACCCTGTGATGAATCCAGATATCATACCCTAGCCCCAAGCTCAATGCATTCCACAGGAAACTTGCACCTCTACTTGGGGATTGAAAATCTTCACTCCAAGCTAACCGATGGCAATGGGGTGCCAACTTGTAGCCATTGTAGGCTCAAGAGTGTTACTGTACAGGACATGCACAACTGGCACACACGTATACACCTATTTTTGCAATAGTTCTCCCCCAGCTGGTTGAAAACAACGGCGCGAATGCAAGCCTTTTGCCACATTGGAATTGTGAGCACACCTGTGCACGTTTGGTCTTACTTCTTAGAACTAGCAAGGATAGAAAGAATGTGAAATGCTTCAGAAGTAGTACAGTGACTGTGGTTCAAGGCTAGACCCAAGAAGGATGATTGGCAAGGGCTCAATAGCGCTCTACCTTCCCGTTCCACTACACTTTGCAGACTAGCTTCTCCATTGCATGTTGTATGCAGCTACAGTGCATCTGGTCCACTGTGTGTGAAAATACTCTGCACTTCATCACTGCCTCCTCTCTCATCCCTTTTGCACCATTCCCCACCTCCACAAGCATATTCTGCACCTTTGCCACACCTGTCAACTTGTCAAGATTGACTACCTCATATTGCCACCTGTCTACAACCTTGAATTCTTGCTGTCTCTCATTGCCATTGCAAGGCCAACACCTCCAATGTACTTGTGCTCTTGCATAGGCCTCTTTGCATCCATTGTCTTAATCATCTGCTCCAGAAAGGGGAGTTGCTGTAATGCTGAGTCCACATTTTCTTGTGCATGCATCCGCAGTTGGAATTGGTGCCGGACGATACAATGCAGCGCAGTAGCATTTCTTAAAGAGATGAGACTGATTTCGCTGTCTGTTTAGAGCTTAAACGCCACCGCATGCATTGCAATGATCAGGCTAAATAGATCTTGCTGAAGGCAGTCAACTTGGGACACATCATGTGGATTTGTGTGGGACAAACGGCAGGGGGCATGCTCTCCTTTCTGGCTGTCTGGGCTACTTTTACATTTGCAGCACTGTACAGCCACTTGCACAAAAGTCAACAAAGCATAGCCCTGCCACCTGCTGCACCATCAAATTTTGCATGTCATTGGCGGTGACGTGCTAATGATCTGATGATGAAAGCACAGCATAGCTCTGAAACCGAATGCAGATACTTAGCCCCACAATAGTTATCAGGGTGGTGGCTTTTTGTAGTGTGACGAGGGCTGATGTTGGACACTGTGTAGATGTATATCACAAGTCTTTGAATATGTGTGCCCATTGGTCACAAGCAATGCACACCAGTCACAAAGTATGGAATTCAAACTCTGCACGCTTGATGCTTCGAAGGTCACATGTTTTTCCTTTGCTCACAAGAATCAGACTGCTGTTCCCGCAACGTGCACACAGTGCAGATTTCTGGTGGCACAACAACTACTGAGATTCTACTGAGGAGGCTTTCGCATACTTCACCACTTGTCCTCATCATTTTCTTCACTTACACAGATGTCATCATGATGCTACATGTTCAAGAGTACTTTCAAGAGTAGCTACCAATGTAAGCAGACCCCACAGGTGCAGGGTGGGTTGGAAAGCTGATCAAGGGAGGGCATACTGCCTTCACAAAACCGAACTCTCAAACATAGATTCCTGATCGAATCCAACAAATTGGCCCATCACCGCAGCAGTGCATGAGCTGTGTGCATCGTATCAGCCCGAACAGCACGGGTGGTTGCATTCAGGTTGGCTTCGAAATGGGTGGCTTCCTTCAAGCCAAAGGACAACTGACCGACCACAGGCATCAGGAGCAGCGCTGGGTAAAGGAATGAAAAATACAACCAAACAAGAAAAACCGCAAATATCAAGAGCATCTTTTGCATCAGATACCCGGGGCTTCTTGTGCATCAGCATCCTGAGACGACAATGGCGCTATTAATTGGCGGATGGTACTAGCCCTGTTCTAGACCCAAGAGGGAAAGCCCATGAGCATTCCGATCAAGAACAATCAAAAACGAGCCCAATACCATCGGGTGTTGCCTCCCATGAATGCTGTAGAGAACCTCCTCCAGCCGAGAAGGACCCCCCCCCTTCCAGCCTCCACTCACTGCAACACTTGCTTCCCATCCGTCCCCTCTCCTTTCCTGGTCAGTCCCCTGTCACAAAATCTTCAGGATGGCCGGGGGGGGGTACTTGACCACAACATTCAACTATTGGCTCACAGTCGAGAGGAGCAACAGGAACGAACGGAGGAGGTAGAGCGGGAAGGGTTGGGAAGAGAGCGGAACCAGAATCTAGAGAGTGAAGAAGAAAGAAGAGGAGAGAAGAATTAAAGATAAAGATAAAGAGAAAAGTATGACAGGGAGCCAAATCAACCAGAGAGACTGGAAGGAAAGAAAGGGGAGCAGGATCAAGGTGTGAGGGTCAGAGCGCCAGAAATCAATGACTGATCCAAAACTTCGAATACATTGACCGTTCTCATGACACTTGGACTCCCAGCATCCACGAAAAAGCATGATCCGTTTGACAGTACCTGGATCCCCGCACTTGTGTTGTTGACCTTGACATGCTGTGTGCTACCACTTCCACATCTGTTGCACAATACCTGTTGAGCGACTTAACAACAACTCAGAGCCGGTCCAGGACAGGGCAGGGGCAAACCATTTCTCCAACACAAACAACAAATTCGTGGATGTTCCCGAACCCCCAAAAGGCCCTCCAAAATGCGACGCGTTTCAGATCTCTTCCACGTTTTTGTTTGACTCAAAGAATGCAATGAGGAGGTGCGCACCCCGTGCATTGCTTCCAGCGCCCCCAGCACCTGGGACAAAGGCACCCCATCAAAGGTTAAGGAGGAGAAGGGCACAGTGGAGGCGGAGTCTAAGCCGGAAGGCCCCGTGCAGCACCATGCTTGAAGGGGCCGTGAACGCAGAGGGGCTGAAGGTGGCGGCAAAGAAGAATGCCTTGGCCGCTGCCACATCAGCGAATACGAGACGGTGCTCAAAGCCGCCACAAAACGCGCAGCCGGCGGGCTCAGTCAGAAAACCTGATGTGATCTGAGGTGGTACCTTACGGCAGAAACCACTAAGACGGTCTCTGGGGAGTACCGGTGGCTGCAATACGAAGAAGAGGTGTGCTACAGTGACCACTTGATCAGCGATGTCTTTCAGCATATGCACAAAGTGGGGTCAGGGGATGAGGGGGAGGCCGGGTTTTCGTTTGCGGGGGGCGGGGGGGGTCGATAGAGCCCTCCGGCTGGACCCCCCCCCAAGGGGCTCAATTGACAGGACCCCCAAATTCCTACCGAGACTGACCCCCGGGCCTCGGAGGTGACCCAGACCCAAAATTCGGCAAAAAATGAAAATGGGATTTTTGGAATCAGTGCGTTGAGGGGGTTCAGAAAAGTCATCATTTGCCATCTATTTGGTGAAAAAAAAATTGACCGATTTTCATGCTTAAAAAAAAAAATTTTGGCGCCTTCGGCGCCAGAGTTCATAATGACTGATTAACGGTGCCTGTCAATTGAGCCCTTTTCCCGCCCCCCCCCCCCCCCCCCCCCAGTTTTTGGGGGCTTGACCCCCCCCCCCCCCCTGCAAGTGAAAACCCGACATGCCAGGTGGTGTGTCGTCAGCGAAGGGGAAATTCACTTACACCAGGTGATCAGCCCCACCAGAAATGGCAAAGAGTGGGGCCGGGGGGGGGGGGGGCTCAGGTGGTGTAAAGGTGTCCCAGGGTCATAGATATCCAAATGGCCTAAGGCGGGGTCTGTGCCCTGACCATTGCATACGGGGGCTGTGGGGAAAGGGTGTGTGTGGACCAGGGAGTGGGCACTTGTCGAGCGTCCCTTCTACGACAGGGGACCTGCGGGGCACGCACAAGGGGTGTGGGATAACAGCCGCATACGAGCACTAGGCCGCCCCTCCGGGGGGAAGGGGGGGTACAGGGGTCGGGGCGCAGCCTTGATGCGCATAGACACAAGTGCAGCAGCCGCACAGTCGAAATTCCAGTGTTGAACCCCCTGTGCCACCCAGTCATGTTGAGCACTGTGCATGACTCCCGGGTACTCGGGAGGTGTCACGCAAAAATGTGTGCTTTCATTTGCAAATATGTACAGGGGCGTCTTTGTCTTCACCAGCAAACACGCTCGGTGCAGCACTACGCCCCTCGTTTTGTGCAGCTGGTTCCAACTCTACACAGCTTTTGTGCAATTCTGGAAAGAAGGTGCGGGGGTTTTACTCTGATATATATAGTTGTGCAGATCTTCGGGTGGAGTACAGAAGGCGCCACCTACAAGAAGCGTTGCTGCGTTTCGGGTTACAACCAGGTATGCAACCCGTTGGTTCGCAAGGTACGATGAACCTACGGTCTGGGGAGTGGGACCCAATGATGACGAATCGTGGCCTCAGCTGCATCATCAGGAGCAGAATCTTGAAACCAATTGCCTATGAGCAACAACACAGGCTGTATGAATGCCGTGTGTGTGTGTGTGTGTGTGTGTGTGTGTGTGTGTGTGTGTGTGTGTGTGTGTAGCTGTGCCTGTGTCTGTGTCACAAGGCCGTCAATTCCAATCTTGCACAGACTGCGAGGTTCGACTCCTATCTCCTACCGGCTGCAGCAACAGACCATGTGTTCCGAGTTCAGAGGCCCTGCAGTGGCTGGCCCAAGTAGGGGTCAGCTATCTGCATATTCACAGGGCGCTGTCAACAAACCACAGCTCCTGCCCTGCGATCCCATCCACGATCCTGCCCCCTTACCCCCTGCCAGCCCCTGCATCCTTCGCTGCTGACGGCCCTGAGGGCATGTGTGTGTGTATGTGTGTGTGTGTGTGTGTGTGTGTGTGTGTGTGTGTGTGTGTGTGTGTGTGTGTGTGTGTTTGTGTGTGTGTGTGAGCGGGCGTGTGCGCGCCAATGCCGTCGTTCAATCATGCTCAGACTGCGAGCTTCAACATCCTACTCCCCTAGTTCATAGTATGATTGCCGGGCCTGCGGGGCCCCTAGCACACTGATTCACAGCTTCCTGACAGTAAAGGAGCAACGCTCCATCCCTCCCTGGCCTTCCTGTGTGTGTGTGTGTGTGTGTGTGTGTGTGTGTGTGTGTGTGTGTGTGTGTGTCCGAGTCTGTGTGTGTGTGTGTGTGTGTGTGTGAACAACAACACCATATTATAGAGGAAGGCCTGCATGGGTCTCCGGGTCAGCTGTCATACCGAGGGCGCGCTCTGCGTCGCTCTCCCCTGCGAAGGGCGAGCTACCGGCGTGCGCGTGTGGGGGGGGGGGGGTGTCCCCTGGGCCTCGGAGATCAGGCAATTGCTGTTGCTGCCCTCCCATGCTTGGCGCCCTTGTGGAATGGGGAGGGGGGGGGATCACTGCCCGACAGGCTCAGAGGGCAGAGAATGCCGCGGTGCTACCAGCCACCCCAGAGGCCAGAGGGAGGTGGGGATGGGGAGGCATGGCCTTTTTGGTGGCGAGGTGTTGCGCTCCCCTGGCTCCTGCTGTGCCTGCCTCCGTCACCCCAGGGGGCTTGGGCAGCCACAGATGGAGGGTGCAAAATGTGCGTGCGAGGAGCTGTACGCTGAGTGGAGCAGCAGCAGCCCATGACATGGCAGCCCACGCTCAGGGATTCAGAAAAGTACACCATGACGTGAAATGGCACACCCCACGCTGCATCGCAGTCTGCTCTGTGCATCCCACGCTCTGTCTGGCAGTAACCAGCACCAACCCTAACCAACTTTTTGACATTCACGACGCCCACCGGAGCCCTGTGTGAGGGCAGTAAGCGGTCTGTTGCCGCGGGGATTTGGAAAGTAGGGGCATCCGGGGCACACTGCTCGGCACAGCAGTCACCCAAGGCCCAGGGCACAAAGCACGCGGCTGCAGAAGCGGGACATGGGGTCCTACGTCAGCACCCTCAACTCTGCTCGTCATCCTTTCCTCCTGACACAATGTCGAAGGCCATGACCATCCCTGTGTCGGAGTGTGAGAAGATGTGACAGTGCGCCAGCGTCGTCCCCACAAAATCCAGGGGGCGGAAGCGGATAGTAACCGTCCCCGACACGGGGCCCTCGATGGTGTCGCGCCAGTCCCCGACTTTGTAGTCCACCCCCGAGCCCTCCGTCAACCCAACAATCTGGAAGTGGTTTGTGTGCAGGTGGAACGGGTGCCCACCCCCACTGACGTTGCTGAACACCCGCCACTCCTCAACAACCCCCAAGGTCACTGTTCGCTGGATGTCCTGAGAGACGGGAAGAGAGGAGCAGGGGTTGCGCAGGGTTGTTGAGGATTGCGGGGGTGTGGAGAGGAGTGTGGCGAAGGTTGTGGAAGGTTGTGGAGGGATGTGGAGAGAGTCCCTGAGGGTGGCTCGGTCGATTTGTGCACGCATTTGGGGCTCATCATCCACGCCCCACGATGCATAATTGTGCATACCCCTTGAGACTACAAATGTCTGAGTTCAATCTTGAGAAAATTTGCAACAAAAAATTAAAATTCAATGATCTGAAAATTACAAGTAAATGAAGATAACCATTCACGAATCGCACCCTGTCCCACGACTGCCCCTGCCACACTTGTGGCTGGCCCCTGCATCCTGTGGCGGAGGCCTTTGTCTTACACAATCTCACGCAGAAATTTGCACCCGTTTCATCTTTTCTTAAAATTTTCAAACATATCAGATTCTTGTGGTGTCACTTTACTGCCTCTCCGAGCATTCCATTGGGTCATGTGAAGATGAACAGCAACACCCTCTCGACACCTTCTGTCCCTCGTGTACTGCAACTTGGGATGTCACATGTTGCCTACCGCCACCCCGGTGGCCAGCTCTGTGGACAGTCTTAAGGAGGATTGCGTACACACAACCCTCCACAACCCTCCACACACCCCCACCGGAGTGTGGAGGGTTGTGGAGGGTTGTGGAGGGTTGTGGAGGGTTGTGGAGGGTTGTGGAGGGTTGTGGAGGGTTGTGGAGGGTTGTGGAGGGTTGCGGAGGGTTGTGGAGGGTTGTGGAGGGTTGTGGAGGGTTGTGGAGGGTTGCGGAGGGTTGTGGAGGGTTGTGGAGGGTTGTGGAGGGTTGTGGATGGTTGTGGAGGGTTGTGGAGGGTTGTGGAGGGTTGTGGAGGGTTGTGGAGGGTTGTGGAGGGTTGTGGAGGGTTGTGGAGGGTTGTGGAGGGTTGTGGAGGGTTGTGGAGGGTTGTGGAGGGTTGTGGATGGTTGTGGAGGGGGAGAGAGTTGCAGACCTTGGGGTCCCCGGCCCACGGGTGCCCGTTGATTCCCCAAACTCCTGCCGGCGTCTTTGTCCACATGAAATCGAACCGGTGCACATGCTTCTCCGCCCGCAAGTCGGCGTAAAGACTCTTGGGCCGCGGCGGCAGCATCTGCGGCAGAGCCATTGGGAGCGCACGGCCAGCGACCTCCACGTGCAGCAGCGTCCCCACGAAGATGGAGCTTTTGCCGAGGAAATGTTTCTCTTGCATGTCAGGCGCCGGGACAGAGCGAAGCGCGTAGGCGCCGCGCCGCGCACACGAGACCGCGAGATCCCGGCGGCTGCCGGGCGCGACCAGGATCGTGCCGGACGGGCCGAGGGGCCGGGGCCGGTCATAGAACGCGCCGTCGGCCGCGAGCACGTGCACAACGCAGCCAGAGATCTGCAGGTTCAACAGCGAGGTATACCCCGCATTGACCAAGCGCCAGCGCGTGAGCTCATGCGGGCGCACGCGAAGCCGGGGCTGGTACTGCCCGTTGACGGTTACGTGGTCGAGGGCATCGGGGGTCGTGGCGACCTGTCGAGCGGAAGAAACTTGCTCACGTCACAGACTGCCACCGGGGATGGGGAGGGGGGTGGGGGGAATGCCTGCAGGATCGCATCACCTTCACAGAGATCACCTGTGCCTTGTAGTCGTGAATCGGGGCGAGAGACAGAGGAAGCGCCCGCCGCAAGACAGAACGACAGGGAGGGAGGGAGTGCGAAGGGGAGCCAAAGACAGCGGGCGATTATGTAATGTGTACGAAGACCCTGAGGCCGGCTGCCCCCCCCCCCCCCTCCCTCTCACTGAGAGCTCTGTGCACGTTCCTCTCTCCCTCCGCCACCGTGTCCAGTACGCCATTAGCCCTGTGCTGGGGTGCAGGCGCCAGCAGCGATGCGCTCCCCTCCTCACGCCGGGTCCGAAGGTGAGCTAAGTGAAGGGGTAAGTCAAACCTTCGGTAGACTTCAACGCAACCACCTACTCGACCCACAGGGACCACTCAAAAGTACATTGACTTCAAAAAGGAGTGAGAAGGAGGGACGATGTGAATTGGTGCGTGAAAAGCGCACTCTCGAGAACGCACTGTCAGAGTGAGAACCAACTGCATATCTGCTTTTTGGCCTGTTGCCTGCCTGCGCACGGGGAAAAGGGGGGGGGGGGCACCGACGGTGGGAGAGGCTTGCCAGTTGGTACTTCCGGTTCAAACGCACTGTGGGTGTGCCCGCCCCCCCCCTTCCCCCCATGGGGATGTGACTCCGTCTCTGCCCCCTGCTCCCCCTGCTTCGTCTGCGTCCTGGTAGCGCACCAATGGAGACTCTGGTCCACAATACAACTTCGGATGCCTCACAACCGGAGAATCCCCCCCCCAAAAACCAATTCGCAGAATATCAGGGGATACCCCCTAAAAAAGAAGAAGGGCAGAGGGACAACGCTGGCAGGGCATCTTTAGACTGGGTGGTCCCCAAGAGCCAACAAAAAAAAAAAACTGGCGTCCATCAAACCCAGATCGTCAGTTGGAGAGCAACCGACGGCGTAGAGCGGTCTGTGGGGCTGGTCCTTAATGCCAAACTGTGGACGTCCCTATGGCCTGGGGAAGTCCTCAGAGGGAGATCCCATTCCTACTTCTCTGCAATGTACCAGGGCCAACAGCAGAGCAAATGTTGACCCAAAACTGTTGGAGCCGGCCCCAGGCCTGCACTTAAAGGGGGGTGTTGTGTTTGTGTGGGGGGGGGGGGGGGGGTTGGCACAAGGCCTTGGTGGTTGGCTCTGTTAGCCTGTGGCGGCGCCTATTGGCCTCTCGCCTTTGAACCTTCTGCAATGACAAGCAGGCATCCGTACTACTGCGGGCATCCGCACTGCCGCAGGCATCCACCTTCCTGGGTGGGAATCCAGAATGCAACTTCTGCCCATGGCGTCCTCCCCTGACGGCCTGTGGGGGGGGGGGGGGGGGCGGGGGGGCGGAATCAAAGTTTATTTTATGCACAAAAAATAGCCCAAAGAAATTTGTGCGTCAGCAAGTTCGGGCACGGCCTGCCCCCAGCAAGTTGTTTGAGCAGAGGGGGGAGGGGGTCTAGGGGAGGGGGGCGGGGGTGAGAGAATGAGGGAGTGGGGGAGTGAGGGAGTGAGGGAGGCTGAACACGCGGCGCAACATACACCATGGATGCGTGGAGGGTAAGACACCTGCTTGAGGCCCAAGGGCAGGGTACTGTTAGCCTTGTGGGAGGCAATGACGTAGCTGGAGGCAGTGACGCCTGACACTCTGATCTCCTGCATCCCCATCATGATCTCCCGCATGCGGGTGAGCTCTGCGGGGGCCCAGTGGGGGTCCTCCACCACCACAAAGCCCGCCATTGAGGCCATGGCCTGGACAAGGCTGGAGCCCTCATGGTGTGGGTGGTAGTAGAACGCGCCGGATTGGTGGGTCTTGGGGATGTGGTACACGCTCCGTGCGCTGGTCTGAGGGGGCACGGTGCGGAAGATGTTGTCGGCGATGCCGGCGGGGGAGACATGGAGGCCGTGCAGGTGGATGTTGGTGGTGTTGGGCAGTCGTAACGTGAATGGCATGGGGGGCCCGTTTTCCTGCAGATCGGCCTCGAGCTCGTTCACCAACGTGAATGCGAGAGTGTCGCCTGCACGCACACGCAGCGTGGGACCGAAGGGGAGACCCTCATACGTCCGCGCGGTGTAGTGCAGCGGCCCAGGGCCAGCCACGTGCTTCACGTTCACGCGGAGGGTCGTGTTCAGGAGGCCGTTGACGGCCCGGCGCTCTGGGGGTTGCATGAGCCACACCGGCTCCGCGTGCCGGGCGGTGGTGGCATCGGGCAGCCGGATGCCACGAGGAGTGTCACGGGTTCCGCGGAGGGCGCTGACGCACACCAGCCCCAGCAGCAGGACATGCACCACAAAGATCGCGAGGCAGGCCACACGGTTTTCGGTATTGCGGTACGGCCGCAGCCGGTCCCATGCCCGGGCGGTGTCGGGTATGTCGGGACGCAGAGGCTGTGCCCCAGGCCCAAGGAGCTCCATTTGCATCATTGTGCAGCAACAACAATAAGGGGCAAAAGACTCTGTCATTGGAGTGCACATGGGCTTTAAAGGTTGAACGCAGGGCAGCCATTGTGGGGGAAAGAGGCGATTCAACCTGCGGTTTGTCATTCCTTGGACCTTCTCCGCTCCCTGCTTGAAGAGCATCCACTTTTTCAGTGTATTTGAATTCAATGTGTTATTACAGATGCTCCATATTCTCACTGGTTGCCATTACCATTGCCCTCCCCCCACGTGTTTTGATAGTGCACCTTGTTGTTATCCTCCACTACCACAATTGTGCATTCAAATACTGGAGTCTTAGTTCAGTTGAAATGTATCCTCACCCTTATCCTTGGCCACATACTTCCCACAATGTTGTGCACTGCATATACCTTTGCCCTGTCAGGACGCAGAACCTTTCAATAAAGCTGCGACGCGGGGCAGGTTACCAAACCTAAGTAAGGTGATAAACTTTGGTGTGCGGCCCTGATACGGGTTGTGAAGTTTTGAATACTTGCACAACAGGACATAGTACCCAGCCCTCGCTCTGCCATACACCTCCTTTTTGTGATGCATGTTTGAGAAAAATAGGCAGAGTGGGCACCTAATCAATGCCAAATGTTGCAGTTTCAACATGCCCTAAGAGACCCCTCATATCAGTCCACCCACGCCCCCCATAAGAGACCCCTCATCAGGGGTGAGCCATGCCCATTCCAAACCATTGAAGGCCTACAAGAGGCATTCCAACCCACACCGCCCCCTCCCCCCTCAAAGTCGAAGCCACACATTCGCCCCATTCAATGCAACCCAATCTCACACAAGAGGCGATCCAACAGCCCACAAGAATCCACCCAACCCATCAGCCAGCACAGGTACCCGGGGGGGTAAGGTAACTGCTGCATTTTTTTGCATTTTTGAGATGGTGGACCTTCCATACTGACATACTGGTATACTGACATACTGACATACATCCTGGCTGCAATGGCAGGTCCATTGTGTTACAGACCAGGCCCAGTGGCGGACTCTGCTGTTGCTGAAGTATATAGTAAAACAACCAACCACCTTCCGACCCCTTTGCATAAGCTTCCAGGACCTTAATAGGCCGCAGCCCTCAACACACACATACACACACACACACACACATGCAGAGAGGTGGATGTGACAGGAGGTTTAACAACGCCAGGCGCTGCATGCACACACCAGAGCAGGAGATACACTGTGGGCCCAAGGAGAGGCGGAGGGAGGGGGATTGCTGAGATCCTGGGTGATGTTCCCCCTCAGAGAAGTATTGGCAGTCCATTGCAGCCCCCGCTCTGCCCCTCCCACACTCGCACTGTCACAAAATGGAGTGTTCTGAGCAGCTGCAGCTGCAGCTGCAGTAACTACGGACACCTGTCGCCATGCATCTGTTTCAATGGGCTCTGTTTTCACTATGGGCACTGGCTTTGCCCATCGCCATGCCCCTCTCGTCCAGGCTATTTGGGGCACAGAGGGACCCCTTTTCTTCCCGCCAGCGCCGATACACTACAGACCACGGTCCGCACAACCCCCACCACAAGACATGCCATTCCTCTTCTGCGGTACACCACTTCTGGGGCACATGGGGAGTGGCCGGCCCCGCACACCCCACCAAACCTGGCAGAGCTGGACTGGCATGTTTGCCATCCAGTTGGGGCACACAGTGGTCTTGCAGGGTGTGCCCAACACATGCCCCTCCCTCTGGCGTCACTGACCGCCACCACCAGCACAAACTGCCTTCCTTTGTGCGCCCAGATGTATCCCCATGCTGTCCGCAGCCCCCCCTCCACACCCTGGCCACTGTCAGATGGGCTGTGCCAATTGCCTGGACCAGTGCCTCTGCCGGGGGGGGGGGGGGGCTAGAAAAAAATTCCTGGTACCAGCGTACAGCTTTTTTTTCGGGGGGTACCCCGCCCTCCCCTTGCGAAAGCACGGCCACGGTCCCCAAAAACCAGGCAAAACAGCGGTTCAACAGCCACCCCGTGCTTAGACAAGACCGTGCCTGCGTGTGGCACACATGATGGCAAACACACATGATCGCCCACATCCAGGAGATCCCTCAGATGCAGATGGCGATAGGCTGTGGAAGGGAAATAGCGGGAATGGCTAAGAATCACATCCAAACAAACATCATCAGGTGGCAATGTGTTGTAAACTGTTTTTAAACCCCATGTTACATCTAGGACCACAAAAACAGTGGTCCCAAAAATTCCTAAAAACAGCGCTTCAACGCCCACCCCGTGCTTAGACAAGGCCGTGCTTGCGCAAGGGGGAGGGGGGTACCCCCGGAGGAGGGGGGGGGGGTACAAAAAAAAATTCGCGCGAAAATTTTTTTCCAGGCCCCAAAACCTGAAATTTCCTCAACTCCACCCCACCTCTTTGGGTTTGGAAGGTGCAAGGAGGATATTTTTCAAGGTAACCATTGATGTTTCAGCCGATATGGGTGGAATTTGTGTTTTAGGGCACAAAGACCCCCAGTCTGTTCCGGCTGCAGTGTAGCGCCCACCCTGGCCTCTTATCGGTAGGCCCAAAAGTGGGCGGAAATGCTACATAACCCCTGCATTTTGGGGGGTCCCCAACAAAGGGGACAAGATCAAAGCACAAAAAAGCAACAAAAAGCAAAAATAAAAAATTTCCATTGTGTCCCACATCCTACCTGCAAACATGGAGATTGCCATCCCTAGGAATTGAACCAGGGACCTTCCCATCACAGAGGCACTGTTTACCCACTAGGGTACAGGCTATCTCTAAAAGATATCTCCGCAGAGATGGTATTGAGATTTGGTCCCATATGGTTTTCATCCAATATTGAGTTCTCCTGAAAAATCTGAGTATTTTGAGTATAGACACATGGCTGTGCCAGATGAAGCAAATTCTCCTTATGGCGCACAATGTAGCAAAGTGAAGGTTACACGCAAATCCTCCTTGCGAAAAAAAATTCGTACAGGTGGTGCTATTTTTTTTTCGCGGGGTACCCCCGGAGGACGGGGGGGGGGGGGGACGGAAAAAAATTCGCGCGAATTTTTTTCCACCCCCCCCCCTCGCCTCTAGCGATCACGGCTGCCCACGCCTCCTCGAGGACATGTCCCTGTGGGTCCACTGCCAGGGGCCCTAGCGCACAGCATGCAATTCATTTTTCCCCCACTGCAATCACTCTTGGAGGGGGTCTGGGGGGAGGGGACTACCCCCCACCAGAATCAAAATTAAAGCACAGCCCTGGGGCCTCTCCTATGCCCCGCTACGGGCAACAGATGCGTGTGCACGACCGTGTGCAGCGAGGCACAAGAGCCCCATGTTTTGACAAATCAACCCTCAGCACAAGAAGACGGCGCCGGAACCTGCGGGCCCCTCTTGACTACTGCGCTGCAGGGGCAAACAAAACTAGAAGGGGGTGCACAGGGGACAGGCGGACGCAGCAGCGGGGGATTGCAGCAGGGCTTTCTCGTACCAGCAAATTGCGATGTGGCTTGATTTCGCATGTAGTCCCCGCTTTGCTGTGGCAAAAGACGCACCCACACGCACGCCCGTCGCCAAAAAACAAAAAACCTGCCGGCCTCTGGTACGCTCGGACCTCAGCAGACCCGGCCACCCAGTAACTACTGTCGGCCATCAGCCAACTGGCGTCGGGTGACCATCGGCTGCGTTCGGTTAAGCGTCAACCCCTGTCTGTTGAGTGACATCCGCCGTCAGTGAACCAAATCCTGCCAATGATAACCTGAGGCCGGATTTGGTGGGAGGGGGAAAAAGTAGAAATATCTCAGTCCTAAAAGAAAGCCCTGCCCACATGCTGTGACCCTGCCTTTGGGGCGTCTAGACTTACACTTGTAAAATTCCAGTAGTAATTCCTTGTGGGTCGCACTGATGCACTCTAGGAGGATTCTAGGATAGGATTGCACTGCTACTTGCCAGGAGCTTGGCAAAAGCTGTTGCACAACAACAGGGCTTTGCACCTGCACCCTCAACCAGACAGCATCCGGGGGCTCACATGTTGGGTGGCATGTCTGCTGGCTTATGCTAATTTGCATGGGTTGCAGGGCAATTGGATTTTGCACAATGGCCTGAACAATGTGTGAACATTTCGCGCACAATTGAAATGCGCAATGTCCCATGACACAACAGTTCTTTTGCGGAACACCCCCCCCCCATGTACTGGTTCGGATGATGGACCAGAAACTGAATTGTGGAAGTGGTGCATCAATCTGTGGAGTGGAGGGCTTTTGGCTTTGGGCTATTCAACAGGTCTTATGGGCCAATGGATTGGCCTCTCTCAGGGAGATAGGTGCGAGGCACACCTCAACCGGAGCCTAGTGGGGATGCCGGCCAGGGTACAAGCCTTCCTAAGTGTGGGAAGTTCATGCTGGTGCATGGGCCAGTCGGCCTGCCTCATGACAAGGCGTGTGTGCTGCAGCTCTGAGATGGGGTGAGGCAACGCAGGTGGGTCCATATGTTGTGGCCCACTCCTCCGCATGTAACGAGGCCTTGGGGGTCAGTGGGATATGCACACATGCTGACGCACGTGACATGCCGTAATGTTCCTTACTGCCAGACTGCCGACTGCCGTAAGCAGTGAGGGGGGCGCCGGCAGGGTGGAGTCTGACTGGCCGTGGGACCGTACTGTCGGAGTGCCCACAGGCATAACGGCCAGTGCAACAACACTTCTGACCCCCGGAGTGCCGGTTGACGTGAGAAGTGTGGAGGCATCGTCGGAGTGCCGAATGGACATGCCTTGGCATCACGGCCGTGCTTGTGTTTGCACATCCCTTCTGCTGAGGAGCCCCTGAGTTTGACGTGCCATCTCTCAGGCGACAGGGCAGTGCCGAGCGGGGCAAGCTTCTGCTGACAGAGTGGAAGGGGGGGGGGGGGTTGGCAATAAAGAGTGAGGACGTGTAAGTAGTGGAAGGGAAGGGGGGATGATGCCAATGCCCTACGCGCCTTCAATGACTCAATGGCCTGCCGCCGATGGGTAGCCACACCCGGTGCCCAAACAATGCCTTTTCAGGTGGTCACAATCGCAATAACCGCCGGTCACTGGCCAAAGGAAGAGACTTGTACGCCCCTGACCAAGTCCTCGTGGGGGCGGTCTGCACAGCATCGTGCCCTGACACAGCCCATACCAAGGCTCCTGCCAACAACCACAAGCCCTTTGTGATGCACCCCCCCCCCCTCATTGCCTGGAGAAGGGGATGGCACCTGCACATCGCAGCCCTGGGGGGCCCATGGCCCAGTGCTGGGGCCTCTGTCACTGCTGCCCTCAGCACCAAGCCCAGCCTCCATAGGACCCCCTGCGCTGCAGCTGCCGGCATGGGACCCAAATCAGCGCTCAAGCACGTCAGCCCTGGCTGCTCAGGGGCAGCAGTCGGTCGTGGGGTGGGCGAGGGCAAGGCCAGAGGGCCTGGCCCCAAGGCAGCCGGGCTCAGGGTGCCTGCCACGGGGGACAGACTGCGCCGGAGTGCGAGGCCGAGGAGCACTGCGGCAGCGCCCAGGAGGGCAGTCAGAGGCCACAGAGACGCTTGGGCTGCGGCATCCTGCGGCGGAGAGGGGCCGGTGGAAGTCCCAGCGGCGGCAAAGAAGGGCACACAAATCGATGTGCCGTTGCACAAGACGACCAAGAGAAGGCACAAGGCAAAGAGCGTGACCGAGTCCTAATTTCACATCGGCCCCAAGGCACTGTACAACAGCAGCCCCCCCCCCCCCTTGCCCCCAGCTGCCACGGGGGCTACGGGGACCCTGCGTCATGGACAAAAGGGCTCACTGGACGCTGGTGCATGCCATGCAGCGCATGCATCGGCGCCACTTTCAGTGTTTCCAGGGGCGAGGACACCTGATGTTTGAATCTTCCACCCGCACTACAGCGGCCAAAAGGGGGTCGGTTGCATGCGCATTTTTCATGGGGGGCTGCAGGGTCACAAACGCACACCACCCAAGACTACCCAAGACGACTGCGGGCGCCCGCAGGTGGACGCACAGGGGCAGCGATGCTGCAACACGAAGTCTGTGGCACGAATTGCCACGCACGATCAAAATAAATGAGAACAAGCGCAACGTGCTCCCGACGTTGTTGCACTCCGGCACGTTCCCGTTGCCGCCCTCCCAGGCTGCACTGGCACGCACCTCTTGCCCACGTGAGGCACACCCCATGCAGATGTACGGCAGCCCTGCCCAAGAGGCCTACCGTAAGAAGATGAGATGAAGCACAAAGAGCACCCCATTCATCCTGCTGTAGCGTCTCTGTGTTTCTTGCTGTGCACCATACCCGGGGCCCGAGACGTCCTTCGTGCTGTGGTAGAGTTGCGGGAGGGTGCAACAATTCGTTCTCGGCGCTGATGAAGGCAGGAAGGCGGATCGCACACCTAATCCCTTTCCCCGGCACAAGCGTAATTCATCATGACAGAGCCCCTGTTGATGCCTAGGTACATGTGTTGGACACCTCCGCTCAACCGCGCACGCGCACGCGCAGACACCCACACACCGCAGGAATGCAAACCGATGCACAAAGGTGCGCTTGGTGTCGCCCAAACATGCCTTATGGTGGATTTCCTACCAATCGAGGTTTGGGAAATAGAGGAGCACACAGAACACGTGACGCCCCCTCACAGGACATCACACCAACCACTGACACGAGGACATGGTCAGCATGCAACGCCTCTCTGTCAAGTTGTCTGCCACCTTCCCTATGCACTTCTTACGCACCCTGTGCCTGTTCTCATGAGCTCCGCGCCTCCCGCGGGGGTCATGGCAGGTGGGGCATAGCCCTGCCGTTGTCTGCAAAATCTACTGGTCCAAGCCACCACACCTGAGGGCCTGACGTCGTCGAGTGATCCTCTGGCCACGGCATGCCTCGGTCAACAGCTGCTGCTGCCCCAGCGACAGGATTCGGGGGTGCACTGCCCGGTTTAGCCCAATGCACAGCCACAGGCCAAGTACGGGCCGCCGCCACTTGAACCCCCGGGGCTGAGGTCCCAGATACGGGGAGCCGTGTGAATGGCAGTTGCTGGGGCAAACTGATTATGGCAGCTCCCAAAATGAGCGCCAGGCATACGAGGCAGCCCCAATGCTGAGCGCTGCGGGGGCTGGCAGAGTCGGCCAGGAGGCAAGCCGCAGAGGAGGGAGGGGTCTGCATGCTGAAAGGAGCCCACGCAAATAGGAAGCCTGCGAGAGAGAGAGAGAGAGAGAGAGAGAGAGAGAGAGTTGTGCCGCAAGGTTGGAAGGGGCTCCCACGCCAGGTTGTGGGCAGACACTGCAGGTTATGTGAGAGTGGACGATCCTTTGTGACCAGGGGCAGGCATTGCACTGCCACCCCAGCAATCTAACAGCCTTGAGGTGTTGGCACAATCATTTCAAGAGCAACCAAACGCCCTAAAACCACGCGCTCTGACATGCCGATGCTTCAGGTTTGGGGGTATGGGCCAAAAACAGGAACGTGGGCCCAGACCATCACCTAATGCCCTGGTGGTGCGTGTTTCGGCAAGGCGTCTAATTTTTCAGGGGCCACACACTAAACCCAGCAAGGACTGTGCACTGCCAAGCTTCTCAGCATCTGATACACACACACACACACACACACACACACACACACACACACACATACACATACACACACACACACACACACACACACACACACATACACACACACACACACACACACACACATATACACATACACACACACACACACATATACACATACACGCACACACACACATACACACACATATACACATACACACACACGCACACATACACATACACACACACACACACACACACACACATACATACACACACACACATACACAATTCGCGATGCACAGCACAAAGCGTTGTTGGCTGAGTGAAAAATCCTCGTCAGTTGGTCATCAGACAAGACAAACAGAGCATGCCCAACGCCAATAGGCGCCTTTCTGCAGTACAGGGAGCAGGGACGAGGATGCCCAGACCTCAGGCGATGGTCAGTAAACCGACATAGCCTCACGCGTTCCGGACGCAGCCGGAGGCCTGCAGCAAAGGATGACCAGGTGGCAGCTTCAGAGCTGCCTGTGGTTTGTGGGGTACGAATTGGAGCCCTCACCTCCCTGCCCCCTGCACTACCCCCGGGACTCACCATTGATGGCATAAACAGGGCATGGAATAATGACATTGCGTGCATTAAACCTCTTCAACAAGCGAGCTGTCACGACACAGCCTGTCCTTGCCAACAGCAGCACAATGTGTGTGCGTAGTGCACCGGTTACAGTGTACTTCAGCCAACTGTATGTTTTCTGCCACTTGGAACTAAATCTGTAGGTCAAAACTCAGTGTACCACACTCCTCAGGGGGCGGAAGTAGTGCGCAGAGAGGGTGTGGGAAGTCTGCCTGTGCATCACATGGTAGGGGATGTGGGCAACTCTGGTGCAGCAGGAATGTCACAGAATGGTGTTGTTCTACCCCCTCTCTTGGTCATTAACCACCATGGTATCTTCACATTTGCACGCATTCTGGGATGGCAACTGCTACACAGCATGGGTGTTACCACCAAATGTCAACTGCTGCCTAGTGACCTTTGGCTGCTGGACATTTCTCACCATGACAAATCCACACATGGATGCCATGGGCGGATCTGTACCACCTCTTGCACTCAAGTGTGCTGTTCGAGCCAACTGCCCCCCTCCCCGTCCCCTTCAGCCTCCAATGCAGGTTGTTAAGAGCTTATGGCAGGCAGTTTACCTACCCCACCCCCTTCCATGTCCATCCCCCCCCCAGGGATGACGGTTCCCCCCCACCCCGGGGGGGGAGGGGGGGCGGACACCACACAATAGTAACCTGAATTCTAGTATACCCAACTAAGTTTTTTCTTGGGTGCCTTTGGCGCCTGTGATTTCCTGTTGATTTGTTGTTGTCCATGGGCCAAGTGACGGTCCCCCCCCCCCCCCCCGCTGGAGGGGGGATGGACAAGGGGGGGGGGGGGGGGACTAAGGCCTCTTACACTGCCACCACCTGCACAGCCGCTGCATGACACCACACAATCTGAATGGTGTACTCCCCAAATCTTGTTTGCACATGATCAGACTACAGGTAGCGCCGCCCAGCCTCCTCCACGGTGGTACGGGGGCTTTTATGATTGGTGTGTGTTCGTGCGTTCTACTGGCGAGCAAGTCGCTGCACCATGACACGATCTTTGAGGTGAGATCCCTGAATCCCTGACCCATTGGCAGGGGGTTTAGTGTGTCGTGTACATGTGGTAAAGAGAACCCTCTTACAACCAACCATCTCGTGCACAAACTGGGTATATAGCCCCTCTTTCAAGTGTTGACACAGCTTCAGATATAGAGCCCTGGAGGGCATAATGGTGCGCAGAGTACACACATGGCTTTGAATATTGGGTGGCTTTTTTAATCTCAATGGGTCAGAGTGCTTTGGCCATGGCTGTACTCCCGGTGAGGATGCAGAGGCCTACGTAAAGCGGGATATCATAACTCTGATGCTCTACAATTAACAGGGTCCCCACACATCTAAATCATCTCCCGATTTGTTCTCTTCCTAATCAAAATGAAAGCAAATGTACTAGATTGCACCCTGGGGGCAATCTTCGGGATTCGCTGGGATCCATCAGCTTGATGGTTGGTTGGCCTCTGGGCTGTGACAGGCACAAAACTACGGGGCAGCAAGCACTATGGGGCAGCAGGCAACCAAGAGTGGAAAGATAAAGTCAGTTGAGGGCAAAATTTGCAACAAGGACGAAACAACAAAGTGAGAAGTTTTCTGGGGTCGCCCGAACACCATCATTTGAGTATATGATGAGCTATTGTGCTTTTGTTTTGCTTTGGTTTGGGACACACCACAGAAACAAACAACAGCACAAGAAAGCGGTTGGAGAAAACTCCTCGGAGGCGCAGAGGAGCCCTCGACATTTTTGTTCGAAAAAAAAATCAGATACACACATTCACTCACTCACTCACTCACTCACTCACAGATACACACTCAGACTCACTCACTCACTCATTCACTCACCAGCTGCAGCCTGTCAAGCAGTTGTTTTTGTTACAGGCCAAGGTGACAATCTGCTATCCACATATGCGCATTGCATTACATGCTCTCAACAACTTTGACCAACAATCATCACACGCCTGATACTCAGATGACGTGTTTCTTACACCTCGCTGCTTGCTGCCCTCGTGTTTGACAGACGCGTACAAGAGCTGCACGAAGCAATGGAACAGTAAAGGATCAGAAAAGAGACTTTGTTATCAGTCGCTTCGATGTGCCCCGAATTTGCAAGTGGTCAGAATCAGCAGCATTGCGCCCAAGGAAGTGCCCAAGAAACGTTCACAGACTGTTTTGGGTGGATGTTTGGGATGATGTTTTGAATGGGAAGAGGGGACCCATGGGCCAGCCTTTGCGAATGCCAAACAAAGTGAATGTATAACCACTCGAAGTAGTGCACGCAGACCTCACAATGCAGTACATCGAGGGGGTGGGGCTCGTGTTCTATGCTGCTTTGCATGCCTATCTCGTGGTGGGGATAGGGGGATCTTAGGTTGCTTGCGGGCCACTGGGTGGGCGTTCGGTCGCTGTGCACTGAGTTGACCATTCCCTGATCTGGCACGTTTCACAGCTGCAGAGAGTTGATACCCCTTCAGTGTCACCATCCTCAAAAAATTGCCTCACTAGCATTACAGCTTGTGCCCTCGCTTGGCAGATTGTTATTGTCCCCCTTGCCAATGCTGCGGTGCAAATCCGATGCAAAGACCTTTGCCCTTGCCCGCACTTGTGCCACGTGGGATTGGGGAGGGACTTTGGTGTGCAAGGGGCAGGGGAATTTCCCGATGAAAAGCAGTGCCCCTAGTGGACCAGTAGATGCAGGGCTGCGGGGACACTGGCTGCGCTGGTGTGCGTCCCCAAGGGAAGCAGAAGAAGGGACAGGTGGTCATGTGGCCATAAATGTCTGGAGGGTGACGATGGTCACCCTCCAGATTCACTCTGGAGGGCTGGTCCCGTGCACAAGGCCGGGGGGGGGGGGGGGGATCTGCAGTGGACCGAGCGCATTGGTTCATCACGCACAAGACCGCCACCGCCGCTGGTGGGGGCTATCCGCCGGGCTGTGTGCAGTCCGCCAGAGCTGGCCGCACTGGCCTGGCCCTGTGCCGCAGCCTCAGCCGCACCCTTGATCCCGCTGAGCCTCTGGTGCGCTGGCAGTACAGTTGGGTGCAGCACAGTGTGCCCGTGAGGCCCAGAGCACCAGAGGCACCAGGCCACACAAAAATCATGGACACTGGACACCGCCTGCACCACGTAGTCACCTACCTGCCTTTGCGTAACACCTCCCTGCCACCAGCTCCCTGACAGTCAAAGTCTGCGGCGCATCAACATAGTAATTAAAAAAGCCCACACCACGACTGTTTGTCATGATGCAAGGGTGTTGAAGACAGCAGCATGCGTTCTCACCACTGGATTCGGGACCATGCTTTTCCGCATGTATGTTGACTTCTGTTTTTGGTGTTTGGTTCTGGTGTTTTGGCAGACTGTAGGTCGGTCAAGCTGATGCCCAATGCCCCCACCTTTGGGCACTGTGATACTGGTGGGGCCGCAAGAGGATGGAGTTTGTAACACAACATTCTTTTCTGCCCCTCATTCCTTCAAGATGCCTTTGCCAACTGCGCCCTCAGTGAATCCCTTTCAGCTGTTTTCAGGGCATTACGACCACCAAGCCCTTGGGATATCCTGGATTTTGTTTTGTTATGTTTGTTGAGGATCATTTCCATTACAGATGGTTGGATGCTCCTGCTTTCTGCCGAAGTCCCTGCTTGAGGTACCCTATTAAAACCTGAAATACCCTGAGGGACTTGGTTTCAATACCACATGTTGGGTCAGTCATTGTCATGCCAAGTTTGTGGCGGCTTCAAAGCATTGGTTGGGGATGTCCACAGCTCCAATCCTCCATGAGTGCCTCCAGGGGGTTGCACTCCATAAACCTCCACCGTGACACACAACTGCTGCCACTCCTGCTGAGACACCCTCTGGCCACTGGGTAGACTGCGCCCCGCAGCACGGGAAACAAAACAATGTCCAAAAAGCACCAGAAAGGCCTGGCTGCCCGTCCAACGGCGGTCGGTGGTGACCCAGCACCGACTGACGGTTACTTGCAGCGGTTGATGATTCACTGCCAACACTTGACAATCGAGTGTTGATGGTTGACGGCCCAATACTGCCAACAGTTGGGGTTAGTGGCCGGCAATCAAGTACTGGCAAGTACCCCAGCGGTACTCGCAGCGGTGCCGGAGCGCCAGCGGTGCCCCCGACGGTGCCCCCTTGTCGGCGCTGAGCCAACCGCAAATGTGCCCAACTCGGTGTGTGCAGGCGTGTGGACATCGTCATGGCCATGGAGGAGCGCCAGGCCACAAACCTCCCAATTCAGGGGCATGGGGCGCTCTGTAGCCCCACACGCCCTGTGTGTCAGGACACAGCGAAAAGCGAATGGACAGGGTCATGTCTGACGGAAGCAAACCGTTAGGGGCGGTGGGCGCGGTACTCGCGATGCAGGGGGGGGGTGTCGCTTCAGGGTCCCTGTGGCAACCCAAGAGCCAAGATTTGTGCCTTGATCTCCTCCGCCTGCGTGAGCCATGCGCTGTCCGCGGCTGCAGACGCATTGGGATCCGCCGGCAGCTGAGTTTGCTCCTGGGCACCCACCCCTGACTGCACCTCCAGCGCCTGCAGACCCGCTTGTAGTGGCCCGATCAAGCGGTCTGAGGCCTCAATCTGGGCCTTGAGTGCAGTGATTTCCGCACACAACAGCCCCGTCAAGGCGGTGTCCTCCACATTGGCTTGTGAAGGCGCAGGTGCAGTGCTGCAGTGCGCAGTGCTGCAGCTCCACTCCCCCGCGTCCGGGGTGGGTCGCGTCTGCTCGTGCAGCCTTGTGGGGGCGGAGGCACGTGCCGGCGCAGGGTACAGATCCTGAATCTCTGAACGGAGGGCGGCCGCCACGCTTGCAAAGCCATCATCATCGGGATGCATCTCCGTTTGACCCCGCGGTTGTTCGAGAGAGTCTACAGACAAAGATCCACCACCCGTGGGTCCGGGGCCATGAACCTGCAGTTGCTGGTACAATGCCGACAGGCGGTCCGAGAGCTGCAGCCTTTCTGCTTCAATTGCATCCAATTTACTGCCTAACTCCCTCGTATCGCTGACCAACGCTTCTGCAGGGTACGCTGTGCAGTAACATGGGAGGCATGTGGAGGGAGCACTGGGCTGCATTGAACGCTGGTCAGGGTGACATCACCATGTCAAACAACGCAACCTGTGGCGTGGGTGCATGGATGCAGAAAAAGATGCACAGATGCAGAACAAAGGAATCAAGCGGTACCGATGTGTCCCATTCTAGCGAACCCTGCCATCGGTGAATCTTCGCCCAGAACCCTTGAAACCAATGCTGCCTAAATACTGGGGGAAAATCTGATGGACAGGGGAAACACTGCAACGACATTATGAATATGTTGTGACATATTGGCTAGACCCATACTTGCACATTCCTTTGTTGGAACGGATGCTTTTTACATCCTTTCTGAACTGTCTTGGGCAGTGTTGAAGCCCTTTGGCTGGGGGGCAAAGAGGGTGTGGTACTAGAACAAGGGTCCCATGCATCGAACACAAAATGCAATGATGTTGGGAAGTGAGGCTCTGTTCCTGCAGCCACATCTTTTCGGACCCCATACCTTCCACCCCTCAGGTGTTGACAGCAGCAACGTCTCACTCGAGTTGCAGAAAGAATGCAGAACTCAGTAAATGCTGCCATCCTTTCGGATAACAAGGCAACAAATTACTAAACAAATAGCTTGCACAAAGAATATAACAAATTACTTGAATGAAAGCACATGACAATCTAATATATTGCATGACGTATTGAGCAATAATACAGGCAACAAAATGATGTGAAAAATATGTGACACAGATGATGAGAGGAAAGAGACGACAGACTGCAAGACACTGTGCTTGATAAAATATGCAACAAGTTGCATGCCAACTTATGATATAGCTGTAGTGCAACTTGGTGGTTGCCACATACTTTGTCACATACTTTCTTGCGTGTTTGCCATGGATCCGTATTTGACTGTGGGTTGTTGCAGACTTTCTTGCAGACTTTGTTGTGTGATTTAATGTGTGCACTTTGTTGTCTAATTTGCTATAATTTGTCCCGACTAAACAATCTGCTTTTACCAATGAAGGTTTCAAGGACACCCAATAAAACTCCTTTGACTGATCCAATTTGCACTTGTGTGCTCTAAGAGGAGAAGGAAAACAAACATTCTGTCACAAATGCTAGTCATCTTAGTACAGGAGTACCAAGACATCCGTCAAATTCAGGCGATCCACAACATCTTGCAACATGGCATGGCAGATCACTGGGCTGAAAGTCCGTTCGTTTCGCTCATGTACTTCGAAAATTCTCCACCAGCCGGGGTGGCCTTGGATTTCGCCACAAACTGGTTATTCCACTCTCCCTTGTTATCATCTAGAGCATCCATTCAGGTTTGCAAATCCAACTTAGTGCGCAGTAAATCACCGGTGTTGATAGCTTGGAACCACTGTTGGTGAGCGTCACCTTGTAGGTATTGCTCAAAAGAGAGGTTCGGTGGGGCCACATGCAGATCGTTGCTATTACCCTCTGTGCTCCCAGAGACCCCCCATATCGTCTATGCAAAACCAGGAGGAGATATCCCGCTGGTAGACCATCCAAGTCACCGGCCATCAAGGAATGCACACCGTCACTCAGCCAGTGTAGATATGGATTGAACCCTAGGGCTGTGAGATGACTGGTGATTCCCAAAGACCGTAGAATGAGACAAATCACGACCTTCATCTTTCCGCCACGCAACACCACCACGGACTCACCGTCATCAGGATCCCCCTGTGGTGCTCGCCATCCAAGCATCCGTATCGGACCACATAGGCTGATTCCCAAACAACTCCAAATCATGTGTGCCCCCCCCCCCCCCCCGCGTCAGAGGTTGCGGAAGGAAGGACGGGTTGCGGCAACTCACCAATCCCGATGCCCCCCACCCCACCCCACCCCACATCCCCCTAGTTGCTCGCCAGGAAGCGAGCTTCCGGTCCCCCGGAGTGGGACGGCATCACCCCATCCTCTAGAGTATCACTAGAGATGCTGGGTGGTTGATGGCCACGTCCTTGGGTACTGTCACCTGTCACAATGTCGTGTGCGACGTCCGCACCACTAGAAGTTAGACTCGCCCGGTCTAGTCCCCCGACAGGGACCCGACAGGGCAGAAGGGATGTAACGGCAACGGTAGGGGGAGCCACACACACAGAGATCGTTGCCATCATCCCCAGATACGGTGCTTCCAAAAGTCTGTTCGCAAACGCCGAGGGGTGCCTCATGCAAAATAGCTCGAGTGAATGGTGGTGCTTGATTCCCATTGTCAATATCAGATATGGCAGCACACTGATCGGTATGAATTCCGCATCAAATCGCGGAGTAGCACCCTACTGTGCTCTCGGCAGTGTCGCAAGTACAGGAGCAGGGTCTTGTACAAGTGGATCCGCATACCCCTACGGTGATGGTTGTGCGACACAACACTGTGCTTTTGAGAGGAAAGTCGGTCCCGGCGATACCATGATTTGTGGAGAAGTGGGCAGTGCCGAGATGGAGGGGTTAGCCTTGGCATCGTTCTCAAACATACTGGAGCACAGCAGGGGGAGGCTTATAGATCCCCCAGAAAAGAGAAACACACTAAAATACCAACAGAAATAGCCCATATCTCAAACTTAGAGAAAACTAGAGTCTATTCATGGGGGTGCATAGGATGAGCTTGATAGGCATTGATTGCAGTCCCCCCCTCCTTTGCACAAGCTGTAGACCATCCAAACTACATGAGCTGGCGTTTTTTGGAAGCAAGTAATTGCTAGTATTGCGTGGCTTTGCAACACAGACTAGACTGCATGTGCCTTTTTCACCAAACAATCACATGCCGACATTTGGAAAACACGCAAAGCAGCCAAGGGGGAGGACCCGAAAAACAACATGCAGAGCAGTGTCCAACGTGCATCCGAGGGGGGGGGGGGGGGACCCGGTTGGGTTCACGACTCCCCCCTTGTGTGGCATTTCGTCGTTCGTTGGTTTCCTCACGGGGCCTGGGTCGTCACCCCTTCTTCCCTTCACAGAGTGTGTCGTGTCATCATTGTCCACTCAGCTGTGGGACCAGTGCGCGTTGCTTCGTTCATGTGTGTGTGGGGTCCAGTACTTAGTGTGCTGCCGCTGTGGCCAGTGTTGCGGGGGTCGTCCTCCATTGTTTTCCTCATGAAGCCCAGACAGTCACCCCGTTCTTCCCTGCATGAAGTGTTTTGGGGCATTGTTGCTTGTTGGGCCATGGGGTTGGTGTCTTTTTGCGTCATTTGTGTGTGAGTGGGGCCCATCAGTTGGTCTGCTAGGGCCGCGGTTGCTGTTGTGGGCGTTTTTTCTTTGTAAGCGGGGCTAGAGACAAGGTCCCTAGTCTCGCATTGTGAGTCCCCTTCAGTGTGGGGCTCACCCCTCCACAGATAGTCCTCCACCTTCCAACCCTGTGTGCATCCACTTCCTCCAAGTGGTGTGTTAGGTGTCGCTTGTGGGTCCCCGTGGTTGCCGCGAGTGTTGCGCGCGCAATTTTGGACGGGGCGCGAATGTCATGTGTACGTTTGCTGGATCTGTAGGTGTCACAAAGCTCTTGTCCCCACATGCCCTTCATCTCCTAGTCGTCCCCGTGTTTCTCTCTGTGGGCAACCCTAGGGCACTACAACATGGGCCCAAGGGTGGGCTCCCCTAGGGCCGAGTCCCATGCGTGACCAATGACCGGACGCTAAAGGGGGGCCAAGGTTGCAGATCCCCTTTGCGCATGCACAGCTGTAGGTTCCCACTGCTTTGGGGGCCTTTGGCCCACCTTAAGTTCAAGAAGTAGACCAGCCTCCATAATTACAAGACTTTAGGCGCTGAAGGCGCTAGAAGGGAAATTTGATACATGATGGCCCAAACACCACAATGTCTATGATGCATGCATGTGCCTCACTTGTTGCCTTGCCTTGAATGCATTGTTACTTGTGTTCACATGTGCCACATAGCCCTACTCAAGATTGAATACTGGGACCGGGATGGTGGGGGTACATCAGGTACACCACTTAAAAGGGCCAAATAAAAACGCATGCTGAGGGACACCCAAGAACAATTCAGGCCACCCCCCCCCCCATCCCCCCGAAACCCTTCCTCGCTCGCTCGAGAGACATGTCGCGTGCCCCCCCAGCACGACCGCTAGCACCCCCTCCCCTCCCCCCATATATAACCCCACCCCAAACTCTTCCTCGATCGCTCGACAGACTACCCCCTGCACATTCTCCCTAGACCCCGCTGTACGCACTATCGGTCCTAAAACTGCCTATTTCAAGGGTTTTTTGGGAACTTGCATGGGCTAATATGGGTCAAATTTGGCTCAAAATAGCCTGAGACCACTTGTTTCAGCACCCCAAATAGTCTTGGAACAACTTTGGAAAAAATCATTCTTGACCACTTGTGGACCCAAAGGTGACCCCCATCACCCTACCCTAGCACATGCACAAGCACATACCTCATACCTCATGCACTGGAACCACCAAACATGCAGAACAGGCATAAAAGCGACGCCACACAGATTCACTGGGCATACTACGCGGACGCTTACACAAGTAGCAGCTCCAGTCCACATACAATAGGGCATGTGCATCACTGCAGCTGGTGATTGCCAGCATTATTGCAGGATGAATGCCCACCTATTTGGCATGCTATGTTTACATTCTTTGTGGAATATTTTAGGGAAGACACTGATGGAGGCCTTTGCTCGTCCACTCCAAAAAAAAAAAGAGCGCATACTGCAAATTGCGCCAGAGAATCACGGTCCTGGCAGAACGGTTAACCAAGGTTGGGGTTGGGTTGCATTCCGATTCAACACAGCGTCGTGCGCCGGTCAGGGCAAGTCAGGAATGGGCAATGGGCTGGAGGAGCATCTGAATTGTGGCCATTGACCAGTTCAACAGGAACCAGCCACCGACATGCCCCAGGGGTGTGCACACTGCTGCTGAATCCCCAAGGGATCTGTGCCTAGTCCCTCAAGCCGACTCACCAGGAGGCAATGAGCGATGGATTGTGTCGGGGTCAAGGAGCAGGAACAAGGAACACTGCTGGACTCCGGTGCAGCGGGACCTCGACGGGGCCCTGGCTGAGCAGTCACGTCTGTCGGATGCCGGCGGTGGTGCAGCACCAAAGCCCCATTGCTTGACTGCCAAAAACCATTGATCAGCCGCAATCCTGCCACCAAAAGCCATCCTGAGTGGCAAATGGATAGGCAGTGGGAACGTCGATGGGGGCTCCTTCTACCTTTCCACGGTGAACCTGTCCAGAGCGCACCATGAGCCGTCATGCTAACTGCTGGCCTCAACGCGTTCGTGGCAGCTGTCGCTTGGGCAACCCCAAAAGGCGTCGTACATGGGGTGGGGGGTGGGGGGGCATCCAGCGGGGCCGCCGGGGTCGTGGGCACCCCGTGTCATCCGCGCCGCACACTTCTGGTTGGCTTTGAAGTGCATATTCGATATCCTTGTGTCCCTGTGAGCTTCAGAGCACTCTGAGAAAAGGGGTCTTTACTCCGGGGGTAACAGTGCAGCAGAGCTCCCTCGACATCGCATCTCCTCATGTGCACACGACCCACTGCAGTCCTCCACAAATAGCCCATGTTGACAAAAGGCACTTACATCATCCAGCCCATGTTCCGTACCTGAGATCTGCGGTGGTGGGGCTCAAAGAAAATGGGACATTTCGAAGGGACCGCGTGGGACGGCATGGACATGTGATGGTCATGTCATCAACTTTGTAGACCCAGGTTTCCCGTGCAGTATGGAGCCCTTCCCGAAATAATCCCTCTGTCTTGAGGCATTGGCACAGGGTCACTGACAGACGCCTCACGGACGCACTCAGTGACCCCCAGTTCCGGTGGCACACCGAGATCCTGTGCGGCAGCTGAAGAATGCTTTGCAACATTCTCATTCGGCACAAACAGCATGGCAGATGGATGTCATGCACCAGGTGTGACGCTAAACACCGCCCCCCCCCCCCCGTCCTGCCTGAACCCCAGTGCAGCACATGAGCATGCTTTCACACATGCGGGACCTCTTGGCCACATGGTGGCTTTTCCAGTACGCCCATGCCATCCCTCAGTACGAGGATGAGGAGGAAGCGGAGGCACAAGAGGATTTTACGAGGCTGCTTTACATCACGTACTGTTGACACACTAGTGATCTCTCTCCCTCTCTGCCATCCCGCATCAAGCATCATCTCCGCCGGTATCAAAATCAGCAGCACCGTCCCACACCGCGGTCATCCTACCCGCCTACTGCCGCCATATCTGCTGGTGCAGAAAAGGATCAGCAGTCCGAGTGACCGAAGCAGGCTGCTGTCCCTGGACCTGAAGTGCACGGGACCTGAAGTGCGGGGGGGCACTGTAGCTGATGCCGGGTGTGGGTGGGAGACTGTGGACCCAGTACTCCGCAAGGGTGCGGTGCTGGAGAGAGCTGCTGTGATCCCAATTGCGGATGTGGCGGAGGATACAACCAGAGATGCAGTGGCCGGAGGTTGTTGCGCAGACAGCCATGGGAGGCTGTTGTTGAATGGAGGAAGAATGACGTCGTGGAGTTTTTTGTGTCCTCTTTTGTTACCTTTGTTGCTGTTGAACCCGAGGCACAATCGAGGGGTAAGTGGAGCATTTGGAGCTTGGAGAATGAGGCCTCCAATGGCGCTCGGTGGCCCGCCGGATTAACATGGGTTCGACGTACATATCGGCTCGAGGTACTTATCGGCTCGGCGTACGTTTGGCAGGCCCACCCAGTCAGCCGGGTACACGGCGGTGCATTCGGCCGGTGATATGTATGCCGACACCCATACCCGGTTCATTGCGGCGAGCTGCCATCGGTTGCTCATGATGGATTGAAGTAGATGTTCGGCAGATGTCTATCAGGTCGGGGCTCATGGAAACGGGGGTGGCTTTTGCTGCCCATGGCCGCCACCCCATTTCGATGCTCTGCATTGCAAGGTCTGCCTGCGTCTCTGGCGGAGTCACAGGGGAGGGCTAGGGCCCCGTCGGTCTGAGCATCCCATTTCCACACGACTTTCGTGTGAGGCCCTCAGGCGGGAGTGCCCCGGTAGCCCCTGGGGGGGACATCCGGGCAGAGACCGGCACCGGTCAACCCATCGTGATGGTGGACCCCATCGCATCGCCAGTGGGGGTTGGGCACCGGTGCCCTTAGTGGCCGGGCGCAGCCCTAAAAGCAAAGCTGACTGCACGCCAACTGCGTGTACAGTGGGACACGGTGCCCGCACAAAACAGGCACACGTACTGCCCAGAAAGTGGAGTCCGCGATGCCGCAGAGGCCTCAGTGAGAGTGACTGCCGGACGCTACCGTTGCCCACTATTGGATGACGCTTGGCGGTGACTTCAGGTGCAGCCGGACCAGAGGGCACACTGGCACAATTGGGACTGGGTCCTTCGTGGACCTATTAAGGGGACCCATACATACATGCCACCACTGACTGTGACTGTCACTGCCGCAGGGAGGGATCTAAATTCGCGCCGCTCGGGGGGTGGCGACGGGGAGGGGGGGGGGGGCTGGTCAATTGTCACGTGCGATAGTATTATGTGCGTCGCGGAGACGGGCGCCGGCTACCGCAGTGATGCAGCTGTTGGCCGTGTGGAGTGTGACCCCGGCGTTCAGGAATGCGAGAGAGCCCCCAATGCGACATGCACCAGCGCAAAGTGGGGCCCCGCTGCGGTTTGGAATGAACACACGGGAACGAAAGGAGAACGCACCCATTTGTCGGTCGAGGAGGAGGACAGGGCAACAGAAGACAGGCAGAGCCCATGCTGCCACAGAAGTGCTGGAGCAACCTGAGGCACACGCCTGCAGTGGCCTACCCGAACAGCTGCCGCAGGACCCATTGCTTGCCCATTGTGCCCCAACACCAGCAGTAGTCACGCACCAGCCCGCTGCTGTGGCACATTGCGATGCTGGAACCCTCGCAATCGCTCGGTACTCGTTGGGCACTGAGCACAATCCGCCTGCTTTAAGAGGCAGGAGCGGCGACGTCCACCATCACCCAGCGGTGGTCACTCGGGGGGTCCCCAACTTCCGGGGGCGGAGGCTGCACTTGTGCGTTCACCACCACGAAGTCACTGCTCTGCAACAACACCCAGTCCAGTTTCAGTAGTTTGCCGCCCATTTTGTACGTCCCGTCGGCATCCGCAAACGGGTCCCTGAACTCGGTGGCGGTCACCATGTCCCGGAACAGCGTGGGCTCGCCGCGGAGCGTCCGCACCAGGTCTCGACTGCCCCACGGGAGGTAGCGGACAGGCAGTGGCATCGTGTTCATGTCCCCCGCGACGACCATGGCCTTGCCTGCGCCCAGCACGCGCACTTGCCCCAGCAGCACGTCGAACATCGCCAGTTTCTCGCGGAAGAGGCCGACGGACGGGAGGTGCACGGACGCCAGCGCCAGGGGCTTGCCCCAGCCCGGGACGGTGACCTCGGCGTAGGGGAGGTGGCGCCAGCCGTACAGCCAGTCCCCCATGGCCTCCACCAGCCGGGGCCGCACATGGCACCGCAGTGCCTGCGGGTTTTGCAATGCAAAGCGCGACAGGATCGATGTGCCGTAGCAGCCGTGGAGGGGCTGACCTGCGAGTGCAAGGGGGACGCGGCTTCCTTCGAGGGCATAGAAAGGATTGGCATTCACTGGCAAACCGCAGGTTGGGGACTGGAGTCAGGCCGCAGCAGTTTTAGGGTGGGCTTTTGCGATGGGTTTTGTTTTTACCACAGCTCTCTACTCGCAGACAGTGCGCGATCCACAAAAGGACGATGAATCAAGATGTGAATTGAGGAAACGGAGGGGACAACAAGGGATTCGCGGTCTTTCAATATGATTCAAGTCCCACACACAACCTCTGTTCCACGATGTTTGGCAGTATGTCCGCCGGAACATGGGAAGTGGGGACGTGCTCAGGAAAGCCTTGGGGAGCTTCCATAACGTGCCCTAGCGTGATGTCACCATCCATCTACATTTCGGACTCCTTGGCAATTATTGACATCTTTACCACCGCCAGAACTCCAGAGAGAGACCACTCTTTATACCTGGTCTCCAGCAAGACAAGGGTTTGCCGGCAAGTGTGCCGTGGTGCTTGACACGGGCAGCCCAGCGACTCTCTGTCTCTGCGTGGATGCAGGTTGCAGTGCTGGGATAGCTGCAAGGCACTTGCATGAAGTGGCTTTGGTGGTAGTGGTAGGGCACCAGCGTCATCTCCCGGCTATGCTGTGACACATCCCTAGATCATCTATCACCAGCCCCCTACTGCGCCGCACCTACTCCTGGGTTGTTAAAACTGGAACCCCATGCATGCTCCCTCATCATACAAAATAGGCAGGCCATTTGGGCGGATGACCCCCCCTCCCCCCCAATGGCCACGCCTCGTTTCCAGCGGTCGACACAGACTCAGAGACCATGTCCATGGTTCAGAGACCAATCAGGTCCCCCCGTGCTGAGAGGAGGGGCAATGAGGCAATTAAGGCAGTGGGAAGTTCCAAAGGAACGAGGTAGCACACAGGGGCACATACCACGAAAATACGCCGGGGTAAAGATGCAGGCCATGCGAAGTGCCTTCGCAATGGCCCCTCCCGCATGCCGGAGGACAGGGAGGCCGCCAGTGCGATCCTCGTAGACGTTGTCCTCCTGCAGCAGAATGACATCCGGGGTCGGGTTGAGGGCCCCCAGCTCGGCGATCAACCCCTGCAGGTTCTGCCCCAGAAAGATGTTGTAGGACACAATGCGCAGCGGTCGGAATGGCCCTGCGTGGGAAGAGAGATGGGGTGCTTGTGGGCTTGGAAACAGGTCGCTGCCGGCTGCAATGTTCAACAGCACCTCGCAGCCAAACACTGCAACCAACGTCTCACTGGCAGTGGCTGCAACAACCGCGGGTGGAGGGCAGGGTGCGCAACACGCATACCACATACTCCTATTCCATGAGAACTCATGCACACGCATGTCACACAGTCAAGCAGTCTGTGACGTTTGAGGGGCAGTCGTCTGCGCCAAGAGTCACGACGCCTCGGATGGAACTTCCGTCGCAATTGATCGGCTCACGTCCTATGGCCCACGTGACTGACCAGCCCTCAGCATGGACGACCCCGCCCCCCCAGCCACTGGGTGCTCTTGGGTCGTTCAGGACTCGCCACCCATGCGACAGCAGCCAGGGCTGAAGGCCACCCAATTTGGGTGTGAGCAATGGGGCACACGAATCCCAGTCCCGGATGCACACCCCACAGCTGTGTCTTGCCACATGCCAATCCGAAAGGCATCAAAGTGTGGACCAAACGGATGTATTTGTGCCCAAACACGAGAGGGTAAATGTTTGGCGGGCACATGCCCAATGGTTTAGATCTGAGGGGAACAGGGGCAGCGGTTTGTGTCTGCATGTCAATGTTCACAGCAGCGGGCTCCCCATCTCCGGATGGTGTGTGTGCGCGTGGGCTTGTGTGAGGGGGCGAGGGGGTGGGGGGGGCAAAGGTCATCAGATTAAGGAGTGCAACAGCCGGTCTAAGGTGCAGATCGTGCCTGGGGGGGGGGGGGGTGCTGCAGGTTGAGGGGAAGGGTGACCCACCGACCCCCTGCACCGCCCCCGTGTCAGCCCGGCGCGACAGAGGGACGTGGTCCGCATCAAGGAGGGCACGTGCCTCTGAAGGTCCAGCACAGTCATGTGCCAGGGGAAGCCGGTTGGGGGGGTGCGTTACTTCGGGCCGCCGTGCCCCCTTCCTGCGCCCTCCCCCCCCTGTTGGGGCACGGCGCATGAGAGGGACCCTTGGATGAAGGAGGGAGTTCGTCTGACGGTCAAGCATGCTAGGGCTCCAAAGGGGCGAGGGGTATCTACTGCAGAAAGGTGCACAGTGCTGGCTGGCCTACCCTGCGGCCTGTGAGGCGTCACCCCTCAGCCCCCCGCCCTCCCAGGGTACCCCTCCCATGTAGAAACAGAACCCCCTGACTGGCCCAGGCTATGTCCTCTCCCCTTCCGCCGCCCATCGTCTCGTGCATGGTGGGTGTGGACCCAACGTTGGTGCACTTGTGACGAGTTGCCCAAACCCGTTGCATGCTGTCATGCCTCAACACCCGCTTCCCAGTCCATTTTGGATTTGGATTTGGATTTGGATTTCTGCTTGGGAGGGGAAATACCCGCGTCCATGTCCATTGATGACCCGCGAAAATCATGCCTGATGAGCCATCCGATGTCGGGCATCACCACTTCCGGGGCTTCGGAGTGCGCGCGTTGCCACTTTTCGGGTTCCACATCCCCTTGCTGCCAGGATGCTCCAGGAATGTTTTGGACGACGAAGCGTGTGCAAAGCACTGGGAAACAATTCGCCACCACAAGGACAAGGAGGCCAACTGGCAGCAGTATCGGAGACAACAACACCAACGCTGTCTTGCCCAACCAATGCATTTGTGGCGGTTCCGCTCTGCACTTGTATGCGCGCTCCTGGCAGCCCCAATTCAGCTCGATGCACTCAATTGCTGATCACAATGCATGGCATCACACTGTGAACAACAAGAAAAAATGTCTGTATTGCTTTTCTACTGGCTGTGCACAACACAGGGGTTGTTACAGTAGGCGCTTGCGAAGAGTCTCCCGGGCTCTACCCCCTCCCCTTGATTAGTAACCGCCTGTGCGCGACAGTATCCTCACACCCCAGGGGAACATACCCAAAGTGACGATCAAGGGGGGCGGGGGGGGGGGGGGGGTTGGCACAAGGCCTTGGTGGTTGGCTCTGTTAGCCTGTGGCGGCGCTTATTGGCCTCTCGCCCTTGAACCTCATCATAAAGACCCCAGGCTGGGAGGTGCTCACCACAACCAGCAACGTGAATGTCGCACAAGGCCATGGGTGCTAGCTCACCAATGTGTGACTTGCCGGTAGTGCGTTGCAGTAATATCTTCTGCGCTCTGTGCCATTTGTGGTGAGCGTGTTGCAGAAATATCTTCACCCAGAGTATTTGCACTCTGTCCACGGCAGAGTGTCTTCCTTGCTGGCGGTGGTGAGCAGCCCCGCCCACCAACACGCCCCACAAGAGTGCACGGCAGTTCCCAGTCCATCTTTAGAGGCCATCCCCAACACTAGCGGCCCAAGCTCAACTGTCCACTTGTCCACTGCAGGCCACCCTGGCAATGCACTGCAACAGAGCTCAACAGAGCTGTGGCTGGCCTCACGCTCTACCAGGCCTTCCTTCGCCGAGGTCTACCTGGGAGCTACGCCTGTGGTACACAATTGCCTTCTGCACTCTGCGCCATTTGTGGCGAGTGCGGTCTGCCTTGCCCTGATTGCACCATCCATACTCCGCTGCCACGGGACCACACGCTCGGTCGCACTCGGGCCCACTCCCCTTCCGAAGGGTACAACTTCGAAGGGTGGGGGAAGATGTCGAGGGGAGCCCCATGCCCGGTCACACTCGGGCCCAATACACATTGGGGAAAATGCCCAAGAGCCAACTCCCCTCCCAACGTCACATGCACGGGGGGGGGGGGGGGGTTCTCAGAAATCGGATATCCTGCTTAAAACCCCCCAAAAAGCCAAATTTAAAAAAGGGGGGGCGGGGTTTAAGGGGGTTTTTTGCTACGCGAGGGTATCGTCCGCGGGAAGGGCACCCCAGCCCCCCATCCCTCGCCCCCCCCCCCCCCCAACCCCGCTTGGTGGACCCAAAATGGACCCGGTGGCCTAAAGGGCTACCATACATGCACACCAAATGAAATACATTCCGTTTCTCACATAGTGTCGGGCACCTCCGAACAGTTGGGTATGCAACGCAGGTGTGTTCCGACAATTCGCACCGCCCCTACCAACGTCTATTGTAGCGTTTCATCGGCTTGGGTATTTCGGGCCATGGGGACCGAAAACTCGGGACTGTGGGTCTCCCAGGCGGTCATGGGGTTAGAAATACACCATGGGGTTAGAAATGCAGCATGGGGTGAGAAATGCATCAATGGGAGGGCATAAAAGAAGGGGTGTGTGTGATACTATACAAGTCGGCCGACGCAACTCGGGAGGCCCCCAAGGCTATGGCGGGCTAGGCCTCCCTCCCCGCGCCATTGTGCGGGTCTTCCACTACAAAGGAAGGAGAGGGAGAGCGATGAGGTGTAGGGGGTGGAGGAGGTATGAGTTTGTGTCATGTGTGTGCGTGCGAGACATTAAAAAGTGTATGTTAAGAGCTGCAATGCGCACCAGTGGTAGGAAGCATGCAATTCTAAGACAACACACAAAAAGGAATTTGCACAAAGGAGCGGGGGCAATCATGCATGCAACACAAAAGATCAAATGGACCAATAGGCATCTTGTCAAGGTGTGGGAGCCGCCCTTGCAACCACTTGCCTAAAAAGCATGCATAGGAGCGCAATGGAACACAATGGAATGCAAAAACGTACGGAAGGTTCGCCCAGATTCCTCAATAGCACTGGAAGGTTGAATCGAAAGGGCCCGAAAGTGGATGGAATTGCCATGTAACCCCTACGTTCTCGGGGGTCCCCTATAAAGGGGACAAAATCAGAAGTGGCCACCTCACCCTTGTCTTTTCGGGGGCCAGAAGAGGGCGGAATTACTACGTAAACCCTATGTTCTCGGGGGTCCCCAGAAGAGGGGACAAAATCAGAATTGGCTACATCACCCATGCCTTCTCGGGGGCCCATATCCCCAAGCCAAGGGGCCTCAAATGTTGTGGAGTATGAGTCCATATCCCCAACTCTAGGGGCCCCCAAAAACTGTGGATGTGCAGGCCCAAAAGAATGTCACCAGAAAATTTTTTCACAAATGGTGTGCTTGCGTCATAGAACAACCTTAAAACCCCCCCGCGGACCATTTTTAGGGGGTGGGGGGGTGGTTCCAAAGCCCCCCACGCTATCAGATTTCTAAGAACCCCCCCTCCCCCTGGTGACGATTCCCTTGCCCCCCCCCCCCCCCCCCCCGAGGGAACACAAAAGATGCGGGAAGCAAAACATGCAAACACGAGGGTATATGAGCCACCAAAAGACCCAGAAACTGCCAATGGGGATGCATGCTCAGCTGTAATAAGAGACAAGTTCTGTGTGCCACTTTTTCTTGTGCGGGTATTTGACTTTGAAGAGCTGCACATGCTCAATTGGGGCACTGGAGTGGGCTCTCCAGCTGCACCCTTGGCTACCACCTAGGCAGTAGGTTTGGTTGCACTCTTGGTCAAGGGTTTGGCATAAAGTTTGGCAGCTTTGGGAGCAAGTTGACCCGAACTAGCAGGTTTGGCTAGGGCGGTCCTTAACGGGGAAAAAAAAGGGTTCCTGTACACAAAAAAGCCCGCGGGCACACCATGTGTTGGCAGTGGGCGGTTGGCGGTTGGCAGTTGGCGACTGGCGGTTGGTGGCAGTTGGTTGCGGTTGGTGGTGGTTGGCGGCGGCGGTTGATGGCGGTTGGCAGTTGGCGGTTGGCGGTTGGTGGCAATTGGCGGTTGTGGTGGTTAGTGGTTGGTGTTTGATGGTCCCTTAGGGCGGTCCTCAACAAAAAAAAATCTAGTCCCTCAAGGACCCCCATGGGTTTGACAGGGGGCTCCAACGGTTGGCCAAGCCGCTCAAGCGGACCTGTACACCTGCTGATGTTCCTGAGCCTAACTACTTGCCACATGGGCATAGCTTTACAACGCCGCTTGACAAGCTCGGCCACAGTAGAGGACCACGCCCGTTTAGGGGGGCTAGATTCACCAGTGAGCTGCACAACCGGCTCATCAGCGGGAGGGGGTGATGGTGGGCGCACAAAAGAGTCCAACTTCAACTGCACCTTCTTCCTAGGCTGCCTCCTCTCCGACTGATTGGCAATTTAGGGAGCTGGGGTCGTGGGTGTGCGCACACGGAGGAGAAACATCCGTGCTGTAGGGGCACAGTCATGCGTCACCATAGTACCAGAGCACTCATATGCACACCACTAATGCCTATGGATTTTGAGTGGTGAAGACAAGACACTCCCCATGCAGGTCCCAACCCAACACCCCATGCATGTGTCTTGCTATCCTACTGCACACGAATCCCAGTACCCGTTGCACGCCCCACATCTTTGTCTTGCCACATCTCGAATGCCAATCCGGAAGAAATCAAATTATGGACCTAAAATAACCACCCCAACCCCCTTGCAAGAGCAACACTAAAACTCCAAAATTTGACGCAAACACCACCTACTGCTGCACTGACAAGGCGTTGTTTGCGCGCACCATTGAGGACACAAGCGGTGACCATTGTGTTGTGAATGCAGTAGTCATCAGGTGATTCCCCAATCTCCACCCCCCCGGGGACAAGAAGAGGTGAAAGCGGGTGGCAGGACAGCAATCAATGTCCCTAAAAAATCATCCCCAGCCCCAAATCGCAAAGAAAACTTGGTCTTCATGGACCACCGGAAAAGGGAACCGCCAAATTCATTGGTTCCAAAAAGCGTGAAAACAATGCCTGTTGTTCTGACAAGGGTGGTGCTCTTGCAAGAGGGGGGGGGGGGGTTCTGAAAGCGGAGGTCTGCCCATGGAACGCTCCTGTCATTTTGGTAGAGTGGCATCTGGGACCCCTGCCCAACTGCAGTCATTTTGTGGTGCGCGCATCATGTCCACCTGCAGGAAGTAGCAGGGAGGACGAGCAGGGGGGACCTAAGGATCTGCACTTCCGAGACCAATACAGCACCATGCACCTGAGCGCCACAGGAGGCTTTGTGATGGCTGTTCCCCTCAGATCCAAACCATTGGGCATCATGCCTTTCAAGCGTTTGTGCTCCTTGTAGAACACTCGTTCCTAACTTGGGTGTTTGTGTGTGACCACATTGGTGTGTGCTTTATGGTACGTTTGCTGCTTCATTGCGCAAAGAAGCGAATGCCAACAAAATGTGCACCCAAAATGTGGACCTCAGCCTGCCCCCTTGTGTTTTTGTAGCTTTCCTGTAACCTGCAGGGACTAGTATGGCCTTGCACCTCACTGCCGGACTGCCCCCTTCCTACTGTGGTGTGTCCAACAAGTTCACGAGCTAGAACACCTTCAGGGACCTTAGGCAATCGCAGCACACCCCACGCCTCCTCCCTGCTGTCAGCCCCACCACAAGCGCCTGGGGGTGCAGCAGTGGTGCATGTGGCATGGTATGAGCAGAGAGTGCCTACCTACTTCTCTTTGGCCGGCACCCTGCAGTGGGCTGTCAAAGTGCAGTGAATGGTGATACGCCATTTGCAGCAAAAGATCTGAAGGTGATGGCCAGCTACATGATGTACCGAAGTACATTGGTGGTCATGTGCTGACTGCATTGGTGGTCCAACTTGTTACCATCATCTGTCACACACCATCGGTTCCAATAGATCCGAAGGCAAGACAAGCTGCTTGTGTGCTTCTTGTGGAATATTGGTCTTGACCAGTCTACTAACAAGCTGTCATCTTTGGTCTGTTTGTTCTGTGGTATATACTAGCCCCCTTGGCTGAGAGGTCAAGCCAACGTTTGTTATAACAAGGCTGTTGCGATGACGCAAAAGCCCTTCCCCTGAACCTTGCAGAGCAGTGACAATGAAAAGCAAAACACAATTGTGCAAAGCTGTCCAAAGTATGTTCGTGGTCAGTGTGCCGGTTGATACTTCCGGATGAGCACAATTGTTCAAAATTTGGAGAGGACAGTTGTGTACATTGTTTGTCCCCAGAGGGTGGGGAGGCGCTGTTTTTGGGGGGATGGGGGGGGGGGGGGCAGGTGGGGTGGAAAATACGCACTACTTGACCATCAATTGAGCGCACAGGACAGGGATCCAAGCTACCAGCATACTGCACTTGATTGCACCACAAAAGAGCGAACCACTATGTACAGTTCTGTACGGTGTGTCATTGTAAGCACCGTTTTGCTGATGGTGAAGCATCTGTAATTTAGGCAGTCCGGCTGTGGCGAATGTGCTTCCTGCCTTGTGGACGGACTTTGTACCCACCCCCTTGTATAAGCTACGCAAAAGTCCCAAATTAATACGATCCCTACGCCTACTGCAGCTTGGACAAGGATGTAGATGCCCAGGTTCAAAAATATAAGTTTGCATGGTGAGCTGGTGCAAGAAAGGGGAATATAATAATGCACAAGTATCCCCAAAATCAGAGGGTTAAAATGGGCAAACACTCACAACAAAGGTGTCCATGACTCTATGCAACTGGCAAATTTGTCATCAAACCCATGTCTTATGTGGCTGCACTACATTTGGTACCAGATCAAATTAGGTCCCAAATCAATACCGTCCCTACGGCTACTGTAGCTTGGACAAGGGCGTGGCTTATACAAGGCAGGGGGGGGGGGGCAGTGAACCATTGAAGTCTGAATGGTGACAAAACAAGTAGACACTTATCCATTTCCTCTGCATGCCACAGCACGTTGCTATCTGCACACATGCAAGGATGGAACCTGGCACCTGCAAGTCTTGAGACATATCCCTGTGCTGCGCCTTCTGTGGTGACCGGGCAGCATGAGAAATCCAGGGAAAAGAAGGAGTGGGATGCATTAGGAAGGGCAGACGGAAGGGCGAGAGACATTCAAAAGGAATCTGGCCTTCGTGGATCGTCATACAGCAGTCCGCCCGTGGGCGTGCTCCCTAACCCTTAACGTTGGTTACAACAAATCACATGCTTGAAGAGAAGAAACCTTCTGAATAGGAGCAAGAGGGGTCATATTAACAAACGGTGAGATGAGGCGAGGTTGCCTGGGTGATCTCCGAACTCCATCGTGATCTGACCCTTTATCCCTCGCAGCGTCCCATCCAGCTCGCGGGGTCACGGACACCCTGACGGTCACGGACACCCTGACGCCCGGCACTTTGCATTCCTGCGTATGCTCACTGGGATTCGAACCGGAGACCTGTGCTTTGGGCGTCATTTGCCATTGCAGCTGAGCCACAGACCCCGGTTTTACAATAATGTATGGGAGCGTGCCGACACCCTGTTGCCGCCCTCTGCCATCTGCAGGTGTTGCTCCGTCTCTGTGTTGCTACAGTCTGAGCAATTACTCTGGCTTTGCAGCAAATGGCAAAGTGGTTGTGACTGCCCGACAGCAGCCCCTTGGCTGCCCTCGGGGGTCTGCATGCGTATCTGAATACGTTTATCCCGTGGTACAAAAGGCCACCGCCCCTGGAATGCGAACCACGGCTCGGTGTCAACTTGTGTTGCTGCAGGGGAAAAAAAGTCCAAAAACGCCGATGGGCAACTGCCTTTTGGTGCATTGCTGTGCATGCCTGACTTTCTGAGTTACACAGGTTGCAATGTCAAATGAGTTGGGGGGACAGCAGCCGTTGCAGCCCCACGTCTTTGTGGCAAACATTCACACAGATTTGCACAAATGAAACACGTATCATGGCCTTTGGGCCGAGGGACTCTTGCTCCTGGAGACTGGGCCCCGATACCTGGTCTTTGCCGAAGCCTGAGCTCTTAGTCCCCCCCTAAAAAAGACCCAGAGATGCACTACACGAGTTGCATCCGAAGCACTGACGATTGCAGCTGCCCATGACCCCCCTCGCCCCATGGACAGCCCCCCCAGAATGCGCGACAGTCCCTGCAACCCTGAGGAGGAACGGTCACCAAATGACCCCCCCCCCCGTTCCCCAGGAGGACTGTGCGCAACGACCCAAACCTGACCTTTCCACCACAACTCCATTTTAAGCGGAGGAAAAAATGGTTTCGGCACCTTCGGCGCCAGGGGGGGGGGGGACGGGGGAGGCAAGCCCCCCCCCCCCTTCCCCCCGGGACTGTCCACGAGGGCGGGGGAGCCTTATTGGGTTTGGTAAAGCACGTGGCGATACAGGTTCTTTCGGGGCTGGCCCTATGAGCAGGCACGTGGTCCTGGGGGCGCCACATGGGACCCATCCAAGGACGAAGGTCGTTCTCACAGGGTCACAGACTCAGCCCACGCCCTGCCTGATACCAACTGCTCTCCACTACAAATCAGGTGTACTTCTGTTGCTTTTGAGGGCTAGTGTGCCAGCGCCTGGGTTCTCAGTACCCTCCTTAACACCCTGATGAGCGCCCCCAGGCTGATGGTTGGCCACTCCCGAGGCCTCTATGGGAGCGCTTACTGTGTGCTGTGGGCGCGCCGCAGGCACCGCAGGGTAAGGGTAATTTGCTTTAGTGTACACTGAATATACACGTAAAATACAATGTGCACGTTGACATCATCGCTCTCTACAGAGGAGACTACGGCACCACCACATCGAGCGAGGGCTGAGCTCGAGGGCAGGATCTTCAAGGAGCAACAAATGACATTAGTAAAATACTTGTGCTTACGACAAATGCAATCAATTACATTGCCCCGCTGGCTCTATGCAACATATTCAGGGCAGAGATCAGTTGAAAGAGTGGATGTAAGCGGCCTTGTTGAGATCACTTGTTGCCAGGCCCTAATCCACATGGAGTAATTCCTGCACTGCATTCCATGGACCAAATCAGTTTTGCACTGCTGCTGCTGTCCACAAGCTTCAGCAATGTTGTCGTGTCGGGTTGTGTTGTATACATGGAGCTAGCACCTGCTAGGGCAGGGGTTGACAGGTGTCACAAAATTTCTGGGCAGGTGTCAACAGGTGTCACACATCCACACGCGCGCGCACATACACACATGATTAACGACACACACATACACACACACAGACATACAAATGTGCATATATGTCTGGGACATTACTGTGTGAAAAAGAGGAATACATCTTGGACTGATGGATTCCGGACTGCACATGATGCCAATGAAAGTGCTCAGGAACAACCCTGGAATCAAATTCAATCAAGGTTTGATGACACTGAGTCCCCAGTGTGAGTGTGTCGACATCAGGGACTTTGGCATCTCATTCCTCCTTTGAGGTATGCACCATCGAGTACAGCTAACGCTGTCACGCCTGTCAGCATATTGAGAAGAGTCCAGATTCAGAAAACATGCAGACCGCTGTATGATCTACATGGGCCACGCTCAGAAGGGGACGGTGGGAATCAAACCTTCGCTCTCTAGTCCCCGAGACCACGGGGGGGGGGGGGGGATGTGCAAATCTACTTTGATGTGACACCGGCCTCTGTGTGACAACGCCTCGATAACATTACTGGCAACCTTGCAAGACGAAGAACAGGATGTGCGTGCGGTCCTTCCGCCTCTTGATTGGCCTCCCGGGGGTGTTGGTCTTTATCCACCCATCGGCTGCAATCAAAAATGGAAAATATACTTGAGCTGGGACATCCAAAACATCGATGGGTCTACGGAACATGGGCAGACGCACACAGCAACAGACACACATACACACACCTTTGAACCCAGCAACATTGCACATCCAAAAAACTGTTGCAGGTGTCGACAGGTGTCACAAAATGTCTGGGCAGGTGTCAACAGGTGTCACAAACTTTTTGGGAGGGTGTGGACAGGTGCTCCAAATTTGTTGGGTAGGTGCTAGCTCCAAGTATCGTCCTGTCCTGTCTTGTCCTGCTGCTGCGTCCTCGGTGCCCTGTTGCCTCGTGGCATGGCCTTTTGTATTGGCGAACAGAAAGATCCTGGCCATCCCTACAAAGCAGGCCGAGTAAACAGATGCTCCACACCCAAACCAGCAACCTGCTCCATGCAGAGAGCACAATTCCCACCTTGACAAAAGCGCCTTGAAAGATACGGGGTCCCAGTGACTATTCAATCCCAATTCTAGACCCACCAGTAACCCGGATCTTAGCTGCTGGCTTGTCTGTGTGCACTGAACAGCGTCCGCAGTTGCTCGTTTGACTTCTCTTTGATCACTGAGGCCACGGCAAAGCAGGAAAACTCAAGCAAATCCTTCATTCCCAAATTGTGTGCTGCGATCATCATATCCACAAGCAATTGGTGTTGGTTGTCTTGTCCATTTTGGATGAGATCAGTGAAGATGAATTTGCGGTCCCAATGGTCGAGATGGTCCTTGATGCTGCCTGCAGATGTCCCCAAAGCGCCTCAACAGCCTCCCAAAGCCCACCCCCAGGGCCCACACATGGTACAAGGCAAAGGGCACTCTGCGCACTGCATTCAAACCACTGCACATCCTGCATTGCACTATGCACACCACATACCACGGGCTGTGCACTTTGCATACCACCCAATACAGCGGTTGTCTAGCCGATGCGAAACAGAATCCCTGACCAGTTAGCTGCCCATCCTGTTCAGTACTTTGTGGCACCCACCTGCCGATGCCCTCTCATGGTCGACGATTGATGCCTACCTCCCCAGAATTCTGGAAAAGGCATTCGCACACTACCTCCCTGTCAGCCGTCCGTGTTGTATGCCGAAGGAATATCAAATGCGCCAGCTTGTGCTATGAGAACTCAACAGCGCAGCGCACACGCCGCATATTTCCTGACGCACACGTTTTTGGCCATAAATCAACGATGGTCGTCACCCTCCAGAATCGCTCTGGCATCACCCACACATCTTTAGTCACAGGGGGAGGGGGTTGGAGGTCAAAGAGACCCACACACAAGTATAAACAGTGTCTCTCCTCATCCAAAGATCATTGTCCTCTATGCATAACTTAAGGCGAGGGTTACCGAGCTTGGTCTTTCCCAATGGAGGTTCAACAACCCATTTTGGGGGTCCAGGGTGAGCAATGTATTTTGGCAGCAAGCAGCCACAGCAGCAGCCACAGCAGCAGCCAGCAACAGCAGACTAGCATGACGTTCCCGTCCATATGTCTCATTGCCTTTTTCGCATCATAGCGCCCATAACTTGTGCAGCCCCGCCATATGCATAGCCTCGTGGGCTGTGTCAGGGGCTCATCTGCCACCCATCGTCCCACATCCACATGTTGCACCACTAGACATGCCACCGGTCGCAAGCCTTTGCACAGTAGGCAGTAGGCATGTTGTTGGACAGCTTTTGACAAAATGGTACAAGTTTCCGTGTGCACCACACCATACGCAGCCTTCATCTATGTCCTTCCCGCTCTTTGGCGCACTACTAGCATCTCCCACAACACTACATAAATTCAAGTGTGATCGTGGGCATTTTGGTCTTCCACAACGCCATACTTCCGGTGCGTGACGGGCCTTTGGTGCCATTTCAGGGAACCCTGACATTTTGACCCCCTTCAATCACCACTCCAAACTTTGGTGGAATGAACCCGTCAATTTTCATTATCTCGTCATCTGGTGCTTCCAACTAGTGAGCATCATCTCCAGCATGTGTTGCGCATGCTCTACTTGCGGTAGCCCTACCGCTTTGGCCATTCACGGAATCTCCAAGCGCTTGATGTCTCCCAATGCCTATCCCATGACTTCCAACGTGGTACTCTCATGAACCTACCCCCATGCATCAATACCACTAAATGTGCCAAGTCTAGCTGCTGCAAGCAACCCACTGTGACGTCTACCCCACTCATGACACGCCGTAGCTCCAAAAATTGAAAGAGTGTCTGCACCACAACTCCTTTAGTCTTGCACCTGCCCGGTGCCTGCACAGTGTGATGCAATGCCAGTGCTCTCATTGGGATCCCCTCAGATTCGCACAATTGCCTCAGTGGCGGCAGGAGGTCACAATTCTTGGACACCTTGGACTAGCCTAACATGCCTTTCGCCTGCGGTTGCACATGCGCCCACCGGCAGCGCAAACCCGGGTCCATGAGCTCTCGTCCTCCTCCTTTCACCCCTTTGCAAGGCGCTACCAAGCTTACCATTAGCGACGATACATTGAGCGCCATGCGGACGTATTGACGTCAAAGTGGGAGCGTCTTCTTCAGCATTGCCACCTCCGTGGCCACGTTGTACAACGGCAGGTACACCCACTAATGCACTCGGTGTATCTTCACACCATGCGGCAAGGCCCGGCTTGCTATGTTCTTGCACTTAAATTAAAATTCTGCCATACTTTCCTCGCGCCCATGCATGTCGCCTGTCAGCACCCCAAAAAACTTGGTCTTGTGTACCACCTTGATGCCCCCCACCACTTCTCCGGCCTCCAACTCTAGCGCTAGCAGATTGCTCTTGTTGGACTGCATCGCACATGAGACACGTGCCCCGACTCGTCGAAGGGGCAAAGAACTTTGCGCGGCACTGATGCCCAGGGTGGGAAATCAAGCACCGAGTCGTCCACATACCAAAACTGTTCCAATCCACATCAGCCGCATGAATTCGTTGGATCAAAAAGCTTGTGGCGAACACAAACAACATGGGGAAAGCGGATCCCCCTGTCGTATGCAGCCTCCAGTCTGATGGCGTCTCCCACCACTACATTGCCTACCAAGGTGGGCGCCAAGCCACCAAGAATCACGCCACCCATTGCACCACTTCCAGTGGCACACCCATCTCTACCAATCCAACTAGCACAAATAGGTGTGCCGTTTTATCATATGCTTTTTCTAGGTCTCCCCCAAAGAACCAACATTCGCAACCCCACTATGTGTTCTCGACCCTCTGCACCACCCTGGCAACATGGCTCATCATTTGCCGGTATTCTGTAAAGCCCATCTATTGCCGAGGCACCAGCTTTGGCATCATATCCTCTAAGCATCGTCAGTGGCCTCATACTGAAAATAATCGGCGGTCTGTTCTTCTTTGGAACATGGGTTCGAAGCCATGGTCGAGTTGCTCCGAGATATTCCCAGTGGAAAGTTGCCACTACTTTCCACTGCATGGCGATTGTCATTGGCGCCACCAAGGAATCCGCTAGCACATGCCACACTGCTTGCCAATCCCATCTAGCCCTGGGGAGCAGTCCCCTTGCGTGCTTTGTTTGATCGCCTCTGCCAACACTTCGAGTTACATGGGCTTCATTAGCTCCGGCAGTTGCTGCTAGTTTCGCGGCTTGGGTGTGGCCCGCACATATTCGTTCACCTCTGCCCAACTGTGGTGTTCCCCTAACACCATCCTCTGCGAATGTTGTTTCAACTCCTTGGCCATGTCCTCTGGCTCAATCAGCACACCTGATTGCACCACCACCTTGTGGGATCCCATGACGCGTCGTATCAGCTTGGGAATCGGCTTGTGACGTTGCCTTGTTGGTGTTTCTCCTTCATAGAGGAGTGAGACATAATTATGCGCATAGCACATAGCTGGATAAGCGGCTCACCCGAGTGGGCAGATACCGGATCACATCGTGAGTCTCTTCCTCAGACTATGGACGAAATTCCTCATCAAGCATGGCAGCCAGGGCATCCTCAAAAGCACCGTTAGCAACACATCCAAATGTGACCTGGGGCTTCGAAACTGCCTACACTCAATCAGGTGAACCTCACATCTAGTCAAAACCGCTGCCCGATCTTGCTGCGGCCACTACTCACAGGGCTCCATTCCCATGGATGCATCTGTATCGACATCTGCCGCTTCTATGTCATCCTGGACCCCCACTGCAAACGCTACATCCACGTTTATGTCCCGTTCTTCCGGCGTGTGGCGCTTGCCGTGCTCCACCTCCCCAGTGTCGCTGGTTGTCCGCTTCCCATTCACCGACGCGTGCCCACTTCCGTCCCTATGCATCCGCACGTCACCATTAGCGCACCTAGTCAAATCGATGGCATCTGTGTGCTCAGGGCCCATGATGTGACATTGCAGTGGTGACCAATACGTAGCACTCCCGGAGCTAACCGCTGGCAAGTTGCAAGTCAATTGTTGTGTGTCAATGGGAGAATGTTTGCCCCGCGCGCGCCTAGCGTGCTACCTTTGTATTAAGTATCCTGGCTCTAGCCCCCAGTGTATACTCACCTAGGGAAGCCCCCCAAGTACCACACCCACATTATATGACAAAGCTCCCACAAAAGGTTAACCAAAATTAGCCCGGTTTCCTCAATAGCACCGGAAGGTTGAATCAAAGACAAAGGACAGTTAGGTTCCTTGTTGGTACTGAAACCACCGAGGCATAGCTCAGGCTAGCCTTGGGTTCCCCGAAGGTACTTCCTTAACATGTGTCCCCAGAGGCGCACGGCATACGCACTTCGGCTTCCTTTGTCACTCAAGAGTGGCTGCTTAATCCATGCCATTTGAGGGGGCCACGTGTGGGCGGAATGGCGACATCACCCCTGCCTTCTTGGGGCTCCCCACATGGGGACAAAATCAGAATTGGCTACCTAACCCCTGCCTTCTCGGGCGTCCCCAATAGAAGGTGACCAAATCACTAGTGGCTACATCACCCTTGCCTTCTCGGGGGCAGATTGTTTGGTGAGGGGGGGCACGGGTGGGGAACAGTAAAAAAAAAAAAAAAAAAAAAGATGCCTAGCGCACTAACACCCCCCCAATATCACCCTTCCGCATGCAGTGTGTGTGTGCCAAGGGAACCAATTCAATTATGCTCAAGCTGCGAGGTTCAACATTCCTACGTCCTACCGACATTCATCAGCGAAACCATGAGTTCTGAGTTCGAGCGCCTCGCTGGCAGGCTTTTAGGCACTAGCACACTGATTCACAGCTTACTCCCTGCTCCATATGTATGCTGCGATTCTCAGTGTCCTTGTATTGTCCTCCTATTGGAGCGCCTGTGAGAACCCGTGCCGTCTGCCTGCAAGAACCCTGGGCACGGGTCCCAGAGCTGGTGTTCTTGGCCGCCACAGTGTAGCGGTAAAGCTACTGCTTGGCGCCTTGGCGTCACCGGTTCGAACCCCCCCCCCCCCCCGCCAAGCCGAAGAAGAATATGACGAAGAGATGCGCCAGCCGACGGTGGCGGAGCGCGCTGTTGCAGGTGTCGTGCTGTGGGTTTTTGGTGTGATGCGTAGCATATGTGTAAAAATGTGACGACGTGGCATAAGTGCAAAAATATGACGACAAGACACGCCACCCATCCACCGGCGGTACCGATGGTGGAGCACGATGTTGAAGGGGGCGGTGGCTGGGGCGTTGCCGACGGGCCCCTGGACAGGCGGGGGAACCAGGGTTCAAATACGCGACGACGATGATGCCGGTCCACGGCGCATACTACCAGACCGTCCATGTCTCTTATGTGCATACGGCGCAAATTGTTTACCCGGTACCCTCCGAGGATTACAAAATCAAAACCTCCATTCCCGCCTAGTGCATCCCTACCTCCCCCGGGGTTTGAACCACCGTCTGCGGCACATGAGGGGTATTTGGTAAAACTCAGTACCGGACGAGGTAACACTTAAAAAAAATTGGTACAACTTAGTAGAAACGAGGTAAAACCTAGTAACAAAATTTCTTTAAAATTTTTTTTTAAAAAAAATCCACTAAGTTTTACCTCGGACCACTAAGCCACCCCCCCCCCCCCCGGCTGCCGTTTTAAACAAGGTAGTCAACACTTCGATGGTAGGTGGTACTTTTGCTTAAGGGCACAAGGCCCCCGAGTCGATTCTCGGCCACTTGTGTTAGTGGCGCCCCACCCAGGCCAAACCATCATGCACACCAATTAGTTGGCACTCGGCCAACTTAACAAAATATAATTGGGGTCGGGCCTCACACTCGGACCCTAAATTTATGTCGTTGGAAAAATTGCCACCCACACCCCCCTCCCTTGGGGGTATGACACGGGGGGTGGCCACTATAGGGATAGGGCCACCCCCCCCTAGCAAGGCACATGGGGTTGCTCAGCCGCCATTCCATCCCCTACATGAACAGCGACAGTAATACGGCAAACATTGCAAGAAAAAATAGAAACCGAACCGAGAGGTGTTGGGGGGAGGCCAGAGGGAACTTTAGCTGAGCACCCCATTGTGCCCATGCACGTGCACAAAGAGAGCAAGAGAAGACGACATACAACATTCAATGAAGGGAAGAAGGCCAAGCCGGAGGTTCATTATGATCCTCAGAATTTCCAATGAGCATTGCAACATGAATGTCATTTAATGTTAATAAGGTGTCTAATGACGCAATGCATTTTGACTGTCAGTCCCCCACATGAACTGCACCTTGGCATGTGTCTGCGACTCTTTACCCATGAGTGATGAGTCAGCTACTTCATCAGCTCAAGGGTAGAGGATCACAAACAACAAGGAAAAGTACAGGGCATGTGTATTCCAAGGGTATCATCCGTGCCCACGGGACTCATTGTTGCCGATTTGTGCGTGCATGCCTCGGTGCCATCCGCAGAGCTTTGCTTGCAGGACAACGTTGCAAACAAGAAGGGCAAAAGAAAAAAAGGGGGGGGGGACAAAATCAGAAGTGGCCCACTTGTGGGCAAGGTGGCTACATAACCCCTGCCGCCTGGGGGGTCCCCACCGCTTCAAAGCGGGGGGCAGAATCAGAAGTGGACCACAAGTGGGCAAGGTGGCTACCTAACCCCCGCCGCCTGGGGGGTCCCCACCGCTTCAGAGCAGGGGGCAGAATCAGAAGTGGCCCACAAGTGGGCAAGGTGGCTACAAACCCCTGCCGTCTAGGGGGTCCCCACCGCTTCAGAGCGGGGGGCAGAATCAGAAGTGGCAGCAGTCAGAAATGGAAAATCTTATTTTTTTGGGGCCATGCAACAAAGTGCATTTCACAGTGGGGGGACAATATCAAAAATAGCCCACAAGTGGGCCCAGTGGCAGCCATAAGTGGGAAAACTTATTTTTTGGGAACGTCATTTACTTAGTAAAAAATTTTTTTCTACCAAGTAATTTACTTAGTAAAAAAAAAGTTTTCTACTAAGTATTTTACTTAGTAAAAAAAAATTTTTTACTAAGTAATTTACTTAGAAAAAAACTTTTTTTTACTAAGTATTTTACGTAGTAAAAAAAAATAATTTTCTACTAAGTAATTTACTTAGTAAAAAAAAAAGTTTTCTACTAAGTAATTTACTTAGTAAAAAACCCACCCCCAGAGGAAAAACTTAGTAAACAAATATTTTTTACTAAGTTTTGAAACATAGTAAAAAAAAATTTTAGAAAAAAATTTTACTAAGTTTTACCACGGACCCGCACACGAGACCCGCCGCATACCATTTAACTACGGGGACAACACAGCTCCGCCGCTGTCCTTATTGGAACCCATACTGTAGGCCTATGCACTCGATGTATTGAGTCTAACGAGGAAGGGAGGGCATGAGCAAGCCTTCATCCCCCCCCCCCCCCCTGCTGGTCACAAGGACCACCAACTAGCCAACCATGGAAGGAGGGAAAAGGAACAACACGCGGCCTCCCTGACTCTGCTGCGGTTGCACAAGCGGGGCGTAGGAGGTCAGGGACCCACCCGCAGCAAACGAGCAAAGGCAGTTAAATGTGGAAACACCGCAACGAACAAACATACAAGCTGCAGTGTGTGTGTGTGTGTGTGTGTGTGTGTGTGTGTGTGTGTGTGTGTGTGTGTGTGTGTGTGTGTGTGTGTGTGTGTTGTGTGTGTGTGTGTGTGCATGTGCGTGTGTGCAGGCTTCAGTGAGTAATGGGGGGGGGGGATAATGGCTGTCGCACGCCATAAGAGGGGGGGCTGCACATGGCGCGCACCCAGGTCAGTTTGGTATACAAGGCAGGCAACTCAAGCGAAACACTCTGTATGCTGCCTCAAAGAAATCCGCAATACCCGGACCGTTCCCGCAAACCAAATGCAGCACACAGCAGCCACTGGCAGCCAGCAGACAACAGTCCCAGCCCCCATACCTTGGAGAGGCTTGCCAAGTTGTGTCGGACGCACATCCTTGTGGTATTCCTGATACCTAAAATTGCAACACAGAAATGCACACACAGACCTAAACTTTTGGAACATAACCTGTGCATACGTTGCAAGGATGGGCGTCCGATGCACTGCTGTCGCCATGAGCATGGTGGCTAAGAGGTGGCAGCCCTCGCCGAGTGGAAGGTGTATGGAGAGCAAAGCAAGCCTCCATGTGTCAATCGACCCTCTCCCGTTTGCTCTTCTGCCTCCTTCTGGGCAGCACATGCGCAAATTGCAGGGTTTGAGGTAAATAGGCCAGGCAGGATCTGGGAGTTCAGATTACGGTCATCATACTGACGTCCCGTTTCTGGGCACCACTTCAAACTGCCAGGCTGAGAGCCAGATGATCCACCAGTAGCGCCCCCTCCGGTGTCCAGTGATCACCAAAATCCTCAAAAAATACAGTCCAATCACCTAGTGATCGTTGGGCACAGGGATCGTGCACAAGAGAGGTCCAAAAGTTCAACAATTTTGTTGCCTCACACTAAGATCGCCAATTGTTACGTTCATCAGGGCAAGGACACATCACACCAACCCCTCACTTCGGCAATCCTTCTGCCTACACCTTGCACTGAAACACTCAGGACCGAATGAAATTGAGTTCCAAAAAATTACAGTCCGATCACCACGCAGTCATTGAAAAAGGGGATCGCTGGACACAAGGCAAGGGGGGACTCCATTCAACCCTGACTCTATCACCCCAGCCGACAACCCACCGGCACCTGATGATATAGGGCACAACAGCAGCCTTCACTTCCGCCAGGCGGATGGGCTCTGCAAATAGGAACGTGAACTCTGCCAGCACCATCAGTAGCTCAGGCGGCAGGAGCTGACACCGAAAGCAGGTCAGAGCAAAGGCCCGGAACTCGTGGCAACGGGCCCGAAAATCACTGGGCCATGGCTCGACTGCATCCTTAGGCCAAATGTGGTTGAGCATTGGGAACTGCATGGCAGCCCTCGGCGTGATGTTGTAGAGCCCGTTGTCTGTACTGACGACAACCTGCAGAGCATTATAATTTGGGGGGGGGGGGGGAGTGCATATCAGGCTTGCTTGTGTTGCCTTACCCTCCCCTGGTCAGCTCCCCCAGGACGACAGTGGCATGGAAAAAAAGCTGAGGAGGTCCCTCGTGTAGAAACAGGACAGGGACGTCACAGATCAGCAATCCACATGTTTGTTGCAGACAAACTGCTGAGTCCCCCAAAATTACATCCAGCAATCTTGGGTGCCAAACGCCTAGCAGTTAGGCTTGGGCAATGGGTGCATTTGGCAATTCGTCCTTCAGGGTTCATTCCGTAAAATGTTCACCAGTCCGCACTAATGCACACATCCTGGGGACTCTTCGTTTTTCGGGGACAGTGACCCCAATTTGTATCACAAACCGATATCCATGGTCCCAAGATTGCATGCTGTGGAAGCAGTTCCTTCCAGGAGCGCACTGCTGGAGACTGCGCTCGGGCTGAAAAAGATTTTGTCGAAGATTGCTTCGTGGGTACTTCGTGGGTGGCTACGCAGTAATTTGCAGGTGGTGATGTGTGGTGCTTCACTAGGGGGATTGGCATTGAGGTCTGCTTTGCGTTCACCATCTGAAATAATCAGCGCTCCACAAATTCGTCTACCAGGCCTTTCCTAAGACAGTGAAAGTTTGGAGGTATGGGGTAAGGAAAGTATTGGGGGTCATTAGTGGAAGGTTGCGATACGTTACTTGTAGCCCACAGAAGCTTCCCACCCTGGCATTAACCCCCCCCCCTTTGTGAGAACCACTGAAAATGACGGAAACAACACCTCCTATTGTTCTGACAAAAGGCGTTGCTTACGCGCACAGTGAGAAGACACCAGCAGTGCCTGGCGAGAACAACGCCTTTGTCAGGACAAAACAAGGTGTTATTTTGATGGAATTAGGCGATTCCATTTTCTGGTTGTCCGTGGCGATCAATTTTTGTTGTGATTTGGGGATGGTGATGGTATTTTGGGGATGCTGATCACTATCCTGCCGCTTGTTGCCACATGCCTTGTTGTCCAAGCATGCATGTCATCAGACATAGACTGGCACTGAGGGGGGGGGGGGGGCATCACAGGAACGGAAGTAGACACACCTCACGGTCCGTTGCAACGGTCAGCCTGCCGCACTCATCAAACAGCATTGCTGCCTTCTGTACAGTAATGTCCCGAGGCCCAAACTTTTCACAAAAGTGTTCGGTCAAGACAGATTCAGAGACGCTTTGAGCAGTACTGCCATTGCGCGAACGCTGTGATGCAACTGGGCTTGCAGCGGTCTTTGTTGGCGATATGGCATCAGCATTGATAGAGCACGTGTGGAAGGTGCGGGGCATGCGCACAATGTCACCCAGGGACCAGCAATGAACATTTATGGCATGGCTCAGGGAAACAAGTACTGGGCATGGCAGCGATACAAAAGCAGCATCAACAGCACTGCCCTCTGCAATTTGTTTTCAATTCTGGTCAACTGTGTGCCCAGCTGGCTCCAAAGTAGGCCAGAGATGGATCTTTGAGACGACACAATAAGCAAACTTGGAGCCCTATGGCCCGCCCAGCCATCCCTGTGTGGTTGAGTGCAGGTTTGCCCTCAGGGTGACCGGCCAACCCTGTGAGCCGAAAACCCCCCAGGTTGGCATGGGGGTACTGGCGTGAAACCTAGGGCCAGCCCAACTGCACAGCCCCCACAGTAGTCACGTGGTCCATCTGACCGGTCATCCCGCTCCTGCCCCACCTGTTGGGGTGTGAGGAGCCCACCCCAGGGTGCCGATTGCCTCCTCTATTGCCACATTGGGCATGTGGCCAATCCTGTCCCTCTCCCTTTTCCCATGCCCTTGTGGGGAGGGATTTATGGCACACGTGGGGGGGGGGGGGTACCGAACGCCCCCGTGTCACAGGCGACCGACCAGTCACTGCTCATCAATGTTCTGCTGCACTGCAGCACTTCCAAATCAGTACCGTCCGAACTTTTAAAATTTGCGAAACCGGCATTTTTGCGAAGGACACCCCCCAAAAAATAATTTATTTTTTGCGATTTTTTTTGGTTTTGCGACCAAAAATTTGAATGGCGGGCGATAAATTAATTTTTTTTTGCGATTGTTTTTTCAATTTGCGTTCACGAACAAAACCAATGCACCCAATGCAAATTGCCATGCATACAAATGACACATTGTAGGCCCACACATGAACAATTCGCCATTATGAAGGAGTGAATGAAATCAGTCCGTCACAGTTATAGTTGCCTCGTCCAGTGGTTCATAAAGGCAACGGGCAGTCAGAAACTATATGGCTGCCCAATATACAAAGAAGAAATTCGGAGCTCATGACAAAAGGCGGCGTGGCACCTCACTGGTGATGTGTGGAATTAATTCAATTTTTGCGATTATTTCGAATTTTGCGTTGTACTTTTCGATTGTACGGCTACAATTAATTTTTTTTGCAATTAATTCTAGATTGCGTGGGACTAACTTTATACGCACGACCTACTCAGAATTAATTAGGTTTAGCTTTCTTGAAGTTTGGACGGTACTGAATGTTGCCTTGAGTTCGCCCGCAGGCTATCGAATGTTTCTGACCCTCCCTCCCCCCTCTTGCACACGCACCAGGAACGTCAGGAAAACGACGGTCAGACCGGGTCCCGGTGCTTGGACAAGGCGGTCCTTGCAAGCTACGCGCGGTACCAAAACAACGCATGTCACGAAAACCTGCCCATACCTCACCCTAAGCACAATTGTCGTAATAGGGCACTACAACACCATGTGAAGGCAAATTTCAGCAAGTTCTGAAGGTCCTCACTGCACATCAAGGGGCATCAGGAGCTGTGGAATAGAAGCCCTTTCCAACCTTGCGCCTCATCTTGAACAATTGCACATGCTTGCCCTTTGGGGCAGGCTTTGGAGCAGGCTTGGCTTCAGGTTTTGGAATGGGTTTGGGCTTCCTATTCCTTAGGACAAAACTGTCATCAACAATATCTTTGGTGAAGTAAAGCTTGCCCTCAAACACATGGCCGAGGCCCCAAATCCCATTGCCCGCTTTGACCCACACAATCTGTACTTCATCATCCTCCCCAGAATCTGAGCAAGACGATGAATCATCCAAAGTGAGGAGCTCTAAGTCAGAATCTGTGCAACTGTCATGATCAGAGTCACAATCACAGTTGGGCTTTGCATTTGCCAGGTGGTGCTCCGGGAAATCAACATCCTCCAATTGGCTCAACTTCAGGCCATTGGGCAAAATGGCTTGTCGCATGGCAAAGCGCAACTCATCATCAGAAATTACATGCCACGCTTCGGAAACCCACTTCCCAAATTGTGCATGTGAAGGGTGAGGAATTGTCTCTCAGTTTTTTCATTTTCTCAATCACCCATGGGGCAAAGAGTACCTCCATCTTCATGTTCATTTTTTTGTTCACCTCATGCTAATCTAATAGTGGCAGGCACCTACTCACCGATAGACCGCATGTACGTGACACACAAGCCAGTAACAACATGAATCATGGCTAAAAAACACATCAAAACAAACAGCAGTGGGTTGCAGTACTAAGCATAATGTTATGATGAGCAAGAGGACTCACCCCAAACATGACACAACCCTTGTTTCCCTCTTGCACAATTGGCACACAATCACATTCTACTAAGTTTTTGACCATAAAAATTGTGGTCAGGAAAATGACAGCCAGGCCGGGTCCCAGTGCTTAGACAAGACGGTGCTTCCGCAAGGGGCCATGAGCAACAGATACTGAGCTCGCATATACCCAAGTAACACAAGCATATGGTCATAGCCACGACTCACGGTACATTGTTTTGCCTTGTTGCTCTGCGGCGCAAATCAGATCAGTGCCGAATGTTGCCTTGAGGTCGCCGCACAAGATGGCTGTTGAATGTTCCATGGGCCGTCTGGGTAAGCTCTTCCCCCTCCCACAAGCGCCGGTTAGCCATGAACCTTGCACTCTAGGGTACACTCCCCACCTTTAACCACAAAAAGACAAAAGCGACAGCTCCGTGGCAGGCCGACCGGGGTTCAAACCCGTGATCCGTGGAGTGTGTGTGCTATGTGTGTCCGGTATGCTACATTGCCGTCACTGTAAGAACCATTTTCCAAGCCACCCGCACCCAAAAATCATTTCATCCCCATGTGGTCTCGAACCACCGACCAGGGTGTATCACTTGCCGGAGACCGAAGGGAGGGTCGGTCCCATTGCCTCCGTGTGAGGCGGACTCGGCTTCCAACCCGGAGAGCACTGTGTCGCGTGTGCGCAATGCGTTTCACATATGCTTCTTCCCTTGGCAAAACAGGAGTAACACGAAGGGGGTAGAGTACATACTTGCTCTCTTATGGATAGCGCCCAAGCGAAGCGCAGACAGAGACCGCACAACAGTCGAGGAGGAAACAAAGAAATGAAGTGAGCTATGGCACCACACAGCCTCACTGGCAGAGCCACCACTCCGCCCTTTCACGGATAGGAGAAAGCTACATTACAACTTACCCTGCTCCATTAGATGGGAACAGGAAGCGCCCGAAGGGAGGAAGATATCCATGGACCATGACACTAAACCGACCCACTACGAGCCTCTAGGGTTCGAACCTACCCCCGGGAGTCCCCGGGAGGCCGGGTGCATGTCCACTATGATACTACGACAATGTGGCTATTTACCCTTTGTTGTAGCCTCCTCATGGATTATCATTCTGGGCATAGGCATGCACTTCACAGAGAAGGTGTTGTGTGTTGTGGGTGGGCCGTGACATCAAACAGTCCCATGAGCAGAGACATCACTCTGCCCTCTCGCACCTTTTTTTTGCGGCACTTTGCACGTTGTTTCTGTGTGTCAGTGACATTTGTGCTGAACCGGTCGTCCGAGGACGAGATCATGCCCATCCAAATACCCCCTTTTTCATCCAGGTCCTCCTGACTGTCATTGTTGCTGGCAATTTGTGTGTCCACTGCAGATGCTGCTCCCGATGCCTCTCCCGTTACTTCGTCACCATCCATGGGCTACAGTCCTAACTCCTCCCATATCCCCTTGGTTGCATCCGAATCCGATCCACCTCGTAGCCCTACCGTGGATTCTGTGTCAGAACCCTGGTCGTAATGCCGTTTGCCTGACCACAGCGGGTTGGAGCACATCCCCTCCATTGTAAACCCATTGGCCACCTCATTCCCATGCACATTGGCGTGTGCTGGGACGTGTTCCCATCGTACTTGTTTGTCCGGCTTGCTCATTTCATGCAGGCTTAATTCCCATACTAGCACAATTGCCTTCAGCGCACCCAACGACGTGGTCCATCCCCTTGACTTCCAGTTTTGGGCTTTGCCACTCGCCCCTTGTTGCAGATACTGTGAGTCAGTCAAAATCGCGAGGATGGGTACCCAGAATCCTTGCAGAGCTTCTAGGGGCGCCCATAGTTTAGCCCCATTATTGGTTTGTCTATGTTTAATTAGCACATACCCAAAGAACCTGACCTTGCCCGCTCTTTGGTGTTCTTTTTGATTCTTTTGGATGATACATCTGTGTAGACAATCCTCCAACCTTTTGGACATGTTTCACTACCTCGGGCTCCGCTACTCTTGGTGTTTTTTTGACTGACTCCAGAAGTTCAAAGAGTACTCAAGACTGTGCTTGGGAAAGTGGGCGTCTCCAGCATATGATACAGTGGATCCTCGCAACGCGGGGCACATGGCAAAGACCGCTACTCTTGGTGTTTTCGGTGTTGTCTCCGCTCTCTCATCTTCGCTTATTGGATCCTCTTTTGCTTGAGTAAAACAATATGTGTGTGACTGCCACCATGAGTTGATTCCTGTGGTCGGCCAAACGTCTCCTTTGCCTGGCTGTACTCCTGTTTCCCTAAGCTGCTCTATTAACTGTAGGAACCCTTGCCAACGGTTCGTACAGTCCCCATGATAGATTCCGCAAGGGGGGGGGGGGAGGCTGGCTTGGGTTAGCTCATCCCCCTCCCCCTTGGGGGGGGGGGGTCCTATGCATATGTGCATTGCCCCCATTCTGCTTCCTCCGGGGTCAACACACCACCAGCACTACTATACCTGCCACCAACACAGCCCCACTGCTCCTTCTTGCCTTCGACGAGCCCTGGCGAGCATGTCGGGGAACCTTGTGGGACCGCTTATGCCCTCTTGTGCTGACAGTACAATCCACCCCAGGGATGACACTCACTTGGCAGTGTGTCCTGCTATCCCTGAGCCAAACTATCTTGGTGCCCACAAAAAAAAGGTGGGAAGGGCTAGGTTGGCCATGAAGCAACGGACACTTAGCTCCTGAATGCCCCAGGACACAGGCTATTTGGTCACAGCTCAAGAACTGATTTGAGCTGTGACGGAATAGCCTGGGGGAGCTAACGGGGGGAGGGGGAGGACTCAAAGGTGATCTGCCAAAAAAAGGAGCCAAACCATGATCCCAATAGAACAGTGTTCAAAGAAGTGATGTCCTCTTTTGTGAATCACAAACCACACCACTTGATGACCTTTTTGGAGCAAAAAGGAAAACAGAAAAAGCCCCCCCCGCTTGCAAGAGCAACAGCAAAGTCCCAAAATTTGTCGGAAACAACACCTACCGTTGCTCTAACACAGCGTATTTATAAAAGGGCAAAACAGGACACAGTTCCAAAAGTTACTTAAACAACACCTGCTGTTGCTCTGACAAGGGCGTTGCTCTCGCAAGCGGGGCGGGAGCGTACCATCCTGTACATGGAAACTTGCCCAAACAAGGAACTGAACTTGGTACCACATGCCTCAAGGCAGGGGCACAAACCAACTCAACTACATGTTTTGCTTGTGAATCCCCCAACCCCATCCCATCCCAGCCCCTTGGGGGAATGTTTGCCCGGCGCGCGCCCGGCGCTACCTTTCTACTAACTATCCTGACTTCAGCCCAAGATTTACCCTCTGATGGAGAAGGGCCCCCAAATAGACCATGATGGACTGCGCACCTTCCCTACAAAGCAGTTGCATAATTAGACAATAGCTGTGAATTCAACAACTCCAAATGTCATTTGTATTGTACTTAACAAACGGTACTTCGCCTTGACCTTTCCCATAGATTTCGCTATGGTAATGAGTACCCAAGCCGCAAGCGGTTTGGACGGCGTTTCTGCCTCACGTCACAAGAACGCAGCGCAAACTCAGTATTCGCTACATCACCCCTACCTTCTCGGGGTCCCCATGGTGGGGAGAAATCAATATGGCTACATTACCCCTACTTTCTTGGGGTCCCCATGGTGGGGGGAAATCAACCTAGCAAGGAGTGGATGTGGTGGAAACGAGCAAAAAATGGAAGAAAATTGGTGAAACTGGGTGAGAAATCAAAATGTACCATATCCCGAATGTGAAAGAAGCATCAAAATGCCCGTTGTCAAACAACAATAATGCCCATAGTATCACAAAGTATGGGGTTCTAGGACGGCTAGACATCCAAATAGTTGCACTGCGCGCGCACTGCGCTTAGTGCACCCCCTAAAAGGTCACCGGTGGGGCACGGGTCAAAAAAGATGCCCGGCGCGCTAACGCTCCCCCCTTGTTGCAAACACAAGCAAAGAAGCGCGAACATACAAGAAACGCTGAATTAAACAAAGGCCCCATGACATATGCACAAATGGCAATACACAGCAGCAGTCTGCCCTGGCCTTGCTGGATCAGTTTTCTTTGTAAATCCAGAAATATTGTCATGGAGCCAATTGTGCACAGAGAGGTACACACACACAGCTTTGACACACATTGAATCAATTCAAGCCACCATGCTGCCGGAAGAGTCTGCAAGTGAGAAAAAAAGAAAATCTCACTGAGCAGCCCCAATTTTGACATCAGTTGGAGGAAAGAATGTCCCAAAGGGGGCAAAATGTAGCAAGTGGGGGGAAGAAGGAGGTAAGAAGTGTTTGACCCGATGCCGTTCCAATGCACACAGAATTGCGGTTTAGGGACAAAGTAAAGACTGCCGTCACTGAAACCAAACAGCTGGGAAAGGCTGGCGATGGTTTACTCAGCCAAAGTACTTTGCCTCAGGCTTCGGCAATGATAACAAAGACTATGTTCAACATCAAATGTTTGGTCACTTTGTCGGCAAATCACCTTTTTGTCGATGCATCTAAACACCCATACAACTTACTGTGTGCACTGAAAAAAAAGATTGGGTTTGCAGAGAGTCTGCTGAGGGAGCTGGGGGCAATTCATGTTGCAACCTGAACTGTTGCAGGCTGTACACCATTTATTTAATCAAAAACAAATCCCAACATCAAATAGATCCTGTTTTAGAGAATTTTCTGATAATTGTTTTTGTTTGGGCGCACCTTGTATTCAGGTGGGCTCTCCATAATCTCTCGGTTCAGTAGTCAATGTGATCTTCACGGACTGCATCTCGTGCATGACTCATGAATGCACAAAAACCTGAGTTAAAGTGTGCTTGGGAGTAACTGGAAAAAGATGCCAGACATGATATGATGACATCATGCGATGACACGATATGCACAGTATGCCACACAGTCAGTGCGCGACAGGGTGAAGCAGTCAGTCTTGAAACGTTGGGACACTTCCATCATGCCAAAGCCCTATGATCCTACACATGTGGGAGAGAGAGAGAGAGAGAGAGAGATTGCTGCTGACAGTCATTTTTGGCGACATCTATCAGGTAACAGGGACACCCTTGGAAGGGCGAGCAGATCCGTGGCTCAGCAATGGACCACGATGGTCGACCTACTGGTGTGGAAAAGGCAGACATGTACAACCACCTTGAATTCCGGAGCAGAGGTATCTCGACCATCAGAGTATGCCGTTTCGGGCCACCAACTGCATGCAAAGCATGAGTCAGGCACTGCCTGAATACCCAAGGAACGTCCGCATCAAAAACAACAATCAATCTAACAGATGAACAAATGGGAAAACAGAATCCGAAAATCGTGTACCACCCGGAACCCATAAGCGAAGTTTTACTTCTTTTTGGTCGAGACTAAGATGAGCTGGCGAACCCATAAGCGAATTAGTTTGTAGTTGACAGTAAGAGCCTGACTTCCCATGTCTATATATAGGAAGGAAATCATATTCAGGAGCAATAGTCCATGGGGCTTCTACCCATTCCAGCCCCCAAACTCACCCAAGGGGCAAGTCGCGCGGGTTTCTGGAGAGCCGCCGCCCTGTATGACAAGAGGCTCCCCCCTCCGTCCTTTAGGTTGCCTCACGTGAGGCCCGTCCATGCTTCATGAGCCCCTCCGCGCTGTTGGAAGACAGAGCACCCTCCTGCATGCTGTACAGCATGGTGGAGTGTCGTGCATGGGGGTCACGAACCCATCCCTGGCCCTGTCGGGCCATGCCAGGCAATTCCGTGCAGAGACGCTGTGCTCCGCGAAGAGAGGGAAAGGTAAAGGGGTTAGGGGGCCACTCCCCCACGGAGGGTGGGGTAGAGTACTGGACTTCGTACTGACCCATGTCCTCATCGCACTCAAGATGAGTGCTGTCCGCTCGTGAGGCAGACATCACGCTCTCAAAAAGTGGCGCCAGCGGGGTGGGGGGCAGATCGGGGGGGGTTGAACACCGGACGGCATACTGTTGCACGTCCTCATCAGACGCACTCTGAGTGCTGTCCCTTCGCGGGGTAGACATGGCGCTCTCAAATAGGGGCGCCAGCAGGACGGGGGGCAGGTGAGGTGAATCCTGCTGTCGGTCAGACCCCCCCCCTGGTGTGCATGCGGGCGACCAATGCTCTGGGAACACGTGCCGCACTGAGTGCCAACTGGAAGTCACCGCCGGCGACCATGCCGGAGATGGCGCCCGCAGAATTTGCAGCACCATACTATGAAAACCGTACATGAAGTCGTGCACCTGACCTTTGGGGATGCCGTGCGACAGGTGTTCCGGCATCAAGCCACAGATCCGTAAGCACGTGGGCCAACTACTGATCTGGTCTGATAGCCCCAGTGCCCTCGCCGTTCTCATAAGCGAGCGCCAGGCACCGGATCGATGTATGCCCCAGGCTGGGCAGGCCCACAAGATGTGTTCGTCGTCTTCTTCTTGTTGCCGCGAGCAGTATGGGCATAGCGGTGTCGCCCTGAGGCCCCTCGCATGCGCCCTGGCAGCCGTCCATAACGCCCCTGTGAGCCAGCCCCACAGCAGCGCCTTATCATGTCTATATATACACAGCATTGCCCATGACCTAGTGGGCAACACACAAAATGTGTGTGTCACTAAATAGTACAGCAAGGGCCCATGATGTTCGGGGGGGCAAGGCCTATCAAGGTCCAGATTGCCGAGCTCGCCCCCTTGTAGACAGAGGGCCCACTATCGTGGTCAAACAGGGTGGTGCTCCAGGCAAGGAGGGGCGATTGCATGAAAGAAAAATGCTACCCATCGAAAAAAAATTTCTTGAGCTTCAGACGCTCAAAATGTCATTGTGTGTGCTGGGGAGAACCCTGGAGATGTCGATGGGACAGTTATGGCCTTCGCCATGTGCTGTCATGTTGCTCCTGCGATCCATCAACAGAAAGAGCAGAATGCCGTCCGAGGGAAAATTTCTTGCTCAGCACCACTACTGGTCACCGACTCTTTTGATTTGGGCACAGAGGACACAGTGAAAAGCGGATGCAATGTATGGGAAGCCATGGCACTGTCTGTGATCAAAAGCGGACCCGAGATCCATCTATTGCTTAGCCTGCCAACATAGACCAGTCAAACACAAACACTTGCAGCTTCATAAAACAAGACAAGAAGCAGTCAACTGCTTTTTTTTCACCCAAGCGATCCTTCTTCCCCCAAGTACACACATAGCATGCGTTCACGCAGCTGTTCAAAGGCAGGTTGGCTATACAGCAGCACACCACGAATGATGCACCATGGCAACAATGCAGCTGGACACCTGATGCAAAGAGAGGTCTGCAGTGCACACAGATTCAGGTGTCAACTCAAGACAAGCACCAACAATTCAGATAAATTTACAGTAACCAGAACCACTCAAGGCCAGTAAGACATACGGGAAACAATTCCTAGACTGTACATCAGCAGTGTTGACCTTGACACTCTGTATACATATTGTCCATTGCTACAGAAGACCTGTAGCCGAGAGATTGTGGCCAAATCTGAAATCTGATGCATGGGATTGCAGTGCAGAGCTGCCACACCAAAGGAAAATCCAGAAGAAAAGAATATCTAGTGACTGGAAATCTGACGCAACACATCCACAAATACAAGGGGGTTGTTTACAGTGACACAAACATGAACCTAGCATGTAGAAATTCGGATGTGACCTCCAACCAATGGTGACCAAGCAAAGCAGAGACATATTTGTTGATCGCAGGAAAATTTTTCGCCGTTGCAAAACAGACAGGCGGTCATCATTTTTGAGGCTACCTGTGGTTCTGCGGAACCATCCTCGGTTGGCTTTGGGGCTCTCTTAACACTGGAAGCTGCAGCTGTATGATTTTGTAGCTGTGCATGTCATGCACATGACATGCACACGATCCCCAGAGTATGTCCAGGGTATTAGATTGCCAGTCCAACTGCAACCCCTTGTTTGCTCCAGAGGTAAAACTTTACTGAGTGCAGTTGGGAATTATACACAGCTGATGAGGGTTCATCAGAGGGTGGATCAAAGTTGAGTGGTGGGTGGTCATTGAGGGTTTGCTTGGTACTTTAGAGAATTGGTGAGGGTTGCCTGGGGTTTCGCAATACTACCACGGTGCTCCACTCAAGGCAGAGTCCATTACTAGCGGGTCCTCGTCAGTGGATTTTCCCTGCATATTGCAGTTGGCTACCAAAAAAAAGGGGGGTTTGCAATCTTCAAAGCACGAAGCGCCGAGCTTGTGTGTGCTCACTTGTGCACAGCACATGCACAGTGCAGGCAGCCAACATGCACTATGCTCCCTAACGGACGACATGGTATGTTGTGTAGGGGTGCATTGGGGAGGCCACATCGGGCTTTACGTCTAGGGCTGCAGTGGCGTGCTAACATTGAAACCAAGTGCCACTTGAAAGTGAAGGCCGGAGTATGGCCTTCGGAGATGACACGTTGCTCATGTGTAATGGCAGTGTGTCCTTGGTGATACAGGTCAGCCGCAACAGCACTGCAGCTCAGCGGCATATGTATGTGGGGGCAATGAATCGTTCATGCACCAAAGTACCAGCGACACCACACTCAATGTTCGAATGCATGGGGGGGGGGGGGGGATGGCCTGCGTGCACTGGGAGCTAGCAGCTTTAAATAGCTGTTGCCCCGTTGCTGTACCCGACCGAGTACACACTGTCCCCGTCCACGTCGGTCCATCTGACCCTGCCCACCTGACAACCATCACTATTATTGCTGCTACTACTGCTACTGCTCCCGCTGTTGACAGGTGCCTCGCAGTCTGCACCCTCCAATATTGGCACACGTGCCATTTTGGTTTGCCCTTGCGGGCTGAGTCCCAACAACATCCTCCCCTGAGACCTCAGCCTGAATGCTGGCATCAGAATCGACATCACCATTAGGGTCAGGGACGACCTCTACCTAGGCCACAGGCCGGTGTCGTGCAGCAGTGCCTTGCCCCTTACCTGCCTTCCCAGTGTACCGGTGCGGACACTGGTATCTTCTCTATCACTCTACACAGTCAGCTGGGCATTTTTTCCTTTTCATGGAATTGGACAGTCACTCATCAGCCAGGCAATGGGGACCTGACACTTTGAATGCATTGATGGGACCCCCCTCCCCTTGCGAAAACAACGCCCTTATCAGAACAACATTAGCTATTGTTTCCTCTGCGAACATGTTGGACACATACGCAATGGAAAAAGGCGCACAAGGCAGCCGTCCCACTCCGTTGTAGTGGATGCAGCCATGGGCCTTTTACTGTTTTTTGTCTGGGACACCCACTCATTTATAGATGCATGTTGAAAGGATACAAAACACAGGTTGGATGGATACAACTGTGCCCTGGGTAGTGCTGCATGCTGACATGCAGTAACACATCAACAGCATGATGTAGCAAGGCATAGCATAAGCGACACTTCAAGTGCGGATGTTTGCAATGCGGGACCTGGCTTTCCTAAACATTGAACATCTGTCAATCATGTGGCAGATGCAGATGCGAGCTTGTGCCAAGTGTCAAGGGATCTATCTACCCCCCCCCACCTTGCGCAAGCACCAGCCAGGTCAGGAAAGTGACGGTCAGACCGAGTCCTGGTGCTTGGACAAGGCGGTGCAACCGCGCGATGCGCGGTACCAAAAGAAAGCATGTCCCAAAAACCTGCCCATACCTCACCCTAAGCACAATAGTCGCAACAGGGCCCTAGAACACAATGTGCAGGCAAATTTCAGCAAGTTCTGGAGGTCCTCACTGCCCATCAGGGGCATCAGGAGCTTGGGAATTGTGCATGTGAAGGGTGAGGAATTTGCTCGGTGTCCTTCAGGAGCACAGAGTTGCTCCATCTCAATATTCATTTTTTTGCTCACCTCATGCTTGTCACATGCCTGAGACCCAAGCAGAATGTTGCTATGAGCGTGAGGACTCATCACGAGCATGAAACAGCCCCTCTTTCCCTCTACAATTGGCACACAATCACACTTTGCCTACTTTCTGACCGTAAAAGCCGTGGTCAGAAAATTCGGTAAAAGTGACGGTCAGACCGGGTCCTGGTCCTAGACGGTCCTAGGCGGTGCTTGCGCAATGGGGGGGGAGGGGGGGACATGTGTTGGTACGTCATGTTGCGTTTGTCTGGGGATTAAAAATGGAACCTCAGAGTCATGCGACACCACCACAACAGTGGCGGGGTGATGTCTATTATATCAATATGTCAGGATTGCAAGTGAATTGTGCACATATTACGCTGCCTTCCTGGGTCTGCAACATGCCCTAGCACACCCCCAAATTGAAAAGAGAACAACATTTCGTGCATACAGCCCAATAATACCCCATCCACCCAGACCACCACCAAACCCCATGATGAATTTTGACCCAGAAACCTAGGAATCCTGTGTACTAAAGTGCTGAATCCAACGGACCTACAATCCTCATTCCTCCAGACTAGAAATCAGCTGAAGACTGTTGTACAACGCAGAACTTGATAAAAAAAAACAGGGGCTATGGAAAACAACCAGGTTGGGCGGGGGCGTGTGTTTGTGCTCCGCCTTCATTCAAATGCTGTGGTGGCGGGAGGGGTTTGAATTTATACATGGCAAGACTTGGGGAGCCAGGGGGAGGGTGGGGGGGAAATGTCGAAAATAGACCAATGCTGTGTACTTCGGGGAGGGAACCCTTCATACTTTTTTCAATTGACGCTGGGCAACACGGCATGCAGGCATGCTGCTAATGTGCATGGGGCCTGACCGTCATTGCGGTCCTGGTTTTTTTTTCGGTCTTGCACTGACAAGCGTTTGCCATGCATCAGAGTTTCTTCACAGGGAGGGGCACACAGGAACGTGACTGGTGCGGTATGCACGGCCCAACTACTGGAAGCCTTTTGGGAGATGCACTCCCTGACCTAGAGCTGCCAGGGGAGGGAATGGGAGGGTAAATGTTGGCAGGTACCGCAGCCAAGCAATCAATCTGCAAGGCTGTAAAGCATGAAGTTGAACATGATTGACCAAGATCAACTGCTGCACAATGTATGCAGAAGAGTGGAACCGGGTGGCTATCTGTACCTCATCGGACAACAACACATCTGCCAGAGCAACACAGAGAATTACTCTGGGAAGGGGCCAGGGGCGGGGGCTGGCCCTAGAAAATGCAACTAACAAATTTAGAAAGTCTTCTCAGTCACAGGTACAGTGGCCACTTGCCTGAGCACTGTGATACACAGCTGCGACTATACATATAGAGATCAGGGATGCAACTGCGTGCAGAAACAGCAGCCTGATGCTGGGAGAGGGATGGGGCTATGGCGGATGGGGGGGGAGAGCGTTTCAAGGCTGGGAGGCGGGCTAGTGCCCCAGCTTCACCCCCTTGGGGTGCAAAGTGGCTGCTCAAACTTGGAACAACGGCCACGGAAGTCAGGATCAGAAGTGCCAGGCGGTGGAGGTCAGGATTTCTTCATTCCACTGACACTTGGATGTGGGTCCGGAGCCAACGATGCGGAGGTGGTGGCGGAGTGCCCCACCGCTTTATCACGTCACTGCAGAAAGAAATAAGGAAGGCGGGAAGTGGGGGTAACCCACGAAGGCGCAGTGGGTTTGAAGAGGCCGGGGCGGAGGGGTTTGGTCCCACCCCCTCCGATTCCCGTCTTTTCGTGCTGCGCCGCAGATACGGACCCAAGGTTAGTACTCCCACATCTCCTGAGACCAAGAACAAGGAGTACGCCAGAGTGAACTCCAGCTTCAGCAGATGGTCTCCGCTACTGAGTGCGCGTGGGAGCGTGCGTGTGCGCACGTGTGGAAGTGTGCGCGCGCGTGTGGGAGTGTGCGCGTGCGCGCGCGTGTGGGCCTGTGCGCGTGCGCGCGTGTGAATGCTTTCCCCTCGGGTCTACTCTCCAGTGGGCATGCCCTTGGTGCACCCTGCCTGGGATGCCACCGCCCTGCACCCCGTGCGCTTAATTGCTCGGTGGTCAAGCCCTCAGCGGCCATCAGAACGCAGCCCTCCTCCTCGTTGCCCTTGTGTTTGCTGATATGCTGGCAACTTTTATGAGGTGATGGGGTGTGTGATTGGTGGCAACAAGCCGTCCCTCTAAAGCCCCAGCTCAAGGCAATGCCAAGCTACAGCTCTAGGCACTACCAAATCGTGGGACACAGTGGAAGGCAAATGGCTTGCAGGCGGGGGAACTCTACGCAATGCCAGGCCCAAGAGGGGCGCCGGTTGATCCCAGCAAGTACCAGGTACGATCACGCTGTGCAACTGTAAAACCGGAAACAACTCTCGTCCGAAAAAGAGAAACACACCGACCAACAAATACAACCGAACAGAGGAATCCGGTCTCTCACAATCTGTGCCCGACTGGGCACTGGAGAGTGGCACTTAACTTTGCTTGGGAGGGGTCCGGCGCCAGACCAAACCGCTTCGTAGAGCGGTGGCCCCACACTCATAGGCTTCCATGCCAAGAAGTGGTAGAAGGAAATCCACTCCCTGTGGCCACAATTCAAGGAGGGCATGTCCGCCGGTCGTGGACACATGCGAAACCGAGAAAGCTCTCCTTGAGACCATAGCATCACGCGCAGGTGTCACTGCCATCGCTGAAAATGCAGCACACGCTGTTGTATACTTTCTGCATCAGTACACTTGTCAGAGCGGATGCGAAAACAATTCTCATTGCCAAAAAAAAAGGAATGCGGTGCCTTACGGTCCAGATCCGGGGCTGCAGACTGGGGTGGCATTTCAAAATTTGAGGTGTGGATGGCGGGCAGCCTTTGGGAGGAGAAAGAGGGCTGGCAGGTTCCTCACCTTGGACTTGGCAGGTTGCCATACATCAGCCCCAGTGGGCCAATGGCATGGTAGAAAACTTTGGGGGGGAAATAAAAAATGCCTTTGCTGAATCTCTGCAGAGACCCATTGCTGAGGAGGAAATGCTGGAAGCAGGGGGTGGATGTCTGTGGCTGGCGGAGGGGGACGTGTCAGGTGTGCACAGGCAGCAGCTTCCTGAGAACCAAACGACAGCTGCAGGCCAACCTTGCCGCACTGCATGCTACAGGCAGCAAAATGCACAATAACATGAGCGCGTGCACACACACACAGAGAGAGAGAGAGAGTGTGTGTGTGTGTGTGTGTGTGTGTGTGTGAGCTCAAAGCATAAAGCATGCCTACAAGCTGGAGTGTGGGTGACGGCTTCAAGGCAGAGGAAACGGCAGCCCTGGGCTCACAAGGGATTTCAACAATGCATCACAGCTGCAGCCTTGTTGTTTTGATGGCGTTGCTGGCACAAAAGTAGATCTTAGGCAGCTTTCGTAAAAGCAGGACCCACGTGTAGCATTGGAGAATATAAGAGTCAGAGGGCCAACGTTACAGTGAACCACCGGGATACGCGTGCATGCGCAGATTGACGAGCAAGACTTGCATCTTACGGAAAATCCAGCAACACAGCGGGGGGTGTGATTATGGGGTGCAGGCCTGTGGCATGCAACGGAGTTCAAAGATTGCAAATCTGGGAGGCAATTGTGTACGTATATACAAAACTTTTGCACATTGGAGTGTGAGTCAGATATTTTGGGGCAGGGCAGGGCCTTCAGCTTCAAGTACCACCAATATCTGCATATCTACGTTCATCCTGGTGCTGACATCTGCTGGCAGATGCATCTATTTGTAGTTCAAACGCGTTTGCGTCTGGAAAACAATACTTCGAGAACCTCATCCCGCGCACCGTTTACAACGACATCATACTACACGTACTAAGTTCATGTACCTGCAAACCTGCTACCCGAAACGTACACATTTACAAACATCTGCATCAACCACTGGTTAAGACAAAATGTATTCCCATAGTGCAATTTCCTTGGAAAGCCCGGTAGCACGACCAAACCAGCCACGGGGGCTGAGGGATTATTGGTGTTAATCCCCGACGAAAACGGTGTTTTACATAGAAACTGGTAGATATGCAACGGCATAGGACGCAAACAGACTAACCATTCATTCCTTGAAGCCCAAGGAAATTCATCTCACACAGGCATACAGGCACTTGCAGTTGGTATTCGTTGGGAGGCCTGAGGCACGGGGCAGAGAGGCCAATTAAAAGCCATCTTCTGCCACACATTGACTGGTCACGCCCACAGGGCTTGCATGAACAGCGGCCTTGCAGGCCATGTGCTCAGCACAACATCAGAGAGCCCGGCTTTTAGGCCCCTTGGATTGCCAACAAAATGTATCACAGCCTTTGAGATGCGCAGCTGCGGCTGTTGCACAGCTCTGATGAGTGCAGCTTGGGCATGACAACTGATCCATGATACGGCCTTGCGCTTGCAAAACCGGGTACGATACGCGCTTCTTTCGACACCGCACTGTACCACACCATCTGCAGTAGATTTCAAATAGCGATGGCATGCCCTCACCCTCCACTACTGTCCGGGAGGCAACACTTTGGGAGAATGTAACCTGCGCCGAAAGAGAGAGGGAGGGAGGGAGGGAGGGAGGGAGGGAGGTCTCCCTGCGCACCAGGGTGTCAGAAATGCAATACTCTCGTGTGGCATGAATTCCAGTGGCGGCCTCCCTGACAAACCTAAACCTAGTTAGTTTCTATCGCGAGACTGGGGAAGGGAGAGGCGGAGGAGAGCGAGCACGGGAACAACGATGGGGGCCTCAATGAAAAGGACAGCACAGGACCTGTCCCGCACTGTTCATAGCACTTGGTGGTCAGACGGGGATCCAAGGTCGGGTGCTGCACAGCAAACTGCATGTCGAGCTGCATCATCAGCCATGACGTAGACATGCAGTCAGCGTGCCATCCTTTCCTAGAACAGGGCACTCCAACGTCACTCACTGACGCGGGCAAAGACATTTGCGCGCCAGATTAGATTAGACCGGGTCAACGCACGGTGCACAACTGGCGTCCACAGAGTTCCAAGCATCGGTCATGGGAATACCCTGATGGTGACACACGCCGTGGCAACCCGTCTGCCTATCGAAAAGAATCTACAGAATATGCAGGAGGTTTCAATGTCTCATGGCTCCTGTGAACCAGTTGGGCTTGAAGTCGTCAAAATCTATGACAATAAAATGGCTGGCTTGGAGCTTACGAAAGCTGCTTGCCCAAACAAGCCCCAAAACACCGCAGTCTCAAGCGGAGCCCATGGGCTTCAGGAATCACCTGTCCTGTCAAATTCGGGGGACGGCCATGCCCAGGAAGGGGACGCCCCCCGTCACAATGAACATTGAAGCAAAGCGCCGCCCTTGCCCTGTACCGCGCCCAGAGGATGTGCTCCCACAATTCCTGACCACTTGGCACAGCATCGCCAGTTGAGACGCCCGTTAAGGCCCGTTGGCATGATTATCAGAATGCGGTCACATGTCTATATACGCAGCCCTGGAAATTACCAAGGGAATGCAGTTGCCACTCCCGCACTGGGGAAGGCAATCATCCCCAGATGACCTCTCTGGTCCTGTTGGGTCCCTCCGAAACAAGGGTCACAAGGCTCAGGAAGCGCGTCACTACTTCCTAGTGACAAAGAAATATGTGAGTGCGGCGTTGCATGTGCAGTCCAAAAAACATGGTGCGTGCTCCCGTGACCAAGCGTCAAGGGTTCTCCCTTGGCCTGTCCAGTGCCGCTTGTTGGCAGACCAGCGGCGAAGCCCTGAAGCTACAGGCTGACCTACATATTGATGTGAACGCCAGAAGGCGGCGGCATGGACATGGATGAGGAGGTGGACGCAGCACAGCCTTTGTCAGCTACAAATCCACACAGCCCCGCCTTGTGATCTTGCAATATGTTAGTTCGTACACAGTTGCACCACATGGACAAGCACACGGCAATGCCATGCCGCACAGCACACCACCCCATGACATCAAGAAGTCAATATAGAAAGGTTTTGGGCTTTCTTGACCCCAGAAAAAGCAGGCAAAATGCGACATCGGCTGATTCCGGCCTTCTGGGGCCCGCTAAACACAGCCTAGCCACTACCTGCACAAAAAGCAGCCCCGACCAACAAGCCACCGAAACTATCACCGGTTGCTGCGCGGGGACGTGTATGGGCTGTGCACGTTGGCCAGAGGATTCTCAAGCACTGTGCGACTCATCACCAGCACAACAGAGGGCCGGTGGCAAGGCACTGACAGCCTCCTGAGCCTCACCATCCTCCTCGCACTTCACAGCCTTCTTTTTGTTCTTTTGAGCACGGAGCTGAGACGCAGCATTGGCCACCTGTGCAAACAACACGAGGACGGGAGATCCTTGTGCTCTGGGAGATGAAGAGGCATGGGATGCGTAGACGGGACACAGAAGGCAGGGGGCATGAAGGTGGAGTGGGTGTGCTGGTTGGTACTTGCGCTTTACTGCACTTGGGCATGGTTTGTGGAGGCCGTGCCCCCGGGCTGTGGGTGGTTCTTGGGGGGGAGGGGTGCCTACGTGGGGAGGGGGGAGGAGGGGCCCAGTTTTGTGGGTGAGAGTAGAGTGTCTCTTCGCCTGCGCAGGATTGCCGCTACTGCTGTGGCGTTCACCTCAGTGCCAGCGGGGTAACCGACGGCGGTCAGAGGGTAACAGACAGCAGCTGTAGCCTAAACAAAGGCGGTTGGAGGCGAGCCGAAGGCAGCTTGACGGCAACTAAAGCGGTCCTTGGGGGTGGTCCTTGATGCGAAAAAAAACAAACAAAAACTGTGTCCTCAAGGACCGCCCTGGACATCGGGGCCTTTCACTGTCATTAACGAATTCCCTGATAGATTGAGGGCCAGTGCACTCATCTACAACTATTGATAAGGCACTGTTGTGACCATGCAGGAGGCACACAGACGTACATGGGAGTGTTCATGTTGGTGCCCCTGCGCCACCCCCCCTCAAACTTTATGTGAAGCATTGCCAGCGCCGGGCATGGGAGGGACGCTCAGGGGCAGAGGGCCCAGGAGCAGAGGGACAACTGTCCCACTCTCACCCACCCAAAAGAGTTCGCCCCAGTGGCTTGGGACTAGCGATGCAAACAATTCCGTTCCAAAAACTCAACGCAGTGTGTACACCCGGAAATACCAACCGGCACACTCGCCGAGCTTTCATGGCAGCCTCCCCCCCAAATACAGAAAAGGGGCCTACCTCCTCACTGCATTCCTTGTCTGCCCAACACAGCGCAATGATCAGCAGGGCCACTGTTGTCCATATGATGCTGGGACACCATGATGCTGGGAGGGGGGGGGGGGGGGGGGGGAGCGGACTTCATCTGGGGACAATTTCGGCGGGGAAATTTTTGTGAGGGGAAATTTCGACACACCTCCAATTTTGGTGCAGGGCCATCGGACACGCGAAACTTTGACACCCCCAACCCTTGGTTCCTTGTGGACAATCAGTTGTATGAAACTTTGGCCGGTGAAATTGACTCTTTATCGATTGGGCCCCCCTCCTGACGAATTGCTAAAACATAGTGTATCAGGGCAGCATTTTCATTGTTCCGCAAAGGGGACGGACACTGAGGATGCACAAAGAGCAGGAAGAGCCCCAAATTGCGCAAAAAAAATATTGTGGGGAGAATTTCGACACCAAACTGAAAAACGGATTTTTCCCACGAACTTGTCCCCTGACGAAGTTTGCCACCCCCCCCCCCCCCCCTGTATGGCATCCTCCTCACACACCCCAAGGGACTCCAAGGGGCAGATCACAGGAATCCCGGCTCAGCAGGTCGATACCCAGCGGGTCTGCGCTATCCTGGGGCCTGGGGGGCCTCTGGGGGGGCGGAAGATGGGGATGTCACTCTACAGCTCATCCACCAAGTAGTGACAGTGGATGCCTCAGCCTTGTGAATTGAGGTGGGGTGTTCCCGCCAGGGTCAGGATGTGTGTGTTTTGCAGTCCCCCATTACAAGGCAACAGTGTAGGGTTTCCTCTTGCAGCACATCAAAGTGGCTGCATGACCCCCGCCATCTTGGGGCCCCCACGTTGGGCGAAGAGGTGGCCCACAGGTCTCCAAGTGGCCACGCGGCACTATCCTTTGCCCAGAGGGCCCTCGGGGGGGGGGGGGGGGTTCCAAGGGTTGCCCGAACAAGGATTCCGGTGGGGCAGATGCAGCACTTCTAAGCAGACGGACAACTGTCCCCAGGAAAAATACGCATCCCCAATGGCTTGGGACGAGCAATGTAAACAATTATTTCTCAAAACTCAAACCAGTGCGTACACCCGACCCGCACACTCCCTGCGCCTTGAAGGCAATCCCCGCAACTGTTAGTGCACCGGTACGGCATCCCTGACAGTCTGACAGCCGCGGCAGGTGGGACACTACCCCTCCCCTGCGACCTGAAGCACATCAAGGGTGACATCAGACTGTTACCTGCGTTCCTCGATCCCATCAAGCCATCAGCTGGCAAACCCCCGGTTGCGGTCGATCAGTGCTGCCCTTGCCCTTGCCCCGGGCTGGCACCTCCAGAGGGGAAAGGGGGGGTCATACCTCAAGCAGCCTGTCAAGGGCGTGTCGGGTGTCATTCTGCACACTGCCCGGGGCCATGAGCCTCAGGATCTGTTTGCTGTGCTTCGGCGCGGGGCCATACTTATGGAACACGTCTGCCACCAAATGGCTCAGCAGCAGCACCCGCAGATCCTGCTGCTCAGCACTCAAAGTCTCCAGATCACTGTTCAGCAGCGCCACAAACTCTGACACCCGCTGCGGCTTTACGAGGCCCTGGACCAGTGCCTCTGCCATGAGCTTCACGTTCCGCACGCCCCGGCACCGCTGCACCTGTGCGACCCCTGTGTCACCAGCTGGGGACTCGAGGGTGGCCACCAGCGCGGTCCGCGCCACGTCGTAGAACAGACGGTCGAAGGTCTTGTGCTGTGCTGCCGCCAGCGCTTGCCGCAGCCGCAGTGCGCACTGCACGAACCTGCCCCCGGCGTGCACCTCGACGAGCGCGCGCGCGTGGTACAGCGGCAGCAAGTCAAAGGCGCTGAGGCCACTGCCGTCCGCTGCCGCACGGACGAGCAGCTCCAGCGCGGCCTCAGTGTCAGTCCGCATGCGGTCCCACTGCAGCATGGCATTGAGCAGCCTCTGCTGCGCGGCGGCTTCGGTCATGGTGCGGGTCTCGGTCGCTGTGCGGGTCTGGGCTGCCGGGCGGGTCTCAGCTGCCGGGCGGGTCTCGGCTGCCGGGCGGGTCTCGGCTGCCGGGCGGGTCTTGGCTGCCGGGCGGGTCTCGGTCGCCGGGCGGGTCTCGGCCGCAGCGGGGGCTGAAGGCTTCTCGGTGGGGACCTTCACGCACCTCGTGAACCCTTGGCTGTATATCCAGCCCTGGAACTTCTTCGTCAGGGGCTCCGCGATGGCGGGCGATGACGGGGCAGAGGCAGCAGTGGAGGGGTGCTTCTTCCAGCATTTATCCCCGAACTTGCAGAAGCCCGTTAGCACCCACACCTCGCAGGTGTCCGGGTCCTTTAGCTGCTGCTGCTCCGGGATGATCTCGCCAGGCTCTGGGTGGTAGTACCTGCACGATGTGCAGTGGGGGTGCAGGCCGTCAGCGTGGAGAAGAAGGCACAAGCTGATGCTGCGGAAGAGGGGATATCCTAAGCGGCATTGGGGACCCTTGGCAAACCCACGGGGGGTCTCTCAGTGTACTTCTGGACCCCCCATACGTGCAGCACGAGATGCGGGGAGGGGATGAAAAATTCTATGGTTCAATAAATTGCCAAAACAAAACAGCCAATGAAGGTCCTGGATGCTGTGTGTACTGAGGCCAGCTGAAGAGACAGGAGCCGATGGGCCTGCATGCCACCTCCCTGTGCCTCCATCATGGTATACATGTTGCGAGGGAGGGACCTACGCCAAAGGCTCAGGTGTCCTCACGTCCTCACTGCTTGCTCGTCCATGCCCCTCCCCTGGGGACTTTGATCCTCTTGGGGGCGGCGACCCTTGCCCCTTCCCCACTGCCACTACAGTCGCATACGGCGCCGCCCTGGTAATCCTCATGGTGAAGAGGCCACCGGTGGTTTGTCCAGCGTTCCCACCCGTTGTGTGGCCTTGGGTCCCCTACCTTATGTCTTGGACCACTTCCTGCAGACTTGTGTGTCCCTGATGCTGCTGGCGGCAACGCGCGCGCCGAGCCTCGGCCCCCCACCCTCCCTACACTCGACATCACCGCCAGGAGTAGGGGTGGGGTGGGGGGCATAGTGTCCCTAGCACCTGTTGCACTTGTCAACTCCGCTGGGGGCCATGACATCAGATTTTGAATTAATCAGCATGATCCTGACCTCATGCCACACTCTACCCAAGGGCGGGGGGTGGGGATTGGGGCCCACTCACCTTCTCGTCCTACTGCCTCATTGTCTGGCACTCTGCCCCCATCCATGGCCTTGACCTTCTTCGAGGTTACTAGGAAGGCCTCGCCGGGCTTCCCTCATTGCACCAGGCGCTTGCGCCCCACCATCGACTCCTTCTCGCCGGTGCACGCCACCTTCCACGGCAGCCCTGCTGTCTCTTGCGGTTCGTCTTCCCGTGGGCGTAGCCTGCTTAGCCAGCCCTGCATTCCGCGAGCTGCTGCCACTTGCTTGGATTGCGGCTGCTTTTGCATCCCCGGTGTGGACACGTACTGACAGCACCCTGTTGGCACCCCCGCACATGGGTGCCCCTCGTGTCTCTAACAGCAGCAATTCACCACGCCCTGGCGAGCCTCTAGGCAGCACCTGCACGACAATGCTCCACGGAGTGGGCAGAGGCCACCTGAGGAGCCCCAGCCCTTCCCCAACCCACACCTGTTTGGACTGAGGGTGCTGCCGGCTTCACCACCGGCACGTCCTCCTGTTGTTGCCTGGGTGCGCGTGGCACGCGCTGGTACGGCCGCAGTGGAACCCCTCCCGCTGGCGTGAGAGGGTAGAAACCCCCAAGAAAATCTTGCATGGGGGCGGCATGCTGCAGCCACTATAGTCTCCTTTGGCATAATGTGGTGCACTGCGCTGATAGGTGCTCGAGCTGGCACATCGTCAGTGCCCTGCTCCTAAAGTACAAGCACTTTTGCAGTCTAGGCAGGCTCGTCCCCCAAGGGGAATTAACAACTTGCAGCACGGGGTTTCTTCCCCCCGCAACAGCTGCCCCGCAACGATGTGCGTTTGTAGCGCCCTCATCGCCTGGCGCAGCACACGCTCGCTCCTATAAAGGTGTGCACTGTGCTTTGGCCTGGGTGGCAAAGCTCTCCCGACGGTAAGCTCGAAGTCTAGTGCTAGCTCAGCATATGTGACTTCGCCATCCATCCACTGCAAGCCATCGGCCCGTGCCAACAGATCAACCGTCAACTGCCGGTCCCATTCATCTCATTCAGGCTGGGGAGCACTTTCTGCGACGGCTCATACACTTTCGCTATCAGCCTGGGGGGGGGGGGGGGGGACCCCTCGTGTCTAGACACCAACTCCCCCGCCAACTAGCTGTTGGCCGGAGGCCCCTTGGGGGCCCTTGGGGCGGGGGGGGGGGCATCGGAGGGGGGGGTTCAAGGAGGGGCGAATGGGGGGGGGGGGTCTAGGAGGGGCTTGGGGGGTTGGGGGGCGCTCCGGGAGGGTCGGTTGGGGGGGGGGGGTTCCAGGTGGGGCGGTTTGGGGTGGTGGGGGGGGGGGTCCAGGTGGGGCGATTTGGGGTGTTGGGGGGCGGGAAGGGGGGCACAGGCTCCCCTTACCTCCCCTTGCCCTCCCTCTAACCATACCATCACCATAAACCTAACCCTAACCTTTGCAGCCAGCTAGTTTGGCCATGCCAGCCATGTTGATTGGGCCGAACAAGATCCCCCAAATGCTTTTGCCATATCATTGCTCTCCATTTTGGACCCCAACACTAACTGTGACCCTAGCCTAGGGTGAGAGCCATGGCTAGGGTTAGGGCTAGGGTTAGGGTTAGGGTTAAGTGTAGGGCTAGGAGTAGGCTAAGGGTTGGGGTTGGGCGTTAGAGTCAAGGTTGGGTTTAAGGATAGTGTTGGGGTGCAAAGTGGACAAAATTTTCCTCAGGGCACCTTTGGTGTTCATGGAGCATCGGACGCCTTTGGAGCCCATGGATGCCTGAGGGCAACACCCTTGGCAACTAACTGTTGGCTGGAGGCCCCTAGGGGGGGGAGGGGGAAGGTGGCGTCCTAGGAGCCGCAGAGTCGCCCCCCCGGGGCTATCAGGTGCACTAGTGGCTGCACCCAGATTTTAAACAAGTCTGCCTTTTCTCGCAGATCAAACAGCAGAGTCTTAAGGAACGCAAACCTCGCTTTCATTTTTGCCATCTCTGGAGCATGAGCCTGCTCACCTGCAACATGCCCGAGTAAAAATCCCACATATCGCACTCTTTCTTTCACCGTGAGCCCATGTGACACCGTGTGACACCAACAGCCCATTTTTCCAATGCAAACGATTTCTGTAGATTGACCTGCAGCCCCAAGTATTGTTCGAATATCTGCACCTGATGCTTGGCCTGCACCGCTAGCCATTTTGCCGGCCCCCCTTGTCCCGGAATCCAAATGAGTAAATCATCCGCAAACAGCAAAAGAAGCACATCGGGGAAGTGAGCCTTTAATTGAAAAACGAGAACACAGTCCGCAAGGCAAACAGTGGGGGCGACAGAGGGTCCACCATGGTGACCCCATCCACATATCCTTGATCAACACAGAAGTGCACGTCCCCTGTTGGTGACCGTGTCAGCATGTTACTGATGTCATCTGGCATTCCCAGAAACTGGAGGGCTGCTTCAAAAAAGGTGCTTCAAAAAAGGTGTGGGAGGCGCTTTCATGTGCCTTGGCAAAGTCAATCGACGGGAATGCCGCATTGGACGCATCGTCCCAGATGCCTTTGGCATGAATAATGTGATGCAGGATATTTCTTTTCTTCAAAAACCCCTTCTGAGACTGCGGCACCACCACCTGTAGTCTGCTTTAGAGGACAGCTCCACTCTCAGCATGTTGCAGAGACGGTTCTTATTATACTCGTCCCTATCACTCGTCCATATCACTTTGATAGCTTGGCATGAGCATCTCATATGCCTATCGCATGTTTGCTAGCTGCAGCCCCGCCCGATCTAGATGCTCCCATCCATCTGGTACCACATGCCCTGGCGAGGACGCTCTCAGTGCTGCATAGATCGCATGGGGGGGGGGCGGGGGGTGCCAGTGGGGCTCAGCACCATCTCATGTGTGATTCACTGACCCAGCAGCATCTCAGGTGCAATCCTGTAGAACCCAGCACCCTCTCATATGCGATTCAGTACAATGCAGCCCCTTCTCACATGATTCAGCAGGACCCAGCCTCATCACATCTGATCATGAATCATGGTGCAGTAGGGGCAGAAAGAGCGGCAATACCTGCAATATGCACGCATGCGGCCACAGGTGCCATTCAAGAAGTCCAGGCACAGGGGGCGGGCTCTGGCAGCAGGATTCCGGACCCCAACTTCCCGAGAAGGCTTGGCGGCTTTGGAGTTGGCGCGGGGGTCGGTCAGCACAGGGAAATGCTTGTGGTTGAGAGCCTTGACACCAGGCTGCTGTGGCTGTGTGCACAAGGTGTTGAGGTTCTCCGAACTATTCTCCGAGCTATACCCCTCAGAACTCACCCCATCCTCAGTGGACTTTGAGGAGCGCCGGGACCAGGGGCTCCGGGGAACAGATAATGGAGTGGCAGGGGTGTTGACTATCACAGCAGACATTTTGAGATCGAAGGTTGGCAGAGAGAGACCCGAGACTGGCAGTGTGGAGGGCCCAAAATGGTTTGTTTGCAGAGGTGTGGAGGTCCCATAGCCAACGGGGGAGGGGGGGTTGGAAAGGACAGGCACCCACTTTTTGGCATGAGGCACAGCGCTTGGCCTGCCCCTAGGGGGACCCTGGAGCATTCACTGAATCGCTGGAATTCAACCAGAATGTGCCGTTGGAAGTCTCCTAACTGTGCAAACCCTGCTGTACCAGGTGCCAGAGACCGCAAACCACATTCAAATCATAGAGCGAGTCTACAGCAGGACAATAGCGTTCTCAAACTGTAGATGCTCTTAGAGTCCTTCCTCCCAACTTTGATTGCCGTATGTACATTGTGAGCTCGTCTATGTGCACATGCATTGCCTATCAGCTGCGTCTACTCTTTGATACATCTGTCTTGGTGTCTATGCTCTGTTGTTTTATCCCCCCAATGGGCGTGCATTCACTTCACAACCGCATGGTCACCAAAGAGGGGATCAATGGTCAGTTCAGATGAACACCAAACGGGGGGGGGGTCCAGGAAACAACCGCCCACCAACCCATGCACCACCATGTACAAGGTCCCAATCTAGGAATTGAATCCAGCACATCTCACGTAGGCCTCTGACAGCCATAACGCATACCACACTTTTTCCACTACAAACAAAAAGCCATTGATTATGGGCAGTACAAGCCATCCAATCCGCAAAAACACATTCAATCCGAAGAGCAAGACTACAGCAAGGCAGATGCGCTCTTAAACTACAGGTGTTCAGCCCCATCAGAGGATCTGCTCCCAAGTCACACATGCTACGCAGTATTGGCGCAGCGAATCCATGTCTGGTGACCTGCCATCAACACTGCACTTTGGTGGTGTTTTCAAAAGTGCTGTTAAGACTTGGAGTGTAACAAGGCGCAGCCCATCATGTCTATTCCACAAGACAAAGCCAGTAGAGGTGGCAGCCACAACCTTGTAACTTGTAACCTTGCCTAGGAACAAAGGGCCTAAGAAACGGCTGCTTGTTGCACTGCTATCTAGGCTATAGTGAGGTGTATCCTCGTGGTAGAATGCATACTATGTGCAGGTGTAGTAGGTAAACAATCTCCCCCCTAGGGACTCACTGTCTTGCCTAACTGTGTGGTGTCGCGTGACAAGCCCCAGCGGGAAAGGGTTGTAATTTTGAAGGGGCATTTTGGAGCAAGTAGTGGTTTTATGGTGTTGCACAACAAGCCCCGGGGGAAAAGGGTTGTAATTTTGCGGGGGCATTTTGACACCAGTAGCGTTTTTGAATTACAGTTTAAATATATCGATTTGATGTTCTTATCTAATCTAATGGGAACTGCAAACCAAACAATAGCCCACAAGCACCCATTTTTGGATTGTGTTTTCTCGCACGATAACACCCTTGTTGCACCCTTGTTACACCCCTTATCGCACCCTGATTGCACACATTATTGCACAACAAGGGGTGCAATAACCTCTTTTTTTTTTGGTGTTCCGGCACCACATGAGTTCAGAGTGCGCAGCTGAGCTATGAACAAAGAAATGCACGTAGGCAGTGGCCTAGCATATGTGCAACCATAGAAACCAGAACCACAGACTTCATGCAGGTTATGCATGTCCACAAGTGGACATCGATGGGGACACATGACGACACGTGTCGGTTTTCATGTTAGTGCAGACAAGGTTTGCTATGGGTACCAGTGTCCCAAGTTGTCAATGGGTCCTGGACATCCCACATTGAGTACGTTGGGTGGATAACCGCATTATTGTGCGGACCAAAGGGTATCACCGGCGTATTCGGCCGAGGTTTTTAACCTCTTGGACTGAACCCTGCCTCTTGGACTAACCCTGGGGCAATCGCCAAGGTGCAGCTCTTCAATTTGTCCAAGGTCGAAGTCCAAGAGATCATTCATCTCCCCAAAGGGTAGTGGAAACAAAAGTTGTGCATGCCTGCAACATTGGCCATTGCCACTGACCCTCGCACTGCACCTGTGCTCACCATGGGTGACTGGTGGGTACAAATGAAGTGGCGCTTCACTTGCCCACCAAGCGGTTGAGCCAACTGACAAGGCTATGGTACAACCGTCTTGTACTTCAAAAAGTCTTGGTGTTTGCTCTCATCAGCCCTACCTCTGCTTGACCTCACCTTCCCACCACCTTCCACCGATTTGGACAAGAAACAAGATCCCTCTTTGTGATGTGCATTTCTTGTGCATATGCAAAATTGACTTCCGTCACTGTGCATATGGGTTGGGCTCAACCATGTGATACCCCCCTAAAAGATCAAAATCCGCCTCAGCCCCATTGTAGGGCAATGTTCCAAGGAGAGGACAAGAGGCCTGTATGTGGCATCCATGTCTAGTTATCAATGGCAATAAAAATAAATGACCGATTAGCTCATTATTAATTGATAATAAAATTGAATTATCAATAAATCATGAAAATGATGATAATATATAAGATAAATCATTACTTATAAATGATAACTAATAATTGGTAATCGATAAATAATTGTTAATCACTAATATCTAATCGCTATGAAATTCAAGTTATTCACAATGAATCAAAAAATAATTAATTAAATAATCCAAATATTCAAATGGCAATGGTACACTTTGCTCCGCCACGTCCTCCCCCTCCGCCAATGATTAATGATTGGGTGGGCTTTGGGGTTATGTGGGGACCCCCCCCAATCGCAAGGATGTCGGGGGTTAGGGGGCGAGGGGGTCAGAGATATTAATACACGGAAGATTGAGATCCCCCCTTGCCCCATCAGCCACGCTATGCCCCTCCCATCCCCATCCGTCACTCAATTCTACTGCTTTTGGCAAGCCCACCTCATAGAGAATCTACCCCGATCAATCCACACTCAAGTGAACAGCCGGTCAAACAGCCGGTCGATTGGGATCATCGCTGATCATGAACAAAAAACATCTTGGATGGTCATTGTAGGTGGTCACCATATAAAAAAAAATTCGGAAACTTCAATTTTTGAGCTGCCTAGGGTGAAAAACTGCTTTCGCAGGTTGTGCACCAATCCCTTGGGAGACACACCCTCCGCACCCAATATCCAAATAGGGTGAAAAACACACAAATACGGACCACCCCAGGCACTTCCTCACAATGCAAAGAACCTTCTTCCCCACACCCCTTCCTTCCCTCCCACACTCTTTCCTCTCCTATGTCCGTGTTTTTGGCAACCTTATTGACCCCGTGGTACCCACTCTAAGGTGTGCAAGTGGGGATGTTGTGACAATATATGCCTACTAGGATTTTGCAGTCTCTAGTCTTGCCTAGGCCCATGTGAGGCCCGTGTGAAAGATGCGAAATCACTGTTTCCGCCAATAATGGCTTACATGTGTGCATGGAGTGGTACACAGCCTGCTTAGGTAGTTTTTCCCTGGGTGGCTCAAAAATCGAAGTTTGCGAAACTTATTTTTTGTGATATCGTGACCACTCACAATGACCATCCAAGCTATGTGAAGCATGTTTTACATTGTGAGCCAGGGTGGGCCGGGTGGGTGGCTGCATGAGAGGGGAAAGTGTGTTTTGAGGGGGGGAGACTCGTAGGACCTTGCACCCCTCACAACCTAAATAATGGAAAATCACCTCGCAGAGGTTGTTAGAGAAAAGCCAGGCAGGTCCGTATATACGGGGAAACGCCACATCCCCCCCTTTTTGGACCTTTTTGGGCCTATTCATGCACCCCACCTCAAGGGGTTGAATTGTTTGTTTAACCCCTTGTAAAATCATTTTGTCCCATAAACGCATCCCCCATTCAGTTTTTGGTCCGAACCCCTAGACCCCCCCCCTACTTGAAACCCACTTTTTTGGTTTTTGGAGGGAGGGGGGTCTGGGGGTGGGGGTGGGGGGTCAAAAATGTAAAGGGAGTTGGGGTTGTTGTTTGGGTGGAAGGCGTGCAGAGTAATGTGGTGTGTGCACCGTACAACTACACTACAGTGTAGTATTGTATGCTACAGGTACATGTATGAGCACAGAGACCTCTGCTACTGGTAGGGCTGGGGCTGAGATGTTCTTCCCATCCCCTAAATACCTTCACCCACATGGCCAGAAACTAGTGGGTGGGGTGGGGGGGGGGGGGGGATGCTCCTCCCCGAAAAACAGCCCCTTGGTCCGAACACATGCCTTATGAGCTTGGAGCAGTAGTATGTAGGTCCAAAATACTTTTTGCAATACATGGTATGCCTAATTTAGAAGATCGTCTAGGCAATCCAGTGGGTGCACCAATGGGGCCATGCAACGGAGCAAAGAAAAGGCTTTAGCCGAACACGCCATAAAAGACAGCGATGATGTGCAAATGCCATCACACCATTCGTAAAAGCACTATTATACTGTTGCCAAAAATTGTTCCGGCTTGTTGACTGGTGCTACGGGTGCTACAGGAAAACCTGAGGGGATGCCAGATGCACCCCTCTTTGCTGTGGGGATTGCGAGAGTTTGGGTATTGTGAGACCCCTATCTGTCTCTCGTAGCGCCAGCTTGCAGATTAGTGTTCATTGATGCACTACAGAAACAAGGGCGAAGTATGCATTGGCCGTCCACGCCATCAGGGAGGATCCAGATTTTCAGGAGCAACACTCACTCGGGAAGTGTTAGCTCTAGAGTGGAAACAATGCGGGGCCCAGCATTGCCAAAGGCAAAGACCTTGTCGGTTGTAAGGCCCATCAAGCCATCTTCCGGCTACTGGTGTGTAATGAAATTACCCAGCCAAAATCCTAGGTATTTTATGAAATGTGTCACCTCTATCCCCTCTCCCCACATAGCCGCCCAGCAAGCATCCGGCCGCTCATTGGATACGATGCCCGCTGTCTTATTATTATTATATTCATTTAAAGGCCTGAAAATTCCTCAAAGTTACGGACTTCTACCAACACCACCACTATCTTGGATACATCCTCCGGCCAAGGGAAGAAAACAATTAGGTCATTCACATGCATACATAAGTACGACTGCATCCAAACACACCCTTTTAATCGGGTCGATGACCAAAGAAGCCACTAGGGAAAAAGAGGAGAAGGAGGAGGACTAGAGCAGAGATGTCTCTAGCACCGGATAATCTGGCGAAAATCCAGCGACAAAATTTTCAAATCTGGCATAAATCCAGCGTAACCAATCCAGAATACCATTAACATGAACCAGATCCATACCCCAACCCAACAAAGCAAGAAGATGGACCGCACACTGGCAAAGAAACGGTTAGTAGTACCAGTCGCGGTCACCACCGCCAGCAAGAAAAGTACTTTGTAAATGAGTGGCAGGAGCCAAAACAAGTGAGGGAAATAGGCCGTGCGACAAGATCTTTGGGAGCAAGGGCTGAAGGGGAATTGAGGGGGAATTGCGAATTCCCAACAGCGTGCAAAAGTCCCGGGCATAAGCTCGACACCATGGAAAAAAGGCAATAGTGTGGGGCAGGGGTATGTGTCAAACAGGTATATCTGGCGTAAATCCGGGTCAAGATTTTCAAATCCAGCACAAATCCAGCGTCGACCCCCCGAATATCCAGCGCTAGAGACAATGCTGGACTACAGGACAGTAATCGGCCGCGCACTGCACCAAAGACTTGGACCTTTGACTAATCCTCTGTACTCCACCTTACACATACTCTGAGGATGTAGTGGCAGTGGAAACGAACATAGTCCCAGGGAAACCATCCAGCGAACCATGCCCACTCACACTCACCCTTACCTGAGGCGCCCCAACTCAGGGCCTAGGAGGGTACCACAGGGTGTCCTTCCGCACACCCGTATCCGGACTGCGTCCATGGTGATCCCCCTGGTGACCTCGTCAGATTAGGCAGCATTCCCCAAGTTCCTTTCTTTGTATGGCACCCTCCATATAAAACCCAATGCCTGTGCAATGCAAGTTTTGTAGATCTCTGAGTATGGACACCCTCCCCTGTGTGATGCACCCCCCAGGCACTGGGGAGATCTAACCACCAAGTTCATTGGCTCTGACACTGTGACCGCTCTTGTTCTGTTCTGCGTATGACACTCTGTGCTCCCACATTTGACTGCATGTCTTGACTTGGACGTAGCAGTAAACCCCTTTTGGGTTTCAACTGCTAGGTTCTCCCAATCCTATTGCACTGTTTTCCTTCTTTTGTGTGCCCCGTCCCCCATTTTCCTCCCCGGTGCGCGCCAGATGTGCTTTTGCCTGTTTGCCTTCGCACCGTGCTCTGTTCTTGGTCTGTCTGCTCCCTGTTGTCCCTCTCATGTCAGGTCTGCACTAATGCCTCCTGATGCTGGGCCAGATAACTGGTGGGTAAGTACTCGGGCAAAGGACACAACGTGGACAGTTCATGGACTTGGTGGTAGAGCATCATCCCCTGAATTGCTGTATGCTGGAGAATGTCCTTAGTCTCTTCCTAGCCGTGGGCAGTGATGCAGTCCATGAGTACATCTATATCTGCCATGTTGCTGAGGTGTCCTATTGTTTGTATATGTTTGTTTTAGGTTTTGCACGTCGCGTTGGGGCTCCATTAGAGCAACATGGACTGAAAACAATGTCAAAAATGTAGAAAACCTGCAGTCTCAAAAGCAGCATCGTAAAATCAGGCGGGAAGCGGTGAAATCTTCAGAGCTATGACCCAGTCCCACTTTCCCACTACCAGCATACGAACACGTCATCTTCCACTCTTGACCACAAAACCCACAGTCAGAAAAACAGCAATCAGATGGTCAGACGGGTTTGGCATGCTAAGACAAGACTCTGTGCCATGAAGGTATGTTCCGTCGAAGGGCTAGCAGCTACCATGGCTTACCATCAATCCCACAGTGGTGATCTAAATTGGACATCATCGCTCATTGCAACCGCAGTTCAAAGCTCCGTCAATACTTAGAAAGCGCACTTTGTTGTCCACGCATGATATGATCAGCATAGTTGAGATTGGGTCTTTGATAGTCTGCTTACAGCTGACTACTAAGTGGCTGCCATCTCGTGGAACTTGCTTGTTGCTGCTCTGGCAACTCACAAGAAAATTCAACTCATGCTTGGACAAGAACTGCAGCAGAGCCCCACGGGAGAAGACTGATGTATGTACACCTCGCAAACCCTGAAAGAAGCCAGCCTTCATAGGTTCTAATTGGTGAGTTTCTGGTGCAGACTGCCCCAATACAAAATCTGTGAACCACTCCTGCTCAATGGAATCCATGCCTGTTTCTTGAAAGCGGGTGCTCCATGAATATTCTGCAAGCTTCTCCACATCCCGGTCCAAAACCACACGTGGAATACCTCCATGGACGCAAAAGATTTTATGGTTGACAACAGCAGCTACCGGCAACTGATCAAAAGCAAGATTGAATTTTTCATGCATTACTTCTCCCGACCGGCCAAACACCTTGCAGCACTGGCTTATAAAGGATCGGTCTTTGTAAAGGTGATCATTGGAATTTACACTCCGCAATTCATGGTTGCCTCGCAGCAAGAACACCTGGTTATTGTGAAGGACTTTAAAAGCAAACAAATGCAGTATCGTCTCCACTGAATGAGGGCCACCATCCACATAGTCCCCCAAAAATAAATAGCTGCAGCCTGCAAACCTCATATCCAGAGGATTCAGAAGCTGATCCAAGAACAACCTGAGGATATCATAGTGACCATGCAGCTCTCCCATCACGTAGGTGCTTCCATGTAAATCTAAAATAGGGTACGACTGGTCCTGACACAGGGTTATGACTGCATCACACAGAACTCGGGTCGCAGTCATCAAAAATTTCACTTCTTCTGAATTGTGCTGGAAAGGCTCCTGGGTGTAATCACCCTGCTGCTTTGCAGCCCACTTCCGGTGCAGAATCTCCAGAACTCGCACAGCATATGGAATAGCGTTCCCTGCTTTCCTATTTCCCTGTCTGGACGCCTGCTCCTCTTGAGTTGCCGGTGATGCCACAAAACTGCCTGCTGCAACACTCCTCAAATTGCCCGTTAAGATTGAGCCCTTTTTTGAATTCACCACCAAAACGTCTTGATGCACACGGAAATCAGCATTACCATTGTCAAAGTGGTGTGCACCACGTGCAGATTCCTCGATACAAGAAAACTGCGAACCCATTGGTGAAATCGCAGTATGCCACAGAACACTCCACGTTCAATGCAATGCAGGTTGCTTCGCACAAGAGGTCATGCTGGAAATATGGACATTGGGGTCCAACCAGGTCTGCAAAAAGGTCTGGAAAACATTCAAAGTAGGCAAATGCTCATGTTGCAAACGAATAGCAAACCCATCCTCATGGGGTACACTTGCGACAGGGGTACACTTGCGACATCCAACTTTTGGACACCAATCCCAAGCAAATCTTCAAAACCTTTCCAAAATGATCCCAGCACGTACCCTGTAGGGTATGTACAGTCCAAACGCAAACGCGACTCTCCCCCTAGTTGACAGCTAGACCTCCCCACTCACAAGCCCCATTGAGGAGACGTTTTAAGCATGCCCTTTGTCCCCAAAGGCGAGAAGCAGATGCATGACCACATGTTGCTTTGGTATGGCGAGTGTTGCACAGTGGCAGTTTGGCACTTCTTTTTGTCTGCAGTAGATCTATTTGCTGTTATAATGGATTGAATTGTTGACCAAGAGAGTGCCAGAATTCTTCTTAGGGGCTGTTGACCCACCTGAGCATTTGAAACTTTGAACCAATAAAACCTTTGCCTTGAGCCAACTTGCATTTTAGACACATGCAGATACATGAGCCCACGTGTATCAATATTACCCCCCCCCCCCCAATGTCCAACCCCCCCCCCCCCCCCCCCCCCAAGGGACGACAGTTCCCCCCCACCCCGGGGGGGGACTGTCACCAAATGACAGTCTCCCCCACCCCCAGGGGGGACGGACACCACACAACAGTAATTCTAGTATACCCAACCAAAATTTTTCTTCAGCACCTGTGATTTCCTATTGATTTCTTATTGTTCATGGGCCAAGTGACAGTTCCCCCCCTCTGGCAGGGGGGACAAGGGGCCGCAAGTAGGTCAACAAAGCGCTCCACACATGCACGTCCTGGTATGCATATGCAGCAATGTTCGGCAGTTCCATTGATACGATGGTTCCACGAGCACTTTAGCGTATGTACAGGTTGCACTGACGTTTGCCTAGTTACCCTTTCTTTCTGGCCGTGTTTTGTCGGCCAAAACCTCTAGCCTTCATGTTACCATACTGGGGTTTGAGGTCCACAGGCGGCTGGACAGGCTTGCAGTACGCTGGCTCTCAATCGGCCAACCTGTCATGTCGTCCTACAGCACTCTCAGAGAGGGGTTCAGTGGTGTGTGTGTGTGTTAGGCTCATTCTCATTCATTTGACTACGCAAACTGTGGCGATAATGTGGCTGTGAGGGGGCCGCAGGCCCAGCCTCCGTTGCATACCATACGTTCAGACAAAGCATTCCTGAGAGCAGGGGTGCACAATGTGGTCTTTTGGGCCATGTACCGCAGCGGCAATGCAGCCTGCCGTTGCCCTGAAGACGTAGGTGTGAGTCCTCGCTGAGGAGGACTACGAGGAGGAGATGCGGTTCCGGCGGCGCAAGCGGTCCCGGTGGTGGAGCGCGCCGCCGCAGGTGTGTTGTGGTTGGGGCTTTGCTTTTTGCTGACTTCCTGTGTTCAAACTCAATACAGACAGATATAGGCATACCTTACAGCTGGACAAAAAAGAAAACTATGAGGACGAGACACGCCACCGATCCACCGGCGGTACCGATGGTGGAGCGGGATGCTGAAGGGGGCGGTGGCGGGGACCTCACCGACGGGCCCCTGGACGGACAGACGAACCGGGAATCGAACCCCCGACCACGACGAGCGCCAGCCATGGCGCATACCACTAGACCGTCCATGCCTCTTACCCAAAATGGAGCTTGGATCATTTATGCCTCGACGCGAAAATTTGCCATATATGCACTCGAGTTGTTCAGTCATTCATCAATGTGGTGCATGCAACATGAGACACATGTCTACTGAGACCGTTTCTATTGAGAGTCCTCGGACATCGGGGACTGGGGCTGGGACCCCCCCGAGTCCATATGCGAGCCTATATCAGAGCGATATCTGGGTGAGCTGACATCAGTACTTGGTGTGTGAAAGAGCACGCGCCGATGTCTGGGCTCAGGCGTGGACATCGGGTGGACAAGGGGGGGGGGGGGGCCTCAGCTTGGCTTCTCAACACATTTTAAAGGAGCTGTGCACATGGTCCCCAAACTCCAAAACCCAAGAAGGTGAGACAAGAAGGTGAAGAGGAATCCTCAGTGAAGGGGAGGGCACTGTTGGGGTTGGAGATTCCATCGTAGCAACAAGTAGATGGCATTTACAAAAATGCAAAATCCACCAAAACTTAAATACGGGTGTGCCCCAAAAAAATTGTAGACATGGATTGTCTAAAATAGGGCCAAGAGAAGACAAGAATACATTGCAAGACACTTCCACCTTCACACACACTCCTTCTACTTGCACCGCATCTTGTCAATTACCACATACTTGAACCATGAGGATGTGCTTATACAACCCACAACAACCTATATATATATCAAATAGGCCAGATTCAAAGTGCCAAGAGCCGCTTGGACAGTGATATTCCTAAGTACAGATTTCAGCAGAGCCAGGGTGTACATACGGAGTCAGCTCTGGGCTGGGTCCCCATGGTTTCCCGTTGATGTCGGTGTGTGCGTGTGGATGTGAATTTCCCACTGTGTTGGGTCCCAATGCGCCTTGTATTGTTTGGGCAAGGGTTGCAGTGGAATCTCCTACAAAGTGGGGTCCCACTCCTCCTGCACTTGTTTGTGTTTGAGAAAAAATGTCTGTTGTTCAGTTTTGGTTGCATGCAGGTACATTGTTTCTTTCCATCGGTATGATTGTTTTACGATGTTTGTAGTTGTAGCATGTACTATACATGGTTGTGATGTGTGTGCACATAGTCATCCCCCGTCATGCCAAACCCCTGTCATGTTCATGTAGGTGGACGATTTGTTTGGCCATGTCGTATTGGTGACGTATTTTTGTTTTAGACTGTAGATACACACGTCGTGCATTGTCCTACGTTGTGCACAATGCAATTAGCGGTTCTTGCTTGCATATGTGGTTTCGTAGTTGGGTGGATACTAGAGCATGGTAATCATGTTTAGCAGTATCTGCTTATAGGTAGATGGTCTTCAGGCCCCTAATGTGATGCATGGTGCATTCGCAGGCATGTGTGCACTGGTATGTTTTATCATGTGTAGGCGTACCAGTTCTTCTAGCCAGTCCCTGTGTTGAGTCCACCTATTGTCCAGCAACCTATTGTTCAGTCGTGGCCACTTGGGTTGTGTGGCTAAGATGGCTTTGTTGAACCATTGCACCGCTTCGCCGCCATGGGCATAGTGTGCCTCATGTAGCCATACCTCGGTGTCGATGCTGGGGGCATGGGGGCAGGTAGGTTCTGTGGCTCTCTGGCCGTGAAATGAAGCATGTGAGCCATAGTGGTGATGGTGCTTGCTCTGGTGTCATACAACCAATTTGCATCGCATGCCCTGCACTCCCTAGATGGCGCGGCACTGAAATAGTCCCACCATTGTTCGGAATTTGTGGCGCTCCCTTTGGGTAAAGGAGTCCACCAAGGAAAGGGGGGTCCGTAGTGTGGCGCACAGCCATTTGTCATGGGTTGAAGCGGTAGTCAGCCACCTTTTTGCGTGTTCTGACCAATTGGACCAGCAGCTTAACCACATGTCCCAAAATTCTGCCCAGTTGAGGCAGAAGGCCAAGCGCATTGAAACAGAGCTCCCGTGGAGCTGTCCGCAGCGGCGCACAGTGTGGGGAGTCGTTCCCATGGGGCTCCAATGCCCCACCAGCGCACTTGTCCCCACAGCCAGGGGACCCAAGCGTTGCGTTGGTAGTGTTCCACGGGTACCCATGTGACCCAGTGAACTTCCGCCATAAGTTTAAGTCTGCGCAGCTGCAAGATCCATGTCTTCGCCTGTGTGGGCATGATTTGTTCCTGGAGGACAAAATCATGTGGTTTGGGTGGTGGGGTATCCATGTCTAGGTTGTCGCCCATGGTGGCCAATGTATCCGACTCATTGTTGCCGTGTATGTCTTTATAATCCTTATTGGTAGCCGCTTGGCTCAGTTTACGGCAGGGGGGAGGGGGGTTCTCAAAAATCGGATATCCTAATAAAAAAAACCCCCAAAGGCCAAAATCAAAAAAGGGGGGGGGGTTTGGGGGGGGGGGGGGGGTTCAGGGGGTTTTTCGCTACGCGGGGATATCGTCCGCGAGAAGGGCACCCTAGCCCCCCTAGCCCCCTTGGCAGGCCGAAAATGCACCCAGTGGCCTAAGATGTTAGCATATATGCACACCAAATGAAATATATTACTATTCTCACATAGTGTCGGGCACCTCCCAACGGTTGGGTATGCGGCCCAAGTGTGATCCGAGATACGGTCTATTTACCGAGCTGGTGGAACCAATCTTGGTTGTATAACCCTCTTTAGTGTCTAGGGTGGACCCAACAGGTTTGGGAAGCAAGCAAGCAAGCTGCAAGCAAGCAAGCAAGCAAGCAAGCACGCGCGAAATGGGGAAAAATCACAGCTCCGTCGTGGTGCTTTGGATTCCTCCAAAGTTTTGGTGGATGGTGCCTATGGGTGTGAGGACAACCACACAAAGTATGAGCCAAAAACGCAACGGTGGCGGCTAGGAACGGGCGTCGCAAGTGCCGGACTTCCATTTCAAAATCTGCAATTTAGGGCCAAAATCAGCCCCCTCCCCCCCTTTTATGCCCAAAACCATCCTAGAACCTGCTGAAAATGGCCAAATGAAAGGAAATAGTGGCTACTCTACACATGCAGCTAGACTTCCTTGTGCCGAAGGGCCCTCTAGGGCCCTCTAACTCCACAATATGTCCGCGAACCGCCCCGAAAAGGCCCCAAAAGCCCCAGAATCTGTGCACATTGGCCGCCGATAGCCCCAAACCAAAAACAGAACAATACTTGAGCTACGTGGCTCAAAATGTGATTTCGAGAGCACATAATCCATCCGCAACCACCCACTTTTGGTGGTTTCCACCCCTCAGAAATTGCCCTAACCGACGCCTAGACCCCCGTACCTCGGCCCATTGGGCTGCGGCAAGCTGTAGGAGGTAGCCCAAAGAGGTGGGTGCCAAAATGGGTCAACAAGGTCCGCTAGGTGCACAAAAATGATTTTTTTTCAAAAATGATCCTGGACCACATGGAAAACCAAAACAAGTGTTTTTGGTGCATTTTGAGCTTGTGGTGGGCCGTTGTGGCCCTCCTGAAATCCCAAAATGCCTTGAAAAGGGGTGGTTTTGGGACAAAAAATGGGTCAAAAATAGGTCAAAAATGAGAGCCCCGTATGAGCCCATAGCAAGCCATTTTGGCCCCTCCAAAGTCACACAACGCCTTGAAAATGGGTTTTTTTGCAACCAAAAATGGGTCAAAAATGGCTGAAAAATGGGTTTCTCCAAAAATGATCCTAGATCATTTGGGGTGCCTAAACAAGTGAAATGAGCCCATTTTGAGCCCACTGCAAGCCCTTTTGGCCCCTCCAAAGACAGAAATGGGCTTTCAAATCGGTTTTTTTGCTACGAAAAATGGGTCAAAAATGGGTCAAAAATGTGTTTTTCCAACAATGACCGTAGACCATTTGGGGTGCCTAGACAAGTGAAATGAGCCTTTTTTGAGCCCATTGCAAGCCATTTTGGCCACTCCAAAGTCACACAATGCCTTGAAAATGGGCTGTTTTGGGACCCAAAATTAGTCAAAAATGGATCAAAAATGTGGCTTTTCCAAAGATACCTTTGGACTATTTGGGGTGCACAAACAAGTGGAATGAGCCCATTTAGAGCCCATTTTGAGCTATTTTGGCCCCTCTCAAGGCCGAAAGGGCACTGAAAATGGGCCAATTTGGGACCACAAATGGCTCAAAAACGGGTCAAAACCATGGTTTCCCAAAAACGATCCTAGTCCAGTTGTGGTGCCCAAACAGATAAATACAGCTCATTTTGAGCCGCTTTTGAGCCACTCTCGTCCACTTTCCAGTGCGTACCTCATTTGTCGTTAAAGTTTCCTAGACGATGTTCCTTCCCCCACCAGCTCGGTCCCAATATTCAATCCTGGTTTCGGTTTGGGGCAATGTGCACAAATTCTGGGGCTTTTGGGGGCCTTTTCGGGGCGGTTCGCGGACATATTGTGGAGTTAGAGGGCCCTAGAGGGCCCTTCGGCACAAGGAAGTCTAGCTGCATGTGTAGAGTAGCCACTATTTCCCCGCATTTGGCATTTTTGGCATTTTTGGTTCTAGGATGGTTTTGGGCAAAAAAAACAAAGGCTGATTTTGGCCCTAAATTGCAAAATCCCGTTCCCGGCCGCCACCGTTGAGTTTTTGGCTCATACTTTGTGTGGTTGTCCCTCAGACCCATAGGTACCATCCACCAAATTTTGGCCCAATCCGAAGCACCACGGCGGAAGTGTGATTTTTCCCCATTTCGCGCGTGCTTGCTTTTTGCTTGCTTGCATGCTTGCTTGCTTGCTTGCTTGCTTGCTTGCTGCTTGCTTGCTGCTTGTTGCTTGCTGCTTGCTTGCTAAACCTAGTGGGTCCACCCTAGACACTAAAGAGGGTTATAAAACCAAGATTGGGTCCACCAGCTCGGTGACCCTCACCCTAACCATAACCCTAACCGTAGGTGGTTTTTAAGGCTGTTTTTTGATGCAAGCACACCATTTGTGCAAACTTTTTTGGTGATATTCTTTTGGGCTGCATATCCGCACTTTTGTCCTTGCCCCCAATGTAGCCGATTTCCATTCATCCAATGGTAACGAGAGTTCGGCATCTTCCAAAGATGCTAATACCTCCTCTTCTTCCTCGTCGGCCTCCTCTTCTTCCTCTTCTTCAAGGGTGGAAGTTCTCTCCAAAAAGAAGGCAGTGAAGGCCAAGGGCACAAAGCGGTCCACTACCACTGCCATGCTCACTGCTAAAAAGCTATGCACGCGTGGGCGCAACAAGTAGCCTGCCCTCTCCCTCTCCTTCCCTTGCAGTAGCATGCACGTTAGGGCTAGAAGGCGCACACAATGGCGCGGGGACGGAGGCCTGGCCTGCCATAGCCTTGAGGGCCTCCTGAGTTGCGTCGGCCGACCACTATAGTATCACACACACACACACACACACACACACACACACAAACCCCTTCCATTACGCCCCCCGCCATTGCATTTCACCCCACGGTGTATTTTTAACCCCATGGTGTAATTCGAACCCCATGACAACCTCGGTGACCCACCAACCCTTTATGGAGTTCTAACCCCATCGGAAATACCCAAGCCGATGAAATCCTACCCAACAAATGGGTAGGGGCGGAGTGAATTGTGGGCTCCGTGGCTCAAAACGCGGTTTCGAGAGCACATAATCCATCCGCAACCACCCACTTTTGGTGGTTTCCACCCCTCAGAAATTGCCCTAACCGACGCCTAGACCCCCGTACCTCGGCCCATTGGGCTGCGGCAAGCTGTAGGAGGTAGCCCAAAGAGGTGGGTGCCAAAATGGGTCAACAAGGTCCGCTAGGTGCACAAAAAAATGATTTTTTTTCAAAAATGATCCTGGACCACATGGAAAACCAAAACAAGTGTTTTTGGTGCATTTTGAGCCCGTGGTGGCCCGTTGTGGCCCTCCTGAAATCCCAAAATGCCTTGAAAGGGGGTGGTTTTGCAACCAAAAATGGGTCAAAAATGGCTGAAAAATGTGTTTCTCCAAAAGTGATCCTAGACCTTTTAGGGTGCCTAAACAAGTGCAAGGAGCCCATTTTGAGCCCACTGCAAGCCCTTTTGGCCCCTCCAAAGACAGAAATGGGCTTTCAAATCGGTTTTTTTGCTACGAAAAATGGGTCAAAAATGGGTCAAAAATGTGTTTTTCCAACAATGACCGTAGACCATTTGGGGTGCCTAGACAAGTGAAATGAGCCTTTTTTGAGCCCATTGCAAGCCATTTTGGCCACTCCAAAGTCACACAATGCCTTGAAAATGGGCTGTTTTGGGACCCAAAATTAGTCAAAAATGGATCAAAAATGTGGCTTTTCCAAAGATACCTTTGGACTATTTGGGGTGCACAAACAAGTGGTATGAGCCCATTTAGAGCCCATTTTGAGCTATTTTGGCCCCTCTCAAGGCCGAAAGGGCACTGAAAATGGGCCAATTTGGGACCACAAATGGCTCAAAAACGGGTCAAAACCATGGTTTCCCAAAAACGATCCTAGTCCAGTTGTGGTGCCCAAACAGATAAATACAGCTCATTTTGAGCCGCTTTTGAGCCACTCTCGTCCACTTTCCAGTGCGTACCTCATTTGTCGTTAAAGTTTCCTAGACGATGTTCCTTCCCCCACCAGCTCGGTCCCAATATTCAATCGTGGTTAGGGGTAGGGTTAGGGTTAGGGCGCCTGAGAAGGTAGGGGTGAGGCAGCCAATTCTCATTTTCTCCCCGCGCTATGCGTTGGGGGCCCCCGAGAATGCAGGGGTTCCGTAGCAAATCCGCCCATTTGTGGGCCCCCGAGAAGGCAGGGGTGAGGCAGCCAATTCTGATTTTGTCCCCTTGTTTGGGGACCCCCGGGGATGCAGGGGTTATGTAGCAATTCCGCGCACTTGTGGGCCCCCGAGAATGCAGGGGTGACGTCGCCATTTGTGATTTTGTTCCCTTGTTTGGGGACCCCCGAGAATGCAGGGGTTATGTAGCAATTCCGCGCACTTGTGGGCCCCCGAGAATGCAGGGGTGACGTCGCCATTTCTGATTTTGTTCCCTTGTTTGGGGACCCCCGGGGATGCAGGGGTTATGTAGCAATTCCGCGCACTTGTGGGCCCCCGAGAATGCAGGGGTGACGTCGCCATTTCTGATTTTGTTCCCTTGTTTGGGGACCCCCGAGAATGCAGGGGTTAGAATGCAAATCCACCTGGTGTCGGATCTCAGACCAAAAGCATTGGTGACGCCGCTTGTAGGGTCGGTGGGTGCGATTTGTCACTGGCGTTGCGCACAGTCATCCCCCGATGTACGGTTGACGGGGCACGTTTTTGATCACGTGCTGTCAGGGTACTTTGACCCGAAGCTGAGTTTGTACGCTGCAATGGAAAATTTGCCTACGGGCCATGAGTTGATGTTGAGTGGATTCAATAAATACACAAAGGAGTTCGTACCCACAAGCCTGTATTTGCGGTGGCAAGTGACCTTTCAGACCCCCTTCAGTACTGTAAAAGTAATGCAAGTCCGCGACCCCACCGCAAATTTGTACACATGCCAAATAGGGTCGCAGCCAGCTGAGAACTTGCTTTCCATATCCCGCACCCTAAACCACACCTGCAATTTCGATGTGACTGCTTGCAAGCCATTTTGGACATCCAAGACATTTTTTAGGCACATCTAGATTGGCGAAAGCGACATGAGCGCTACGCCACGGATCGCTTGACTCCGCTCCAATACACGGGAGACTGTAGCTTGCAAAGTGTTGATCTCAAAAAGGTTTGGAAAAGGGGCACAGCACATGCCACCACCATCCTTGAGCAACACCGGCAGATTAGCTCATTGCGCAGGAAGGGGTTTCCCTTTTCCAAAGTAGTGCCACCCAGTTGCGTGCAGAGCCCTATGCCGGTGTGGCACATACCAATGTGCAACCTGCAGAAGCTACAGAATTTTGTTTGCTTTGTGGAGTGGCCATTGCTTTGGCGAGCCACTGGGATCCATCCCCTCAATTTTGTGAGGGCACTGGCACCCGTGTCTACGGGGAGACAGGGGGAGGCCAAGGTGTAGGAGTTGTTCCTCCTTCCACCCCACTGTGCCTAAAGAGGGATGAGGTCAAGGAACCCTGAAGCACCCCTCTCCCCCGCACTCAAATGGTCCAACGACCACCATCCGGGGTATGTTGAGCCAAAGCAGCCGCAGAGTAGGATCTTTGCCCAACTCAGACTAGGTAAAACCAAAACCCACACTGAGGTCTGCTGCTAAACTACAACGTGCTATGTGAATACTCTGCAGACACTTGGTGGAATTTCCGTCTCGAGTGAAAAAAGAAGTGATACCGTGATCACCAACAATAATCAAATACCCCATGTAAAGCATGTGTCAAACCAATTGGTGCCTTTTTCTCCTCCTTTAAGTGTTTGGTGTCCCGTGGATACTCTTCCTCCCACATAATTGGGACTGACATGGGGGGGGGGGGCGCAAAGGAAGGTGTGTGTGTGTGTGTGTGTGTGTGTGTGTGTGTGTGTGTGTGTGTGTGTGTGATACTATAGTGGTCGGCCGACGCAACTCAGGAGGCCCTCAAGGCTATGGCGGGCCAGGCCTCCGTCCCCGCGCCATTGTGTGCGCCTTCTAGCCCTAACGTGCATGCTACTGCAAGGGAAGGAGAGGGAGAGGGCAGGCTACTTGTTGCGCCCACGCGTGCATAGCTTTTTAGCAGTGAGCATGGCAGTGGTAGTGGACCGCTTTGTGCCCTTGGCCTTCACTGCCTTCTTTTTGGAGAGAACTTCCACCCTTGAAGAAGAGGAAGAAGAGGAGGCCGACGAGGAAGAAGAGGAGGTATTAGCATCTTTGGAAGATGCCGAACTCTCGTTACCATTGGATGAATGGGAATCGGCTGCACACTTTGATTCCGCAGAGCTTGCATCCTCCTCTGGTTTCATTCCCAATCCGAGCGGCTGAGCGAGGCTTCAGAGTATCATGTGGTTGTGCACTTGCAAAGGGGAGAGGTGGTAGTTGTCCCTAGGATGCGGGCTGAGGCAGAACCTTGTGGGTTTTGTGGCCGTAGTACAGGCACGTGCGCGACAAGTATTGTGCGGAAGAAAATTAGCAGCACGTACCCGTGCGTAGTCACGTTGAAGCCAGCAGCGGCTATGCGCAAGCAAGAAAACATGCCCCGTGAATGTCCTATTCTCGGGTGCAGCGTGACCCCGTGGGTTTTGAACATCAAAACTCACTTGGCACCGTGCCACCCCACGGTGGCACCAAACACCCTTGATTGGATAGAGTGGGTTGTAGTTAGCAGGGATGATGCAGAAAAAGGGGGGCGAGTAAAAAAAATCCCTGTGGTAATGAGGCCGAAGATCACTTTGAAGGTGGCACCCAGTGTTTGCCCATGTGTGGTCAAGGTATGAAAAAGATTCTACGCCAACCTTGTCCATTGTAGTGCAAAATGTCCTCGGTCAACCCTTGTTGGTCTTTTGTTTATGCTTTTCCATTGGTGGTGAAGCACGAGTTGCTGTTATTGGACCATCACCAAAGGGTCACAATCTTGTTGCAATTGAGGATAATTGTGATGGGAAAATTGTGTACCATGACTATTTTAAACTCTGTTGCATCTGCCTTGCCATCTGGTCACCTTCACTACCACCCACGCCTCGTGTTTTTTGGGCAAGGTGTTGTCGTAGCAAGGGGAATACTGAAACTAGGATAGGAAAAAAAATATCCATCCTCTATCCCAATCTACTCCACCATACGGGATCTCAGAGGTGCCCTGCATGCTTGATGGTTGCATTGTGTGCACACTATGCTTAGGGCCACTAAATAGGGGTGGGTACATGGTGCATGTGGGCTTCAACTACCCCCCACCCCACTCAGGTGGTGTGCGCTTCTATCGCTGCCCAGGGACTCAACCATTCCCCGATCCACAAGATGCACCCCCCAACCCCCCAGGGGGATTTTATTGCATTTTTGTGTCGCTTGACCACTTGCCCTGGGTGGACCTAGGTCCTAACACTGAGTAATAGTTGTACCCCCCCCCCTTGTATAAGCTACGCCAAAGTCCCAAATTAATACGGTCCCTACGCCTGCTGCAGCTTGGACACGGGCGTAGCTTGCGCGCAATACATACAACTATCGACACACAGATAAGTGAGCGCATAGTATGAGTGCACCTCAAGCTCCACCCATGTTCCCAAAAGCGTGCAAACACAAGGAAGTGTTTGAAACATGGAAATGCAGGTTCCCACCCATGTTCTCACAAGCAATGAAGCATGAGAAGCCTACAAATGTTCCGCTTGGAAACCCTTCTTGCGATCATACACTATGCGGAACAACGACACATGCTCACCACTTGCAGACGCCTTTGAAGATGCCTATGCCTGAGGTTTAGGGGCTGATTTGGGCTGAGGCAACTTCAAGTTCTTGGGAATGAAATTGCCTTGCACGTGGTCTCTTGTAAAATACAACTTCCCATCAAAGACATGGGCCATTCCCCACACACCTCGGCAGCCTTAGCCCAAACAAATTCAGTGGGAGCATCATCGGAGTCACTTGAAGAAGAGGACTCGGAAATGGGGTGGGTTCAAGTGGGCAAACACTCACAACGGATGTGTGTGTGTGACTCTTTGTGACTCGCAAATTCGTGAAACCCGTGTCTTATGTGGCTGCAGTACGTTTGGTACCGAATTAAAATTAGGCACCAAATTAATACGGTCCCTACGCCTACTGTAGCTTGGACAAGGGCGTAGCTTATACAAGGGGGGGGGGGGGGCTGGGTGTAAGCTTCTAGGAACTCTCGGGGACCCATCCAGCCCTCAATGCGGGTACCTTCTGGAGGGAATGATCGCCCCGGATCTTGCGCTCCCAGACCCCTGTATCGTGACTATGAAGTGCCCCGGCCTCAAGTTGCACCCGTACAATGCCCTGCTAGTAGAATAGACTGAAGCAGTTTGACGGTAGTGCAAGTCCAAATGAATAGGCCTCAAACAGGGGATCATATGGTGGCTCCCTTGCATGCAGGCATGCCTGGTTTTGGGGGCAGTCCTTGCACTGCGCACCCACTACGCACACACTGCGCGCTATTGTTAGACTATTCTCCCCTAGAAATAAGATATCATGCACAATGAGAAAAGCCATGAATGGCGATGGTTGCCACCCCGTGCATTGATTAGGAAAATAGGACAACAGATGTCTAGAGACACCCTAACCCTAACCAAGATTGAATATTGGGACCAAGCTGGTGGGGGAAGGATCATCGCCTAGGAGACTTCAACGACAAATTAGGTACGCATTGTAAAGTGGACGAGAGCGACTCAAATGGGGCTCAAAATGAGCTGTATTCATCTGTTTGGGCACCACAATCGGACTGGGATCATTTTTGGAAAACCATGGTTTTGACCCGTTTTGGAGCCATTTGTGGTCCCAAATTGGCCCATTTTTGGGGCATTTTGGGATTTCATTTCACTTGTTTAGGCACCCTAAATGGTCTAGGATCATTTTGAGAAAAACAGCTTTTTGACGCGGTTTTGACCCATTCATGGTCCCAAAACCACCCCTTTTCAAGGCATTTTGGGATTTCAGGAGGGCCACAACGGCCCACCACAAGCTCAAAACGCGCCAAAAACACTTGTTTTGGTTTTCCATGTGGTCCAGGATCATTTTTGAAAAAAAATCATTTTTGTGCACCTAGCGGACCTTGTTGACCCATTTTGGCACCCACCTCTTTGGGCTACCTCCTACAGCTTGCCGCAGCCCAATGGGCCGAGGTACGGGGGTCTAGGCGTCGGTTAGGGCAATTTCTGAGGGGTGGAAACCACCAAAAGTGGGTGGTTGCGGATGGATTATGTGCTCTCGAAATCACATTTTGAGCCACGTAGCTCAAGTATTGTTCTGTTTTTGGTTTGGGGCTATCGGCGGCCAATGTGCACAAATTCTGGGGCTTTTGGGGCCTTTTCGGGGCGGTTCGCGGACATATTGTGGAGTTAGAGGGCCCTAGAGGGCCCTTCGGCACAAGGAAGTCTAGCTGCATGTGTAGAGTAGCCACTATTTCCTTTCATTTGGCCATTTTCAGCAGGTTCTAGGATGGTTTTGGGCATAAAAGGGGGGGAGGGGGCTGATTTTGGCCCTAAATTGCAGATTTTGAAATGGAAGTCCGGCACTTGCGACGCCCGTTCCTAGCCGCCACCGTTGCGTTTTTGGCTCATACTTTGTGTGGTTGTCCTCACACCCATAGGCACCATCCACCAAAACTTTGGAGGAATCCAAAGCACCACGACGGAGCTGTGATTTTTCCCCATTTCGCGCGTGCTTGCTGCTTGCCAAACCTGTTAGGTCCACCCTGAACACTAAAGAGGGTTATAAAACCAAGACTAGTTCCACCCGCTCGATGACCCTAACCCTAACCTACCTCACCCCTTCTTGGGTGATGTAGGTTCTCGGGGTCCCCATCGTGGGAAGAAATCAACCCAGAAAAGAGTGGATGTGGTGGAAATGAGCAAACAAGTGTGAGAAAGGTTAAAAATGGGTGAAACTGGGTAAAAATCCAAAAATGACACACAATTTAAAAGAAGTTTAGATTTTGAGTGGTGTTCAGTTTGCATTCCTTGTGCAGTTGCATGTTGCTTTGGTGCTTTGTGCTGTTGCAAATGCCCTCGCTGCATCCATGGGCATGCATTTTTCTGTGTGGTGTGCAAAACAAGTCTTTCTAGCGATTTCAGCTTTGGATGTTGGTATCTTTGTTGCTTTGGATGTTGATATCTCCGATACATACCAGCATGGTGCCTACACCAATTTCCATAGGTAAGGGGGCATTGTTGTGGTCGCCATGATCCACGGTCTGTGATACTCTGTTCTTGACTAGTGGCTCGCCACCGGGGGCAGCCGGGCCTGGTCCATGAATGCGACCTCCCCCCCCAAGTTTTGAAGGACAGCAATGACGGGAAAGACCACAGTTGGTCTCACTCGAGCCGCAAAGCGGCCCAGAATCTTTTTTCAACCCTAAACAGTGAGGATGTAATACTAACAAGTATTTCAAGTTGTTGTGCAGGGTTGTGGACGTTGTGGTTATTTTGCATCTCTTTGTGTTCCTTTGTACAGCCCAGTGACACATCATGAGTATCCTTTTGGTTAGGGGCAGTTCATGAGTCCGGCTGTTTGGGCCGCATAGCCAACTGATTGGAGGTCCTTTTTTTTTGGTGCTGACCAAGATGAGCTGGCGTAGCCCGCTCACTTCACGGTACTCGAGATGACCTCTCGGAATCAAGGTCATAGCCAACTGATTGGAGGTTCATAACCCCCTCCCCCCCCAAAAAAAACACCCTCCTGACCCCCCCCCCTGCCCCCTGGACCCCCACCCCCACCCCAAGTGGCCCACCCAGCCGGGGTGGTTCAGTGGTTATGGCGCTATGCTTGCACACCAGTGGTGCATTCAGACTTCATAACCAGCCGGGGTGGCTCAGTGGTTAAAGCACTTTACCCGATGACTGCAGCTGTCAGAGCGGCTCCAAACCATGCGATACTGTGGTAGGGAACAACACCAGGATGTTTTAAGGCATGGTCAAGGATAGTGCAGTCCTCTCTCAACTATGAAAACTGCTTCGGCTCACTCGGACCCAGGCAGAGTGTCAGATGTTAAGGGCATGGTGTACCCTGACTCCAGACAAAGTTATCGGGGTGGAGACGAGTGGCGTGGCGGGGGACTAGGTCTTGAACTTGCGCCCTACATCCGAATGGGTGAGAGTTCCATAGCTCCCCATCCTCCTCCTCCCCCCAAAGGCCCCCCTCCCCCCTGAGTTTTGACAGATAGCTGGGTGGTCGGTCGCAGTGGGACCGGGTCCAGCTCCCCCCTCCCCCCCCCCCGCTGGGGGCTTGTCTGGCATGAGCGCTCTACTATTGGTGCGCCATGATTGGGCCCTGAATACACATTTCTCTCCTCTGGGTGTGTACACCACCACATTTTCAGATGACAATCAGAGTCAATCAAACACAATCAGAGTCAGGGAACTTGGTATTTGTTTGTGTTTATGTGCTATATGGTGAGTGTGATGGCGAGACTTCGCATTCAAGAAGGGACAGAAACAACTTTTATGTAGAGGTCTAGACATTCAATCACAAAAACCAGAAATAGTCGACGGCAGATTCCAAAACGCTCCGTGACTTTAGACGAAAGGATCCGAAATTGATGCCATAAATGGAGAAACAAGGTAATCACGCATATTTGAAGGGACAAAATTTGGGCAAAAAAAGGAAATTTTGGGGGGGACTAAGCCAAAAACCCAGTTTTGAAATCCTGCATGGCAAAAAAGTGGGTGAACGGTTGCATTTATGTGGATCAAAAAATCCCTCATTTTTGAAATTTATTGTACCTGTTTTGGCCGCCTCAGATTCTGTCGATACACAAATGGGGGTATTTAGATGAGAGGGATCTTTCAAGGATCTTTGGGGTGTGGTAAGGGATCTTTGCCACTTTTGTGTTGGCCACACATCAAAGATCCCTCAAACAAGGCAAGCAATGCACAAAAGTGGCAAGGATCCCTTAGCACACCCCAAAGACCCTTGAAAGGTCCTTGGCCACACGCCAAAGATCCCTTGCGCTTGGCTTCTTCAAGGGATCTAAATCACTTCACACAGTGTGTGAGATCAAGGGGGCGCACTTAGCGCAGTGCGCGCGCAGTGCAACTATTTGGCCGTACTCGAGACCCATACTTTGTGATACGAGGGGCATCATTGGGGGTGTTAATTCTAACAGGTTTGCAAGGGGGCAAGAGGTACTAAAACTGTGCACTATGCGCGGACTGCGTATATGGACATCCGAAACACAGTCAACCATTACGTTCAGTATTCTCAAAACAACCAGGTAGGGGCATTCAGTTCCGCCAAAAATGCCCACAAGCGTACCTGACCCACCCACCCACCCAGCCCGTAATCCCACCCAGGGTTTAGGGTAATCTCCTCACTCGGCGATGGCTTGCCACCCTAGCATAATCGCAACCCAGGCACTTAGTGTTATGCCCAATCGGCACACCATCTGCCATCATTTTGGTGAATCCTTCTTTCCTTCCATATCACTGCTTCCGGCTGGCCCAGCCTGAGGAATCGCAACGGACTTGACTGAATTTGCACAGGCAAAACAACAGAGGTATAAGTCACAGAGGCAAGCTGGACACAAGGGATAAAAATGGATAACTGTGGTGATGGAATTCGTGTTATTACATTTGGCATTATTTCTGACAGTTCTGTGATTCAGGGTGCCTTTTGTGATTTGGGATGATCACAATGTCAGATTGGGGTTGAGATTGTGCTGGCCAGAAGGTATTGATGTGCTTGCCTGGATCCATCTGTAGCCTTTTGGGGATCTCAGCTGGTGGAGAAACACCACAGAAAATCAAGCTAGACATTACCAAATATGTTTTCACTGTTCAAACTGACTGGCCCAATGTATGGGTCATCTATGCCTGTGGCACTCTGGTAGAAGTATTCTTCCTGGAAAACATTTTTGCATTTTGCACGACTCAGTTTCAAGACTTTGTGCAACAGCAAAATTGGGTGCCACACATTTTGAACATGGGCCCCACAATGTGAGGTTTGTTCTCCAAAGTGAGCATAAATCCATTTGCAATAGTTTTGTCTCAGAGCATTTACCTCCAGAAAAAGGCTGTTTTGTCGCAATCTGGGCGGGCCATTCTTCCGATAATGCGCAACTTCTCCAGTCCTGAGCAATTTGAAGCCACCACAGGGATGAAGCGTGCTATGGTTCTCAAGGTTGACAAGCAAACAGGTCTTGGTGCTTGTTGGGAGGACGGAAGCATTCTCCTTGGCCAATTTTGTTTGGTAGATATTGCAGAGTGTCTGAGAGGGCTGTAGGCCATTTGCAACAGGTCGGAGAAGGTTGGTAAGAGTTTGGGTGTCTCTGGCAGGGTTGAGAAGGGGCATCTCACAGGTGAAGGGCACAGAATTTCGGTAACGTCGGCAAGCAACATGACTGCATGTTAGGCAGCCACAGGCCATATCATTTCTGAGAATGGGGTGGGATGGGGTGCATTGAGGCCATGACATGAGCTTCTTCCTTCTGATTCTGATCTCTCCCAGCATCCAAAAATGTGTGATACGGCTTTGCTCCCTCTATGCTCTACTCAGGCAGGAAAAAAATATGGTAAACCACTGAGCACTGAATACTCCTGCTCTTTTTGCAGCAAAGTTTTGTCCATTGACCAGTGAGGTAGGGAGGTCCCGATGCAAACAGGGGCCAAAAAATAGCGGTGCTCTTGCAACACCATCCCCCCTTGTTATACAAGGCAGAGGACAGTTCACCAGGGTAAAGGGCAGCCTCTGTGACACACTTGAGCGCTGAGACTCGGAAACACGCCCAGGCGTGTGGATCACCAGTATCAGATCAGGGCCACTGGACGTTGGGCACGACTGAAAAAAAGCAGGCCAGGTTTGTGGTCAGTTGGCCTTTGGCCAAAGATAAGTCCAGAAACAGCAATAGGCTGCGATATCATTCCACCATCCCTGAATCTGATATTCAACAGCACATTGCCTGTACATCCAGATCAGGTTCCAAGGAAAGGCTGCAGGGGACATCTGTCAGGGTTAGGGTGTCAGTGATGGGGTCCACAGCAACTTACTGGCGAGAGCCTCTACGTGATCTTGCCATGACATCATTTGATGAAGGGGGGGGGGTAATCCTGAAGGGGACTATCAATTCGATCAAGCTATGCCGTCCCATTGAAGTTCACTCTTGTGTATGCCCCTCTGGGCTCTGCATTACTCAAAACATAGCTGCACTTCTCACACAGTATCATCTGTGGCACTTCACGCCGCAGAAGCGTGGGCAGTCCCGTAGGAAGACCTGTCGATGCATCGATGTACTCAACAACCTCAAAGACGAACTTGAACACAGCGAACACGTCCAAAAATGTAGCAATTTCGGCACTGGTCCATGCACCTGTCAAATGCTGGTGCAAGCTGACAAAGACCGTCGTATGGGTGGCCTCTCTCTGAAGCAAACCATGCCATGATGGCAGCAATGTTTTCTCACACCCCTCGCAATCCATTTTGAAGAAATACGGCGGTGTGATCTTATACCATCTGAGCACCCATTTCATAGGCACACAGTGCACAGAAAAACTGGTGCGCTTGGTGCCCTGGTCGTCCAAAGTATCATTGGCAACCACGGGAGTGGACACATTCATCAGTGAGGCCAGGCTGTTCCCAGCCCCAGAAGTGTACATTGTCCTGAAGCCCCAAGTGGTGTCGATACACCTGTGGTATGCTTTCACACGCCGCGTAACCTCGTTGTTCAGCCGAATATTCAGCTTCAAAGCTGTGAAAGCTGCGTGGTCAGGCTCAAAACAATACGCATCTGCTTTGGACTGATGTGCTGCATACAGCACCATTGGACCCACCCATGCCCCAAAGCCAATGTAAGATGTCCCACGGTGCAGAAATTCCTTGAATACCCGAAAAGTGGAAGCCTCCCATGTTTCCCGCCGGATCCACTTACACAGCAGCGTTTGCTGGAACTCGTCACGGGGCTGAAATCTCACCACCGTCTTGTCAAAGTACCGAGCAATACAGGTGCTGAAGTTCCGCAGTGCCCGATCCCGGTATGTCATAGTCTGACCCCACAATCTGTGAAGGCTCCCATGTCGGGGGTCACCACGTACATGATGGACCTCAGTTGGCAATGTCCCAGGAAGAGACAGCAGTAGCAACCAAACTTGGACAACCCTTGATATTATTATCATAAATCATGTGTGCGATAACTGAGAAGAAGAAGAGCATTGAATGTTGTGGAATACAGTGACTAGCCTGCATTGAATGCAGCAGACTCCGACTCACTTCAGCCGGCACTCAGGCCGGCTGATTTGGCCCACGGAAAGTGCCACCTAGCCGAAAAACACCGAACCAAAGTGCCCCCCACCCCCCCTTTCGTACATTTGGCGGGCCGAGTACGCCAGCCAAACGTATGGTTTAATCCATCACACACCCCTTTCACCCCCCCCCCCCTGATTGCCCCCCCCCCCCCCTCGTGCGCCAACCCCACCCCCTGCCCTTTTGTGCCCTCCTTGCTCACTTCGCTCGCCCAAAGAGACATGCCCCGTGTGCAAGGGTAAACGACATTAGCGGACCAGTTTTGGGTTACGGTTCCCCAATTTTGTCACTTCAGATCTACAACATGCCGATAGTGTCTACAAGTAGCAGACTGCATCTACTTGGGACATGCATGGGCAAACAACGTTAGCAGACCATTCTGGGGGATGGGAGCCTTTGGCCCCCTTCCCAAATATTGCCACTTTGCATCTACAACATTTCGTGTCTTTTGTTTTTATCCAAAGGCCAAATGTGACGCTAGTTGTGAGTCTTTGGATTCACACCAGGCATCCACTCTCTTTGATCACAAAGGCACAACGTGACAGTGCCAGGGCCCAATGGGGCAAAGTATCAAGCTGAATACAGGTTTCGGCAGAGCGGAATCTCCCATTCACTCGGGTCCCAGTGAGCCTTGTGGCGTTTAAGAATGGGTGAAGGGGGATTTCCCACAAGGTGGGGTCCCAAACTTCTCTTGGTTGCTTACGTATGAGGTACATCGTTTGGCGCATGTGTCGCGTATCTTGTTGGTACATGCCCAGCATGTTGTGGTATGTGCCTAGAATGTTGTGGTAAATGTCGCAGGCCATTTGCTACCTACACACTAGTTCATGTTGCCTGTACATGTAGTGACATGGTTGTGGTGGGTGTCAATGAGGTGCTCTAGGTTTGCCATGTCTAGTTTGCACCTACTTGGGGCAGAGAGTGTCTATAGACTATGGACCGCCATGCCCATGCGCACGGGCAAAGGACATTAATGGACTGTTTTGGGGATGGGGGCCTTTGGCCCCCTTCGCATGTTTTGGGGATGGGGCCTTTGGCCCCCTTCTCAAATATTGTCACTTTGTACCTACAATATGCCGACAGTGCCTAAACACAGGTCTTCTCCGAGTAACCCTTGCCTATGCCACCAGAACCATATGGACAGCCGCTCCGCCATTTGAGAGGCTTGCACTTGCTTTGTGTTTTGGAGCCATGCTTGGGCCTCCACAAACGTTGTCTCCAACGTCATACACACTTGCAACATCTTGACCTCCGTATGCCTCATCGCTTTTTGGCACCATAATGTCCATAACTTCTGCAGCCCCCATCATACGCACATTCCCGTTGGGGCGTCAACGCAATGATGGGGTCGTCTACCACCAAGCGTCCTACATCCACATTGTTTACAACAGGGCGCACTACGTCCCGTATGCTTGCATACAGCAGTCACATCGATGGACAGCTTTTGACAAAGTGGTACACAGACTCGCACGCTCCACACCACGAGCAAGCCTCGCCAATGTGTTTCAGGTTAGGTACCACGAACTTTTTCCATTCCATTCCATGCATGGCACCTTGTACATGAACTCTAGCGTGATCATAGGCATATTGGCCTTTCACAGTGCCGGCCACACCCCAGACGGCTACCCATTCATGGGTGCCATTTCATATAGCCATGCCATTTTTCGTCCCTTCAAGCGCCACTTTGCAAATTTTGGTGGAACAAATCCATCAATGCGGATAGAGTCCCCATCTGGAGCATCCATTAGTTCCGCCATAGTTCGCAACATGTGTAGCGCGTGGTCCCCATTCAGCAGTCTTGCCACCTTTGCCATGCACCGCTACTGCCACCAACTAATACAAAAACACGTCCGACATTGAACATGGCACACAAGAGATCCAACATACAACGAATACTTGGATTGTCTTCGGGCACCAAAATACATGTTGGCCGGGCCAGATGGTGTCCCACCGCCTACTGCAGCATGTACCTAAACACGTGCAGCAGCAGCTCTACAACGCTATACTTGATGTATGGCGGGGTAACCGCATACCAACAGCTTGGCTGCGCTCACGGGTGGTCCTGATATACCAAAAGAAAGACCCACAGGACCTGCGCAATACCGCCCCATGTATGTATCCACCACCATCTATGGCCCAGTGGGATGACATACTCCTACTGTACCTGAAAGATACACTGGGTATACAGAAGCACATGAACCGCCACCACCTTACCACCGGCCTCCGTGAGGGGGGGCTGCGCTTGCGGCATCTCTGGTGGTCCTACATCACCAGATAGATCACACTCAGCCAAAGCGAGCTTCGCACTGAAGGCCTATCTAGATGCCGGCTCACTTATACCTAAGGTAAATACATAGACGTTGTACGCGCAATAGGCGGAACGGTGGGACAACGAACATCCCAACCATGGAGGCACCGTCCCCCCTCCACAGCCTTTTACAACTTGGTGAGTTCTGAGGAAGACCCGAAACTGCAGGCCGGACAGACATAGGTGGCCTTGAGCTAATTGGGTTACAACAGCCTGAACCCCGCGGACGAGCCCACACACAACCAAACGGCGCAGGTGGTCTGCGAACTGCCTCACACAACACAAATACAAGGCGTCACCATATACCACACAGGAGAGCCCACCACCACACGGTGGTACTCCGATGGCTCTAAGCGACATGTCGGATGGTCGGGGGGGGGAGGGATATGCAACGGCAACTACCAGGTGGCCTTCCGTGTCCACGGCCCACAACAAGTCTACCGGGCCGAGACCATAGCTTGCGCCCTGGCCTGAGACATGGCCAAGGAAGGAGACAAGATCATCCTAGACAACCAAGGAGTGGTGAAAGCCACACCAACGAAACGGAAAGGTGGCGTGAAAGACCAAGACTACCACTACATCGGTCACCATGACGTAAACATCAAACGCCTACCGGTGCGATTGGCGCCTGGACACGGGGGACTATCCCAGCCAGCCACCTACCAAGACTACAAGGACATACAAGGAACCAACGAGTCCAACACACTAGCCAACATGGGTGACAATCTACTCATGGAGACCCCACCACCTGAACCACATGACATTGTCCTACACAGTCAAATCATGCCCACACTAGCAAAGACCTGGATCATGCAGCTACATAGACAAAAACTGACGGCGAAAGTACACTGGGTCTCATGGGTACCCATGAAACACTACACGCGCCACGCCTAGTTCAGCGCACTAATATCCACATAAGGGGCTTGAAGGCAATCTACGTGCAAGCGGACACAACAAAACACAGCTACTATAGTAGTATCCACATAGCTACAAAACCGCATATGTGAACTACAGCTATGCACGCGGCACAAAACAACACACGCCAAGCATATATACTCGCAAAAACGGAAACACAACACCAATGATACGGCCAAACACGTTGTCCAACTGCAGGAACATTGCAGGCACATAACACAACGTGGGGTAGAGTTCCTGCCAATACACCATCACCGTGCGCGGTTGCAGCACCAACACGAATTAGCATGCGTGCAGAACACAATGGCACAAACATATCAACAGAAACTCACAATGTGCGTGCATGCCACCAAAATGATCAGCCACACCCTATACCTCATACTTTTTTTTTTTGACTGACTCCAGAAGTTCAAAGAGTACTCAAGACTGTGCTTGGGAAAGTGGATCAGCCACACCCTATACCTCATACGCAAAAGTGTACGGGAGGAATGGACCCGACAGAGTGGATCATTCTGACTCTGTTGACCATCCCACCTTCCACGCGAAACCATGGGGAACCAGCCCAGAGCAGCTCTTGGCACTATCGAGTTTGGCCTATTTGATAAAAAAAAGGGAGGTCGTGAGCAAGGGGTGTGACCTCATTGATCCTACGTTGTACTGCCAAGGGGCGCACATACAACCCTTGGAAAATGCCTTTTGGGCCAGGCGTCTTCAGCTGATAGCCGCAACGTGATGCCACCACTGAGGCACATCTGTGAAGTGGAAGGGATCCCAGTAATCGAAGCCACCATACACCACAGCCACCAGCAAAACGGAGGGAGTGCTTGTGCGGGCAACGTTCAACTACTCCGAGCTGCGACGCGTGATGAATGGCATGGATATCACTGTTGGGTCCCTGAGGCAGCTAGGCGCATCTCATTCTATTGTAGTATTGCGCGAGGATCGCTCAATGAGAGTGCCGCGGTGGAAGGAGTGGGCAACTGTCTTTGAAGACATTGAGCACATGCACGTTAGTCATCGTTCTTTGGGTCCCAGCAAAATTGTTTTAGCACGTGTTGTGCCCCCCTAATCAGTGGCTTAGGTAGGTCATGGGCTATCAAGCCCGTGCGCCAGCCTTTTACCATTTTGTAGAAGTAGCCCGACCTATACCTGGCGTTATTTCCCAATTTGTTTCCAAATATGATGTCCCAGGTCTCACCCAGTTGGTGTAGCCAATATGTCAGGACAACCAAGTCAGCCCAAGCCTTGCTGTGTGGCGTTTGTGGTGGTCATCGTTTTGGGCGGGCGGAACGTGCAATTGCAGCGAGCCCCCCTTGTTGCCACCCCTTTGCACCAGCCAACGAGGATGACAAACACGGTTGGAAATGTTAAGAGCCATGCAGACATACTTACGGAGTGGTAACAGGGTCTTCTTTGGGAGCGCAACCACCTTTGCACACCATCACGCACACCCATCGATGAATCAACTGTATTTTCACACCAAACGGCAGAGCCAAACTGGAAAACTTGTTGCACTTAAACCAAATTCTATTGCCTTAGGTTGTGCACCTCAAAGAGAGGGTGCTAGTCAGCCAGTCCGTCAGGTAATGAGACAAGTCGTGCTGTCAGTCAGGCAAGCAAGCAGGCAGACAAGCAGACAACAACACACAACTTGGGGGTTTTCAATGAGGGACTCGGCAACAAGCAGTGGGGAGCCCATTGCATACCAGATCTGTGAGTGGTCAAACGGAAATGCAGTCAACGGCCACCCGTCGGGTTGGCGGTTCGATTCCCGGCTGGCCAACTGCCGGCCGCGCCGATCCAACCTGCAGCTTTTGTTGTTCTTGACCCTAGTGCAAATCCCTCTGAGCACAAACTTTTGATCCCCCCCCCCCTCATCCCCCCCCCCAAAAAAGTGACATCCAATTTCAGGGGATAGAGGCCTCAGAATCAAAAAATCCATTGGGGGATTGTTTTATTGGGCAAAATAATGATTTTAAAAGGGGTTGGATGTCTAGCATCATGCCTTGGGGTATGCTACGTGAACGACCCTGGTATACAACACACGTGCCTGCGCTTGATCTAACAACCTGTCTTCGAGGTGATTTTCGCCAGGCTTTCTTCAAACTCCTCCCCCTCCTTTGTGTCTCCTCATAGCATACACATGCCTGTGGGCATTCTAGGAACGTCCCTGATTTTCCCAAGGAGACTTCTTTGTCCTCAAGGGTAGTGGGCTCAGGACAATCAGTAGCTATACACCACTCTGGGCACTGACATTCCGGCTCATGAAACTCATCCACTGGGAGCAGGTAGCCCTTTGTGCCTTGCACTACAACAAGCAACTCTGCACATCTTGCAGAGTCTACCTTTGACGAGTTGGAGTCTTGCCCAATGCAGGGCAGCTATATAACTAGATTCTAAAGGAGTCATGGATTTAAGCCTGCACTCTACGAGAACATCGGGAAATTGTACCAAGACAATGACGAACTAAAAAGGTGCACTTAGTTAGTGCATAATTTCTCGCAATTTGTGATTATTTTGATTTCCTATCCACTTGTGCATTCTAGGGATTGGGTATTGTACTGAGAGAAATTGAGGAGCACACTCTCTAAACAGCCAATGGTGCACGGTGCCATCATGTTGTTGAGGATGTGTTTGTGGACACCTAGCTAAACCAGAGCTTCATGGGGCCTCGCTATCGATTGATCTTGACCCCCGCCCTATGTGCTGCCAGGGAAACGATCAATCATGCACCAAGTGTGTGCTCATTGTATTCATTTATGTTTTGCCACCATACACAAGTGCTTTGGGCATCCAAAGTGCAAGGGGGCAGCTGGCAGGTGCTATCCTTGTAAGGATGTCCTTGGAGTGGCAGGGATGTCACAAGTGTTCCAAGCAGGTCTTAGGTGTCCTAGGTGGAGCAGTTGGGGGCATCACAAGGAAACTTGGAATATCCCAAGGACAACCAAGGACATCCGCTGATGTTTGAGCACTAAAGGTGTACTTTTCAGCTGCGCAAACATTGTCCCATTTCAGTGTTGAGATCCATCTTCAGGTCTTCAACCGTCCATTTGAGGGGGCGCCCAATGACCGTCAAATGACCGTGAGTGACCGTGACATGACCGTGACACAGGGTGACACACACAGAGGGTGACACAACCCAGCACCCACAAACCAGCACACACGCATGAGCACGCCCCTGCCACTTCCTTTGTGCACCAGCCCCATTTCCATGGCTGACTCTCAAAAAGATGGTCCCACCTGAGTTCAGAAGCAACGAGTCCTTACACGATTCACATCTTTTTCTTTAAACAGGCGTATGCGATATGAGCCGTGATATGACCGTGAATATGACCGTACCGTGACCTGGGCACCCCCTGCGTTCAACTTCAAGGGACATGCGACAAAGTGGGTGAAGGGGCCTTAGAAGGGCTGGGTTTTAGAGCTAGCCCTCTCAAAGTGGTTTTGGGTCTCCTTGTTAAAGCATGGCTCATAGAAGTAGGTGCTGCCTGTCATCCCACCATATGTGCTAGATGTATCCTTGTTGTTGAAGCCCATCAAATGGGACAAAGTGGGCCATTTTGAGACTATCTGACAAAAAGATGCAAAGAACACAATATCATTACCATGCATTTGACCATTGCATGACCATAATTACCATCAAGGACCACCTGCTATGTTTTGGTGTACATGGGGATCCTGCGCACTATCTTCCCCTTTTGGACATGGACCCCAAGGATAACCCTCTATATCCTCGTCACAGGAGGATTTGTCTTCTACCTCATCAAAGAGAGAGCCCAGTGGCACCTACAAGCTTTAGAGGAGGGATAAATCGAAGGTTAGCAAGATAAATACAAGGAGGGTAAGATTGGCATGACTGTGAAGGTTATGGCAACTGTTCTGATAACCCTAAACATCTGCAACATGCAAAATACTTTGCCTGATCTTTGGGGCACATGGGCAAGACAAGCGCTTTGGCAAGGACAAGACAAGATCTAGTTGTGAAGGGCTGTCACACAAAATTAATATCTTGGCAGATTCAGCAAATGATGGGAGATCTCACTCTTCAGAGAATATTAATGATGTTGGAGTTGACCTTCCCAACCCATGAGTCTGACTTCAACATGAGGGGGAAGATGTATGGCTTGCCAACACTCATAGAGGGTGCTGTCGCATAGTGCGCACACGGTTCAAGGGTGTTTGGACGTTTATTCAGATTTTCCGCGGTGGAATAGCCCCCACAGAAACACACCAGTTAGGCATGGAAGCATGTTGTTCACTTTCGGAGGTCTCTGATGGATGCTGTGAATTCCTGGTGATCTCTGGATGGTGCTGTTCATTCCTCGAGGTCTTTGGACTCTGGATGGATGCTGTTAATTCTTCCAGGTCTCTGGATGGATGCTGTTAATTCCTCTGGAGCTGGCCTGTGTTGCAGCTATGGCAGAGGAAAAAAAGCCTGTCACTGTGTGTTGCTTTTGTTTTTTTGCAGGCTACTGGTCCTTCTTCTCCTCGTTCCTGAAGTGCAAACAGTCCATCTCAGGACCGTAGTGGACAGTTGCTAACCCCCCGCCCTTTTTTCTGGATGCTTGGGCCCCCAATTGGATCCGCTAAAAGTCCCTGGGCTGTGGTGAAGAGCCCAGCACAATGGCTGGAACTCGTCATTTGTACTGACGCACAAATAGGCAGCAGGAGGTAACATGCAGTTGCAGGCATCACAGCACACCTCACCACAACACGGTGTAAAAGCAGCGCACATATAAACAGATATACAGAAACTTTGCACGGTGTGCGCATGCTCCATGCAACTCCCCCATAGAGAAGCCTAAGCCTAACCGCATGCCTGAGCTTCTTGGTGACCTGAAATACTTGATGGGGCATGCCACACTGGGATCCTTCTTGAAATGGGAGAAACTCTCATGGCCTGTATCCAATTGTATGCAATTGCAATTGCCCTCACGGATCAGGAGTGGAACAAGGTCTGTCTGCACAATGGGCTCTGCAAAATACAAGGCACCACAGTGCTTGCAAACAGAGGGCAGTCGAATAAAAGGAGAAAGAGGCAGAGTATGGAATAGGCAGGTGTGGAACAGGGGGATGGGGTGACCAATGGTCAGCAAGCTCTCCTCACTCAACCCTGTGTGGCAAAAGAATTGAGTTCATATGCTTTGTTGGCTTGGCAGTGCGCAGCACTGCAGCTCACTATGCACTGAATACGCCACATCTCGAATAGGCTATGCAGCTCACTATGCACTGAATACGCCACATCTCGAATAGGCTATCAATTGATTCCCGACTTTAATGCTGCTGCCATGCACGATAAATATATCCGTGAGTACAGTGGTTGTAAAGAAGAAACAAAGCAGGGGCACAATTACACCCATGCACATGCACAACTACAACAGAACTCCGACGATGCTCAGGCTTCAACACTCTCTCAGCAATCACTTCTACATTGTTCCTTGAAATGGGTCAAATTGAACGAAAATACATGCACCAAAGAGCTTCGCGATATGTGGCGGCAACAGCAAAGGGAACTAGCTGCTGTTGTGCAGATAGTACTTGGAAGAGCTACTGCTTAGGAGACCATGTGCAAATGCCTAGTAACTGAAATCCTGCTCCATTTAACCACCTTTTGATAGTGTTGAACTGTTCTAGAATCCGAGTTGCCGGTGTATGGGTAAGGCGAGAGACAAGAACTAGTCAGTTTCGATTAGCTGATGAGCAACGCATCCAAAGGAGCGTCTACATTCATTTTATGCTTTTGGAAGGTGCAGGCAGGCAAAAATTAATCTAGACGTCTGCACATCGAGCACAAACTTAGTGATTTCGCATGTGCAATTGGGTTAGGGTTATCATGTGATGGCGGTGGTGCCAAGGGCCTCTAAGCGGTGGCGCAATTGTGAATGTGAATGTTCAAGACCAACGCTATGAATGCGACACTGTGCACCGTTGATGCAACTGTGATTCGAACGGCAAACAACAGAAAAGACATGTCTACTTTGTGTTTCCGTTGGATTCAAACACAACGCAATGCTTTTTCACAAACCGCCGCTGGAGTAGGAGGGATGTGATGTGGTTATTTGCACAGGCATGGGGCCAAGGTGCGACCGTCGTTCCGGTGTCCTTCTGCTACAATCTTGCGCCAATGCACTACCACACAAAAACCTAAACATACATGCAAACCCTGGATGAATTGTGTTGTGCGTTTCATCCTTGGGCTAATTCCTCTGAGGCGAACCGAGCGTTTCCCGAGACATATGTTGTGCCATTTTCTGATGTCAACATGCCTGCCGCATTGTTTTGGGCCCCGGGCTTTATTCCACGCAATTCTGCGAGGCAACTGTACCTCCTCGGTCTGCGATCTTCAGCTTGAAATTCTCACAATCCGCCACGTTCGGCGTTATTGCGCCAATACTACTCTCTGGCCCCACGTGCATCAATTCACAAAGAGAAATTGATTTAGGACCGAGGAAACGACGTTGTTAGGTTGTTAGGTTGCGGCTTCGGTTGGCAAATACCGCCGTATCCAATCCTTTTCAACACTTTCCTTTCAGCGTTCCCGAAGGAATTGCCATGATAATTTCCCAATGACAGTGGATATGGACTTGTCACACCTTGGGTCAAAGGAAGGGTACCTAGAATGTGCACTACCGCCCATTGATGGGATTAGCAACGTAGAGGTGTCCGGCATGGTCGCCCCTACCACGTTTTCGTGTTGTACATCGCAGCATCATACAGCAAGGCGGGCATTGTACATAAACCACCCCGCGACAACCCCACTTCATGTCGTAAACCTCGTCGATTAGTTACCCCCACTATCCGATATCATGTTCGTCTCCGACGACCATAGTTCCCATGAACCTCCTTGCACAAACGTAATATCTTCGGGTTGAAGTGGTGGGGTCAAATTCGCCACCGACTTGATCGCCGTAGACGGCTACGACATGGAACCCCTCCTCCTCCAAAAGTGCTTCAAATTGCGGGGCTTGAATGATCAATTCATCAAACCTTTCCGTCCAATTTGTATAATATTTTACCTTTTTTTGCTTGCTATATTGCTGTGCAAATCCATACCATTCTTGGACACGCCGATCCTTCTCTTTGTAGGATCTGGAAAGCAAAGATCGGCATGGCAATAAATGTGTCGCCAACACGAAACCACCTCAGCACGCACACAAGCATGCGGTATGCACGCACAACGCACCCGCACGCACATGCGCGCATGCACGGGCCCTCCAAAGTTGCACATACACAAGGCGCAAGGTATTGTGACGCACTTCGGTGACAATGCATGGTTGTGGATGTCCGTTCGCACTCGACGAGGTATCAATGTGTGCCTATGCCGGGAGACAACATTGCATTATGCGTAAACACGCACCAAACCGTCTTGGGATTATCTCAAATATGTCTTTTGCGTCAACGGAGGCTAACAATTTCCGCTTTGTCTAAAATCATTCGGTTGTTCACTTTCTTGTGTTAGTGCTGGCCAAGCACGCGACCACGAGCCGAGGACGCGCACTTGGTGCCCCAAACCGTTTCTCAACGTCTTCCCGCGGCGGAAACCCCCAACCGGACCTGGAGATAGAGTGTATCCACAACGGTATGGGATACACACTTTTTGTTTTTGGATACACACAAGATACACACTCTAGAATCCTGGGATACACATGTGATACATGCAAACCATGAAAAAAAAGAGAGATCTTGGCCATCCCCTACAGGATACATGCTATGGTAACATGCACCCTGTCTCCAAATGACCGTAAGGGAAATCTCAGTCACACCCTCCAAGCACATGCTATGAAGGACTGGGGAACTGAGCGCGTAGGACTCTAAATGAAGAAAAAGTTGGGATACAAATGTGATACACACACTTGAAAGTTGGAATACACATTGGACACACACTTGTAAAGCCTGGGACACAGTCGGATACAATAATTACAAGTTTTGGGATACAGTCTATCTCCGGGACTGCCCCCAACTGCACAATCTATAAATTATACCACTGGAGCATAGCGCATTATGTGGCCGTGGGCCAATGACTACGTGCGCTACGCGGGTGCTTTTAGGGGGACATATGGACGATAAACAGTCGCAATAACACAATCGCGAAACCATCTGTCCAACGACGCTTTTGTAAGTGTGTGCGTGCGTGTATGGATATGATGGCGTGCTACTCATCGTTGTTGTGACGCTTACGTACATTAGCTTTGGGTGGGGACCTCGCGTTAATTTCATGAGCCTAACAATAAGGTCCCGTCGCAAAGGGTCACTCAAGGCCTCTTGCGGACATGCCATTTGAGGAAGCCCAAATAGTTAGCACGCCGACGCAGCAACTACACCAAATGGTAGTGTTCCGCGAACAACGCTTCGTTTTGGTCACCACCGATGTCCGCGATATAGTTGCTAGTCTGGAGGTTCCAATCCTCACGATGCAACCAAAGGTGCAAGAGAAGGACCGAAACCCTTGCGTCTGTGCACAAATGTAGTCACCCGTGTGTTTTTTTTGGTCTCTATCGTCAAGAGAGCGGTTTCATAGTATGGTCACTTGGTCTGCAACGGCACACACCTCCGAATTACTTCCAAAGTGCCATCTTCAAGGAGCATGGGCGAGCCGAGTGCCGTCAAATTCTGTTGTACAAGATCATAATGAAAAGCACTTTGATCGGAGGGCTTGTCCAATGCAACCGAATGTGGCAAATCAATGATCAAGTGACCATCCGTTTTGATGTGGTACCACATGTTCCTGATTGCCAATTTAACATGCTCTAGGTCTGGTAGCAACTGTAATGCATCCAAACAAATTGCGCAATCGAAGGTTTGCGTCACATGCTCGCGGCGCGCATTCGCTTGTGTGAGCCGAAAGTCCGTGATATCCGCGGAATGAAAGTTGATTTGCCTCCCTTCAGGCAAAGAGGCATTTTTTTGCTTGGCGATGTCCAGCATGATGTCGCTGCAATCCAACCCCGTCACTGCCATACGGTACTCATGCAAAAAAAACGAAAACAATCCGGTCCCACAAGCACAATCCAACACGTTGTTTGCGTGATACCCTTGCAAGATGGACAACAAAAAATCGAAGCGTGGCTTTTCTTCCCTGTTTCCAAAGATGGCATCGTAGTAAGCTCCAATTTTTGTGAATTGGTTGTGACCTCGGACAAGCAAACTTTGGAAGGTTTGACTCTGCTTTTGGGCTTCTTCTTGATATTCGAAGTCCTTAACATTGGAGGCATTGATTACCACCCGACGGGTGCGATTGACGGTGACCTCGGAGTTGGGATTTACGATCACCATGAACGGTGTGGTAGGATCGGAATCGGTAGTGTCGACCGTGAATTTGTGAATATGTAATTGATCTCCGGTTGCAAGGAAGCAACATGCATCGGCCCAATCGCCAAAAAAAGTCACTGGAATACGGTTCACATCTTGCTTTTGAGCCAAGTTGCGATCACTCGTGGCAAGGTCCTCTATCACAACGGAGAACACCTTTTGGTTGTTTTGGTTGCGACCCAAAGGTGTGACTGAAATTACATCACCGGTAATTTCCAAAGTGCTTTCCTTTTGGTACAAAGTTGCCATCTGTCGGAATTGCTTGGTCTCGATGACGAGGGCTACCAAAAGCGCATTTTTGGGAAAAACAATAGAAAGGGAGAGGAGCCGAGAAGGTGTGCAATCTGCGAAGAAACGGAGAGGAGCCGAGAAGGTGCGCAACCACCAAATCATCGTTGAGAAAAATCTCAACCGCACACACCAATGGCTCCGTTGGTAGCTGCGCAAGCGTTAGCCCTTTGGTCCCATCAACACGTTGTTGACGTACATGTTAACGGCAAAACGACGCGTGGGGCCCGAAAAAAGTGCGGTTCAAGCTTTCGTGACCGAATGCCAATCAAAAAATGACGTGTTGTAAAGAGGACCATCTCAGGGAACATGCATGAGTTCCGCTTCCGCCAAGACGCGGCCAATTGAAGCATCGGGGGACTGTATTTCATCGTCAAGCCAAAAAAACAACCAGTGGGCCCTGGTTGAGTGGTCGGCTTTAGTTGCATATCCCATCTACAACATTTCTGAAATCTGTGAATGCTGGCCACCGGCAATGCAGAAAAATCGAGCAAAAATTGAAGAAAGCATACATGTGGTAAATGAAATGGGCTCAGTATCATTGATGGATTGTAGCATTTGCACGGATGATCCACTTTGGCTACCTTCCCTCAATCCCCAATTTTTCTCTCCAGCTTCTACTTGTGTGAGTCGCGCGCTCTGCGGTCCGCACCCAGAAATTAGTGGATATTCAACTGCGCCATGGGAAAGCCCATCAGGTAATCGTCTGTGAACGTTTGAAATCCACCGTTCTATTGCATTCGATTTGATTTTGTTTGATTCTATCTGCAATCGACACTCGCTAGCCTCGACCAAGCATTTGTGAGGTCCACAACATTGTCCATGATTGTGCAGAGCCCAACGAAAGGGAGCTGGGTCCATTTATCATGCCCACACCCTCAAGAGACTTGGAGCCGCGAGGTTGCGACCCCTTGATTATGGTGAAAGAAAGGGATATATCAGGGTACGTGCGTTGGTTTAATCTCGTCGCATTTCTTGCGGGATGTGAAATTGTATTTTGACTGTCCCTGGTGCAGGGTGTGGTGAGGCAGATCCTTCACGACCCAGGCCGTGGGGCGCCTGTGGCAAAAGTTCAGTTCCGTCACCCGTTCAAGTACAAGAAGGTCAGCTACCACATCTGCGCCGCTGAGGGCATGTACGTTGGCCAGTACATCTACTGTGGGAAGAAGGGTGTGTGTGCGGGCACGTGCTTGGCCTTCCATGTTTGTATCATCACCGCTGTGCCGATGGATGAAGAAAAATTTGAAAAAAAAATCTAACGCTTATTGGCAAGCAATTGAATGGCATGGCATGTGTTTCCTGTTTTTCGTGAAGCGCTTCGTCGCCTTTTTGCACTGATATGTTGTCATCCCATTTCCAGCAACAATGGCCATCGGCAACGTGGTGCCTGTCGGCAAGTTGCCCGAGGGTGCTATCATTTGCAACATTGAGGCCAAGGTCGGAGATCGTTCTGCGTTGGCCAAGGCCAGTGGTGCGTACGCGATCGTCGTGTCGCACAACCCTGACACTGCAAAAACCAGAATTAAGCTGCCATCGGGAATGAAGAAGTCGGTGCCCAGCAAATGCCGTTGCATGGTTGGTATCATCTCTGGTGGTGGACGCATTGAGAAGCCAATTCTGAAGGCTGGTAACAATTACTTCCGATTCAAGGCGAAGCGCAACTGCTGGCCAAGAGTTCGTGGTGTTGCGATGAGTCCTGTGGACCATCCTCATGGTGGTGGTAACCATCAGCACATTGGTTTCTCTTGCACCGTGCGCAGAAACGCACCCCCTGGTCAGAAGGTGTGTCTCTTTTTTAGTATTCTGCCATGCGTCCTGGACTGGGAAGAAGCGCACACTGCATGCCTCTGTCCTTGCAGGTTGGTCTTGTTGCTGCCCGTCGTACTGGTCGTCTGCGTGGTGGTGTTAAGGCCGGAAAGGATACTGATGCTGATCTCAAGAAGGGTAAGAAGAAGTAAACTGGTGAGTGATTGGCGTGGGGCTACTTTGGATGAACTCTTACCAGCAGCCAAGGGTGCTCGTTCCACTAATTTCCATCTATTTGCTCAGTTTTGGTGCTGTTGTCTTTTCTGCATGCTAAAACTGTGTGGCCTCAAAATACCCTGGTGCTTCGCAGTGTGCACAGAAATATTTTCCCCTGCCAATGCCAGTCATGATGATTTCATTGTAGCTTCTCCGCATCAACGTGACCATGTTATGGGGTGGTCACGTGCGCAATTGGCAGAAGGCATCCACATGTGTAAACGTTGCGCCATCTTAACCAGGCCTCCTAACCCCCCGTCCCCAGGTGAACAGCAGCCTTTGACTTTGATTTTGGCCCTTGACCAATCCAAATTGCTTCACAGATGTCAACATAGCGGTATGGCCATTTGCACGCGGTAAAAAAATGTTCTACTGAGCAACCAAAAGTGTCCACACTGGCGTTTATCTTCAACAGGAGAGCAAAATTGTGGCACAGAGAGTCAGATTTGTGCATGCATGCCATCTTGATGGATGTTTGTGAGTGAAAACCAAAACCATTGTATGGCAAAATCAGCATTCTTGCACCTAAGGTGAAGGTTTGCTGCCATGTTTCTAGTTGGTCCAAAACTGCTGCATATGTGAAGAAATACTGGAGAAAATAAAGTGCGCCACATTGAGTGACATTAACCATATCTCTTTTGGCAAAATTTGCCCAGACCAATCATGCTGGCAAAGAAGCAAGGTGAAGATGTGAATTCCAACTCCCTCCCGTTTTCACCACTGTTTGCATGCATGGCTGTTGGGTCACGAACCATCAGTGAGGAGAGAGCTGATATAGCACAGCTACAAAACACCACCCACAGGATCCATCACAAACATGCTGCATGAAAACCTAAATGCAAATGTGCGAAAATGTTACCCATGGAAACTTTTATGATGGATTTGGTGGGGGCTATTAGCGCTTATTAGCAGATTTTTTTGTTTCGCGGAAGGTGGGGAGGTTGGTGGCAAAATTTGTGCATGCTCTTGGGCCAAAGGGCAGTGCGTAGGCTGCAGAGGGCTCGTTTTGTGGTCAGCCCAAAGTCCAGCTTGGAGCCAACTAGAGTGCTTGATTTTATGGATAAAATTTTTGACACCAAGAGGAGGCGTATGGAGAACAGGAAAGGCATGGTGACATCATTGCTTAGGAGTTGGCTCCGACTGAGGTTGGGTCTTATGCGCAGAAAGGGGTTAGGCAAGTGGGCACTGTGGCCCCAAAGGCCAGGCTTCGTAGCTATGCTGAACACCCTCCCATTTTCCTATTGCATTCCTTCTAATAGTTTGAAAGGAGAGTGGTGGTGGGAGCGGCATGTACATGACCACGGGTAGTCTCATTGCAGAGGATATCGGGTTTTCACTTCCCGTGGAGGGGGGGGGGTCAATGGAGCCCCCAACAACTTTGTGGGGGGGGGGGGGGTGGGAAAAGGGTTCAATTGACGGACACCATTCTCATTCATGAAAAGGTTAGGCTCAAGGATTCATGTTCTTAGGATTTTCTCCGGGTTTTTGGTTGTGCAACCTGGTGGTGAATTCGTGAGTGCCGTACAATTGTTGGAAAAAAAATGCGCCGAGGAGTTGCAGGTTGTGAAGGTTGCTCTTTTTGGTGTTGTGCAAGAGGTTGCAGAAAAAGACTGACCATTGTGAAATGGGGAACATCTATGCGGTTGCCATTGCTGCCTTTGGCAGTGCTGAAGCCAAACATGTTGAGGCAGTTAAAAAGCGGTTTGCTCACCGCCGTTTGCAACGATTCGCGAAGGCCGAGGAGCATGTCAAACGGCGGTGCACCATGGTTACGCCTGGTGTGAAGGGTGAAGTTGAATGCTTGCTCCGGCAAGCACGTGGTGTGTGTCAGCATGAATGGAAATGCAGTGTAGCAAATTTGAAAGGGTTGCTCACCTATTTGGACCTTACATGCTCCGCCCCTAAGGTCGTTCGTTTGTTTCTTGTTTTGTCTTTCTTTTCAAATCGCCGTTAGGTTGCAATTCCTGCCGCTTGCTATGCTAACCAGTCGTGACTCGTTGATATTTTTTGCGCAACAGTGGGTGAGTCGAATGACAACATCCCTAAGCGCTACTTTTCCCGCAGTCTCCCAATTTCTCTACAGCAGATAGTTCAACAGTGCTCGCCGTATTAAGCAACCGATTTGAAGTTCACCATGGCATGGAACAGGCAGAAGTGCGTGAATATGCTGCAAGGTCAGGCTTATTAAGTTCACTGGCCAAGTTCCGCTGCTACAGTTTCGGATGGCGTGTATTGCATTCTGGCTACGGTTGGGACCGTTGACGCCACCATCGGACAGGCCTCAGTCTTGGTTCTCTACACAAGACTCGCCACTAGTCGGAGACGGTAGGAGACATGCAACGGGTATATAACCATGCCGATTCTCTTAGATCTTACATGGTTTTGCCTGCCTGATTTTGCCATCAAGTAGAGGTCTTATGAAGAGGCATCCACAACAATGGACGAAAGAAATCAATGAGAAGAGAGTGGGGAAGGAAACACATGACCCATACACACGTTTACACTACCAAACCGTTTCAAGTTGACAGGGGTTGAGGGGTGTAGGTCACTACCATATGATGGAAAAAAATGATTTTCAGCATGAATTGAAGTTTTGAAAACATTGCAATGCACCACACTTCCAACGCAACAACATGGTGTCCGTGGAGAGTGCAAGTCTTCCCCATGTCATGCATTCACATGAGACACATGCACACATGACACTCTCGTTAGGACCGTGTAAGTCTCATGCAATTATAGAGAAATCAAGCGATCAAGATTGGCCAACAATGCAAAAAATTCAAAATTGCCCAAGCTCCAAATGGGTTTGGAATGAGAACAATACGTAGAGGAGGAGTTGGAATCCTTCCTCAACTGTGATTACGTAAAAGGGGAAGCTGCATGGATAGGCAACTCAATAGGAATTTAACTAGACAAGAATGGTAAAGAAATATTGACCTCAAGAGTGGACATAAAAGAAAAATTGCCTATTTTCATGTCAAAATGACCATATGAACTCGAATGGATCTTGGAGACCAAAGCGAGTAGGAGCTTGAGAATTAAGCTCTTGTATGCCATGAAAAATTTCGATAGAGCTCTTCGAGTCCCTCCCATGTATTTGGTAACATATTTTAAGAAAATGAATCGTGAAGATGCATGTTGTGAGAAAAGGAGGCATCATGCATCTCACCAATGAGTGAATATCCTAGGGAAGAAAATGTTCACAAACATGAGTCAGTGGTGACTTCCCTTAACCAACCCTCATGGCTCTGAGATGGAATTGAATGCAAACACAAATCAATTGGAGCTTGCCAATGTCGGTCCAAAACATAGGTATTTGGAACCCATCGGGCCAAAATGAGTCACGTAGAGCCTAATCAAACACATGCATGGCAATGGACCCACGGGGAGTCACTCACCCACATTGGGCGAGCTTCAAAATGTCAATCATATCCTACTCTAGTGGCATTTGACCTCACTCGATGGATTCAATTGAGAGACAAACAATACTAAACATGTTGTGAAACTCCACATGATGTCATGCCTACTTTAACCATGACCCCGTCGTTGAGGCGCTTTCGAACCGCTGAGTCGAGCCCAAAGCCATTCTATGTCATGTCATTTATAATGAGATTTAAGCAAACAAAGCATGGAGTAAGCTCAAAACAAGTTGTTACACAAGTGAGCAACATGTAAAATCAAAATGCAATACACGACGCGGTTATGTAAACCGAGTGGTGTGTTGTGTCATGGACATTCATGGATGAATCATCATTGAATTGGACAATCAATTTGGGCCAAGGCGGTTTCGACCCAAACCGGCTGGGAACTGTTGAAATCCCGTACAAATTTCAATCTTTTTGATAATTCTGATGATCTTTTTGGTGATAGAGATCTGTCCCGTTGAAAAAATTATGAAATCTTGAAAACTTGAAGACGCCACCGCTGAAATGTCAAATCTAAAAAAAAAGTGAGGGTCTTTGATCCAACTTGCCCTCCGAAGCCCCATTTCAGTTCACCTTTTTCTTCGACTACGTCATGGCTCGGGGCCATGAACGTGGTCCATCCCAACCCAATGTTTGGAAAAAGTCAATGAAAAAGGATGCATGAGATTTTTTTCCCCGAGTTTGAATTTAGGTTTCCATAGGCCCAAAGGCGTAAATGGAGGCTATTTGAAAAGACACAGATGACATAGTAGAGTCCTACACCCTCAAAAGAGGGGGGTTATGAGGCTTGGCAGTCAGGATTGACCACTTATGCCAAAATTCCCATTTTTACCTTGAAAAAATGGCAAACGGTAAAAATGCACTCTGGACACTGAAAAACGAAAATTCTGCGTTCCCAGCGCAATGTGGTGCAAAATGAGAATCATAACGGGATTCAACACACTCACCTTAGGGAGATTTCGGCCGCTTGACCCCAAATCTGGCCCATTTTTCCAAAAAGAGCAATTTTAGCCACTTGGAAAACCCACTATGCTGAAGTTTGACAAACAGCACCTTGCTGCTCCCTTCTGTAGCCACAGGAGCTCAATTGGGGACAAACGAGCGTCGTCAATGTGGTGGGCAGCCTCGAGATGGAGGAGATTCTCACAAAATGGACCCCCAAGGGCCGATATTTGACAAACTGAAAATTTTTGCCAAAAAGAATCGATTTTTGCCTAATGCCCACCAGCAATCACAATCTGCAATGCGCGGAGGAAGGCGGATGAATTAGTGTTTGATGGGCCTGAACAACTATGAAAAATGATTCCGGGATGCCTAAAATAGTGAAGTTACGCACTTTGCCCCAATGGGGCGTAAAATGCAAAAACTCTATTTTGGCATCAGAAATTTATTTTCGCCCCGACAAACTTGAAAAACTGTCAATCTGGACCCAATCGAATAATGGAAGAATAATCAGTGAAATCAGGGGGACAATACATAGAGGTGGATGTGCATGCGCCAGGCTTATTACACCCCTCCAATAAGGCAAAGGCCGGGGCTTGTGGCCACGCGGCGGCATGGCTGAAAAACCCACAAGACAAAGGCGCATAAACATTGGTGTATATCAGTGTTTTCCGGCGAGTTTTCGGCTGGCTGCACGACTGGGAGGTGAAGAGCCCCATGCCTCTTCCCAATATGTACATTTTGCTTACATCAGGCTCAGTCAGTGCCTGTGGTTTTGCATTCTCCGTTTCTAGTGCACTATATTGATGTACAGAAAGCGCAACAGAGGTGCACTCACACAACTGGTGCACACAGTCGAGATGCAGCACAGTTCCCGTGGCCAATTTGGAGCTCCAAACTCATGCAAAAACAACTACCGGCAGCAAGAAAACTATAAAAAACCCGCAAGTGTGCACATAGCACAGACAAGCAGCATAGCTGAAGTATTGCTGAAGCAGATGCACATAGCTGCATATGCGCTACACCACAAACAACCCGATTAGGCGTACAAACCTGAAAATGGCACGTGTACTTGAAGTGACCCAAATGGTTGAGATGAAGTGAAAAATCAGGTTTGCGTGGGTTGCAGGACGCGTTCGGGGCCCACAGCTAGGACATAGGTCACTGTAGAACGCATCAACTGTGCTGCCAAACTCGGACCAATGGGTGCTACAGCCAGCTGTTAGGCAAAGCTTATCAAAGAGATAATTCTCTGCATGGAATCAATGAGAATAGGCATTCATTTTGCTTCGCTCTCCATATTTGCAACACAGTATAATTCTTTCAATAAGTCCCAACAACACCTCCAGCAAGCTACAACCAAACTTGCAGCACAACACCCAGCAACTAAGATGGGTGTAAGACGTCCCAGAACAAGTTTATGCGCAAAAAAAGATTCAAAAAAGCAAGTAATATGGGACAACCTTTGAAGCGTGCCAAAATTACTGCTCTGTAGCTTGCATGCCGTGGCAAAGGGCTACGGCCAAGCGTTCAATAGCGAAGTGTTGAAGTGTGCAAAACCACTTTCAATCTCTTGCACCTATTGGTAACTTATTTCAGGTCCTAGATGCTATTGCTAACCCATTTGAGGCTCCTGAGGCAATGTTGGAAAAAGCATCTTTCATTTTCACTAAATTATTGTCGCTTGGTATGACAAAACCATGTTTGAGGGTTGAAAATATATACAAAGAAAAGCATTTTTGTCAACTTGGCACACGTGTGCATCAACAATGGGAACAAATAAAGGAGTATAGAAATGGATAGCCGACTTGACTTGACTTCCCTTCTTCTTGGCCACGAAGTGGTGGCCTGTTGTTGGATAGTCTACTACAACGGATTTTACCCCCATGTAAAAAAAACTATTTTTGAATTGCTCACATCAACACACTCTTCGACCACCAACAAACAAACATCCGAATCAAATTGAAAATATCCTCAATGGCATTTGGGTTCCCTTTGGGGGGGAACAACTGATGAGATGTTACAAAATAGCTTTTAAAACCCACAAAAATCTCTCATGAAAAATAGATTTATTATGCATGGCACATTCACGTTTGTGTGCTAAATATAATTTCACTCATGCCATCTCGGGGAGTTCCCAATGCGCAGCAAAAACATAATCAGACATGACCACTTACCTCCTGCTGTCTCGGGTCCCGAATGCTTAGCATAGGAACAAAATCAGAAATGGCTATTTTACCCCTGCCGTCTCGGGGCCCACATATGGGCTGCAGGGCTACATCACCCCTGCCATCTTAGGGGTCCTCGACGCTCAACACAGGGGAAAAATCAGAAAGAGGCTACTTAACCCGTGCCGTCTCGTGTACCCACATGTGGGCGGAAAGCCTACTTAAACCCAAGAAAGCGACAAAATCAGAAATGTCTAATTAATCCCTGCCGTCTGCAGGGCCATATGTGGGCAAAATGGCTACATGGCCCGTGTCTTCTCGGGGCCCCCCACCAAACGGACAAAATCAGAATGGCTACTTAACCCCTGCCGTCTTGGGGGCCCGTATGTGGGCGTAATAGCTACACAACGCATGCCTTCTTGGGGGTCCCTGGATCGGGGACAAAAGTTGACAAAATGCGGCATCATTACAGAGCAATAATGGTCCCTGTCACAGGACACCCCCTTTTTTTTGGGGGGATCCCGTGACCCTGCCACCAAAGCGAAAATCCATCACACCCTAATGCTGAAGCCCAGCCGCAGTCCATCACTGCTTGGATGCTTAACGCAGCATGAACCACCCCAAAGACTCAAGAAACCCAGCACTCACTTGACATCCCCTAAATAACCCTGCATGACACATTACCCCACTGCAACCTCCTATGTTACAAATGCACCCTATCCTATCTTCAGAATACAATCCGGGGTCCTGGGGTCCTAGGGGTTAAGCTGCCCACCAGCAAATGAATGAAAATGGTGAGTACACACTTTGGGCTGTTGCAGAAATTGCTCACCAGAAAGGAATGGGCAAAAAGCAGGGTTGGTAGTCATCGGCCGTCGGAAAATGTCCTGGACCTGAACCACAAATCAGAATCAAATATGCAGAGGTCCTTGTGAGGTTTCTGTCTTGGTGTTATCCACCTGGCTCAACTCGCTAGGTGTTCGTCTTTGTTGGTCTGAGAGAAATGAAAGAGACTGCGAGGGATGGAGCCAGTTGTTTGGCACCAAAAAAAAGGATTGCGTTGTGCTGAGCTGAGCTGAGCTGAGCAACAACAACAACAACAACAACAACAACAACAACAACAACAACAACAACAACAACAACAATAACAACAACCAGTTGAGTCTGCGACTGGGCTTGGGGACCACCCCGCATGAGGGCTGCATGCCACTTAATTATGTACTCACGCACTCACATACAACCTGAAGTCCTGTGCGTTTTCGCGAAGTGCTGCCTGTGTTGCTGAAATATGGAGGATGGTGACTTAAGATAGGTGAAGGAGGGCTGAGTGGAGGCGCTGGATGAAGGGGGAGGGCGGTGGGGTCAGAGACTCATTTCTGTGATGGGCAGGGATTTAGGGAGGAGGTCCCGGACCTGGAGGAGGGAGGTTGGAGAGTGGAAGTGCTGGGGGGCAATGGTGGGGTTTGGATTTCTTCCTGCGTGCGAGTGGAAAAGTTTGCGTTTCTCAGCTGATGTGGGCTGGTTTTGACTCCGTGGTGGTTTTGACTTGGAAAGTATGGTGTGTGGCAGTGGTTTGCGAACTTTGCTGAGAGGGGGGGCGTTGGTTTTCCGAGCTTTGTTGGGGGGAACCCTGACTGATTTGGGGAGTTTTGGCTCGATGTAATCCTGATGAGCGTGAGCGAGTTCTGGGTGCTTTGGGGTAAGATGTGCTGAAAGGAGAGGTAGAGCAGCCACGTTGGATGTTGGTAGTTGACGGAGGCTGCGGGGGCGCTGGGTTTTCCTGCAGCCAGGTGAGTGCTTGGTCAATGGTGGAGCTAAGGGCTGATCTGCGTGACTTCAGTGCTTTGTACGTGTCTTCAGACGAGAAGTGGTGTAGAAGGCGAGAAACAAGAGAGGTTGGGATGAGGGTACAGACGAAATTTCTTTTTTCGCCTCTCAGAGCTGTGGCGTACCAGGCTGAAGTAATAGAAGCAAACGGGTTGGCCCAGCAGTTAACGAAAAATTGAGGAAAAGTGCTGTTGGGGCACAGGGAACACTTCGAGGTGTGTGTGTGTGTGTGTGTGTGTGTGTGTGTGTGTGTGCATGTGTCATGCCTGTTCATGCCTGCGGCAGTTCTTTGTTGGCATTGTCCAGGATCTCTTGATGCAGGTCAGGCATATGCACATTTGTCATCAGGATGTCATACTCTCTGGGTCAGGCAGACTATGCACATTTTTGGCCTCAGGCCACGTAGAACTCCCTCACCATTTCGGGTCTCTCTCTCTCTCTCTCTCTCTCTGTATGTTGTGCTGTAGGGGGGAACACCAGTGTAGAGGGGTGTGTATTGTGCTGTAATGTGGATTTTCCTTCCCGGTCCAGTGGTCTTCAGACTGCCCACGCAGTTGATGGGTTCCTTTATTGTCCTTTCCTACATACCTACATATATACATACATACATGTGGTCACATGTGTCACTGCGTGACTTTTGCTCAAATGGGGCCATGGGTTACTTTCGACTCTGGGGGTGCAGGCCAATGGTGATCAACAGGTGATTCGTTGGAAAAGAGAGGATAATGTGCAAACACAGATCCATATGCAGCACAATGGAGAGAATGATGAAGACACAACCTGTGGAGGTGAGAGATGGGATGGGTGGGAGGAAGTAGCAGGAAGGCAGAGAGGATGGGTGGAAGATGAGCAGTGGCTGCAAAGTGGACTTTCGAAAAGAAGGGCAGATTTCTGGGGGGTTGCTTGGGGTGGAGAGATGTTACTGGGGAAGGTTCGGCAGTGGCTGAGAAGAAATGAAAACGAGTCCTATGAAGCGGCAAGCAGCTACAGAACGAAGCAGCAGGGAAGAGGTTTGCCCCCTGGCTCAGCATGGAATCATACGAAAGCATCATTGACATGAGACAATGAGGTTGGTGCTCAATGATGTGGCTGTGTGAGAAGCCATGGCCAAAGGGCGCAAAAGCAAAGGGGCGGAGGGGATTGCGCAGCATGAGAAATGCAGGCGGCTGGTGGCAGGGGCAGTGGGGAGCGGAATGCGAAGGGGGAGCAATGGCGAAGAGAGCGGGAAAGAGTGCAAAAGAGGGAGACACCCGGAGTTTCCCTCCATTGGAATGGAATGGAAAGAGCTGGAAGAAAAACATGATAGGAAGTAGATAGAGACAGGATGGGGGCATCAAACCGGTTGGGTGAGTCCGCCAAGGCTACAGCTACGCTTGCCTCAAAGACGCCATTAACTTTTTCTCCAGTTTGAGCTCCATGCAGAGTTCAGCCCTTGGTGCCACTGAGACACTGGGGTCATGCTTGTCCCTCCTCCCCCAACCGTACATGATGTTTTACCGAGGCTCTAGGTTCAGCCCTTGGTGCCACTGAGACACTGGGGTCATGCTTGTCCCTCCTCCCCCACCCGTACATGATGTTTTACCGAGGCTCTAGTGATAGGGCTCTGGATTCTAGTGGTGCGGCACGCATACCGGTCAGAGGTCAAGTGTTTACCAAGGGCTGGGCGTGGAGCCGGGGCTAGGGGTGACAGACCGGGTCCAAACGGAGGAGACTGGAGAGAGAGGTGCCGCCATGATGCCTAGATGGGGAAAGACCTGAGGGTCACCGCACCAGCACCTACTATTCATGGGCTATCGGGCACCATGGAGGTGTTGAGTGGTGCCGATGATTGGTTGCATTTTCTCCTCCTCCTCCTACATACATAGGCAATGTTGCTGCACTTCTCGTGCACTGCTTGCATATGCAGGAAATCCCACACAAAAGAAACTCACCCAAAGGCACCCACCACCTCTGTACAACAGGGCAAAGCAAGTGTAATATTCTGCTGTCTCCAACGTTGTGCTTAAATGTACCTATGGTAGGCACACAAAATACAACTATGCAATGGTATATAGGATGTAAAGATGTTCAAGTTGCAAGTGCCACACTTAGATATATCACGTGGACAGTGCACACACAATTGGCAACAAACACTTGCATCTTTTTCTTCACCTTCTGGAGAGGCTTCCTTTTGTGCCCACACGCACTCGGGCACATGAGGCCATGGTCCATAGCGCTGATACCTAGTTTGCCTCCGGATACAAAGCTAGTTGAGGCATAGCAAATGCACTTCCTTTGTTTTCTCACTCTTGCTTTGCCAATGCTATTGAAATGGCTTTGACGCGTGTGCAAATGACGGAGTGGTATACGTCTTCTTGTTGCATCCAATGTGCCAACCGTACACCATACCCATAGCGAACTTGGGTTTTGGCTTGAAATAGTCTTTGACAAATCAGCCGTTGTGAATTTTTTGCCTTCTCTTGAGCTACTCAATGAAATGCCTAACGCCTGCCGTCTTGAGGAAAAGTGAAATGGCTACCTAACCCTTACTGGCTTGAGAAAAAAAGAAATACCTAACCCCTCCCATCTCAAGGAAAGGTGAAATGGCTGTGTGAACCCTGCCATCTTGGGGAGAAGTGAAATGGCCATATGACCCCTACCATCCTGGGGAGAAGTGAAATGACTACATAGCCTTTATCTTGAGGAAAAAGGAAATGGGTACATAACCTTTGCCGGCTCAAGGAGAAGTGAAATGGTTGTGTAACCCATGCCGTCTTGGGGAGAAGTGAAGGTGTGGAACCCTTGCCATGCCGAGGAAAAGTGAAATAGCCGTAACCCTTGCTATCTTTGGGAGAAATGAAATGGCTCAATCAAGCTTGCAGGCTTGGGGGAAAGTGAAATGGCTGTAACCCATGCCATCTCAAGGAGAAAGGAAATGGTTGTGCAACCCCTGCATCTAGGGGGAAAATGAAATCGCCATGCAACCCTTACTGTCTCGGGGAAACATGAAATGGTTGTAGCCCTTGCTGTTTCAGGGAAAAGTGAAATGGCGACGCAATCCGTGCCATGTTGGGAAAAAGTGAAATAGCCACGCAACCTGTGTTGTCTAGGGGATCTCCAAATCAGACTATATTAATTATGGGGTTTTCCATTATCATATTTCCACCATTCACCTGCGAGTAGCAGCAGGGGTGAAGAAGCGGAGAGCAATATCGTGGTTACAAGATAGACGTGTATACACTATGTGGGTTGAACCCCTCAACCGTTACCAAACACCTGTTCTAAACCTTCCAATGAAACACACGTCATCAATGGAATTAAACTCATTCTCCACCCGAGCCCCCCGAAGAAACCCACGGTAAATTAGTGGAAAACGGCCAAAACTCAGGTTCAAGCCAAAAATACACCAGAATGGTTGCAACCTTGTAGCCGAGACCAAGGAAGGCATTGGCAATGGCATTGATTGCCTCCAAAGGATCCAAGCCCACATGTTCGGTTGTCAATTCCCAACGAAAATGTGCTCATTGTGCAGGGATGGGGCGGGGGGTGCCTCTGCGCTCAAGCCCCGCTTTAGGCTCCGGGCAAGGCCTTCTCCCAGTGCTCAATCAAGTGGTGCTAAAACATAATGGGGGCTCGGTCCAACAAGCTGACCGTACTCTGAGTGGTGAAAAAGTCAGATTATTCACATTTTCATACCTGGGGCCTACCAATGGGTTCAAACCATAGCCATGCCTAGCACCCAATATGGACCCAAACAATGTCGAGGAAAAAGCTGTGGCTCCATTCCCATTGCCTCCTTACCCCAATAGTTACCAAAACTGACACTACTACAAAACATACAAAACTTTGCACTGCATGTGCACTGTGTGGACAACATTCCCACGCATGCATGCGCACATACATATGTGTGGCCACTTGGCCTTGCTGAATGGTGGCAGGGTTACTTTCAACTCTGGAATTGCACGGGCCAACACTGGTTGACAGGTGATTTATCAGGAAATAGGCAGAAAGGGTTGGGCATGGGCATGGTGGAGCGAGAGTTACCCAGCAGAGTCACATCAGCTCAGTTCATCCTCAGCGATAGCCGTAAGCTGTCTCCCATGCTGAATGGCATGGGGATCTTGCGTTGCACCGTGTGTATTCATCTTCCAATTATCAATGTCAGACCTCAGGCTTCGAACTGCGCTCGCGTGTCCTTGTGGAGGGTCTCAGGGCTCTCAGGTCTCAGAGCATTCCTGCCGGCACCAACCAGATTTATATGCCGAACCAGTGGGATTCTCCGTCCAGGAACCATGTGCATTGACCACTAAATTGACCGCTGCCTGTGAAGTCGAATCAGGTCAGCCTGTCAGACATCGAGTGGAATTAGGCCATTCACAGTAAGCCAAGCCTCTTCCTCGCTTTTACAAATCGGGACCGAAACAAAAGCAGGTCCCAAATTAAGATGGTCCCTGAATCCCCTACAGCTCGGGTAAAGTGTAGCTTGAGCGTAGAACGACGATGGTTGTCACCATCCGAATTACTCTGGCATTCATCACAGCACAAAATTGTAACACACATGTGAGAGAAGGTCAGGGGCCCGAGGCACCCTCACGACTATTGTGCAGCTACGGAGCCGCCACAGTTCATGTCCGGTAATCCAGCGAAGGCGGCGCCGGAAGCGCCTCCTGGACTCAGTACAAGCTGCTGTTCCGTACTGAGCTGCCTTTAGGCACTGTGATCATGTGACTCGTCCTCCACCGCCGTAAAGGATGTTCCCCTCCGACATTGTCCCTCGCTGACGTCTGTGCTGTAGTCCGCATCCCAATCCTCTTGCATGAAAGGGCGTAGCTTGGGCAACGGGAGGACAGGGTATGCGAAAGGGTTCCAGATCTTTGCAAACGGTATTCATCCATAAAATATTGCGTTCTAGCCTTGTTTCCGAGGGTGTTGTTGGCACCAGAGGCTATTTTTGGATTTTTTTTCTAAAAAGAAATTATATCTCTACATCATCCTCCGCATTCCCGACCAGCCCATCTGCGACACCAGCCGGCTGCCTGTGGAAAAACTTTGTGTGTTGCTGAAATCCGATTTGCAAACCTTTGTCTTAAGAAGGGTCATCGTGACCATGGCATGCACCTGTGAGGATGCTGCACAGGCCCAAGGCATGACCTCCCCGCCCAAGCGGCCATGAAGGGGGGTTTAGAAACAGCGCTGAGGCAAAGGACAGGGATCCGGCGGCCACAGATATAGGGGCGAGCATATGCCAGAGCCTGTGGGGGGCAATCCACGCAGTAGTAGCACTTTGGCATATCTCACTCAACGTCCAAGACCACGGCACTAAGCACCTGGGGAGAGAACTTCTGGGCTGGTGGCGCCGTCGCCATGCACTTCACTGCAAACACAGGCTCAGCCGGGGGCATGGCGACATCACCAGAACTCAGTCGGTCGCGACGCAAACTGACGGTATCAGTCGGTCCTTTGGGTACTCAAGAGGGCGGGTTCCTCTTCTTTGGCGGAACGAAGCGTTTCACAGAGTCCACAGAGCTCGTAACAAAAAGGAAATTGTGTGCAGAATTGTACGGGCGAATGGGTGATCCCGTGATCCCGGTCCGCCAACAGCTCAGAATCCAACCAACGCATGCCTTCGCCCGTACCAGACTACATGGAGGGGCCCCTTCCAGGGACGGGTGACGCACCACCGGTGGATCAGTTCAGCTCTGGCGGCTGGAGCTCATACTCCGGATCCGCAATGATGTCAAAATACACGTCATCTTTAAAATGATCCCAGTTTCTGTTCAGAACAGAGACCACTGGAGGCCGGAGCTCCTTCAGGTGCGTCGGCAGTAGCAGCAGCTTGATCTCCTCACACTTCTTAGGGTCGTCCCACGGCATCTGCAACTTGTAGCCCAGGTCGTCCAAGTCACCGAAATCATCTCCCCTATCATAGGGGATCAACAGCAGCGGATAATAGTTCTTGTCCCCTTCAGAATACTTCGTCTGATACCACCGTTTGAACGCGTCACGGCTGGCCTCCTGCAGGCTACCGTACAAGACCAGGAACAGTTTGAAGTCCCCCAGGACCTCCTTGGCCTGCTTCACTTCCTCGTGGCGTTGGAGGCCTGGCAGTGGCTGCACTTTCAAGTCGATCCAGCGCAACTTATCGTCACGCGTTACCCACCGCCTGTCGGCGCCCAGCTGCTTCAGCCGCTGGTAATTGCAGCCTGGAGCGACATGCTGGGGCATTTTCCCACCGAAATCGAACTCCTGCAGGAGGTCCATCCACTCCTCCTTCTCTAGTTGAGTCCGCAGAGATTCCAATCTGACAGGGTCGCAATACTCTGCCGCCACATGGACGATGTTGCGGCCTTGCTCGGCCCGGAAAGACCTCAGCGTGTCCTTCGAACAGAACCCCATCAAATCCATCAGCGCCCCGATCCCCTTGCCTTCGTTGCGGCCGATCTGCTGCACGAGCCATTTCCTCATTTTCTCCTGCTCCAAACACATCCAATCGCCCTCGGGTTCGAGGGAGGCCAGCTCCGTTAGCACGTCCCACTTTTCTTCTTCGACGAGGAACTCGATGGTGTCGGTTACGGTACCCCTGTACTCAGGGTGACCTTTCCATAATTGCCTGAGAAAGCAGGCGATTCTGGCGCTGTCCCAGTGCGTGCATGCCTCTTTCGGAATATTGTCCGATGCTTCATGTTCGACAATGTCCGACCACGGCTTTTGGCAGAAATACTGAAACGCGGTGATGTTGCAGCTGCGGGCGCATGCGCGCAGCGGTGTGTCCTTGTGCTCCCCCAGGAGACTCACAGCGTCTGCGTGCTGGCGTAGAAGATCGAGAACGGCTCTGATTCCGCTGGCCTCATCAACCTGATGCAGTGTGTGGAAACGGCCGTGCGTATCCCTTTGGGGATGCACAGAGTTTTCCCTAAAGGGGGGGGGGGCGGGGCTGTGGGGGGGACCCCCCCCCCCGGGAGACCCTGAGATGTTGGACGCGCCGAAGGCGCCGAACAAATTTTTTGGCCTAAACTGGAAGGCGCCAGAAAAAATTTTTGATTGGCCGAAGGCCCAGAGAAAATTTGCCCAATCACTTAAGGGGGGGGGGGGTTCCGAGGGCGGGGAGGGCGGGGGGTGTCAGACCCCCTCCAGCCCCCACCCCCAGGAGATACTGAGTTGTTCAGCAAAACTCTGGGGATGCACCGTACGTCCCTTTCCGTGTACCAGGTCCTCCGCACATTGGACCCCAGAGAGCCAGAGAGGGGGCGGTCTTGAAAAAGGGCTGAAGACCCACCCGTCGCAGGAATCGTTCTGCTCCCTTCCTGCTCTTTGTGCCTGGGAGTCCCTGTGGCTTTGACATCTGAGCAGCTTTTCCGGAAACCCCACCCCCTCACCTCCTTCCGGGGTCTCAGACGAACCCCATCATTTCGTGTGTGAGGTTGCTTGAAGCCCATTGCAACCGAATTAACTAACCAAACAGGAAGGAACAGAAACTGAAACTACAACAGAGATGCCCGACGACCCCCTTGTCCCCTGCTGGTCCGCCGATGCTTACCTAGTGTACCTCTATCAGGCGTCTAACGCTCCTCTCCCAACACTACTTTCCCCTAACATCACGAGTGCCAGATTGCTCACACTGTGAGCATGTCTTGTTCTCTGGGTACACCCCAGTGCCCATACCTCTGAGATCAAGGCCTCATCAGTGTGCATCAGCTGTCCACCTCCATTTCGACCATGAACGACTGCACGCGTGAGATACGGCGCACGACCATAAGTGCAAGAACTAAATTGTGCTGGTACATTGTAATCTGCTCTGTGCCCATGGGCACATCAGGCTGCCACAGCGGCAAAAACCATCTGTACAGCTCTCCTGTAGTTAGACCCTGGTATCCAATGTTTCCTGATCAGCCCTGCCCCATTACTCGTTTGTGTACTTTCGAGTATGGACAAGCGGCAGCCTTTTCGCCTTGATGCCACCGCCCTCAAGGTCACGCTGGGTGAGGGATCCTCTGTGACCAAGCTGACTGTAAAGGACAACGCACACCACAGAAGCCATGCCCCTGCCCTCTAATGTATAGAGCCAGCTGACATGTTTTGTCCGCCGGGTTGAGCACACCCTTTCAAGATGTCTATCGGAAACCACCCCTCTGATGTATCAGGCAGCACGCCTGCTTTCCGTTACATTCCCGGCGAATATGTGGTGTGTACATGCCTTCTGGGGAACCCCTGTGCTGGTTCCTGCATGTGAGCCTGGTGTGCGAGCTCCTGGTTGCACACCACATGGTATCCCTGGGCGGGCGGTGGACGTCTCGAAATGTGCCCCCTGCTATTATGTTCTCCGTTACCTTCTCCAATCTGACCCAGGCCTTTCACAAGTAGCAATAGCACTAGCTCCGCACTTCCCGAGGGTCAGTCCGGCTGTTTTGGAAGATGTACAACGGGCGCCCTATGTTTTCACGTGCTGAGAGTTGGGGGGGGGGGGGGTCAGTCGTGTCGCACACATCAGCAGCCTTCACAACCGAGTCCTGAGGCCCACTCCAACTCCACATCCCTCCGTCCGCACATATCCGGGCAACAGTCCTTCAGCACAGCCTCTCTCGTCATTGCTAGGAATGAACGTGAGGTGAGGCGAGGTTGCCCAGGCGATCACGGGACGCTGGCGTAACGTTACCCTTTATCCCGCGCAACGTCCCTTCCGGCTCGTAGGGTCACGGACCCCCTAGCGCCTATGACAGCCGTGCCTTCCTGCTTACGGGGTTTGAAATGGATACCTCTAGTCCAGGTGTCAGGCGCATGACGGCTGAGCTACGCGACCCGATTGCCAGGAATGAAGCCACCCCCCCTGTGTGACATTCCGTCTGGTTGTTGCTCCTTTACGGGGCCCTGGACGGTCACCCGTTCTTCCCTTCGCATGTTGCGTCGGGTTGCTACTTTCTGTCGGCCGCTGTGGCCGGTGCTCTTGCTGGTGTCGTTTCCGCGTTCGCGGAGCCCAGTAGTTGGCGTGTTGGGACTGTGCTGGATGCGGCATGGTGTGCCGTTTGCGTGTCAGCGGCGCCCAATAGTTGGCGTATTGAGGATGTGCTGGTTGTTGCCGGGGTCGTTTGACTGTTTTGGCTGTCCACGCGCCTCTGTCCACAGGCCGTCCATCGCCTGCCTCGCTGTGTTTCTGTGCGGCCCAGGTGCCTTCCTCCACGCGCTGTCCGGGCCGTCCACCATATGCCCCTTTTCCCCTCACGGCTGGTCTGCCCCTGATGGGCTCCCACTCCTGTTGCGCAAACAGCCCATCTGGGCTGCGGGAGACACCCCCCACCTGATGCCGGTTGAGCAGGGGTTGCCCTGGCACCCGGTACCCCCCCCCCCCCACACACACAAAGCGACATCTTCCCAAATGCTAGAGGCACTGCGGCATCCACAGGTTGTGTTGTGGTGCAGGGTCGGGGGGGGGGGTTGGCACAAGGCCTCGGTATATGATTGTTTGCCTTTGGCGGGGGCCTTCGGGGAGGGGGGCTGCAGGTGCGCTTGCGCGTAGGCCTCAGTGTGTGCCTGATTCTGATTCTGACCCACTATGCCAGCTGGCAAGCAATGAACTCAGCAATCGTGGTCAATTATTAGTAAGGCACTGAGTTGCCGAATAATAGCCGTTACAACACCAGAAGCAGCAAAAATTATTCTGCACACATCAATGCATTTGCCAATCTGCAACTAATCTCAATTCTAAAATTAACTTGCGATTGCACGTGCGCTCAACCTCCTGCGCATTGTGCTTTGTGCGTTGGTCTTCTGCACTCTAGGCATTTATCATTGACACTTGATTTACTGTGCTGTGTTGGCGAGATTTAATTTGTCCTTGCTCGATGCCAAATGATCCTTTGGGTCGACTTGTTGCAAGCCTGGTGGCGAGGCTTGCGAGCCTTCTGCTGAGCCACCGTGGAGTGATGGGCCAGGGCTCGCAGCCTCCTGGTCACAGGGACATGCTGCCCCATGACTGCAAAGGCAACGGGGGAGGACCCACACTCCTTGACTGCCATACGGCACAGGCGGTGGTGCACAGTCCTTGACAGACAGGCCCCCACACCCCACCAGCCTCTGGCAGTTGCATAGCAAAAGAGCCGCCCCACTCCCCCATGAATGTACATCGGTGATCCCCATCCAGCCTGTTACCCAGTGCCACGACGTCGGCGACACCCCAACTGCCAGCAGCATTGACAAACCATTGAAACCTGCCGTCACTGCGCACATAAACACATATCCCCTGCTCCGAGCACCCTGCAGCCACCCGCTTTCATGCCGTCGCCCATTACCTCTTCATTCCCGTGCTCAATGGCTTCTTTTCTGTCTGCAGCTGCTCTTTCAGCAGCAGCCTTTTGCTCTGTGTTGATGCGCCCCTGTGAATGAATAACAGGTGACTGGCACATGCACTGACACCGACATCACCCGAGAGAGCGTGTGTGTCGGTGTGTAAGAGTATGGGAGGGAGGTCAATGTGTGTGCAGGGGTTGTAAGAGTATGGGAGGGAGACCAATGCAGGGACGTAAGAGCACAAGGGATGTAAGAGTATGGGAGAGGGGTCAATGCGTGTGCAGCGAATGTAGGACTGGAAATTATCCTTTTAAGGAGGGATACCGGTATGCAGATCTAGTGGGACCACGTTAACAACAGGGCCGTATCATGGCTCATCAGAATTCTGGCTGCGGCTGGCCTGCCTTAACCCCCTCCCCCCGCCCCTCCACCCTCAGTCAGAACCCCCCAGCCCGTTGGGTCTCCAGCGTTGGTGCAATAGCCAGGCTGGCTGATGTGTACGGCAGGCCTGCGCCAAAAAAGCAGGTGCGACAGACCAGAACAGTGCCATGTCGGCTTGGAAATACACCTTCTTTTTCTTTGTGGGCTCCTCCGGGCCTCGGATGACACTGAACAGCGGCGTCTCCCCGAAGCAGTCCTTCTCGTCCAGTGATGCGTTCATGTCCAGCAGCAGCTTCACCGCCCGGGCGTTGCGCCAGCGGCACGCCCAATGCAGTGGGGTTGAATGGCTCACGCCACAATGCCACGCCAGTTGGACCGCGACTTGTTCACGGACTTCCTCCTCATCCATCTTGTTCTTGAGATCTTCCATAAAATCCACCACAAACTTCCACTCTTCTCGGGGCTCCGCGCACTTCGTGAGCATGTGCAACAGTGGCCGTCCCTTCCAATCTGTCGTGTCCAGATCCGCTCCGTTCTCAATCAGGACCTGCATCGCCTTCTTTTTCTTCAGAAGCAGCGCCACGTGCAGCAGGGGCCGAGACCGGTCGTCCTGAGGGACATTGTCATGCGTGCGTTTCTGCACCTGCGCTTTCTGTGCTATTTTCATGTCCTCAGGTAAATAGACCATGACGTTCGGGTCCAAGTCCTTCAGTAGCAGCATCAGAATGGTGTCCGGATGGCTCAGCGCTGGGATCGCGCCCTGGGCCATGTTCGGAGGTGCCAAGGGCGACCTCATGATGGCAGCAATCAGATCTGATATCTTGTCCTCCTGCGCAGTCCCGCCGGCAGTCAATCCGGCAATGGCAGACTGGATCACACACCCCAGCAGCGTCGGCTCGTCTGCGACCGTCCTCGTCGACGAAAGCGGCACGCCCCCCCCCATCCTCTTCCCCTCCTGTTCCTTGTGCAGGTTCGTCTTGATGGTCTCCCGCGCTTTGGCATTGCACTCGAGACAAATAATCCACCCGCACGCCTGCGGGCACTCGTAGAATTGCTGCTCCGATTTGATGCGAAGGCACACCGCGCAGCACAGCTCCCGCTTTGTGTCCATAGCCTTGAGATATCCGCTGTCCGCGTGGTCTGGGCACATCACTTCGCTGGGAGCACATGCGTCGGCCTGGGCGCTGGGGTTCCCATCGTACGGATAGTCCGCCACGTCCAGGGAAAGGCCAAGGTCCAGGAACTGCCGGCAGCGCTCCAGCTTCGCGTGCGCCACCAGTTGGCTCAGGAGGTTACGGTAAGGGCTGGCCGCCTGGAAGATGGGTGGGGGTGGGGAGCCCAGTGCCCTGAGCACTTTGGTGACGTCGCCGAGGAGGGCCACTTGTGCGTCGTTGATGGACTCGGCATCCGTGTTGACCAGGAGGCACAGGCTCAGGGACGCTTCCATGGACTTGTTCTCCAGAACAGACTTCAGTAGGTCATGCAGACGGCGGAGGTCGTGCTCGGGATTCTGGATTTCCACAGAACACGTCAGCGCGAAGGGCCTGCACTGTCGCTGGACGGGATCGGCTGCGTCGGTGGCCCCCACGGCCTCCAAAAGCTGCTGCAGTTCAGAAACCTGGAACACAAACGGGTCTGGCTTGACGCCGTCGCCCGTGCCCTGTGCCATGGGATCGAGCCTTATCTTTGTGAAGCTCTTGTTCACGACGCTTGGGAGGTACTCGGCACACGGGACTGGGCAGGTGGCACGGAGTATCTCCTTATTTTCGGTGTATTGGAAGAGCCTCTGCACGACCCCAAACAATTCCGCACGGAACTCTGTCCCACCGGAGGCGTCACTCGCCTTCTTCGGCCGCGCAGAGCAGCTGATCCCACTGCCGTCACGCACCAATGCGCTGTGTCCGCTGGAACTCCGGTGCCCAGCGCGCGTGTCGCTGGATTCCCTTGTCGGCACATCCATGATAATCGACACTGCCTGTGAAATCCAAAGCGTCACGCGGTCGTTGAAGTCCCCATGTATGAGGTCGTTCTCCTTCAGCTTGAGAATGGCGTAAATGTCGTGCATTTTCCACGCCTGTGCCTACCAAAGCAAGCAGAGGGCTGGTGGGCCTTCCACCTGGTCACAAAACAAACCAATCGACAACACCACCCGATCTTCGAACGCCTACTCAACCCTGCGCCTATAGCCATGCCCATGAACCATCACCCAAACCAGCACCTCAAAGAGATATTGGAAGTCGGCCTTCCGATAATGGTGCCGCTCTTGCGTACCCGGTTTGATATCCTCGTACGTCTCATTAGGGTCCATGTGCTTCAGCATCTCCACCAGCATCTCGGCAGCAACCCGCCCTGGGCGGGAGGGTGGAAGCCCTGTTTTATGATAAGTCCTCAGTTTCACAAGGGCAACGTAGAGCACTTGGGCAGGGCCGTACTGATGGACCAGCAATCGCATGGGGCCTGGGTACTGCCGGAGACAGTCGTAAAACACCTGACCAGAGAAGCAGACCAAATATGAGTGGAGCGAGGTCTTTGGTGTCGCCCTGTACAGTCCTAGAATGACCCAAGCCATGGACAGGTCGTGTGCAGGCCATATACAGGGCGTGTATAGGTCATGCACAGAGCATGTAGCGGGTATGTACAGAGCATGTAGAGGGCATATCTAGGGCACAGGGCGTGTATAGAGCATTTACAGGCAGGGGTGCGCTTGAAGGGGGGTGCGGCCCCCTTGCAGGGTGCCGGTCAGTCCGTTCCAACTGCTTCTATCTGCTGTCAACTGCCTTCCAACCGTTGTGCAACCGCCAGCACCTGCCCCACAACCGCTTTTGCAACCGCCAGGAAGCGCTTTTGCGGTTGCTGCGGACCACCCTCCCCCTCAAGCGTATCTCTGGTGTACGGGGCATCCCCAGCGTACCTGACTCACTGTTTTGTCAGCCACGTGTTCGAGTCCAGACTGATACGCTTCCTTGATCCCGCGGATCCTTTTCATCTGCAGCCGCAGGATGAGGGGCTCCAGCTGCGGCCACTCACTCGCCGTCAGGCCTGACTCAAAATCCACCACCTCTGCCAAATTGAAGCACTGGATTTTGCTCAGGTCCCGTTTCATGGCCTGTGACAGGAGCTCTAACACTCCTTTGTTCAGGTCGCCCATGACGCGAAACACCGCGTTGGGCGGAAACAGGACCTCGGCCTCCTCCTCAAAGGCGCTGAGAGGCGAGACGAGGCGCCCTCTCTTCGACTCGATCACAAACAGTGTGGAACTCGCGCTGTCAGAAGCCAAGAACGTCTCGGCCACCGCGGAGGACTTCGAAGAGGAGGAGAAGGAGTGCCACACCACGAGGTTGTCCTTCTGGTAGAGGTCCTTTGTCACGCGGGCAGCAATGCCCCGGTATACAGTGCCTTCGAAGGTGGGCAGCGTGTCCAGGCTGTTGTTCAGCAGAACAATGTACGGCTTCCACGGCTTCCAGTTGGTTGAGTTGCCAGAACGCATGGCAGCGTTGCAATCTTTGAAAATGGGGCTCTGCTGCGTGTAGATGTGGACGGTGGCAACGTCTGCCGTGCGCGGGTGGCATAGGCAGTCCCGCTGTCTGCACTGCACCAGCCCACGCTTCTCACGGTGGACGTCGAACTCGTTCACAAAGCGTTTTGCGTGGGCCTTCGCCGACTTCAAAATGATACCCAAGTATTGGTTCGCGTCCATTGGGTTCTTTACTCTCCCTCGCCACCGGCCCGCGCCCTCCTCGTACTCCTTGGGGTGCTCCTGCTGCATGTGCTCCTCCATGACATCTGGCCAAAATGACTTCGATGGAGTGCAGTGATGACACACAACGAAAGTTTTCGTCTGCAGAGATCTATACAACGGAAGAAATGCATCGACTGGTGCAGACTGCAGCAGAAGCGTTGAACAGTGGTTTGATTGGAGGTGCAAACACAAGGAAATCTGCACATGCACCGCAGGCTGAACCGTGCCCTTGCGTGTTGCCTGCTACACACAAACAACATTTGCCCTCCATTAAATCTGACGTGTAATCGCACAAAGGAACAGGAAGGGAGGGAGGGAGCTGGGTTTACGCCACAAGCGTGTGTGTGCAACGCAATGCCAAAGGCAGCGATACCAGGCCACCTACTTCCTCCTACCCGTCTCCCTTTACACTCCCTAAGCCTTCATGGCTGTGCCTCCACACTCCTAACCCCTCGCTTTTTTCCGCTTCATTGCCACCTCGTTGCACCTCGTTGTGTCTCTCCTCCCGCGGGGGGCGTATTTTTCTCGCTCAAGGTGCGGGAGCCATTGGCACCAGCAGCCAAATGCATCAGACTTCGTCTGGTAAAACGACGGGATGTCACATGGGGCACCGGGGCGTCGATAATACCCCCTGCACGACAGGGGATGCTGGACCACCCATTCAAGATTTCCGCAATCCCCCCCCTCCCAATTGAAAGTCTGTCTGTGACGGTCCGCTTGCGCTCGTCAGCAGAAAGACAGACAGCAGGCTGGTCATTGGCTGTGGGAGACCATAGCCCCCCCCCCCCCCATTGTAAGCAGGGGCTGCTTCTGGGTTGATCGTGTCAGGCCTCTTGCGGTTTTGCTTCTCTGGGGTTGCTTCTTATTGCTTGTTTTTGGCCTGAAATGGATGGAGCCCTGAGTGCAAGAACTGAACTCAGATTGTAGTGAGCGATTTGGTCTTCCAAGCGCTTTGCTGCTCTGCTCCTGTTTGTTGTGTTCGGACTTGATTCTATTTGTGGGGGTGGGTTTAGGCACCTTTCTGTCGCCAAAGAGGGACGAATGGTTGGCCGATGAAAGGACACCGAGGAGTCTGATGCAGTTTGGTGACGGTAGTGCTTTGACAACATCACAGGTAGACGGGAAGCATGCAAACGCCCCCGCCCAAGGGCCCCTGAATGGCACAGGTGTGGTCGGCCCAGGGGCATGGGACCCCTGGACAATACACCGGGTCGGGTTCGCCAACCACTTCCCACATCCCACTCCACACACTTGCTCAGTGCCGTCTTGCGGCTCATCATCTGGTACAGGACTTCGCTCGGGGTCATGCCCTTGTACTCTTCACTGTCCGCCGCATCGTAGAACTTCTGGATCGCTTGCCCCTGCTGAATTTCAAGTCCCTCCTTGACTTTTGCGGCCATGGCGGACACCTTCTTCACCTTGGCAAAGCCCTCGGCGGTCCCGGTGCTGCCAAATACGGAGTCCAAGAACTCCTCCAGAGCGCGCGCGTGCTCCTTCTTCGTCTTGAAACTGATGGCCTGGTCTGCGTCATCGAGCACCGCGCCGAGCACACTCTCAATGCGGCCCCGGTTGGCCGTGTCACTGTCGCGCTCCAGGGGGTAGCCAAGCTTAGAAGTGCCTCGGGCCTCGACAGAGCCGTCAATGGTTTTCTTGGCGGGCGCTGCATTCGGCTTTGTGCCAGTGGGGCCCTCCGGCTCCTCGCGGCTGCACCGCCGGATTGTGAAGATGGTCACGACGGGCGCTAGCCGCCGGGCAGTCGCCTCCTCTTCCCTCTTCCTCCGTACCCTCAGCGAACGTGTGTGCCGGGCGGTGGACTCATCGTTGTGCGTCGCAGGGATCTCGATCGTGACTGCGTTGTCCTCGTCGGTCTTGTGCCTGGGTGCCTGGGCGATCCGGGCGTGAACCCCCTGCGTCGTCTCCGTACCCTTATTATTCTCCCTCTTTTTCGGTGTCTCCTGCAGCGGCTTGCCCAGGTCCCGCCTGTTCTCAGGAGAAGCGAGGGGCTCGCTCTCCAGGCAGTAGTAGACCACAACCCCGGGGAGCTGCCGGCTCTGGAAGCCTATGGCCCCATTCCGTATTTGGTAGTGGCCCCACTTCTCCCCGGGAGACAGGAACCGCAGCTTGTGGAAGAATCGGTCCTCGGCGCCGGCTGGCGTTTCGCGGCACCCCAGAGGCGAGCTTGCGGGGATGTCTTCGAACTTGGCGCTCGGCAGCGAGTTCGCGATGTACGGGCCCGCGAAGTGGATGCCCCGGTTCATTCTCTGCTGCAACTTGCGCCACGCACAGACCTGCTTGAGGTTGTCCCCTTCGTCGAGCAGCGCGATGCCTCCGAGGGACAGCCACAGCACGGACTCGTGCGGCGCAAAGAAGGCGGCGTACAGAACGTCCTCGTGGATGGGCACCTCCGCTTGTTCGAAGAGCGTCTTGAGGCTGCACTGCGTCGGCGCCTTCCGCGAGGCCTCTTTATCCTCCGGAGATTCGGGAAACTCCCCAGCGTCCAGTTCGTCATCGCCATCCCGGGCCTGAGGCATGAACAGGAATCGGGGAAAGAGCTTGAGCTGCACCTTTTGTTGGCCCTTGTCCTCGCCTCCATCCGTATCCGTGTCCAAGACGGCAGTCAACTCCATCGTGCAGGTCGTGGTCCGTTGTGCTTGGTGCACGCGGCCCCTGCGTTCCTTCCCCGCGCCTTCTGCGGCGTCGTCCTTCCACAGCTCGTCCAAGGTGACCGCGGTCCCGGGGCACGGTGTCTGCGGCACCCCGACAGGACGTCCCCAGTCCAATTCGGCCGGGTCGCAGGGCAGTTTGACCTTCGCCGTCAGATCCACATCCGACATGCTCTCTACCATCAGATATTCTTGAGGTCCATGAGTCGTGGAGCCTTGGGATTCGACAGCCTCTTCATTATCGTGCGACCAGAGCGATCGTATGACAGATATACTCGCAAGCATCCAAACCCTCAGCAGCCCCTTGTACACATCGCCCGGGCTGCGGCTGCTGGAGCTCGACGCCGCATCCCTCGGGCTGTCATCGCTAGCGTTCCGGCTCGACTCGTAACACAGAAATTCTTCAACATTTTCGGCATGAAGGGGCAATTCTACGTCGCGAGCGCAGTTGGAAGGCACCAGTAGCACGTGCCCCTGCTTTGGTTTCGGCTTTTCCTCCTGCTCCGACTTGTGCTCAATCAAAAAGGACAGCTTCCGCTGGGACTTGCCGACAAGGCTAAGGCTGAGGACCACAGCACTGTTGCCTGCATTGCTGATTTGGAGCCGGCTTACGATCCTGTCTAGAAGTTCGCTGCTTGGTTCCGTCTGCTCCGGTTGGAACCGGAAGGAGAGGACCGGGCCCAAACTGTAGCTGTCCACGTGCTTCATAAAGCTCTTCACCAACTTGCAGAGCTTGTACATAACGGTTTCCTGGCATTTGCTTGGCAGCCGTTCTAGAAGGCTGCTGCAGTTGGCTGTGAGGTTTTGCAGCTTTTCGCGCTCATGTTTTCGGCCCTCCCGATTCTTTTCTTTCTGCTTTTCGAAATCTACAGACGAATTGGCGTCCGAGGTACGCCGCGACAATGTGCTCGGCGAATACTCTGAGCCGCAGAGGGAGCCATTGACGCTCCTCGACTCGCTGCACGATCGTGCAGACTCGTCCTGTGCCGCTGGGGTCAATAATGCTCCCCTTGGAATGGGCGGTAGATTATTTGTGTCCCACACCTCCACCATCCCGGTACCAGATTCAGTGCACCAGGCTTCCATCCCACCGGTGAAGGCCCGCACGATTCCCGCTTTAGTGGTAGGGCGTTCCACAAACAGGGCTTCCAGACCTGCGTTGACTATCGTGTGAATGTTGTGGGCGTTCATGTAGTCATTCAATTCGTGTGCGTCTTCAATACGCACACGAGGTCGCACCCGAGTCGCCATCACAGCTCAGAAAGCTTGTGATGTCAACAAGGCCGCGCTATTGGGAGAGACATCGCCACACAAGGAACAAAAGAACCTACAAATGGGTTTATCATGCACCACAAAGAGGCCTCACGATCCGTATGGCAACAAGCTATGTAGGGCAGGCCGTCATCGCACCGCACGCACAACTCGTGCAGCGCACACACCATGCACGTTGGAAAACGTCAAAATGCAACCTGGCCTCATGCGACGCAATTTTCTGCCTCAAGCGGTGCAACGCACGATGCGATGCCGACGGGTCAACCAATTCACAGCAAAACTACTCACGGGGCACTAAATAGAGGCAATGGGTGATGGATATTCTCATGTTTCATGTTTGCGCCAAACTCTTGGCATTTTGATGTCCATGTGAGCCCACACTTGCGTTACCCGTGCTAACGTACAAAAAGGGTGCGGTGCAATCCGCACACGACAAGAAAAAGCAAATAGCTGTGGACAAGTCTTTCCTACCGCCCCTTGCAATTCCTGTGGCGGCATGCGACGGTCCCTCCACACAGGGAGTGGCAAAGTGACGGCTCTTGTAAACCCCACCCACCATGACCGAGCATTGGTGACATCAGTTATCTACAGGCACTGATTGCGTGGAAATGAGACAATGTGACAATGTTCCGATCTTCGAGATGAATGGTGGAAGTGCACCTTAAGAGCACTCCTACAACAACAAAGCTTTTGCCAGTATGGCAGTAGGCCCAGGGCGCTGCGTCTTTCAATGGAATGTTCGGCTTGATGAATGTCGGGAGGGTTAGCAAGGAGAAGGGTGGGGGGTTTTTCACCTCCATGTCTGATCTGTGTTGCGATCCATGGGTGGGTGGGCGGGCGTTGCACCACCCTAATCCGGGGCTGATCAGATCACCAAGTCCCCAGAAACCTATACTTCATGTGTACCTGCGATGTCTATGCGCATTTGTGAGCTATGATGGTGGGCTATGGGTTACCGTGTATTGCTTATTGTGCTCTTGTAAGCACACTGTTGTCGACATGCCTGCATCCTAATGCATCTTGTATTGTGACCAAGCGGATCACTTTTCACTTAGGGGCAGCTCCTGTAAACTACCATACATCATCTACATCACCAACTGGCCAAAATGGAATGGACAGGCATGCGTGCCAATAAAATGGATTGGATTGGATCAAGGTGGTGTCACCCGCGCTCGAAATGGATTGGATCATCCGTCATCCAATCCAGAATGCCATAGCAACTTGATTGTGCTTTGTAGCGCGCTACCTTGGAGGTTGGTGTAAAACTTAGTGAGGTTGATGCTTCCCAGCCACAACAAAACCATCGTTGCCTCAACAAAGCAAGGAAAGAAAAGCAGAAACAGTCCTGGCTAAAGATCAAGACATATGACTAGGACCGAGTTGGGTCCTTATGGTTCTCTGCTCTGAACTTGGTTGAAAAACGACTCATTTTCACCTCAAAATGGACCACCGCATGGCACCACGGCGTGAGAGACGCCTCATTGAACACCCATTTGCAATCATTGGATAGCCCCATCGGCATGGGAGACAAACGGCCCTCATTGGAGCCGCCTACTTGACCTAGTGGTTGGTGGTGATCACCCTGAACTTTTTGCACAACCGCCCTGAAAGCAAGTTGAAAATGATCGTCTGTGGAGACTAGACGGGCCATGAAATGAGCTAGACGGCTCGAAATCAAATAAAAAAAACTTGGTAGCAGAATGCTCCAAAACAAAAGGAGACAAACAGCAACAGAGCCCAAACAAAATATGCCGCGCCAAAACAGAAAGAGCCGGGAACTTCATGTAACTACGCCTGCTAAAACAAAAACAGCCCCGCTAAATGAGCAAAAGATTGAGTAGTAGAAGCAGAGCTGGCAAAAAAGAAGGGTGGCCCAACGGATTTCCAAAACTTGTTTGCGCAGTGTGGTGATTGCGCTTCAGTGTAGGCTCCCTCCTCTTCTCTTCAAATGCCTTTGGAACGCAAACTTTGTGCGGCCTAGGAAATGGGGCATGGAACCACCAGAAGACCCCAGCCGGTCTGTCATCCCCCATACCAGCGGCTGTTAACAGATCTACACCTGCATTCAAATTTTGGGAATTTCTCTTCGCTGCCGTGGAGTTTTGAACCAAATTTTGAACGTACGTGCAGTTTGGGAGGTGGGGAATGGGATCCTGGGGGGGGGGGGTGTATCCCTCAGCGGGGGACCATTGTGCGGCTGCTCCATGGTGCAGTGCCAGGTGTTCTGAGCAGAACCCCATGGAGGCAAGTGTAAAATTGTGGTGGTGAAAAGTGGGGGCAACAGTGGCAGAGGGAGCCACCTTACCAGGCAAAACAACAACATCAACACTGCACCACTGCGAGGTACTCCAAAAGCCAGCTACTTATGTACACGCCAGGGCGCACTGAAATGGCATCTGAAAAGCTTGCACTCGGGCTGGCATTTTTTGTGCTGCAGCCCTCCTGCCATCAACATCCACACCACAAATCCACTGAGGGGTTTTGGTGTTCTGTGCTGTTGTTCCATTATTCTGGATGCTTGTTGCAATATTACAGAGGATGATATTTGCTGTAGCCATCCATGTTTGCCCTAATTGTTTCTGCATAAATATTGAGGCCAGTCATGGTGTCGTGGATAATTGCACGGAAGGAACACCAGGATGTTGTATCTTGCGGACCTTTGCTCATACCATGTTGTTTGCGGACCATGAGACATTCTGTACAACCTGTAGTTCGTCAGGTTTGAGATGGGTCTTGAGATGGGTGATGGGTCACACATGGGTAGATGGGTAGGTCAGGGGAACAAACGCTGTTCATGCACAAGACGACAGCTTTGTTGGACTCATTTATGATGGGGATCAACGAACATGCCTCTAATTGCAACATGCAACATAATGGCTTTTCCTGTCACTGGCCTCAACACCTGAAACCGCATGTGAGATCCAAAACTGCTTGCTCACCCAAGTGTTCATAGCCCAGTCCTTGGCCTTTGATATCTCCATCAGGTGGCTTCCACTGATGGATGCCACAGCCTCTGAATAGGGGCATGTCAAAGAAAACCAATGGGAGAGTGTTCAAGCCCCGTTTTTTGCTCGAAGCACGAACATCGGTTGACCAAGAGTTGACCAATTGGGGCAGTTGTGGCTGTGGTACCTTACACAGTGTTCTTGATGTGTGTGGACAAGGTCACAAGGTCCTACAAAACGGCGAATGACACGCCCAATCGCACTCTCATAAGCACGTCTCCCGAAATAAAATACGGCACAAGATGAGGGGGGCAGGAGGGGAGGTAGTCGCCCCCAAAGGGAAAGCAACCAAGACACTGCAGGGGACAGCACAACGTTGGGCATGCACTGCTGAGGGCGGTCGCGCTCACACAAACCCGGCGTGGCACTCCAAACCGCAAATTGGGAAACTGCGACCCCTACGAACATAGCCAGCCCCCATGCACGTCCCTTGAGCTGCTGCACTGAAAGGCATTTGGTTTGCAAAGATGCCTGAAGAAGCCCGCCAGAAGATCAAGACGACCCAAGCGAAAGAAAAGTCAATGGTCATTGCGTTGAAGTCAAACGATTGAAAGGAGGTTTGACGAATGTGGAAGCAAGAGAACATTTTGAAGAAGATTTCTGACCCCCCTTTCAGGACTGTCGTCCAAGAATCCCGCCCAGTGCACATGCTGACACACAGGTTGAGCACAGGCTCCATACAGAGCACCATGTGGGCCTACTTGGGACTCAAATATTCATGTCTTTCAAACTACTCACAACCCGTGCGTTGAGGTGAACCCCCCTTCCAGTGTTCTGGCGTGTGTTGCTGGTCCAATTTTCGATCGGCAATGTGGTGAATGAACCGTTTTTCGGCATCACAGTACGTGGCCATGTTTGTCATTGTCACTTGGTTGTAGTGCGAATGAGACTCCAATGACATGAATTCATCCAGGGACTTCAGGCTGCAGTATCCCATGCACTCAACACTGCGATGCGTTCCATTGGCACAGATCCCAGGCAGCAGGTCCAAGCCTCCTGCAGCTCGTAGAAGGTGGAGCGCACGGTGCACACTGGAGCACTGTTGCTTGTTGCTGGACCTCCACTATCCGAACACTGCGATGCGTTCCATTGGCACAGATCCCAGGCAGCAGGTCCAAGCCTCCTGCAGCTCGTAGAAGGTGGAGCGCACGGTGCACACTGGAGCACTGTTGCTTGTTGCTGGACCTCCACTATCCGAACACTGCGATGCGTTCCATTGGCACAGATCCCAGGCAGCAGGTCCAAGCCTCCTGCAGCTCGTAGAAGGTGGAGCGCACGGTGCACACTGGAGCACTGTTGCTTGTTGCTGGACCTCCACTATCCGAACACTGCGATGCGTTCCATTGGCACAGATCCCAGGCAGCAGGTCCAAGCCTCCTGCAGCTCGTAGAAGGTGGAGCGCACGGTGCACACTGGAGCACTGTTGCTTGTTGCTGGACCTCCACTATCCAAACACTGCGATGCGTTCCATTGGCACAGATCCCAGGCAGCAGGTCCAAGCCTCCCGTGGCTCGCAGAAGGTGGAGCGCACGGTGCACACTGGAGCACTGTTGCTTGTTGCTGGACCTCCACTATCCAAACACTGCGATGCGTTCCATTGGCACAGATCCCAGGCAGCAGGTCCAAGCCTCCCGTGGCTCGTAGAAGGTGGAGCGCACGGTGCACACTGGAGCACTGTTGCTTGTTGCTGGACCTCCATTATCCGAAAGAGGGACTCAGTGGAGGACAAACACAAGATATCGCACATCCAGCCAGTCAGGCGCTTTGGGCTCAATGGTGAATGTCACAGTCTCCTTTCCAAAAACGAATTCTTGAGCTATGAGGAGGTCAGACTCTGCCAAACGGTTGATGGGGTTTCCCCCTAAACCGAGCAGCATGCTGACGTACGCCCTGCAGGAACAACAAGTGATTTGCACAACTACATGTTTAAACCTCAGCTGACTACCTCGACTCAAGAATCACTGCCCGCCCATTGGGTACAACAGAACAGGATGCTGGGGCATCCCTGCCAAGAAGATAAACAGCGTTTTTGAGCACGACAGTGCCCACATTTTGGCTTCATGGAACGTTTTTTTTTTTGTGCTCGGTTTTGTATGCCGTGCTATTTTGGAGGCTGTAATCATTCCTTTTTGGTCCTGTGGATGCAACCCTCAAAATTCTTTCAATGCAGTTTGGGACTGCTTGCTTGCTTGCTTGCGTCACGTGAAATATTGTTCTATCAGGATGACATTATTATTGCCATCACCGTTCGCAATACCCTTCTTATCATTGTTCTCATCGTTGTTGTTGTTGTTGTTGTTGTTGTTGTTGTTGTTGTTGTTGTTGTTGTTGTTGTTGTTGTTGTTGTTGTTGTTGTTGTTGGTTGTCAACTGAGAGTGTCTCTTGTCAAACTGAGCACACCCTTTCTCAAACTGAGTATGCAATAAATTTGCCACAACTTGATCTAACAACAGTCTTCGAGGTGATTTCAATGATTAATCATGAAAATAAGCATATCCTCGAGTTGAGTGCACGCTCAGTATGATGAGCGGCCACGCTCAGTTGGTCAACACTACTTGCACAGAGGACGCCACATATCCATGCATTGGAGCATCAAACTGGTGCACTTCAAGGAGAAAATATTTCACAGAAGAAAACTGGAATTGAAAAAGAGAAAAAGCAAACACTGGACCAGCCACTGGTTCTCCAATTAGTTCTTCCAATTCTTTTGGTGCAAACATGCTGTGTGTTGAGCGTGTGTCTGCACGCTGCACCATTGTAAAGGGAGATCCATGTGCAGCCATAGGACAGGCATATTCAGCAGATGGCAGAGAACTGTTGTATGACTCCCCCCCCCCCCTTCTGCTATGTCAGTTTCCTCCATTGCGGCTCTCCCATATCCTTACATGGCAATGGTACAATTTGTGGGTGGCTCTTTATCTCTCAGCCCGAGCGGAGATGCCAGCGGTGAGGGGTCTCCGTGGCTTCGATACAGGGAGAGTGGGTGGGGACCTGAGTCCTGTGTACGTGCATGGACGCATGCGGGGAAGGGGGGGTGGGGGATACTGAAGCCATGATGGGGTTGCCAATTTTCCGCAGAGCCTTGCTTGACCAGGATGATGATGCCTCCATGGGTATGGTGTGCTTCTACATGTGTACTTTTTCGTTGCTTTTTCGAGGCACGATCTTTGGACGGTCTGTCACCGTCGTTGCTATGCTGGAGTGCGTGGTCGAGGGACCTTTTTGCTCCACACAGCTTGTCGGCAGAGGGAGCACTTTGCCTGTCCAAGGGTGTTGCTGTGAAAGCGGGAGGGGTCACTGCCCTGTGCCACTGCAGCTGGTTCTGTGTCTGTCGCATGCTGTGGCATGCACATGAAGAGGGTAGAGTAGGCATCCATCATCTGGGACTGCTAAGGAGATGTGACGTACATTGAGAATGGGTGGCCTTGATATTCAAGAAACTTTGTCAAGAGCGCTTATGTATTCTTGAAAGATCAGTGCACTTTCAAAGCCAAAGCATTCGCTGCTGAAGAAAAACAGGATTTCAAAACCGCAGGGGCTCCACGGCGGAATTCTTATGGAGCCTGTCCCACAGCAACGCCCTCCCATTAGACAGGGAGTGGGCTGGGCCAGCTCCCATCTTGATTATTTGGGGTGGGGGGGATGGGGGGCCGTCACGCCCCAGACCCCCTTCCCCTGTAAGGGGACGCCCCCCCCGCCCCCCCCATCTGATGGGGCGGGACGGTATGGGTCTGTGTTGAGGTTGGGCAGCCAAGCACCCAGAACCAAAGGCCACAACAAATTGTTTTTCCACTACCACAATTTACACCGAAACTTGATCAGCGCAACACAGTGATCAATTTGAGGTATGCATTGTGGTCGTCGGAAAAAATTGTTTTCCGGGGCCTTTGACGCCAGGTTTCCAGCCACCCAACCACAACACAGACGCATCCTGTTCCCCCTGCTGTCAGGGGCCTGTAATCAAGTTGGAGGCGCCCCTGAAGAGCGCCCCCAGGCACGCATTGAACCGGAGGAAGGGGGCGGGCGGGTGTGGGGTTTGGACCCGGGGGGGGGGGGGTGACCCTCCTCCGTGCCAACAGGACTTCCAAACATATTCAGCGCTGAACACGCCGGAAATTTTTTCTGCATGACAAAAGCACATACTTGGTTGACTCAAAGCAATAAATTTGTGGCAAAATCTGTGACTAAGACAGTATCAATTCATTGCAGTCAATTTTCATAGAGATACTGTTCAATGTGAATAGCTGACTGACACCCTGAACATGACACTGAGGAACACACAGTACATTGGCGCCAAAGGCACCGAAGAAAATTTTTTTCAGGTGATTTGGATGAGGGGGAGGGGGTGGGGTGGGGCGTTTGGACCCGGGAGGGGGGACCTCCTCCTTACAATTTTTTTTTATTCCAGTCCGTCCCTGAGCCCCCCCCAAAAAACACAGCGTCATATTATCTTGTAGACTGCACATCCCTGCTGTGAGCTGACAATCTTCTATTTGAGTGTTGGTGCCCTCTCCACTCATCTGTCTCTCTCTCTTTCTCTCTCTGAGAGCTGTGTATGCCTTTAAAGTGTATCATCCCCCCCCTCCATTCCAGCACCATGGCATGGCTGTCGCTTCAGCATGATTCCTTCACATTGACAGTCCCATCACTGTTGCTTCTTCGCAGCAAAGCCTTGCGGCCGTCCTGAGCTTAGTTGGGAAATGTTTGAAGGCTCCAATAGGGTGTGTGCTCCAGGGATGTATTGGACTCTGCAGTGTAAATGATGATCACACCCCACGTTAATTGATCTTTTTGCCAGATGTAAACTGCTGCTTCAACATGGCCCTTGCACCCAGTGATGCCCGGAGTCCAGGTTGCCAGGCCTATCCCGCACCCTACACCGTGCGCCCCAACCACCTTCCCAGCTCCACAGGCCCCCTCACCCCCCGTCACACACACATACCCATCCACAGACACGGCCGCCTTCTGATTGTACGCCGAGAAATCATACTCACGTCTCAAGAGGAGGCCATGGTTCTCGCGCAACTCCGTAGGCACCCGCACTGTGAAACTGAAACTGGTGCCCGGCTGAAAGGCTCTGCCCTGAACCCTTTGTTGCGGGCCATCCAAAGGGGCCCCCACGAACCTGGACTCGACTCGGAACACCTGCAGAGGAAGCAGCAGCCAATGACGGAGCTCATGTGGGCTATCCGCGATCCCATCAGGCCTTTTGTGGCCCAAAAGCAGGGGTGAGGGAGTGGAGGGGGGGTGAAACCCAATTCAGGTGAGCGAAGGGAAGGTGTCGGCGGAACCTTTGTTAGACTGACCTTGTTTAACGCAGCCACCCACCAGGAGCTACTGGGGAGAGTGGAGGGGGGGGGGGAGCGCTGGGGTGAGGAGCGCCTGAGGGGTGGGGGTTACATCTGCCAGGGCACAAGGGGAGGCCAGTAAATGCACCCAGTACAACTACAAGCGGAGGTTCAAATCAAATTGGACAGGCCCAATGCTTCACGAAGAAGGAGCTTGAAGCGGATCCCAGACGCGGCGGCACAGGCGGTCATTGGCGATAGGAAACGCGGTTCGGAACAAACCTGAGCGGTCGCTAAAACGGTTGGAGAGCGATTGGGTTGGCAGACAAACCGTTGTGGGCGGAACCTCCGGAGGACTGTTGTCATTGGTTGTTTATGGGCCGGTGTCAGCTGCCCGCAGTCCCCCTCAGCTATCAGCTGGCCCCCTGTCTTCGGCCGTCATTAGTTGTCGGCATCGGTGATGACCGCCTGGGCGCCTACCCATCCACAACGGTCTGTGCTTGGGTATTCCGCCTTTGCTGATCATTCCTGGTCAGGAGCGCTTCTTGGGCCTCTCACCGGCCCTTGCCCCGCAGGCGGTATGAAGGTTCACATTGGTCGTTGTTGATGGTGCACAACGTGGCCTCGCAAATCATCAACATCTATTATTAGTTCTTGTCGGCCACCGTCTTCCAGTTTCTGACCTTGAACACTAGAATTTTCGGAACCTGGGCCATCACCTTCTGGCTCCTCACCATACCACGTGTGCGTTCCTGGAGGGCCGCTTTCTTATGCCTGGCTCTGCTTGTGCTGAGGAGCTGCATGGCCCAGAGCATTCATTCACTGCCTCCGTATATGCAACACCATGACCCGGCTCACCGCATTACAGCGCAGGCACACTTTGCTTGCGTCTCCAGTGGCTTTGTACCCATGATCAGCCTCAGAAATCGGATCTCCAAGATTCAATTGCGTGATCAACGACAGCCCAGGCTCCGGCCGTGCATAGAAGAAGGTGGTCGTAGCAATATCCTCTGCCTGAAAGCAATGGTGGCATGATGTGCCTTATCAAGGACTTCTCTGGCGATCCTAAACTGCAAATTGTTGGACACCCAGAAGATACACCCTACGCCCTTCAGAGACCAGTTTATGCCGGGCAGAACCTCGAGCATCATGCATCATCACGCAGGATATGAAACACGGTCGAAAGGGATTGAGGATCATCGATGATGCGAACAACGGCCTGGGGCTGCGGCTTTCCTACACCTCATTGCACCCGCCATATCAGAGTACGGGAAATGGACTCCGTTGGTGCCCCACTGCCAATGGGGCTCCCTGTGGATGCGCTCCCAAAAGGTCCAAGGCCTGCCCACGGGAAGCGCACGGGGGGCGCCACCCAACAGCACGCAGACCGGAACAACCACACCAGCGACGATTCTGAAAAGCACGAGGAGGAGGCACAAATTGCCAGGGCAGCGGGGAGGGATACGTCGTTGACAGCAGAGCAGCCACTGCCTCCGTCGCAGCAGCAGCACCAGCGACAACAGACACAGCAGCCACCACCACAGACAGCACCCGCTGATCAGCGGAAACAATGAGACAAGGGAGAGGCATCTGTAAAGATGTTCGGGCACACAACGCAGTGGATCATACCGATCGATAATTGTTGTGGCTCCAATTGGACCCAATCTCGAAAGAAGCTCTGACCCCATCATTGAACACAATGCAATCCAATGGCATCCGGCGATAGGCATGCACTCCATTAATGAGGGCTTTGTCTCCGTGCAGCTTCAACACCTTTTTGCGTGGATTCTTTTTGTCAGCGACAAAATATCCTCCGACACCCTGAAAGCCACAGTGACGGGGGGCCCACAGGCACGCTTCATGGATGACACTGTCCCGAGGCCCAACACGCACTCCAGTACACGTTTACGTGTCTGTCCACCTGCACAACACTCTCGAAGCCTCTCAGGGGGCGCTGTCCATCAATTCATGGTACCCACCGACGAGGAAAGCCTGAGCCCTCATCCACAACCCCTCGGCATACCCGGGGGAACGCCAGCGGGTGCCGACACCGAAAAATTTCGAAATCTTTAAATATTTTTTCGGATATCACGAGAGTGAAAACAAGAATAGGGAACACATGTTGTTTTTATTTTCTTTGTACGCTCGCACACTTGACTCGGCATGCCCTTGTGGAGTGGCACGCTCGCATGTTGTCATGCCTTACCCACAGGCGGGGACCCCGTACCAACGCCCTGAAAGGCGGTGACAGCGGGACACCAGAAGGTCTGCCAACAGGCCTCTGTTAGACTCAGAAACAAGGCATGGCACCTCGTGCCCGAGCAACCCCAGGCACTGTGCCGCTCTGCAGCAGTTTTGTCCGCAAAACTCGCAAAACTGATTCCCTTGGCTCACCGTGCAGAAAGGGGGGCCTGGAGGCTGCAGTGGCGCCCGGCTGTGCACGGGGATGCCCCGCGACCGCCCAAACGGGGGGGCGCCGTACAATGATGCAGCACACACAGATTCGCATGCACCACACCCGTTTGGCATCGGGACACGCATTCTGAGCAAAACTTAAAGGCAAAAGTGAGCCAACACATGGAAAATGAAGGCGAGCAAATACCCATGACCCCCCGGAACAGGGGCCTGCCAAGTGGGGAAAGTGCAGAGCAGGTGCGCACAGCGCGCCCATCACTACCGGACACCGGTGCACAGCGCACCCCAAGTTCCTCTACACTCAACATCCGAGAGTAAGGGGGCGTGCACAGCCCCACTGAATGCTGGTACACACCGATGCTGTAAAAGGAGTGCGGGGGCTGCACAAAGAACCTCCGCTACCACTGACCGACGGGGTATGTTCTCGCATCGGACGGGGGCTCAGGCTGTCCTCAAGCGTGCAAATGCCCGACCGCACCAGACGGAGCAAGCGCGATCAGACTGACTGTCCAGTAGCACCCACAAACCCACACCCCTCCACCCACACCCACACCCACACAAATGGGCCCATCCCCGTGACACCTTTGCGGGGACTCCGCTCAGAGCATCGGATTGATTGCGCGGCTCTTGGAATTCCCAACTGATGCAGCAGAGACGATGTGCGGTCCTTTGCCCCCGCCCCGTAGCAATGCAAACCCAAGGGCCTGTCGGATTCGGGGTTCAACGAACGGGGCCAGCGAGTCAAAATGCGGGATGGAGGGCCCCGATGACCTCCATACTCTCGTGACGACTCTTTGGACAGAGGCTGTGCAATGAACTCCATAGGTCGAACCCCGCAGGCCGCGACCCCTCCAGGCCGCAAGCGACACCCCCATTCGCTGCCCAGGAACACACGTGCACTAGTGACCAACGCCCTCCGGCAGGGCTTGGACCGGATGCTCTTGGCCACTGTCCGTTCCCTCCTCTGCCTTTCAATACAATCTGAATAAGAATCGATAATCGCCACCTCAGCATCCGAACCAACACTCGGCAGACAAATGTGCAAGGGGAGGGCTGAAGGGCGCTGTGCCTCGTGGATGCGCTTACCACCACTTGGTTCGGCGACTGAATACAGCCTCCAATTTACACATCTCCTGTCACTCTTGTCACCTCCAATTCTGTTGTGAAATGTGGAAACATTCAAACCACGTCTACCGCGTGATCTTTTCTTCAAGGCCCAAATACTGACCGATGTGCCTCTGTGAACTCTGACAGGCTTTGCCTGTTTGGCAAAGGTCGGCCCCGGTGCTGACTGACACAAGTAAAGGGACCCTTTCGCCGCAGTGTCCTATGGGCACAAGGCACATGGGGAATGGTGCTGGGTCTGGGGCTCGTGCAAGATGGCCTGTTCACTGCCACGCATCACCCACCCCTTTGCAAATTGAGGGCAAAGTGTTATTCCCATGGACCCGCGGCCACACAGCACACAAACCCCAACAAGAACCTTTGCTGAGCTTGAAAATACCAGGAGGGGGAAAATTAGGAAAACGTGCGAAAATTGGAATGAAACTTGGCACCAATTCTTAACTACCACTGCAAAATTCGGTACATTCCCAGATTGTGGCACAAGAACAAGCATAGACCGTGAATTGAGGTTGTTATTTCCGATGGGCTTTTGGTTGGTTCTAATTTCTTACAGCATCTAAATGGTTGCTCGGATGGTTGCTCTTATTTCCTAGAGGCTGTTGGGCACAATGGAAATCTGCATGCCAAGAGAGCTAAAAAAATGACACCTAGAAAAATGGCCTCGGACCTGAAAATACCGTGGCATCATTTGGCACACTTTTGGTATGCCAAATTTGGCCATTCCAAATTACGCCTAGTCCTAGTTTTCCCCTCCCCGATAGGCCGCACAGAAACTGTGCAATTTGTGCAAAGACAGCCCCCCGAGGCAGCGGTGACAGGCTTGGCCCTTCGTCCGCAGGCATTCCCAGATGAGGTTTGGAGGGAGGACTCCACCACATCTGATGTGGGCAATTGTAACACAAGGCCAGAGCTACGGATCAGCAGGTGTTACACATTGGTGGTGCTCTACGGGGGGCGGGCTCCCCGACAATTTCGTTCCCGAAAAGGTTTCTCTTGGCCCAAGCCAACCCTCCTGTTTCCGCCCCAAATGGACAGGGACCAGAGGAAAGCGAATTCTGATATGTTGATGTTTCCGTCCAAAGCTTTTAGTGCGATCTGCAGAGGAGGGCAGCGGTACGGCGGCTGCAAAGGCACAGGCACACCCATGAGCGTAATTGAACCAGTCCTCGATGCCCGTCCCCTGGATCAGTGCACTTTGCGACCGATCGTAAAAGAACTGAGGGTCCCCTTGGATGATGTCCCGCAGGCCCTCTGTGCAACGGAGCAGATCGCCGCCCACAATCGTGACGGATTGCAGAGAGCCCACACCGCAAGCAACACCGCAACCAATCCCACAGCACTGCGATGCCACATACAATCCCCATCCCAGACACAAAGCATTTGGCACGGACTTGCACGCCACATTCCCTCGTGGGGGTGGGTGGGGGGTCAGCCAACCCAATCTACCCCCCGCCGCTCACCAAAGTAAAAAAAAACATATTGGACATCGTGCCCATTGCGCGCGCGAACATGTGGGCAACGCATGATAGCAACTCCCGGCCAGACGCAGGTAAAGAAACAGCCCACGGGGTACCAGAGAGGTCTATAGTTCAACAATGGCATTGCCTCACACCTCAGATCGCCATTTGTGACATCGGGCACATCATTTCTGCAATCCTTCAGCTCAGACCTTGTACCGCATTACTCAGGACCGCAGTAGGTTGGGCACCAAAAAATACGGTCCGATCACCAAGTGATCATTGGGCAAGGCGATCGCTGGAGACGGTGATCGTCGGACAAGGGGGTGGGGGATCCAAAGAGGCCATACATCGGCATGGTCTGGCACCCCTGGGACTCCTGCGCCGACAGCCCCATCCCCTCCCCTGCACACATACCGAGAAAGATGTTGACACCAACGACGTGGCCCCAGCCTGAGTACAGAACGGACACAGAAGTGGCGCGTGCAGTGTGGCGTGCCCCAGTCCTGTCCGGGCACAGAACGCAGCAGTCTCCCCAGGGGTGTCCTTAGTGCCGGAAGAAAAAATGGCGGACTCCGGTACGCCTGGGCCTTGACAGTGCACCGGCTGGTCACAAACTGCTGTCGGTTACCGGTCACCCGGCGTCCGCAAGGCTCCAACCGCTGTCGCCAAACCAGGACGGTCCTTAACGAAAAAAAAAAACTGTTCCGTTACACAGTTTTGCCAAAAAAGCCCGCGGGCACTCCATGCGTTCAACCACGGTCGGTGGCGGTTAGCGATTGGCGGTTGCCGGCGGTTGGCAGTTGGCAACTGGCGGTTGGTGGCGGTTGGCAGCGGTTGGTGGTTGGTGATTGGTGGTTGGTGGCGGTTGGTAGTGGTTGGCGGTTGGCGGTTGGTCGCCGCTGGCGGTTGGTGGCGGTTGGTGGTTGGCGGTTGGTGGGAGTTGGCGGTTGGCGATTGGTGGTCACTTGGGGCGGTCCTTAAGGGCGGTCCCTAACGAAAAAAAAATCTGGTTCCTTAAGGACCGCCCTGCGCCAAACTGCAATCCTGCCACCACAAACCACAGGCTGTCCTTCGTGAAGACAAAAAAACGTCCCATTCGGGATGGACAGCCCCGAGTCTCACCGCCAACGCCCGGCGCTGGTCCATGGCAGGCGTGCCCCGGCGCACACTTCCGCCGTGCCACAAAACCCTTCGTGAGGGGCCCAGGGACCCTCATGGCATGGCATCGCTGGGCCCGCGGCGACCCCGCCCCATCCCAAAGGCAGCGTCTCTCAGAAGCGGTGCATCCCTCGAAACCGTGTCTCCCCCAAAAAACTTCGCAAACGCAAATCAAGGTTTCAGCGGCGCAGGAAGTGGACTGCGCCGTGTGACCGGGCCTCACCACAGCGGACTGGATGCAGCCGCTCCGGCCCCTGCAATTTGCTGCCGCACATCACCCTTTTGTCAACCGCAGCGAACAGTTACACTGCCAAAGGAGGCCTGGCGCACCGGGGAGCAACACCCAGCTTAGCCCCCCCCCCCCCCCCAAAATTCCGGGTGACAGATTCCTTCCGCCCCGAACTGCTTCTATCCCCCCTCAACGGCCCACTGACCATTTTGTCACCGCCAGCTCTGACCCATCAACCGCTTCTCCAACCACCAGTAACCGTTCTAGCAACCCTTTTGAAACCCCCTTTCAGCCTGGGAAAATTGTAAAACTGAGGGCAGAAACTAGTAACAGTCAGTGCGGACAATAACAAGAACAGCAACAAGAACAGCAAAAGTAAGAACAATAAAGATGATGATAACAACAGGAACAACAACAACACGCACTCAATCTTACAAGGCGGTTATTATTTTTGCTATCATCATCATCATCATTATCATCATTATCATCATCATCATCATCATCATCATCATCATCATCATCATCATCATCATCATCATCACCATTGTCCCTGCACTCAGTTTTACTGGTGACCCTTTCAGCCCCCCATGAGAATCTCCTGAAGTGCATGCGGTTTGCAGCACCTGCGCGGACACAACAACCTGCCGCCTTCCAGAGCTGGGCTACAGAAACCGATTTGGCCGGCCGTGTGTCCGGTCGGGCGCCTAGCCGGCCGTCTGTCAAGCTGATACGTCCGCCGAACCCTTGTCCGGTGTATCCCACAGGGCCGAGGTTTTACGTGGTCTGCCAGTGAATGTCTTGGTGTCTGTGTTGCTGCAGGAGCTGATGGGCGAGATGCGCAGCACAAGGTTTAAGGTTTTGGATGTCATCCCTCATCCCCCTGCCACCATAGGGTACCACACATTGGCCACATACCAAGCAAAACCCTGGTCTTGAAGCTACCAGCGTTGTACTTGACTTTCTGTGATGCATCTTGATTGTTAAAGCGGTTCCTAATTTCATTGCAGTTCCCTCTGTCCGAATCCCTTTGTGCGGAAACTTGAATGTTGGCAGTAGTGTTGTGTATGAAGATCTGGAGCAGGTCACAAGAGGAACGGGCATCAATACCCTTTTTGTAATGCAAGAACTGGAACGGCTCCCACATCTTCGAAGGCGTGTGGCGGATGAACGCCGTCTGCAGATACCCCGTAGTTCGGGGGTCATAAGTGTTGGGGCGTGTGACGACCTTGTGATAGATACGGACCTGCGGCTCCGAGAGGCCTTTGGCCTCCAGATATATAGAGACTGAACGCCTGCCACATGAAAGCGCATGACAGTGAGTGCACCCACGTGCCGCGACACGTGGGGTTGCAGGGGACTGAGACGGCACAAGGCAGGACCAGGGGGAAGGGGTTGATAGGCGGACATGGCTGTGGATAGGCCCAGTACCGTCCGCTACAGATGACTTCGTCATGGGGCCAAGACCAGACACCAATGCCCGCTGCCCTCCCCCCACTCCCTCAGGGACTCCCGCTGAGCAGGTCTATCTCCACCATACAAATAGATGATGCACAGGCGGCTGTGACGCTGGATTTTGGAATGAGGGTGCCAATGAGTTGCCTCGGGAATGATGGACGGACAGACGGATGACAGGGCTTCAGAAAAATTCATTTGTGGGGGGCAGGGGTCACTCAAGCCCCCCCCCCCCCCCCAAAAGGGGGCTCCTGTGACTGAGCCTATTTCCCAGGGGGCAGAAGCCCCATAAAAGACCTTTGTCTAGGCCAACGTGTCTAACAGGGTGGTGTGATGCACATTCATGATGAATAGTGTTTTGTAGTCCATGCACAACACTTAACACTGGTGCCAAAGGTGGTGGTAATTTTGTTGAAGAGCACATGGCCCCCAGTCCTTTCTGGCCACAATTTTTTGGTGCACCACCCTGGCCTCCCATTGGCACCATTTCTTTTCTTGTGGTATTACCCTGACCTGAAAGAGGGGTCATTCTCCAAACCATTCTCTAAAACTGAAGCAAGGGGCAGAATGGAGTAAGATGCAGAGATAGTTAAGGGTAACCCTACAACCAACGTTCCCCTCCTTAGTACTGCTCAGTCACTGGAGCCCCTTCCCCCCCACCCTATTTTGGGGGGCTCAACTGCCCCCCGCAAATGAATTTTTCACATGCCCAGATGGAAGCCACCCTGTTCTGGGAGATGCTTGGAGGCGCTTGGAGATGCCTGAAGTTGACACTGGCCAGAATGTGTACATCGGCTGAGGTCAACCACCGCCTCCCGCATGATCTTGGGGCCCAGAGGGGGTGGGGGTTGGGGAAGGGAGGAGTTGCGGGGCGGACTGACAACGGGGACACATCCGTATCCGGGTCCCGTCAGAGCGCCGGGAAGTCAAAATGGTTCAAAAAAAAATTCTTCCAGCGTCTTTGGGGCCAAGTCTCTTCATGTCTCGGGGTAGGTCGCCCTAACAACATCGAGGCTGGTACCAGCATTACTTCACGCACCTATCACGCCCCGCCCACCCTCCCCTCAGAAGGTGTGTGCTCTAGGACTACGCACGTCGTTGTTGGTCCTAAATGCTCATGTCGCCGCATCTTGGCTCCCGTGTCCTGGTTTGGATGCCAATGGCCATGTGTCACCCTCAGTGGAAGCGCATTCATCTGCCCCACTTTCAGTCTCCTGTAATTCTTGGAACAGGGTGGGGGGCAGCCAGATGTGGCGGCCCCACCAAAAAAGATTCAAACAGGAGCAGAGCAGTGAGACTGTTGCTGAAGCCTTTTGTACTGCCCAATTGCATTTTATGGGTTTTTGAGCAGAAGCAAGTGCTGCTCACATTTGCATAACACTTGCGTCAAGCGACTTTCACAGACCATCAGGCGACCACCAAAATGCCCAAGTAGACCGCAATGGAGATATAGCGTCTCCCTGTTCAATTTTTCCTTCAGCAAACTTCATATTTTGCTACTATCACATCCGGGTCGGGGGGAGGTCCAGGGGGGGGGAGGGGGGTTGCTATGGTTGTCAGCCGGATGGCATGGTCGAGTGGATGAAGGTTGTGAAGCACTTCCTTTGCATTTCGATGCTGGAGGGGGGGGGGTATTGCAGTGGTGCACACTGGTGACCAACGACCTTTTGCAGGGCTTGAACCGATGAACACTGTCCATTCCTTCCTTGGCCTCTTATTCCGATTCTCCATAAATGCCACCTCAGCATCGGAAGTAACACTCATCAGAAAAATGTGTGGAGAAGAGGGCTGAAGGACACTGTGCTTTATTGATGCGCTTACCGCCACTTGATTCGGTAATTTGCTGAAAACAGCTGCCAATTTACACATCTCTGTTGTCCACTGCAATTATTATCATGAAATATGGAAACACAAAATATCGTCAACAGCCGTTAAGGATTGTTGGGCACAGTGATCCTACCCGATTCTCTTTGACATGCGGCATGCGTCCTATAAGACAACTCGAGAACTTTTTGAGAAAACCCCACCTATGAGCATCGATGCATACAATCTCCAAACCGGTGTAAACAGCAACCAATTCCATGTGGTAACCCCTACAGTACAAAACACTGAACACATCAAAATCCATCTTGGACCCCTCCCTCCCCTCCATGACCGCATCCAACCAGGTGTCTAACAGTACCATACCAATAGGGCATCGGATAGTATAAATAGCCGACCCATGCCTTCACCCTCTGCTCCGCCGAGGGTTCTACATGAATGTCCATGGCCATGCAGCCCACCAGATAGCCGTGCGCTTGATGCAACCTGCAGCATGATTGGCGCAGTGGTACAGAAATCAGGTACGCCGCTGTTCCAATGTATCCAAAGCAACTCACACAAAAACTCAATAGTAACGGGGCACATGCACTGCGCAACAGAGAAACAGAGCCACGGACGGAGGGATACCATTGACGGAGACTGGCGCCGAACAAAAAGCCCAGCGGCACTTGGTGGATCTGAGGAACGTCCGCATTGTCAAACTCGACTGTCAGAAAGACATTATTCCAGTCCCCCAGTGTCTTGAGAGAGCCTGGCGAAACGCCAAAATTCATCAGGACATACACCACAGCACGGGACCATGACAAGCACAACGATGTGCGCACGGCAAGCGGTGTACGTGTCCAAACAACGACTCGACCGCATTTCCAGCATTGCATCTGGTGTAGCCGCGAGGAGGAGCGGTGGAGCATCGCTTGGCTGTGCCTGAGCTGTGTGGTCATGCAATTCATTTCGACAGTTATGATGCTCCAGACATCGGTTTGATCTCAGTGTGCACCATTTCGCCACTTTGTTGTTGTGGCAGTGTTTGACCCCCAAGAAACTGGCCCAAAAAAACCCACTGTCACTGACGTGCTTCGCAAATGCGATGCATGCGCTTCAAACGTATATTTAAGAGGTCGTTGTCCTGTGGGGCGTCCGGTGTTGACCGCCAATACATCACTGCACATCTG